>OY101448.1:2629361-5029361 GCA_956483635.1 Panzeria rudis | reverse complement strand
AACTATTTTATGTTATAATAGAACATCAAAAAAACGTTATCCTTAAATTATGTGGAACAAAGAAGATTAGAGTGATTTTTTTGCCGTGTGGTATCCGTTACATGCTGTTATAGAAGTTTTTGAAATTTCAAAAAAAAGGACAATATGTAAAATCCTTTCGATATCGCATACGTCACAATTTAGAAAATACAGTCAAAAAAATTTTTAAGAAGTGATCTATAAATTTTTATGTACAGAAAGCTATTGCAAAAGTTTAGAGATTTTAGTAATTTTTCCTTTAGCGGAAAGATAACTCCATGAACTTTTAGTAACTTTTAATTTCATTAAAATCGGTTCAGCAGTTGTTGGCGCTATTTAATTTTTTGGACTCCTTTGTTTATAAAAAGGCCATATCGAGGGCTAACATTCAAATAGTGCTATCTACAAACACATAATATATTTAACAGGGCGAAAAATCGGTTCGTTCTCCGCCTTACTAAAATTTTCCACAATCAATCTTCTAATAATACCAACCATTACAATATAACCTGTCAATATTGTAGAATATTAATTGTATAGAACTTTAATAATAAGAGAACGAAACGAGATTTAGCCCTGTTAAAAAATTGTTTGTTTGTAGATAGCACTATTTGATTATAAACCCTCGGTATGTGTATAAACAAACTATTTCAATAACACCTAGCATCAAATTTTGATCGTGTTAAGGGTAGGTGATTTCTAAGAACTGTAGTCCAATAGGTCAATCAATTGCAAAAAAGGGTGGGGAGTACCCCTTCCCCCGCACTTACCACATTCGTTTTTTACCTAACTTTATATCTTGTTTTCATATTGACTCATACCAAATTTGAATACTTACTGTTAAATCTCTCCAGATAGGAGGTTATTATTGATTACTTTGTATATGGGGAGTACTCTTTCCCTCGCACTTACCCCATCATTCCAATTAACTGATACCAAATTTGATGATTCTTGCTTTTATAGTTTTCCAAATAGCAGGTAAATATTAATTTCTGTGTGTGTGGAGTACCCCTTCTCACTGTCCCACATTGCCAATTTTTTTTAGATATTTTGCATCTTGCTCTAAAAATAACCCATACCACACCTACGGTCATTTTCACAATATCTGACTGCTATAGATTTCATAATATAAGATATTTTCTTGGAGTAGGCGCGGCAATGACCACTGTTATATCCATCAGATTATATTGTCATACGAATCTTATATATGCGCAAAGTTTCAAATTGATCGCACTTGTTGAAAATTTGCTAAAATATAATAGTTTAAAAACATCCAAAGAAATTTTATTTATTTAGGCTTTATTTAGTTCAATTATTATTTTTATTGGGCTTTATTTAGTTCAATTATAAAAATATCGAAAACTGCACACTCAGAATATTCTGTACGTAAAACTAACTGAAATTGCAATGTAAAATAAATTTAAACTCAATTAAAAAGCGGCCTACTTATTTTTCATTTCAATTTTACGAAAAGTTCATTTAATTTAAAATGTTGAAAGATTAACTGAACTAAACCCATAAAAATATGGTTTTTTTCTTTGCTTATTTTATCTTGCAAAAAAAAAACAAGCAACTAAACGACTTAAAAATGAATGAATCTTACTTTACTCGGAATAATTTAACTGTCACAAGAACTAATCATAACTTCCATAACCTAGAGAATATTTTGAGTGTTTGTGTGTGTGTGTGTTATTTTTATGCGTGTAAACAACGGACAATATTAAAAGCAACCGAAAATCCTTATTAAGTCCCTGTTTATATGAGTCAACTTTTGCTTTTGCAACTTTCTTAATCTTCTCACCTCTATCTCGCAGAAGTTGCGCAGAGAAAGTTGACTCATAAGGACATAGACTAACGTGTAGTTAGTTGTTTTTTATTGAATGTTAGAATCAGTTAAAATTAAGATTGCTTAGAATTTTAAATGTTTATTCTTTTAAAAATTACTGCAGGGAATATTTTTAAGCAAAATACATTTCGTTACTGTAATAATATTATGAGTTCAGTTTTTTGCAATTTTCCCTTAAACTCTTAGGAGAATTTTAGGCAACTCGCTTGATTATTCTTTAGAGTTTCAGATTTTTTCAGACGTCAAACATCTTGGCAAAAATGTTCACTGGGTACTTTACAGCAAAGGTTTTTTTTTTTTATAAATTTTTAATGGAGTAGACAGTCATACCAGAAAAAAATACGCAAGAAAAAAATAATTTCAAGATATTCAGGGAGCTATTTTTAGAAAGAATAAATAAATAACTACAATATGGTTGATTTCAGATTGAAAACGTCAGCATTAAATAAAAAAATACGAAAGAAATATCAGCTTTTAACTAAAAACATTGAAATGGCATGATTTCTTCTGTATAAATCTTATGATGATTTAACACAAATTTTATTTTCAATATTCAATATTTCGAACATTATTTAATTTTTTAACATTTTTATCTTAGTGGTAAGTTTTACAGGTCAAAGACCTTTTTATATCGCTAAAAGGAACTGCACTTTTATACCAAAACACTATAAATCTTGCCTGGTACTTTCAAGATTTACTTTGAGTAAAGATTGTGCTGCTATTGAATTTTAATTTTTTTTATAGCAATTGTTTTACCACAAGCCTGTCATGTTTGTTTTTTTTTCGTTCTATAAAAATCTTAAAGCTACAACAAACTACAACAAACTTCATATGAAAACAATAGGAAATAAAAAGGGGAACTCTAATGTGAATTATGTCGCGCCAAACGTTTTCTATTTTATACACATTAGTTTTGCTCCATTGGAATGCTGATGGAAATGGTAATGGAGTTAGTTGGCAAAAGTGGCAGCAGCATTGTATGTGAATTGTATACGATTGTTGGTTGTACTATTGAAAAAGCATAAAGATATTCTTTTTTCTTCTTGTTTAGTCTCATACTCACATCACGTTTTATGCCTAAGTTTCATCAGCATCAGCATCAGCATCGTCATCATCATCATCTGCTCTTGTTCATTTCTTTATATCATTTTTCCATTATGAAGCATGATGAGTGTTTACAGGAAGCTGTATTAAGTGTTATGCCACCATTGTGTCTAAAGGGGTTAAGCAAGCCATACTGCATGTGAGAGAACAAAATAATAAGTAATAATTGGAATTTTAATTGAATCCTTTTTAAGAATAAAAAAATCCAATCAGCTGTTTTTCAAGATTCACTATTTTAGTTTACAACACATAGTAAATAGATGCATGTAGTTTCCCATGATTTTATATCTGTGGATCCACCATTCTATAAAACTAGATTCATTCACTGTTCAAAGTAAAAAAGAGGAAGGATGAACGAAAGGAACGACCTAGTTCCTTTAATCTTTCGGATCGGTCGGAACGATTCCACAAAAGGAACGATTTTGCCCAACTCTAACTTTTATGTAAAACACCACGAGGAATATTTTTGTAAAATATTTCAGCCTGCTATATCGCCGCTGAAGGGAATCGGTTTTGCCCCTTTTTTAAGAAAAGGACAAAAAGACCCATACAACGAAGAGAAAATGTTTCACAACTAATTTTCCTCTTGGTGTTTTATAGAAAAGTGCTAAAAACATCTTATAGCTAAAACGTAAGTCTTACAAGATTTCCCATACAGAATGAGTAGAATTGTGTGCAAAACAAATCCTATTTGTAAATTTTCTAAATGACGATAAACGTACCTATATTTATCTCCATAGAAAGAAAAATCAGTGAAAAAATTAAATGTCCGCATTTGATGAGATTTGAGCCCGTTCAACTCTAGTTTTTGAATGAGTTTAATGTAAAGTCTTTTATAACACTCTAAAAACTTGTTTTCATAAATAAACACAATTTAATAAAAAATAATGATATACATACATATATGTACATTAGGGTAATAACCAAATTTTCGGCATAGTACCACGGAGTGGCCAATAATGTTTTTTTAGTAATGAAAACACCTGTCTCCCGTCGTTTTGCAAAAAAAAACCTCACGCAGGGAAGCAAATTTCTAAAACCTTCCAACGAACTTTGAACCGCAATGAATTGTAAACCGTAGGAAAATTTTTAAATCTAAAGCAGTGGATAAATTCGAAAATAGCATTTAAGTGATACGTATAGGAATATATACAAATATCAGGTGTATATTTTTTAAAATTTCCGTGAGATAAAAATGGTTGTTTTCAAACTTCAAGCCGATCCCTGCGTGAACTTTTTTAACGATCCGAAAAAAACTATCACATTTTTTATTAATAACTTTTAATGTTCTACACGACTATACAATGCCGTTTTTGATACTCGCAAAAAGTGTGAAAAAGTTATAGCCCTAATGTACATTCGTATGCATAGAACTTCGGTTGGGGTTCAAACCGGCAAAGTTTTCTTTGATATCTTGCACGCTCTGAGCCATACAGAAAATAAGTACTGGTAGTAGTCAAACCATTTCTTTATTCCACTTAGACTCAAATTCACAGTCTTTAGTTAATATTTATATGAAAAATCGTTAGTTAAACCACCGGCCGCGGCGTTAGTAGAAATTTCTTCCATTGAAGTAATTTAAATAAAAAATAAATAAAATAAAAATATTACGATATTTAAATAATAAAAATAAAGAATCAAAAGCTAATAAAACTGTCAAATACATACAGATATACATATGTATATATATATGGATATATGTATATGTATTTATGTATACAGTGCACCATCTTAATTAAAATGGTATTTTATAGATAAAAAGAGATGTGTTAATTGTAGAATTCCATTAGAAATGCAGACATATTTTCAGATGCTGAAAAAATATGAAAGATATGAATAAGCTGCATACATTCATTCTCAATTGCTATTGAAATGGTCTTGATTTCTTTTAAGTTTTATTTTTTATTTTCCATTAAATACTTGCTTTACTTAATAAACAATAGACAAGATTGGAAAGAAAACTTAGAGAACAGATACAATTTGATGCATATTTTTTGTTGTCTGAGAAAATACATAATAATATTTTTGTTACAATTGTTGTCTGTTTGTCTGCTTACGGTAGATACTCGTATAAAAAAAGACATTAAACTAATTGATTAACTTTTCTTTCTTCATATTCTTCAAACAATTAATGTGCTTGTATTTGATAAAATGTATTTTTTTCTTTCTTTCTTCTAGAGTGACACTTTTTCAATCACAAAGAGTTCGGGCTAATTTAACGGTCTATTATTTATTAACATTGAATAGTAGAGTAGAATGACTATTTCATTTCATGTTGCTGCAATACATGAAGTATGTATTAGAAAACTATGTAATATCATTTATTGCAAGTAAAGAAAATGTAACAGCTTTTTCAAAATTATCTTGCATTTGTTATGGTAGCAGGTATAGAAAAAACATGATTATAAATGTATTTTATGAGCTGTTAGGTATTTTGTTTGGTATTTATAAATACACATTATCTAAAGCCCAGTTTTGTGCTTTCAAGTACATATTATTCTGTTAAATCGAGGCATCCATTTAAATATATTTTATATTCATTACACTGTACATCACAAAAAATAACCTGGCAGAGGGCACCAAAAATATAAACCTGTATCGGCGTTTTGAAGGTTTACATCTGGGATTCATTTTATGGGGAGTTAAAATTCCGCCTTTTGCACATATGAATATGAAACCTTGTAAGCCTCTCGTTTAAGGCATAAGCTGTGTGCGACACTTTCATATAAAATACCACGAGAAACATTTTTGTGGAACTTTTTAACCCTCTATCTCCTAATTGTATGGATATTTTTGTTTCTTTCTTTAAAAAGTGGACAAAAACTCCTCTTCATCAGCGATAAAGCGGGTTAAAATGTTGTAAAAAAAATATTTGCCATAAAATTCTACTATTGGTATCTAAGGCGCCCAAGCTCAAAACTCAACTTGAATAACAGAAATCATTCAAAACTTAAAATATGTTTACGATTAATCTCGAACTTATTCACAATTAGTAATTTGCTTAGCACTTTTATGTAAAACACCACGATGAACATTTTGTGAAACATTTTTAACCCTATAAGTCTTCATTGGTGGGGTCTTTTTGTACCTTTTAAACAAATGATAAAATACTCCGCTTCATCGGCGATAATGTTCTAAAAATATATTTCCCATAAAATTTTACTATACGTCTTCAATTTGTACTCGGCATACACTGATAGAAAAACCTTTATAACGCTGATGTAATTTGACATCAATAGTATGTCAAGTGTCTTTGTTTTTGAACCTATGACTTTTTTCATCATTGCGATGTCAGCTTTTACATCAATTGGCCATTTTGTCATCAATACATAATAACAGACTATCATCGTAGCAATGATAAACTGTAATTATTACTATGAAAGAAATAGGGATTGCAATAAATGTTTTTTTCAAATATAAAAATAATGTTACAGCAAGTATTTAAATAAAATTAAAGTAAAATGTTTACACGCCAGCAAACCACGCTATGCTGTTCAATTAATTTCAATCAAACAAAAAAAAACTGAATAGTTATCTCCAACAACTTTATTTATTTGCTTTGTGTCACGCGTATGTCACCATATTTGTGTGGTTTATTGCCACGTTACTCTCTTCGCACTCATTATTTTCGATGTTGTTGACTCATGTGATGATTATATGTCATCAAGATGAATAAAAAGTGACATATTCTCGTTTGCTTTAATGTTTTGCCTGTGCATGTATGCTGTACTATCTCAGTTTTCAAAAAGACTTGTACATTTTATTACTAGCTCTGTCATTGTACTGTTGATGAGTGTACATCAATGCAGTGTCATATTTTTAACTTTTTACTAAATACGTTTAAATGCAAAAATAAAAAATAAAACTATTAAATTTGTATTAAAATACAAATTACAGACATTACTATTTCCTATTACTATTTTCTTTTATACATACATATTTTACACTTTAATAATATACAATATGTAACATCGTATTGATGTCATCAAAGTCATAGCATAGATGACACGTAAACTATGAAAACTTGTACGATGACGTTTGTCATCAGATTGATGTCAATTTTTCGTTATATTGATGACATTTATCATCATGATACCCTGATGACAGGGTATCATCAATACACAGATACATTTGTCTATGATTGTAGGAAATTTTGTAAGCCTTACTTACGTTTAATGTATAAGATGTGTTCAGCATTTTTATGTAAAAGACCACGAAGAACATTTTTATAAACAATGTATTTTTACACCTTTTCTAAGAAATGGATAAAAAGAGCCATACAGCGAAGAGTTAAAGGGTTAAAATGTTCCACAAAATGTTCCTCGTGGTATTTTACATAAAACTGCTGAGCACATCCCATACCATAAATGTAAGGATTACTAGATTTCCTATGCCGAGTCACCGCAACTACATACACTCTAAAATATTACTTCAAATTTACGATCATATGTATATGTCTAAAATTGTGTTGAAAATTTCTCCTTGTCTAAAATTACATCGATTTTGTAGTTATTTTATTAAAGAAAAAACCTTTCAAATTAAACATATTTAGTCCAAGTGGAAAAAATGTAACATAAAGTATAATACGGCTATGGCTGAATGGTAGGTACGTCAGACTATCCGTCAGGAGGTCGCGGTTCAAACCTGCAAATCGATTTTTTTTGTCAAAACATTTTGTTTAAAAATAATGCGTGTGTAATTTTAGGTCGTTAATAATCTGTAAAGTGTTGCCAACTATTACAACCTAATTTTCAACAAAAATGCTTTAGAGTGTACATATGTGCAAAAGGGGAAAAATTTAACTCCTTGTGAAACGGATCCCATATGTAAACATTCAAAATGCCTATACACTTATATATATATTTTTGCTCCCTTTACCAAAATCACCTTGTTATTTTGATATTTTTGTTATTAGTGCATAACAAATCAATACAAACACATTTTACTATTTTTATTTTTCATTTCCGGAGAAAGCGGAACTGGTTTTTCGATTTGGCGGAGATTCCCGGGAATTCCCACCCAATACAAAACGATAGAATGTAGCATTTAATTTAGTTTATTTCAACAAAAAACAAATGGGGAATTTTTTCCCGGAAAATCCCGAATGAAAAACAATATATTGCACTGCATGCTATTTAACGGTTTTGGAAATAATATTTTCCTTCCATCTCAAAAATAGCTCATTTTCATAATCCAAATTTAAATAATTAGCTATAATTTCAAACATATTCTGTCATCTTTAATGGATGTTACATTTCCAATTGTAGACACAATTTAGTTTAAACAGACATTGATAAATTGCAACAAATTTTAATATTTGGCTTCAGAAGAAAATAAGTGAATGTTGCATATAAACAAAAGAATTGTTTTAACCATATTTGAATACTTCCCAAATAAGCCTTAAATAAAAAATTTGGCAAAAAATGAGAAATGCAGAATATAATTAGCTTTTGTTTGTCTGTTTCTTTTTACAACTTTCAAATCATTTGCGATAAGATCTGTTAGATTAATCTATTAACAGTTACATTTCTTTCTAAATGTGGCTTAATTACTCACAATAATTTATTTGTATTAAAATAAATGAAACATAAATAACAAGCAATAAAAGTTTATAAATTGTTAAATTCATAGACTTTGAAATAAAAATTAAATCTCTATCAGCGACCTTCTATTAAAAGTGTCAACATTAATGATACTCTTAATAATGGCATTAATTAAGCCACCATCAACCATCATGTTTGTTTACATTAGCCAACAAAACCAAATTTTTATTTCATTATATCAAGATTAACATTTCATGCTAAAAAGTATGATGAGTTTTCCCAGCATCATTTTCTTTTGTTTTATGCTTAATTGCAGCATAAAAAGGAAAATTATGAAAAAGAAAAAAAAAACACTACAATCTTGCATGGCACACGACTAGGAGACAAGATCGCCCAGATATCTAATAATAAATTGCATTATTCATAATAATGCGTGTTAAAGTAAAAAGAATTAAAAATGAGATCGACTCTTTTTAAAGAAAACGCTTGAAAAATATTCAACGAATTATAAATAATGGAGTCAGTTTATGAGCTTCTTAACTGATTCAAATACATTTTACCTGGTTTCATACAAATAATGATCGCTGCTTGCATCAATCACAACTCTTTTGAAGAAAAAGAAAAATACAATGTAATGAAAAAATAAAATTTCATGCTTAGTTTTTCTCACTAAAACTTACAGAGCTTGATTGCGGTTTAAACGTGCCACAATTTGAAATATGTTTTTGCAACATTTTGTGTTGCAAATTTTGTTATTGACACATGTGCCTTGAGTTGTTCACTCATATTTTCTATTTCTTTTAATTATTTTATTGTGTGTTTGCAATTATATGAAGCTTACAACACCACCATCTACAACAAGTTTACGAAACGTCCGTCATCAAATCTTCTTCGAAATCAATGCCAGTTGTGTAGTAGTTTTTTTTTTTTTTTTTTTAAATCCATTTTGCTTTTCAAGCATTTTATTGTGTTTTTGTACCACTACCAAGTGGAGGTATTATGCTAATTGTGTTAGAACGTTTGTAACAAACCCATTCGAGAATAAAGTGGATACCGAATGAGAGCACCAGTGATCAGGATCTGGACATTGTATATATCGTTACCTTAACATGGAACGGCGCGATATATTAAGCTAACGATATATAAGTTGTCTAAATGAAAAAGTTTCGGAGTACGAAAGCCGCAAAATGTTAAAGTAAAAGATACAAACTAGGTATTCCTTATTTTTTAATTATGTATTGCATTCAATAAAATGCAATAAATTTATTAATGATCTGATGATGATCTGATTGTATGTCATATAACAAAATCGTAAAGAATAAAATGAAAAACAACACTTATAAACTAAAGTGCTGATAAACAACAAATCTTAAAAGGAACGAACAATCAAAGCATTCAGGTAATCGTACCACACCACAGAGTAAATGTGCAACAGCCAGTAACTGCATTTTCATTAGATCTTGTTGATCCAGTTTCAATTAGATCGCTACTATTTCTGCTTAAGCTGCTGCTACTTCTCGTAATTTTCTCCTTTCTCTGTTAAAGACATTTCAACATTTTATTTTATTTCTTCCACTTTTTAAAAATTTTTCAAATTTACAACATGCGACTACGAAAGTTGTATAACAAGCTATTAGATGTGGTGTGTGGTGCATTTTATTTTATATTTATAAAGAGTAAAAGAACAAACAACATTACGTTCTTGTTGCATGCCACTTGATCAATGATTCTTTTTTTTTTCTTTCTTTCTTTTTGCTCTTGTTGTTGTAGAGTTTTTCTTTTGGCTGTTGTCTGTTGGCTATTATTTTATTTCATTTTGGTTTCTTCGATTTAAAAACCCGTTAACTAAAGGAAATTGTCTAAAGATTTAGATAAGAACTATAGAATTGGATTCTTACTAAACTGCTACATAAATAATCTCAGCTTTATAATATTTTGGGCTTTTAGTTAATTTAATAAATTCACGAGTATACACAAAAAAACATATTAATGTAAAATCAACATGTCGCAATGTTTATTTGAAATCATATGAAACTTTTACAAAAGTGCAGACTTAATATTGTTTAAATGTATTGATGTTTATTTGCTTTGTTGATAGCTACAACGAACTGTTGTGCGCTTGTTGTTATTTACTTTTATGTTCGTGTTGTGTAAATGTAAAAAGCCGACAAACTTCGCATTACATGCAACCTTAAATCTTATTTTCACCCATACAGAGTTGCCCCTCTACCATCAATTTTATTTGTTTACTTTTATTTATTTTGTGTATATCTAAAGTATATAACAACACAAATTTTTCTGCTGCCTATGCTATATGTATTAGCGTAAGTAAAATAATTAATAAAATGGCTACATTAAATTCATGTTGTTTCAACTTGAAATAACTTTGATTGAACATGATTCTTCGTGTTATTTCAGTATCAAGTTCATGTTATTTAAACATAATTCTTCGTGCTATTTTAGTATCAAATTCACGTTGTTTCAACTTGAAATAACTTTGATTCAACATAATTCATCGTGTTATTTCAGTATCAAATTCATGTTATTTCAATTTGAAATAACTTTGATTCAACATGATGCTTCATGTTATTTCAGTATCAAATTCATTTAGTTCAATTGTACTGGAATATTAAACCAACATGAAATATAGTTAGTTATTCCAAAAGAAAACATATTCTTTTTTCTTAGCAAACATAACCCGCGAAGAGAAATACATATATTTTTAGCAAATGCAATTATGCAAGTGTTGTATGGCAAATGCTTCATAAGATGTTTTTTTTTCACCAGAAGTAATTAAAAAATCTGGAAAAATATTTTCTTTACACAAGATTTTTCAAGCGTCCTATCATTAAAAATATTTCCACGTCCTCAAAATATTTCCCCTTATCGTGATTGGCGATTTTGTGGCGAAAATCAAGCGTTTTGTAATAGATTAAAGAAACGTGTTGCATACTTTCTTTAATCTACTACAAATTTTCGAATTTGATTTCGAAAAACGCCATGATGAGGCCCATTGCTTAGAAAATTATTAAATTATCCATGCGCAATTTGACTCAAGCGTAAAAGTTTCAAGAAAGCGAACTTAAATTTTGTCTTTTTAACCGATTCACTGGTTTTTGCGTGATGCGTTGTAGCATGGAATTATCAATTAATTAAAATATCAAATAAAACAGTTTAAGCTAATGAGACAACTTAATAATGTTATAGTTTAACTAAAACAATGAAATGATTTCATTAAAATTGTGAAATAATTTCCTTCAAATAATTAAATAGTTTCGTTAAAATAATGAAACATTTTCATTAGCTTTGGTATAATTTTCATTATAATAATTTTAACGGTTGAGCTTTAATGAATTTTTTCATTAGATTATTGTCGGAATTCATAGAATTTACGAACAAAATTCTTTCAGTAGCTTTACGTTAATATTTCGAATTTTGAAAAGTATCGTTGTATCGACAATTAAAATATTGCTCCCCCAATAAAAACCATCAGCATTTAACGTACCCAGCCTGCATACCAGGAAAGCAACTTATCTACTTTTAAATCACAGCAGACTCGACCACACGCGGATACAACGAATAAAATATACCGCATTTCTATTGAGTTTTAGCAAAATAGCATGTTTCAGTAAAAAGTGATTCTATACAGAATTGAAATAATATTATTGGATTTATCGTTGCAAATGTTGCAACTTCTCGGAGTTATATTCGATATTCATTGCATTCATTAAACCTTCCCATGCCATTGCAATTAGCAAATGTGTCAAATTCGTTAACTCAAAAGTATGAAAACCAGTAACGGTGACGACAGGTTCAAGCAGATGAAGGAAGGCTTTTCGACTCCGCAGCTAACATTTCTGTAAATCCATTTGCTCAACTACAACCTGAGTGTTGATAAAGCTAGACTCTTTTAACTATCCCAAGGCAATTACCGATTTCCGATTATTCATAAGCATTTTGCAAACGGTAATTACAATTGTTGTCTATATTTGACGGTAACAAAGCAGAATTTATGGACTATAATCATACACCAGCAGAATGAAATGTGTTATACTTACACAGGAAAGAGTTTGGTTATGATCACGTTTTAAATATCTCAACTTCTTTTTCTTTCTTATTAAAAATGTTTAAGATTTGGATTAAAATCCAATTAAGTAGTTTGGCGAAATGTAGGCTAACATTTAACTAACTGCCATCCTTTATAATTTAATAGCATTCATTATATTTAGGAAAAGTAGAAGGAACAAAAAAAAAAGCTGCCAATTATTTATGCTTTCTTGTAAAGATATTTCTCTCGTATCTTAAATTACAATAATCATTTCAACAAAGTTTGATCTCAAATAAAATAAATTGGATTTTCCTTTCGGAAGAAATTATACTTTACAATTGAAAACTACTTTTTAAAAGTAACTGAACTGAATTGAACCCAAAGTCAATTGAAATGACTAAACAAAGGAAAATATCTAGTAAGCCAGCAATCATTTATAAATTTTGTGGCTTTCATTCGCTAAACTCTTTTTTGTATTTTGTATGTACGAATAGTTATTGAAAGACAATCTCTGCATCCATCTGCTTATCTAAAGATTTCGACAGGGTAACGTAGAGAAAAAAAAGAAAAACAAAAAATGTTGGCGTAGCGGTTTTTTGTTTTTCTTAAAAAAAAAAGATTTTTTAATATCCAAGCCATGTTGGAAACGCTTTTTTTTTCTTTAAACACTAAAAACTGTTTAAGAGGCGTAACTAAACACGAATATATAATAACAAAAAAATAGCAAAATTGCAGGTTAAAAAACTTTTTTTGCTTCAATATTTGGCTATGAAAATTTTATAACAAAAGCCTTTCGAAATACTTGTTCATTATTGTGGTTAGAGAAAAAAAAATTTATGGCAAAATATGAATAAACATTTATTTATCTTCTTTTTGGTTCCAATAATCGTATAATCGTGTTGATGAAGAAATAATAATTTCATCATTGAAATAGTGACAAGAAACATAAAAAATTTTCATTTTAGTGTTAAAATCTAGCCACGGACAATACTCCTACTCCTGCTGCTGCTGCTGTATGCAGTTAAATTATTATCATTCCTACAGAGTTTGTTGTCTTAATCTTTTGTTTAAATTCTTAACACAGTTTTGTTTTTTTTTCTAAGTGTTGCTATTGATCATTTTATTTACAAATAAAGTTAGAAAGAAATCTTTTGTTTTTTGTTTGGTCTGAACTAAATTGTTTTAACGGTTGTTCATTATTTATGCTTCTTTCACTTTTTAATTTCATAGAAAAAATGCACAGTGGGGTACGATCAAACAATTTTGGAAATGAATCAACTACTTTCCAACGGTTGGTCTGAGAGTAGGTGTGAATTCGAAATAGGGCACGGCGTATATGTAAAAAACTTTAACTCTTGCTACTTTTATTGTTTATCTTGTTTTGTCAGAAAATCAATAATAACTTAATACTAATACATAATTCTAAAGAACAACTCCGAAATAGGGGGACAAGAGACGGATGGATAGACGGACGGACTGTAAGTCGAAAATAAAACTAATTTAAACAATGGGACCAATTTGGCAGTATATCCTTTCATATAAAATAACAATTAGCCAAATCGGTCAACACAGAAAAATTTTTTTAACATAATGTCAATGTATTGACTTAGATTCGTTAATTTTTTTTCGCCAAAAATACGTTAATTCAATGTACGCATACATTTTTTCAATGAAAATATTCATTGAAGTTCATTGAAGGCATTCGTTGTTGTTATTATTTAAAAAAATTAATGAACCAGTTTATTTATTATTAGAATTCGTTGAAACAATGAACTTTTTCCTGGAATTAATGTACCTTTTTTGGTCAGTGTATAAATATGGTGGAGCTCTGAGGGAACAAATATAAAAAGTACACACGAAATTATAACCTTTTCTATTATTTGAAGTCGGTTCAAACATTAAATGTGCAAGTCTATGGACCGTTATTTTTATTGAAATTAAATTTTATTTAAATTAAAATTATATTGACCTAACATTGTCAAAATTATTAAGCTAATGAAAATAAAATGCCGCCCAAATTCATTACATATTTGGGACATATTTTCCAAATATGTTTTCGCATTTGAGAAATATGTACATATTTCTAAATATGTTTGCTGGTCTATGATATCCCAAATGTATCAAAACTCAAGGAAACACCGTTTAAAATAAAACAGTTTACCAACAAATTTACTTACGCGATTTTTCATGAAAACTACAGATACTGAATAGGACTCTCTCTGAGAGGTACATAAATGTGATGATTAGCATGCAGTACGTTCTTGGCTCGATACTCCATTTATGGAAATATTTCAATGATTTCCAATAGAAAGGTTCTCTGAACTAAAATCACATAAAATCCTATTCGTAGGATCATGAACAAATTGCAATCAGTGATTATAATTGTTAACTGGGATTGGCAGTAAGAAAGTGCAGTTTGTGTCCGATAACACTGGCCAACAAATTAGGCAAAAAATTTTGACTGGGGAAACGAAGTATGTTTTTTAGCTAATCTGGCTGCGCTGAATTCGAATCTGGCAACAAAGTTGGGCTATCACGTCCAGTTCGTTTTTTATCGCATGCTGGCAATACTGTAAAATAGTTAATACTTACGCTACAATTTCACAGTTATTAATTTGACAAAAGCCTACATTCATTATAAATTTGTATAAAGGTAGAGTATAAGCATGTCAGTGAGATCGTGTGTTACTAATCCGAGCTATTTTTGCTTTGTGTGTGGTGAATATCTGATTGGAAAAAAAAGGATATGCAATATCAGAATCACTAAAATATGCATATCTCCATTATTTTGGTTTTGCTGTCGGAAACTTGGACAAACCGTGGACACCGACAATAAAAATAAAAGAAGGGATATTTGTTGGCCCTCAGATCAGGAAGCTTATCAATGATCATAATTTTTCGCAGTGTTTATCGGAGAAAGAATATACAGCCTGGGAGTCTTTTAAGTGCATCGTGAAAAGTTTTCTTGGAAACAATAAGAGTGAAAACTACAGACAAATTGTTGCTGAATTATTGAAAAGTTATCATGAATTGGGTGCACGAATGTCACTCAAAATACATTTTCTCCATTCGCATTTAGATTTTTTCCCACAAAACCTAGGTGCTGTTAGCGACGAACAAGGGGAACGCGCCCATCAAGATTTAATGAAAATTGAAAGAAACTATCAAGGATTTTGGGATAAAAGTATGCTGGGAGACTATTGTTGGACTCTAATACGTGAAACCGAACCAACGAAATACAAACGACAATCATATAACGCCATTCACTTTTGAAAACTCATTGATTTTTAAATAAACTAATAACTTTTTATGGAAAAATCTAATAAAAGCTTTTTTTTATATCTCGAAAACCTGACGTGATAGAGAAAAACCATTTACAGATTCGAATTCAGCGCACCAAATTACACTGGGAAATGTATTTGGTTGCTCCAGTCAAAAACCTTGTTGGCTAGTGTAATTAAACACTTGCAGCCAAGGCATATTCATTACAGGTACCACCATTACTAAAACAAATACAACACCAAAAAACACATTTATTTTGTTGGTAGAAATACCCCAGAAATATGTCAAATCCATTATCTGTGAGTCGCACACATTCATAAGCTCTCTCAAATTTACTAACCCATGCCCGTTGTTGATAGAAAAATCCCAGCAGACATGTGTCCAAATCTATTGTCTGAGTGACGCACACATTCTCAAATTTACTAAAACAGCTGTTCTTGTAGTGGTACCTGTGCAATATACCTTGCTTGCAGCAGCACACAGTTCTTCAGCATTACTAACAGCCAATTCACACGATGAATTTTACGACGTCGCTTTTTCGACGTCTCTTTTTGGTTGTGGGCGAACGGTATAGAGAAACAAAAGGGGTAAACAAAAAGACTCGATTTGTGTCTTTGAAGATTTTTTTTTTATATTTTTCTTTCATTTGATAAGAATTTTTTCCTATTTTCTCTCTCTTGTTTGATTGTTTTAGGGTTTTGTTGTTATGAACGAGTAATAAACCAAATTTTGAGAGTAATACATATATAAAAACGATATGAAACTAAAAATCACCATATGAATGCAAAAGGTTTTTGGTAGCAACTTCAAAAGGGAATTAAGAAAAAACGACGTCGTAAAATTCATCGTATGAATTGGGTGCATAGCTGCCAGAAATGACGATTTTTTACGATATGACTAAAAACAATATGACATACTGTGTTGTCGTATCGTAAGTATCTTACGATTTGACAACACTGAGAAAGCCATACACTGTAAATGGCTTCCTCAGTTTTGACATATCGTAAAAAACTTTCGATATGACAACACAGTATGTCATATCGTTTTTTGCCATATCGTAAAAAATCGTCATTTCTGGCAGCTATGATTGGGTGTAATAAATTTTAAACTTGTGAAATTTAAAGCTGTAAAAAAATTTTACACAATAATTTTCAGAGAAGTACAACACTACAAAAGATAAGTATCAGGCGAACTCATGTTTATTATAGAACTTAAATCGGATGAAAAATAAACAATTATCAAGTATACCAAAAGGCTCTACCTCAAAGCTTAGCTTTGAATTCTCTCCTGATTTATTTATGTAAAACAAATTCACTCAGCTCCACTGTGTAATATATTTATTTTATATAGACAGATCTTTTTATTTCTTTTGTTTAAATTTGTTTAATAATTTAAATGAGTTCTTTTTATTTATTTTGCACACAAAATATTAGCTTTTCTATTAAAAAGAGTCATTAACATAATTTATGTGTTTTGCTCTTTGTAATCAATCCAGTCTTAAAAAGAGTTTTGTTTTAGTTAAATATAGCAATAAATATGCGATTGTGCTTAGATTTGTTTTGTTACAAAAACATTTATTTTCCTTTAAATCGTTTTCAGCCCATTACATTTTTTTTATTGCTAACATTCCGAATATGTCGATTTTTTGGGAACCACATGGGGGACATTGGAACCAGAGATTCAGTAGTACATTTTAATAATTCCAATCACTGTTGCCAGAATTTGTTGCTGAACTTGGTTTTGCCTGCCATTATGATTTTTGAAAAATATATGAAAAATGTTATAGGTGTCGTTAAAATAATTTTCATACAAAATACCAACAGCATTTGAAAATACAGCTCCGAATTTAGTTTAATTCATCAGCGGCTGCTATTTTTAAATAATTTTGCTATTTAAAAAATAATCGCTAAATGAAATACCGTATAAATCGAGGGCTACCTGCATAGGACATAGTGCAAAGGTGTTTATCACAATATTTAAAAAAGCATAAGCAAATTAATCACTATCGTTTACCCAATAAACTAAAAACGGTTCATATGTTTGTAACTATTGAAAGGGTGATGTATGACAAGGTGACTCCTTGCCTGTGTATCTGATATAATAAAAAATAAATGTATTCAATACACGTGCCAGTTTATTTTTCTTTTTTGAAACTAACCAATGACAAATTAAAATCTGATATCTTTAAGCTAATATTAAATGTTACTCAGAGGTTTTGTATACATACAAAATTTTTTTTGTTCACTATGACAAAACAATTGATTGACTTGCGGTTTTTATAAAATCATTGTTATTATTAATTACAAATGTGGATTTTTTTTAGAACTAATTAAAAAGTTTTCAGAGTTGCTGTATTATTTAATTTCTTAGATTTTAAAAATTCATTAAATATATTTATAAAACTGTGAACATTGAAATACTTCAACAGTTAATTGTTTTACATTTATATGAAATATGAAGCAAGTAAATAATTCATAAATAATTAAAAGGAAAGTCCATGATTATACATATTTAGTGTTACTCCTGACAAATTTCACTGCAATTATAAAAATATTGGTAAACGGCGAACAAAAAGCTTTAAGATGGTGTTTTTTTCTTAGTTTGAAGTAATAACAATTTACACATGATTTATTATTATTATTAGTATTAAATATATTTTTGTATCCAAGAAAAAATTTTAGAGCCAGATTTTGTAAATGCAAAAGTTTTTTTTTTCTTTCCGAAATTTGTATGGAAAAAATTTGTTTTGAAACGTATTTGTGTTATTTTTCATGCAAATTTTAAACGTTTGGAAACAAATTTTTTTTACAAAATCTGCTTAATAATTATTATAATGCAGCACTTGCCGAGCATGAACTTATATTATACTCCATGCAACTATTTTTTTAACTTTTATTTATTATTTATTATTTTATTAATTTACATATTTTTTACCTATAAGTAAGTAGAATAATAAGCACATACATATCTATGTATAATTACCCCAGAGGGTACGAATTCTGGAACCTTGTATGAGAGGGAGGGACTTGGCACTTTCACATGGCGTTTTCATTGACATAATTTAGGTACTCCATGGTAGGCTCTACATCCAAACTTTAGGTATTAAGAATTTTCTAGGGCCACAATAAAAATTTTAAATAATTTCTAAAAAAAATATCTTAAAAAGGGTAAATTTTAAAATATTCAAAAATATATGTATTTAAAAATTGTCTTTTTTTAAGATGTAGAGTAAGATATAGTGATTTTAGTTTTGAAAATTCTGTTAAATTTTAAAATTTTTATTTATAACTTTGCATATAATAATTTTACCACTTTGTCTCGGTAGACATGAAAGTTAACCGAAACATATATTCATACTTCGGAAAATGTTACAAAATTTTAAAATTTACCCTTTTTAAGATAGAGCGATTTTAAATTTGGGGAATCTAAAAATTTTTAACGAAATTTTTGTGTTCTGAGAAAATTTTAGGTTACGTCTTTGTATGGGGGAGGGGGGTTGTGTGTTATTTCCTTTCAAACGGTATGCTGCTGAAGTCTATAGCATAATCACTTTTGGAGCTATTGACAATTTTTTAAGTAAAGTCAACTTTTAGATATTTTTGGAATTCTGATAACTTCATATCTCCATAATCGATGGAGTTCGAAATCCCAAATTTGATTTTCATTACTTTAATATCCTAAAAAATTTCCACACAACGTTTTATCAAAATCGAAAATGATGAGGTCCACCCGATGGTTGGTTTGAGGTGGTTTAACTCTGGATTGTGTCGTCCATTGATATCCATAACACTTCGATTCCACAGTGAAGCCAAGAATGAACCAGGCAGATAATGAATTAATTCATTCTAGTCTCTGCGATAAAAAAAAATAGCTAACTGTTCAAAGTGAAAAAAAGCTATCTGATCAAATCGTTACTGAACATCATCAAGATTAATGTAGTAGTATTTTTCAAAAATTAACTTTTTTTTGTTTGAAAAATATTTTAAAAAAGCTTAATTGTAAAATGTTCAAGAAATAACGCCAAACAACTTAATACTTCACACATGTACAATTGAATACAATTGAAAAGTGTGAAACTGTGTCTTGGATGCTCAAATGATCAAGAAGTTGAACAAACAAACAAACAAACAAAAACGAAAATGAAAGATGTTGAATGATTGTTGTCATTTAGAGATAGAGATAGGGGAGAAAATTTAACTTTTATTATCAACGATTATACGATACGAGTAGCCAGCCACCAGCCGCCATCAACGTCAACAGCGCCAGCAGCATGAGCAAGCAGCACATGCATGAAATGTTAAAAAGATTAATTTATATTGTTACCCTGACTATTATTGTGCTGCTGGATGTTAAGTGGACAACTTAATTTGATGTGCAACATTTAAAAATTGAATTGCGTTGGAATAATCATTTCAATTTCGAAACATTAATTTGATTTTCTTTATTAATTTGTTTTCGTTTATTTTCTTTATTAAGTGTGACTTTTATCTGAACCCGCATACATGCATTTTTATCCACATTTTGTCTCAATAAATCCTCTTCTTTAGTTTATAAAATTTGATCATTTTGTTTTGTATATCTAAAGTTTCATACGCAACATGGCCAACTTTATTTGACATGATGTGCGGTAAAGATCTTTTCGAATAACATCGAGTTAAGAAAATTAAAATTATTTCAAATTCAAGCAGTTGTTTGTTTGCTGAACATGTTTTTCAATCTTAATATCATGTAATTGTAGACAATTTTTTGCTTGTTAAATTATTTCAAATTGTAAGAGATGCTACAAAAAAAAGTTAGAGATGTTAGTTAGATGTCTAAGAATTTTTCTTTATTTTCTTTGCAATTCCTTTTTACAACACAAATTAGCTGCATAAGACTACTTCTAACAGCATACCATTAGCAGTTGTTACAATTAGATAAGCATTTCTTTTTTCAAATTTGCCTGATCATCTTTTGAATAATTTTATACAATTTAAACCAGTTGCAAATAAAGCATTTTAAATGTTTCTATGTAATTTTAATTGGCTTAAAGTAAAAGGAGTTTCTATTAAGGGCGGGTCGATGTTGAGATTAAATAACACTGCTTTGCAAATTTTAATTTTTTTTTCTAATGCATTTTTAGAGTAATTAGAATGTGAGTAATTCCATTTAGTCGGGTGTGACCATTTTACACACATTTTTTGATATAAATCAAGAATATAAAATTTTTTACTTGAAAAAACGTTGCGGCTCGCAAGGCCATTAAGCTTAAAGTCGTTGAATAACGGATAGACACTGATAGAACACGATTTCTGCTCACAATGGTCGTCAGAAAGCTGCGACGGGTGTGACCTTGCAAATCTTAGTTTTAAAGAATTGTGACTTTCAGTATTAATTCTGTAAAATTTTGACTAAGGTGCACAATAATTTTGGTGTAGATATCTGTTCAAAGTGTTTTTCATTGTATTATGTATTTATTGTTTGACAAAAAATTACTTTTCTTATATAAAAAACTATTTCAAAATGAGACGGGTGTGACCGACGGGTATGACGTAGTACGAAAATTTAAAAAATTCGAAGAAATAAAACTTTGTATTGATTTAATTACTATAAATAATATAAAGATAAACTCATAAGAAAATAATGACATTAAATTATTTGCTAGCCGTTCTATTATAGTCAGCAGAATATTTACTCCAAGTGAATATTTTTAAATTCAATAAAAAGCAAAAAAAGTATATTCATTTCAAAGATAACGGTTTTTTATTAATAATGAGAAAGGGAATAAAAGAAAATCTGAAATAAATATTAAACATACAAAGACGGAGAGCAAAATCATATAAAAGAGCATGATCATATAAAAGTGCCTCAAATTGATTAAAAAAATATTAAATAGTGTATTGTTTTATTTTTTTCTATAATTGTCATTCTCTAAAAACATCAATTAAGAGATTTTTATTAAAAATTACAAAACTATTTTTTCCTTGCATAGGGCCGTTTTACGTGGAATCACTCATGTGCTAAGCATGAAAAAACATTTTTTCGGTCATTGTCCAGATATTGGTACATTTGTGATTTCTGGTGTATCATTTTCTTTAGAGCGCCATCCATAGTCAAAGGCTGCTTCGATTGAAGTGAATTTGTTTTAAATGCTACAAAATTTGCGCGTCGAATAGTATATATAATCAGCTTTGATCGGATAAAAGATGACTGAGTTAAAAATATTAAAATTGTATGAAAGTGTTAACGTTTTTTACCCATTCGATTTAAATTATATTTTTTTAGCATTCGACGGATTTTTTTTAAGTCATAGAAAGTGACAGAATATAAAGGAACAACAATTTTGGAGTAATTACAATACATATAGCACGATATCTCACAAACGAGTCAATCGATCTTAATCGACGTAGTTTTTGGAATTCGATTCAAAAACATAAAGTTTTCGAAAATTTCTAAAATATACCAAGTCGAGTCTGTGCATATTAACACGGTATCGAAGCTTAACCAAAATTTTAAGAATGGCGAAAAGTTCGTTACGATCGGTGAAGCCGTTCAAAAGTTATGCGCAGGGAAACCGCAAATATGCAATTGCTTTTTTTCCTGTGCGATGTGTGTATGCAGAAATAAGGTATTTATACGTTTCAGAACTTTTTAAGAATTTCGGCATTGATTTGTTGGTGCATATTTTTCCCTTTACAGCATGTTTTGCATTTCTTACACTTAGTCGCATATTTAGGGCATTTTTTTCTATTTCTTGTGGCATAATTGGCTGTTTTCCTGCATATTTTGGTTTTTTAAATTTTAATATGCTTTTTTACAAAAAAAAGGAAAAAGTCTGTTTTGCCATCGAAAATTTTGAAATTTTTTCACATATAAGAAATTTTTTCTTTTACGTTTTGAAATTTTTTCTAATGTACTTTTTCCCCAATTTCTTACAAACTTTCCTCAATCCACTCATTTATTTCCAGTTTATTCACAGCTTTAAAAATTTGCAATTATGTAGTTTGAGGTTTTTTTTTAACAATTTAAATTTTGTCGAGATTGTTGGCTTATTTGTTGCCCTTCATAGAAAAATAGCAGGACGAGAATAGTCACGCTTGCGAATACTTAAGCTATTTATGCAATTTTACTGATTTGTTCGTAATAGGAACCATAAAATATGTCTTGGTGCCCAACTTTTTTTTTTATCCGGACAGATGTAAGGCCAGGTTATGAGTGACTTATATGCTTGCATACAGACACACATACGAATAGCATCATAAAAATAGTCAGAACAGCTTCCTAGGACCTCAAAACTCGATTTTCGAAAATCGGGCTTCCAATTTTCATATTGCGGTAAGTTTAAAAATTACAAAAAACCCTGAGGGAAATTTTATACCAATTGTCTCCAACATACTTGTCCTATAACTGATGAAAATGACAGTGGTACAATATGTTCCCGAGTCATGAGCGGTGAAAAGAAAACATCACTTAATTAGAATAAAAATGCTAACAAAATATGCTCGCTGTACAAACAGATTTTTTCCAAATCAAAAATACCACCATAAGAGTACCCTAACGGCCATGTCACACATTTCGATCGGAATGGATTAAATTGTGTACTCTATCTATTTCTATCGTTTTTATTCTATAGTCTTCAGATTCTGTTTAATATGTTTTTCGATTTTAACATGATAAAGATGTTATACCTTGAGAGCTTGTTAAAAATTTTTGCGAGCAAAGGCGCTATTCACATTTTACGTACACACAAAAAATTTCTGACATTTTCTTTTCTGACAAGCATTTGTTTGAAATTTGCTTTAAATTTGATAAATACTTTATCTGTTTCAATAAATGTTTCTCTTATTTACACTAAAAAGCAACCACAAAAACCATTTTAATTTTCATTTAAAATGTGTTGTTTGATTTTACAAAAAGAAAAGTTTTAGGTCCTATTTCAATAAAAAAAATTTCGGAATTTAATTTTTTTAGGAAATAATAAATTTTTTTTCGATAAACAAATTTGTAAATTTTTTCTGTGTAGCGCTATTTTCGGAGTTTTTATACAGTCTTCATAAAGCTTTTTACAAAATTTTCGGTATAATTGACACCCTCCAATTGACACCCTCCAATGAAACTGCCATGTAAAAGTGGCGAACCGGTTGCTGGTATGTAGAAACGACTTATGTGTCTTGTTTTGTGACAGGCTCTTAACCAGTGTTGCTAAAAATCTCTGAAATGTTACAGAAAAGTTCTCAAAAAACTAGAGAATTGCCATAAAACGGCTAAATTGGCAACACCGATTTTAAGTCATATAAAACTTCTTTGAGTTTGTTATTCGCAATTATTCTTTATTTTTTTTACCTTAAGGCCAATAAAACTTATCATTATGACTTTTGTAACATTTTTAAAGAAATATATTTTCTATTTATATTTTTTTTAAGATTTTATTTCTAAATGGTTGGCTGATTGACTGGCAGCCATGAAAACAATGCAAAACTTGCGGTTTATTGCGATTTTTTTTTCTTCTTTTGTCTGAACAATGTTAGTTGTGATTTTTCTTTTTAATATTTAAGTTAAAAAGAAACAAATGTCTGTATCTTATCTGCAACTTGCAGAGGTAACTGAAACATTAAGCCATTTGAAAAGATACTTTTGTATTAAAAAGTTACTATTAAAAGATTTTAAAAATAAATAACTTTCAAAATAGTTTCGACTTAAAAAACTAATTGTTTGAAATTGTAAACAACGTTTGACAATTAATGTTAAAAAAAACGAACTGTTAAATTAAAATTAACATTTGATGACATGTTGATTAAGACAATTAAATGCAATATAAAAATTAAACCCGCTTTTTTAATAAACAAAAAAACTTTGAAATAAAACCGTACCATCGAAATAAATTGAAAGGAGATTTTACAGCTGTCTAACGCGTTTGATGTACAAATATTTTGCATCAACTTGTTGGTTGTTTGCCGAGTCAGACTGAGATGGTGTCAAAGAAAAATGTATCGCAATTAAAGAAAGAAAAAAAAAAACAATGAAATCTGTGCTGGTGTTGATATATATTTTGTAACAACAGATTATTTATCTTTGTAGGGTATCGACTTAGTAAAGATCCGTATCAATACTGTTATTATCAATACTCTTATTAAAGATCATTATCAATATCATTATGATCATTACTCTCTATTATTATTATTACTCAGTACATATTATATTAAGTGTATGCATTTTTGGAAACAAAGGGATAACTGTAACCAATATTTTACTGTCTACTTAATTTGTACAATTTATAGTTAAGTCACTCACTAAATATTCAGCAAAGCAGCAAGATTAATTTTATACTTAAGAAATTGAAATAAAAGACTTACATATTTTTAAAATAATAAACTCTGTGTCTTACTTTTAAAAGCTGAGTTTATTACAATCTTCAATTAAGAAAGGGGTAAATAAAAAAACTGTTCGCTTAAAATTTGAACACATTAAAATCTTGATAACTTTTAATTGAAAATACGAGCATTTTAATATTAAATTTTGTTTTTTTTAAACACATTCAGAATTTTCCAAATCAAATGCAGTATTTTACAAATCCATAATATTTTTCAAATTCAAATTTATTAAAAAAAAGATTAATTTTTAAACTACCAAATTTTGTTTAAAAAAGTGCTTGCAACAAAGAGCATATCGTCATATAAAATGCAAAAGGGCCTATATACATTTTTAAAAAATTTTCAGGAGAGATAAAAAACTTAGTAAAAAGCAAACTATTGTGATTATAAAATCAATTTTTTCTGAGTATTATCATTAATAAAGTCTGAATTAATGATAACCACAATAGTTTTCTTGTTATTCTTTTGCTTACCTTTCCCGAAAATTAAAAAAAAATGTAGATTGGCCATTTTGCATTTTATATGACGATATGTAAACATTATTGGAAATTGTACAAATATGAACCACTTATGGATAAAAAGTTCAGCATCTTTTTGACTGCTTTGAAAGCTTTTGGAAAGTTTCATTCACACAAGTTTAAAGAAGAGTGAAAAGTGCTATTCAGAGTATATTGCACCCAAATTTTAAACGAACAGTTTCTTTATGCTGTGCATTCCGTTTTCTCATAAGCAATTCAAATATGAAATAATGTAGAGATTTAAAGCAAGATATCTACATATTTGCAAATGTATAATGTTAACGACTACAGACAATTGATAGTGTAAATTATTTTGAAATTATAGAAAGAGAATGGATTCTATATGATCTTAATTTAAAGCTTTTAATTTATTTATATTGAAATAAAAAATCCAAGTTAACAAGCAGGGAAACAAGAAATATCCCAGCAAAAACTTGGTAATGTGTTGTCATTACCAAACAACATACTCTTCAACCACAAACTACATACAGTGTGAATTACTTTACAGTAGTTGATCAATTGCTTAATAGAAATTAAACAAATCATTTATTCTCTTATTGGCATAGTAGTAGGGTATCTGCTTATCATACAGACGATAAGCAGTTCAACCCCTGGGGAAGCAAAATGAATTTTTTTTTAATTGTGTTCATGTTTGTGATAACAGGTTTTAAGCCCGTAACAAAATTGTTGTGTAGTAGTCTAGTGAGCAAAAACACTTTGCATGAAATAACACAATAAATAAAAACGGCATGAGTTCAATGCTTAGAAGAGACATTTAATTTTTATTATATTTTATATATTCAATGCCTTCTAAATATTGAAATTTATAACTTGTTATATGTAAACCAATGTGGTAAGTACTTGCATCCAATGACATCGCCATGTTAAAGTAATTGGCTAAAATGCCAAAGTAAAAGTAGTGAAGGGTATGTTTATTAGCATTTTAACTTATTAATTTGCCATCAAACATTTCGCTGGGATGCTCTGAGAAGCATCTTATGCGCATTAAATATGTAAAAAGCAATTTTTAAGTTTTGCTATTAAAATTTTAAAATATGCTGTTAACTAGTTTGTCATTTTGTTTATAAGTTTTATAACATTAATTTTTGACACCATAAATTTTATATTATGGATCCTTATATGTATGTATATTAGGGCGCAACTTAATTTCAAAAAGTTCGATTTATCACAGTCTCATCCCCCAATTTGGTGAATATTGAAAAAAAATTATCCTGCCAAATTGTCAGATCAATCAGTTCGAGGGAAAGCCGGGCGAGGGATTTGGGCACAAATCATTCTACTGTACAAACGATTTGAAAAGAGAAATGCTTGACGTTAAAACCTTTACATCAAGAAGAATTTTTGCAAATATTGAGCTATGTGGCAAGAAAATGTCTGCAATTGTAGACACGGGAAGTGAGATAAGCGTTATTCGATGTGATACACTGATGATTTTAAGTAAAGTGAAACTTGAAAATGGTTTTAGAACTTTAACGGTTGTCGGAGGAAAAACTACAAAAACGCTAGGAAATTTTAGAACTCGCGCAACACTAGACGTAGTCGAGCTTAAAATGGATTTTCATGTCTGTATAAAGGCACTTGAACCATTTGGGCTCTCATTTGACCCCTCATATATTGAATTTTATTGTGCTATATATCTTACCACCGCTGTTAAGAAAACGAAAGAAAGACGTATTTATCATTCTCTCTAAACAATTGAGTTCATTGCATTTTTTCAACTGTTGGAATGATATTCTTTGAAATCGAATGTGCTATATTATTTACCACCACTGTCAAAAGAAAAACTAAAGACGACTTTATCTTGCTCTGCAAACAATTGAATTCATTGCATTTTGTTAACTGTTTAAATGAAATGCATTAAATTTTACGGCTTGTAAATTTCGTTTAACAAAAAATAAAAATAAAAAATAAAAAAACAGTAGTTGTTTGAAATGCATTAGATATCTTGGCTGACTAATAAGCCAATTAAAATACAAAAAATTGGTTAGAAGAAATAGTTAAAAACAAAAAATTTCTAAATTTCTACACGCAAAAACCGCTGAAAAGAAAATAAAACTAATCCAAAGAATACTTTCTATATTAAATTATAAAACAACTACTAGTGTGTACTAACTGTTAATGCAATTAAATGAAAATTTTGGCGTATAATTTTTGTTGTCGGAAAAAAATTATTTACAACTCTTTAATTGCCGAAGCTAATCAACGCAACGATTTTGGAACAAATTTATTATGTACAAGTTTATTCAACTTAAAACTAAATTCTGAAAAAAAATCAAATAAAAATTCTAACAAGATAATTTAATTTATGACTAAACAGCGCTTAGTAAACTTTTCCTTTTTACGACTTGCAACTAAAATTTATAACCGTAATTTGGAAAGGCTGCAATATTAAACAAACAATCCCAAACACACTCAACAGTCAACAGACAACGCCCAATCCTTTGTTCGGTTAAATCACGAAAAGTACACAGAAACACACACACGCACACACAGATCCACTCAACAATTGCATATTAAATTTTGCATTTATTCTTAGCCATGTTAATAGAGAGTTGAACAAAAGCGGTCCTACTTCGTGCATAAATGCTCGTAAACTCATTGAACAAAAGAAATAAAAAATTGTTTCCTTTTTAAGCAAATTTTCATTTCAGTTTTATTCACTTCTTCCTTTCATTTATTTACTGGATGGTTATTATGATGCCTTGTTTAGCCTTTGGAAGTTCACAAAACATTATTGTGTTTTCTTGCACTCTTAATTAGTATGCAAATCCACACACCCAGTCCATTTCAAAATAAATGATTAATAAAAAAAAATGATAAAAAAACTGGTAAACATTTAATTTTTACTATTTTTGGCCTTTAAAGTCAACGTCATGAATAAGCTGGCAGTCAGACAGACAACCAATCCACAACGGAGACAGTCAACAAAAGAAACACGAAAAAAATTATCGTTCACTTTACAAGGAAGCCCCAAGTAGAGAGTATTGAATTTAGATCGATAGCGAACGAACTTTTAAAAACCCTACAATATATAAAAAAAATTCTTACAGATATGTACATATTGTTACCTTATTATATAAAGGCCCTAACTCATTTTTTTTCAAACCGAGTTTTTTCATATTTCAATAGATCAATCTCTAATCCATCGAAAAATGCAAAAAACTCGATTTAAAAAATGATTTAGGGGTTTTCTATATTAGGTTAACGATATACATTAAAGCCCTGCACAAGAAGTTTTGAAGACATGTGTAATTCTAAATTTACACCGGAGCAAAATCTAGAAGATTTGAATTGATTTCTTTTTTTTTTATTCATCTAAAGCTTTTATACCAATCTTTTTTGAAGCTCTTAAAATCAGGAATTCAGTGGCACTAATTTTTTCCAGAGATAAATTAATTTTATTTATAACCAGCCAGACTGACCCGTGCGAACACTTCGCACTGTTTGCTGTCAATTATTTAGTTTTCGCCATTAGAGGGAAACATAACATTCAAAATGGTGAATGAAATATTAATTTTAATACATTATTAAGGGAGACATTTCATTGAGAAATAATATATTGAGATATTTTTGTTTTGTGCCACGTATTATCTCTTGAAAATTTATGAATGTAATAAAATAAAAAGTGCAATAAATGAAAAATAATTAAAAAAAGCGATATACTAGCACTTATCTAATTTTTAGAAGACTTTAGTGCTAGCTTAGAAAAAAGTGCTAGATCTAGCACTAAAGTACTAAAATGGTAAGCATTGCTGCCAATCGGCCAAAGGGAGGGAAGAGGTTAATTCGGATTTTTCAAACCTGGATCTTTTATCGACTAGCCGTAAAAGCTTACTATCTATGTTACTACACAATCTCTAAAATAACAGAGCAACGCCCGTACGTATGTAAGTAGTTCCATATTTGAACGTACGTTTTTTCTAAGAACTGATATCCTTGCAATGCTCTCTGCGATCTTTTTCCTATTCTTATAATCTATTCAAAAAGCGCCTCATTAATTACTTACAGTCTATCGATACCTGAATATTACTATAATTATATAAATTTTAATAATTATGTGTACCTGAGTTCAAGGCTTGTGCAGTCGTATTCATTATTTTTCTTTATTCATATATATGTACACATGTATTTGTCTCTATACCTATTTTTTAATCGAGATAGGTTTTCGATTCGTCATGTGTAAAACTCCGCCATTTATGAAGCAATTTCAATTTTTTTTTTTAATTTAAAAGGATGTGCTTCCAGATTCGTCCCGTTAAAAAATGGGGAGGGGGTCACGCCCTTACAAAGTAAATTCACATTAATTTGCATCTACTTCTACTCAACCGATTCTTATGAAACTTTGCACACACATTAAGTTTCTGTTTGAATACTACATCATGTTTAAAAAGTGGGCAGTGCCATGCCCATGCAAAGTAAATATTCTTTTTCAACAACTTCTACTTAACCGCTTCTTATGAAACTTTGCATACACCTTTAGTTATCGTTACAATACAACATTGTGGTTAGCAAAGTTGGCAGTGCCACGCCCACTAAAAGTAAATATTCATTTTAACTACTTCTACTGAACCCATTCTTATGAGACTTCGCACACACAATTAGTTCTCGTAAAAGTACACGATAATGAATTATGGGGAAGTGCCACGCCTATTTTGTTGTCGGTTCTTTTTTTTTAAGAATTATTTATTAACCTGCTTCAAAAAAGGAGAAAGGTTATCAGTTTGTCATGTTTTTTTATGAAGCGATTTCAGATTTATTTTCTTTATTTAAAAGGATGTGCTTCCAGATTGGTCCCGTTAAAAAATGGGCAGGGTCACGCCCATACAAAGTAAATTGACATTAATTTTCATCTACTTCTACTCAACCGATTCTTATGAAACTTTGCATACACATTAAGTTTCTGTCTGAATACTACATCATGTTTAAAAAAGTGGGCAGTGCCGTGCCCATGCAAAGTAAATATATATTTTCAACAACTGCTACTTAACCGATTCTTATGAAACTTTGCATACACCTTTAGTTATCTTTACAATACAACATTATGTTTAGAAAAGTGGGCAGTACCACGCCCATGAAAAGTAAATATGCATTTTATCTATTTCTACTTAACCGATTCTTGTGTTATCGTTACAATATACGATTGTGGTTAGAAAAGTGGGCAGTGTCACGCCCATGAAAAGTAAATATGCATTTTAACTATTTCTACTTAACCAATTCTTGTGTTATCGTTACAATATACCATTGTGGTTAGAAAAGTGGGCAGTGCCATGCCCATGCAAAGTAAATATATATTTTCAACAACTGCTACTTAACCGATTCTTATGAAACTTTGCATACACAATTAGTTCTCGTAAAAGTACATGATGATAAAATATGGCGCAGTGCCTACCACACCTATTTATTTTGTAGTCGGTTTTTTTGCAAGAATTATTTCTGTCTTCTTTTTGTTCTTAACTGTTTTCACTTTTTGTTTTTAACTGTTTTCACATCGTCTACAAACGCTTCGCTTGCCCTGCCCAAAGATGTACTTCCCAACTTTCGTAACAACTCTTATTTTGATATAAGAATATATACATATACATTGTATATATTTCTTGTTTCTATACCGTTGAAAAAATTTCAGCTTATATTATTATACATTTTTGCAATTCACAAGCTCATTCGCCGCATGGGTTTATCGTTTAAAAAAGACGATGTTTGGTTATGTGCTTGTGAACAAAAAAATTTTGTTGTATTGTTATTTTGTCTTATTTTAAATATGAATTTAATGTTGTCAATTTATTTTGAGTAAATCACCCTTATTCCAATTGTCGTTAGTTGTGCTGTTAATAATTTTTTGCGAATTTTATTACATATTTACAGGTTTAGAAATCTCTTTAGTGCGAATTTTTCGGGATTTTTTCTCAACTTTTTTTATTTTTAACGGCTTTGGCGATTTTTAATCAATTTTAGGGCAACCTGTCGATTTTGCAACTTTTCGCGATTCTTTGTAAAGTTAGCGATAAAAGCGACTTTTTGCATATTTTCAGCTTCCCAGCAGTTTTACCGATTTTAAAACAATATTAGTTAGACTTTTTTTATCATCCCGCTGTTAGTGAGTTTTTGCGAATTTTCGCCATTTTCAAGATTTTTGCCGAATTTTTTGCATTGCTTACATTTCTAGCGATTTATAATCAATATTATTTATGTCTTGTTTAAAATTTTGCAACTTTTCGCGAATTATCGTTTTCTTTCGAGACGCGTAATTTTCCCAAAATGGTTTTGGTATCTTATATTTTTAAGGACTTTTAATGAATAGTTTGCAATCGTTAAAATTTTAGCAAATTTTTGCAAATTTTTATAGTTTTCGCGACTTTTTCCGAATGCTGGACTTACTTTAAAGTTTTAGCGAGTTTTAAGTAATTCTAGAGCTTCTTTCAAATATTGCAATTTTTGCGAATTTTCGACATTTCGTTGCCTGCGGAAACGCACGTAAGAAGAATGTATTTTCTGCTGTTGGCTTAAAACTGAATCGTATAATCATAACACACTTTTGTATGAAAATTGCCAACGACATAAATACAATACTGTATAATTAGACGATTACACAACACATACGACGTTAATATGAGCTTGTGAATTGAACAATTGTTATTTTGTTTAATCATATCATTAATTATTATACTAAGAAATGTACTCTAGTAATACGATTTTGGCTTTGAAGGCTTGCTTATCTATCGTGTATGACGAGGGATAGGTGTATACATATGCATCTCTACTTTGTATATAATGAGTTTCCAATAAACTCCTCAGACATCTCATGCTATTTTATGCATGTTTAACATGTTTCTGCACTTTTTCTCTTCTTTTTTTTTTAGGAAATTTTTTGGAAAAGCCATTTGTTATCTTAGTAAAGATGTTTTCAACAATAGATTGGCTGTTTCTTTTGAGTCTCAACATACTTAATAGATTTATTTTCAAACAAAGTAAATAATGTATTTTCTTCTTTTGTTATAAACATGTCATTTTTGTTTCATGGCATATTTTTGCCAAGATTATTTTGCATTTTTTTATTTTAAAGCATGGATGGCTAAGCTTAACAAAAGCTAAAAGATGATGTACGAATTCGTACATTTTCATCTTGTTTTTACATTTTCGTTTAAGTTGGGCGTTGGTTTCGGTTGCAAATTAAAAATAGCAACGTTGAAAGAAAAACTAAAAGCAAAGAGTTTATTAAACTCATCACGTAAAATAATTGTGAACATTTTCTTCTAAATGAAATTCTAAAAAAAAGATGTTCTTTTTGTAACTCTAAAGGTCACAGTTGGCAAATATTTGTCGACAAAAAAAAAACGTAACCAACTGACAAGCTAAAATTGTATTTCCTTTAATAGGTACTAATATTTGTTTTTATTAAAAATAATATAAAAATTGCTTTTTGCAGCATAAATAATTTCATTTTGTGTTATAAAAAACAAATTAAATTAAACTAACTCTGAGCAAAAGTAGTCGTTAAGTTTTTTTTTTTTGGCAAATATTTGCCTTAAGAAATTGATAATAGGGATTTAAAAAATAATAGCCTTCAATTCTCCGAATTTATTTTTCAAATTATTTACAATCATCAGTTGATTTGAAACCGAGTGATTGGACACTTTAAATCCGTTTAGCAAAAAATGCACTAAAAGTAATATCTGGTTTAAAAAATACCAGTTACTTGTGTTAATCGCTACATTACGTTTTAACTGATACAAATAAAAAAAAAGAAATTCATTAATCATAAATTTACATAAAGACCATTATTAAACGAATATATGGATACTATCAATTTAGATGTAAATATTGCACTGAGCCAAAGGAAAAAAATTAATTCGTTTCTACTTTTTTTGAGATGCATATTTGCAGATATATGGATGTAAGTATGTAAAAATTCATAAATACATTCCTACCCTGCCGGCAAATCAGTAGTCCACTAGAAGAATAATCAACTTATAGTTAACTTTTCTTAGACTAACTAAAAGCTAACTACAGTGTAATCCAGAACTGACAAAAAATCAATTCTTAAGTTGAGACAGGCCTGCCATATTTGCCGATTTATCGGCATTTTGCCGATTTTTTGCCTCAAAATTATCAAAGTGCCGATTTGCCGATTTTTGCTCCAAAAATGCCGATTTTTTGATAAACACTTAACACAGGATAACTTTGTTTGTTTTATTATAATTTATTAATTTTGGGCAACACTGGAATAGAATAAATACACTGTTACATTAAACGCAGACAACTGTTAATCAGTCAGCGCGTATACTAAAGAGAAAAAGGGTTCGGTTTATTTACAATTACCCAGTAAAAATTTTTTCTGGTATGTCTAACGTCAGTTAAAATCTGAGACTTTACCTGACAATGAACCAAGTTGTATAAAATTCCCTCAAACATTTGGCAGATTAGTCGGCAGTTTTCTAACGCGATGTTTCTGCAATATTATCCGATTAATTTCCTTTAAGACATTTAACAGAACAGTCTGCACATTTTCTGATCTACGTCTTGCGAGCTCTGTGCATTGTCGGTTTTTAGTTTTTGTAATAGTTCTCATTTATCTCTTTAGAGTTTGCGCACAAATGTTTGAATTTTTAAACTTATAAAATAAAAGTAAATGTTTTCTGAAGAGCTGCCATTGGCAGCAGAAAAATGTATGCGAGCAGAAGAGTCAAAGAGGTCTTACAACATTTTGATTCTATGTGAGAATTTTATACATTTCTGAATAATTTCAAATTTTACCTCCTAGTTTTGTCAGATATTTTCTGATGTTTTGCTAGACATTTTTCCGATATTGTTCAGACATATCGGAAACTCCTTTTCAATTTCGCCAGAAAGTTCTTCAGAGTTTCTACAGGATTCTTTGAGACATTTAGGCAAAGTTTTTAGAAGTTCCTCAGACAAAGAGTTCCGCTTTCTTGTCATTGATTTTTATGGTATTTGATATGTTATAAATATTAGTTAATGCTGAATTGTTCTGTTTTGTTAATAAAAATATGGTTTATTGTATTTAAAATGGGTATTTTGAATTTGCCGATTTTTTAAAATTGAATTGCCGATAATGCCGATTTTATTTGGAAAATATGCCGATTTTCCATCCAAATCATCTGGCACCCCTGAGTTGAGTACATAATCAGATTTGGTGAGAGCCAACAACTTTACTCTCAGCTACTTTAAAACTCATTTAAATCTTCTTCTTCTTTATTTGCCTATTCGATATTCGAATGTTAGTGACCATCAGTGTTGTCAGGAAATTTTTTTTCTTCCCCCCCAAAAAAAATTCTAAAACCCCCTAATTTTAGCCTATTTTGAGAATAAACCCCCTAAATGTAAAAGTATTAGCATTACATACTAATATCGTTACCTGAATAAAGCGAATACACCATTTTTTTAATTTTCTTAAATTCCTTTAAAAAATTTTATAGTTTCTTGAATATTTTTATTTAATAAAATACATTTGAAATTAAAAAAATAACACTCTAATAAAATACTGTTACGCATGTACATATTTTCATATAGAATGCAAAAGGCACTATGTATCATAATTTAAAAAAAAAATTTCAGGAGATAAAAAACTTAATAAAAGGCAAACTTTTATGATTATACTAATTATTTTTTCTGGATTATTTCATTTATAATAAAGTCCAAATTATTGATACAATCCTGAAAAAAGAGTTATTGCAATCACAAAACTTTGCTTTTTATTAAGTTGTTTATCTCTCCTTCAAAATTTTTAAAAATTATAATAGGCACTTTTGCATTTTATATGGTGATATTTAAGTATATAAATCGATATTTTATCAAATTAGAGGTAGTAGAAAAATTATTTTTATAAGCATTGAAATCAAGTTTCTTCAAAAATATCAAGAGATGACAAATCGTCATCACTAACTTTATACATTTGCGCGGAATTAAAAATTTTAGGCATATAATGGATACACTAAATATTCTCAAAAGAAAAGCCTTTCTAAATCTTTCACTTGAATTAACAGAAAAAATGTAGTTTAATTTTATTTCATATACTATGAAAACAAAATTTATCAGCTGTAAAATACAGAACTTTTAGTTATAGGGAAATCTCCTAGCTATAATATATAACATTGACACTGAAAGAGATGTTGTAAAATATAATAATACTTAGCTCTTGTATAGGCATGCAAATTTGAAAATCCCCTAGAAACCCCCAAAATATAAATTTATGCCCCCTAAATTTCTCCCTAAAAATTTAAGCCCCCTAAATTTGCCCCTAAATAAAATAAAAACCCCTAAATCTAGGGGGAAACCCCCAAACTGGCAACTCTGGCGACCATACAATTTCTAAATTACATTTTAATAATATGTGATTTCATATCATTGAGTTTAAATGTTTACAATTCTCTCAAAACTTTGTTTATTTCTTGCCGCTTTTAAGAGAATCGTCAAATTGCGATAGTTTGTCCATTCTTCTATATTTTTTAACCAAGACATCTCCTTTTTGCCTCTGGTACGTCTTCCTTCAATTTTTGCTCAGAGAATTATTTGCAGTATTTTGTACTTTTGATTTCTCATAATATGTCCTAGATATGAAGTTTTTCGTTTTTTGAAGGTGGATACAAGTTCACTTCCCCAACTCATTCTTGTCAGTACTTCGGTATTTGGTACGTGCGCAGTGCAGTCGAAGGTATTTTCAATAGTCGTCGGTAGATCCACATCTCAAAGGCTTCTATTCTCTTTATGTCAGCAGTCTTTACTGTCCATACTTTCACCGCACATAATAAGACTGCTTATATTAACTTTTTCTGTTATTATTTTAAATGGTACCTTAGCTGGGTTGTCAGTACGTTGAGTATAAAACATGTGATATATAGTTCGAAGCCCAGCAATATTATTTTGCATACTTACTACCAGGTGATTCAAAAAAAAAATAACTAAGTTAGTTGGACAATTGACTATCGCCTAGGACATCGCAATGTTAAAATAGTTAGTTGCTTTTAATGGAAAGTAATCCCAGTCTCAGTCAGCACTAGTTGCGAAATAGTTAGCTTAAAGTTAACTCAGTTTCCGACAGGGTACTTATTTATGTAGTCATATCAATAACTTATAGGATTTCTTTTCGTTTTTTTTTGCAATGACCGCCAACAGACCGTGATTTTTATAAAAATATAAAAGAACAGAAAGAAAACAAGATTTGTATATAGAAAGAATGATTTTTTTCCAAACCACTATAATTTAACACATCTCCATAAATAATATGTAAAATACATACAAATACAATATACATTTACAGAATGAATGAAGGAATTAAGAAAACCGCCACATATACTTAAATAACATGAGACAGGGTTTTTTACTATGTTGTGTTAAAGAATTACTTTTGTATTAACCGCTAACTTTATAAAATGCTTAAAACGATCCTAGAAAGAAGAGACAAAGCAAGTCAAGTGACTGGTTCCCTACGACTAGTAACCGTTTTAAGTTCTGGAACTTTGTATTAGAGAAAGTGTCAGGTCCCCTCTTTCATGGCGTTGTCATTGGATGGCGTCAATTGTCATAATTAAGTTACTTAGAGATATGTTCTTGATTAAAACTTAGGGTGATGCTTTCTTTCATACTAGTCAAATCACTGTACTTTAAATTAGGGATGTAACGATACGCCGTTTTGCCGATCCGATACCGATGCCGATATTTAAAAATAAATATCGCCGATACCGATTCCGATACCGATACGAATATTGAAATTGAGTTCAAGTTTAGATTAACAAAACTCAAGCGTAATTTTTTTATTATACAAAATTACATTATAAGAGAGAATACTTAAAATTGATAAAACATTGGAAGTAATTTTTAAGGTGCTACATTTTCTTTGCTTCCAAAAAATCTATATTAAAAATATGCAGATAATTAGTAGAAAAGTAAGAAAATATGTTTAATTCCTTTATAATTTTAAAAAATACTCGCCATGCTTTTTAAAAAATCGATTTTTTAAAGGGCATTTATCAACTAATATTCTTCTAAATAACTTTATAGCTTAATTATTAAAAGACTTCTAAGTTTATATTAATTCACTTAAATTTCCATGAAAATACAGATCTGAGCTTAAATTCGCATAAAAAAATTGTGAAAATGGGTAATTTTTTATCCTTTTTCCTTGAGGAAAAATCATTATAGAATACCGAAAAAGAAATTTGTCCTAGCATCGCTTCCACCGAATTGGTAATCAAAAAACAAAACTTCTTGCAATGGCAAGGATATGTAAAACTAATTAGAAATTATCCAAATTTGCATTACTTCCAGATCGCGAATTGTACATTTTCATGACTTCTTTGGAGTATCTTTTTTTTTTGCTGGAATAAGATTTATAAAACAACGACTTGAACTTGAATTCATGGTAAAATTAACAAAAAATAAATAATTTTTTTTTACAAAATAACAGTATAAAATATTATTAATTTTTAAAATTGATATTAATAAGATTTAAAAAATAACGAAGTGAATTTAATTCATGGTAAAATCGGACAAAAATAAATTATTTGTTAAAAAAAGCTCTGAAAAAATTTTTAAAATTATCGTCGTATCGACAGTAAAATATCGCCGATACCGATGTATCGGAAAATCTGAAGTATCGCCGATATATCGGTATCGGTATCGGTATTCGTTACATCCCTACTTTAAATAAATATTTTCGATTTATTTAAAATTCGTTTTTACACTGTACAGTGATGGTATTTCGTTAACATATTTGCTCTAGTTAAGTGATGTATTTATTCTCTTTTCACCGCTCATGACTTGGGAACATATTGTACCCACTGATGCTAGAAATGCAGACTTCGTACGATATGACAAAAACAATATGAAATACTGTATTGTCATGTCGTAAGTTTTTTACGATATGACAACGCCGAGAAAGCTACACACTGTGTATGGATACCTCAGTGTTGTCATATTGTAAAAAGCTTACGATATGACAACACAGTATGTCACATCTTTTTTTGTTATATCGTAAAAAATCTGCATTTCTGGCATCTTCTCATCCTAACATACACTGAAAGAATTTTCTTCTTAAATTCTGTGACTTTCGACTACATTAAAGCTCAACCAACGTTGGATTAATGAAAGAAATTTCGTTAAAATTATTTTAATGAAAATTGCTATTTGCATCAAACACTGAACACCGCTAATAATAATATACATAATTACAATATTTGTGCAAACACCCTGTTCTATGTACAGACAATAAATAACCTAAGAAAAACAACAAAAAATAGATATTTATGATAAAAATAAATCCTGTACAATTTTTATAAAAAATAAAAAAAACATTTTCTTTATTTATATTTTTAGTTTGAAGATTAAAAGTCATAAACTCGTTTCAAAGATAACACAGAACGGAGATACAGAGAGTGAGAGAGAGAGAGACCAGCTTGAAACGGAAGTTACTGCGTCGCTATTAAAAGTTTCAGAAAAGAACGAATATAATTTCTTATCAACTTTTCCGCTCTTTGTTTATATAAATCGTCACCATTGCTCCCACACCAATTATCAACTCTATTAATAACACCATGAACGGCCAGAGTTATGAGTTAAATCATACAAATGGCGACATCATATCACAGAACCAACAGAAGGGTTGGTGGACCATTGGTCTGATCAATGGCCAGCATCGTTACATGACAGCTGAGACATTTGGTTTCAAATTGAATGCCAACGGTGCTAGTTTGAAAAAGAAACAGTTATGGACATTAGAACCATCCAATACTGGCGAAAGTAAGTACCAATAAAAAAATACAATTTATAACAGTTTTTTCTCCAGTCATGGCAAAATAACAAATAAATAAATAGTAGAAGACTGCAACAAAATACATTTGTATGCATAATATAAATCTTTTATTTGCACTGCTTTTGTTTATTCACCAGACATTGAACATGATTTATGATCTAACATACTTGTTTTATTCTTTTTTTTTTGCATTTACAATAAAATGTTTGTTCAATTTTGTTACCATGATCATAACTTATATGTACATGTTTTACACTAGAGTTGGTGTTCTTTAAACGAATGGTATGTACATTAGGGTGTCCGTTATTTGTATGGGAAAATTTTTCTTATGAAAATATTCAAGCCAAAAAATTTTCTTTTAAGACCAAAAATATTTCCACTAAAAAAAATAACGAACCCCCTAATGTAAATATAATGAATAATGGCCAAGATCATTGGAATAAATTTAAGTATATTTTTCGCAGTTTTCGCGTTTGTAGCCACATGTTTGTTACCGTTTTTCCAAACTATTAATTTTCAATATCCTCTTTTTACATAGTTTTGTTTGTCATTAAAAAATATCAATTTAATTTCTGTTGCAACATGTGACTCAACAACAATGGCAACAAGCAAGCAACAAGCAATCCTGCTGCAAAAACAGCCGAAACATGCAGCAACAATCGGATAAATAGTTTTCTTTTTGTTCGCAGCCATAGATAGATAAATTAAATTTCAAGCTAAACGGACGACGGACGACATGTTTAGAATTTTTATTGCTTGTAGTAAGCTTAAGTTTTAAAAAACAACAACGATTAACTACATACTTGATCACTCGCTCACTGTTTTGTATTGATGATAGTGATCTTGTGAAAATTTGAATTAACGGTGGAAATTTAATGCGTATGTTTTTTTTAGCTTAAGCGACAGTTTAAAAAAGAAATTCTTTTAATATCTTGTAATCTCTTTTTTTTTGCGAAAACGCGATAAAATCTACAAATGTTTGATATTTTAAGTTAAAAGAAAAAAAAGTCAACTGGTGACAAGAGTTTTCTATTGCCTTTAAACTGAAACTCAACGTGCAGTAACAATTTCAATTCTGTCTTTTACATGATAAAATTTTCAAACAAAAAATCTATTTAACCTTGTCCCTGCCCGCCCATTAGTAGTAATTAACAATATTTTTAATTTTTTTCCAATGCTTCTAATATTGATGATCTTCATCTACTAAAACGGCGATATTTAAAGTTTACTTTTCTTTACCTTGTTGGAATAAAGAGAAATAAATAGCACTGTACAACAAAATCAAAATGACAAGGTTCTAACGAGTGATTCCGGTAGTGGGCACAAAAAAAAATAGACATGTATCAGCGTTTTAAAAGATTACATCTGAATCCATTGTCGACGTAGTTAAAGATCCCTCTCCTCTAATGACTCGGCATAGCAAACCTTGTCAGCCTTACGTTTAAGGTATAAGATGTGTTCAGCACTTTTATGTAAAACATCACGGAAAACATTTTTGTAGAAAATTTTAACCTACCAACTCTTCGTTGTATGGGTCTTTTTTATCCCTTTCTGAGAAAAGGAACAAAAAACTCTCCTTTAACGACAATGTAACGGGCTAAAATGTATTCGTCATAAAATTCTACTATAGGTCTTCAAAGACACCAAAGCTCAAAATTCAGCTGAATGCCAGAAATCATATAAAATTGAAAATCTGTTTGAGGGCACCCTCTATCAAAATCAGTCGCTCGAACCTTGTCAATTATTTTGTGTTGTACAGTGTAATTGAATTTCAACTTTAAACGAAATCACGATGCTACAGACTTGAAATTTACAACATATATACGTTCCTCTCCCAATGTATATATGCACTAAGAAGGGATTTTTGGAAATTTTATTCCAGATCAAAAACAAGCGGATAGGTGTTCGGTACTTTTTTGATATTTGTACCTTTAGCGTGGAAATTTGAACATAAATGTATGGTACTATTTTGATATTTGAACATTTAGGAGCAGAGAAAGGAGCAGAGAAAAACATTATTTTGATACTTTTTTGGTAACCAATTTATCTTCTAAAATAATAAAGTTCTCTTCTTATTTAAGCCTCAAGTGTATTTTGATACTTTTTAGGGCGTAAAATTTGTACCTCTCCTTGGTACTTGTTTCTATACAACTATTTTTTATGTACATATGTGCTCCTTCCACTCAATAGCAAATTATTTTCTAATTTTTTGTTTTCATAAAGGGGGATAAAAATGTACCAAAAAGGGCGAATATACAAAAATTCACTTAATCCAAAACTATTGAGACAAATTTGATCAAATTTTAACCAGTCACATAAAATTTAACTGATATTAATTAATTTAGCACACGGACATGAAAAGGCATACAGGGGGAAAATTCTGGTAAACAAAACGGTTTCTAAGCTAATAAAAAAAAGACTTTCAGATTTTATATCATATTTACTTAAAATAAGCATCTGATAAAGTGATTGCTTAAACGATAACATTTTGGTAACATTTGCAAAAATTTTTCAAAAATTTTAATTTTTCAAAAAGTACCTTTTCTAAAAAATTACCAAAAAAGTTGTTGTTCAAAAAAAGTTTAGCTCTGTATAAAACTACCTATTTGAAAACAGCACATTTTCCAAAAAGTACCCTTTTTAACAAGTTCCTTGATCAAAAGTAGATTTTGCAAAAAGTACCATTTTTGAAAGTATATTTTCCAAGAAGTACTTTTCCAAAAAAGTGCCTTTTCAAAAAAATTTATTTTTTGCAAAGTATTTTCTTTAAAAATAGCTTACTCGAAAAGTGTCATTTCCACAAAGTACATTTTAGAAGAAGTACCTTTTCCAAAAAGTACCCATTAAACCCAAAACTACCCATTAAAAATTACTTTTCTAAAAAGTAAGATTTTAACAAAGTTTTTTTTTGAAAAAAAAAACAGTATTTTCCTAAAATGTACCTTTCCAACAAGATCCTTCATCGAAAATACGTTATTCAAAAAGTACCATTTTCAAAAAGTACGTTTTCCAACAATGGACATTTTCGTAAAAGTACCCTTTCCAAAAGATTCTCAAAAAACGTACATAGTTTTCAAAAAGCACCAATTAAATAATGGGTCTTAAAAATTTTTAAGCGATTTTGCGTCATCGCACGTCAAATTTGGTTGATAAACAGACCGGTTTCGGCTATGTGCCATCTTCAGTGTTCTATTGAATACTAAATCATAAAAAAGTTTACCTTTTCAAAAAAGAACTGTTGCCAGGAAGAACCTTTTCAAAAAATTAAAAAAAGTAACTCTGAAATACAAAAAAGGTGCCAAAAGGTACCCGGTACTTTTTGAAAAAAATTTTTTGAGCAAGGTACTTTTGGGAACATATACTTTTTTGAACATCAACCAAATATTTGTATAGACGTTGCCTTATTCATATACAACACAATGAGTAAGCGGCTATTCACATATTAAATAATGCTATTTACAAAGTTTTTAAACCTCTCCTCCCTTCATAACGCTTTTGACAAAATGTTCAGTACAAATTATCTAATGTGTATTAAATCTTTAAGCCCCCATAAATATAAAATTTTCCAAAAAAAAAAATCCATTTAAGTGTGCTATTCTATTACACCCACTGCTCCCACTGCTCACGTTATTGATATAAAAATATTGACGGGATTCGTGTTAGTCGCGTGTACTGCACATATTTACGAGCACTTTACCAAAATGAAGCAAATAAATTGTCAACAACATTGAATTTCCATGAAACTTTTGAAAGAATGCAGAAAAACTCGCAATGTGACACATAAATTACATTTATATAAATAAATGCATCAAAAAATGACTAGAAGAAACTACTTGAAACGCACTAGAGCTGTATGATGGGGCAACAAAACTCATCTTGTTTGTAAATTATTTTATGAATTGCAATCATTTAAGTGGCTGGATGAATTGACTGGATGGATGGTTTGATGGCTGCTTGAAAATCAACGAAATAAGTCAGACATCATTCAGTCAGTAGTTAAGTAATTGACACGCTTGTGCATTTAAATTAAAGATTTATGCTCAAGTGTTGTTGTTGATTGTTATTGTCGCGGCAAAAAAAAAATTAATAAAAAAAACTTTAATAAATGCAGATGCTTTGATGATTGTACGAGTAGTTTATAGTGAAGTTTATTTACACTTAAACTTTCAGTGACGTTTCTTGTTGTCAGGTTTTTCTTAGATTTGGTAGATTTTATTTTTTTTTGTCCGAAATAATTAATAAATTCCTTTTCAATTTACGACAAGTGATGAAGATATCTCTGAAGGCATACCTAGCTTTTGAAACCTGCCTGCCACGTCTCTGACTTACGTACATAGACGTAAGTTCAAAAAGAGCAACCGTAACAAGAAAATATTTGCAGCATGGCGTTGATTTTTTATTAATTCTTTATTTTATTCAGTCACTCATGAGACATTCATAAGAGGTGTAAAGAAAAGCAAATAATTTACGGACTAAATATAACTACGAGTACGGAGTACAAATCTGTAGGTGGGAAGTAAGCTACATCAAGTCCAATTTTTTCAAAATACGTTTTTTCTACTGTTGGAATTAGCATTTTTTTGCCTCTATCGATAGGTGAAATCCAGCAAGTCCTGTGACCTAATCATCGCTTTCGATATCGAGCTGATTTGATCGAGTTTTCTTCGTTTGAGATTATGACATTCGATATCGAACAATATAAACACATTTTTCGATAGCGAATGTCATAATCTCAAACTAAGAAAACTCGATCGAATCAGCTCGATATCGAAAGCGACGATTAGGCCCCTGTTTTAAGGGAGGTAAAAAACACCAAGTCCTTTTTCATAAGTAATGCTTATGTTATATGACGTAATTTGATTACGGATATGTTGGATTTAAAAAAATTGTATTAAAGTTATATAAAATATTTGCGGTCTACTGTAAAATTTTCAAAATACATTGTAGTGATGCGCCTTTACTTTGTTGACAAAAACAAAGCAACTAAGAATTTGCATCACTGCAATGTATTTTGATGTTTTGGAACTATACCATAATGGCCATATGTCAACACTCTATAACATTGTGTTAAAGTCCATATTCTGGCCGATTAAAAAACACTCTTCAGCTTGCGCCTTTACGAATCACAACAGGTCAGCAATCTTTCACTTTTAATATTTTTACATTTCTCATAACAAAATATCCAATTATCATAATTGCCCGTAGAAAAAACAAAACAAAATAATAAAGCAAAGATAATAAAAAGAAAGCAAAAACAAACAAATAAAAAACAAAAAGAATCAAACATAAAACAAAAATGATATAAATAACAATTTTAAATAAAACAGCTAATACAGAATGAGAATTTTGATAGTTAAAATCACAACAGTTTGACTCATTCAATGACACGGTTGACTCGATTTTTAGTTTATGACCGGCATTGCCACCATGCTACAGAATGTTGTTTCTAAGCCAATGGGAATGTCCGTAAATAATATTTACATCGTCTTTGTTTCAGTTTTTAAATTAGGTATTTAAATTAAGTAGATAAAATATAAACTTAAAACGAAAGAGGTCCTAGATAATGAAGGGCAATTAAAATTGTTAATATTAAATTAAAATTAATTAAAATCTAGGCAATTTGATTTTGCACTATTACTCTGAATAATGGAGCGGTTTTATGTAAAAAAAAACAAGCCAAAAAATTTCCAATGGTTTTTGGGCTCGTCCGGGAATTGAACCCGGGACCTCTCGCACCCGAAGCGAGAATCATACCCCTAGACCAACGAGCCATAAATATACCCCTTAACTACTTACACATTTCTACACCCATACAAACATCGCTAATAAAGTGAATATTTCATTTCATTCTTAAGTATGACTGAATGTTGTAGCACATCCATGTTTGTAAAATGAATGGAAACGAGAAAAAATATATTCAATTTTATTTAACAACGATCAAAGGGTTGTATGTATATACACAGTTAATACTTTGTTTAAATAATGTAACATATTTTGATTCAATTTCAATTTAGAAAAGCGTATCAGCGATATGATAAGTAATATGAATGAAATGATTTCTAAAATTACACAGGTCGACAAAATTTTTTTTTTAATACATATAACTTTTTGTGGTCAACTTTGTTACATATTATTATGAAGCTGACAGCCTTTTTTAATTGACTGTATCTTGTCATAAACCAGTTAAAAGTGGTGTAATAACTGAACCTCATGTTAGTCACTATATGATTGCAGTTAGGGTTGCCAATAGGGACTAGTTTTTGGAAAATCCCGAGTTTTGGGATTCAGGGATTTCTTAGTTCCGAAAAATATAATTAAGAAATTTATGTTTTTCAGTTGAAAACTGTTAGATTTTATTTAAAAACTCATTTTTTACTTTTTGGGCCTGTCCCACGGTGTCGATGTCCTTCTCTTATTTATATTGTTAACAAAAACAAATTACAATTTTTTATTATTGTTTTTAATATAAATAAGAGAACGACACCGACTTGTCGACATCGTGGAACAGGCAATTCGTTTGATTTTGATGTGTCTGAAACGAGTTTTGAATCTGGCACATACTGTCGCTTAAAAATATATGTATATAACATTCTATAGTTATTGACGAAAGTGATAACACACTCTTGAACGCGAATATACGCTCCAATTTTTTTTATTGGCTCTAGTTTTCGACATATACCGTTATGTCAAAAATGAAGGCACTTGCATGACATATATTAGCATAACTGGAGAAGAATTTGCCCTATTCAGTAAAAAAGCACAATTCGACAACAAAATTATCTTTAAGCCGAGCAAACATTGTTTCTCAATATGACCATTAGTTTCACAGACATCGTAAATGTTAAAAATTCATTAAAAAAAACAAAATACACCAACGATCGATCCTCGTTTTATCATGTATCATGTAGCTTAAGATATTCCAAAGGAAATGAGCCCTTCTTCATTGAAATTGGTGCAAAATCTTTGATTTTATTCACAGTTTAGTGGGAGAACTTAAAAATTTTTTTTAATGAAATTTATAATTATGAGGTTAAAACTTTTACGATATCTATGAAACTAATGAACAGATTTAGAAACAATTTCCGCTTGGATTAAAGATAGTTTTTGTTGTCGAATTCTTGTTTTTTTTTCTTCTTTTTAACTGAAGAAGACAAATCCTCCAGCTGATAAAAAAAAATTAAGTGCATATTCGCGTTCAGCGGCCCAGCTTTAGGGCTTTAGGGAACGAAAAAGTTTACAGAAATTTGTAAATCATTTTGAAATATTAATTTTCATGGGCTTTTCTCTATATTGCTTATTTTTTTTAATGTGCAATTCAGATTAAAAGATTAAAGTCTGTAAGGCAAAAGCTGTTGGAAACTTCACTGACAACAACTTTCTAGATTTTTTGTTGTAAATACTGTATTTACTAAGCTATGGGACATATGAGTGATTCCACGTAAAACGGCCCTATGCAAGGAAAAAATAATTTTCTAATTTTTAATAAAAATCTCAATTGATGTTTTTTAGAGAATGACAATTATAGAAAAAATAAAAAATACACTTCAATATTTTTTAATCAATTTGAGGCACCTTTAAATGATCATGCAAGAAACATTTCGTCTCCCTCTTTGTATGTTTAATATTTATTTCAGATTTTCTTTTATTTCCTTTCTCATTATTAATAAAAACCATTATCTCTGAGAAGAATATACTTTTTTGATTTTTATTGAATTAAAAAAAATATTCAGATGGAGTATTCTGCTGTCTATAATAGAACGTATAGCAAATAATTTAATATCATATTATTTTCTTATGAGTTTATCTTTATATTACATATTTATATTCATTAAATCAATAAAAAATTTTATTTCTTCGAATATTTTAAATTTTCGTACTAGATCACACGCGTCGGTCACACCCGTCTCATTTTAAAAATAGTTTTTTTTTATAGGAAAAATAATTTTTTGTCAAACAGTAAATACATAATACAATTAAAAACACTTTGAACAGCAATCTATACCAAAATGATTGTGTACCTTAAAGTCAACATTTTACATAATTTATACTGAAATTCATAATTCTTTAAAACTAAGATTTGTAAGGTCACATCCGTCGCAGCTTTCTGACGACCATTCTGAGCAGAATTCGTGTTCTATCAGTGCCTACCCGTTATTCAACGACTTTAAGCTTAATGTTTTTTTTAAGTAAAACATTTTATATTCTTGATTTATAACAAAAAATGTGTGTAAAATGGTCACACCCGCCTAAATGGAATTACTCATATGTATATCGATGTATTTCTTCACTTGCTCATCCCTAGTATCGACCACAAATGGATGTGGTCCTAATGAAGAATGTATTTTTTTCGCATAAAAGATCGGATTTCAGGAACAAGTTCCCTGATTGCACTAGAACACGATCCATTGATTGTAGTAAGGATAAAACAGCAAAACACAGCCGATGCTTCATCGAGTGTACAGAGTTGACTACCACCTTACTTACAGTCACAGATGACCTTCTTCGCCCTCTCATGAACGCGATCGAGTAACTTAAAAATATCATAGGAGATTACTTACCTCAAGCTGCCTTGGATGTCATTCTTCATCTGCTTCCCATAGAGGATTTTGTAATGAGAACGGCAGCAAGGAGTCTCCTAAGACTATTAGAGGCAGGGTTGGTAAGGACAGGAGTAACAGGTCACACAGCAATCCTAAATGAGATCAGTTTTAGCGGGGGGTCCCCACAACTCATGGGTTCACGGACTCTAAGGTTGCTGAAATTGATTTTGGGAGGACACCCTCATTAGTGATTCCGGATAGGGACTTTTGGGTCGAATCTTATAGGCTTTATGAGGGTTGTGCGGTTTTCACGGATGGATCCAAAATGGGAACAGGCACGGGAGCTGGTGTCGTAGGTCTCTTCGGCTACCGAGCGAGTATATCGTTTTCCAAACTGAGATCCTGGCGATCCTCAGGGCCACTGAGATAGTGGCCACAGATATGACTGAGGGCGAGGAGGTGACCTTCTACGTCGACAGTCAGGCGGCGCTAAAAGCATTGAAGGGACACTGTGTCAGATCGAAGCTAGTTAGTGACTGCAGGAGAGCCCTCAACTTGCTCATGGACAAATATAGTGTTAGATTATGTTGGGTTCCTGGCCACTGCAATGTTGAGGGAAATGAGACAGCTGATGAGCTGGCAAGATTAGGGTCAGCGTTAGATGTGGAATTGTGTGATAGATCGGTTAAAGTACCGATCGGTCATTACTATAGGGAGCTCAGTGACTGGGTGTCGAATAGGGCCAATCGTTCATGGGGGAGCAGGGAGGATTGTAGAGTCTCGAGGGCCATGTGGCCAAAGCTTGACTTAGGCAGATCCGAACTGTTACTGAGTATGAATAGGAAGGTGATAGGGGTCTTAATAGGCGCTTTGCCTGGTCACTGCTCGGTCAGGGCAATGACCAGCATTTGGGAGATTGACACTCCAGATTTTTGTAGGATGTGCGATGATTAGGAGGAACCAGAAACTATTGAGCATGTTATCTGCCATTGCCCGAGGCTGCAAACGACACAGGCTTAGGTGGCTTGGCAGACGTTTTCATGAGAACATTAGTGATATCGCGAAGTGTGAACTTGAGGATATCAGGGGCTTCATTATGGGAATAATTTGGTTGAATGGCAGATAGCAGGATGCTCCTTTTCTGGGTTTTCATATCGGGTATAAATAGAAGGGAATCACAATGGATCCAACTGGGTCTCCGAGTGGATGTGCGGCATAGCACTACCCTTCCTAACCTAACCTAACCTAACCTAACTTAAAAATATAGTTTGAAGCATCGGCCCATGCGTTAGAGTTATACATATTCCATTTTTGTTTTATCCCATTATCAGTTCAATTTTCAAATATCACTTCCTAGAGGATCTATACATCGGGTGTGGAACAAACCTATTGATGTTCATTTTTCCCTAGAATATTGATCATGTCTAATTCTATATAATCACTTTGGTTTAAGAAACTGAATGATATTAATTCATTCATTAAAACCAGTGAAAATTCATCACTGTGACAATTTTACTTGTCAGCTGTACTTCTTCACTTTTCTGAAAACGAGAAAATTTTCACTAGCGCACGAATTCGATTTCTGTGACACACACACACACACACCTTTATGTATTAAACTTTCCATGCAAACCCTCGTATATAACAGACTACAAAACCTATAATTAACTTTAAAAAATATTTCGTTACGTAAAAATTTAAAAAGAATTGTAATATGAAACCAAGTTTTAAATTTAAATACAATTATGATAACGTTTTATTTACTTTTTTATTGTGTCTTTAATAAAAACTTCTTTCTTACTCAAAATTCTGATGAAAGAAGTTACATTCACTCAAGTACGTGGAAATATATTTTATAAAAGCAAAAATTTATTGAAATTCGTTATCTTAATTTATTAGTTCTTTTGGTTTTAAATTAAAAAAAAATACAACTTTAATAAAATTTGATAGTCATTTTCATGTTGTTAAATTATAAAAAGAATATAATTTATTCCAGAAAAATTTCGTTACTAATTTCCGGTTTTTTATTCTTCTTCTTTATCAACATTTTGGAGAATAGAAATGTTTGATAAATATAAGAAAACAAATTAGTAAAAATCTGAAACATTTCTTTTAACAAAAAACATATAAAAGTAATAAATTTAGGATTTTTCAACAGTAGCATGTGCTGTGGTATTTTAAAACGGCCAATGACTGCCAAGTTATAACAAAAATATGAACTTGGATCGATTTTGAATAACTGATCGCCAAGAGTCTCCAAAGAACTTAAATTGAAACTTAATTGGTTTATCTTTCTATTAAATATTTATGGTTTCTTAATATTCATTAACAATTCATGAAAAAGTTTTAATTTTATAAAATTTTCTTTCCAACATTAATGCTCAATGTTGGTTTACTTTCAGGTGTTATCTATCTAAGATCTCATCTCAATAAATATCTATCGGTAGACTCGTTTGGCAATGTGCTGTGTGAAAGTGATGAACGTGACGCTGGTAGCCGGTTTCAAATAAGTATCGCTGAAGACGGCACCGGTCGTTGGGCATTGAAAAATGAATCACGCGGTTATTTTCTAGGTGGCACGCCAGACAAATTGGTTTGTACAGCTAAAACGCCCAGCTCTGGAGAATTTTGGACGGTACATTTGGCAGCCAGGCCACAAGTTAATTTACGTTCGATTGGCCGCAAACGATTTGCCCATTTATCAGAGTCCCAAGACGAGATTCATGTAGATGCCAATATACCCTGGGGTGAGGACACTCTATTCACATTGGAGTTCCGTCAAGAAGAGGGCGGTCGTTATGCTCTGCATACGTGTAATAATAAGTAAGCGAATATATTCAATCATATATTGTTAAATAAATAATAAACATAAGGTAAAATCAATGGCTGTAATTTCTAAAGCCGGTGATGGTAAATTTAGAGCTTTTAAGACATTCGGGAAGTAACCCTACGGTAAACGGAACTAACACAAAACAAGTCACGTGACCGGTCCCCAGGTGGTAGGGACCAGTCCGAGTTCTAACACTTCCTATGAAGCGGACCAGCCACTTTTACATGGGGATGGCCTAGGATGGGGTTAATTCATACTTTGTATGCACCTTGTAACTTGTCTCTGAACTATCGTATGCAGTCCTAATCGGTGTACAATAATATAGGTTATATATAAATATTATTCCAAAATGTATTTTTTTTTTTTTTACAAATCCAAGTAGAAATTGTATTTTATTTTTAAGTGGTGTCTTTGATATGATTCGAACCGACAACCTCCGGCATGACAGGCTAGTACACTACCCACTCCACCACAAGGGAACTTATATTTCAATGTTATAAATACCAGTTAAGCTGGATTTAATATCTGAATATAGTTACGGAACAGGTTCCTCAGTTGCATGGCAGTCTCATTGAAGGGAGACAATTAGGCCTTAGATCCAGGTGCATCGAATTTGTTCAGTGCCGTTTACTACAATACTAGCCGGAGTACCAACTAGTTGACTGAAAATGGTTAATATGTGACCATTTATACAATATCTTTTTCTTTTTTCACCATTCACTACTCCTTATTTTTGGTACCAGTCTCATTTTCTCAAGTCATAGGACGAGTACTTTTGGATCATTTGTCACCAAATTTTCAGCAGGGAACATACTTTTGTTGGAATATTACGAGTATATATTGTTATTAGTGTACATACCGAGCAAAAACTTGGCAACATACTTTTCAACACAAACTACATATTGTCTGCATTACTTTACAGTAGCTAAATCCATTACTTACTAGTACATAAACATCTATTCTCTGCGCTCATCATACCGATGCATCGGTATCATCGCGATGGTCAGCAGTTCAACCCCTGGCAAAGCAAAGTGAATTTTTTTTAATTATGTGCATGTTCGTAAAACTCTTGACATAAAATACATCAATAGCTTAAAACGGCACCAGTTCAATGCTCACTCAGTAGAGACATTAATTAATTTTTATTTTATTTTGTGTATTCAATGTCTTCTAAATATTGAAATTTTTAAGTTGTTATTTGTAAGCCAAGGTGGTGTTAAAGTAATTTGTTAAAATCACAAGGTACAAGGTGGCGCAAAATCAATCATCCGATTTTGTATTTGAATAACTTTTTTACTAAATAAACAAAAATGATTTTGAGTGATGGAAATCGTTATTTGGACCGTTACAATTTTTCCTGTTAAGTGGAAAATATGATATCCAGCAAGTGGCTGCCGCTAGTGCTGATACACGTTTGTGGCCGTTTTATCGCATTTTTCATAACTTTCCGCATATCATGGATTTTCCATAAAAATCCCCTTGTGATGCACGAAAATCAGCATGTGATCCACGAAAACCCGTTCAATTGTTTGAAAGGTGACTTGATCGAGAGTGTTCTTAGCTATCTTTTCTAGATGTATTCTGTTGAATGTGTGTGTCTTTGAAGCCGTAGCTCCCAAACGGGTCAATCGATTTTAATTTAGTAATTTTTGTTTGAAAGGTGACTTTGTCCAAAATCTGTTAACCTATGTTGGAAGAAAATTGGTCCAGCCGTTTTAAAGTTATCACATATTTTCTTCCGAGGATTTTAAAATTTTTAGTTTAATGTTTTTTATTTGTTCTTTTTATTTAAAGATACTTGAATGCCAATGGTAAATTGCAAAATCTTTGCAATGAGGATTGCCTATTTAGTGCTGAATATCATGGTGGCCATTTGGCTTTGAGAGACAGGTATTTTAAATTATATTTATGGGTAGAAAAAGAACTTTTTTAATATATTCATTTTCACCATTTTCTTTCCAGACAAGGACAATATCTTTCGCCTATAGGCTCTAAGGCTGTGCTTAAATCCCGTTCTTCTACTGTTACGCGTGATGAATTGTTCGCTTTGGAAGATTCTTTGCCTCAAGCATCTTTCATTGCCGCCATGAATTTACGTTATGTTTCTGTGAAACAAGGTGTCGATGTTACTGCCAACCAAGATGAAATTGGTGATAATGAAACATTCCAATTGGAATTTGATTGGTCAGCCCATCGTTGGGCTTTACGAACTACTCAAGATCGTTATTGGAGTTTATCGGCTGGTGGTGGTATTCAAGCTACTGGCAATCGACGTTGTGCTGATGCTCTTTTCGAATTGATATGGCACGGTGAAGGGTCTCTATCGTTCCGTGCCAATAATGGCAAGTTTTTGGCCACAAAACGTTCGGGTCATCTTTTTGCCACCTCCGAATCTATTGAGGATATTACGAAATTTTATTTCTATTTAATTAATAGGTAAGTATTTCAACTTCAAATTGAAATCTTTAAGGTTATAAACAATACAACTCAATATTTTTAGACCCATATTGGTACTTAAATGTGAACAGGGTTTTGTGGGCTACCGCCAGCCTGGTAATACCAAACTAGAATGCAATAAGGCCACTTATGAAACAATATTAGTTGAAAAAGCGCAAAAGGGTTTGGTTTACTTTAAGGGACACAGTGGCAAATACTGGCGCATTGATGGTGAAGGTATTTCAGTAGATTCAGATGGACCAGCTGATGGTTTCTATTTGGAATTACGTGAACCTACTAGAATTTGTATAAGGTAATACTTTCATGAAAGAAAATTATTGAATAGAAAATAATTATTTTACGTAACAGATCCAAAAATGGCAAATATTTGGGGGCCACTAAGAATGGTGCATTCAAACTATTGGACGATGGCACCGATGCGGCAACACAATGGGAATTCTAAGCTGTATTACAGCACATGCGCGGGAAACTTGCAAAATATATACATATTTTTTTTTTAAATATTATTTATTCATTTAAGCCAACAAGAAAGAAGAGTTTTGCACTAAAGAAACTCTCTATTATGAAATAATACTTACTACATTTAATGTATAACTATATTCCATAAAAACATAAAAATTACTTAAAATATAACATTTTTCTAATGAAATGAATATTTTTTCATACCATAGAAGAAATATGAAGCGGAAGTTTTTGCTGAAATCTTAAGAAAAATACAAATAAAAAAAAAATCAGTTTTAAATTAAAACGCACAAAAATTTTTGTAATTTTATAAAAAAAAAGAAAAACACATAAAAATAATACAAATAAAAACAATATGAAAATGCCAATAATTAGCGATTCCTTCCGTTGCTTAATTATAATTGAAATTACATATTATACAAAAAAAAGCAGTGAGTGAAAATCTAATCTTATGTATTTTACAGTTTTAAAAAAAATCATTTTGAATTTTTCTTTTAAATAAATGCAACAAATATTTAAAGCTTTTTAGCACATTTTTTTTTAACATAAAAGAAAAATTAACTAATTGAAAATTAAAAAAAAAACACTCTGAAAAACACACCCTGGCGGGGAGAGAGTTTATTTTGTACAAAAATGTACTTTTTTAAAATTAAATACCTTATTCCTATTTAACAAAAAAAAAAAAAAATAATAAAATTTAAAATTAAAATCATTTTAACGATTTGATATATGAAATCATAATTAGTTTTTAAGCTTTTATATTCTTACCTACTGCTAAATATACTTACATACTTTTATATAAAAATCAAGTTTTCATTATTGAAATAATTCATTGCATCTCGCCCTTTTATCTCCAATTTTGATTTTTAATATAAAAAACACATAAGAAAAGGCAAATAATATAAAGATTTTTGTCATCTACATTTGTTATTTATTTCGCAATAAAAAGTGTTTTATTTTATTTATATTTTTTTATTTTTAAAAACTTCAATGTATTTTAATTTTACTCAAAGTAGTCACGAAAGTGTGAATTTTTGTTAAAAATTGCTTTTGTTTTGCTTCAGACTCTTGAAAAGTATTTTTTTTTTTTTATTTCTCATTTTTAATATTTTTAATATCAGTGAAACAGCAAATAATAAATTGAATTATTAATTATGTGTGAAACTAAATGATAAAAAAAAGTATCATTATTATCTAATAAAAAATAATTATTATGATTATTGTATTCATAACCTTAAAATGTTTGTGCTTTAATTTTTGTTTTGGAGAAAAAGTAATTTACACGATCAAATAGTTCATGAAATTTGTTGAAATAAACTTTTTTAACTTCCCGCAATCAAAGATAGGAAGTTATTTCGATTTCACTCCGATTTTCGAAAATCGAATTTTTATCAGATCTCGACGTTTTCAGGTCATGGAAATCTATCCAGACTATTTTTACGACGATGTCCTTACGGATATATGTATGTGGGTGTGTTTGAGCGTGTGTTTACGTACGTAAATACTTCATAACTTGCACTGAAAGAATTATTTACAAATTTATGGCCTTCACTTAGGTTCCGTGATATGATGAACCGATTCGGTTTGAAAAAAGTTTTTCTTTTTTCAAATAAATTATAAACTACTAAACCAAAATCGAATCAACACTTCAACTCAAAAAACTACGTCGACTGCTGACAATTGACTGAAATCGGTGGGTGGAATGGTTCGAAATGTTGACGAAATATTTCGAAAAAAGTGTATTATTTGAACAACTGTAAAAGTTCTTGAAAAATCGATTTTTAAGATTAATTTTGTTTAACTTGAACAACTGCACCGAATAACGGAAATTTTATCTAAATTGATTAAGTGGTTCGAGAGATATCATGGTAGAAATTGTTGAAAAGAAATTGTTTTTATTAATCCAAAAATCTTTGGATTTTGCAGCGCTTTGAGTTCGAAATTAGCGGGAAGTTCCATAGATGGCTCGCAAGGCCAACCGCATCCCATATAGCATGAAGTGAGTTTTCAGAAGTTTTTTTTTTCAAGTTTCTTTTTTCTTCTTTCTTTCTTTCTTTCATATGATGCTCTAAACTTGCAATAAACAAATAAGAAAAAGTCTCATGGTGAATATTTTATGAAATATTGAATTGTAAAAATATAGTCTAGTACGTTAATTTAAAAAAAAAAACATATCGCGACCTTAGTATTGTTTTGGCCCATATGCCGAAAAGTCGGAATGGAGAAAAACAACAAAGAAGATTTACATAAAGTTTTCTCAAAATATATCCGATAGAATTTTTTTGTATTCTCACCACTGCTTCCGGCATATGTTTGGAAGAAAAATGTATATTTTTGTGAACTTTCATCAATCTGATTAGAAATTAACATCTATTTACTGAAAGTAAAAAATCTTGTTTTGTGCTCCAGTAACCACTTTTTTTATTTTATTTTATTTATAAAAAGTAGCTTTTTGTGCTCCATGTGTATACTAACTGCTTGCTGTGTATTGAGTAACTTGTTATTGAGATGAAATTTTCTACTTTTTATTGAAAATAAGCGTATAAATGTTATTAGAAAAGATATTTACATGGAATAAAAAGTTAATATTGATGAAACTTGGTATTTCATTTGATTTTTGATTTTTATTTTTTTATTTAAAATAAATTTTTTTTTACAAAAAATTTATCAAAAATGATGATATCGAGCACAATGAATGCTTGATATCTCAGAAACCAGGAACAATTTCGCGAAACAGTTTTTGGATTCTGAAAGAGGGTATTCAAAATATATATATACCCCATTCTTAACTCAATTTTTTTTAAATGGTCGGTGGGCCAAAACAATACTAAGTTCGCGATATATCAATGACAATATAGAAAAGGTGTATCTCAAATTTGCATTATCTTACGGGAAAAGTTATTTAAGGAGACTGTTTGTTGTCCGTTAATAATTTTATAGTGAACATTTCGTTTTAATCAACCTGTCAATTGTTCGATTAATAAAATAATGGAAATTGAAGTTTTGAAATTACTCGAATACTTTTTAGCTTAATTGTTTAAAGTTGATGGCCAAATCGTATACAGATAAATTTAAAAGTAAATTTCTTTTGGATTTGGTATCCCGCTTAATGCCCTTTTACACTTTGGAGGGTCGTCAATTCGACGTCGATGATAGATAATTGTTTCGAACATGCATCGATGATGTATCAAGACTTGGACTACAGGGTATCGCTCATTTATCCAAACAAAGTCATAACTAAAAAAAACTAGTTCTTCAGAAAACGACTAAAATTTTCAATTTACATACAAGTTATGGATAAATAAAATTTTACTCGTCATTAAAAATATCGGCACCTTAGCGTCAAATTATCGTATGTGATATTTTTATAAAAAGACGAATTACGACGAGTATCCCTGATATAAATATGCTTGACTCTGTCCTGAAAATTAAACATTTTTTGCTTACGATAATTTTTTATTTTTAAAATTGTTAGCTTTTTTTTGCCTTAAATCATCTTTCAATAAATTGTATTATCTACTTAAAAAAATTAGCTATCAAAACTTTCCTTGGATGGCTGCTACATTCTTTTATTGTACTGGTCTCAAAGCATGAGTATAGAAATTTTTCTCTTCTCCCAGGCCACGCTTGATGACATGTGGAATAGTTTTGGGTACCATTGTAATACAATCGATAATTGGACATACAGACACACACAAAGTACAACCCGTACAATCATCATTTATGTGTGGAATGTGTGTTAGCGGATCGAATTCTATAGCCTGATATCCAGAATCGGCACAAGTCATATAACACTTGCCGCAATTAATGCACAAGTCCTTAAATAAAAATAAAATATTTCATTAACTGATTTTTAAATAAGCAATTTAAAAAAGTATTGAATACTAGAAAGCATAAAATAAAACATAATCAGTTGTGTTACAGAAACAAAACTGTGTCACAGAAACAAAACGTCACGAATTTGAAAATGTGAATACATACATGATGAAATAATATAGGTGGCATTACTAGCGCAACAAATACAACATTACAACAAAAAAAAGGAATTTTTGTTTGTTTAATGTCGTCATATAAGTCAAAAATTATTGTAAACAAAAATCAAAAGGACGCGCTGCAAGTGATGAATTACATAAATTATTGAATTAAAAAACACACACGCACATACGCGTTCACTGTCGGAGTTATTTCTTATAATATTTAAATTAAAATTATTAAAAACTTTAGTAAAATAAACTAATCACAATTTCAACAGAGAACACAACACGTGGACTTTTTATAAACATAAACAAGACTTTGACAGAGATCTCGACAAACAATGCTCGAGCAAAAAAATTGTCATCTGGCGTAGTAATGCCACCTATATTATTTCATCATGAATACATATATAATTACTTTCGTACAAGTTCTGTGACAGACCTGAATATTATAAATGTATGTACAGTGCGTGTACATAGGTATGTATGTATGTATGTTTATGATTTTATGCATACAGTGGACTACAATATTTTTCATCCACTTTACTACATATCATATTATAATACAGTGAGGTATAGTATGAAATACACTACAAAATGTTCAATAAGAATTTGCAAATGGAAAACTTACATCATCAATTAGAGCTACTTTTTGTTGCTTGTTATCTAAATTCTTATAAGTTCCAATGTAAGGCAATGCTCTGCCGATAATGTCTTTAACTTTAGGAGCTTCTCGTGGTAAATGTACGCCATTCTGAGGCTTGATATCAGCATCATTGCCATCTACCCTCCATATGGGTCCTTTTTCTTTGCGTATTATTGAAAGCTTTTCTTCTCTCTCTTTTAAATAAGGACCAAAGAATCCTAAAGTCTATAAAATATAATGGAAGCTAGTATATAAACGATTCAACCAAAGGAAGGTTGACTCAGAAGGCCGACTCGTCTAGAAAATTTGTACAGAAATCAATCGAAAACTGTGTAGTTTTCATAACAAATTTTCTACACGAACCGTCCGTATCAACTGTAGAGTGGAAACCACACTTAACGGATCCTTTTCGAAAATATAAATTTTCGTTTGGGAAAACAAAAACAAATTTATATGCTGTTTCCACAATGCACACAAGCGACTTGAGTAAAAAATGTGTATGTAAATCGCTCAAAAAACTGAGAGCTTTTCATATAAATGTTATGTGCTGTTTCTGGAAACCAAACAATCGACTTAAGTAGAAAATTTGTATGGAAACCAATCGAAAAATTGAGTGCTTTTCATACAAATCGTTCACTCAATTCGATTGTTTGGGTTCTATAAAAAGCACATTATACAACACATTAGTTTTTTATCGTTGTTTTCAATATAAGATCCCAAACGAAAATTTTTATTTTATTTTCAAAAACAGGCAGTCCGCCCCACCTTATTGCCTTCACCAATTAAATGCATTATGGGTTTGCCTTTTTGTTGCTTAGCTGTTGGCGGAGACTGTCCGTCCCAAAAGTGAGCATTATTTGGTGGAGGATTAGATTTAAGATACAACAAAGTCTTCAGACTGGTGCAGTAATCCTCGATTAAAGTGAAATCCTGATTTTGCACCGAAGAGCAAATTTGTAAAACTGTAGCACCAGCATGTAAGAACTGCAATGCCACTTCCCCAGAATCAATGCCGCCAATACCCAAAATGGGGAAACCAGGTAATTTTTTGGCTATCGATGATATAGCCCTTAATGCCATGGGTCTTGTAGCGTTGCCCGATACTCCACCATAAGTGGTTTTCTTTTCGGACCCAACAGATGGCCAAGGTGAAGCATCAGCCTTGAGACTCATCAAACCTTGGACAGTGTTAATAGCTGAGACACCATCTGCATTGCCTTTTTGGGCTGCTATAGCAATACCCACAATATCCGTAATATTCGGAGTCAATTTTACAAAGAAGGGAATTTTAACCGCTTTCCGTACCCATTTAGAGATGTTTTCTACCAAAACGGGGTCTTGACCACAGGCCAAACCCATGCCAGACTCTCCCATACCGTGAGGACACGATAAATTTAATTCCAAAGCATCTGAACCACAAGCTTCAGCCTTGGTCGCCAGTTCTAGCCAATCAGCTTCATTATATTGACACATTATACTGGCAATTATGATTTTTGTAGGGAAGTCCTTCTTTAGCTCCGATATGGCTCGGAACCAGTATTCAGCTTTCTTTTCAGAGATTAATTCGATATTTAAAAAGGATCCTTGTTGTGGTCCGTAATTGTAGCCGGAAGTTGTACCTCTAACGATGCGTGGAGAAATATTTGTAACCAAATCCTTGTCCAAACCAAAAGTTTTCGTTACCACAAAACCCCAACCCTGTTCGAATGCTCTTCTTATCATGGCAGCACTTGTGGTGGGTGGAGCTGAGGCCAAACCAAAAGGATTTTCAAATTTAATGCCACACATTTCCACGGAAATGTCAACGTTATCAATATCCGTGAAGAACAAGGGCAACTCTGCAGGTGTGTCCAAAGATAAACCCTCCAAATGACAATGAATACCCCAGGCTGCAATTTTACCATCATTTACCGATTCCACTGTAGTATCAGCAGAGCCAGCTAAGTCGCCGCCACAAAATACCCCAGGTACAGTCGTTTGCAAAGTCTTGGTATTTAATTTGGGCATATTCCATTTGTCTAATTCTACAGGAGCCATGGCTTCTATTACCTCTGGGTCATAGAGACCTGAACCAAAAGCTGATATTATGAAATTGGCTTTCAGTTTTGTAATTTGTTCTTCATCTTCTATCCACTGATCATGCTCGTCTTGTTCTGTACGGTAGAATTCCATGCCAGTAATCTTATTATCCTTTATCAGTACCTTACGTGGTGAGAGATAAGGTAAAAATTCACATTTTTCTTCTCTTGCCAATTCAACTTCTTCAGGTACGGCGCGTATGCCAGAAGAACCTTTGCGAAACACCACAAACACACGCTTTGCACCGCATCTAAGAGCGGAAGTGGCACAATCGAAAGCCGTATCACCTGCACCCAAGACAATAACATTACCAAATACAACAGGTAGAGCTTGATTTGCCTTGCAAGCACATAGTCCTGGCTTCGATCCATTGGCCACTTTGGGAAGAAAACTTTTGGATGTAAAGAAACCCATCGATTCATCTAAGTCTTTGAATATGGGATTTAGTTTAGGTTCTGGCAAACCAATGCCCAAAAATACTGCATGATCGCTGGAAAGTAGATCCTAGCAAGTAAAAACAAACAGACAATTATAAAATTTAAATACTCTTATGTTGTATCGAAATTTGATTTTAACTTACTTTCACAGTTATGTCCTTGCTGGAAAGAGCTCTATTGGTTTCAATCTTCACTCCCAAATCCTTAACGAGCTGTATTTCAAAATTGACCACATCAACTGGCAATCGGTACTGGGGAATTTCCGAAGAACTCAAGCCACCTAAATAAGTGCGCTTCTCATAAATGGTAATATTTTTATAACCCAAACGCCCTAAAAATGTGGCACAGGATAATGATGCCGGTCCACCACCCAACAAGGCAATTTTCTTGTCCAATTGTTTGGGAACCTTAAGGCCAGGCGGTACAATCTGCTTAACGGCCATTTGCTTAAAGACATCAGTAGCATATTGTTGCAAGCCTCCAATATTAATTGGGCCCTCTTCGGATGCCTGCAGATTGCAACCTCCCACACATAAATCACTTGTTGGACACACCATGCCGCAGGTTAAGCCCAAAGGATTATCGGAAAAAATTGCTTTGGCAGCGCCATAGTAATTTTTGTTCGATATGCTCGTTATGAAACTCTTAATATCCAATTGAGTGGGACACGATTTTTGACAGGGAGCATCGGCGCATTTCAAACATCTTGCTGCTTCTTTAAGAGCAGCCCTTTCAGAAAGTGTTGTGTGCTTAATGTCCTCAAAGTTGTTATGAAGTTTGGGACCGGACTGAAATTAAGAGATGAAAATTATTAGGTGTTGTTGTACCTGGAAATAACTTCTTTTTTATAATTCGAATTAAATCAAATATAATTGCAGAGCTTAATGCAAAAACCATGTAAGCCACACTATTTTCAAAATGAGTTTTATATGTTCATTTTAATGCTACGAATCACAGCTTTGCTTACTGCGAGTGATTTTCGATAATTGCTACTCTTGTTCTAATAATTGTGCCGTGTATTAAAAATTTCGAAACTCTTATGTCCGGTTTCCACAATCCAGATTATAGACTGGAATAGAAAATGAACATGAAAAGCACTCAGTTATTTGCGTGATTTCTGTAAAAAGTTTTTTCCCACGTTGTACGTCTGGATCATGGAACCCGCACTTTAAAGGAAAACTTGCCTCTCAAATTATTCAATATTTCTTACTTATATTTTTAACTTCCCGCAATCATAGATATGAAGTTACTGATTTCATCCCGAATTTCGAAAATCGAGGTTTGAGTTTATAGGAATCTATTCTGGTTTTTTTAGGATGATGTCCTTAAGAATGTATGTGTGTGTGTGTGTGTGTGTGTGTGTGTGTGTGTGTGTGTGTGTGTGTGTGTGTAAACGTTTCAGAACTTAAGAATGGCTTAACCGATCGGCACCAAATTTACGGCATTCTACGATATTGTGCATTTACTCTTTCGCAAGACCATTTGCACCAAACACTGAATACCGCTAATATTTTAAATTTTTTGCTGAAATGTTTTAATTTCTTTTTTTGCAGGTCTATTTTCGCTGAGCTTATAAATGACTTCGGTTTACCTTGCGCTATAATTCTCAAATCTTTTATTACAGATAAAAAAGTAATAACTTAAAGCTTTTGGTTTGTTGAGATAAGACTATGTTGCAGTAAAGCAGCGATATAAAGGAGCGATATAATTCATACTTACACCACAACTACGATCTTGATTGCGTTTCCAATGCCTCTTATTAACTTTGGTTTCAGTAGTTGGCACCACAGTGCATTTAGTCTTCACTCTGGGATTTAAATTTAAGAGATTCTAATAACAAATAATTTTTTAAATATTTTATAATATGTTAATACATATCTTATTTTATTAGAATTTTGAAATTTACCTCAATGTCGGGCAAATCTTTGCTTAGCAGGGCTGGTGGACTCATTTTTAAAGATTTCTGCGTTTATTTTAGAGCTAAAAAATAACCAAAAAAATTTCATTATGCCACATATAGCAAATATTTATATTATCATAATTTTATTAACGTATTTATTAATTAAATGAATAAAAATTTATTTGCAAAGAAAACAACAAATTAAGCAGCAGTCAGTGTCTTTACTGGCTTCTTGGTTGGCATTTGTTTAATTTGTTCCAGTTTAAAACAGAAATTTTACAAAACTTGAATTTGTCCATAATAAGTGCTATTGGTACTTGTTTTTCCTTTTTATTTATTAATTTGTTATCATATTTACTATATGGGGTATTCCATGTAAAGTAAATGGTTCAATAATTCAAATTTATTTAATTATTTTATGCCTCGATCTAGACATTTTTACAATATAAAACCTGGCCTGGCTCCTAGGCATTATCCCGTTTTAAAAAGTTAATGAGTTTTTATACTATTATTTTTTGGATGCAACCCCATATCACAATTTTAATCAATGAAGTACCGTCACTTAATTGCTAATAAAATCAAAAGTTGTATATAGATTTTCATGCAATAAAATCACTCATCTTTAATAAAAATGACTTATCACGAGAATCAAAACCAATAAAAAAATGCGTCTTAATTGACTTCAAAAAGTTACGCAGAAGAAAAAAAATATTTTTGTTACACTGTGTAATTCTTGCCAAGTTTCATAATGGGAGTGGGCGTCATCAATCTAAATGCAACAATTAAACTAAACATTACTGAGAAACATAAAAAATTTTAATATGTCCGGTAAACGTGGAATGCCCCATATATTTTTGATATTTATTCTGTAGGTTTTTGATCATTTTTGTTTTGGTTTATAACCAGGCGAAATAATGTTCAAATGCAAAGTCATTATAATTCAGTTGTTGTAGTACTTTGGGGGTTTGGTTTCTTGATTGGTGAAGGTTATCTGAGAAAAATATGAAATGGAAATACGTAGTCGAATTTATAGGACACTACACTACATACTTTTTTTTATATGCCAAATTGCAAATGTAAGAAAAGTATACCTCGATTCACTCTATAGATACTACATTCCTAGGAAAATCGTGTAATTCGAAAAAAAGATAGAATTATGAGAATTGTTAGACATCTTTAAATAAGGGATCGTGTGCTATTGGCTGACGTGGTTAGCGCGCTGACCACCAACTGTGAGGTCTTGAGTTCGAGACTTGTTTCAGGCATGCCATCAAGATGATGAATTTTTCTGATGTGCATTTGTGTGTCATTGTGTTGTGAAAGTGATGAAAGCATTTCACTGATCACTTAACATTATCAGCAGCGATTAATACTGACATATCGATGGTCATACGTTGACAACACGTAAATGATTTTTTATTATTTTTCACAAATCGCAGAAAGGGTTGTATAAATCGCTGAAAAACATTCCTATCCTCAAAATAAGAAAATTCGAAACTAGTTAGGAACATCTTATAAATAATTTGCATTTGTTTTATTTCGTTGCTAGTAACGTTTTCATCATATTTATAATGTAATTTCTTTAGCTGAAAAGTTGTAAAAATCAGTTACGTGTTGTCAACAGATGACCATCGTCGGCGAAGTAAAAGAACTAATAAAATGGATACACAGCTTAAACAGATTAAAGCCTCTCACTTGAAATCAGATGCGCTGCAACACTGCTTTACAAAACTTAATAAAAAAAATGCGCAATAGCAGAGTTGTAAAAGAATTAAGCTTACTATCTCTCTCTCTCTCTCTCTCTCTCTCTCTCTCTCTCTTACTTCACCACCTGTTCTCTCTACACTATCCTTTTCCCAAAGAAACTAGCACATTAATTAATTAACTGGTAGACATTAATTGCCTGAGTGTGCTACTTCTCTTAGAAAAAATAAAGTAACTATTGTTTTCAAAATATCAATTTAAAAATTCCGATAGGAAGAATCTGTCTTTTCGATATTTGTGTATAGTACGGTGTTTGCACGAATACTATATAGCTAGATATGTTTTTAGTCCATCTCTTTTGGAGTTGGCACTCGGTTAAATTTTTTTTGACCACGTTCGTCCATTAACTCTAAAAAATTCAAACAAAAAAGTTTTACAAAAATTAAATAATTTGTTTTCGACTTTTTTTATTCTAATAAAAATATTCTAATAAAAATAATAGGATTCGAGCTCGAGGTCAAATTGTGTATTGCACACAACCAAACGAGTGGACACACATCTTGGTGTCTCATAGTCAATCCCACGATATCCGCATGGTATGTTATAACTCTAATTACTAACCACATACTTATTTTACTACACAATTCAATGAAATAAAAGAACTGACTAGGCTGCAGTTGAAAATAAGGTATTTATGGCAACTTAAATATATTTTTTAAAGGATTGTCTTAGTATTTTTTCACCTGTAAAGTAAACGAAGTTCGATATACACCTTATTTTAATAAGCCATTTAAAATGCTTTTTCTATTCGTTGAAAGTATAGTAAAATATTTCATAAAATAAACGCATAAATTTTAAAATGAAAACTGCTTTTGCATGATTTAATATATTATAAATAAATGTACACAAGATTTTTGCCCATTATGTGTTAAAAACGAAAAACAGAAATGCATTTTTCAAAAACGAGATTAAATTTATAACGGTTTTTGAATATTTGTATTTGCTTTTCTTATTTCACATGTAAAATTTGTTTCATGTATTAGAAATTATATTATTTTTTATATGTGTATTGAGCGTTACGAGTTTTTAGTGCGCTCAGTTTAATTATTGAAAGTGCATTAAAAACATACACTGAAATAGCAGCGCAGGTTTGTACGTTTAAAAATTTAAAAGTTTTGTGAACGTTGTTAAATACTATTATATTGCAAAACGTTTCATCAATCAGTCATCGTTTATATAAAAAAAATTTATATTGATGTTATCGAAATTTTTTAATTTAATTGAAATTTTTTAGTGGATAACTAAGGAGCTTATTTTAAAATACATGGAAGATTATACATCTGAATTGTATTGAATTCAAAATATAGTGTGTTTTCTGAAAAAAATGCATTGAGCGTTACGTAAAAAAAATAGTTTTAATATAATTTATCTATCAATTTAAGGACGTTAAAAAAAGTTAACAGCAGCTGAAGGGTAAAAACGATATAAACAACATTATCTGTTTACAAATTTCAAGTTTTCTTTGACAACAAATTTGCTTCTTTCTCACCGTGGGTTGTTATATTTACAAAGAATTTATTAGGTAGGTCGTATTTTGCTACAAAAAAAAAACTATTGGAAATTGATATAAGTCTTGATATTGTTGGTCGATTATATTAAAATACGTGTTATTTGAAAGAAAAGTTAGTCAACTTTTTGATCATGTATAAATGTATCTAATGAATTATTTTGGAATATATAAATTTTTTTTTCATGTGAACCCAAGTCAAAATTTATTATAATTTTTCGTTTTTAGAGAGTAGATGTATAGTGCTTTCAAACTCCATACTCATTTTTTGTGGTGTATTTTTTGGCAAAAATCATCCTGGACAACCGCGAGTGCAAATGTAATGCTCAAGGCACAGAAATGCAAAAAAATCAATATATATACATATTTTTTCAGAATCCATTGAATGAGCGAAAACTATAATATGAATCCTACCTTCTCATATACATATTAGTTATATTGGTAAGCAAACAAAAAAGATACAAAATGTACGTGTAGATTCTAAAATTTTGAATTAGAATCAGTCACACATCGTCGTTGCTCTGACAAAATCAGCTATGTGTTTTTTACTATGCGAGAAAACTGATTTATATAGTAGCAATTTTCGCACTACTACAAGTATTTTGTAAAAAAAACAATAGGAATAATTGCACATTGGGGAGCTATAATAAAATTATTCGAAAAACTACGCATAGCTAATTTTGTCTGAAGCATTTTCAATAAAATTATTTTTTGATTTAGATTATTGCTTAACACATAGCTGTTTTGGCTTTAAGAATATAATGAATATTTTAAATTTCATCAGGAATAAAGTTTTTCTTGTTTGAAGTTATACACATAACTTCTTTGTAGGAACATTCTATATATGGCTTTCACATAGCTACATTTGTTAACTTCTAAACCCATCAAGATAGCCTTAAACGCTTTAGTGGGTAGATGTATGACCAAAAAATGTTAAGAATAGTGGAATAAACAAATTTTCGAAAATTGTCACATAGCTGATTTTGTCAGAGTAACGACAATATGTACATATATGTATACTTCATATACTTATTAGAACTTTAACTCATTACTTTGCTGGGTATTTGTTATCTTCTTCCTAATTTATTAGCATTATTGCGTAAGAATTGGGAGAAATTTCATCAGAAATTTTTTATTATCACATCATATCAAGTGGCATAAAATATCTTGATTTAGCATTTTTAAATAAAGCTTAACAACTGTTTTTGTAACTAAAATAAAAATTTTCGTTTGGGAATTTATATTGAAACAAGAGTAAAGCAAATCAAATTTGTTTTTGTTTCCAATATAAAATACCAAGCGAAAATATTTAATTTTATGTATTTACAAAAGCAGGCAGCAAACAGTAAACAGCTGTTGTCGCAAGTTTTTAAGTTCAATAATCTGAAATTGCTGACTGTAGGGTATTTATATAAATGCATATACTACGTACTTGTTTATGTTCATAAAAACAAATGTGTTTGTTTTATTAATTCACTTTTACATAAATTAAATATTAACAAAAGATTGTCTTACTTTTTCGTGTGTTATACTTGAATGTATTAATTTAGATTCTAATTTGTTTAATCTCTAACAATATGACATACAGCGTTATCACTTAAACAATTAAGTCAGTACACTATCAGTTCAAGAGCAATTATATTGAAGAAAAAAACATTTTCATAAACATTTGATTTTTAGGATATACAATGCACAGTGGGGGGAGGAAGGGTCATTGGCAAAGCCAAGAAATCAATGGCATTAACTACTAATCACATTATATAGTGCTTCTTTCACGATTTCCATTACACGCATGCATAACTGGCTTTTTCGACTCAAACACATGTACACGCAAAGCACACGCCCAAACAAATTATTTAACTAAACCAAACAAATTCCTAACTGATATTTTTGCTATTTCTCAAACAAACTTTTTGTTTCAGTTTATAAAATAGTTTGCTTGAAAATATGTATTTTGAAGGTATTTCAATTTTACTCCAAATGTTGATTGAGATAAGCATTGCACTAGCACTAAATTGCATTGGAAAAAATTTATTTTGCACTATTTTCACCAGAAAAAATCTGCACTACACTCAATTAGCTCAAGACTTGAACTAGCACTAAAGAAAAACGTTGCAATAATCATACTCGCACTAACTTTAAAAATTTTTATATTAAAATTTACCATTAAGTTATGAGTTTTAGTCGAACTGTATGGGTTTATATCAAGGTTGATCAACACCAGGTAGTCACAAGAGAATTCGCCGTAGAGAATTTACATTTTGGCTGTCAAAAAAGCTAATACATTAACACTGCTGACAGGTTAAATGTGTAAATATTTTCGTAAACAGCTGGGCTCTTGCGGCCAGCTAGTATGAATTCGCCTTAGGTTTATATCCAAAGAAATTTAATTATTTTGGCTTGAGTTCGGTTTTAATTTAATTTCTCAATTAAATTATATTTTTTTTTATTTAGAGACAAATGTGAAGCATGTAGACAAAGAAAAATTTTACTATACGGAGGGTTGAACTAACATGTTTCAATAGCTCCCGCTAATGTCTTCAGAGTTCTCTACAGCTGGTCGAGTGGTCTAAGCGGTAGAGAGCTATGAAAAGATTAGCGGGAACTATCGAAACATGTCAGTTCAACCCTTCGTGCAGTAAATTTTTTTTTCTACATGCTTTACATTTATCTCTAAATAAAAAAATATCATTTAATTGAAAAATTAAATTAAAACCGAACTCAAGCCAAAATAATTAAATTTCTTTGGATTAAAATTTAGTGCAAAATTTCTAAGTAGTACTAAAATTAAACTGAATATTACTTTTTTAACTAAGCTAATTTAATTTTAGTGCAAAGACTTTTTAATATCACTATTACTAATGTGATAAATATATACAAAATTATTGCACGATCACTAAGTATTAGTGAAAAATGCAAAATTAGGGCAATACCCCCAACAATGGAACTATTACAACACCACTAAAAAAAAGCTGTCAATGTTTATTGTATGCAACATATCGAGCCTTTGCTGAAATAATATGTGTCATAACTCAAAAAAACATGTTTTACAGAAAACGAGTTTAAAGTTTTGAGTTTACTAACAACTTAATTTTATTATTCTCTCAAGAGTTGAGTATACAAAATATTTGTGTAAAATTTTTAGCACAATATGAAGTATGATATGACGCTTAATTCTGCAGTATTAACTAAAAAGTCACGTTTTTTGAGTTATGACTCTACAGCAGGAAAAGTTCGACTTTTATTCTCTCAAAAATGTCCAGTAAACAAATTATTACAATGTGCATTTGATATTAATTGTATGAATTCGGATATCGAACACTATATGCCATCATGGTTGTTGACCATGATCATACAACATTTTTCGGAAGAAGCTTTCATATTTTAGGGTAGAATTTTTGAACAATTTTTTATTCCACATGGAGATATTCACATATTACACTCTAAAAAACTTTTGTGTAAAATTAGGTCGATAATAGTCGGCAATACTTTACTGATTATTATCGACCTAAAGCTAGACAAGCATTCTCTTTGTTGATTTTTAAACAAAATATGTTTAAAACAAAAAATTAAATAAAAACGCCTGCGAAACAATTGGCTGTGAGCAGCTTCGAACCGTGACCTCTTGGCTGATAGTCTATCGTAACTACCATTCAGCCATAGGCGTATTATACTTTATGCAAAAATTTTTTCACTTGTAATGAATGTATGAAGTACATTTTCTTAATTCATTACATTTATTAAAACAAGTAAAAGCCTTGGATTTTTTTTCAAGTTAATAATATTTACTTACCAATACTAACAAAATTTATATATAAAAACTTTTAAATAATCAAAATTAGACTTTGATGACCGAAGAAAAATATGGCGTGATTCTATTGTTTAAACATTTTTCTGTTGTTTTTTAGATAGATTACTTAATATTAAAAATTTTAGTGTTAGTTAGGCATACTTTGTTCAAAAATAAATACTTTTAACAGCAGATTTGTATATTTGCGAAAAATTAGACAGATAATTTTTTTTTGTTATAAATAACTACCAAATCGATGCATTTTTAGACAACCAGAATTTTTCAACACAAATTTAGACAATATATGATACTAAATCTCAAGTAATCTTTTAGAGTGTAATATGTGAATAGCCTTCAAAGAAAAGGTTTTCATTGCTTTCGAATATCATAAGAATTGTACTATAAAATATGAAAGTGTTTTTCGTAAAATATTGCATGGACTATTTTCAGTGTAGGGGAAATACTGAAGCGGACAATAGCTATTCAATTGAGTTATTTTCTTAAATTTTTATCTTTCTTTGATATGTTATCTTGTTTTCGTAAATAATCTTCGATAATTTAACTAATTATGTGACTATAAAATAATATCAATAAACAACCTTTATCCTCTTCTAAGCACGCGTAGCCAATCTAGAGCTTACACACTTTTTAGTAGGCTTTTTTTTATTTTTACCCCTCGGTTATACCATCATAAATTTAAACAAACTACATAACTGTATTTTAAGGCTGGTGTTATACAAATATGTACATTTCCATATGTATTTAATTGTGCGTAAATAAAACGAAACTATTTTCTATCCCCTTAAGATTTGTTTTATGTTTGTTCTTTAATAGAAAACCATTTAAATAATTGACCTCAATAACAGCTGAATAATTTAATTGATAGAATTTATTAAAATTTACTTTACTTGTTAGCAAAAAGAATTGTATGTTTTTCCAAAATATCCCAGCAAAAATTTCGGTGGCAAACTAATGATTTAATATGCTAATAGAAAACATACCCTTCACTACTTCTAAGCTGTCATTTTTACAAATTACCACCTTGGGTTACAAATAACCACTTAAAAATATCAATATTTAGAAGTCATTGAATACACAAAATATAATAAAAATTAAATGTCTCAACTGAGCATTGAACTCGTGCTATTTTAAGTTTTTGTTGTGTTTTATGTCAAATGTTATGCCACTGGTCCACTTGTTTTACGAACATGCACACAATTAAACAACAATTCACTTTGCTTCACCAGGTGTTGAACTGCTGATCCCCTGTATGATAAGCACTGACACTATTACTGTGCCAATGAAAGAATAAATGGTATGTAGTTTTTGTTGAAAATTTGTTTGGTAATTGCAACATATTACCAAGTTTTTGCTGGGATTACCGCACACAATAAAATATTCATATATCTTTTCGTAACCCAACGTCTCCTCGTAGCAATATTTATTGCCGGCAATTGTCAAATTGCATATCGAAAATTACATTATTTTGTTAATGGGTATTTTTTATAGGATGCTTGACAATTTCCGCAATAAAAATTGCTACGTGGAGAATATAGAAATTCGTAACTAATACTTAAATGACATTCAATACTGCGACATTATGTAACTGATGCATTCAATGTTTTAAAGTTCAACATTCAGAAAATTTTTGATAAGATAATTCCTTATCTAGTTAGTACTGCAGCATATGAAAACAAAAGAAAACTAAAGACTTCGTTACTTTTTAAAATAAACAAATAATTTTTTTTAGCTTTTATACTAGTCGTGACACTTAAGTAAAAATAATAAATTTTTCAATAAAAAAAAATAGAATTATAAAATTAAAACAAAGATGTCAGTTATAAATCATGCACACAAATGCAACACCAACAACTAACCTTTTATTGTTAAATATGTAATTTTATTGCTTATTTTAATTACAGAAAAAATTATAAGCACTTTTTTATTTACTTTAGAATTGGCAAAATTCGCGATAATATTTGGAAAAATAAATTGAAAAAATTTTGTTCTTCACACTGGAAGCGACAAAATTCAACTGATTGATCAATTTTCTTGCGACTAGAAATAACAACTTTTTTATGAAATTGATAACAATTTTTTAAAAATTATACATCAACACTCGTACTAACTGCTGTTCTCGTCGAAAAAAAAACAATCTCTAGTTAAGTGAACTTCTAGTATAATCTATTTGTTGTTGTTTCAAGATTGTATTTAAGTGTATGATCGAGAATCAGTGTTACCGTTTTAGCACTTTTACAGGTAGTTTTAATGTTAACATTTTTAAGGAGCTGCAGTGTTGCTACTACTTGAACTGGGGATGGGCAATATATATCGATATAATTTCGATAATTTCTCAGAAATATATCGATATATGTCGTCTATATTTTTAATTGCGATATAACGATATTTTTTTATATATATGGACAGTATCAAATTCGATATTGTTTTAGCTCTGCAGCAAGATTCTGTAACTTTTATTATGATAATCGTATCGTTAAAATAACTACATATAACGAAAATTTATCGAATTTGTTATTCAGTAACATTGATAACGATATTTTTCTACAATCCTATAAATAAAATAAAATAGAAGCGATTCATATTGAATATAAATTATTTGTTGGGTTTTGTATAATTTTCAAAACCTACTATGCTTATTTTTGAAAATGATTTACATATTTGCGAATTCTCAAATGGTTTTCGAAAGTCTGTACATAAGAAAAGGGGTTTGTCTCTGAACAGAGTTGGCAATTTAGCGATTTTTCGCGCTATTTTTAGCTCTTTTTAGCTCGCGACCTCATAACAGAATATGGAACAAAATACTCACTTTTGGCAGCTAAAAAAGGCTGTTATCATGTGTTATGCAGTTGTACATGCAAACTGTTCTTACTAAGATAATATGAAATAGATAGTCAAATTAGAAATCACATTAGAAAATAAGATTTCCTTTCTTTATCGTACAATCATCGTAATGTTGTTGTAAAGTGACGGGTCTAGTTAGTAGTCTCTGACCTCATTTCTGGTTTCGAATGGAGAAAAGTTGCCTATAACAAGATCAAATATGTGACATGGAATGAAGTAAGCAAACTGTGTCCAATTTACCTTCAGCCTTTGGTCGATTCTTATGTAGAAAACTATGATTTATGTGTTTCCCTCCACCGTTATTTCAAAATTTAACTCAATAATAAGTTTAAATATTTTAAACATGTAGTGCAAAGTTTCTAACATGCATTTTCCCTTCTATAAATATTTATGTTTTTTAAAGTTTTTTTTTCATTTGTCAACGTTTAGACGATGAAAGTCTTATTGATCAGCTTCTTATTCAGCTGTGAGAAAGACAGAGAAACTAGTATTATTTTCTCTGTCTTTCTCGCAGCTGAATAAGAAGCTGATCAATAAGACTTGCATCGTCTGAACTTTGACTTTGAATTTAATCTAGCGCCTTTTATCGCTTTTTAAGGAGGTGCACAGCGCTATTTGGCTATGAATAGTTTCACAACACTGTGTTTAAAGTCTACTGACGATTTGGTAAAGCACCAATAAAATAGGGAAATAATGTCCATGGACACTATTTCATTGGACGTTATTGCATGCCACCTATATATTCTGGTTCCTTATGGGTACAGGAGTCGATTTAACAATGCCTGCCTGGCCTTTCATCTGTCCGAATATAAAATGTTGGGCACCAAGACACCAAGACATATTAGGAACAAATCAGCAATATCGCATAAATAGCTTAAATATTCGCAAGCGCGACTATTCTCGTTCTGCTATTTTTCTATGAAGTGCAAATAAGCCAACAATCTCGACAAAATTGAAATTTCTAAAAAAAATCCTTAAAACTACATAATTGAAATTTTTTAAACTGTCAATAAGCTGGGAATAAATCAGTGGAATGAGGAAAATTTTTAAGAAACTGGGGAAAAAAATTCATTAGAGTAAATTTAAAATCGTAAAAGAAAAAATTTTTATATGTGGAAAATGTTCAAAATTTTCTATTGCAAAACAGATTTTTTTTGCTTTATTTTTGTAAATATGTATATTAAAATTATGAAATATTAAAACTATGATATATTAAAACAGTTATATATGCCACAAAAAATAGAACAAAAATGCCCTAAATATGCGACTAAGTGTAAAATATGCAAAAACATGCTGTAAAGGGTAAACTATGTCAAAATATGCACTAACTAATCAATGCCAAAGTTCTTAAAAAGTTCTGAAACGTATAAATATCGTATTTGTGCCTACCAAAGCTGTGAAAGATTGCAATCAATTTCATTGCAATCACATGATTTCATGTTAATGATTGCTAGTTTTTGATTGCATTCAAAATCGGATATTTGGTTTCATGATTTCAATTTAAAATCATGAAATCAATTCAATAAAAATGATTACAATCCATTTCTTGAAACTAATTTCTATATTAATTGATTGCAATCAAATTTGATTGCAATCAAATCCAGTGATTGCAATCGAAATTAAATCAAATTCAAAATTATCGTTCTCTTCAAATGATAATCTTTCTTCTAGAAATAAAGATTACTCTGATATTTAAAAAAAACAGCATGAAATGGCCAACAAAACTACGTTTTGGTACGTTTTTTATACTATTTTGTTGCACTTCCACTATAGTTCTGATTTCAGGGGAATTGATTGAAATCATATGATTTCAACAAAAATTTGATTGCAATCAAATTGATTGCAATTAAATTGATTGCATTCAATGATTTAATAAACAAATTTTTTGAAGATGATTGCAATCACAAAAGATTACAATTTTGAAAAGGCTTCATTTTGAAATCTGAAATCATTTTGAAATCAAAGAATGAAATTAATTTGGTTGAAATCACTTTGATTGCAATCACAATTGATTGCAATTTGTTACAGGCTCTGGTGCCTACATACATCATACCGGAAAAACAATGCAATTGCATATTTGCGGTTTCGCTGCTTATTAATACCAATTTTGATGATGTTCTGCTATTCTCCAGCTGGGGACGACGAAACGGTCTCAATTAATAACTCAATCTATTTGAATTTTGTTAATTTTAAGTTGAACTCAAGTTCAATATGTGTATCGGTATCGGTATCGGTATCGCCGATATTTCTTTTTGAGTATCGGCATCGCATCTGCAAAAAGGCGTATCGGTACTTCCCTAATTAATAGCAGCTTACTAGATTAGAGATGCTTCTTTTGTATTACTTGCGTGATCATGTAAACTGGATATTACCAAGTATAAAAGATAAGCAGCACACAAAAGCATATAATTTTTATTAATGAGAAATATTAAGTTCATTGTTAGTGAAAAGTGCACTTTGCACCACCCTTTGGCTAATTTTGGGATAACTCTATCATCTAAAAGAAGTGTTTAAAATTAACACAGAATCTAAAAAATTACTTACAACACAATATGAATATCAAACACTCACAAGAAAAAACGATATATTATTATTATATCTATCTATCTATCCATATATATATATATATATATATATATATATATATATATATATATATATATATATATATATATATATATATATATATATATATATATATATATATATATATATATATATATATATATATATATATATATATATATATATATATATATATATATATATATATATATATATATATATATATATATATATATATATATATATATATATATATATATATATATATATATATATATATATATATATATATATATATATATATATATATATATATATATATATATATATATATATATATATATATATATATATATATATATATATATATATATATATATATATATATATATATATATATATATATATATATATATTCGTATTCTTTTCTTATTAAAGACTTTTGTATTGAAAATCTAAATGTTTATCATTTTAGCATATTTTTTCAGCTGCTCTAAAATTATTGAAGTGTAAAAAGTTTTTCATTTCAGGTGACGAAACAAATATTTTTCATTCAGCTTTGCTTAATATTACATGATTTGATTGATGATTATGATGGCAATTGTCTCTAATAAAGGAAACGGTTATCAGTATTTTATTTTAGTTTCTTTATCTGATTCAAACACATACGCAGAGCAATGAAAGTTTATAAAAAAATATCTTATCAAAGTTTCCAGTCGTTATGGTTTGTGCTCTCGCTAAAAACTTAAATTTTTAAAATGAGCTCTCAACGGCCGTTAAATTTAAACATGCAATAATCAAAATTATATAAAATTATTGAAGTTCTTTATGACACAAGATATACGACAAAATGAAAACCGGATAAAACAGAGTGAGCTCTTTAAAAAAGATGAATTTAATAGTATATCGTAAGAGCAATCAAGCTTGATTCGGTTTTCCTAGCATCGAGAGGTTTACGTCTCACTCTGTCGAACCATTTGATTAGTTAATCTTCGACTAACTGTAGGACGTTCAGGTTTATGATGAAAATATACTTATATCAAACACGAGACGATCACCCTGATTATGTATGTGTGTATATATGTATGTCGAAATAAAACTTTCGACTAATATAATTTGTAGTAGATTCAAGAAAATATCGCTTATTTACTGGAACGGCATCATAACTCAAAATTTGCGATTTTGAGTTAATAGAGTAGAATTACTCGCCAAAAAATTTCATTCAAGTATGTTGTATACACAACTCTTGATTGAACTTGACTCTTAAATTGAAAAAGGGCCGATCTGCTGTGTACAATGGTCTGAAACCAGCTCTCTTAACGCAACATCGTCGATATGTATGTATTTAAAAATCAGGTATATAATAGAACACGATTTGAAAAAAGGATCGCAATTTGTTCTGCACTTTCTAAAGTAGTGGAAAGTATGGTTTTTGGAATTTCCATCTTGTGAGGTATTTGGAGTCCAACAGTTTAATCAGCGACCGTCAGTGTGGCTTTCGTAGAGGGCGCTCTATGTGGGACTTAATGACATTCATGCCTCTCGGATATTGCAGCTATGAGGAAAATCATGAATGATACACTCAATCGAGTGCTTGTAACAATCTCCAAATGGGGTCTTGCGAATATGGTCGATTTTATTGCTCGCAAGACCTTGTGTTGTATGCTTACGCCCAGGCGTATGACAATATGCTGCTTCATTTGTAACTACGGACGTTATAAATGTAAAGATATCAGAAGCTCCTGATCGGTTTCTTAGGAGCTCGGAGCTCGGTTTCTTAGGCCGGTGTAAGAGATATTTCACTCCATTTTATCTCCTTATAAATAATTATGTATCGTCACAAAACATAAATGTGAAAATAAGGAAAAGTCCAGCCCAAAAATTTCGGCTGTTAAAAGTACTAGGATCAAAATGGGGGGGGGGGGGGGGGCAAGCTCTTGATAGGTAAATGACCATGTCATTAATACGCAACCTGTTATATATGCAACATTTTTTACAAAAATTCTTTCCGATATTAGAAAGGTAAAAAAATAACCATAATTCTTTTTCATATTAGGAAAGGAAAAATATATTGCCAAATTAGCAGGTTGCTTAGAAATGGGATGGTTCTCATTTTGATCTCAGTACTTTTAACGGCCAAAATTTTTGGATATGAAGTTGGCCTTATTTTCACATTTATGTTTTTGTGCGGACTATATTTTTTTGTGGTATTTAATATTAACCACATTTGATTTTTAGCACATCGTTGGCTTAATATAGAACAGGCGTATTCTGGTAGTCAATTTTAGCTAGACCCTCCTTAAAGAAATAAGTAACTTACGGTTGAAAATAACGGGTTTGTGGGCACTTGAAAACTATTTATTTAGTTTTTTCCTTCTCCTGTAAAATAATGAAAATTCGAGATTTGACTTTTCTATATTAAGGCATCGACATATGTATGTATAAGACCCGTTTCGATGGAGATCACAAAACACAGATGAAGATTCCAGGGGATTACTGTGAAATTCGATTCGAGAAGAAAACTGTTCTAGAAATTGTATCTTAATAACATTGCAGTTCAAAAGGATTTTCTTTCCAATCGAATCACACAGTATTTGGAGGAGTCCAGATATTATTACAGTTCTCGAATGGACTTCGACAGTTTGTAATAGATTAAAGAAAGATTTTGTATGTCTCCTTAAGCTATACGGAAAGAATTTTCTTCATAAATTCGATGAATTTGTACATTATTTCAATGAAAAACTTTATTAAAACTCAACCAACGTCACGCTTCATTGGATTAATGAAACAAGTTTCGTTAAATTAATTTTAATGAAAATTTCATTATATATATGAAATAATTTCACTGGTCCATTGTAATAATTTTGCCAAGCTAATGAATATATTTCATTATTTTGGTGTAATTATTTCATCGTTTTAATGAAACTGTTTCATTATTTTAATGAAACTATTTCATAGTTTTAATGAAATTTTGTCATTATTTTAATGATATTTTGTCATTATTGTAATGAAACTATTTCATTGTTTTAAAGAAGTTATTACATTTCCTAGTATCCTCATTAGCTTATATCTTTTATAGATTATTTTAATTTATTACCGTACCAGCCCCATACTTATGGTAGACGCGCCAATGCACGTCAGCAAAATTTTTAATTTTGATGACCGCTAACAGTATCGAACTCAGACTTTTGATTCTTATCATTCTCTTTATAGGCAACGTCTTAACTACTTCAGCTAACAGCACTGTTAAAAAACTGTGTCTATGAGTGTATAATAATAAGAAAGAGTACAACAACAACAAACATATAAAATGACAAAATGTTATTGTCATAAATCCAATGAAATTATGTAATGAAACTATGAAAGCCAATGGAGCGATTTCAATGAAATTTTTTCACAATATTCGTGAAATTTCATTTGAATTATGAAATACTTCATTAGAACTGTGAAAAAAATCTAACGACATTTTTTCATTGGATCTATGAAGCGAAATTCTTTCAGTGTAGATTCCAATAACATAATAGCTAAATTCACAAACTGCTGTAGGAGTTGTATGTTGAATATACGTTGTTGGTAATTTGCACATAAACTTATTTCAAAGCAAATGTTTATATAGACTTTACCAGCGACATTTGTATAATCTACGATTCCTACAATAGGTGTGGATTAGGCAAATAATTGATCTACGTGCAAATAACTACAAGTTGAAACGATATAAAATAGTTTACAAAATATATGATACGTATATTCTTGTAAAGTTTGTAAATATTACAATACTATTATTTATTCTTTCCTTTACTACTAGATTTCTTTACGCCTATTTTTCTTCCATCTTTATCAGCTTTCTTTTTCTTAGTGCCATCACCTTTGGCTTCTTTAGCTATGGCTTTTCTTGCTTTAGCTTTCTTCTTCTCCTGCACCTTTTTCCACCATCTTTGTATTTTTTTCGCAGCACAAGAATAAGTGAACAAGAAGATTTTGTTGTCACGCAACCGTTTGTATTCTAATACTTTTTCTTGATAGATGGTCTCTTCTTTTTTATATTCTTTGAAAAAATCATCAAATTCTTGTTTTTGTTTATCATATTCCCTTTGGAGTACAATCTCTTCCAGGTGTTTTTCATAAATAGTTTGATCGTATTTCTTAATCAGCGCTTCTAATTGCAGTTGTAATTTTTTCCTAAAAATGCAATGAAAATGTTTTGCGAATTGAAAATACAATTTCTTAATCTTAATTTTTACCGCTCATTGCTGACATTTTTTTCTTTTATTAAATTCGCCTTTAGTTCTGCTTTGTAATTTAATCGGGCTTTTGTCAAACTTTCCTCAAGCTCTGGTTGCTTGGTCGCTAATGTATTACTGATGCGTTGAACTTCCCGATGAGTCGAAAACCTAAAATGTGCGAAAATGGTTATTTTCTGAAAAAAAATCTTAAGTTTTCATATCTTACTTTTCATTTTTAACAAATACATTATTGTCATATTGAATAAATGCCAACTCTTCTTCCAATTTTTTAATTACTCCCATTTTGGCGGCATCTCTCCAACGCCAATTTATGCTTTTAGTTTCTATTCTGCGAATGGCCTCTGTTATTATTAAACGCGTTTTATTAATTTATTAGCCAATACTTTTGAACAAAACCAACCTTTAATTTTTTGTTTAACTTCTTTATTGGCCAAATAAACTTCATGCAAACGCTTCTCTTTTGCCAAATCAGCAATGGCCGGCCTTTTAAATCGTTGTTGAGCCATTTGATAGACATTTTCGAAAGATGTCAGTAAATATTTTTCCGTATTATCAATATCATCTAACCAATTGGGTAAAACTTCAAGAACTTTATAGTTTTCTTGGAAATAGTCAATGATGTGTATTAAATCATAATCGTTATTAACCACCCCTTGTAAGGATTCCGTTTTCTTAAAAGGCACATTTGAAGTATGGTTGACACGCTCAACCTAGGATTACAGATTTACTACTCACCCTTTTATTTCTATAATCTTGTACTAATTTAAGACAATCGCTGTATTTTGTATTCTCTAGATAAAGTTGCAATACCTTGGGATTTTCCAATATTTTTGGTAGAATTAAAGAAATTTTCAATTTCGCAAGGGCTCCTTTTAAAACTGATAAAACGTTATCTATGTGATGTGTAAGTGCCAATGGAATTTCGCTGCCTTTTGAAGAGACTTTAAGGATATGAAGTGATTTAAGAAATTCTCAATATATTTACTTAGTTTTTCATTGATTTCATGAAAATCAAACTCCAAGTTTTTTCTAGAGCAAAATTCCTTATCTCCTAGGGACATGCTTATTTGCTCTATAAAAAAATTAAGTAAAAAATATTGACTCTCGTGAACTATTTACAAAAAGGAATTATTTCAAATAAATCATTTTAATAAAAATCTATCAAAATTCAAACGAAAGTTAATAGGTGTGTTCAAACATTTACGGCATTATGTATAATGAAAAATTGGCATTAACGAGTGTTGCCATACAATTTGAGATTTATCAAAATTATTAAATTATTAAAAAAGTGAGTGTAGGGTTTGAAAGCACTATATCAAGGTCGATATAAAAGGTCTGTGCATCGGACCATATGTTCGGTAATTGTGCTGTTAAATTTTAGTATAATTTACCAATACACTCACATTTTAATATTTGTTTTGATTTCTTTCGCATACATTTTTTGACACCACAATTCCCCAAAAAAGTTGCTTTGTTGTAACAATTCGCCGATAAGTATACCTTATAGATCTACCTTGCACTATATATGTATATGTTTACTCTAGGGATGGGCAAAAAGATATCGATATATCGATATTTTCTCAAAAAATATATCGATATATATCGTCGATATTTTTAATTGCAATATATCGATATATCAATATTATTCCTAAATATATCGATTGTATCAATTTCGATATTTTTTCAGCTTTGCTATTATTTTTCATTCAGCTATTTAGAAAAATTCGACACAATCTTCATTAAATAGAACATTCTTAACGAAATCTTTTGCTTTACTTATAATCTTTTGTGTATTCGAAAAATGTTCTTTCTTCGAGCATGATCTTCTTGATGTACTACGTTCCATGGAAGTTAGAAATTCACGAAATTTTTAAAATGGAATTTTTAAGAACACCAAAATTAAAAAAATCGCTAAAACGCAAAAAATCACCAAAACTAAAAAGATCGCCAAAAAACTAAAAATAACCGTCAAAAACCGAAAAAATCAACAAAGTGAAAAAAAGCGCCAAAACAAAAAAAAACGCCAAAATTAAAAAAAGTCGCCAAAAACCGTAAAAATCGTGAAAACCAAAAAGAGCTAAAAATAAAAAAACACTAAAAACCGAACAAATCTCCAAAACCGAAAAAAGCACCAAAACTGAAAAAGGCGCGCCAAAACGTAAATAAATCGCTAAAACTATAAATATCGCCAAAAAGCGAAAAAACGTTTAAACAAAAAAACGTCAAAACCAAAAAATCACCAAAACTCAAAAAATCGGCAAAAAACGAAAAATCGCAACAACAAAAAAAGGAAATAATCAGCAAAATGAAAAAAAGCCCCAAGACCAAAAAAATCTCAAAAAAAAATGAAATAAAGTTACAAAATAAAAAAAAACTAAAATTAAACAAAAAAGCTAAACGGAAAAATTGCTAAAATGAAAAAAGGACAAAAACGAAAATGGATATAGGTGTATTCATACGGAACAATTCGTGTGCGAGCCAAAGTTGCACTTTAATTTATATTAAATATGTAAGTATGTATGTACTTTAGAGCGTCTCGCCATATAGGCAAGAAAAAAAAGTTCGCCGTACACCACCGAATACGAAGTAATGTTGTAAGACATTTTCATAAAGAATTTTTTTAATTTTTTTTTGCCGAAAGTAGGGGTCGCCAAAATACATTTTTCGTTATATCTTCGGCATTTACAGTCGGATCTCAAAGTGTGATATATCGATGTTTTTGTCTCAAAGAGACCAATGTTTTGCTTTAATAGTCAATGGTATTTTGTATACCGTTCTAGTATTTACCCACCAGATCTCATTTTCTACCACCCTAATGTACCACCCTAATAGCAGAAAATTAAAGCCCGCAAAAAATCATTAAACTTTTGTTAAAGAAGTTTTTCGATAGTTCCAACAGAAGTGTTAAAAAAATATAATTTATGTTTTTTGCCGAATGTAGGGGTTGACTTTTTAAACAGTTATCATATATTCGGTATTCACAGTCGGATTTTATAGTATTATATATCGATGTTTTTGCCTAGTATCTTCTTTTTTAAATAGTGATACACTCTTTTCGAACTTACCATAATATCTGTACCAATACAATAAAAATTCAAAGATCTGTGTATATTAAAACAATTTTATTTAATCATATTTTGAAATGACCCAAGTTGGCTATATTTTTCACGGCTTTCGAGCTTGGAAAAAATGTGGCCTAGGCGTTGCTCATCGGTAACAGCCATGGCAGACTCATGTACTACATGAACAAAACGCTCGGTGTTTTGAGAATGGCACGGATATTCTGTGAAATTAATTAAGGTTAGTCAACAAAACTATCAAACAAAGTTGTTTTTCTTGTGCTACCTGGTATCTCGATTATTTCTTTTGAAAACATTACTGGAATGCCTGCGCGCTGCCACAAAATGATGATACCTCTCAAAACTTCTTGTTTAAAAGCACCCAGCTTTCGAATTCTACCAGCGCTATGCCGAAGATGTAAAAAGAAATTAATAACATCACCCTTAGTTGGTAATTTAGTGTTGTTTAATTCACTGATAGTAAAAGACATTTTTTAGTTTATTTAAATTAATTCTTGACACGACACGATTAAATATTGATAATTCCAACAGATATTTCATGGATAATACAAAAATAAATAAACTATGAGAGTAATAACGGTACTACTTCCATTATTAGAGGATTTAAACTAACTCGAATTTACTTAATCTCCCGTTAACGTCTAACCGAAAGATGGATTTCCGGGTATAAAATTTTGTACGAAAAATTTCAAATCAATTTCAAATCAATTTAAAATCACATTTCCTAGGCTCGACAAAAAACATGAATTTTTTTCTTATAGATCTACCGGAATTATGGAAATATTTCATAAGAACAGCCTTAACTATTAGAACGGTTATATTGAGGTCAATGAATATTAAAGATGACCATTGGCCTCCTCGAGACAAAAACATCGATATATCGCACTGTGAGATCCGACAGTAAATACAGAAAATCTGACAAAAATACTCAAAAAGGTAATCCCTACATTCGGCAAAAAACATAAATTGTAATTTTTAACAGTTCTGTTGGAAATATCGAAAAACTTCTTTAACAAAAGTTTAATGATTTTTTGCGGGCTTTAATTTTCTGACAATAGGGTGGTACATTAGGGTGGTAGAAACTGAGATCTGGTAGGTAAATACTAGAATGAGATATTTGAGGTTAATGACTATTAAATCAAAATATTGGCTTCCTCAAGACGAAAACATCGATATATCACACTTTGAGATAGGACTATAAATGTCGAAGATATAACGAAAAATGTATTTTGGCGACCCCTACTTTCGGCAAAAAAAATTAAAAAAATTTTTTTTGAAAATGTCCTACAACATTACTTCGTATTCGGTGGTGTACGGCGAACTTTTTTTTCGAGACGCTGTACTTGTTTACAAAGATTTAATTATTCTTTCAAATAAAGCAGATTTTAACAAATTCAACTGACAAAGTTACAAAATTAATTAAATTTCAAATAATTCTACGTACCAAAATGTGACCTCATTTCACATGGACATAGCAGATGTGTATTTTTATTTGGAAGGAGCGGGGCTATGAAGTCCCAAATTACGGCACTTCGGGCATATAACGTTTTACAACGCTTGTCATTTTTTGTTACTCGTCAGACTCTAAAAAATGTTTGTGTCCTTATATATAAGATTCTAAAATATTATGTTTGGATAAGCACTTATCTTTTGTAATTAGCGAAGTATACTCATTTGAAAACTAACATTTCTCAATTTTTTAAATTCTTGGTCCAGTATTTTCAAGATACCAGATCCAGCTAGAATTTTGTTATTTAAAGAAAATTTTAGTTTTGTTTTACCGTGTAAATATTTGTAACTTATTCCAAAAATTTGCAAAAACTTTATTATGATTAAAACCAACATTTATTCATCGATTTTCATAAAATAAACCTTATTTTAATTGTAATATATGTGGCTTTATGATCAGTTAATAAAAATGACAAGTTTTTGGCAATTTTCTATTTTTTATAAATTAAAAAAAAAATTTTATGCATAGTGTAATTATTTGAAATTTATATAACTCTTAACTAAGACGGTCGATTTTGTTAAAATTAGTTTTATTTGATAGAACAAGCAGCCTGCTTTTTAATCATGTATAAATAGTTTAAAAATTGTTTTTAAACGAAAGAAATATTAGCCCAATTCACAATCTTGTGCAAATGGTCTTGCATTGTAGTATTTGCAAAATGGTATTGCATATTGATGCTTACCACTTAACAATTGTAATGCTAGGATGCAGGACTATTTGCACAAGATTGTGAATTGGGCTGTTGAGTTTTTCATGGGAACTCCAGTAAAAAAATAAAATAATGGTCATATCCAGTTTTGCCAAGTCGTTTTTTAAGGGTAGCAACGGCTAAATCACACAAAAATAAAAGCTAAAAAAAGGCTAAATATTTTTTAAATTGATTATTAGGCTAAGGTTCGTAACGTTATATTCAGAAAGAATTGGGTATGATTAATATTCCAAGGAACAATGGAAAAATTAACATCAATTTAAATTTTCAACGTACACAGCAGAAAATAGTAGCGCCACTTTCGGAAGCCGCTATACTTCCATCGTCAGTGCTCACGTGTATTTGCTATCACCACTTGTCTGGTGGCTCTGTTGAATGTGATTTTAATTCTTATATATACAACTTTTTCGTGAAAATTGAATACGAGAATTAAATCACTCTGTTGTGCTGTGTACATTGAAAAATTAAGTTGATGTTAATTTTTCCATTGTTCCTTGGAATATTAATCATACCCAATTCTTTCTGAATATAACGTTACGAACCTTAGCCTAACAATCAATTTAGATTCACAAAGCAAATACGTTCGAAATAATCATATTAATATATATTTTTTATTTAAAACTCTACGTTTTCTTTATTGTTTAATAACGATGGTCATACGTTGACAAAACGTAACTGATTTTTACAAATTTTCAGTTGAAGTCTTTCATTTAACTAGTAATTTTTGACTATGGATTTTGAATTTTTATATTAACAAGTCACAAGTATTCATCAAACGCAGCCAGATGGCATTAACGTACGCATTCATGTAAAAAGTGGAGATTGCAGCTTTTGATTATATACCCCTCATATATGCATGTATGTATGTATGTAGATACTATACTTGTTTTATTCATTACCAACAAGTAATTTTTATACAAAATAATATAATGGATAAATACGTACCACACTCATTACTATGTAACCTATTAAAACACTACCACCCATTACCGAAATTCTTAAAATTTTTGTTAGGTATTGTAATACATTCCTGTTCATTAATTAATTTCATCAAAGTTATTGTTTTTTTCCAATTATTTTTATATTTTTAAATTATTTTGTCTTAATTTTTAAAAATAATCGTAATTATATTATCGATTTGTTGTTCTTTTTATTTTAATAGAAATATGTATATACAAAATAAAATGTTTAAAGTATAATATAAAAAATAATATTATAACACACATGAATAGAAAAAGAGACTCAAATTCATACATTTAGAGAGCAGAAAGAAAGAGGTAAAGGAAAACACATTCGAGAATTATGAAAATAAAAAGCCATAAAACTATTTTCTTTTTTCGTTTTTTTTTTTTAACTTAAACTAAAACCTAAAAAAAGAGATATATTCGTATTGACAATAGTGAAATAGAATTAAACGAGAAATTAAATATTTTTATTGTAACCAAACTATAGAGATAATTTTATAAGAATTTTGGCCAAAATAGTTCTAAAGACAAATAAAAGTTTTAGGGATAAAAATCAATTAAATACAATTTGAAAAAAGTTTTCTAGGAAATGAAACTGGTTTTAAATAAAATTTTTAAATTAATTGCGTTTCCTTAAAGCTAAACGACCCAAAGGACGTTTAGGTTTGGCTTCTTCTTTTTGCTCCTGTTCAGATTCCTCGGCGGCAGTGTCATCAACTGTATCAGATTTCGAAGGTTTGTTCAATTTACGACGATTTACTAAGAGAGAGAGAGAGAGAGAGAGAGAGAGAGAGATTGTGTATCAAAAAGCTTTCATATTTTTTGTTTCATAAAATTATTAATTTACATGATGAGCTGGATTTGCTGAAACCTTTTGAGGTAGCCGGAGCACCTACTGGAGCTGATTCCTCAGCTTCTTCTTGCGAGTCTTCTGAGCCTGAAGGTCTGCTAGGCTTGGGTGCTGGTTTTTCAGCTGTAAAATAAATAAAAAATTTGGTTAAGTTTACCTTAAGAGACAATCGCTTAAAATATTTTAACTAACATTTGGTCTTCTGGGCCATTTCTTGTCTGCGTTTAAGGGAATTTAAGAAATCAGCATTGGAACGGAATGGACGTATAACAGGTCCAATACGTTTAGGTGTTTCTGTTGTTGTAGTGGTGGTTGTTGTTGAAGCAGCATCTTCAGCTTCATCAGCATATTCTTTTTCTTCACCATTTTCGGGATAGTCACCCTCTTCTTCATCAGCTGGTGCTTGTGTTGTAGTTGACGATGGTTTGGCTGATTTACCAACGGGACGTCTAAGTGCTATGCGTTTGCCAGCTCCCACTTCTTCAGCCACTGTGAAACTCAAGTGGCAGGCCAAAGCAAAAATAACAAGAAGTAAAGTTCTATAAAGAAATTTGAAAATAAAAAATATACATCACTATAAATGAACTAGCTTTTAAGTGAGTAGAAATTCTGCAGTTTATGAAATAGGCATGAAAAAAATAAACCAACGGTAAGACTGGAATTTTCTGTGATAAAAATTAGATAAACATAAACTTAGTAGTGATGCAATTCTCGTATGAAAATTTTATATAAAGTTTTTATAAACAAGAACTGCGATCACATTCAGTCAAGCCACCTGGCAAGTGCTGGTGATCAGAGATACTACATATGAGCACTGACGGTTGGAGTATGGTGGCTTTTCAAACCAGTATTGTTTTATTTTGTTGTGTACATTGAAAATCAAATTGATTTCGATTTTTTCCATAATATAACGTAACGGACTTTGGTCTAATAGAATCCCGTTGGATTAAAATTCGTTCGAACTGAAATTTTAAATTATTTCGTATGCACTTAATTTGTGCCAAAGATATGGCCCGATCACATGATTTGCGTGAATTATGTGTGATCACGAGTAACCATTCATGATCATAAGTAATTTTCATTTCTTTTTGTAATCACGTGGTTATGCACGGCCACGCGTTTGTATTGATTTTTGACAATCAGAGAACACGGTGAATTTGATCAGCTGAGCTCCTGCATTTAGTTGATATAAATATACTTTAGCCATTAAGAAGGAGACCAATTTAAACTTATTTTATACCTCATTGCTGAAATTGATCATAAAAAAAATACTAAAACCCGGTTATTCGAACTTGTTCTTGATAGAAACGGTTTTTTAAAAATTACGCTTTTTTGAATTATTCGAAAACTGGGTTTTCGTATATGTCGAATATTTTATAAATCTTAACTTCTTACAGTTACTTCTAGTTGCATTACTTACAGTATTATTACAGTAACGGATTGAACTTTATTCAAGAAGTATTCCGTACAGTCATTTTTAAATGAATAAACATTTAAAATTCTAAGCAATTTTATTTGTTTATGCTAGCTTCGTGCTGCCGGCTTGCATACTATGCTTCAGCTGATTAGTTGGTGCGTTGGATCTGAAGCCGGAAGGAACTTGGTTCTATACTCAGTTGAAAATAATATAACAAACAGTGAGTAAAAATATAAAATTAATAATTAATGATACGAAGTAATGAAATAAAATCGTTTCTGTGTTTGTTAGTAACGCATGATCTTCGGAACTATAAGAGCTTTCGATCTGAAATTTTTAACAGAGGTTCTGGTCAATCCACGTGCCCATGGGGTAGAGTTATTTTGAAAAAGTTTATTTAAAGTTAAAAAACGATAAATTAGGGTAAAGACGACGTGTGCCGGGATCAGCTAGTTAAATGTTTTAACATTAAAAATTCAATGAATATTCATTTATTTTAAATTACTATTTCAGTTAATTTTACGCACAGAATAGTTTGACTTTTATGTAAAAATTACGAAGAACTTTTTTATTGAGCATTTTAACACTCTTACGTTTCGCTGTAATATAGCCTGTAACATGCAGAGCATTCTAACGAAACGATTGACATGCCAATTATCCAAATCGGATGATGCTCATTAACTGTTTTGTTGACTGTTTTAATCATTAACAATTCCACGCTAAATATATGTATGAAAGACAATAATGTAAATCAGAAAAATTTGTACTGTTGATTATTGATCATAGTATCGAACTCACACTCTTGATTTTTATCATTTGCGTTATAGGCAACATCTTAACTACTTCTGCTATTGACATTCTCAAAACAATGCATACCGCATGGGTGCATAATAATTAAACAAGAAAACCGAAAATATACCCCAAAAATGTGTTTTATACACATTAACAGGCCTATTCTGACACAGTAATAATAGTCACCATGGTTATAATTTGTCACCAAAGTTATAAAAATAGGAAATTGGTATTCTGATTATTTTTTATCGTAACAAAAGTCAGTAAAACTATTACCTACAAAAAGGTAGGTAACAAGAATTTATTTTAAACATATTTTTTTCAATTTGTTATTGAAGTTGGCGAAAAATTGGAGAGAAGCACTTAAATTCATTAAACATCGCCCAAATAAATTTTACCGCGAAAATAGCGAAAATGCGCGAGAAATTGCAAAATTGAAAACGAGCCCTAAATTTGCTTAAGAGTAGCTAAAATTTGGAAGAATGGCAATAATTTGGGAAAACCCGCTATTATGACGAAAATTCGCAAAAAAACTTGCTAAGATTAAAAATATGGCGAAGTCTGATAGTGATTGGATGTCGTTAAAACTGTAAATAATCATAAAACTGGCAAAAATAAATCACTTTTACTGCGAAAGTTGTGAATTTGCGTAATTTTCGCAAAATTTTTCTAGTTTTTTTTGTTGGCATTTCTTACAGTTTAAGCTATTGTTAAGCAATTTAGAGTTTATTTTCAATTTTAAAATGTTTCGCTATTTTCGCGATGAAAGTGACTTTTTAGCTAATTCTTGGTTTTTTTTTATAGTTTTACCGAATTTTAATCACTATAAGAATTTTTTATCTTTTTAACATCAACAAGTTTTTGCGAATTATCGTCATCTTCACGATTTTTTTTCGAGTTTTTTGCATTCCTTATAATTTTATCTATTTTAAAATAATTTTAAGGCTTGTTTGGAATTTTTCGAAAATTTTCGCTATTTTTACGGTAAACGTGATTGTTTTGCAGTTGGCTTGGTTTTTTTTTACAGTTTTGCCGATTTTTAAAAACTATCATATAAAGTTAGGAAGTATTTGCGAATTTTCGCAATTGATCCAAAATATGGACGATTACTCATTTTGCAACTAAGATTGTTCTACCCAAAGCTTTTGTGTGATTTGCAACTATTTTAATTTTGCAATACGAATAAAATCTCAAAGAAATTAGGCGCTTTGGGTGATTTTTTTCTTGGGCGATTGTCCGTGTAGAAGCCAAAATTTTCATAAATTTCCTTTTTTGGCATTCCGCAAACTATTTTTATCTAAAAAAAAGAATTTAAAATAATTAAATTTTATTAAAAAGAGGTGTAAAATTTTTTCCGCATATTTGTTGAATTATTTTGTTATTACAACATTGCCGGAATACCGGAACAAATAATAGTTACAATAAGGTAAAAAAAAAATTCGATAGTATTCATTTCTGACACCACAAATTATATATTTACATGTATTGGTGGCATGCAATAATGTGCCAGAAGATAACGTCCACTTCAATAAAGAAATAATGTAAATGGGTAAGTCGAATAGTGGCTTGGCATAGGTGTGGTTTAGTTTAAATACCTATGACTTGATTTTTCTTTTGATTGTAAATATATCACGAAATAGTACACGAAATTAAGAGCATCATGCAAATCGAGGGAATGAAGTTGCCTACAAACTGTAAGTAAAATTTAAGAAATAATCTGATATCGTTAAAATACTTTTGGTAAAAATAATAACATTGACTACAAACCCTGAAGTCCTGAGTTGAAGACTAGCTGCTTTGGTGTGTGCATTGTGTTGGTTGTTTTTGGACTGTTAAAGTGATGAAGGCATAGCACTGATCACTTTGGCAGTACCGGCAGCGATTAATACTAACGTATCCTAATGCACTTCACAGCACTCTCATTCGTTGGTATTGTAGCAGAACCGTCGGCGAAGTAAAAGAGCTAATAAATGACTACACAGCTAAAAAAAATTAATGCCTCTACTTGTCACCAGAAAGGATGCAACACTGCTCTACAAAATCTAACAAAAAACGCGCAATAGCAGAGTTGTAAATGAATTAAGCTTTCTATCTCTCTCCCACTTCACTACCTGATCTCTCTACACTATCTCTGATTGTGTTACTTCTCTTTACAGTTAACTATTGTTGTTGCAAGCAATTATAGTTGTTTACTTGAATACAAAAGACTTAAGCAACAAGCATGTTTTAAAATTCACCGGCTTTTGTTTCAGTTAATTTTTTTTAGCTTTTTTAATTTTTCAGTTTTCGATTTTTATTTCTTCATTAAACTATCAAGTCCTTTCAAATTAACCACAATAAAATACATTTATAATATTTTCTCAAGGACGTTCAATACACATACACACACATACATGTAAACGAAATCTACCCAAATACATACATAGACAATGTTAACACTAAATAATACAATTACACATACGACTGATTGACTTTAAGCCATATGTATGGCCGATTTACTATTTGGCCGTTAGTCAATTTTGTTTGGCTATTTAGAAATTTATGTATTTTTGTATGTATGCAACTATTATGCAAATAATAAATAAAAACCGGTATTTTAAATATGATTAAATAGAATCCATTTGCAATTCAAAATGATTAAAATGCAATGCACAGTCAGTCAGACATTTAAAAAGTACAAATTGAAAAAAAATAAAATAAAGCTTGTATAGTATTTACAGTTAGTAACTAACACATAGAGACAAACGCTCAAAGCAATACTTTATTTCATGACAAGGTGTTAAATAATTTTTTTTTTATAAAAAAATTCTTTAAAAACTATTTTTATTAATTGTATTTATTAAAGGCATAACGAACGAATAACCAATAATTAGCAAATAAATATGACATTGTAATGAATAAATAATGAGGTTTGTAAATAATATTTAACAAAAAGCTAAAACTATGCTGGAAAGCCAAAAGGTCACGATTCGAAGATAAAATTAATTCAATCATTTTAATGCAAAATCTCGACTAACTTTTCTAGTATTTTCAAAACTTTTTTCTTGTTTTTTTCCAATTTCAAATGATATTTTGTGGCATTTTGAACAGAAAAAACGAGTTTTTTGCACACACACATACATACACTCAACACACTTGTCTAATGGAAAAAAGTAGTTTGGAATAGAAAGAAACATAAATGAAAAATATTAAATATTTTGCAGGTTTATTTAAAAACCACAAAATAAGAATAAATATGATGCGGAAGTTTTATCTGTTTGATTCCATTAAAATATAAATTCGCAATCCTGATTCTTTGGAATAATTCTTAGAACTTGTCAAACGTGTGTTTGCAAAAAAAAAGCAAAATTAAAATGATTTCAAAATTTTTGCAGGCATGTGTCTTTTAAGTTTTTATCACAAAAAAAGTATTTCAGCTTAGCGGCTTTAATAGCAATAAAAAGAAACAAATAAAATCGTGAATGTTTTTTAAGTGTTTCTTGGATTTAATAAATATATAAAACTTCTTCAGTAAAACCACAAAATCATCCCAACTTAATTAGTATGCAAAGTGGTCTTAAAATAACATTTAATCTTTGTTCCAAATCAATTCTTTAAACTTTATTGCAAAGCACGTTTATTACATTAAATAAATATCGGCATCAAAAACAGATCTCTTAAAAAACACGTCTTTATTTATTATTCTTTTAAAATTTATTTGCTTAATGATTTCTTTAGAAATAAGACAAGACCTTGATTTTATTATTCACAAATGACAATCGTAATAATTGCAAATTGCTAATTATATAATCAAGTGAGAGCACAAAAACTTCAGAATAGAAAAAACTTGTCAATTCTCATGAAATTTATAAATTCCATGATTAAGATTTTCTTCAAGAAAAAACTCCAACATTTTTATTTCTTTGTTTAAACTCATTTACTATTGATTTAAACAAATCTCAAGAAACATGGCTTAAGCAAAAAAAAAAAACTTCTTTTCTAGTCACGATTTGTAAACGTGACTAATAAAAACCGCTATAAACATTTTGTTGACTTTTTACCAAAAGAAAATATATAAAAATTAAATTTTTATGCAAATTTTCAAAAGTAAAAAGGTGTATGTACTCTTACATTTCTCATGCTAAACTATTTTATTTCTTTCTAAAATGGTGTTAAGTAGCACAACCTAAATATGTTCAAATGCTTAAAAGGTGACAAGGAAAACCTATATTTTATTCATGTTGAACGTTTTGTAAAATTTATTACATGATTTAGGCCAATTAGTGGTATTAAATGGAATCATTTAATTCTCTTAACTAGATACTTATTTAAAAAAAAAAAACATTGTTGAACTTAGAAATGTTAAGGAGTTCGTGTCTTAAGTCTTTCGTTTATTTTAAAGATTTATTGCACTCATATGCAATATTGTTATGAGATGAAAGAGTAAAATTGCTAAGCCGATGCAAAAAGTAACAAGCTGTGAATGTGGTGAACCCAGTGTTGTACGCTTACACGTTGTTATTAGAGTAATTACCAGGACAATCGCAAATATGCAATAGCATGTTTCTTCGTCTACAATATATTTAGGCATAAAAAAGATATTTATACGTTTCAGAACTTTTTAAGAATTTTGCCATCGATTTGTTAGTACATATTTTTGCATATTTTACCCTTTACAGCATGTTTTTGCATATTTTACACTTGGTCGCATATTTAGAGCATTTTTCCTATTTTTTTGTGGCATATTTTGCTATTTTTCAACAAAAAAATAGTGTTTTGCTATCGAAAATTTTGAAATTTTTCCACATATAAACATTTTTTCTTTTACCATTTTAAATTTACTCTAATGTACTTTTTCCCCTATTTCTTAAAACTTTTCCTCATTCCATTCATTTATTCCCAGTTTATTCACAGCTTTAAAAGTTTTCAATTGTGTAGTTTTGAGGATTTTTTGAGCAATTTCAATTTTGTGAAAATTGTTGGCTTATTTACATTTCATAGAAAAATAGCAGGACGAGAATAGTCGCGTTTGCGAATATTTAAACTATTTATGCGATTTTACTGATTTGTTCCCGGACAAAATTTTTGTCTGGAAAAATCTTGTTTTACTGAGAGTTTTTTGCAACACGATTCACAAATTTCGGACAGTTTGTCTGGAAAAAAATGTTATCAAAATAACTTCATCACATGGTCACCTATTGGGGTCAAAAAAAAAAAAAACAAAACCCAACATGGATTGCCACGAATCTGCGCTCAATGTTTCAGCCCGAGAGCACTTATAGTTCCAAAGATCATGCGCTACTAACAAACACACACAAAGGATTTTATATATAAAGATTAAAGTTTTAGCAAGATTTATCTAAAATGTAGAACTGACTGCTACGTAAGAAAAACCAAACTTTTTGATACAAAATATTATTTTTAATTTTTTCTTGTAAAACAACAAGAAAAACAGAGAATTGTTGTTGTACATAGAAACCATAAATAGCTTTCTATTGCATTACCTTGTTATTTCTGTTCCTAAAACTTCCTTAATGCTTCAATAATGCTGGTTTCTAAAGTAAAATTTTTCCGCGTTAAGTTTTTTTCTTAACTATTTTGTTTTGCTCTACTACGTCAACTCTTAACTAGCACTTGCAATAATTCTCTATTCGATTAAACTTAATTATATAACTTGTTTTGATAATAACAATAATTTCTAGAAACCAAATCAAAGCTATTACATAATAAAGCAACAATAACAAAAGTTATATTATGGATAACATTTCTAGTCTGATACAAATTAAAAAAATCCTGTTTCTTATTGAAAGAAAACAAAAACTTGATTCTTTATAACAGTTTTAATTAAAATATTTAAGAAATTAATAGCATTAATAGCTTAGAAAAATAAAAGATATGTGTATAAACTGCAATGCATACTTTTGCTAATATTGAGAACATTAATGGCGCCCTCCCAACGAAATACGAGCACATACTACATAACTACCGAATGCTTTTAGGTCTCTTAGTTTTTTAAGGTTTTTTTTTGTTGCTGATTTTGTCTAAATAGAAATCAAATTAAAAAATTGCAACTAATCTACCAATTTTCGTCATGAAATATATACTCGTACATGCGTTCGTTATTCATTACTTATAACTCCGTAATTCCACAGACATTACTTATGAAATAAATTACAGCGCACTAACAACCACGAAAACCTTATAGAAGTTGAAAAAATACATGTATCGTCAGGTGATATTGCAGTATATATGCAATTTGTGTGAACTTAATTAAAACAGATATCGGGTCGGGTTAGTAAAATATTTAGAGCAGGGGCTCTCACCAAATTCCTATTCACGGACCCCTTGAAGCCCAGGTTGTATATTGTTTTTTTTTAGGTTAAATTAAAAACTCATAAATATGTTTAAGCCAAGTGCCGAAAGAAGTTTTTTATTTTGTTTGTTTCTAAAATATGTATCATTGAAGTTCAAAAAATATATTAAACTGTACAGAAAACAAAAAAATATTTAAAAATAAAATAAGAGGTTTGTAACTGTTCAAAGTTGTGGTTGAAGTCTATTGACGATTTGGTAAAAGCGCCAATGAAATGCATAAAGGCAATTGCTTAATAACCATCAACAAATAAATTTCATTTAAAATTTAAAAATGTATTTAAAATAAATATCGCACAAGTTCAATATAGTTTCTTTTGTACACTTTGTTTCTAACGTTCAATTCACAAGAAAAAATTCACAAATTTAAATTGCCGTGATGGGGGCTTATTACAATATCAAAGCTAAACAACAAGAACGATTACTAGACATTACAGTAGTAGTCTCTTCATTACGTTTTATAAATTTTTGCGGAATTACGACTTTTTCGCATTCTTTCACATTTTTGGAACGTAAGTTCCTTATGGCGCGCCATCCACATCAATGCTTTGAATAACAAAAATCAATGCTTTGGGGGTAAAACAAAAATTTTTTGAAAAAGAAAAAATACTGACGAGAATACTGGTTAGAAATATACTGGCATAAAATGGTGTTGCATACTCTTAGGATTTTTTAGATTTTCATTTGTGACTTGGATAAGTGGTTCGTGGTAGTGATAGCTAAAGCTGTGAAAATGAATATCTGTTTGTTCCCTGCAGGAGGTGCAACTAGTATTAAACTAGTATTTTACTAGTACGACAGTCATCAGTACTAGTTCTCAACTGTAAACTTTCCTATACATACAATGTTAAAGCTCAAATTAACATTGGGTGTGTCAGGAAAATTACTAGTACCATTGCTACTAGATGAGTACTAGTACAATTACTAGTACAATTGGTTATATATACATACTAGAGCACTGGGACCCGATTGGGTGCTGAAGAACTAGTTTTGTACCAGTTCTTTTGTATATAAAAAGTCCCTAGAATTGTTGATTTTATTAAAGTGAATTGCTGAAGCAAAAATTGCCAGTCTAGACTGGGACTAATGAAAAAAATTTATTTTTACATGATGGTTTTTATTATTTAATTTAAAATTAACTTAAATGTTTTTATTTTTTTTTTTTGCAATTAAATTAAAACCGCATCCAAAAAGTGACATGAAATATACCATTAATGATATGAGTCAAATCAATCTACAAATGAACTACTTGAAGTACTAGTACTTTCCTATATAAACTCTAGCACCTTTTGAACTACTGCTTTTTGTACTAGTAGTTGTACCAGTAGGTTTTTGACAATTAACGCTAAATCTCCTGCAGGGTTTGTATGTATGTTTGCTTGTTTGTATGTTTGAAATCTATGGACTCCTAAGACAGTGAACCGATCTTGCTGATCTGGAAGGAACAATAATAGTCTATATAATATTGAAATATTTTAAGTGGGCGTGGCACTTCCCATATAGAAGAAATTTTTATTTTAGGATTTTTATGGAACTAATGCAGCTAAGGACCTAAAAATTTGTGTGAGTAGTTTTTTTTTTATAATGGTTTTAAAGAGTTATTATTAAGAAGTAGACAAGTGGGCGTGGCACCTCCCATATATAGGAAGTATATATATATTGACATATCATGGGAACTAATGCGGTAGAACACCTAAGGTTTTGTAGGAGTTACTCCATTGATTTTATGCATTGCTCTGGAGAAAATAGCTAGACAAAAATTAATGGGCGTAACAGCTCCCACATATAATTTTTTATATACATATATTTTTTTAATATCTTTAGAATTAATGCAGCAAGAATCTTGAAATTCTGTGTGTCCGGATTGGACATGAGGGTGTGGCAACTCCCATAAAGAGCAAATATTTATTTTGATATATCTTAAAAGCTAATATAAGGAGAGTCTTGAAATTTTTTAGGGATAATTCTGTCGTTATTGGACATTGTCTCTGGAAAAAGTTTCCAAATGGGACAATTAGGCATGGCATGGCGCCTCTCATATAGAGCAAATATTTATTTTGAGATGTTTTCAAAACCAATACCACTGGATCGATCTTTCTGAAATATTTATAGTGTGTTACTGATGGCACTTCCAATAACAGAAGCAACACTTATTTTAAAATATCTTGGAACCCAAGATAGTCATAATTTTTAAATTTTTTCCTGAGTATTAAGGTCAAAAACGAAAATACTATTATGGAAAGGAGTCAACCAACCTCTCAAACAGATTAAATATTCATTTTTCAATTTCTAACTTTAAATAAACGTAATTGAAAAAGAATTAAATTTAAGTTTTCTTTTTCTCTTCATCACAAATGGTATATTCTGTAGCGAAGCACACGGGTCTTATCTAGTATATTATAAATGCTAAAGTAAGTTTGTTTGTTTGTTCGTTGCGCTTTAGCGGCTAAGCACTAAACCCGATTTTGATTAAATTTTGAACATAGATAGATCTTAACCTAGAAGGACACATAGGTTATATGCTTTTTAAAACATAGGACCACGAGGCGAAGTAGGAGGAAATTTCTTTTTCTCAGAAGGTATTCAGTCGATGTTGATGCAATTCAAAACATGATAGATCTGAGTCAAAAAGAATTAGGCTATATATTTTTTCAAAAATAGGACCACGAGGGGAGGTAGAGGGAAATTTCGCCCTCTTTGAAACTATCTATCCGATTTTGATGAAATTTAAGACATCCGAGTCTAAAAGAAGATATAGGCTATACATTTTCTCAAAAATAGGAGCACGAGGAGGGGTAGGGAACAATTTTTGAAAACACTGTTTTTCGGCTCTTCACGCGGACCCCTTGGATGGTTGCTACGGACCCCTAGGGGTCCGCGGACCACCATTTGAGAACCGTTGATTTAGAGAGTACCGTCAAAACAAAAATCCAAACTCGAAAAACGGCGTAAAAATAATACATAAGACATGATATATATTCACTAAAAAGCTTTCATTTCTCGAATTAAATATTCTTTTTTTGACGATATCCTCTAAATACTTTTAATATGACTTCCAATATACTCTAGGAACGTTAACCCAACGCGATATCGATTTAAATTAAGTATTTGTATGTAATTATTATTCGAATATTTGTACGTAATTATTATTCGGTTTTAACTAAGTTCACATAAATTGCCCACATACTGCGATATGACCTAACAAAACGTGTTTTATTTTCGACTTGTATATGGTTTTCTATGTTGTTAGTACGCTGTAATTTATTTCATAAGTAATGTCTGAAGAATTACGGAGCTATACGCATTGAATTATGAACGCATTTAAAACTCTAAAAATAAGGGACAGCCTAATAATACATACATACAATCTTATATGCATATTGTATATTTATCTAATAGATGCATGTTTGAATGGATGCATGTAGTATATACTTGACTATGTGTATTAATTAAATTGTAGTAATCTCTGTAAGAGTATTAATAGCTTTTATTATCATCCATCAATAATAACTTAAAGACTGCATTTACTATACGAATATATAAATTAAGAAACTGTGGAACACCGGCAGCATTTTTTTTGTTGCTGTTGATCTCTTTAAATTACACATGTACGTATGTATGTATTTATTTATGTATATTGAAAGCATGCATGTACATTAGAGTGACCCTTATTTTGAAAAAACTCGATTTCTCCCAGTCTCACTCCGCAGTTTGGTGACAATTGGTAAAAAACTGATCCTGTACAATTTTCAGGTTAATCGGTTTGGGGTGGGGCGAGGCGAGGCGTCAGTCCGGTCAAATTTGGGAAAAACAATAAAATGTTGTTTTTGTTTCAAATGAATAGTGCAACCCGTTATCCAGTTATGTTAACTTTTGCTGTGCAACTGCTTCATTTGTGAAAAAGCGTATATCTCGAAAAATAGAACCAAAAAATATAAACTGAATGCAGATTCGGATTTAGCGGCTGAAAGTACATAAGAAGTCAATTTCAGTTGCTTCATTCCAAAACTTTGTAAGTTTGTGTTTTATTTGCCATGAGCTGGAAGGACGAATCAAACATTAAAAAAAGCGAACGTTGCTTGAAAATTTTATATTTATTTTATTAACTATTAGATCCACAAAAAAGTGGTTGGAGAATAAAATGTTGCAAACTTCACAAGCAACCTTTTCTTGCTATAAAACGTTTTTGTAAAATTAACATTTCGGAAGTTATGGGACAAGACAATAAAACTTTATGGTTGTTCCCAAATTTGAGCGGGCTGGCGCCTCGCCCCACCCCAAACCGACTGATCTGAAAATTTGAAAGGATTAGTTTTTTACCAGCTGTCATCAAACTGGCGGGTGAGACTAGGATAATTCGAATTAAAAAAAGAGTCACTCTAATGTACATATGCATGTATGTAGCTGCGTGTAAGTAAACTAAGGCAACCAATCAACTTTTGTTTGTTGCTATTGTTGTTTCTATGTTTTGTTAGTGTACGTGTATTTATGCATTTTTTAACTCAATTTTTTTGCTCTCTCTTAATATTCGATAAAGTTGATCCGAACGACCTTGAAAGATATCTTTGTGCTTTTTTCGATCGATGTTGTTGTTATTGCTGTCTGCTACAATTATTTTGTTTGTCTTTTAATTTAAAGTGACATATTAAGTATCACATTTTTGTTGTATTTTGACTTGATTATTGAGTTACAATTTAAACTGTTTTGCAAGTTCTGAAATTCTTAAAATTTTTTTTTATGAAAACTTGTTACTAACTAAACTTATATAGAAAAAATTAAAGAAATTGAATAACAAAAATCGAATATATGTAAATGTTTTTTTGAAATTAAAACTCGTTATAAATTTGCTTTAAGAAAAAGACATTGAATATTAAAGTTAATACAAATCTGTTGCATAATTTATTTTCTTGATTTTCTTTAAATTATAGACTCGTTAATTTCCAAAGAGTGCCTACTAGATATTTTTTAATAAATTGAGATAACTACAATTTTATCCTAATAGAAAGTCCAATTTTAAATTCCATGTTAACAAAAAATCTGTAAATGGGTCAAATTGTTTTCTATTTAAAAAAGTGTTCCAGCTGTTATCATTACAAAGAAAGATGTAGTTTACGGCGCTTTACTAAAATTGTTCTCCGTAACGTGAGACGGGTTTTGGAAAGAAAAACGACTCAATTTTATATCATAAAAATTAAAATACTTAATGAATTTATTTTATAGTATAATATTTTGCATTTGCAATAACTGCTTAGGAAAAATTTTGATGGCAAAGTAATGAGTTAAAATGCTAATAAACATACCCTTCACTGTAAAGTAAAACTTTGGAATTTTAACCAATTACTTTAACATGGCAAGTACTTACCACGTTTGGTTACAAATAACAAGTTATAAATTTCAACATTTAGAAGGCATTGAATACAAAAACACAATAAAAATTTAATGTCTCTGCTAAGCATTGAACTCAAGCCGTTTTTAGTTATTGTATTATTTTATGCCAAGTTTTTTGCTCACCAGGCTACTGCAACAATATTTTGTTACAGGATTAAACCCTGTTTCCACAAACATGAGCACAAAATAAAAAAAAGCCCCAATTTGCTTCCCAAGGGTTAGAGCTGCTTATCGTCTGCATTATAAGCCGATACACTACCACACTGGCAATAAGAGAATAAATGGCCTGTTTATTTACTACAAAGTAATTGAATCAACTACTGTAAAGTAGTTTACACTATATGTAGTTTGTGGTTCAAAAGTATGTTGTTTGGTAATAACATCTTATTACCGAGTTTTTGCTGGGATAGTCTACGATATCAATTACTTTGCATACTCATATTTTGTTATTAAAGATCGTTTCATACTACACCGCTATACGAGTCTTAAGATTTTCATTGCATTTTGTTAGAAAGAAAAATGAAATTTATTTGTTGGTGTTTAAGCATTGTCTATATGCAGCATTTCCTTGGCACTTTACCAAATCGTCAGTAGACTTCCAACACAATTTTGTACAGTTACAAATCCTTTATCTTATGTACAGACTTTCAAAAACCATTTGAGAGTTCACAAATATGTAAATGATTTTCAAAAATATGCATAGTAGGCTTTGAAAATTATACAAATTCCAGCAAATAATTTATTTTATTTTTCTACACATTTATACAATTAGAAATCCGTTGGATAACAATAAAAGTATTTATAAGGCAAAATGGTAAATAAAAACCAAATTAAACCTTTAAGAAATTTATTATTTGACATATATTTGACATTATTTGACATATATTTGACATAAAATGGGAAAATTGTCAATACATTTTTCCCCAATCCCCTTAGTAGTTCCAAAAATATATTTTAATTTCTAATAAAAAGCAATTTCTTTTCCACCATCATTTATTTTACACACTGTATTTGACAACATACCAATACAGCTACTATGCATGTATACTCTTTGCTCTCTCATTAACAACTAAATAAAGAGCATAAAATGAAATGAGGTGTGGCTCGCTCCTAAGCAATTGTTTAGGGCAAGAATACTTTGAACGCTTATAGCTCCCAAAATACTGGACCGATTTTAGCAAAATAGAGTCTCTGCACATCTATCAGTAAATATCTTTAAAATGGTATACGTTTTATCAAAACATGTGTAGATGTTATATCAACAGCTTTCTTTTGTTCGGTGAGTTATAATAAAAATTATCATAAGACATATTTCTAATACAAAGTAACCTTATAAAACTCAGTTTTATAGGATATTTTAGCACTAATTGTGAATAACTACAATATTAGCCCTGAAATACATTTTAAGTGGAGTGGAGCTTTGATGTCTTTGAAGACTTTTAATAGAATTTTATGACAAATATTTTTGTAAGACGTTTTAGTCTGCTATATATCCAGTGAAAGTGGCTGTTTTGTTGTTTTTTAAGAAAGCGACAAAAAGAGCCATACAGTGAAGAGCTATGGGGAATTTAGACGAAGAGTCTTTAGCTTTATGCTTTTAATGGTAGAACGGAATAAAAATACGTTTAACCGAATAATAACTCCAAAAGCTATTTTCTAAAAAAGTAAATTTCTTTTGGATTTGGTATCCCGCTAAACATCCCTATCAAACTAAAAATTCTTCGTGTAAATCCTGTATTAGAGGTTTTTCGTTGTGTTCTACATAAAAGTGCTGAAGACATTTTATACATTAAACATAATACTCTATTCAAATTTGTGGAAAATGTTAAGCAACATTGATTTTTTCCTTGAAAGTATGCTACATTGTTTTATGTTGTAAACTAAATTGTTAGGCAGTCAGCTGTTCTTAAAAATTCCCATATTATTTCGCATTTTGACTTAAAATGTTGCAGACACATTTAAGTTAAGTTTTTCTTAAAATGAACAGAGCACTACATATTTCTGCAACATTTTTTCATGCCAACTTTTTTATAAGCATTTTGATAGCATTTCAAGTGAAATGTTGATTAGAGTGCCAGCCTTTAAACGTAAGGATTGCAAGATTTTCTATGCCGATTTCCTATATTAATATGCAAAAGCAGAGGAACATTATTTCCCCCTAAAACAAATCCCAGATGTAAACTTTCAAAATGCTAAGTATTTTTTTCGGTTTCTTCTACCAGAATCAGTTGTTGGAATCTTGTTATTTTGATTCAATTTTTTTGTACAATATGATAGAAATCGTATTTTCGATTTTTCCGTGTAGTCAGCTGTTTTGCAAAGGTTTAAAAGCAATTATTCAAGGTAAAAAATAATTAAAAAAAAAAAAGAAATCAAAATGCAAACAATGTGTAACTATAAAACTAAATCCATACTGCCCTTAAATATTATTATTATTTTTTATTAGAGTCCACTGATAAGCTTTTACAAAATAATCCCAAAAATATGTAAAATGTTGTTGTAAAAGTGCACGCGGAGGATAAGATTGCTGTGGTTATAAAGTGGGTCAAGTATCAAATCAATTTAAAATTATTTTATGAAAAAAAGTTTTAAGTTTATTAGATTTTAATGAACTTTCAATTATAGTGCAATTAGCTCTTACTAGTAGATCTTATTAATAAGAAAATTTTGATTAGTCAATTTATAATTATTATGCATTTTCAAAAGCTTTCAAAAATGCAGAGTGTATGTAGTCAGATTAAAACACCTTAAAAAGCAATATTTTATAAAAACAAAAACTTGATGATAATCATTAAACGTAAGAACATGCTTTTTTATATGCATAGAGATTTATAATTAACGCAAACATTTACATATACATACATAAATAGTTTTAACAAATCATCGCCAACATTTTTTGTATGAAAATTTTCAAACAAAAGACTTAAGAAACAAACTTGTTTTTTATGACATTTAAACTTTTCAAAATCGTTAAGACTAATTTTATAATATGATCATCATCATCATCATCATCATCACATGACGGTAGAAACTTGTGTGCAACACAATATATAATAACAGCGACAGCAACAACAACAATGAAAAAAAAACTGCAGTGGAAAAAAAACAACAGCGATAGCTAAAGTCTTAAGTAACAAACCTCTTCGATCTATGAGAAAATGACCCTTGTCCTTTAAAAATACCAAAATATTTGACACAACAAAAACAATAGATATTTTTTTGTTAGCAAAATCCACACAATTGCATTGATGATGACTTTAGTTGCAATAATTAACACATAATCTGCTATAAATGATAATCATCAACTTCTTCTAAAAGTCAAATGTTAAACCACTAAAATTTTCTGGTTTAAAAATTTTTTAAATTTTTAATTAAAAATTAAACTCACATGTTAAAGAATTTCATTCTGTTTGTTGTGGTTTGTTTTTATAAGTATAATTATAGTTAAATTTAAAGAAAATTTTATTTAAAATATCAGCCTTTTTTAAATGGTTTTTGTTGTTGTTTTTTTATTCTTGATTCTTGATATAGTTAAAAACTTTTTTTTTATTATTAAGATTTTTTTCTTTGTTAATTTTTTTCTTAAATTTTATTTGAAATATTTTTGCTAAATTCCACCAACTTTAAGTTCAGCGCTTAGACCTTAAGTTAAAAGCGTGTTAGCTTAGTACAACTTCTTAATAACGACTAATGCTTGATGGTTTGACTAGAGACTCAAGAAAACAATTTGTTTCTTATTTCTTTAACATATTTCAGTTTTATTTCTTTATTTTATTTTTAATTTTTCTGTTGGCTGGTTTTTTTTATTTTTTTTATTGTAATCGTGTTTTAAAGCTACAAGTTAGCTGTTGCTGTTGCTGCTGCCGCTGCAGATATTCATGTTGTTATTGTTGCTGTTGTTCTTGTTGCTATTTTTTGTTGTTGCTGCTTTTGATGGTGGTATTTTGTAGCAGTTGTAGTGCTGGTACTAGTGCTGCATTAGCACCACCATTATCAGCATTAGCAACAACAAGAAATTACTGTCAAACTGTTCAAAATACACTTTGAAATGCTATAAAATCACTGTGGACCAACAAACTAAGAAATATGGAAAATAAAATTTACTTCTTAAAAAACCAAAGAAATTTTAATTCTTATGGCTTGAGTTCGACTTTAATTTAATTTTTCAATTAAATTAAATTTTAATTTTGAGATAAATGTGAAGCGTGTAGACAAAGAAAAATTGTACTGTGCGGAGGGTTGAACTGAAATGTTTCGATAGCTTCCGCTATTTTCGTCAAAGCTCTTTACAGTTCAGACTACTCGACCAAAGTCGGTGGTTTGCAGTTGAATATTATTTACCTTTAATTCATTCATACTGTCACTCTTAGAGCTGTATTTCATTTGATAATTATTGATATTCACTTTTTTCTTTATGTCTTGTGTTAAGCTTCTTGTTATTTTTCTATTCTAGTATGAATTATATTTAAATGAAATTTATTTGGTGGAGTTTAAGCAATTGTCTATATGCGATTGTCTACAATTGCTTAAACTCCAGCAAATAAATTTCATTAAAATAAAATTATGACAATATGTCAAACTATAAATTTCTTAAATGAATTATAATTGATAATTACAATTAATAGTGTGTGAATATTTATTTGTTTAGTTAATTTGAACATGTACATTCTTTTGCTAGGTGTCTTTAGAGTTTAACAATCAAGTTATGAATTTTAGTCGAATTGTGTGCATGTTTCGATACCTCCCAGCACTCTCGTCATAGCTCTTTACCGCTGAAAACTTAAAAACCTTATATGCAGATATTTTCCTTTCGTTAAAATGAAAAAATTCGTCATATCGTCTGTACACAGAAAAAATCATTTTCAATGAAAACAATCATTGAAGTTCAATGTAAAACGGTTCATTGAAAACATTCGTTTCTGTTATTCTTTAACAAAATTAATGAACCAATTCATTGATTTAACGTACCAATTCATTAGGTCAAAACTAATGAGCGATTCGTTGAAACAATGAACTTTTTCCTAGAATTTTTGGTCCAGTGTAGTCTACCGGCGTTATTCATAAACGATTATTAAAGTTAAAGTTTTGTATGGGAAAACCAGTTTTATTGTGTACTTTAACTTTAACAATCGTTTACGAATAAGGCTGTATATATACATAAAAGAGTACCATTAGTCTAAGCGACTGCATCTAGATCAGCTATGCCCACCGCTTGAGCTCGCGAGCGAAAATAGCTTTTTGTGCTTTTACATGTATCGCTTTTACAAATCGCATACATTGACGTTGGGCATAGCCGATCTAGATCCTTGAAATTTAGTATGTAGGTTCCTCCCTCCCCAATTTTTGTCGCTTAAACTAATGAATCAAAAATAGCTTAGTGGATAAAGTACTTGTCTTCAAATCTGAACAAGCACAGGTTCGTAACCCAGCTGGGTAAGAAAAATAAAAAAATTAAAAATATAAATAAAATAATAATAAAATAATGTGTATAAATTTTTTTTTCATTTTAATTTGTTTATTTGACTACTTATTTTTTAGCTTCAAGTAAGCCAAATAGTAACTAGTTAATATATTTGTAAGGGGTAGCCCTTATTTTTTGGACTGCTCAAACAAAAATATGTAGTTATCGAGTCGAATTGTAAGTAGTTACGACTTAAATACTCATATATCATTTTTGCCTACCAGTAAGCAATGTTTTTGTTGGGTAAGGCGATAAAAGCGGACAAAAACGTTTAAAATCGATCGCACTTAAACTGTCTTTACACTGTCTGAGTTTTTGTCTGATTTCAGTAGCTAACTGTATTGTATATATATATATATATATATATATATATATATATATATATATATATATATATATATATATATATATATATATATATATATATATATATATATATATATATATATATATATATATATATATATATATATATATATATATATATATATATATATATATATATATATATATATATATATATATATATATATATATATATATATATATATATATGTATATATATATATTAGATGAAAATAGAATATGTTCTATTTTCAACTGAGATCAGACGAAAAATTAAAAATTATGCATTAGACACGATATTTCACTTTTACATATTGAAATCAGACGAAAACTCAGACAGTGTAAATACAGCTTAAGGTGGACTCCAAATTAAGAATATGATAAAAAAAAGAACACAGTTTGTTAGTTTATTACCCACAGTGCATGAATTTAAATTCGTATAATTGTTAAGCAAAAAAGCACACCCTAAAAGACAGGTTTTAACAGAAATAAATGTGTGCACAAGAAATAAATAAATAAATAATTCCATGTAAAACAACAAATCATACAAAATAATTCGCTTCATTTCATTACACTGGTCTGCAGAGAAAATATGTGGAGTATATAAAGTTTGATGCGCTAAATTCGAATTCGTTTTCAGTTATTTTCCGAGAAATTAGCAGCGATCTTTTTTTAATTAAACTTTATGTTTTTAAAAAATGATGAAAAACTTAAAACTGGAAAAATTTTCTCATTATTATCATTAATCTAGGTGTACTAGGAATAAAATAAGCTATATATAAATCATGAAAATCGATGAACAAATGTTGATTTTATTTACAATTAAATGAATGAACTCAATTTATTTTTCGCATGTAAACTAAGTGGAGAATAATTTTTTACCAGCATTCATCTGAAGAATAAGATTTGGCGATGTCATATATACTTTGAGGATATTTGGAACTCCTACTTTACGGAAAGCTGGAAATTTTGTATCAAAATTGCATTTGCGATATTTGCAAAAATCGATTTTTGCAAAATCTCGTGAAGCGTACAATCATGTATGAGATTTTTGAGACAGCTTATGCAACGCTTAGACAAATGTGTATACAAAGTGTTAGCTTCTTATTTAAATTTCGAGGTTAAAATCACCTAAATATTTTTCTAAAATAAAATTTATTTTTAGTAAATTTTCTTTACTGAATCAGTGAATTTTATTGTTTGACCTTTATTTAGGATGCAAACACCAAAAACAATAGCAACAAAAACCAGTTTTATGTGTCGTCAGAAACACAACACCAGTGACAACATACACTTAAATAACAACAACAATAATAATAACAATGATAGCAAAATAAATGGGATTATAACAAGTTTGTTTACTGATGATTGATTTCTGAGTGAATCAATTCGTTAATGTTTTTGCGTTAATTCTCATTCATATTTTTAGAGTCTGTAGCTAAACATACAGAGTTGAACACATTTAACAAAGTGAAATTTCGTAAATGCTTAATGGACGATGATGTTATTATTTAAAACTGTAAAAAAAGCTTTTGCTGAATCAGAAAAAAGTTTGTTTGATATATTACAAAAAAATACAGTAAGTATTTTTATTTGATTCAGTAAATTATTTTATTTAGAATTTGAAATTATTTTTACATAAATTGTTTTATAAATTCAGACAAAAGTATTGTTTGATATAAATATTACAGAAACTCCAGTAAATATTTTCGTTTGATTCACTAAATTATTTTGTTTACAATTTGTAAATTTTTTTTATAGATTTGAACAATTTGTTTACTGAAAAAATTAGGTTTTTTCAGTGAAATTGATGAGACATTTTTGTCTGTATTTACACATTTGTTTGTAGGTCCATTTCTAGACAAAATATTTACTAATTCATTGAATTTCTTTACTGAAAATGAAATTTAGTCTTTTCTGCACGATTTTAAGATGACTTTAATTTTCTTGCTGTTAATCAGTGTAATTTATTCATTATCCACAAAATGATAATAATCGCAGACATTCCTGCATACATACATTTGACATTTTGTAAATCTTCTTATTTTTGCCAAGCAAAAGCTCAGGAGTTCAATTACTCAAAACTTTAATTTCTTTGTAAGCAAAAAAGCTTTTTTATGTGTTAAATTAAAGAAAACAATAAAAAAATGTTAAACTAAACGAACCTGTTTCTTGGATTTTTCGTACAAGATAAATTATTTATTATAATAAAAATAAAACAATTATTAAAAATATTTTATTAGTTAAATTTGCTTACAATCATATTTATTTTGTTTATATTATTTGTGGCAGACTTGGCAGATATAGTTGTATATAGAAAAAGTATATATATACATATATATAAATATATATATATATATATATATACATATGTACATTAGGGTGCATCGGCGATGTGTCAGTAAATTATATACAAAAAGCAATATATAATTTATTTTGTGACATATCTTTTAGCCCTCTACCATGGCTGGAAGTTGAAGTAATTTGTTTTAAGCCTACACTTGCACCGAATAAAAAAATCTTAAAATCGAGAAGATCTAACAAAAAATAAGAAAGTTATACACCATTAAGAGAAAGATTACAATTTTATTTCCCATACAAATTGTTTTTAATAAAAGAAAAAGTGTTTATAAAAACTGCATTTAATTAATTTTGTATGAAAATAATTCGGGTTTTCCACTTAATGGCTTATAATTTTCTAAATTTTGTCTAAACTTTTCAATTTTAAGCACAATGTGTTCGTTACAAAATTATCTCTAACTTACAGCGGGAAAGCAATAATAATACACAATTTATTTTTTTCATCTTAATGAAGCAATTTAAAATTATAGTTTTTGAAAAAAAGGACTAAAAACATAAGTTTTCAAATTTTTAAGGCCTGTTACTCAATACTTTTTTATCGGATCCTCAAAATCAGTATATTGACTGAAAGAAGAGACAGATATAGTGTAAAATGTATTTTATTCAGATAAATCGATCTCGGAACTTTTTCCAATAAAGCAATAAACTACAAAAACCAGGGATAGAAAATAATGATTATTGCAAAAATGTTTGACCAAAAAAATCATAATGATCCCAGAATATTAGTAACATGTTGTTTATTTTTTTTTTATTTTTTTTTTTAAACGAACACACATACTGCTTAAGCCTTTTTCGGCTTTTCTGCAGAAACACCCAGGGTCTTGGCAGGAATCGAACCTAGTCTATTTTTTGACATGCTTTCCATTTATGCAATAAACTTTTATTTTCAATTTTTACTAAAAAAAATCAATTAATAAGAATTATAATTGAGTTTAATTTTTTGATCGTAAAATAATTCATATTTTTTAGCTCAAAAAAACGATTATTTTAAATTTTTATATTTTTTTTTTGCTCGAAAGAAACTATTATTTTTGATTTTTATTTTTTGCTTAAAAATAATCATTATTTTAGGTTGTAAATGTTACTTTGCTGACGTATTTATTAGTCAGTCATATGTAACAAGCCATTTGAATTTAAATTCACAGTAATTCATAACTTCTTTTTTAAATATTGTCTGGAAGATACTTAAGTGATACTTCTCAAGAATTTAGTCGAGACACCTGGTGTTTAGCCGAGACACCTTCACTAAGCAAGGACACCACCCTTAGACACAAAACCGGTCTAAAAATTCCCACAAATCGGGAGAAAAATCTCCCAAAAATCCCAGAAGTTCCCCGGACTCCCAAAAACTTTTACAAAAATCTCCTCAAAATCCCAGAAGTTCGCCGGATTCATAAAAAATTTTTCAAAAATATCCCCTTAATCCCAGAAGTTCCCCAGATTTTCAAAAATGTTTATAAGTCTCCCCAAAATCTCAAAAGTTCCCCGGAAAACAACGGCAGCATTGAAAGCCGTGAAAATACCAAAACGGCAAGCAAATTTCAAATAAATCTGTCTGTCATATTATGAGAATTAACATCCTACATTAATCGTTATTTGTAAGCAAAAAATAAAAATCAAGAAATGATCGTTACTTTCGAGCAAAAAAAAAATTTTTTAAATAATCGTTATTTTTTAGCTAAAAAATAAAACTCAAGCAAGCATTATTTTACGATCAAAAAAATAAAACTAAATTATAATTCTTATTAATTGATTTTTTGTAGTAAAAATTTAAAATAACAATTAAATCGTAAATTTTATGATATTACTCATTATCGTTACGGTCCCTGAAAAAAAATAAAGAAAAATACGTATTTTTCGGAAATATCGCAAAAACGCGCTTAAAAATGTTTTTTTTATGTGAACAAGACATACCGAATTTACATTATGAAATATTTTATGATATTTGTGGCATGAAACTTTCTTTATTTGCCAATAGAATGGACAGGGAAACATTTTGGGTTGACCGTATAACTTCATCTTAAGTTTTTCTGAAATCTGACCTTTTATGTATAAAAATAGCGGAAATTTTGAGTATAATAAGTTACAACAACTGAGTGATTCCACGTAAAACGGCCCTATGCAAGGACACAAATAATTTCCTTATTTTTAATAAAAATCTCCCAATTGATGTTTTTTAGAGCATGACAATTATAGAAAAAATAAAACTAATAAATTATTTAATATTTTTCAAGCAATTTGAGGTACTTTTAAATTATCATCCATGAATCATTTTGCTCTCTCTCTCTTTGTATGTTTAATATTTATTTTAGATTTTATTTTCTTCCCTTTCTCATTATTAATAAAAGCCCTTATTGAATTTAAAAAAATACTCAGCTAGAGTATTCTGCTGTCTATAATAGAACGGATAGCAAATAATATAATGTGTTATTATTTTCTTACGATTTATTTTTATATTATTTATATTAATGAAATCAATAAAAAGTTTTATTTCTTCGAATTTGTTTAAATTTTCGTATTAGGTCACACCCGTCGGTCACACCTGTTACATTTTAAAAATGGGTTTTTAAGAAAACTGATTTTTTTTTTCAAACGGTAAATACGTAATACAGCTAAAAACACTTTGAATATACAGGAATACCAAAATTATTGAGTACGTTATAGTAAAAAAATTACAGATTTTATGCTGAAAGTCACAATTCTTTAAAACTAAGATTTCTAAGGTCACACCCGTCGCAGCTTTCTGACGACCATTCTGAATAGGAATCGTGTTATATCAGTGAATACCCGTTATTCAACGACTTTAAGCTTAATGGCCTTGCGAGTCGCAACCTTTTTATAAGTAAAAAATTTAATATAAAATATGTGTAAAGTGGTCACACCCGGCTAAATGGAATTACTCAACGATAAAAAATATATATTATGTTGCAGCAAATTGAGCGATTTGATTTCATTTTCAAAATTTTGAGAGCTGAAAGTTGGTCCCAATATTGTTTTCATTACTTTTCTCATGTATCTGAGAGACTAGAATGCAAAGTTATAGTGCTATTCGAAATTGAAATTCGAAAAAAAGAATTCTGACGATCCACCCTAATGAACATGTATGTGTATGTATGTATGTATACATATAGTATATGATATTTTTGCCACTTGTCTAAAAAGTGTTGATTATTAATTTCTTTCCTTAAATTTTTTTTAGGCGCCACATAGTGTGTTGAATATTTGTGATTATTGTTGTTTGCTGATGTAGTTGCCGTTGTTGGTCTTTTTAGGGTGCGTCTACTAGTTTCTTAAAATAAAAAATCAGCCCAGTCAAGTAAAAAATAAATTATAAACAAAAAATTAAAAAAAAGCCATTAAACCAATCATGTTATCTAGGAAATATTGGTAATGATGAATTATTTCTTCAAAAATTTAAGTATTTTGAATACCAAGAAGACTTTTTATTCGATACACGTACCTAACCTTGTTTAAAATTATTTGGGAAAACAACTAAAAATGTCAAAATTAGCGATTTTATAATTTCGAAAAAATAACAGACACACACAGATCTATACCATTGACATGAACACCACAGGACGTATGAGTGATTTGTTTCAAACAACAAATGAACGAACGCACAAACGAACATCAAAGATACAAAAAAGCATCAAATAATTGCTGAGCAAAATTTTTTATTTATAATTTTTTATAGTAATTAATAATTTATACTAGAAATTAATAATAAAAAAATGCTTATTCAATGTCATCAAATTAAGAAAAACATGATTTTCAATTAAAATCAAATATGAGTATTTAAACATTTAATAAATTGTCATGTTTTATCTCTATATGGTTAATAATTATTAATATTTTATTAAACTATGAATTCATTATTTCTTAATTTTTAAGGAGTATTTCAAAAATATAGATTTTAAAGTGTTCTTAATAAAAAAAAACTAAAACATAAAAAATATTTTAATAGATATAAATTCATCATTTCTCTGCATAAATGAAACGATTTCGTTAAATGTTTTCACAATTCTAATGAAATATGTATTTCACAAATATAATTTCATGAATATTGTGAAAGAATTTCGTTGAATTTGACTCTTTTTTGTAGCATTGTACACGTACGTATACAGACTGATTACACTATGCAACAACATGAAACTTCTGTCATGACCTTTGATCACCACTATATTTTTATTGATGTGTTATGGCTCGTTCCCTAACTACAAAAATAGTCGAAATTTAAAATTCTATGTATACGTTTTTAGAATTTTTTTTTGTTCTAAAATTTGGGATTTTTCAATACGATGCTACATCGATTTCGTCATAACTTGGAAAGGGGTAGTCCAATTTAATTACAAAAATCAGCAGAAAACTTGGAATAGCATTACCTTCAAGCTGTTCTAAGACTATTTTTTTTATATACTCAATGGCTTCGAAATTATTCAGAAAGAAAAATATATTTTTTAAAGCAAAATCGAAACGTTTTTATATATTAAAATTTATAAAAAAAACGAAAATGGCTAAAACTGACCATTTTTATTAAATATTCATAAAGCCACATATCGTTACTTTAATTTACAAAAGGCGTATCTAACATTTAAAAATTTTTAAGTTTGAAACAAAAAACCTAATAACAAAATATAAAATATAAAATAGAATATAAAATATAAGAAATTCTTAACTCAACAACATAAACTCCATTATGCCTTTTCTATGGTCTTGTGAAATTTTATCAAAATTGGAAAGATTCCATTATTTGCCGTCTTCTTTGTTAAGTACAGCAATGGTAGTCCCACAAACACGCTCGCAAGCAATCCTTTGAATCACATTTATTATCCGCTTGATTGTTTTCTGAGAAGCTTTCGGCCACTAAAAGAACAGATGTGTAAGCAAGTTTGGGTCTCAGACTCACTGTGTAAACATAGTGTGCGTACTTAAGCCAGAGCTCAAATCGTCACATCCGTGATCGTATCGGCAATCGTACTAAAATGAATTACGTGACACATCAATCGTGTAAACTCTATGGGATTACAGTACGTTCACGTATGTCATAATCCGAAAATGGCGTTTTCACGTGACGAGTTGTACGTTCACGGATGTAACGATTTGAGACCAGATTTCGCATCACGTACTCATCTACACTGATGATACATCATGTGTACATAGAGAAAACTGATTCATTGAAGCAGCCGAATTTGTTGCCAATCGAATTTTGGCAGTTGCACAAATTACCATAGAATGCTTATTGAAAAAGAAGTTATTTTACACTAATAAATAATTGCTAATGCAAACCGTTTAATCGCTTAAGCGTCCTTCAGACTATTAGATTTAGTATTAATACTTGTCAAAAACTCAAATCTTAAGTAAAAATCTAACAGTGTGAAACAAAATTGTTATGATTTGTCAAATAATACGTAAAGATACTTGACAGTATTATGGTATTCGTCATTTTTAGGAAATTTTCTAAACAATCACATTTTTCGTGAATCCAAATTGATTATTAGGCTAAGGTTCGTAACGTTATATTCAGAAAGAATTGGGCATGATTAATATTCCAAGGAACAAGGGAAAAATTAACATCAACTTAATTTTTCAACATACACAGCGGAACAGAGTAGCGCCACTTTCGGAAGCCGCTACACTTCCATCGTCAGTGCTCACGTGTATTTGCTTATCACCACTTGTCAGATGGCTCTGTTGAATGTGATTTTTAATTCTTATACGAGTATATACAACTTTTTCGTGAAAATTGAATACGAGAATTAAATCACTCTCAAGCTGAGAGTGCACTTAAAGTGCACTTTCCCAGCATTGCCATCGGTTTATTTTTCTTCATTCTCATTTTTCTGATTTTTGTTCTACTCAAGACAAACTTTTTTGGTTTGATTTTATACTTAAGTATATATGAACATGTAAACATGTGAAAAGCTCAAGCCAGTAGCTAATTGTTTATTAATATGATTTTTCATTTTATCAGGGTTGTCTATTTCACAAACAAACATAGGAATAACAAAAACAGTTGTGTATTTGTTTGCCGACATAAATAAAGAAAAAGAAGAATGAAAAAAGTTGCTTTATTGCAAATGATTTATGTTACGTTTCATTTGGAATGTGATAGTGTAGAAACAAGATGTAATGAGAAAATTTTCTTTAAGATTTTTTGACAGTCAGACTGATTTTGATTTGATTTTCGTCTTACAAAATCTAATAAAAATCTCAAAGCTTGTATTACAATGTGAAAGCGCTTTTAGGTGCATCAATGATAATAAAATTAACTACTACTTAAGCGCCCTTCAGACTATTAGATTTAGTATTAATACTTGTAAAAAAATCAAACCTTAAGTAAAAATCCAACAGTGTCAAAACAAATTGTTATGATATGTCAAATAATACGTAAAGAAATTTGACAGTATTATGGTTTTCGTAATTTTTAGGAAATTTTCTAAACAATCACGTTATTCATTTTATCAGGGTTGTCTTTTGCACAAACAAATATAGGATTGATAAAAACAGTTGTGAGTTTTTTGCCGACATGAATAAAGAAAGAGAAGAACGAACAAAATTGCTTTATTGCAAATGATTTATGTTACGTTTTATTTGGAATGTGATAGTGTAGAAAACAACATGTAATGAGAAAATTTTCTTTAAGATTTTTTGACAGTCAGGCTGATTTTTGATTTGATTTTCGTCTTACAAAATCTAATAAAAATCTCAAAGCTACAGTGTGAAATGGCCTTTAGTTGCAACAATCGATAAAAAGTAAAGTAAATTTGGAAAGAAAATTTTTTTAGCTGCAAATACCAATATTTGATACTAAAATCCAATTCATAATATTTTATTCGGTTGCGCTTATCATATTCGTTACTACTTAGTCATAACAAAAGCATACGATCGGTTGATCTAATCAATTTAAGAATTGTTGCCAACCATATCTAGGCGCACTACCGGCCACGCAGTGAGTATCTTTATTACAATTATGCTCTTATGGTAATGAATATGTATTTTTTTCTTGATCCATAGAAAATTGATAGCGTGAGTTGAAATATAGTCTATTCAACTAAAATTTTATTGGCCTAACCATTTTCCAACTAATCTTTTTTCTGGCTGTACCTTTCGTATCTTCATGTCAACGTGATCACTTATGTTTTATAAATTTCCAAACTCTCCCAAAATATCTACATATACTCGTATATTCTGATATCAGAACACTCTCTGGTAACCAGTTTATGTTCGCGAAGACACCCATTTAGATTCCCGGCAGAGTCCAATAACTATTACTTTCTTTAAAAACAAAAATTCAAGATATTATAACTAGGGATGTAACGAATACCGATACCGATACCGATATATCGGCGATACTTCAGATTTTTCGATACATCGGTATCGGCGATATTTTACTGCCGATACGACGATACTTTTAAAAAAATTTTCAGAGTTTTTTTTAACAAATAATTTATTTTTGTTCGATTTTACCATGAATTAAATACACTTCGTTATTTTTTTAAATCTTATTAATATCAATTTTAAAAATTAATAATATTTTATGCTGTTATTTTGTAAAAAAAATGATTTATTTTTTGTTAATTTTACCATGAATTCAAATTCAAGCCGTTGTTTTTTAAATCTTATTCCAGCAAAAAAAAGAGATACTCCAAAGAAGTCATGAAAATGTAGAATTCGCGATCTGGAAGTATTGCAAATTTGGATAATTTCTAATTAGTTTTACATATCCTTGCCCCTGTAAGAAGTTCTGTTTTTCGATTACCAATCACCGAATTGGAAGCGATGCTAGGACAAATTTCTTTTTCGGTATTCTATAATGATTTTTCCTTAAGGAAAAAGGATAAAAAAGTACCCATTTTCACAATTTTTTATGCGAATTTAAACTCAGAACTGTATTTTCATGTAAATTTAAGTGAATAAATATAAACTTAGAAGTCTTTTAATAATTAAGCTATTAAGTTATTTAGATGAATATTAGTTGATAAATGTCCTTTAAAATAAAATCGATTTTTTAAAAAGCATGGCGAGTATTTTTTTCAAATTATAAAGGAATTAAACAATTTTTCTTGCTTTTCTACCAATTATCTGCATATTTTTAATATAGATTTGTTGGAAGCAAAGAAAATGTAGCTCCTTAAAAATTACTTCCAATGTTTTATAAATTTTAAATATTCTCTCTTATAATGTAATTTTGTATAGTAAAAAATTGCACTTGAGTTTTGTTAATCTAAACTTGAACTCAATTTCAATATTCGTATCGGTATCGGAATCGGTATCGGCGATATTTATTTTTAAATATCGGTATCGGCATCGGATCGGCAAAACGGCGTATCGTTACATCCCTAATTATAACATCATGAAAGTATTGATTTCAAACACATTCTCGAAAAATATAAACGAATAATATTAACATATAAAATGAAATGAGATGCATAAGCCTTGAACTAGAAATTGCCATTGACATATAATCAAATATCAAATAAAAACTTTTAACAAAAATCTTGATTTTTTTCCTCTTCTTTTTATTGTATTAAATACGATCGACTATTTAGAGGTTTGCACAATAGTCTGACACTTAAGTGAAGCAAAAAAATCAATACAGACATAAAGACTTTAACGTCACATCAGCATAAATTTAAGTAACAATATGAACATTAACTGAAAATAAAGTATGTATAACATAAATGTGTTCTAGGGTATTCAATCAAATAATGTTTACGCGATTAATCGAAAAATGTAAGTCAAACAATTGTTTAAGCTAATTAAAATTCCTAGTAAATATTTATTAGATTAACGAATTATATGCCAACATTTTCTTTTGGGGCTATGATTATTTTGACTAAAATTATGATAACTGTCAAATTGTACTTCTGCCAGTTGGTTTCTACAAGAGAAAACTAAAATAAAACTGTATTGCTTTGCATTTCTTGTACAAGATAAACTGTTGCATAACATAAAAAATATGTATTTATGTTTTTTAAACTGCTCTTTATTTTCTTTCTCCGTAATTAATCGTGTTTAGACTAGAAGACATGTCCATTAATCGAATAATTGTGAAATAGATCAAATTGAATACTCTACCAAATTATTATTAATGGTGGTATTAAAACTAAAACCTGTTAAAACGATAAAATGAAATGACATGTATAAATATTAATATTGGTTCAACAAAAAAAATTAATATTTATTTAAGAAAGACAAATTATTATTATTGTTAATTTCTATCAGAAAAAATTAATAGTTTTGACGCATTTAACAAATTTAAATAGAAAATCTTTTTAATAAACACAAATTGGAAACAAAACCTAAAATTGAATAACCTTTATGAAATTTATTTGACATATTGTCATAATTTTATTTTAAATGAAATTTATTTGCTGGAAGGTGTAGAAAAATAAAATAGATTCATATCGAATAAGAAATTATTTGCTGGGTTTTGCATACGTTTCGAAGCCTACTATGCTTATGTTTTGAAAATCATTTATGTAGTTATTTGTAAATTCTCAAATGGTTTTTAGAAGTTTGTACATGAGATAAAGGGTTTGTAACTGTTTAAAATTGTGTTTGAAGTCTACTGATGAGTTGGTAAGGCACCAACGAAATGCTGCATATAGACAATTGCTTAAACTCCAGCAAATAAATTTAATTTAAACTAAAATTGAATAAATTAAAAATTTTAAAATCCCCGAAAAAATGGATGATAACTTCAAAACGGCAGATTTTGGGATCAAGTCACCTTTGAAGTAAAAAAAATCTTAGCTAAAATCAATATAACCGCCCAGAAAAACCTAAATTACGATTTCAATTACGAAAATTGAAAATTCAATTAAATTCGTTGTTAAAGTTGAATCTACGACGAAAATGGTATATTCAAATAAATTAGTATATATTTATTCGTGTGTATATTAGTATATATCGAGAGTCTATATTCAATAAACGTCAACTCAAAAAATCTAACTTCTCAGGAGACCGAAAAAAACTAGTTATATCGCTTAATATTGTAAAAATAAACAATGTAGCTTTCATAAGATGGTTTATATATTCTTAATAGTTTATACATATGCAAAAAATTTTATATTTTGCAATTGTTTGCATATTTTTTTGAGATAGCATATTTTATTATATCAAAAAACAAATATTTTTTCAGACTTAGCACATATTGTTCAAGTAAAAGTTCTTTCTTTTTTGCTCTGAACACGTTAATACACCATTTGCTATCAAAAACTCGTTTTCTCCAAAATTTGAGTTGACACATTTTGAATATATCATCTCGATATATTCATGTATATTCAAATATATTAGTATATATTAGTACACTAAAAATCTAATTTAGTTGTTGGTTACATGAATAATTGATTCAATTACGAAATTAATTGAAACTAGTTTTAATTTTTGATAATTTTGGTTAAGATTTTTTAAGAATAATTTTTCTTTGTTTTTTGGAGCACACAATTCAAGAGGATATGGCTAGAAAAGAGGTGATAACTTCTAAGCGGTTGAACAGATTCTTGTAAGATATACCGACCATTTTTAAAAAAATTGAGCTAAGTATGGGGTATATATATTTTGAATGCCCTCTTTCAGAATCCAAAAACTGTTTCGCGAAATTGTTCCTGGATTCTGAGATATCAAGCATTCAATGTGCTCGATATCATCATTTTTGATAAAATTTTTGTAAAAAAAAAAATTTTAAATAAAAAAATAAAAATCAGATATCAAGTAAAATATCAAGTTTCATCAATATTAACTTTTTATTCCATGTAAATATCTTTTCTAATAACATTTATACGCTTATTTTCAATAAAAAGTAGAAAATTTCATCTCAATAACAAGTTACTCAATACACAGCAGTTAGTATACACATGGAGCACAAAAAGCTACTTTTGTGGTCGGGTCTAAGAATCACAAAAAAAACCAAAAACTTTGAATAATAATTTGTTGAAAGTGACCAAAATTTGCAAAACACTGTTTAAAAAGAACAAAAATTTTGTTTTACTTTGTTATTTCCTACCATAAAATGGAAGAAGGAAGGTAAAAACGAAAACACGGTGTCGTTGGATACCGGAAGGAACGAGTTCGTTAAGTTTTATTTACGTTAAAAAATGAAACCATGTCACGTTTACATGACATGGCATGACATGACATCACATGAAATGTCATAACATGTCATGTACCTTTTTATGAGATTTACTACACCTCTTCAGATGTAGTAGTACCACCATTCCTATTAACCACCTCCGACCACGTCTCAACCGGTCTGAGAGCAACTGCAGGAGTCATAGCTGGAACAGCATTTTGTGCCCTCAACACAGCACCATTAACCGCATAACCTGTCATCGATGTTGCTGATGGGCTGCCGATCTCCAACACTCATTCATGAGCCTTACGCCTTACGAGACAGCACACTATGTATTTCATCAGCTAGCAACGCCTCCATAGTGAACCAGTAACCTTTTCAACTCTTATCAAGAAATCACCACCATTGTTAATGGTGGTGTTGGTCTGCCTCCTATTCCTCCTGCCAGAGGGCACAGCACTGTCAGGAGCACCAGTGCAATTGAATACCTCCACCTACTCTGTCATACCATTATCACAGGCACAGACACAATCCGACGTACCAGCAACCCTAACCAACTTAACAACCGAATCAACAACAAAAGGAACAAAAATGCCAGCGTAGTCAACTATAGCAGGACCAGAAACAGCAACAAAAGTTGAAGCAGCAGCACCATCAGCAAAAAGTAAACCAACAGCATACTTGGTAGCAGCAGTGCGCATATTCTTAAGCGACGATGTCTCTCTCTAGAGTTGCCATTTTGACGCTTTTCTCGTCACCCTTTAATTTTTTCCGAATACCCCGTTTTTAAAAGAGGGTGTTTTTTCACGCTTTTTTCTATTTTTTGTGGCGCTCTTTAGCGCATTTAGTTACAACATGTGATTTTTTTTACTCAAATGCTGAAATCGACATAACATTTAGCTTAATGAATTTTTAGAAATTGACTTTCTTTAAACTCATCCAATACATTATTGAAAATCAAATAAGGCCTAAAACAAGAAAAATATTGTTGTTGCATTTACGAATTTACCTTCAATTTTTAGGCAAACACTGAATTCAAATAAAACTTTAAAAGAAATGAAATTATTTTTGTATAAAATGTTGCCATTATTTTGTTTTTTGATGAATTGCTATTTTATTTCAATTTTTTGTTTGCTCCTAAGTTAAATGAATTGATAATAAAATAAATCATTTATTTTATAATTTTAATATGCTTTTTTATATATAAAGTTTCTAACACATTTTAAACTTTTTTGAGTGTCAATTTCACACTTTTTACCCTTTTTTTGAAGCAAAGCAAAACATTTTCAAAGTCCATGTCATAATTTTAATTTTTTTCTCTTGGCGGTTTTTAGTCTTTTTCGTATTTTTTTTACCCTTTTGACCCGATTTTACTATACACTTGACGCTTTTCATCATTGCTAAAATCGCAACACTAGATGTCTCCCTTCAGAATTTTCCGTTTCGGCAGCGGACCCGGACGAGCAATGACTGCCGTCAAAAAATTTATTTTCCTCCTCCGCCACGAAACCCATATCCGTGCCAGCTTACATCAGCCCAAAATAAGTTACCACACAAATTTAATTCTGAATTGTTTCTGAGTAATTCCATTTAGCCGGGTGTGACCATTTTACACACATTTTTTGTTATAAATCAAGAATATAAAATTTTTTACTTAAAAAAAAACGTTGCGGCTCGCAAGGACATTAAGTTTAAAGCCGTTGAATAACGGGTAGACACTGATAGAACACGATTTCTTTCTGCTCAGAATGGTCGTCAGAAAGCTGTGACGGGTGTGACCTAACAAATCTTAGTTTTAAAGAATTATGACTTACAGTATAAATTCTGTAAAATTTTGATTATAAGGTACACAATAATTTTGGTATAGAAATCTGTTCAAAGTGTTTTTAATTTGTTTGACAAAAAATAGTTTATCTTATTAAAAAAACTATATTTAAAATGAGACGGGTGTGACCGACGGGTGAGACCTAGAACGAAAATTTAAAAAATTCGAAGGAATAAAACTTTTTATTGATTTAATTAATATAAATAACATAAAGATAAACTCATAAGAAAATAATAAGACATTAAATTATTTGCTATCCGTTCTATTACAGACAGCAGAATACTATAGCTGAATATTTTTTTAAATTCAATAAAAAGCAAAAAAAGTATATTCTTTTCAATGATGAGAAACGGAATAAAAAAAATCTGAAATAAATATTAAACATACAAAGAGGGAGAGCGAAGTTTCTTGCATGCAGCGTTGCCAAATGTGCAGATTTATCTGTATTTTGCAGTTTTTCTAAGCATTGAGCAGTTTTGCAGTTTTTTGCTTAAAAACCAGCTTTTCTATAAATTGTGCAGATTTTGCAGTTTTCACATTTTTGTTTTTTGCTCTCAAATTTTTTTAATGCAAGAGGGAATTCACACTCATTTAAATCTAAGAAAGTTGTGTTTTTCTTATGGAGTTTGCTATTATAGTTCATATGTGCGTAAAACTTTTTTCAGAATTCTTTTGGCGACATTTTTAGTGATTCATATAAACAAAAATTATACTTTCTTACCCAAAAAAATAACTGTATACTTCAAATAAAACAAAAACTTAAATACGGAAGCCAACATTTTAATTACTCTATTTTTTTTTAATTTTCCTCCTTAAGTCCTTAAGCCGATTCGGAAAAAAATTTTATAGATTTTCCTGTGTAATTTCAAAAATTTTATATTAAATGTCCTATAGTGCAACTGATAGACTTCCTTTTCATATAATTCAAAAACTTATAAATTTGGGGGGCCTCATTTGCCTAACTTCCGAGATGGTAAAGCGTACCAATTTGGCACTTTTTTGCTTGTTTTTCGCTTTCATCTATACAATTTTAAAATTCCTAGAGTGCTATATTTTAATAAGAAAAATTTTAAAATGTGTGCAGTTTTTTCACGTAAAAATCAGTTTTTTTATTATAAATTTGCAGTTTTTTTTTTTTAAAGTTATGGCAACGCTGCTTGCATGATCATTTAAATAAAAGTGCCTCAAATTGATTAAAAAATATTAAATAGTGTATTTTTTTATTTTTTCTATAATTGTCATTCTCTAAAAAAACATCAATTGAGAGATTTTTATTAAAAATGAGAAAATTATTATTTCCTTGCATGGGGCCGTTTTACGTGGAATCACTCTTCTGGCAAGATCTATGAAAAATGTTTGATAATTACATTTTAGTGTAAAGACGTTTTTTTGAAACTGATTCAATAATCCACAAAAGTTGTATTCAAATTGTGCAACAAAAGTTTCTGATTAAATAAGAAACCAGCCGGTATTTTAACTTGTTTTTATATTTTGAAAGCTTTTTCTTTACATGTCTTGTTTTTAAGGGCAAATTGAATAAATTGGCAAATATTTTTAATCAAAAATAATAATTTATAATTAATATTTGTTTTTTTTTTAATAAAACAAAAAAACACCAAAATACTGATCAAACATAACTTGTTATTAAAATTCCAATTCAATAATGATTTCGTGAAGTGAACAAATAAAATCTTGTTTACTCAATATTAAATGAACAAACAAACAAACGAACGAACGAACATCAATTAGCTTTTTCCGACTATTGTATTTCTAAAGCATTCACCGATCCATCCACCCAACCAACCATCCATCCATGGATCGATCCATCGTTTCACATGTGCAATGCAATTTAATTTATGAAAATACGAGTAGTATGTCTCTATCAATACGAACGAGTGTGAGTGAGTGAGTGAGTACATTGTAAAATCATCATTTGGCCTGGCCAGTCATTTCAAATTTAAAGCAACCTCATTCACGGTTATTTGTGTGTCTGTTCATCCGTCTGTGCGGCTGTTTGTCTATACGATTTTTCTATGGGTTTGATGACTGTTTGTGGTGCATTATTGAATATTTATGAAAATTTTGCTCCAATTTAACAAACAATTACCAAATTTTAACTTTTTGTTAATTTATTTCAAGTGTGTAATTTTTTCGTTATTACGAGTATTTTTTATTTTGTGTTTTACTCACTTTTGTTGATCGTTTTATTGTTGTTGTTCTGCTTTTATTTTTGTTAATTTTTAAATCATTTCATGTTTGATGATTATTTAACGTTAAACTCCTCCAAAATGAAAGTTTTCTGTCTTGTTTATTTTCTATTATTATTATTATTATTTTTTTTTTTTTAGTTTTATTTCCTACAATTGCTTTTATTTTTTAACATTGACTGATTGGTGTTTTGATTTCCACCTTTTTTGGGCACAAGAAAAAAATTAATTATTTTAAAATAACACTTTTGGGTGCCCTCAAATATTTATTTTTTTTTTCGCCAGTATGCATTTTAATTAAGGATGTTCACCGCTTCTTACATGATTATCATGAATCACGTATGATTGCAAAAAACTTTTGCTTTCCATTACATGAGCGCACATTAGCGTAAGTCATTGGCGTAGACATGCCCTTCTGTTGGTGGGGGGGGGCTAAGCACACCCCATAAGGGCATATTTTTAACATTTCTTCCTTATCAGATAGCGGGGATGAATCCAATAACTGATTTTTTGTAATTTCTGCATATAATGGGCGTGGCAATATCCATACTTTTAACTTTTTCCTTTAAAAAAGTTTAAAAATTTCTATAGTTTATTTTCATAAAATATGTAGTAAACATGGAAATATAGTTGCCAGATTGCCGATTTGTCGACAAGAAGTTTTAACGATTTTTTGTTTTGAAGACTTTTTTTGAGAACCGAATTCAGTAAGATTAAATCTCTGGCATTAGACTTTTTTCATTAATCCAATGACAATTTCACAAATTCAATGAAAAAGAATTTCGTTGGTTGAATTTTGATGAAAATTTTCATATTGTAGCCTGATACTGGTTATATTGATAGAAGTGCGGCTTGTAATCCCTCGTGGTGGCAACCAGAAGCGGGCTCCTGCTTGGTTTATAACTGGGCAGGAGTATGATTAACCCTCGGAAGTATAAGGGTTTTTTGTCGCTAAATGGGTCGCTAAATAGGTCTGTGCAGACTTATATGCGATTCGTATGGAAATGCATAGTCAGTAAATGCATTTTATGCTTGGAAAACCACAAAACGAATAATTGAAACGCATTTTTATACATCTTAGGTAGCTATTAACGCTATTTTATTACTCATATGTAAAACAAGAAATATTTTTTTTATTTACTGCTTCAACGCATGATCACTTGGCATGTATAAAAATGCGTTTTAATTATTCGTTTTGTGGTTTTCCTAGCATAGAATGCATTTATAGACACTTTTAGGACAACTGACTATGCATTTCCATACAAAATCCTATGTAGTTCCGCACAGACCTGGTTATACCATTTAGCGCCAATTATTTGTAAACCGGGATTATTCCGAACTCGGATTCGCAATCGCTCTGATTTTTTGCTCATTGTGTTCGGAGGTTTTTTCTGCAGGATTACATAGGCGGCTTTTTTTTTCTAACATGAAAAACAAAAAATTTATACACACTTTTATATGCAATAAGTCTGCACAGACCTGGTTATACCTCCGAGGGTTAAACAAGTTGCGCCATATATGAATGGAGCTAACAAAACGGGTTCGGCAGCGATGTACTGCAAGCGATGAAGAGGTTAGTCCCCGAGCACATTTCAGGTGATAGACGAGCGAGGCCACGACTCCGGAAAAAAAGAGATAGATGAATTGATGTGTGAGTAGTTTCTAACTGAAAGAAGAAAGGGCATTGAAGTTAATCTCTTAACTTCAGTCTGTAATGTATTTGACTACGTGGATGGGGTGAACAGATGAGACAAAAGGGGAACCGACATAAAGATCGTTATTGACAGGACACGGAAAGTGCATATATTTGCACATGTCCAGCTTTGGATAGCATTAGACTGAGATGTGGCTAAGACAGTGGCTAACGATTACTAAGGAGTCATCCATTCTCGTGGATGTCGATAATCACCAATCGACTGAGAGGAAAAATGAATTTTTAACAAACAATGGGATTAGGTTTTATTGCGAAATCTAAATTAAAGAACAAAAACGTTTACTATCGGCCATGTCACAGAGTTCAATTCCGTTCGGAAACGGAATTCAACGAACCCCATTTTTGTAGCAGCTGGTGTTTAAAAAACAAAACTAAAATACGCAAATTTTGAATTGTGTAATATGGCCGTATGCACTGCTGTTTTTCGTGATTATGCGGCCTTGGCAATATCTAATCAATGTTAGGGCTTGTTTTCAATGTGCAACTTCTCGCAAATTTTTGAAAATATTCGGGACAGATGCGACTTTTTGCAACTTGTTAGGCTCTTTACAGTTTCCACGATTTCTAAACCATATTAGAATTTGTTATCATGCCGCTGTTATCAATTACTTAAGTGAAGATCACTGAACACACTTCTTTGTTTGTATGAAAAAAAATTTTCTAAACACATAACTTTTGTATATGAAACGAAACAAATAAATAATTAAACACACAAAAAATACGTCGGTTAATCGACTGAAATTAACCGGCTTAACCGTTAATCGAAAATATCCAATTTTAAATTAACCTATCAGTTAATCGGGTAGTAATTAACCGGTTAACCGATTAGCGGTTAACTGAATGAATACCCTAGTATCTTACATGCAATTGAATTTGTTTTATTTTATAGCTGATGTTTAGGTTTCTTATGAAAAATATATTTTCACAAATAATACATAAAAAGTGGTCTTAAAAATTGTTTCGAAGATTTTTTGAAGATTTCAAAAATAAAATGAAGATTTTGCAGATTTTTTCCTCAAATTTTTTCCTGGCAACACTGTTAATAACGTATGAATTCGAACAGTTTTCGTTTCGAATCGAATTTCACAGTAGCCCGCTTATTTCGGACGAAGCAGTACGTTTGGCGAGGGTGAGATGAAATTTGTTTGTTCTTAATTGCTCGTCTCCACATAACAATTTTTATTGCCAGCAATTTTTAAATTCCATATTGAAAATAAAATTACTTTTTTTTAAGTAGTATTTTCTATATGAAGTTTGGCAATTGACGCAATAAAAATTGTTACGTGGAGACCTAGGGTAAAACTAAAGTGAGAGATTTCTACCTTCTTTTGCGCTTTCACAAAAGTTCTTCAAAACAGCACATCTGCAAAGAATAAAACTTTTTTACCGTTTCCAGAAATCCAATATTTTTTTTTGGTGTGCAGCACTAGATAAAATGAAGTCAAATTCTTATAATTTTGGTAAATTTTCTTAAATTTTTGCAGCGGCTAACTGGATGCTTACCCATAGATAATATATGTCTACATTAAAACACATTTTTATAAGATTATATATAAAATATTTGTTTATTGTAAATTTAAAAATAAATTTATTATCATTTACACTCCTTTGAAGGTTACAACATAAGTCCGTGTGGATCACAATTTAATTGTTCAATTAATGCCGAATTTTAACAAATAGATGATCTAATGTGTAAAAACTCACTAAATATCTTAACCTGGGCGCTAAATTAACATTTGTTTAAACATTTCACCGATATATTTGTTAATATTACGACCATAAAGGTCCAGTTAGTAAAAACGTTTCGCGTTCGTAGGGATCAGCTGGCAAAATCTGTAACATAAACAAAGCTTGTTGCTGTTTACTAAAAACGTATCGTTGCTTTTTTCACTTAGAAAATCTACAGAAGTAGATTTTTACGTAGCAAATGTCAAACTAATGCCAAAGGCATTACAATCCATTATTAACAGCTGACAAAATTTCTTGGCGTGATACGTTTTCTACAACTAACACCTAAAGTTGAGCGGCACTGAAAGTTCTAACGTTACGCGATACGTTTTTAATAAATAAACCTTAAGTGTTTTATTCTACATTTTGTTTCTTTTAAAATTGGTTGGTTCCGTTTTAAACAGAGACTTTTTTCTAAGCTCATAAATTTTCAAATTGCAAACAATTTCGTGGTAGCAAAAAACATGGTTCACTAACTAAAGACGAATTATTGTCTCGTCCGGTTTTTTTTAAATAGAAAAATTTAGCTCAAGTCAAGCAAACGAGTCATGCATTTTTCGGGACTTTTTATATAAAAAATGTGCTACTAAAGTGTAGTTTACACAAAACAGACAGTAGACTCGTCTATAAACTTGTTATGGAAATCACTCAAAAGATTGAGTGGTTTTCAGATAAAATTTCTACTCGAGTTGGCCGTCTGGGTTGTGTAAACAGTATTTAAATAACACTGAGCAACATTAAAAATTGTCAAGGTTCTAGCGACTGATTCTGGTAGAAAGCACAAAAGTTTACATCTGGAATTGATATTAGGAGAAGTTAAAATTCTCCCCCCCCCCCCCCTTTTGCATATTGTTTTATTGAGAGTCGGCTTAGGAAATCATGTAATTCTTACATTTTAGGTATAGGATGTGTTCAGCACTTTTATGTAAAAAACACTTCGCTGTATGGGTCTTTTTTTGTCCCTCTCTTAAAAAGGGGCAAAAAACACCCGTTCAACGGCAATATAGCGGACAGAAATGTCTTAAAAAAATATTCGTCATAAAATTCAACTATAAGATTTCAAAGACAGCATAGCTCCAAACTTAACTTGAAGGCCAGAAATCATTCAGAATCAGTCGTGATAACCATGTAATATTGAAACGAAATTTGATTTTGTTACACAGTGTAATTTAAAAAATTGAGGCTGAAATAAACTAAAAAAATTAATTACGAGTATAATTTAAAAAAAAAAGTATTTCAAATACTTTATTGCATAAAAAATAATTAAATTTAATGTTATCTGTTACTAGAATAGTTAATCAATTCTCTTACATGACTAAAAAAGTGTTTTTGTTAATAAGATATGATGTTTTTTCTGTTTTAATGAAATTGTTAAAATTCGTGATATATGCTTAAATATATTTAAATTTTATTTAAAAATATGGCTGCTATTTTACAGAAAAAAAAGTATTATCGTTAAAATTTCAAAAAGTTTGTGTATATACAAGGCACATTTTAATATGAGTCCTAAAAAACGATACTTAACAATACACGGTTGGTCTGGGAGAGATTTTTAGGAACAAAAAATATTTCAGAACAAGTGAGTACGTATAGCGTTTGAAAGCACTGTATAGCCTCAACACAAATGCTTTCATCACCTAAGGTAATAGTTTAGCAATATCCTCAAATTATCATCTAGAAAAAAAAAATAATCAAAATAATATTCTATTTTCTTTATTTTATAATTTCTGTAAACCGAATCCGAGTAAATTTCTCGTATTCAAAGAACAAATTATGCAACCATTCATGCAATTTAAATCATATAAAGTAAACTAATATCAGATATGATATTTTAAGCTGTAAAGAATAGAAAACAACAAAAAATCGGAAAAAAGTTTGCTATTAGTGGATTTAATTTTTCCAAACCGGCAGGATATATAGAAAAAATTTAAACTAATACATTTTATTTCAAAAAATATACATATCGCGACCTCATTTCTGTTGTGACCCACCGACCATTTTTAAACAAGTTTGAGTTAGATATGGGGCATATATCTTTTGAATACCCTCTTTCAGAACTATCGAAACATGCCAGTTCAACCCTTCGTGGAGTCAAAAATGTTTCTTTGTCTACATGCTTCACATTTATCTCTAAATAAAAATATAATTTAATTGAAAAATTTAATTAAAACCGAACTCAAGCCAAAATAATTAAATTTCTTTGGATATAAACCCATATACAGTTCGACTAAAACTCGATAACTTAATTGTTAAAAAAAACTTTTTTTTAATAAAAAAAAATAAAAAAAGCGTTCATGAAAGTTCACACATATTTACATTTTTCTTCCAAACATATGCCGGAAGCAGTGGTGAAAATACCAAAAAATTCTATCGCATTTATTTTGAGAAAACTTCATGTAAAAAATAAATATTCTTTGTTGTTTTTCTCCATTCCGACTTCTTGGCATATGAGCTAAACGAGAAATAAGGTCGCGATATGTATAACAACATTAAATTACAAATTCTAAAGACCCCGAAGAAAATGGATGATAAGTTCAAAATGGCTGGACCGATTTTTTTCAAATACAGATTAGAAGTTCTTAGATAAAGTCACCTTTCTAACAAAAGAAACTAAATTAAAATCGATCTACCCAGATTCAAGAGGATACCGCTATCGACCAATGCACCTTTCAACACACAAAAAACTAAATCCAAATCGGTCTAGACGTTTAGGTCCTACGAGGACACACAGCTACACAGCCACACAAATAAACACTGCAACCTTATAACACCTTTCTTTTTTGGTTGGGAGCTAAAAAGAGGAGTGTTATAAGGTTGTCTCCAAGAAAAATAATTTATAAATGCAAAATCTTTTTTTATCTTCCTAATGATATTTTGGCGATATCTTCCTATTTTCTTGTAACTGGTTATCTGGCGATAATGCTAGTTTATCATCTAGAAGAATCGCTTTCGTATTGCTCAAGAATAACGCCATCGAGACACATTTCTTCCCGAAGGAAATATCTTCCGCAATACGAAATCGATTATTGTCTCAATAATATTTTTCATCCAGGCAATACGTTTGGCAATACATATGGTGTATTTCTGTGTTTGCTGGGTATATCTACTACCCAGCAAATACAGGAATACGCCATATGTATTGCCTGAATTAAAAATACTATTGCGGCAATAATCGATTTCGTATTGCGAAAGATACTTCCTTCGGGAAGAAACGTGCCTCGATGGCAATACTCCCAAGCAATACGAAAGCGATGCTACTAGATGATAAACTAGCAATATCGCCAGATAACCACTTATAAGAAAATAGGAAGATATCGCTAAAATATTATTAGGAAGATAAAAAGAAGATTTTGCATTTAAAAAATATTCATTGATAAACACCGATTTTTTGGATTACATCTCTCCTCCTTTTCTGTAAAAAATGGCATACATACATTTTGCAGCTAAAATTCATTTGTCGTAGAGATTTCGCCCTTTTTTGTATATTTTTTAAAAATAAAATTAGTTAACATAAAATTTTTCTTTATATTGCGTAATTGTGTCAAAAATTATACATACTGCGAAGAAAATAAGAATATTACTTCGATTATATTCTTCTAGATGACAATTTGGGGATATTGCAAAACTATTGCCTAAGGGGATATCTTCCAATTGTTTACAGGGTAGAGGGCTGCACGAATATATTCGAAAGTACTCGTATATATGTTTGTGTGTATGCATGTATGTTTTTTTGTATAAATGTGTGTATATATGTATGTATGTATGTATATTTGGTCATGGCTATGTATGTACACACATATACATGCATGTATACATAAGTATATACATAAGAATATACATCTATGCACACACGAAATTCATACGAGTACATTCTACGAATACATTTGTGTACACTTTGCAGCCCTCTAATATCTACCCTCTAAACAATTTTTTTAAATAATCGCAGGAGAAACTTAAGAGTTATGACCATTTTTTTTTTACTTGGGTTCCAATGGCAGGTCTCATTTTAATACGAATAGTTGCTTGAAATTGACAACTTTTAACATTGTCGGTCGATTTTTTTATTTTTTTTATTTTTTTTGAAAATAGAATTACCCTGCTTTTTAACCATCACTAAATCTTCGAAAAAAAATTATTTTAAATATACGAAATTTCGAGTTTGCCATAGGCTGGAACCCAAGTCAAAAAAAAAAAAAAATGCTCATAACTCTTAATTTCCTCCTACAACTATTTTTTCAGAGATTATAATGCTTTCAACGCCTTTACTCAATCTTAGCGGCATATTTTTTCGTTCGTAAAAATCACTCCCATACCAACCGTGTAGAGTAAATAAATTATAAAACTTATTGAGTAGCAAATATAAAACAAATTAGTAACTTAAGTTTAAAAAAAAAACTGCACATACATATTAACGAATATTTAAACTATAAATGCTTTAAAACAAAACAATTACACATTATTAATAATAAGTATGTAAGGGGTGTTTTTTTTAGAGGTATAGAACTTCGAATTGAAATAAAACACAAGAAAATCGTTTTAATGTCCATCAATTTGGCTTTATTGGAAGGATAATTTTATGCCATTAATGTTTAAATATGATTTCGAGCATGTGGCCGCCGCGGCTGGCTCGAATAAAGCCAATTCTACAGGTCCAATTTTCAATTTGATGGACAAAGCTCCAATTGCTGTGCACGGTGGCGAATCGATTCATTCGGGTCCTCTTCAACACTTTGCTCTACAGCGGCAATTGTTTCTTCGGTGCGCACTGTTCGACGTCTCTGCGGATGCGTATTATCACATAGAGTAAACGTAGTGCGAAAACGATCCATGGTTAACCGAATTAATTGCTCTGATGGACGATTATGTCGACCATATGGACGGAGCTTGCGGTAAACTTCGCGAACTGAACCATTATTTTCGAAATAAATTTGCACGATTTGCAAGCGTTGTTCTTTTGTCAACCTGTTCATGATGAAATGGCAAACCAAACTAAATATTAATCACTTGACAGCTGACAAAATGGCCGCCAGTTAAAAAAGTGATGCCAACTTAAAGTTCTATACCTCAATAAAAAACACCCTTTATATAGATTTAAATAGGAATGTAACTTATGTTAATAATTAAACAGAGTAAAAGTATTTACTAAAACGTACACAACATAGGATTTCTTAAGGATTTAAATAAATTCGTAAATTAATTGTTTAGTATTTTGAAGTTTTATTCATTATTTCTTTTAATCCGAAAACGTCGTATAAAACTGGTGAGCAAACGATTACTTAAACGTGTTGAAAGTTGTGTAGTAAATGACAAGGCCGTTGCTGTTGAAGAAAGTTTGCTAAGATTTTTGTACAGATAATTGATGTCGAAGAATTTTCAAACGACTGTAAAATTAAAAATTTTCAAATTAACTCAACTTAAACGCTCTTACCGAAACGAAATGAAACGAAATGAAACGAAACGAAACAGAAAATTGTTTTTGTTTTTAATGTAGTTAAGCTTAAATATTGATTTTTTTATATATGTATATTTTTTCGAACAGAAACAACAAGCTGCAACAAAACAAATTTAATTGAAATAAAAATAAAAAAATAATCCAGCCATTCAAATAAAACAAAAGCGTAAATGAAAATATTAATACTTTTTTATGTTTGTTTGGTTTTTACAAAATAGTTATAATTTTATTGGTTTTTTTCTTTGTTTTTAGATGATATTTAAAATATACTTTAGAAATTAAAATAGAGATAATAAAATTAAAATTATTAACATTAAATAATAAAATTAAATGAAATACGCAGAGTGTATATAGATCGAAAAATATCTTTTCCATTTTTCAATGTGATTATTTCGAATTAATTTGGCTTTTACTCCAAACTGTGATTATATTAGGTTAAAATTCGTAAAATAATATTCAGAAAGAATTAGACATGATCAATATTCCAAGAAACAAGGGAAAATCAACATCAATTAATTTTCAGTCTACACGAGAAAACATAACAACGTTGTTTTTGAAAGTCGCTACTCTCTCATCATCCGTGCTGATGTGTATCTCCTTTTATCACTACTCAACGTGACGGAAAAGTTCATACGATCGCACTTTTTTTTATACTACGTGATGTTTAAAAATACCTGACTAATTTGATAATCCTCAAGTAGTATCACTGCTGTGTATTTAAATAAATTAACTTGTTATATCATATTTGGCCATTTTATAACAGAATTGAATATGATAATCATTAATGTTCCAAATTCATTATGGCCCATTCAAATAAGTTGAAAAATGTATACACCTCAAAATTTGATATAAGAAGCGGAAAATTTGTTTACTACCTTGTCTTGGCTGTTTCAAAAAAAAATGCAAAAGTGTGGCATACACACTGATATTTCGTAGGATCAAGCGTCTGTCATGGGATATAAAAGGTGAAAGGTGACAAACAATCGAATTTTCGTGAATATCTCTTCAAAATACTTGAATTCTTCTGCAGTTTTATTCTTCTGCAGTTTTATAGAAAATACAATTTCATAAAAAGATCGGAAACAGTAATATTTCGTAGGATCAAGCGGCTTTGAGATGGATCGCAAAGAGCGGGAAGAGCTACTCCATATTTGTACTGATCTAAAACTCTCGCCTGTTGAAAATGACAAAAAAACGCTTTAGGGGCTATTCACATATTACATAACACTAATTTCGGAGTTTTTATAACCCCCCCCCCCCTTCCGCTCCATGTTTGGGAGTATCAAAATTACCTAATTTCTATATTATCTTTAAAATTGTTTAATAGTTATTCATAAAAAATTATATTTTGTTATATTTAAATTTAAATTTCTTTATTAACCCTTGAACTAAGTTCTTCTATAAAAATATGAGATACGGTTGATCTTACAGGGCAGTCCTGGACCTTCCCGCTAATATCAAGCTCAAAGCGCTAGAAATCTCATCGTTTTTTGAAATAATTTAGAAAACCCTTTTTACAAAATCTCTCGAACCACTTAACTGATTTCCAGTTTTTCAAGTCCTAAAACGTGATTGAATATGAAATTAAAAAAAGGATCTATGGAGCGCATTAATCATTTCGGATGAAATCGACGTAGCTTTTTAATGATAAACAAATTTACATATGAGCACTAACGATGGCAGTGTGGCGGCTTCCGAAAACAACGTTGTTCAGTTCTATCTGAATACATATAACATTACGATCTTCAGCCTAACATAATATTTTCTAATTTTTTTTTTTTTTGAGATGAAAAATTTTGTTTCTTTTTGGAGAAACTAAAAGCATAAAACAATAAATTAGGGGCAAAAATTAAATTAAAATGTACAAAAATTATAATAATAAAATAATAAAACTAAAATAATACAAAATAAAATTAACAAAGCAAAGATATATTTTTTTCTCTTTTTTTAATAATACTTAAATTTTAATTTATAATAATTAAAATGTGAATTTAATATATTGGTGTCTATTCGGGAATACGTGGTCGACTAAGTGAAAAATACATGGCAAACAAAAACAACACTGCATAAATTGTTTTTGTTTATCATACAAAATTTACCGGTTTTAAAAGAGAGAGAGAGATACGCGTTAAAATTCTCACGTTTATTTGATTTCAGAAATGTATAGAGAACAAAAACAATTTGTGAAATTTTGTTGTTGTTATCATGTAATTTTTTACTACTTCGACGCGTTTTCCCGAATAGACACCATTAATTACTTTCTGATACTTTCAAGTATGGAATTATTAGTTGCAGCATAGGTAATAATATCTTTTGTTTTATTTATTCTTATTCTTTTCTCTAAGAACAATGTTATGAGTAAATAAAAAAATAAACTTAAATAGAATAATTACAAAATGGGTTTTGTGTGGAAAGTTTTTTTAGCACGAATATTGCGATATTTCGACCCGGACTTTTTTTTTGTCCCAAATTAAAGTATACATGAATATTGTATATTTCTCGGGGTTTGCTTGAATTTGGAACAATTTACCGCCATCCCATATTAAATATGATTGATAACTCAAGAGAGCTCTGAAGAATGCCTATAGCTAGGGTTTTTCTATTCCCGCCGGGAGAGCGGGAAATAAAAAAGAAATTCCGGGGATTCCGATAATTCGAATGTAATAAAGTATTTACCACAAATTTTAAATTTCCGGGATCCATTGATTTTTATACGAGTAAAATGAATCATTAAATAATTTTTTATTTTAAACGAAGCTTTAATTTAAAAGTATTTTACTAACAAAATAGTTTCTAAAGAAATGGGATAAAAAAGAAAAAAAAACTTAACATATCAAGAGAACAAAAATATTCAAAGTAAATTTGGTAAAATATTAATAGAACATTTTAAGGAAACTTCGTATTTAAAAACTATTTTTAAACCGAGCAAAAAGAGAGCATACAAAACACTGATGAACTGAAATCAAAGTAGTTTTATTTCTGATCATTCATCAATGATTTTAATACGTGGTTGCCAGAGGGCGGAAGTGATCCAAAGAGCGATTAAATGGTTGTCTAGGATAAGTGTTGCTGACAAAGAGCAGTCTTTACATTCAATCCCTTACTTCTTGGTATGCAATGACAATTCTCTGTCTTTATAAAATTTGTACTTTTATGCTCTTTGTTGCAAATGGCTTTTTTTAAACAGTCAATATATTAATTGTTTCATCTCACAATCGGTTTCTTATTTAAGTAACACAATTTTCAGTTGTTGAGAAAAGCTTTTCGCCCTCGACAGAAGTTGACCGAATAGTTAAGAGGGTGTTGTATAAATTATCAATATTTTTGGTCCCTTTTCCGCTGTCTTCAAATAATTTCAACTGTTCTGTTAGTTAATAGTAGCGTTTAAAGAGTCCTCGAAAGTCTTCTTCAATAGAATGGGCCCTATTACGGTTGTCGAATCGACCCAACAATTTGTAGTAGATTAAAGAAAAATGTTGTTTGTTTCTTTAATCTAGTACAGCAGTCGAAGTCGATTCGACAACCGTAATAAAGTAATATCTATTTCTCAATTTTCATCGCCACTAAATGCATCGAAAAGACGTGCATAAAGATTTTCTGCACATCTAATTACCGCGCATTTTGTTGCATATTGAAAAACATTGCTGTTGCTTTTACTAAAATAATTTGGTTATTTTAAATAATTAATTAAAGTGACAAATTTTTTTCTCTTTGTTCTTCAATCCAAAATAATTTAATATACACTTTGAGCTTTCGTTTGTTTCTTTTCCCTTACATAGATATTATTTCATGATGAACGACAAGAATTTAAAGAAAAAGAAGAATTTTTTGGGTGCCAAAATCAATATTTTTATCTATATAAATAGATTTTTAGCTCCGGGAATTCCCGTATGAAATTCCCGGGAAAGCGGGAAAGACTCAAATAAGCCATCACGGGAAAAACCCCTACAAATAGCTGAAACTCTGGTGTGATTATAAACCGAATTTGATGTAGAACGACGGCAAATCGTTTCAAATTAAAGATTATATATTGCTTTCTACTCGTACCTTTAATCTAGAACAGAAATACAAGAAAGACACTCTGAAAAAGAGTAAATATTTCATAATGTGAACTAAAGAGACCTTGAAATGATTTTGATGGTTGAGAAATATTGTGCAGCTAGTAATAATAACACAAATATAATACTGGCCTGCAAGGAAAATGTCCTTTAAATAAAAATATTTGGAATATAAAGATTTTAATGCTCTAAATTAAAATCCATTTTCAATTTTTTTTATCACGTATAGATTTTGTTTCAATGGCCATGAATAATATTGCCACTGGTACATCAGTATATTTCACTCAAGAACGGTATGGCGTTTTTCGATCAACAAAAAGCCAAAATATGCAAGAAAAAATTACCTTGTAAGTTTCTTAATATATCTTTTTGATTTTATTAATGCTTTCGGAGATATTCACAAATTAGTATCGAAAAAAAGTACTTTTTCATGCAAAATTAAAATTTTTTTTTGTTCCTAAATACTCATAAATAAATTGAAACTGCAAAAATTTTACTTTTTAGCTATTGTTCTTAAGTACAGGTGTCTTACGAACAAAACATAAATAATGATTTTATCAGCATTTAAGTGAATACACCCAGATACTTAAAAGGTACTTGCGGCAATAATTTATTTTTGGTTTGAAACAAATTTAAAACGAAACAAAACAAATTTAAAAATTTTGCTTTTTGTTTTAAATGTAAGAAAGAAATAATCGTGTCGATATAGTGGGCCTGGCAGTAAATGTCTGGGTGTATTCACTTAATTGCTAATAAAATTAAAATTTATCCATCAATTTCCATTATATATGGATTATTTGATTTGTAAGACACTTGTCTTTAGGTCGATAGTTGATAGGTAAAGTTTTTATAGTTCTAAATTTTTTATGAGTTTTTAGAAAGAAAAAATTATTTAATTTTACATGAAAAAGCACTTTTTCGATACTAGTTTTTATAATTTTTTAATGCATATTTTAAAAAATTGGTACGTGATAGAAAACTGATTTTAGAACGGATTTTAATTTAACGCATTAAACTCTTCATATTCCATATATTTTTATTTAAAGGAACGAAACAAAATTTTCCCGACCAGTGTTATCAATAGTTTAATGTTACACAATTGTTTGACAATATGTTCAAATTGATGGGTCGATTATGGATAGCAACCCAACTTCTGTTGTGTTGCCCTGCCCGATGGCAACTGAAAATTCGTGGTTGCCAGAAAAGTAACTGAAATTAGCAGTTCTCAAGTCGCCAGTTGCCATCCGTAATGTCCTTTTTAGATACTGACAACCCAACTGAGGTTTGGTTGCCATCCATAATCCACCCGTGAGCCTTATGTTTGCCCGACCAGCATTAAATACAATTCATGATACGGTTGAAAAAAGAACACCAAATATTACGTCAAAAAGAACGGTTAAGGGCTACGTTATTATAATCGATAAATCCATTGACCATAAAGCCAAGAAAAATACTGAAACCCTGGCGAATATAATGGCCGGATAGAAATTCTTTGACCATATTAGAACGGCATCCATAAGAATGATTATATTGCATCAATTCTCTATATCATGTTTCAATTTATTAAAAGCACGTTTTCGATCCACTTGAGGCATTTCTGCGGGAAGTTGTGCACCAATTGTCTTCAACGTACTTGTTCTATGAGCCGTGAAAATTGGATTGGTACAACATGTTCCAGAGTCGTGAGGGGTGAAAATAGAACTCACATTACTTAACTAGAACAAAAAAGTGAACAAAATACCCTCACTGTCTGTACAAGGAGATTTTTTTTTTCCAAATCAATAATATTTGTTTAAAGTACAGTAATATGACTGGTATTAAGAAACCATTAATTATATCAATTGATCCCCTCGATTGACACCGCCTTGTAAAAGGCACAGGTCCCTGTGTTATAAAATTCCAAAAACAAACCGATTTGTAGCCCTTGGAACCAGTCATGTGACTTCTTTTGTGACATGTCCTACTCCCTCTAGGGATCTTTCTTCTAAGGTGTTTTATCAACTATTTATGAATATGACTTATTAAATCTTACGTTTGTAGAGATTTAACTAAATAATATGACATATTTTTAATGCAAAATAACTACGAAATTTACCCTTAACCACATTTTAAGTTTTAAATGATTTGTACTGTTCCAATTTGAGTTTACAGCTTTGGTGTCTTTGAAGACTTATATGACAAATATTTTTGTAAGACATTTCAGCCTGCTACATCGCCGTTGAAGGGGAGTATTTTGCAACTTTTTTCAGAAAGGACAAAAAAGACGCATAGAGCGAAGAGTTAGAGGGTTAAAATAATTCACAAAAATGTACCTCGTAGTGTTTTACATAAAAATGCTGAGCACATTTTATATCACAATCGTAAGGATTACAAGATTTTCTATGATTAGCTTCCCGTAAAATGTGTCCCAGATATAAACTTTCAAAACGGCGATACTCGTAAGATATTTCCTGTGCCCTCTGCCAGAATCAGTCGTTAGAACCTTGTAATTTTGAAAAAGTCTGATATTGTTGTACAGTGTTATTTATCAAAAGTAATGATTTTCTCCAGATGGCAATTCCGACTTTATGCTGCCTTAAGTTCAAGCAATAACACAACCGCAACAACAACAACAACAACATTTCAAATCCCTTTAATTAAAATTTATTGTATAAAACTAAATATAAATGGAATGAATGAATGGGTCGTTTCCATTTATTAACACAAAACAGTTGCCCGAATGTAAAGGGTGTGTAGAAGATAAAATGGATATGTAAGAGATTTTACAAACTAATTATATTTATATTTTTTTGATTTTTTAGATATTTTATTTGTTTTTTTTTTTAATTTTTACTTTTTATATTAACTCTCTTAACAAGAGATTTGGCAATTGCTTAATAATACATTTTTATATATAAAAATAAAATACAAATTAAAATATCATAACTTTTCTTTTTGTTTCTATTTGTTTAAGTTACACTTTAGTGCCTAAATTATAATTACTCTTCTTTAAGTTAAAGGTAAAAAATAAAATATAAAATTTATAAAAATGTTTATAAAATATTTAAATATGTATGAATTCTCTTTTAAGTTGATTTATTATGTTTTGATTGGTTAGAGCAATAAGTTAAAAAAAAAGAGATAAATTAATTTTTAAGAATAATTAAAGTACTTTTCTTTCTTTTTTTAGTGTGTAAATGTTATTTAAGTTATTAAGCAAAAATTAAGAAGTGTTTTTTGGTTTAATAAACACAAATAAAATACATAATGAAATAATTAACAAAAAATAAAAAAAAAATAATAATAATAAAATGAAGTTAATTTACATTAATTTATTAAATTGCAAATGTTTCGTTACTTCAAATAAAGAGCGAGCGAGCGAAGAAGGCAAATATAAAAATTAAATTATTAGTTAAATTATAACAAAAAGAAAAAGCAACTTAAAATGATAAAAAAAACTCTCTATAACCGTTTAATACAAATTTAAACAGCAAAATATTATAAATAAATTAAAAATAAAAAATTTGTTAAGCTAGTGTTAAATTTTAAGAAAAAATATAATAAAATTAATAAAATAAACAATTAATAAAATATTATAAATCACTGTTTTAATGATGAATTTGCTGGCAGCGTAGCTGATCTTTGTACATTAGCTGCATATGGCTTGTAATTGGAACGTGTTGATTGGCTGATTTGATTTTTTGTTGTTATTTTTTTTTTTCAAATTTATTACATTTGATTTCATATTTTATGGTTTTTTTTCAAGGATCAGCAATGGTATTATGGATGTAATATGATGTAGAGGTTACGAGCATTATTTTTGGTTTTAAAGACACACACACAGAGAAAAAGATATGGGAAAAAAAGATAATGTTTTGTTTAATTTTAGAAAAAAGACATTAAATTACCAATTTAAAATTTTGTTTTTTTTTCATTTGAAACACATAAAGCATGATTAAGTAAAAAAAGAAAATAGTTTATTAGTTTAAAAAATGTGTATATGAAAAATCCTTAGAATGGACGAAAAATACTACCACAAGTTCAAACATGATTTTAAAAATTCTGACAAAAAATGATTTTTTAAATAAATCTTGTTTTTAACCGACTTCGTTTAGATTTTATTTTTACGTTAGCTTGGTCTGAGCTCCCCCATTTCTTTAGCTATGTCAAAAACTTATACCGCCTGATTGGTCCCATTGTTAAAAAATTTTCCGTTTTCTTTCCTTTTTTGCAGAAATCTATAAAACATTTTTTTGGGCTGCAGTTTATGTTCACATTATACAGCCAATTTTGACAAAACTTCTAGCATTTTAAAGATATTTATTGACAGATGTACACAATATATATTTTGTTGTAATCGCTTCAGTATTTTGGGAGCTATAATCGTTTAAAGTTGCTACTCATACATACGCACATAGTATACAAATTACCTAATTGTGTTTGTAGATTTTGATAATAAGATAATAACAATATAACATTTTTTTCTCTTCTTTGAATTAGTGTTGTTGTAGGAAAGGCATACGACTAAAACGGAATAGAGTTCAGTAAATTGAATTAGCTTATTTGAAAAGATTTTGTTTTTATATTTTACTGTTCTTTTTTTAATTTCAGTATAGGAAAGTTACTATGTATCAAACGTGAGCACAAAACATTTGCTTGCTTATCCTTCACAATGTACAGTATTGTAGTGTGTTATTTTTTTATTGCTCCTGATTTTATGACAACACTAAAATTGCTATTGCCTTTTATCAAAAGCATACACAAGAACATTTATTTATCTGCCGAGCAACGGCAAATTTCATTATTGCATTTCAATTGACAATACTCGTAGTGTCAACCGATATGATATAGTGTGAAAGAAAAAAAAACCAATAACGGTAGGTGCTTTATTTATTTTTGTTGATTTTTTCATTTTTTTCTGCTCATCCTAAAAAAAATAATATCGGACACGTTCTGAAACCCATTTCGTTTTGAAATCCCCAAATTTCAGGAAAGAAGCCCACTTATTGTAGCTTTTTAATTAGTTTGTATGTTTTAGATGTTTCAGATATTTCATCCGAATTTAACTTTGACAACTGTCTATTCAACTGTTGTACAATGATTTTATGCAGTTGTTTTATTGTTCTCTGCATGTGCTTCACACTCAATTACAATTACTACTACAATCAATATTCGCGCTTGAAAAAAAATGAAATACTGTCCACTTTTAAACGTCTTGCGCACACGTTTTCTATGTATCATTAATTAATTACACCGGCACACAAAATAAATAAAATAAAATTAGTCTGTACATTTGACCAGTTCCACCTACTTTCATTTATTTTGAAGCGCTGAATCCGAATCTGAGGCCCGTTTGGCTCGTACACCCACAAAATTTCGAGTAAATTGCGAAAAACTTTTGCTTTTCTCGAGATGTTTGGCAGTTTTCCATATTTTTGTTGGCAATATTCTATTTGATAAAGATTGTGTCGAATTTTTTTAACAACTGCACGAAATACAAAACCTAAGCTAAAAATATAGAATTTGATACTGTCGATATTTTTTGAAAAATATCGATATATTGCATTAAAAATAACGACGAAATGTATCGAACTTCACTATGTTTTTCTTATAATGTTTAACCTTTTTTTTAAGCTTTCGATTTCTGTCACCTTTGTTTCCACGGACAGTCACGAGATGGCGAATACTCTGATGAGAATACTGTGGTGGTCTCGAAACATCTGATGTCAGTTCAATCTTCTGTACAGCCAAATTTTTCTTTGAAAGTTCAATATTTACATGTTTTAGAATTTCATTCTAAAATAAAAATAATTTAATCGAAGGATTAAATTGAAAACGAACTTAAGCCAAACTAATTAAATAACTTTGGATAGGTCCATACAGTTCGACTGAAATTCATAACTCAATTAAGATTTGGTTTCAAAAATGCTGAATTTGATTTGTTAAATGCTAAATTTAATTTAGAAAATTCTGAATTTGTTATTTAAAAACCTGAATTTGATTTAGAAAAGCCCGAATTAGAAGTACAAACCCTATGTACTAAAACTTTGTTAAGAAGCGTTACGAAGAAGTAGAGCTGGTTAAATACGTTCAAAAGGGCGTTGAGTAATTGTTAACAGCAGCTTGACGCGACTTTCAACTGCTTGAGTATGTCAAGAGAGAGGGATAGAAAAAAAACATTTGTTCGGTATAAAAAAAATTTTGAAATAGTATTTTTTTTACAAACTTGAATACTCGTGCGCCACCCCTAAATAAAGTCGAAGAGCTTCAATATTCGGCATGTATGTATACCCCCTGATCCACAAACACGAACATAAACTTCTTTATGAAAATTTGAATGGAAAACACTCAGTTTTTCGAGTATTTTTCATACAAAATTTTGTTGAAAAAGTTTTATTTTGTCTTTATGAATGAGGGAGGCACTTAAGCTTTTCCATAGGATCATCGGCTAAAAATATAGGGAATTTAAAAAAATTCAAAACATTTATTTGCCATTTTTACACCGCCCTAGTTAGTGTACAAGCTAAACGGCCCTCAGATCCACCTCCCTACATGTAGGTAGATGGATCTCGGCAAATGTTGATGTAACTGAAGAAATAATAATTCTGGTTTTCATTATCTTTGAATAATTCGTTTAAATATTTGATAAGAAGTGAGAGCCGACTAAAAACTGGATAAAGAAAACACGCCTACGAAAGCAGCATGCACGTTCCATTTAGCTCTAATATTGACAGAATTAATTCCGTCTATTACTTTCTTAAAATAGAAATAGTTTGACTTAACGATTCTAAGACTGATTTAGCAACTTTCAACGAAATTATTTATTCGTATTTAAATTATTAATCAAATACAGATACAAGATTGCATAATTTGCTGTTTTTTTTTATAAAATCATGTTTAAAATGCGGGTAATATTTTTATAAAAAAATAAAAGCTACCAGGAAAATAGAAATTAATAACCCAGAAAACCAGTTTGAAGAGCCCAAATTTATTATATACTTATTATGTACAATGTGTTGTTAGTATTTAAATATTTCTCACCTTGGTGATATTTTACTACCATCAGTATTATTGCTATTATTGTTTGATGAGGAGTTTGCTTTATATCCACATTTTTGGATACGTTTAGAGAGACGTGATACCCATAAATTCTGTTCATCGGTATTGGAAGCTAACAAAAGCATTTCTCTCGCACTGTGAGGATCATGATGCAGTTTGCAAGGTGCTAAAGGATCATTATTGTCTACATGTTCCTTGTGGATTTTGTTGCGGCATCTGTTCGATAATAAATTAAAGATTTATAAATTTTTTAATTCAAATAAAATGTTATAAAATAATTAAAAACCAACCTTTTACACTCATAGGCCGCTGGCGGTTTAAACATATGCCACAAGGGTTTAGGACACACTTCACAAGCAGTAGGCATATGATATGTAATATGCACAAATTCATGGCCTCAAATAAAAAAAAATGCATTTAAATTTTTTTAAATAATTTTCCCACAAAATGTTAAATAAAAACCTTTGTGTATAATGGATCCTGGTCGCTCTTCAGCTGTTCCACCTCTAAGTACACTTATATCCAACTGTTGCTGTTCATCTGGTCGACGAGCTTCACCTTCTCCGGCATATAACAATTGGAAAATTCGCGGTATCTCTCTGGCATCGGCTCTGATAACATCACCCTGAGTTACTGATCGCACATGAAATACTTTGCTATTTTTTGTTTTAAATAAAATCATCATTATTTAGCTGCTTGTTTTAAAATAAGTTTTAGAAGACTTACCTTAAATCTAATATTAGCACAGGATCAATGGTATTCTGTTTATCAATTTCAGAATTATAGAATATAATTTTACGAGATGAGACTACGACAAATTGACGCTTCCAGCCATGACGTCTAATATTTTGTTTATTCGGCACACTTAACCAGCCCTCGAATACCGAATCCTGTGTAAGTGAAAGTAAGGATGAATTCTAAATAAGTTTATATGCACACTCGCACGCAAATACACAAAAGGACACGTTAGTAGAGCAAGTAGTAGTAGTGGTAGTAGAAATTGTAATGCAGTCAGAGTGTATGTAAAATGACATGATTTATTATGAAGAATTAAAGTTTGATTTTAGTTGTTTAGATGAATGAGCATGAAGATGATTTCCCAAATATTATTTATAGAAATAGAAAAAAAAAAGTTAAGAAACAATATTAGATGCTTTTTATAAGAAATTATTTTAAATATAAGAAAATTGAAAAGAAAATGTAACGTATACACACTTGATTGTCTTCGGTATCATTATCGGCTGATGAAAGTGATGCAGTTTCATTGAGCTTAGATTGCAGTTGTTCAATTTCTGTTGCCTTGCAGTCAATTTCCATTTGTAATTTTTGTTTAATCTGTTTCAAAAAAATAAAAATAAAAAATTAATGGAAATTAATAAAATATTTAATATTAATAATTTTTATTGGAAACTCACGTGACTGTCTTCAATAACTTGACTTTGTAGGTCTTGGTATTTAAGTAGCAATTGATTATATTTGTCACGTTCTTGTTGCATTTCTTGTTGTAAACGACGCATTTCTTTCTCTTTCTTTCGCAATTCGGCAGATGAACGTGTTTTGCCTTTTTGTTCTGAAATAGAAAATGAAATCATTAAAGATGCTTTCATACACAATATATTATATAATAGAATTAATTCCTTTATTCTCATAAAAATTAAAACTCCTCCTTTCGGAAAAAAAACTCTTATAGGGTATTTACATCTGAGCGTAATCTAGTAGATTTCAATTGAAATCTTTGCCAAAATCTATACGGTTTACACTAGCGATGCCATTCGGGATTAATTTTTAAAAATCCCAGAATTCGGGATTTTGGAAATCCCGTTACCGAAATCCCAGGATTTTTTCGGGATCCCGGGATTTTGGGATACAAAGTGTTTTTTTTTAAATCCAATTTCTTTAATAATCAATACTTTAATAGCAAATTTTTATTTTAGTTACGCATTTTAAAAGGTTTTATATGATAATGATCTGTCGCCGGGGTGTATTGTGCAGTCTATAGTTTCTATTAGCACCCTAAAATTTATAAAATTGCATTAGAATCCAAACCAAAATTACAATAACAACTCTTTAATTTGTATGTCATGCAACCCTGTGTTCTTCTAAGACAGTCTTGTTACAAAGGATAACAAATAAATAAATAAATAAAACGGGTCTTGCCCTGTGGGGTTTTTACAACAGTACTTAGTCGACTTACAAAACTGTTTTAAATTCATTACATTCAGATTTTTAAGATATGTCCTTTGGTATAATCACCATACTCCTTACGATAATTTGTTGCAAAAATATTACTGTTAAATATGTCGAAAAACAAAACAAAAATATACAAAACAAATTCAATTAATATGTTCAATTATCAGATTTCTATAAGCCCACATACAAAAAGTTTTATTGAGCACTTTAACAGTATTTTTGCTCTACCTAAAAATTTTAAAATTATACTTAAGTTGTTTTGTCAAAAGTCTGCAGAAATGTATGTATTTCTACCTTCGCTAATGGCAGTAATAGTCACTAGCTTGCTAGCCTTCTACACTGTAACTCAAATCAAAAGAAAACACACGAACTACAATGTAAATAGTATACAAATTCGAATAGTTTTTTTTTTTTTGAATCAAAATATGTAGCTTCTCCCATTCTATAACTATTTGTGACCTTCACGTCAAGCCGACAACAAACAATTTGCACTTGTCTACGCGTAGCCGACAACATTTGACTACTATTAAGACTCTCGTCGCATTATTAGATCTCAGAGAATTGTAAAGAGCTGTCAATATGTAGTACTTAATTATTATAGACATCGATTAGAAAAGTGCCCATTTTGTGGTGTGGGATTAAAATAACGTCGACATATATTTATAGAATAAGAAGAAATGAATTTTTCAAAATGATGAATTTTCCAAATGCTGTTTTTCTTCCAAGACTCATACTACTTATTTTTGTTTTTAAAATAATTCTCAGTTGTATATTTGCGGAAGCCTTCATGAAAATAATCGTAAGAGTGTAACTAATTTATTTGCTCTTGTTGTTAATTTATAAACAATTTGTCAAGAATAATTATTAAATTTTTAAAAAAAAAATACATGTTTTATGGGACTTTTAAATATTATACAAAATACCATAAAATTAACGAAAATTAAAATATAGACATTATTGTTGCATAAAAATTGCTAGATAAGAAATCCCAAGGTTCGGGATTTGCCAATCACTAAAAATCCCGGTATTTCGGGATTTGCTGCTTGACATCTACTCGATATCTACTAGATATTGATCGAAATCTCGTACTAGATTTCGTTCAGATGTAAACGCACATTCACTAAAACTTTTATTTATAATCTGCATTGCAGTCCTTTCAGTACTTTTTAATTATACTTCAGAAATCTTAAAAAAAAAACATGTACATTCGTAGTGTTCATTGTTTAGTGTAAATGGTCTTGTGAAAGTGCAAATGCAAATTGTCTTGATAAAACAAAAAATGACAAAAAGTTGTACTCGCAACACAATTGCAGCCTTGCCAAATTCAATAATGATTCAAACGAATTGGGTGACCGGTGCAAATTTCTACCCTTGATTTCAAACTTTTCTTTAACAATAAGAAGTTTTTAATGTTTTCCTATAAAAACCTCAAAAAAATCTACTTACTTTGTAAATCTGTATCTCTTCTGTTCATCACTTCGGCCAACTTATTGACGGCCACCTGTTTTAAGAGCATTTCATTCTTCCATTTCTCTTTGAGTTTAACAATTTCCTCTTCTTTCGTTGTCTTGACCTGTGTCAAGTCATCTTGCAATTTCTTATTTTGTTGCATTATATCATCATATTCGGCATTCTTTTGATTAATTTTCTTAATAAAGTCTGTTTCAGTATCTTTAGCTGCTGCCAAGAAAGCATCTTTGGCAGAGATTTCATTACGATGTTTTGTCATAAAGTCTTTAAGTTCCAACTCTTTAATAGTTTTTTCCTTTTCTAAATCGGCAACAGTTTCTTCAGCTATCGAACGAGCCAAAGCCTCTGAATCGGCACGGGCAACAGCTACTTGTACTTGATGTTTAAGTGAAACACGCTCTTCTTTAAGGTCTTGTATTTCGCGACATTTTTCCTCGATTTCTTCTCTGTGCTCATTGGCTTGTGCTTTATAAAGACGTGAGAAAATTTGCTCTGCATCCAGTTGATCCTGTAGTTCTTTCTTTTGTAGGATTTCTTTATTGAGAGTAATTTTAATTTGGGACATGTCTTCCTCATGTTTGCGTTTAATTTCTCTCAAAGTAGTCACTTCTTTTTGCAATTGATTTTCCCGCGATTTTAAATGGGCCACCTCTGAACTTTTTAGACTTAAATCCGAAAGAAGTGAATTCTTTTTCGTGTGTTCTTGATCTAGCTGGGATTGTAACACTGTGACTTTCTCAGCCTCTTGCCGGCATTCTCCTTCCAACTTCTGCAAACGCTGTTGTATTTGTCTATAGTCTACAGAGAGCATACTTAATTGTCTTTCCTTTTCTTGAGAATGTTGATCAGCTTTAATGCGTGCCGATTTCTCCTCATTAAGTTTGGTTTGTAAAGCTTTAACTTCTTGCAAATTTGCTTCTTCTCGACTCAACATACGTGATTTTTCCGTTTCCTGGTGAGCTTTCACCTCTTGCTGATAACGACCTAGAGCTGTTTTCAGTTCGAAATCTAAACCAGCATTAGCTTTTTCTAAATCGGAAATTTTCTCCGTTAATACTCTATTATCTTCGTAGGCTTGTTGTTCTCTGATTATGGTTCTTTCCAGATCATTGGATATGGTTTGCAATTTATTTTCAGTTTCTTTCTGAAGTTCCTTTAATTGGGAACGGCAGTTTTTCTCTTGAGCCAATTGTGCTTGAAGTTCAGCGACTTCTTGTTGTAAAGTTTCCTTTTGATTTTGCAAACTGGTCAGAGTTATTTGATTTTGAGCAATTTTCGCTTCCAGCTCTTGCATGGCTAAGCCCCATTCTGCCGTTTGTTTTTTTAATTTTTGCGAATTTTCTGTTTCGTTTTTAAAATTCTCCTCCATTTCCTTCAATTGTTTTTCCAGAGTAGCTATTTTTTCGTTATGATGCTGAGTGTTGTTCATTTCACGCGTTCTTATTTTCTGCTCATTATCGAGATTTTTTTGCATTTCTGCCAAGAGAATTTCAGTTTTCTTACGCAGTTCGATTTCTAGTTCGAATTTTTGCAAAGCAATCTTGTAGTTGTGTTGCGTTATGGCAAGATCTTTTTCGTATTCGGAAGACATGACTTGTAATTCAGCTTCACGTGTAGTAATTATTTCCAATTGTTGTCTCAAGGCTTTGTCTTGTTTCTCCAATGTTTCAGAATGATTACGCTCCCTTTCGAGTAAAGCCTCTAAACGTTTGATTTCGTTTGAATTGGAAGGTCGATGTCTATGATTGTGATTGGCGTTGTTGACATTGTTTTCTTTAGCCTCGGCATCAACTGTATCATTATTCGACAACAATTGGTAGTCTCCCGTGTAGGTGAAACCTATAAATGGCAAATGATTACCGTCAAAATTCTTAGGTATCGGAAATACTTCTTCAGGAGTCTCATCCCTTTCGATGTCTTCAAAATGTCTGGTGTCATCATCGGAAGAAAGTTCAGGCACTACAGGAGGAACGCTTTCTCTGATATTATCAAAACTCCAGGTGTCATTTTGAAAGAAAGAATGCTCCTTAATTTCATCTATACCACGACGACCCAATCTTTGAGTTCGGTCTGTGAGAAAGGCACGTATAAGACTTTTAGCATTTTCACTAATTTCTACTTCAGCCGGAAAACTTAACGAGTTTTTATGATCCATAATTTTGCCATATGTTCCTACTAATGAATCTGCATAGAAGGGAGTATCGCCCACAAGCAGTTCATACAGGAATATACCCACAGACCACCAATCGCATTCGCGACCATATTCATTGTCCACCCCTTGGGATTGTAGTACTTCGGGACTTATATAGTCTGGTGTACCAACAGCATTACTTGATACTACCAACCCGTTGGCACCCATACGCATACATGTGCCAAAGTCAGCTAATTTCAAATGACCATAACGATCCAGTAGCATATTGTCAGGCTTGACATCACGATGTACAAAGCCCATATTATGTATTGTGTCCAAAGCCAGTACCACTTCCATTGTATAGAATATGGCCCATTTCTCAGGAATTTCATACATCGACATTAGCGATACTATATCACCACCTGGCATATAATCCATAACCATATACAAGTACTTTGTATCCTGAAAAGCAAAATGCAATTGGACAATCCATTCGGAGTTCGCGTGGGCCATTATATGACGTTCTTCCCAAAAAAATGCCGAATCCGGTCGTTTCATCATTTCAAATTTTGAAAGTCTTTTCATGGCATACACCTGACGGGACGATTTATGGCGAACCAATTGTACTTCACCAAAAGCACCAGCTCCAATGATTTTGATAAAATCAAAATCATCAACATTCATACGCAGTTGGCCGATTTGTTGTGCGAGTGGCTTGTCTAAAGGAAGAAATTAAATTGAAAGTTATTAATTAGGCTTGAGAGTTCAATACTTGAATTTTTTGATAAATTAAAACTATTTTTTTTTATCTGATCATTTCGAGCCAAATTGCTTTTTAATCCAAAGTATTCCTTGGAAATATTGATCATGTCTAATTCTTTGTGAGTATAACGTTACGAACCTTAGCCTAAATAATCACTTTGGATTAAAATTATTGTTATAACGAAAGGAATATTAAAATATCTAATTACGCTCCGCAACAATGAAAATACTTCGGAGATCGAACTTGGTGGTTCTTATGTCTTTTCATCTGCCGATTAGCTCCAGTTTACTATTATCATAAGCTACAGCATTTTTTGTATTCTTTGCATCATATTTCCGGACCGCTACTCAAAATCATAAAATATTTTATGGAGTATTAATCTATATAAAAATATCATTTGTTTGAGTGTAATTTTGTTGATGTCAGACTATGGAGACCGTACTACTGGTATTTTCAGGATATTGGAGATTGTTTGTTTTTACTTTAGTCCTTAACACTTTGCAAAATTCCTAAAAAAAATTTAATTCAATGGAAATATGTACATCGAGACGGTCCTGAAATATTTAGAAAACGGCTTAAAATTTCACAAAAATTAAATGCTTAAGTGTACAAATATAGTTTTCTTTTTACAAATTTTTTGCATTACTGAAGATTGTAAAAATTTTTTTCAAATGTTAAGCTTATTTATGAAAATATAAGTCACCCTAATCTTTAAAACTAGAGCTAATCAGAAATTTTAATTCGAAGCATTCAAAAAGTTCAAAGTTGTTGCGTAGTGTGATCAGAGCAGCAGAATGGAAGAGTACTGTTTTCAAGATCGCTACATCATCTCTGTTTTTACAACTTGTTAGGTGAACACTAGACAGTATGAATATCAAATATTTAACTGAGTTCTGTTACTAGAAAGAATATGAAAAATCCGAGACATATTTTTATATTCATTTACGACCTTTTCAGACTATAATACAAGTATTAATACTTTTGAGGAATATGAAAATCTGACATGCTTTTTTGAAAATTTGCAAGAAGAAATTAAATCGGGGAGTCATTTTCGGCAAAGGATTTAATACTTGTCTTATAGTCTGAAACGGCCTTTACCACAACTTAAACCAAATTGGTTTAATATGAAGTCTCGATCTCTGATGATTATTTATTTCCTACAGTGCACGATGGGCCAGGATGCCAGAATTTTTGGCCATAAATAGAATATTGATTTAGTGGTTTTATAAAATATTGCATTATGGGTTTTTGGCACCACCGATTTCAAATATGAAATTTCAATTTTAAAATTCAAGATGGCGGTGGAATTCCAAAAAAAAATATCAACATGCTAATTTTTAAAAAAAGCAAAAGAAGCTCAGGTGATTTGTGATAGATATTATTTAAACAAAATTTTCAAATTCACAATTGTCAAATCAATATGGCGGCTATAATACTGATCCTTTTTTTAAGAGATCATCATTATTTTCTAATTACTTAGAGATCAGCCATATGGAGGTTTTAAGAGTCGCTGATTACTAGTCCGTGAATAAAATTTACAAAGCCAATATGGCGGATCCAAAAAATTTTTTAAATCGTCTGAAATTTATATTTAAAAACTCAAGATGGCGGATCCAATATGGCGGTCAAAATTTTTAAAAAATCAACGTTTTAATTTTTCTAAAAAGTCAAAGGAAACTATGGAAGCCCGTGATAAGTATTTTATAAATAGGTATTTGGAATTTTAAATGGAAAAATCAATATGGCGGCTATAACGTTAATATGTTTTTAAGAGATCATCATTATATTTTAATTACTCTAAGATTAGGAGCGCCAGAGGTTAGATATCAGCTATTTGGGGGTTTTGGAATCCAGGATTATGAATCGGACAATCAACTTTACCAATTCAAGATGGCGATAAGAAATTTTGAAATAAAATTGTATAATTTTGTTTACTGTTAATAATAAGAGAGGTTTTAAAGCGTAACATCAGAATATTACGATCTGATAAATATACTAAAGTTACACACCAAGTTTCATTAATAATTTAAGTTAAATAACAAAAGAAAGCCCCGATACATAAAATAAAAAAGTGGTCTATAAATTTCACCAGACCCCCTATTTGCTCGTACAAGGTAAAAAATTACGAGTAAATTGCGAAGAAACACCCGCTACAAATCTTGAAAAACTGCAGTTTTTCGCAATTTTCCCGAACTTTCGAGCCAATCTGACCTCAAATTCGGATTCATCAGCTAGAAATCTATGTAGGATGGTGAGTCAGGTCAAATGTAGAGACCACATTTTTTTTTTGTTTTGTGTGCCGATGTAATTACATAATCACTTGTTAAAGCCCAAAGCTTAGGGGTAGTTTTCGGGTTTATGAACGGTCGCAAAGAATAAGTAGTATACATACATATTAAAGAGTTATTTGCCATAACAAGCATTTCAATATCGATTGCACTTTTGCGCACTTTGATGTTATAAAAAGTCGGATTTGAAAAATAGCTCCATTTTGAGCACATCTTTTTTTTTTTAATATAATAAACTCGTATCACACATATTTTTTTATTTTTAAGAACAAACACAACCCGCTAAGCGATCAGCTTGTCTGCGGAAAAACGCCCACGGTCTCTGGCGGGAATCGAACCCACTACCTCTGGACTGACAGGCTAGCGTCGCTAGCTTTTAGTCGAGCTGTATGGTTTTTATCCAAAGTTATTTAATTAGTTTGGCTTAATTTCGTTTTCGATTTAATCTGTCGATTAAATTTTTTTTTATTTAAGAAAAAAATTCTAAAGCATGTAAATTATTGAACATTCAAAGAAAAATTTTGGATGTACGGAAGGTTGAACTGACAGCTGTTTCGAGACCACCACAGTCTTCTCATCAGAGCCCTTTACCTACAGTACCAGCGACGGCAGCAACAACATCCTAGCGAAATATTAAATTGAAAACGAACTTAAGCCTAACTAATTAAATATTTATTAATTTTTTGCACTGGCTGTGTAGAATATAGCTAATACAATAATTCTCAGCTTAATTCTTCTTAGGGCCATTATTACAACTTGACATTAGTTAAAGGCAGGATTTTGTCGGACTGATAAACGGTTTATCTTTATTACAACTTTACTTTAACTTATGAACGATAAGTGAAAGGCAAGTTCATCCTACCTGGTAAGTTAAAGTAAAGTTGTAATAATGATAAACTGTTTATCCGTCCGACAAAATCCTGCCTTTAACTAATGCCAAGTTGTTATAATGGCCCTTATTATTGTTTAAGTTAGTGAGGTCAGCTTTAAGTGCCAAAAAATTACATAATATATGGAATTTTTACTTTAAACACTTGTAAACAAAATTCAAGAGACTACAATCACAAAATATTTTAAGGGAATAAAGCTTAAGTTGTCCTCTTTTAGGTAGTATAAGTAAACTGAAATGTACTTTTAGCCAAAATATTTGAATCCTGGCCCATAGTGCACTAACTATACAAAATAAGGAAAAAAATTTAAAATTGCAAAATTGTTATGCATAGAAAAGAAACACACAATATAAAGATTTTAGTGCGATTTCCATAGTTAGTAATCGGTTCTTTTTAGTGTTTTTTATTGATATTTTCTTGACAAGTCGAGCTTTTGGATTATGGAAACCGCATTTTAATAAAGGAAAGTTTGAGCTTCCATTACAAATTTAAAGAGGATTTTGAAGCTCAACTGCAATAATTGTGGCTTTTTGTTTCCCAAACCCTGTTTGTAAACAATATTTTTAAATAATGATAAGGTTTAAATTTATTTTTTTAGCACTGAAACACAAATACAAATTGTTTAAATGATAACAAACAAACACAACGAAAAAAATAACTTTCGATACAAAAATCCAATAGGTTATTTGTTTACTTACATTTTGATGCATATTGCTCTAGATTTTTAAGGCGTTTCAATGATTCATGATCACAGTCGGAAACCAAAGCGGTCACTGTGTCTAGCAGGCAGTCTACATTGCAAATACTAAATGGATTGCGCATCTCCTGCTCCAGCACATGAGTCCTACAAATAAAAACAAAAAACAAACAATAAATATAATAATCAAACCGAACAAATAAACAATAGATAAACAAACAAATAGCAAATAAATTAATTAAAAGATAATTAAATTTCTTTAATGGAACTGGAAACAAATAAGGTTTTACAAAAGAAAAAAAGTGTTTGATTTATTTATTGGGGATTCCTCGTATTAAACTTAGAAATTGTCAGGGCTACAGATCATCAATTCCTTTCAAATATTTATGGTCCGACCGCTATTGGTGAAAGTACTAGAACGGTTTAATGTTGAAGAGTAAGTTCTATACGAAGGCATAACATCAAATACACTGGACCGATTCAGTAGACAGACTATTAAGTACAACATGAGTTAAAACCAAATGATTTTGTACATAATTTATTTTCTTCCTATTGATTGACCGATTATTTATTCTTAAAAAAATATATGTAGATAGGTATGCATATAAATCTCTCTTGTTTGAACACCCTGTTTAAAAAATATAATTATCACAAATGTTTATACAAATGTACTATATAATAATGTTTATGTACATTATAATGTAAGTCGGAACAGTTACAGTATCACTAACAATTCCATATGCATACCCACCAAACCAAAGGTTTCAACTTTTTCTAAAGTCAGACTTGTGGTAAGGAATCGAATTCGTTAAAACATTTCAGTAGTTCTTCTAAAATCAGACTTGTCGTAACGAATTCGTTAAGACATTTCGATAGTTTGTCCGGAGAAATTTCTTTCGGAAAAATTTATTTAATGTGTGTTCGCAGAGCCTAAACGGTTAGCTATGTTTGGAGCAAATCGGCCCAGCCGTTTAGAAGTTATGACCTATTTTCTATCGGTATTCTCTTGAATCTGTCTCTTTGTGGCACCTTAGGTTCCAAACGGCTAAATCGATTTTAGTTTAGTTACTTTTGTTTGAAAGGTGACCTCAGTGGCCTTCAGTGTTCCCATAAGATGAAAGCGTAAAACTGCGAAATTTTCGGAAAGAACGAGCTAAAATGTTCTACAGATCAGAAAAAAAGTGTTAAATCAGTTAAGATATAAAATTTTTTTTTTAATAAGTGGGAAATTTAGAACACTATTTCACTCAATTAGAGTTGAGCTTGCTCTTTACTAAGCCCAATTACGCAGCAATCACACGTACAAGTTTTGTTTTCAAGTTTTTTACATATACAGCTTGTCAAAATTAACAAAAATTGAAAGCTGTGAAGCAGGATGCACGCAACTTTAAAGCAATTTGATAACCATTTTGTAAAAAACGTAACAAAAAACAATGGCGGCTGAATATTTTCAGAAGAAAATGCTCATCAGCTGTTTTCTTGAACGTAAATTGAAACACTCATCTTGAAAGAGAAATTGAAAGTAAGTTCGTTTCAATTTTTAAAAGTAAGATTGTATTACTGAAAAAATGTGAGTGTATTGAAACTTGAAACAAAACTTGAAGCAAAACTTGATCGTGTGACCCTCAAGTAAAGTAAATAAATGCTCTATTTTATCGGCATCAAGCAATTTGGCAAGTCCTGAAACGGATTTTCATAAATGGACTTTATAAGTTTTTGTACTTTAATCTATTTCTACTTTTTAGTATTTTTTAGTATTGCACAGCTCTTTAGTTCAATAATTTAGCTGCACTAATTTTTTTTCATTTATAACAAGCTTGATCCCAGAGAACACTTCGCACTACTTCCTGTCGGGTATTTATTTCTCGTCATTAGAGGGAAAAACTATATTGAAAATAGCGAATCAAACATTAATTTTGATACATTATTATGGGAGACATTTCGTACTGACAACGAAACACTTTTGGCAACTAAAATATAGAGATAATTTTGTTTGGTTCCAGGTATTATCTTTTGAAAATATATAAATTCAATAAAATAAAAAAGTGCAATAAATGCCAAATAATTTTAAACAAAAGTTCTAATCTAGCACTTATCACTTTTTTGGCAGACTAGTGCTAACTGAGAAAAAAAAGTACTAGATCTAGCACTAAGTGCTAAGATGGCAACCCTGCTTGGCCTAAAATCGTCTAACCTATATTTGAAAAAAAATCGATCCAGCCGTTTTGAATTATCAGCGATCTTTTACGGGGTTTTTATTTAATTTTTAATTTATTGTTATTTATTAAATTTATTATTTGAGATATTCTCCCAATTTTATTTAAAATAAAGATTTTATGTTGAAAATAAAATAGATTCACATCGAATATAAATTGTTTGTTGGGTTTTATATAAGTTGCTAAGTCTACTACGCTTGTTTTATTCTCTTGTGATTTTCAAAAACAATTATTTGTAAATTTTCAAATAGTTTTTGAAAGTCTGAGCATAGAATGAGAGGTTTGAAACTTTTCAAAAGTGTGGTTAAAGTCTACTGAAATGCACATAGACATTGCTTAAAACTCAACAAAACATCTTTATTTTAATGTTATTTATTATATTTCTTTAAAAAAAATCGAAAAACTTTTCACTGGTTTTTACTTATTTATAAATCAAAGTTTTGTATTTTTTTAAATATTTTTTTTTTTTTTTGACAAACACACATTAAATAACTGTCTCCGAAAGAAATTTGTTCCGATCAACTAACGAAATGCCTTTACGAATTCGTTACGACAAGTCTGAGTTCAGACAAACTTTTTAACCAATTCGTTGCCCACAATTCTGACTTCAGAAAAAGTTTAATTCTTTGGTTTGGTGGGTACAAACACACACAAAATTACTCACACACATTAACAATAAAGTGGCACACGCATTTATTATTATACTGTAACCCACCAATGGAAATTTATCATTTTGAAAGAATACAAATAAAAATATAGCAAATAAAAGGCAAAAGTAAATAAAAATCGATAAACAAAGAATTTATGCCATAAAATAATATAATTTATTATAAAGAAATTAAATAAACATGCTTGATTATTGTTTAGTTCCTTCAGCCGTACGAAATCATTTTTCAAAAATTTCAAAATATGCTAAAACAAAATATTCAAACACATGAAGGAAGGTGCACCGAAACAGATACATGGTACATATTTGCAAAATGACGCAATAAAAACTTCCGCAAATATCCATGTATGTACATTAGAGTGCTTCAACAAAAAATTTTTTACTAAACTTAGTCTCAAAAGTTTCTAGTAGGTATAAAAAAGGTCTCTCACAAGTAGAGTTTTCAAACCGGTTTTCGAATTATTCGAAAATCCGGGTTTTCACAAATTTTCCGGATTTTTTAAACCGGTTTTTCAAAAAGCACGGGTTTTCAGTTATTTGACAAAATCGAATATTTTGTTTTTAATTAAAAAAAATTATTTTATTTTATTTTATTTAGATTTCATGCGATTACCTTTAATAATCAGCCAATAAGATTTTGGATTCGATCAATTTCATAGCTTAAAATTTATTTGAAAAAAAATTTTCAAAATCTACCGAACCGGATCGGTTCATATCACGAAATCTAAGTGAGATAAATGTCATTAGAATGCCGTAAATTTGGTTCTGATCACTTAAGCTATTCTTAACCAAGCGGTAAAATTTACGAGGCATTCACTAAACAGGCCTTTTTAAGGCCTTCTAAGATCTATAAGGTCCGAAACTCAAGGAGGCCTTCTAGACTGTACTCTCGTATCTGAAATATCCGGTACACATTCGTTCTCCGTTCTTTTAGAAGGGAAGGCTAAGAAGTATTCTATTTTTCGATTTATCGATTTGTTTTATCGAAATAACAAACATTCTCGTATTCTTTTTCGCAAGTAATTTGTATATAAGACTGAAATTTAACGTCGAAACTGTATCATGTCCACTTGCTTCTTAGTAAATACGCGAACTTTAGTCTGATATATATAAAATAATTACTTTTTATGAAAGAAATATGTAGTTCGAAATTAAAAAATTGCATTAATCAAATATATAGAAGCCGCTATAAAAATACTCATATGAAAAAAATTTACCACCATGGCTTTTTACCAGGCCTTCCTAGCATTAAATTTTTAAGACATTGCCTAATTTAGCAATACACGTTGGAAAATTGCATTCGTAGCCAAAAATCGATAAATCGACTTTAGAGATTTTTAGCGATAGAGATTTAATTTTAGCGAGTTACAGAATAAGGGGACAGACCTTTCATTAAGCCTGCCGCGTATGACCTGCAATTAGGCCTACTGAAGAATGTCCTCAATCAGGTCGAGGCGTGTAAAAAAATATATGAACATGTAATGGGACTGGTAGTACTGGTGCCTGCTAAATAAGGTTGTTACTCTGTAATTCGAATCGAAAGAAAAGCTTTCGAATTGCAATGTAAGTAACATACAAATTCGAACAGTTTTCCTTTCGAATCGTATTATAAAGTAACCCCCAAGGCCTTATAGAAAGCCTCTTTAGTCCTTCCTTTTGCCCCTGGACAGTTATGAGAGGTTTACATACATACCCTGCAGACAAAATGACTAGTACATATGTGGTTAGAAATATACTAGTTGCTTTTTTATTCAGACTAGTTGTCTAACTGTCCTTTTTCCATATATCGAACTATCGATTTTAACATTAGGTTGTCATAGGAGCCCAACTAGTTCATTTGTACATAGTTATATGCTAGTTGAAATACTAGTTATTATAGACTAGTGCGCTTACTAGTTTCTTTATTTATAGTTTTTTAAATATTAAAAAACATTTGCCTCAACAGAGGTATGAACACACAGTTTTCATATTTTAAGGCATGTACTCTATCCACTGAGCCACTTTCTAGTTATTATATTTAGAGCTAAAATTTTGTTTTATGTATTTACACCTGAAAATATGCCAAAATTTAAAAAATATTTATATTACTAGTATCATTACAACTAGTTGTATGACTGTTCCAAAACGTTGTTGTTTGACTAGTATCGTTACTAGCCTCATTACAACTAGTAAGTTGATAGTCCTTTGTTGACTAGTAACGTTACAACTAGTAATATGACTGTCCCAAAACGTAACTAGTTGTACATTTAGCTGCAGGGAACCCACACATTCGCACCCACACAAACCCACTCACACACACACACACACATACATATGTCCATGCGAATATCATCGTAAAAATAGTCAGAATAGATTCCCATGATCACAAAAAAAAAATCGGGAAGAAATCAGTTAACAAAGGAGATCGTTAGCCACCTTATAATTTAAATAATCTATTTTGAACAAACTTAAAAAATATTATATTCAATAAAAAGGCAATTACTATGTGGAGATGACGAATATCTAAAAATATTTCGTGAATTTGTTCAAGTTCCGGAAAATGTGAGAAAATGTAAGAAACTTGACGTAACAATTTTATCTATGTAATCTTTAGTTTCGCGAATAATAACCACATATCGGTTATTCATATAAAATATCTGTCTTGTATATTCAACTCTTGTGGATAAATTGAAAACATTAAACTCGTTTTATGTAAAACTGGTTTTTATGAGTTATGACGACGTTGCAGCAAATCAGCGATATGATACAGCCAATCTATTTTGTTGCATAGTGTAATTTCAGTTATTGTATATTTTAATTTTTCTTTTTTTCACAATTTTTATTATTAATATAAAATACATTTATGTATATTATCGCTTAAAACTGTATAATCGTATATGTGTATGTATACTTTTTTCCTTAACTGTACATTTTTGTTTATTTCTGTATGAATCACAATAAATTTTTAGTTAAAGAAATCTTATTTATTTTATTCATTTGCACATTCTTCGAGTTAATTTAATAATATCTCTCCATCGTTTTCCTCCATTCACGTGAAATTAAACCTATCGGAATTATCATAGTAATTTTGTTATAAATAAAAGAACGTTTGATTTCACACTGAATACGGAACGATAGATATATTGTTTCACTCTTTGAAAAGAATTGATCTAAATGAATAAAAACTAAACAAACGTTTTACAAATATATAAATAAATTTTACTTGCATCTTTTCTTTTTTTGTATTTTGGCAAATTTAATCGATTGTTTATGAAAAACAAAATACGTTTTCTTTTGTTTTTGTTTATAAAATACTCTTTAAGAGACTCTTCTTTTTTTAAATACTTTCAAGAAGAAAATCAATGGCAAATTGAAATAATTAAAAAAAAACACACACACACACTTAAACAAAAGCCTTGACTTTAAACAAAAAGAAGAAATAATATTCCGCAAACTATAAACATTTTTTGAAGAACAAAAAAAAGAACAAAATTGAATAAAAGAAAGAATGCATTTTATAGTGTGGTAATTATAAATGATGAATGATCTGAAATAAATTGAAGTACGTTAAGTATGTTTACACTAAAAAAAGACGTATTGAAAATACGTATTGCTTTCACACTGAAAGAAAAATCCTTAGAAAATTAATAACTATTTTGCCATGTCATAGAATACTATTCGGATCGAAAGTGGTTTTAGTTTCGTCAGAAGTGGAATTGACAAAAGCTTTTTCTATAGTTTCATTTTCACTAAAAAGTTAACATTTTGCACACTTTTAGGAGGACAAAGTGGCTAGAGGTACCCCACCCCGCGTTCGAGACTTTCTTAAAAAAAAAACCATTTCGATAGAAACGCATGACATGGACTGTATGTATATGAAATATTTTTAATATAATTGAGTTATGAATTTATAGTCGAACTGTATGGTTTTTATCCAAAGTTATTTAATTAGTTTGGCTTAAGTTTATTTTTAATTTAATCTTTCCATCAAATTATTTTTTATTATATTTTCAGATTTACTTTTGGAAAAAATTGTAAAATTTTCTTTTAGTGTACGCACGTTCAAAATATTACGGCGTATTGACGTTTTGCTTTTTGTTTAACAATTTCTTGTTTTATTTATTTGAAGATTATCCAATTTTATTTATAAACATTGGGCCTTATTACGGTTCTCGATTCGACTCGAGAGTTGGTAATAGATTAAAGAAAAATTTTGAATTTTTTTTTAATCTACTACAAACTCTCGAGTCGATTCGAGAACGCTAATTAGGCTGATTAACTACATATGTACACATGTACTTTATGAAATTTTGTATATCGAAGGCTAATATATTATTTGCTTCGATTAAATGAGGCAGAATATAAAAATGTTTAACATTTTACATTGGGATTATATTCTATTTCAAAGCGTATATGAATGAAAGTAATTTTATTTAAATTACCAAAATAAAATAGCTAAATACATTTTATATAATTTTTAGGGATGTAACGATACGCCGTTTTGCCGATCCGATACCGATACCGATATTTAAAAATAAATATCGCCGATACCGATTCCGATACCGATACGAATATTGAAATTGAGTTCAAGTTTAGATTAACAAAACTCAAGTGCAATTTTTTATTATACAAAATTACATTATAAGAGAGAATATTTAAAATTGATAAAACATTGGAAGTAATTTTTAAGGAGTTACATTTTCTTTGCTTCCAACAAATCTATATTAAAAATATGCAGATAATTAGTAGAAAAGCAAGAAAAATTGTTTAATTCCTTTATAATTTAAAAAAATACTCGCCATGCTTTTAAAAAAATCGATTTTTTTAAAGCACATTTATCAACTAATATTCATCTAAATAACTTAATAGCTTAATTATTAAAAGACTTCTAAGTTTATAATTTATTCACTTAAATTTACATGAAAATACAGTTCTGAGTTTAAATTCGCATAAAAAATTTTGAAAATGGGTACTTTTTTATACTTTTTCCTCAAGGAAAAATCATTATAGAATACCGAAAAAGAAATTTGTCCTAGCATCGCTTCCAATTCGGTGATTGGTAATCGAAAAACAGAACTTCTTGCAAGGGCAAGGATATGTAAAACTAATTAGAAATTATCCAAATTTGCAATACTTCCAGATCGCGAATTTTACATTTTCATGACTTCTTTGGAGTATCTCTTTTTTGCTGGAATAAGATTTAAAAAACAACGGCTTGAATTTGAATTCATGGTAAAATTAACAAAAAATAAATAATTTTTTTACAAAATAACAGCATAAAATATTATTAATTTTTAAAATTGATATTAATAAGATTTAAAAAATAACGAAGTGTATTTAATTCATGGTAAAATCGAACAAAAATAAATTATTTGTTAAAAAAACTCTGAAAAAATTTTTAAAAGTATCGTCGTATCGGCAGTAAAATATCGCCGATACCGATGTATCGGAAAATCTGAAGTATCGCCGATATATCGGTATCGGTATCGGTATTCGTTACATCCCTAATAATTTTGTATTAATTTATAAAGCGTATAAATAAAATAGAAGGGAAATAAAATTTACAACCAAAGATATTTCTTTATTTACAATTTTTAATTGCGGTTTTATACACTTTATCTCATAAACAATAACAGAACATCTGCTATTGTGTTCTTGATGATTTTGCGAAGTTCTGTATATGAAGAGAGTGACCAACTAAATAAGAAATAGCTTTCCTTAACATATTTGTTATTTACTATGATAATATTAATATTTGTTGCAAAATCATTACATTGGATTACGTCGAATTCGATTCTTTACTGCATTGACAGCATTGCTTTTAGCGGATTCGAAACCACAACATACAGATTGATTGTCGAGTAAAACAGCAGCAGCAAGTCTACGTAGAATCGACAATCAAAAAGTGGCTCAGAATTCCAATCGTATAATAAAAATCAATAAAAAAGAATTTGCACGCGATTTCTGTTTACTAAAATATATTCCCCCTTATTCCGTAACTATTTGTCGGCGACACGTCAAGACAATACCAAAAAGTTGGCTCTCTAACCCTACGTCTCCACGAGCCATCGACTTGAACATGACATGAACATTACGCCGGCAGAGCAACTGCAAAAAAATTCATCAACTTCTTTGTTGTGGTGAATACGTGCGATGTCCATGTTCTGCCTTATCAATGTATTTGGTGGTAGTGCAATAGAAATAGAATATTTAACAATTTCTTTCTGTCTCTTTTCTTTCTATTAAAAATTGTTGTTGACAGCGAATCTCATGGCGAACATTGATGCTCAGCCATATGTTCGGCCATCGATGGCAGAGCATGGACGAAACATGGATATGAGCGGTCTACATTAGCCATATACGATGTCCGACGTGATGTTCGTACCAACTTCATGGCTAATGTAGACCCCCAGTAAGGCATAGAAAATGGGAAACGTTTGATTTCGTTTTGTTTTGTATATTTCAATGTGCGAAACAAAAACAAAAAAATATTAACAACGAGAATGATAGTCCCATTTAGTTTTGTATTGTTTGTGCTTGTGTACACAAAATGTACATTAACTTAAATGTACGCAGCTAGAAAAGAAAAGAACAAGAACAAATTTGAAAAGTTTTAAGAAAATATATTTGCAAACATTTCCCGATTGATTTGCTCATCATAGTAGAGAATGTCTTAGTGTATTTATGCTAAATACAATGAACCATTCAACGAAATACATTTCTGCTTTTGTTTTGTTTGCAACTGTACGATTGAAACGGGATATTAAAGCACGCAGATGAGTGAAAAGCCAATTGTTTTGTTTCCATTTTTTGTCATTGCAAAAGTATTCTTTTGGTTTTGCTCATGTACGAAACGATAGAAAATATTTAAAAACGTTTGCGAAAAGTTTTGTTTGTTTGCACACTCTGGTTAATAGTACATAGTACATTTTTGTCGACAGCGAGTAGACAAGTGCCAATTTTTTGGTACTGTCTTGACGTGATGTCGGCAAGTAGTTACGGAATAAGGGGGATTATATTGTCCTCACAAATAAAAACCGCTGTTGGCACTTAATAATTTTTAATGGATCTGATGTGTGTGTGTGTGTGGTGGTGGTATTGGAATTATAAAAATTTGAGAAAAATCATTAGGAAGGCATTTCGAAAATACATATATTGTCAGCTTATTATTGGTTTGGCCACAAACTCGGAACTGAGAAAAACGACAAAGAAGGTTTACAGAAAGTTTTCTCAAAATGTACCCGATAAATTGCTTTTGTATTTTCACAAATGTTTTGAAAAATTTTTTTTAATTTTTGTGAGTTTTCATGAATGTAGTCAAAAGTTACTATTCGTTTATTGAAAATGAAAAATCTTGTTTTGTGCCGCATACGCAGTAATTGTTTTCTCAAAAGTAGCTTTTTGTGCTGCATGTGTATACTTACTGCCGTGTAATGAGTTTTTGTTGTGTATTAAAATTGTTGATATTGAGCAAAATTAATGCTTGATATCTCAGAAACCATAAAAAATTTCGCGAAACAGGTTTTGGATTCTGAAAGGTATTATTCAAACTGTATACACCCCATACCAAAATCAATTTTTTTAAACGGTCAATGCGCCAAATCAATGATAAACTGACGATATGTATGTACTTAAAAGTAATTCGAAAGTAATTCGACTCTATTTAGTTGGTCACATTATTTGAAATTACGATTCAAACTTTTCTGCCTTAAATTTATGTTTTGCAAAAAATAAATAAAAAATATTTAAACAGAAAGAAATCATTTCCGTTCATCTCAGTCTCGCTCGCAACATTTTGAAAAGTAAATGACCAAAACAAGAAAACATCGCAACATAAATATTCATACTAAAAACTATTTTGACAGTGAAATATTGAAAAAGTGCTACAGAAATAGATTTAATTTATACTCTATTGTATTGTATATGCCACTAAAAAGGAACAAAAATTAATGTATATACTAACTGCCATATTCAGAAAAAATAAAATAGGTTTGAAATGTGTTTTAAGAAAAAATTTCCATACAAATGTTTCTTAAAATAAATTTCAAATCTATTTTAGGTTTTTATGAATACGGCTGTAGATATATATTAAAATAATGAATTTATATAGATTATAACTTTAATTTAAATTTTAATTTGAGAAGCCATTCGAATAAAAATATAACTTTTTACTCGAATGAATATTCGAATACATGTTTCAACTCTTCTTATACCATTAAAAGAACAGAATACCAAAATTTCGACTCGATCATATTTTTGCGATATTTAAAATATTTTCACATACAAACTTTAAAATGCAGAGATCTACCTTACAACGAGTAATTACACTGTATAGCAGAAAAAAATTTACTGTGTTCTAATGACTGATTCTGGTAGAAGGCACAAAAAACATATAAGTATGTATAAACGAGTACGTGTATCGGTGTTTACGTCTGGGATTCATTTTAGGGGAAGTTTATAGTGAAATTTTACGTAAGGAATATTTTTTTTTACAAAGTGGCCTGATAAAGTCCAGTTTTATGTGATATTTTAGTACTAATTGTGAATAAGTACGAAATTAACATTTAAAAAATTTTAAGTTTTGAATGATTTCTAGCTTTATTTAATTATTTATTTTATTTGTAACTTCTACAGAAAAACATTAATTTTAATCTTTGTTGTCTTTGAAGACGTTTAGTAGAATTTTATGAAAAATATTTTTTAAAGATATTTTACTCTTTTTTTAAGAAAGAGAATAAAAAACCCATGCAGAGAAAATTTAGAGGGTTAAAATGTTCCACAAAAATGTTTCACGTATAGTTTTACATAAAAATACTGAGCACAGTTTATACCTTAAACGTAAGGATTACAAGATTTCCTATGCCAATTCACTATAACAATGTGCAAAAAGGGGGGGAAACGTAACCCTCCCTATAATGAGTCCCAGATGTAAACTTTCAAAACGCCGATAAACGTATATTTTTATTTGATGCCCTCTACCAGAATCAGTTGTTAGAACCTTGTCAATTCGATTGTTATTTGTAATAACTAAGTCTGTGTGTGATTAGGTGGAATTTGTAGTTGGAGAAACTTTGCCACCTCAGTTGGTCTTAGCCATAGGCCGGTATGTTGAAAGGATACGGACCTATTAGGACAGTTAATCAAATGTTAAACTTCGGTTGTACCGTGAGAACTTTGCAGATAATCTAAGCATTAGTTTAAGGTACTGCTCCAACCGTCTCCTAACTTTGCCAAGATTGAGGAAGGTTGCCGCTTATTGCATGAAATCGTGGCAAGGATGGTGCTGAGGACTTTGTTGCATCTAATATTATTTATAGTTTCAGTGAGTGATTGCTCATGCAAAACTTTTATGGCGTTCGCTACGGACTTTGAGTTAACATCGGGCGGGATGACATTTGCAATGTCCACGCGGTATCACCGAGAGGGGCCTTCATCAGAGTTTAGTGAGTAGAGTAGGTTGGCATGTGCAAAAACTCCTGCACGAACTCGACACAACACCACAAACGGATTATTCGTTATGGCGAGCAGCCAGGGGACTTAAAAAAAACCAATTAAAAAAGGTATTTACTCGAAACACACTTTCTAATATAGTTGAGCTGCCACCGGTTGTCGCTGAAGCTGTCGTTCCTTTGAGATTTAACATTCGGGAAATTTGTGCTAATGAAATCAGCAACAAAATGCTTATAGAGCAACCCCATCTAGCGAAAAGGATAATTCTATTCAATTTTTAACGCTGTTTTACGAATAGAATACTATCCTGCGGAATGGAAGATGTCATTGATCACTATGATACCTAAGCCCGGAAAAGACCATACTAAAGTGGAGTCTTAGACAAAAAAAATTATCACCAAAAAAATTTCAAGCAAAAGTTTGTCAAAAAATAAATTTCGTTTTCAGTAAATGTTCTTTACATAATCAATGAATTATTTGTTTGAATCTTATTTAGGACACAAATACCAAAAACAACAAGAATGCGATTGAGCCAAGTTTGTTTACTGAAGATTTTTGAGTGAATTAATTCGTTAATGTCGATGCGTTAATTCTCATTCATTTTTTAAAGTCTTTAGATAAATAGTCAGACTTGAACACATTTAACAAAGTGAAATTTCATAAATGCTTAATGGATGAAGATGACCCAGACAAAAATTTTGTTTGATATATTACAAAAATCCAGTAAATATTTTGTTTAATATATGTTAGTATTTTTAGACTAATTCTTTTATAAATTCATACAAAAATATTGTTTGATATTTTTCAGAGAATCCAGTAAATCTTTTTGTTTGATTTAGTAAATAGTTTGGTTTACAATTTGTAAATATTTTTAGACAAATTGTTTTATAGATTTAAACAATTTATTCACTGAAAAAAACCATGATTTTTTCAATGAAATTATTGAGATATTTTTGTCTATATTTACAAATTTGTTTGTAGGTCCGTTCCTAGACAAAATATTTACTATTTCATTGAATTCCTTTACAGAAATTTAGTTTTTTCTTTGTATAGGCCAATAAGCCTATTATCAAATATGTCAAAACTATTTGAGAAACAGCTTATGAATAAGTTGACCCCCATACTAATTGAGAGTGGATGCATCCCAGATCATCAGTTTGGTTACAGGAGACAACATAGCACTATCGAACAAGCACATAGGCTTGTGAATGTGGTTAAAGAAACATGCGAAGAAAAGAAATATTGTTCTACTCTTTTCATTGATGTTTCTCAAGCTTTTGATAAAGTATGGCACGAAGGATTAATCCAGAAATTAAAACCAAATTTACTGGACGAAAATTGGTAATCAGGGAAGGAAATTTTCTAAGCACACCTCAGATGACTCAAGCCGGCGTTCATCAAGGTAGCATTTTGGATCCCGTATTATACCCGATATATACGTCCGACATGCCAACAGGCTATGATATTCACACATCAACTTTTGCTGATGATACATCAAGACCTCAAGTGGCATTCACAAAATTACAGGCATATGTATTGCATCTGGAAAACTGGTTAAAAGAGTGGAGAATAAAAATAAACGAACAAAAATGTGTACATGTTACGTTTACATTGCGTAGGGAAACATGTCCGCCTATTTCTATCAATAATCATATCATACCGCAGCACTTTGAGGTTAAATACCTAGGAATTCACCTTGATCGTCGTTAACATGGAAGACCCACATAGAATCAAAGCTGACCCAAATGAAATTGAAAGCAATTCAACTTAATTGGCTAATAGAAAGAAATTCTACATTAATTAGTCTAGACTGTAAACTTCTCCTATACAAAACGATAATAAAACCAATTTGGTGCTATGATACTCAGTTATAGGGCACCGCCTCTGCATCAAATATAGAGAAAATTTAAAGGCGACAGAATAAAATTTTTCGTTTCATCACAGGGGCACCTTGATATGTCAGAAAGCAGCGTATTTATAGAAATCTAGATGTTCCATTAGTACAGACTGTGACCGATTTCATAAACGCCACAATGCATTGCAGTGATGCAAAGTTGTATGTGCTTTGTTGTTGCAAAGTTGTATGTGCTTTGTTGTTGTAAACAATGTAAAGTCGCATCACTGCAAACCATTGTGGCGTTTATGAAGTCGGCCTGTGTTTTCAAAACATGTGACAACATAATAAAAAAGCTCGAATCGCATCCAAGCCCCCTAGCCCGCAACATCATATAAAGAAGCAACCGTTGAATTCAAATATTTCGTCTAGCAGTGGCTGGACTAATTTTCAACAATTTTAGTTTTAAGATTTGAATACTTATTGTTAGTTCAATTTACAATTGAAGATTCAATAATAAATAAAATAAAATGTGTCTTAAATTTAATAAAATATTTTTGCATATCATCCATCATCAATTTGATATGAAACACGTGTGTTTGCTGAAATTATGTGACAACATATATAAAAAAATAATGTGAGCGCGATCACAGGGGAGATGTGTAAACATCTAGTAATGAAACATTTCACCTTCTACCGAAACATTCTTCTCATCATTCACCCGTTTCAACTTCGGCGAACCGGGCTTCATCCGCTTCTTTTTCACAAATCGCTCAAACCGATAAGCTTCGCATCAGACACCTCTGACTCACTCCACGCAGACATAAATAATAGTATTATTTATCCACCAGCAAAACCCGGGTTCAACAACCGAGACGAACCGGGTCTGAATACTGAAAAACTGGACCCAAAATCCCCTAAATCCAAGAAGTTCCCGCCAAAAATCAAAAACGGCAACGCCGAAATACTCACTCAATTCAAAAACACGGCAACACAGCACCAACCAACAAACGTACGACCTTACTGCAGGAGTTTGACCTTGAGACTCCCTCTGCCAGTGTTAGTGTATTTCTATGCAGCTGTTAAGTTTCTCTGTACTTCTTCCCTGCAGCTAAATGTACAACTAGTTACGTTTTGGGACAGTCATATTACTAGTTGTAACGTTACTAGTCAATAAAGGACTATCAACTTACTAGTTGTAATGAGGCTAGTAACGATACTAGTCAAACAACAACGTTTTGGAACAGTCATACAACTAGTTGTAATGATACTAGTAATTTAAATATTTTTTAAATTTTGACATATTTTCAGGTGTAAATACATAAAACAAAATTTTAGCTCTAAATATAATAAGTAGAAAGTGGCTCAGTGGATGGAGTACATGCCTTAAAATACCTCTGTTGAGGCAAATGTTTTTTAATATTTAAAAAACTATAAATAAAGAAACTAGTAAGCGCACTAGTCTATAATAACTAGTATTTCAACTAGCATATAACTATGTACAAATGAACTAGTTGGGCTCCTATGACAACCTCATGTTAAAATCGATAGTTCGATATATGGAAAAAGGACAGTTAGACAACTAGTCTGAATAAAAAAGCAACTAGTATATTTCTAACCACATACTAGTCATTTTGTCTGCAGTGCTGTTATCCGTATGATTACACTAATACACTCACACACAGCTCACACCGCGTTATTACAATTGTAATATTAATCTTACTCAAGTAAGATTAATCTTACTCAAAATTTGTGATTGTATTGTGAAAAAGATTTTTTTTTAGCGTATAGAATAGATGTTCACACATCAAAAAGTCCGCAACATCCGAAATTATAGAGGCCACACTCCGCTGAGAAATCTAATAATTGATAAAGCTATTGGCATGTAAACGTCATATTAATATTTTATATTGATTCAGTCACACTTTATTTTCGGTCGAAAGGACAAAATAATTTAAAAAAAAAAACTATTATATAAAACTCCTACCAAAATCATTTAATTATGCCTTGTTTTTTTAGTTTTCTTTAAGAGCCAATGCAAAAAGTTTTCTTCAACACTTTAACAGTATTTTTTGCTCTCCTGAAAAATGTTAAAATTAGACTTAAGTTGTTTTGTCAAAAGTGCAAACTAAATTATCTTGTTAAGGAAAGAACAAACAAATATAAAATATGTACAACGATTATCTGGCGACAAAAATATGTTGTTATTCGAATGTTAAATTAAATGTTGTAGTTATTTTTTGGAAAATAAATTTGTTTGTTAATAAAATGTCATACAACAAGTGCTGACCAAAAAAAATATAGAAATGTTATTAGAAAAAAAACAAATAATTACTAATTAAAAAATTCGCTTTTCTTAAATACACATCTTGAATTCTGGTCTTTAAAAAAGATATTCTTTTATAATTTAATGAATATTTAAAATTATCACAAAATTGTTTTATTTTTTATTCAAATTCAAAGTTAAAAATTCAAGAGCTAAAAGCAATTGTAAAAGTCGTTGACTTTAATTATTGTATAATTTGAATTTGTACGCTAAAAAAAATGTTTCTTTTGTTTTACAGAATTGCCGTCATAAAAGTTCGCAATTCGGTTTCCTCAAATTATTCAAATGTGTGTATTTGTTATCTATTTTCAATTCCAATTCCAACATCGTAGACTTTCTGACTTGTTTTTAAAAATGTTTTTAATCATTTGAAAAATGTAAATAGTTTTTGAGACAATAAAATTAAGTGCACGCGTTTGTAGGCAAGTGTTGTAAAAATATTTTATTTGTATTCATTTCACTTTACTCGCATGATTATTCATTTGACAAATAAGTGCAATAATAAATAAATAGTAAATATAGTGTAACAATAAAATAAATAGCAATTAATTCTAATGGAATAATTTTTATATACATGAGTACTTGCGTTTGTATGAGTGCATTTATATCCTACTAATCCCACATAGCATTTAGAAGATTGTTTTACCAAAAATCAGCAAACGGAGTTAAAAGACTACCTTAGATGATCAAAAAGTGATTAATCAGTTGCGGGCTTAAAACAATACTCGAAAATGATTCCTACAAATGACTAGAAAACGACATGTGCGCAATCATAAATTGATCATGCATATGTTCGAAATATACTTATATGTGTTCGAAATAACGGATTTATGGCAACTTAAATATATTTTTTTTAATTAATGTTTTAGTTTTAAAACTATTGGGGTATTCACAAGGTGTCTTATCATGTCATAATGTCATAAGGTGCTAATATTTTATGATAATTTAAAAACATTGTTGTTGTGCTAAGTCCTAAAATAATAAGACTTTTTGTGCTGTGTTTATTATTTTGTAATAACTGCACATTAAAAATACGAGCCGAACGGCCGAAACTCTTGCGTCGAGCCACTGATAATATTTACAATCCGCCGCCGTTAATATAAATGAATGTATGCAATATGCAGCAAAGTATGTCCTAAAATTTATCACAGTTTTATAACTTCACATTTGATTATAATTTGTACAATTTCACTTTCTGTGCGCGTTGAGATTTGTTTTTACTTTAATTAAAAATGAAGAGTTTAAAAGATATTCAGCTGGGGTTTATTTACTTTCTTAACAAGTTGAATAATATAAAAACAAAATGGCTATTTTTTCACTTGTTCTTGGCATTCTGATTTCAAATATTTATAATTGCTTTTTTTTATCAGCTGATAGAAATTTGAAATAGCGCAATTACTTATGAGGGGTTGCTCACAGCAGTCATATTTTTTCGTGTTATTATTTTAAAACATATGACTTTATGACTACCTTGTGAATCCCCCATATATATATTATAAGTGTAAAAGTTTTATATGCTTGGAAGTTTGTAACTCAATCATATAAAACCGGTTGAACGGATTTAAATTAAATTTGGCATGCAGATACTTTATAGCCTGAATAAGTATAGAGGATACTTTTGATACTCAATTCTTAAGTCCACGCACTAATGGTGTGTCGAATATTCGAAAAACTTTTTTCCATTTTTGTTTGAACGAACAAAATTTTTCAATTTAGAATAAAAAATTGTTCGAACAATTTTTGCCGAATATTCGAATATTCGCACAACTTTTTTAAACTACTTTTCATAAAAATCAGTTTACATTTACGAATGAATCTAAAATAGCGTTTTAAATAAATTACACCAAATTATAAATACATACTTTCGTTTTAAATTACAGCATGATCTTAGTTTGGAATTATTTTAAGGAAGACAATTAGAAAAACCAAATTATTTTGAAAAAGTGTTCTAAGGCTTACAAATTGAAAGTTCCAGTGAAAGTCTGTCTAAACATATCTGACAAGAATAATATGGACCTAATGACAAAATATGGGAAGAAAAGTTATCTTCATTCAATCGAGGAAATAGGAAGGAGTTTGGCTGAAGATTGAATGTCTGTTAACGCCCTTAAAAAGTCAAAACTACCCACACTAGAAAGAAGAGAATCTGTCACAAGACAAATCACGTGACTGGTTTCCAAGGACTAGCAACCGGTTCGAGTTCTGGAGAATTATGTAAAAGGGATCGGTAAATTTTACATGACGTTGTCATTGGCGTTGGTCAATTGACATAATGAAGATACTCAGTGATAGGTTCTAGACCCAAACTTAAGGTACTTCTCCTGAGTTGGTTTCTTTAATACTAGTTAAATTACTGTACTTTAAACAAATATTTTTATCACTGTACAAGTAAGTGAGGATATTTTGCTAAAAATTTTTGTTATAATTTTGTTACGACTCAGGAAGATTTTGTACTATTCCCATTTTCACCAGTCATAGGACAATTGGTACCAAATTTACCGCAGCGTAGTGATATTAAAAATCGTGGTTTTATAGTGGTTATTCGAAGGAACATTTTTATTCGTTATTCGTTCGAATATTCGAATAAAAGTTTTAAATTATTCGGCTGTTCGAACAAGAAAGAAATTATCTGCCTGGCTCACAATGTCGACAAGTCGAGTTCGTTCTCATATTTATATTGAGAACAAAAATAACAAAATTAAATTTGTTTTTGTTTTCAATATTAATATGAGAACGAACTCGACTTGTCAACATCGTGAGCCAGGCAGTATGATATTTTATTCGAACGATTATAAAACCCGAATAATTGACAACACTAACACTAGAGATGCCAAACGGGGAATCCCGTCAGTGAAAATTCAGGGATTTTTGCGATTCTACAAATCCGGAATCCCGAGATTTTAAAATTTTTAGTCCCGGGGTTTTCGGGATTTCTGAATCCCGTTTTTTCACAAATAATAAATTTTTTAATGTCAGCTTTAAAATAAAACACTGCTTGAAATGTCATGTTAAAGCCCTTATGACACTACATTTTTTCTTCATTTTTAAAATTTTGGAGAACAGTGCAAATAGAATATAATAGGAAATTTTACCAGGTGCAAAGAGTTCAGCTATATTAAGATAAATACCAAATTGTCAAAGCTTTTACTAATGTTATCAACAAAAAATGGGGGCCTGTCAAAAAAAATGTAAAAATGTTCAACTTAAAATTGACATTTCAAGCTTGAAACATTAAAGTGCTGCCAAGTTAGCGGTTTATTCACGAATTCAGCGACTTAGCTCCTCTTTTTTTCAACTTTTTTTTCTTTTGTCGTTTTATTATAAATAAAAAGTAGGCAGCACTTAAAGAAGCCATTACGTTTTGTTTACATTTTGTATAGTTGTTTCATTCTATCATTTGCTATTTCTTTCTTTCAATCCTGTAGCAAAACAATGCAAGAAAAATGTAGTGTCATAAGGGCTTAAAGAATGTTACGTCGAAAAAAGTTCAAAACAGAGGATTAAATTATAAATTAAACAAAAATTAAATTTGAAGAGCACAAAACAAGGACAAAATTTCAAAACGGGGTAAGAAATGCACCGTTTCTCAATTGCGAACTGTGCCATAAAAATTTAAACGTTAACGAGTTATAGATATTAGAATTAAAAAAACATATTGGGAAGAAACCTTGTCAGGCGTTTGGGGCGTAAAACGATGAGTTTGCATATTCCATATTCCAAAGTCGAAAGTAAGTTTTAATTAGACTGTAAATATAAAGAAAATAAGGTGATATAATATGCTAAAACAAATCATTTGCTATCACTTTTATCAATAAGTAAATACAGAATGTGATACATTTTTAAGCAACAGTGTGTGCCAGATGAAAAACTTGTTTCATAAACATAAAATTCAAACGAATTGTTTAACCCTACGTCTATATATCAGGTATATTTTTATCATGACAAAAGTCAAACTTTATATTGAAAAATTTTTTGTTTTATGTTAGCTGTTTTTCTTATACGGAATTTGACATTTGTCATGATAAAAATATATCAGGTATAGACGTAGGGTAATTATAAAGCCAAAACCTGAGTTTAAAAAAAAGTAACAGTTACCAATGAAAAACATTAATTTCTTAATAATATTTTTGGGGATTAAGAAATCCCGAAAATGCCGGGACCCCGGTTTGGGATTTGCCGGTTTGGGAAATGCCGAAACCCGAGTTTTTCAAAAACCAATCCCGATTGGCATTCCTAACTAGTACACACCAATATCAAAAAAAAGTTTATTTGTTCGCAGATAAATAGTTTCACTTACTAATTACACTGTTGTACAACACGAACAAAAGCTGATGGGTTTCTAAGAACTGATTCTGGGCACCAAAAAATATATTGACATAATTTCCATTGACCTTATTACTTGTCACCCTGGTTCTATGGGATAGATATTTTAACAATAATTGAGATATTTTAACAATAATTTGATTATTCATTTTATTTATCTTAAAACATCTCCTTCAGGGTTTCAATAATTTAAGTAGTGTCAACTCAAAGTTTTTACAGCTTCTATAAGCTTAAAATTTCCACGACACTTTCCAAAATTTGTTCACTAATTCTGCGGAAAATCACTCAAAGTTCGTTTATTATCGAATTTTTTACTTTAGGAAACGATTAGAGAGCACTGTAATCATTGATACTTATACAAACTATTCCACTTTGCTCTGTTATAGTGATTAAACGACATCTATTACTTAATTCATTTTGCATGTACTTTCCGAATTAAGCAATAATTTTTCTCGGCTTAAGAGAAGTATGACTTCAATTTCATGCAAATTTTATGAAATTTCTGTATAAGTTTGAACCGTTCACATTTTTATTTAAAAAAATTGTATGGACATTTTACTGCCTGTTCATTGATGTCGAAGGAATTCTTTCTTTCTTACAGTTACATTTGAAACAAGGACAAAGTTTTAGAATTTGTTTTTGTTTCAAATGAAATTGTAAGAATGAAAAATGTCCTTCGACATCGATAAACAGGGTATTAGTATTTATACAGGCGATGAAAAACATAGCAACTTTAAAAGAGAAATTAAACAATTTCATCGTGTAAATTTAGTCGTACTGTCAGTCAAACGAACTTTTGTAATATTTAAAGAAATATTGAAAGTTTTGATATTAACACCGCGTCTTCACGAGACATTAACTTTGATATAACATGAGAGAGAACGTCCGCAGAACAAGAAAACTAAAGTATCGAAATTTCTCTTCATGTCATACAACAGGACAACGTATTTTTAATTTTCTTAAGAGATTTCATTTGCTACAAATACTCATTGGGTTAAAATTCAATATTTTTGCGTAATTAGTAGTTTTATTTATGATTTTTCAAATAAATGTTAATTAAAAACTCAATCAAACAATTTTAGATACACAAATTCACAGAAATTTTATTAAAAATTTTGATTTTAATTTATTTCAATAAACACAAACACACAATTTATTTAATTTCATATTTTTTGACATTTCATATCATAAGATTGTTGTGATAATATTTATTATAACAACTCTCTCATAATAATTAATTATTATGACATTGCGATAACACTAATTTGAAGTCTACACGTAACAGAATTCTCTCTGCGATTAAATTTGACGCTTGCTAACAGAAAAATATTGATATTATGTCTCGTGAAGACGCTGTGTAAAGAAAAACAGGATTTAATACAAATTTCTTATATGAATCAAAATAAATTTGGCAGTCACTTACGTCATTTTATAAATATGTATATCAAAAAATTCCATATATTTATGAAATAACGTGTACTTTTAATTTCCCCTTTTCCCGGGAAATTTTTTAGATTGTCCCGGGAAAGCGGGATATTAAAAGTAGACTTTTCCCGGGAATTTCCGATGCCCAAACCCTAATGGCAATCGAGCCTCAGTTGGGTTGTCAGTTTCTGAAAATGAGGCTCAGTAGTAATGGCAACTGGCAACTGAGAGCTGTCAATTTCAGTTGGTATTTAGTGGCTCTCTGGAACCATTAATTTTCAGTTGCCGACTGGCAACTCAACTAAAGTTTGGTTGCATTAAATAATTGACCCAATTATGGTTGTTTTATGTTTTTTTCTATAATAATAATAATAATAAAAATGTTAAAAAAAATATTTTCATATTATTTTAGTTTTGGTACTTTCTTTGTAGGTAAATGCATATTTTTCATTTTTGGGTGCATTTGTTAAGCGCTTAAAATGAATTTTTAGATGCCTTGAACCCTGATTATGAAAATAGTCTCTTTTTTTCGTGCAACATTCAATATGAGCACAATACGTCAAAAAACCAATACTTTTAACTTGCAATTAAACGCAATTCTAATGGAAGAATAATTAATAACAACAACAATTGAACTTCTACAAAAAATAAAATAAAAAGTCAAGCATGTTTGAAAAACGTAAAATTTTTGTTAATTAAAATTGTCCAATTGCACGCACGTAATGAACACATATAGACATGGCTGGGTACTTTTCAGATAATTAACAATTAAGTAATTTCGTGATCTCGGGAATACACACATAATAATTGAACAGCCAATAAAAAAAACTTTTATATGTATAATTTAGGTAAAATAAATCAAATCAAATCAAATAAAATAAATAGTTAAAATTTAAAATACAAAAACTAATGAGCCGCCATGCCATGCAACAATTTAACTGGAAAAAAGCAATTTGAAAATAAAAAAATTGTCAAAATTCCAATGAGTACGACATAGAACGCATTTTAATTAAATATCAAATTTTATAGTATTTAATTGAAACGAAACGAAATGAAACGTTTATCAAAATAAAAAAAATAATAAACCAAAAAACGAGCGAACAATTTTATTTTTATTAATTAAAAAGTGTGACTAAATAAACAGCCAAGTAATTAAAAATGTTCTACGAATTAGTTTTTGTATGTTAATAATAATAAATGTATAGAAAAATATACATTTTTTTCTTCAACACGAAAAAACAATTAAACAAATTTGGGGTCGGTTGAATTGAAATTTTCAAGCAATAATTTTAATCACCTTTAGGGGTTTTACAACATTTTTCAGATGAAGAAAGAAATATCTTAATTATAAATATGTAGTTTCAAGTTTTTACTAAAATTTAAAATAGAATCTTATAATTAGAAAATCATTTTTTATTGATAAAAAAAATATATTTTTATGATTTAGAATTTATATTTTTATGGTTTTTAATTTATGTGGCAGCGAAGACAACGCCAATAGTGGCAGTTTGATAAAAATTCTTTAATCATCAAAATGTTTATAATGTCGATTGTATAGTTTCAGCTCAAAGCTATTGAAATAAATTGTGGTGAAAAATTTAATATAACGTTAAGCCAAGCAAGCAAATGTAAAAACAAAAATTTTTTATACTAAAAATTACTTATATCTCAAGATATGTAGTATACCTAACATGACCAGAAGGTTTTTGCCAAAAGCGGGACTAGAACGCTTGATAAGCGGGATTCAGAAGAAAATGTGACAAAAAAAACGGGATTTTATAGTACATCTTGTAGAAAGCGGGATGTTGTAAGCACACTCCACGCAGTAGTTTCAGAGATATCGTTGTTTGTATTTTGTAAAATATTTTTTTTAAAAAGTTCATATTTACTAAAATCGACTTTTGATTTTGTTCACAATTAAGTGAGAGAACTAAATCAAATAAACCGCTTTGCATGTACAAACACATTTAGCTATCGTTACATTATGGCTAGAATAACGGGCAGCGCCACCCCCATGAAAAGCAAATATTGATTTTAGCTACTTCTACCTAAACGATTTTTATGAAACTTCGCACACACAATTATTTCTTGTGAAAGTACAACATGATGATCCAAAATGACGGCAGTGCCACGCCTATTTTGTAGTCGGTTTTTTTTTGCAAGAATTATATTTTCTAATTTCGTAGCGCATTTTTTTAATAATTAAAACAAAAAGAAAAGCTTTCAAAGACTATAAACAATTTATTTTAAATCATTTTTATAGATTTAATAAGAATTTGATACACACATGTCGCTACCTCAGTATTGGTTTGCTCCTTTCTAATGCTTTTTCCTATGTTTATGGAGCAAACCAATACTGAGGTAGCGATGTATGTCATCATGTCACCACTCACTCACTATAAAACCAAAATGTATAAATGAGTATCATCAGCAGTATCATTTATTTAATTAATTATGTGATAACACAAAAATGTGTTTGCAAACTTTCCATTTAGAACATTTTTAGATTTTCATGTCACAATTCCAGTGATATTAAATAACATTTGTTAAATAAAACTGATCACGAAAAATATAAAAAAAAATTTAATTACCGCAAATAATGATCGCTTGAGAGCAGCATAATTTAGCACCAATTATATTTGATGTTTTTTCTTTTTACAATGGCACAATATTTAAACAATTATTTTTTTTATTCATTCATTAATAATTTTATTGCATTTATTTTATGTTTGTAACGCATTTTTTCTTAAATTTAAATATCTGCTGTATTTGATTGGTTTTTTGACTTTGAACTTTAAGGCACTAGCTAATAAATGATGACCACAATATCGTGTCGATTTCAAAAGACAACAAACAAAAATTTGATGAAAGAATACGCAAATACAACCGTTAAAAATTAAAATTTATTTATTTATTTAATATTTTCTTAATTCTTGGTTAAAAACCTTTAAGAGGCACACAAAGAAAATTAGAAAATCCGATGTACAACACGAAACGGAATTATAATGACAAAACAACAAACAATGTTCTTCTTTCTTTGTACGCGTTTTGTTTAACAAAAAACAAATAAAAATATATAAATAAATAAAATCTATCGCTGTGAGTCAGACAGAGTCAGTCACCAGCGAGCAGTTAAATTTTAACACTAAAGTTGCTACAAAAGAGTTGTAGATCTTTTTCGTTTTTTTTTGTTTGTTTTTATTTCGATTTGAATTTTCATTACTGGATATAAATTCCGCTTTCAGTTCTATATTGACGTAGTAGTTCATCGTATTAAAGTTTGATTTTCACTGTTTCTTATGAGCGTGAGTATCATTGCGGTTTCGATTTCATGGATAAGAGTCTTGTTTTTCTGACCCAGCAAACGATCGTGGAGCATGAATGAATGATTGAATCAAATGAATGAATGTTTTTGTGATGACAGCCCGGTTGGTTGCCGTTTTGATTTGTCCGATACACTATACAAACACTTGGTTGAATGTGTGGAAGGGGTTACGTATGTACATTAGAGCGACTCGACTTGTATGAAGATGAAAAATTTCTTTTTATGATCCCTCTCAAATTATAGAGCGGTCTTTTTAATGAGGTTTCCTAAAACATTGGACCGTGTCTAAAAAAGGTATATTTTTATAGTTTTTTGCATATTTTCGTATTTTATCCCAAGACAACATATAAAAAAATTACATCGCTTGAAGGATATTTTCAAGCTGCATCCAATGATGCATTAAGCTTTGCCATTTATACCAGCAGCAATGCGGTATTCCATAAAAAACACGATTCTTAAGAGTTTTTATTGCAGCAGGTGCTTCTTATATTAAAATAAATTTTACCTTTTTAGGAATTATTTCATTTGAGGCAATGTTTATTTACTGCGTGTTCCACTAAATGCGTACGACAGTGCCTTTCTTACAAATATATTGAAAACAAAAATAAAAAATTCGATTTTGTTTTGGTTTTCAATATATTTATGAGAGCAAAACTGTCTAAAACGTTTAAAATTCGTGGTTTTTATGCAGTAACGCATTGCTGATGGTATGAATGATAAAATTTAATGCACCATTGGATGCAGCTTAAAAATATCTTTCAAACGATTTAATTTTGTTATACGTTGTCTTGGGAGAAAATGCCAAAAAAAATGTGCAGAAAACTACAAAAATATACCTCTTTTAGCCACGGTCCAGCTCACGGGCGGTCATCACTAGACTTCATTAAAAAGAGCGATCTTTAATATGAGAGGGGTAACCACAATTTCTTTTTTTTTTGTGAGTCGCTTTAATGTACCTACATTAGAGAGCGTGTAAATATATGAATGAATGAGTGAACGACAATGGCGTTAAGTTTTGCCAATCCATAAAAAAATATAAACCATTAACCGCACACTAACACACGTCTGTCTCTTGTTTACACTTAAATTTATCAACGAGCCACCATATTAAACCCCAAAAAGCCAAATAGACCGCCACAAGTTGTTGGTTAAGCTATAATGATGTAATATCTATCATTAATAATAGAGAGGTTTTTTATTCTTATTTTTTTTTTCCTTTTTAAATAAAATATACTATAAGATTTCTGTGTTCTAAAGATGACGAGGATTGACTTTTTTAAGTGCTGACGATAGTGAAAAATTAATATTTAGACAAAAATACATTTTTATACAATAAAAGCAAACATCACCAGAAAGAACAGCAACAACAATATTTAATGCATTTTAGGCAAATGCACACACACACACACACACAAACAGTCATATTTTTAATGAGCTTCTCAAATAAAATGAGATTTTGAAACGACTGTTAAAATACTCTATAAGATTTTGAACATTAATTATTAATAAAAAAATGAGTTACGATTGAACTTGCAGAGCAGGGATACTTCCCGCTAATTTCAAGATCAAAGCGCTGGAAAGTCCATTCATTTTCGGAATAATTAAAGGAACCGCCAGTGAAAAATATTGGAAGCTATTTTTAACGAATTACTTTTTATCTGCTTTCGAAGTGTCAATAAGTGTAATTTTTTTTTTACTTTTCAGGAAGTTATGATGCATTAACAACATCCAGGTAATTCATGAAAATCTTATTCTAATCTCAGTCAAAAATATTTAATCAATCAGTTACTCTCATAGTTATTATATGAATATACTAACTTCGTGCCGTTGCTTCATTAGATGTGACTGAGGCGATAAACACGTTAAAGTGTAAAGATGTCATGAAATAAAATTCCTGAGTTCGAGCCCTAGTCGTGCCAGTCAACAAAATACCAATAACAGAAATTAAATTATGTGAACGAAAATTAGATACATATACCGATGGTCACATGTTGACAATACGTGTATGCATGATTGCATTTTTTTTTTATTCCTGAGTTGAAATCTTCGAAAGACTCTGGCAGTGGTGGTGATTGCTAGGAGTGCGAGACTTTAGTACTGACCACTTACGTCACGAGGTGGGAAAGGTCATAGACCCGATTTAAGCCACATTGATTCTTCTGCAAATTTCTTCTAACCTACGAAGTTCCAATAGAACCAATTTCAGTAAATTACATTCCGTTACCTAAAACTAACTAACATTTTCATTATTTTACAGAAGAATCAAAAAACATTCTAAATGTAATTTTGACTTTGGGCTATATTTTGTGAACCGTAGCAGGTAAACGCTTAAAATTTTCACAGTATGTGTATTATTCTGGCTACTATAAGAAAATGAAATAAAGTTAAAAATTAAATTGGGTGTAGACAAATAATGTTACTGGCCAGGCCTGTTTCCTTTTGATTTTTTTAATAAGTCTGAATTTTTCGCAGTGATAATATACTGGTGAAATACATCGGAGTTTATAAAAAAGTCGATTTCTAATTTTTGTTAATTAGGGCGTTTTGCGTTTTAGGTCACGATACACACGTCCAGTTATACAAAGATTCCAATATGATTGGAACTATGTTGTCCGGTCTAATGCTTCGCCCTAAGACTTCTTCTAAATACACCCTCCAATTATCAAATCGTGGTCAGATGAAGAACACATGTTCAACAACTTCCACGACATTACCACCACAACTCGAACAAAACGGAACATTGTCATGTCCGGAACGGTACAAGTACGACCTAAAACAACCATGACCAGTCAAAAACTGTGTAATATAAAAGTTCAAGTCCCCGTGTCCCCTTGATAACCATATCCTGATGTCATCGTTCTTGCCAATTCCGTAGGCACAAATCTGTCACACCATCCATACTGTCCGATACGGCCTCTAGCTCAATGGGTATCATGTCGGCAATGACAAAAGCGGCCACGTCCGATACAGTTCGGAATGCGCTACATACTCGCAAGGCAACCAGCCTTTAAACAAGGGATATCAGATTCACATATTTAGAATATCTCAGTGAATCTGACAATATAAGGGATGCATGCATATACAGGGCTGGGCAATATTTTTTTTTTTTTGGAGAACATTTTTTACGTCCCGTGGCGCGTTTCTCAAAAAGTACAAGTTACAAATCTAAAAGTAAAATACACACAAAACAACAATATAATTTTTAAGTGTCGTTGTTTTGTGTGTATTTTACTTGCTCTTGAAAACAGACCTGACTTTTAAGTCAAATTTTTAGAGAGCGAATAATTTCCAGAAATTCGGAAATTAATTGGCCAGCTCTGCGTTCGCCAGATTTGTCAGCACCCGACTATTTTCTTTGGGGTTATTTGAAGAAGCAAGTATATGTGAACAAGCCCGAGACAATCCTTGAACTCAAGGCCAACATTGTTGCAGAAATTCCAGCGCTACAGCCACAAATTTTGAAAGATGTTATGTAAAATGCTCTAAAACGAGACCATAATTTCGATGCTGAAAATGGGGGTCATTTTAGTGACATTATTTTCCATACTTAGTGTATTCCCATAATGACATTCTTGCAATTCCACAATTTCGCTTCCTAAAGGAATATTATAAAATATTTCCCCCCCCCCCCCCAAAACGAGTAAATTTCTATAGAGTTTCTAAAATATGTTTGGAAAAATAGTATGTTTTACTTAGAAGTCCCCCCCCACAAAAGCTCAAGCTGGCTCCGCGCCTGTTCGGAATACTTAATTTGGTACGTGCTTCGACGACTTTTCGTGTAGACGGCCTTCGGCCGGGTGGAAGAATTTTAAACTCTATGGTATATCAAGTCTGGGTTTCGCTTACGACAATTACACGGAAAGTACTAATATTGAAAATTGTCGTAAGCAAAGCCGAGATTTAACATATCATAGATTTTAAAATCCTTCCGACCGGCCGAAGGCCGGCAACACGCAAAGTCGTTAGGTTGTACAGGCAGCTTACGCTCACTTAGATCCATGGTTGGTCCCTTTGTGTTACCTGTAAAATAGAGGAAAAGTGAGAGGAAAGGAAGAGGTCAAGTGAAGGTGTGAAGAAGAAGAAGAGAAAGGAAGAGAGAGAGAAGAGTTATGGCGATCACTCGCCAGAAAGGGGTGGTTCAGGGCTGAAACCATCCACTGCGCCTTATGAAGAGGCTAAGTTTAGTAGGGTTCGTCGTTGATAGCTCAGATAGACTGACGAAGGATTGCTGACCAAGTTGTGTCAGTCGCTGGTTTTCCAGCGAGATGCAGAGGCAAAGGAGGTGAAAGATGGTCTCCTCATCCCGACAGCTTCTGCTTAGTGAATCTTGGAATGTTTAACTTGAGATACGCTTTCGACGACTTTACGTGTAGCCGGCCTTCGGCCAGACGGAAGGATTTTAAACTCTGTGCTATGTCAAATATCAGCTTCGCTTACGACAATTTTCAATATTAGGAGCCTTCGGAATGCTTAATTCGGTACATGCTTTCGACGACTTTCTGTGTAGCCGGCCTTCAGCCGGGCGGAATCATATTATACTCCATAGTATATCAAATCTCGGCTTCGCTTACAATTTTTTTTGATTACTTGCCTTTGGAATATTTAATTTGAAACGCGCTTTTGGCGGACGGAAGGACTTTAGACTCTATGTGATACGTAAAATTTTGAGCTACGGTTTCCTTGACGTCTTAAATTTCCGTCCTTCGATAAATGATTATTACTGTATTATATGTTTATAAATTTTTGTTGTATCTATGATAATTATCTAAATTACCCTTGGAGAGCCATACTATAATGTTTGGCCAATGGAAAATATTGCCTTTTATTCATACTTTTATTGCAGTTCAGTAAGAAACGAAGACTATTTATGCTGTAAGTTTTTTTTTTCAATATAAAAATTAAATTACTATAATTTTAAATTTTTTTTTTTTGTTTTTTTTAATTTTGGGCGATATTTCATTTTTTTGCGATTTTTAATTTTTTTGGGCGATTTTTCATTTTTAAATTTTGGGCGATTTTTCATTTCTATTTTTAGGCGATTTGTTTTTGGGCAATTTGTTTTTGGGCGATTTTTCATGGAGCCTAAAATTTTACTACAATTGTTAAAGTAGAGTAATTTAATTAGTATTAAAGAAAACACCACAGGATAAGTACTTTAAGTTTGTATCTATAACTCATCACTGAGTATCTTAATTATGTCAATTAACCCCTACACTGACAACACCATTTAAAAGTGGCAGGTCCTTCTCATTTAAAGTTGCAGAACTTAACAGGTTCTCTTCCCTCTAGCGAGTGCTCTATTAACTATAATATAGTCTCCGCTAAATAGAATTTGTTTGCGTCTCCGATAGTTAAATTTCAATTTATCTTCACACACATATCAAAAAAATTTATTTGTTCAAATTAATTTTCCTAACATTTATCATTTATAGCATATTGTAGCATATCTCTAGCAATATCTTCATCAACCATTCGAAAAGTAAATTAATGCTCGAAAAACCAAAATTAATAGTTTTGCTTAAAAAAATTAAAAAGCTGAAATCAATAAACATTTTAATGAAAAAATGGCAAATATTCAGCAAAAAGGCAAAGTCAGTGTCATTTAAAAATTAAATGAATGATGCTAGAGAGGCTGTCTGATGAGCAGACTTTATGACAGACAAAAAAGAAACACATAAGTTGAAGCCGGCTATTAAATAACTTGAATATACAGAAATCGATGAAACAACGAACAACAAAAACAGCACAGCAATAATTTTTGTGTTGTACTCGTATGCACAATACGGATGGTTGAATGGAAAACACTAGAATGTAATTGTGATTGATACAATACATATTAGAAATATAAACAATAACAACAACAACAACAACAACAGCAACAACAACAATCTATTGGTGGCTGGTTGGCATGGCAGGCTTTTGGAAAAGACGACAAATATAGAAACACATTTGTTCCCTCGCTTGTCATTTTCAAAAGCAGCTCAACACTTAAAATTGATTCTAAATGCGTTTTTATGCCTCGTAGCCTCTCTACTATTTTTTTTTTTTGATTTTATTAAATTATTTCAAATGTTTTTGTTGTTTATTCGAATATGTATGTATTGTTTGCAAATTTTGAACATTAGAAAAAAATTTGTTAACAAAAACACCTTTTAACAAATTTAGATGCTGCTTAAAGATTTATCATTATTTTTGTTGGTTGTTTTTTTTTCAATTATTTTTTATATTTTTTTCATCAAATATAAAAATCAATCATGTTCGTTCGCTAGGCTTGTAATTAATTGTTGTTACGCACTTTTTGTTGTTGTTGCTTTGAAATTTACGGATTGGTGATATAGATGCGTTATACGAATGATAGATATTGTTATAATTTATTATTAAAACATTGTTATTATTATTTATTTTTAATTGAAATTCTAACACCCAAATGCTCAACACCTTGTATAGTTGCATAAAAAAATAAATGTAATATTTGATGTTTTTTAACACGAAATATTAGGTATGTTTGAAAAATCATGGTGTGAGCCTGAATCCCATAGCGACTTTGTACGATTGATTGTTCGCTTGAATATGGTTGTGATGCGTGTATGTGTGTGTATGAGTGTGTGATTGATTTGGCAAAATATAATTTTTCAATTTTAAGACAAGTTTATTAATAAAGTTGACTGCAAGAGTGCAAACGTTTCAACGCAAAAATACTAAAATTATTAAACTAGTAGAACAACAATCATAAAAATAACTTTTTTTCAAATTTAGAAATTCAAGCAAATGTTCAAGTAAGTTTATTCATATTTAAGGCTCCTACCTATGGTGCTATCACTTTCATTTCGCTGTCCGTCTGTTCGAGAACCGTAATATGTAGACAAGCAGTTGAAATTTTCACAGTGTGCCTTGCTATTGCCGTTATGACAATAAAAATAAAATAAAGTTCAAGATTACATACCGCCCCATTAAAAAAAACATCATATCGTGTCTCAAAAAACGAAAATGTTCAAGTCACTAAATAACATTTTCAGAAACATATCTTACCCCCAAGCCAAAGTTATACCCACTAAAAAGCTTTTACCGGTCATATACATACAAACATATCGATGGTTTAATATAAAAACGGCGTACCACGATTTTTTTCGAAATCGAGTTTTAAATTGATAGTTGAGTCGTAGTTGTCAAATTCTTATTATCAGCCATGTCACAGAATACCATTCCGATCGGAATTGATTTCAATTCCGTAAGTTGCTTCTTCAGAAAACGAAAAACGAAAATTTTCTTCGTAATCAAACCACTTTTAAATTTCAGACTGGAATTGAAAAACACTTTTGTACAAACTTCATTTGCAGTAAAGATTAAAAAACGTGCATACTTTTAGGAGCGTCAAGTAAATATTTGGTCATGACCTTTCCGTGTTAATAAAAAGTTTAATCTGAGCTTTGCATCTAAAAACAAGAGTAAACAAACGCCTCAAGGTATAAAAACTTTATCATTGTAAAAACGAAATACAAAATAAACGGAATCTAAAGCAACAAAACTGTACTTTTTCGGAATGACAACTACGGAATCAAGACCAATCCGAACGGAATCTGTGACTGTTACGTAAGACTCCTGTGCATGAACGTACCGGCCGGTCTCTTGAAAACATTGCTGCTGCAAACAAGTGTTGCCGAAAACGCGAAAACATGCAAAATTTCATGAAACGAGTAATGGCCTGCCATTAGAACCGTGGGGGCCATTTGCCGGATATTTATTACATAAACAGCAAAAAAAGACATGCAAAAGAAATAGTTAGAGCATGGGTTCTACTGAAAATGAACTAGTTCAATTTAGGTGCAGAACGCATGATTTTAACACGGGAGTGCCATTGACGCGCATGGTTTCACATTTAACGAAACTGCTCATCATTGAAATGAGTGCTTAGAACCAATGCAAGTTCCATGATTCGTATACGTTTTTGCATGGGTTCGTGAAATTCATATATAAAAAATGAAAATAAAAAAAAATATTGCCGCAGCTGGGATATGAACCATGCTCTTCTGACTGTTATGACATGCTCTCTACCACTGAGCTATTGTCTTCTTATTTTTTGTTGGAGCTAAAACTTGTTTTATGAAAATGTGTCAATGTGATGATTTAATTCCGTTTTTGCATGCCTTTTTCGGTGGATATTTTATGCAATATATTGGGTGTTTTTTATTGAGGTATAGAACTTTAAGTTGGCATCACTTTTTTAACTGGCGGCCATTTTGTCAGCTGTCAAGTGATTAATATTTAGTTTGGTTTGCCATTTCATCATGAACAGGTTGACAAAAGAACAACGCTTGCAAATCGTGCAAATTTATTTTGAAAATAATGGTTCAGTTCGCGAAGTTTACCGCAAGCAAAATCGCAAAATTTTGTTCAGTGATGAGGCTCATTTTTGGTTGAATGGCTACGTCAACAAGCAAAATTGCCGCATTTGGAGTGAAGAGAATCCACATGAGACCCTTGAGACGCCATTACATCCACAAAAACTGACTGTTTGGTGTGCTCTATGGGCTGGTGGAGTCATTGGGCCATACTTCTTCCGAAATAATGCTGGAGAGTCAGTTACCGTTAATGGAGACCGGTATAGAGCCATGATAACCGACTATTTTGTTCCCGAATTGGATGGCATGAATGTGAATGAGTTGTGGTTCCAACAAGACGGCGCTACATGCCACACAGCGCACGTCACAATCGATTTATTGAAGGAAACATTCGATGAGCGCATAATTTCGCGGAATGGACCTGTCAATTGGCCACCAAGATCGTGTGATTTGACACCATTGGATTATTTTCTTTGGGGATATGTGAAGTCGCTCGTCTACGCCAACAAACCAGAAACGTTAGGGGACTTGGAAGCCAACATTCGTGGCGTTATTGCCAACATACGGCCCCATATGCTCGAAAAAGTGGTTGAAAATTGGACCTGTAGAATTGGCTTTATTCGAGCCAGCCGCGGCGGCCACATGCCCGAAATCATATTTAAACATTAATGGCATAAAATTATCCTTCCAATAAAGCCAAATTGATGGACATTAAAACGATTTTCTTGTGTTTTATTTCAATTCGAAGTTCTATACCTCTAAAAAAACACCCTTTATTACCTTGTAAAATCGCATGCGTTTTTAATGAGTTCAAAAACTATATTTTTTTTTACGATTTACGATGGTATTCAGAATGCATTCGAAGAAACAAGAACTCAAGAAATCATGAAACACTATTTCATTTTGAACGCGTTCATTTATTTTTTGCTGGGTAGTTAATCGCAACATGTCTTCTTTACAATCCAATAAAAAAAAAAAATTTCAACTATCTCAAAAAATACTTGTTTTTGTGTTAAAATTAAAAATTGCGTTCTTACATGCGCAGTTAGCATTTGAAAGATTTTTTTTGCAAACTGAAAATTAGTGTATCAGCCATGTCACAGATTCTGTTCGGATTGGGTTTGATTCCGTAGTTGTTATTCCGAACAAGTACATTTTTGGTACTTTAGATTCTGTTTATTTTGTATTTCGTTTTTACAATGATAAAGTTTTTATACCTTGAGGCGTTTGTTTACTCTTGTTTTTATATGCAAAGCCCACATTGAGCTTTTTATTAACATGGAAAGCTCATGACCAAATATTTATTTGACGATCCCAAAAGTATGCACCTTTTTTAGTATTTACTGCAAATGAAGTCAGTAGAAGTGTTTTACAATTCCACTTTGAAATTTAAAAGTGGTTTGATTACGAAGAAAATTTTCGTTTTTCGTTTTCTGAAGAAGCAGCTTACGGAATTGAAACCACTTCCGATAGGAATGGTATTCTGTGACATGGCTGTATGTTTAGTAAAATATGTAAGTAAAAATATATGTTGCCAACTCACCTTCGCCTTCGATCCTCATCTAAATTCGCCATATTTTATTTTTAAAAATTTTTAATAAATTTTGCGTATAATTCGTATAAAAAAAATATATTGTATGATTTAGCGTTGATCGTTTTTTTTCTCTTTTTTATGAGTTCCACAAATGAAAATAAAAATGGGGAAGAAAGTTTGTTGCTATTTCTTCGTTTTGTTGTAGGGTTTTTTTTTATATTATTGCATTTTTAGCTAAAATGAATGTACAAATAAAAAGCTGTTGACAGCTTCTCAAATGAAATGGACAACATTAAAAGTTGTGATGGTTGTTTAACTAATAAGAAACAAAGACACAACAAGATGCTGATGCCAATAGTGAGACTACGTACGTCTGTTTGTCTTCCTTATTTCCTTAAAAATTTTAAAGGTTTCTTTCTTTGTTATTGTTGGAAGAATTGTCAATGTTGTTTGGCACTATTAGAAAATATTGAAAATATAGTTGCTATTGTTGTTGCTGTTGTGGTTGTATGTGAAAAGCAGTTCGCCATCTATTTTGTTTTGTTTTGTTTTTCTTATTGATGGATGCAGCACTTGGTATTGTAGGAGTTTTGAAGATTTGTAAAGCAATAGTAGAAAAACTATCAATGCCAATTAATGTTTTCTCCCACTTTTCTAAAAGGCTATCAATTCAATGATGAAAGCTTTTGCTGCTGCTGATGACGATGATGATGAGGACAAAGGTTTTTTTCTTTTCTGTCTATTTTTTCTTGTTGGTTTCGATGATTCTTCCTTATTTTTGTTTTGTGCTATTGGCGTAACGGCAACAGTATCAATAGGGTGTATTGATCATGATTTTTTCTGGAGTTTGTTTATACTGTACAGTTGTTGTTATTGCATTTAGTTTGTGCATGTATTTGCTCTATCGCCAAATTTTACTACAGTTGTGTGTTGCCTTTTTTTCAAATAATTAAAACAAAATATTGAAACCGCAGACAGCAAAAACACCACGGAAAGAGGGACTTTGGGTCTCCTTCTATTGCTTAATTTTTATTTTATTGAGTATTTTTTATATAATTTTTTATATTGTCTTTTAATTTAATCTTTGCTTATTAAGTACTTTTTTTCTAACAGGATTTTAATTTTGTTTTAATTTTCATGTTTTGTATGTAGGATTTTTATTATGTTTTTATTAAATAAATATATAATTGAAAGCAAAGTTTCGTATATTTTCTCCTGCTTTTTGTGTGTATTGTCTTCTATGTTTTGTTATTCTTTTTCAAAGTTTGTTCGCCATATCGCTATTTGGTTTGGTATTTCCAGGTGAGTGTTTCTTGCTCAAATGGACGATGTCTCCATTTATTGTTGGTTTTAGTTTTGAGTTGATTTTCTGTTTGTCCCCCTGTCTATCTGTTTGTTTATTTTCTTTTTGTATTGATATCAGTAACAGTAATTCAAAGCAGAAACAACATTAGCAAGTCCCTTCATTTATGTTGAACAGTTTTGCATTTAATTTGTTCAGTTGGCGAGAAATGTTTTGTTTCTGAAAAAAATGGAAATAAATTAAAATTAAAAGAGTTGCGTATATGTATATACAAAAATATTTTAAGTCTTAAAGTATTTTCAATAAGCGGATCTTTCTAATACTAAATATTTAATAAAATCCCAATTTTGTTTTTCAACTGATCGTATTAAAAAAAATATTTTTGATAACCTTCATTTTAAAGCTTTCACCAAAAAGACAATGAATAAACTTGCCCAGGCAGAAATTGCCAACCGCAAAAAAATTGTAGCAACTGAGAAAGCACTTTTACACAAGAAACCAAAATGGTTTGCCGATGTTACGTTAATAGGCCTGATTGTGTAAGGAGCTGTCGTAAACGTCTATGTCGTTTTTTGTAATAGCTTAAAGCAGCACACAAACCGTTCTCTTTAATCTACAACAAAAAACGACTTAGGCGTTTACGCCAACGCTTTGCACAATCAGGCCCAACAAAAAATCTTTTTAATTTTTTTTACATATGTATATATATTAACGGTATTATGTATAATGAAAAGTTGGCATGATGTTAGCACAAGTGGCAAAATTGAAAATAGCCTTAAGGAGTTTTGTCATACAATTTTACAGTAAAAACAGCGCTAAAATATAATATTGAGTTAAAACTACATTATGCGCCGATGTTTAACGCCAAATTGTATGGAGAAACTCGTTACGACCAAGTTTAATTTCGTCACTTATGCTAACTTCATGCCAATTTTTCATTATACATACGATCTTTAAGTATATTTCAATTGTTTTCTGGTCTAAATCTTCAACGAACAACATCATAATAATTCAATGTTCATTTCAATATCTTATACATGCTTTAAACCAATTGCTCCAGCATATAACAAGAAAAAACGGAATTATGTAGCTTTGCAATTTGCTAACGGCTGGCATATCGCAACAAAAAGCTGAAATTTTAAAATTTAACAAGTTTACCTTTCAATGGTATGTAGACCCATATAGATAGTAAAAAAAAATATACATATAACATTTGAAAGTTTTTCGTTTATACCTGCGCATATGATATTGGGAAAGCACTGAATTTTTAGTTTTCACAATGCTTGGCCATCAATATGACAAATGATCGTCCAAACGTGAGTGGACGTTATCATTTGCGTTTCGGCAAAGCACTTTAAACGTTGAACATCTTACGTCTTGCCATCGTTTGAACCATCCTAGAAAACGCTTTGCCTTCGTTGACCCGATACCTGCGTAATTTAATAAATAAATTAAGGAAAGTGCGACTTTACCTTGCACACGAAGGGTTCCGTATGAATACACATACATATGTATATCCCATTTCATTTTGCCTTTTTTCTTTTTGGCAATTTTTCTGTTTTGGTTTTCCGTTTAATTTTAGTTTTTATAATTTTTAAAGTTTTTTTGTTGATTTTTTTTTGTTTTTTTTTTTGCGATTTCTTTTTTGCCGATTTTTTTAGTTTTGGCGATTTTTTCGGTTTTTGGTGATTTTTGTTTAGTTTTAGCGTTTTTTTGTTTTTTTTTGTTTTGAAATTTGTTTCGTTTTGGCGATTTTTTTCGGTTTTTGACGATTTTTTAGTTTTTTTTTGTTTTGACGATTTTTTTCGGTTTTAAGCATTTATTAGTTTTTTAGCAATATTTTTAGTTGTAGTGATTTTTTGCCTTTCACCGACTTTTTTTTAATTTTGGTGCTTTTTTCTTGTAAGCACTTTTTTCATTTTGGCGATTTTTCGTTTTGACATTTTTTTTAATTTTGGAATTTTTTAGTTTTAGCGTTTTTGAAAATTTCAAAAGTTTACCTCTTACGGTTTCCAAAATACAGCATATTGTCTAAATTACATAGTAAAATTACATTAACTGATGGAACACCATTTGATTTTTATTGTTTTAAAAATCAGTGTTAATTGGTGTAGTATATTGTACAGACTACACAAAGTAACAATAACTTTGAAAATTTAAAGCGTCTATATACAAGTGTCTGTATATTACATTAGTATTTCAACATGTTTCGTTGCTCGCTTTAGAACACAATTTAATTTTTAACTGTCTGTGCAGTTGTAGCGGCAAAGGTTTTACATATTCTGTGAAAATTTTAGGTTCGCAGCTCTTACGGTTCCCGAGAAAACAGCCTGTGAGACACAGAGAGAGAGAGAGACAGACAGACAGACAGACAGCGTAGCGAAAACAATAGGCTGCTTTACACTTTTGGTGTACGGAACCCTAAAAAAGGTAAAACCAACGCGAAGCAATGAGTTAAATTAGTGATAACATATTAAAATTTGTTGATCGTGCTGTCTTACCTATTTTGGTAATTCTATCAAAATATCTACAGAATGTTTATTTAGCACGCCTCTTTCTAGAAACCCAAAGCAAAACCAGACAAGGGTCAGAATTTTTCAAGTTAGGTTAAGCGAGAAGAGAAGAATGGAAGTGAGAAAACAATACGCACTAATTTATCCGACAGTTAAAATAAACCTATACATAGTTTTATTTATATGGTGCGGTTTAAAACATTTTAAGTAATTGGCCAATTCACAACCAATTGTATGTGTTGTAGGCAGGCGCGGATCCAACTTGAACTTTTTGGGGGGCGAGAACTTCTAAGTAAAACATACTATTTTTCAAACTTCTTTTAGAAACTCTATAGAAATTTAATCGTTTGGGGGGGATATCCCCTTTCCCCCCTTGTATCCACGCCTATTTGTAGGTCGCATAATGTTGTTGGTAATTTCCAAGTAAACATTTGTTTAGAAACATGTTTATGTGGAAATTACCAACAATATTTGTACGATCTACAACACATACAACAGGTTGTGAATTGAGCAAATATATTATATGGTTATTTCGAACTTATGTATTTGCTTGTGAATCCAAAGTTATTATTACGGTAAGGTTCGTAACGTTATACTCAGAAAGAATCAGGTATGATTAATATTCCAAGGAACAATAATATGTAATAATATCGATATTTCTAGTTGGGTTCTACTAAAATATTTCTACACACATGGGTTCAATAGAATTACGGGTCGAAAATAACGGCACTCATTACGATGAATAAAATCGGAAAATCTATCAAACATCTGCAAATTGTTTTTATCATTAGCCTGCTGCTTTGCGCTTCCAACCCTAAATGGAATAGAATATAAGTTGTCTGACAGTGTGAAGTATTTATGCAAGTGCCTACGCAAAGGGAACTTTTGGAATAAATCGTACTAACGCAAAATGTCTTTTCAACATGGTAATAAAGCGCACACTTACATACAATTAGCCATGAATTCTGAGATCAGACTCCAGGCAACCATACCAACATTTTGAGTCTACCAACTGGTTTGGCCGAAAACATTGATTACCGCTTAACCATACCTTTACCCGATGATAAATTTGCTGTATTGCTCTCGGACACGTCCTTTTATCAAATCGTAGAGTAGGTGGAAGCGTCTTTATTCCCCGTTACCAACAGAGGATAAGGTTTAAGCTACATGTGCTACAGGCTGAAATATTAGCCATAAAAAGTTCATCACTCTGTATGATGTACTATAGGTACGGTGACCATTCGTCCTTTTTTTAAGAGGATAGTACTTTTTTGACACGATGTTCTTTTAGATTTTTTCAATAAAGTACTTTTTTTAATTAAATTGTCCTTTTTAGGGTTCCGTAGACCAAAAGTGTAAAGGAACCCTATTGTTTTCGCTACGCTGTCCATCTGTCTCTCTGTCTGTCTGTCTGTCCGTCTGTCTGTCTGTTTGTTTGTCTGTCTGTCCGTCTGTCTGTCTGTCTGCCATCTGCCTGTATGTCTGTCTATCACAGGCTGTTTTCTCGGGAACTGTAAGAGCTACGGACCTGAAATTTTCACAGAATAAGTAAAAATTTGGCCGCTACAACAACAAGCACATAACAGTTAAAAGTTAAAAGTTAAAGGGTGGTCTAAAGCGAGTAACGAAACATGTTGAATTACTAATGTAATATACAGACACTTATATATATATATATATATATATATATATATATATATATATATATATATATATATATATATATATATATATATATATATATATATATATATATATATATATATATATATATATATATATATATATATATATATATATATATATATATATATATATATATATATATATATATATATATATATATATATATATATATATATATATATATATATACACTTTAAATTTCCAAAGTTAGTGCTAATTAGTGTAGGCTGTAGGAATTAACATTAATATTTTAAACAATAAAAATTAAAAGGTGTTCTATCAGTTAATGTAATTGTGACTATGCAATTTAGACAATTTGTAGTATCTTGGAAACTGTACGAGACAAACTCATGAAATTTTAAAAAACGCTAAAAAAATAAAAAATTCCAAAATTAAAAAAATGTCCAAACGAAAAATCGCCAAAATGAAAAAATCGCTTTAAGAAAAAAACACCAAAATTAAAAGATGGCGAAAACGCAAAAAATCACCAAAACTAAAAAGATCCCAAAAAAAAAAGTAATATAGCCGCCGAAAACTGAAAAAAGTAGTCAAAACGAAAAAAACACTAAAGCCTAAAAAAACGCTAAACTAAAAATATGTATCATCAAAATCGAAAAAATCTTAAGAAATGGAAAAAATCACCAAAACGAAAAAAGGGCCAACACTAAAAGAATAGCCAAAAACCGAAAAAATCGCGAAAACAAGTGTCAAAAAAACCACCAAAAACCGAAAAAATCCCCAAAACCGAAAAAAGAACCAAAACTGAAAAAAGCGCCAAAACTTAGATAGATCGCTAAAACTAAAAATATCGCCAAAAAGCGAAATGAAAACGTTAAAACGAAAAAAACGCGAAAGGCCGAAAAAATAGGAAACATATCGTCCCATGAAACGTAAAACCATGAAAGTGACAAAAATGTTTAAATCGGTATTTTAATTAATTATTTTTGGTATGTTAGTTAATTCAAAGCCCGTGTCTCTAAAAACTGTTAGGCTTCTACTGTCATAAATATAACTTTTTCCATTCGCATGTAAAATTAAAAAATTTTAGTTACATACAGAGTTGTCAGATATGGCGATTTCTCGCCAAACGTGGCGCTTTTTCAACTTGTTTGAAGGCACAATTTTTGATTTGGCGACATAGCGATTTTTCTGATGGTAAAAATATTTGCTGGCGATTTATATGGCTAGTTTTCAACAAAATTGAACTTAAAGATGTTTATAGTTCAGGAGAATAACTTTGTTGACAGATTATTTTCGAAAATAACTCTCACCAAAACTTGTCTGGAAGAAATTAAGGCAAAGTGATTTTGATGCGATTTTATTTCTACTTTTGGCGATTTATATTTTTTTATGCGAAATTTTTTTGCGAACATTTTATAAAAACTTATATTAAAAAACTATTATATAAAAACAAATTTACTACATAAAATAGATTTTGGCGACTTTTGGCGATTTTCAAACTCAGGTGAAAAATGCATGATTTTAACATTAGAGGACATGCGTTCAGATTAAAATAAAATGCTCGTCATTCAAATGAGTGCTTATGACCGATGCAAACTCTTTGAATTTAGTCCCTTTTTGCATGAATGCGAAATACATATTAAATAATATAAATGAAATTTATTTGTAGATGGTTTAGCACTGTCTATGTGCACGTCATTGTTGCTTTAACAAATCGTCAATAGAATTCAACCAGATTTTTGAACAGTTCCAAACCCCTTATCTTATGTACACAAATTCAAAAACCATTTGAGAATTTACAAATGATTTTCAAAAATAAGCATTTAGGATTTGAAACTTAACAAAACCCAACAAAAAATTTGTATTCGATATGAACGATTTATTTTACTACACCTGTTCTAAACTAGGTTGTCCCAAAAGAAAAACCATTTTGGGGTTCAAGCATAATTTGAAAGCTCATAGGAACAGGTATTTTTCAGATTTTTTCAGATCTTTCAGAAGAGGTTGAGAGGTCGCAGAAGTCCGGTTTTCATTTAAAATCAGGTTTTTCGGCCGTTTTTCGAACTTTGCTCATAACTTGGTTAATAATCTCGTTATTTTAATTTCTGACAAAATATTTTTAGAGAAAAATTTCTAAACTTTACTTCGTATTGCATAACTTACAAGTTCCGGCAACAATTTTGACCATTAAGGTACCCTATATTAAAATTGTTTGTCATTTTTGGATAAATTCTGTAAATACGGTTTATAACTTTTAAAATTTCTATAAAAAGTATAAAAACTAGTGATGCAGTTTTAAAGACAGATGGATTTTAAATAATTTAAATTTAAAAATAAATGGAATTTGGTGTTACCGTTCCATATTTATACCATTCTCAAATTTAAAATCAGCTGGCCGATATATAAATCAAATAAATCGTTTTGTGTATATAAAAGTTTTCGTTTTCTTTGAATACTGAGAATTACAACAAATCTCGAATTTATTTGTAAAACTGTTATTTTATTGCACCGGTAAGTCTTTCATATTATGGAGTAGTAAAAAAAAATTTTAATTTTATTTAAAAATAGCATTGCATTCATTGAAAACAAGTGTGTGGCTTGTGAGAAAAATGATTGATGCCCTTGCAAAAATATACTGCCACATAGAGCGCCAGAATAATAGCGAAGAGTTTTAAAGATTTGTGCAAAACAAATCGAAAGATCCGTAAAATTTCTCGTGAAATCTTAAAAATGCACTCGAAGTTGGTAGTTTGAAGTAAGATACAGAAGTTCCTAAAAAAAAAACACCACCTTTGTGTAAGTCTTGACAGAACCGAAATTAGTTGCTGTAAAGCTTCGCTTATAGTGAGTTCTCAGATCCAGAACATCGCATCGTGAGAACCCAAATAAACTATTTTTAAACAAACGTTTCATTTTTATTCGTTTGTTGGGTATGAGTGGTAAACTGACAAAAAACTAATAATAATATCATAAAATGGGTACAAAGATAAAAATGTGTATAACTCAGGAACTATGCAAATTCAAAAATTATTTTTTTCAAGCTATTTAGATTTAATTTATCTTTGAACCTGCATAGTCATTTGTTTTCATTTTCATAGAACATTTGGAAGTTGTAAGGCGTTATTTACAACATTTGTGGAAAAATTACGAAAAATGGTGAAGTAGGGTACCTAAATGAGCGAATTCATTGCCAAAACTTGTATTTTTTGCACACAAAAATAAAGTTTTTCAATTTTCTTTTAACATGTTTCCCTAAAAATGAAGAAAATCATGTTTTTGAAAAAGTTATGAAGAAAACTCAAAAGCGGCACCTGAAATTTTCACAGAATAAGTAAAAATTTGGCCGCTACAACAACAAGCACATAACAGTTAAAAGTTAAAAGTTAAAGGGTGGTCTAAAGCGAGTAACGAAACATGTTGAATTACTAATGTAATATACAGACACTTATATATATATATATATATATATATATATATATATATATATATATATATATATATATATATATATATATATATATATATATATATATATATATATATATATATATATATATATATATATATATATATATATATATATATATATATATATATATATATATATATATATATATATATATATATATATATATATACACTTTAAATTTCCAAAGTTAGTGCTAATTAGTGTAGGCTGTAGGAATTAACATTAATATTTTAAACAATAAAAATTAAAAGGTGTTCTATCAGTTAATGTAATTGTGACTATGCAATTTAGACAATTTGTAGTATCTTGGAAACTGTACGAGACAAACTCATGAAATTTTAAAAAACGCTAAAAAAATAAAAAATTCCAAAATTAAAAAAATGTCCAAACGAAAAATCGCCAAAATGAAAAAATCGCTTTAAGAAAAAAACACCAAAATTAAAAGATGGCGAAAACGCAAAAAATCACCAAAACTAAAAAGATCCCAAAAAAAAAAGTAATATAGCCGCCGAAAACTGAAAAAAGTAGTCAAAACGAAAAAAACACTAAAGCCTAAAAAAACGCTAAACTAAAAATATGTATCATCAAAATCGAAAAAATCTTAAGAAATGGAAAAAATCACCAAAACGAAAAAAGGGCCAACACTAAAAGAATAGCCAAAAACCGAAAAAATCGCGAAAACAAGTGTCAAAAAAACCACCAAAAACCGAAAAAATCCCCAAAACCGAAAAAAGAACCAAAACTGAAAAAAGCGCCAAAACTTAGATAGATCGCTAAAACTAAAAATATCGCCAAAAAGCGAAATGAAAACGTTAAAACGAAAAAAACGCGAAAGGCCGAAAAAATAGGAAACATATCGTCCCATGAAACGTAAAACCATGAAAGTGACAAAAATGTTTAAATCGGTATTTTAATTAATTATTTTTGGTATGTTAGTTAATTCAAAGCCCGTGTCTCTAAAAACTGTTAGGCTTCTACTGTCATAAATATAACTTTTTCCATTCGCATGTAAAATTAAAAAATTTTAGTTACATACAGAGTTGTCAGATATGGCGATTTCTCGCCAAACGTGGCGCTTTTTCAACTTGTTTGAAGGCACAATTTTTGATTTGGCGACATAGCGATTTTTCTGATGGTAAAAATATTTGCTGGCGATTTATATGGCTAGTTTTCAACAAAATTGAACTTAAAGATGTTTATAGTTCAGGAGAATAACTTTGTTGACAGATTATTTTCGAAAATAACTCTCACCAAAACTTGTCTGGAAGAAATTAAGGCAAAGTGATTTTGATGCGATTTTATTTCTACTTTTGGCGATTTATATTTTTTTATGCGAAATTTTTTTGCGAACATTTTATAAAAACTTATATTAAAAAACTATTATATAAAAACAAATTTACTACATAAAATAGATTTTGGCGACTTTTGGCGATTTTCAAACTCAGGTGAAAAATGCATGATTTTAACATTAGAGGACATGCGTTCAGATTAAAATAAAATGCTCGTCATTCAAATGAGTGCTTATGACCGATGCAAACTCTTTGAATTTAGTCCCTTTTTGCATGAATGCGAAATACATATTAAATAATATAAATGAAATTTATTTGTAGATGGTTTAGCACTGTCTATGTGCACGTCATTGTTGCTTTAACAAATCGTCAATAGAATTCAACCAGATTTTTGAACAGTTCCAAACCCCTTATCTTATGTACACAAATTCAAAAACCATTTGAGAATTTACAAATGATTTTCAAAAATAAGCATTTAGGATTTGAAACTTAACAAAACCCAACAAAAAATTTGTATTCGATATGAACGATTTATTTTACTACACCTGTTCTAAACTAGGTTGTCCCAAAAGAAAAACCATTTTGGGGTTCAAGCATAATTTGAAAGCTCATAGGAACAGGTATTTTTCAGATTTTTTCAGATCTTTCAGAAGAGGTTGAGAGGTCGCAGAAGTCCGGTTTTCATTTAAAATCAGGTTTTTCGGCCGTTTTTCGAACTTTGCTCATAACTTGGTTAATAATCTCGTTATTTTAATTTCTGACAAAATATTTTTAGAGAAAAATTTCTAAACTTTACTTCGTATTGCATAACTTACAAGTTCCGGCAACAATTTTGACCATTAAGGTACCCTATATTAAAATTGTTTGTCATTTTTGGATAAATTCTGTAAATACGGTTTATAACTTTTAAAATTTCTATAAAAAGTATAAAAACTAGTGATGCAGTTTTAAAGACAGATGGATTTTAAATAATTTAAATTTAAAAATAAATGGAATTTGGTGTTACCGTTCCATATTTATACCATTCTCAAATTTAAAATCAGCTGGCCGATATATAAATCAAATAAATCGTTTTGTGTATATAAAAGTTTTCGTTTTCTTTGAATACTGAGAATTACAACAAATCTCGAATTTATTTGTAAAACTGTTATTTTATTGCACCGGTAAGTCTTTCATATTATGGAGTAGTAAAAAAAAATTTTAATTTTATTTAAAAATAGCATTGCATTCATTGAAAACAAGTGTGTGGCTTGTGAGAAAAATGATTGATGCCCTTGCAAAAATATACTGCCACATAGAGCGCCAGAATAATAGCGAAGAGTTTTAAAGATTTGTGCAAAACAAATCGAAAGATCCGTAAAATTTCTCGTGAAATCTTAAAAATGCACTCGAAGTTGGTAGTTTGAAGTAAGATACAGAAGTTCCTAAAAAAAAACACCACCTTTGTGTAAGTCTTGACAGAACCGAAATTAGTTGCTGTAAAGCTTCGCTTATAGTGAGTTCTCAGATCCAGAACATCGCATCGTGAGAACCCAAATAAACTATTTTTAAACAAACGTTTCATTTTTATTCGTTTGTTGGGTATGAGTGGTAAACTGACAAAAAACTAATAATAATATCATAAAATGGGTACAAAGATAAAAATGTGTATAACTCAGGAACTATGCAAATTCAAAAATTATTTTTTTCAAGCTATTTAGATTTAATTTATCTTTGAACCTGCATAGTCATTTGTTTTCATTTTCATAGAACATTTGGAAGTTGTAAGGCGTTATTTACAACATTTGTGGAAAAATTACGAAAAATGGTGAAGTAGGGTACCTAAATGAGCGAATTCATTGCCAAAACTTGTATTTTTTGCACACAAAAATAAAGTTTTTCAATTTTCTTTTAACATGTTTCCCTAAAAATGAAGAAATTCATGTTTTTGAAAAAGTTATGAAGAAAACTCAAAAGCGGCAGTCAAAACCGATTTTTGAAAAAAAAAATTCGACTTGTGCGACCTATACCCTTTACCGAAAAATCTGAAAAAAAACTCAAAAATACTTTACAATATGAGCTTTCAAATTATGCACGAGCACCCATAAAAATAAAAAAAAATATTTTTGGGACGCCCAAATGTACACCATTAGAAATCCATTGGAAAAAAATATATACCTACCGAAATAAAAAAAAAATACTGACACGGCTAGAATACGAGCCCGGGCTCGTATCGGACGTAAAGCATACTCTCTACAGCCGAGCCATATTCCAATTATTTTTTAATGAGATAAAACTTGTTTTAAAATACATACATAGCCCTGGAAAATAGTCAATGTGATGATTTAATTAATTTTTGCATGCCTTTTCCGCTGGAATATTTTTTACGATTTCAAAAACAACAGCTGATCTCCGATGGCATAAGAATGCATTCAAAGAAACAAGTTCTTCAGAAATCATGAAAACACTATATATTTCATCTTGCACGTGCTCATTTAGTTTTTGCTGGGTCAAGTCTTAATTAAGCATCCTAAAATTATTCCCATAAATTGTTTTTCTAATTCGGAGTTAGGGAAAGAGTACCTACCAAAATGATTTTTACATACATAACTTCCCTTTATGGACGACCTTCTTCCAAATTATATAAAAAAAACTATTGCAAATATCAGTTGGGCTTTCGTGCAAAGTTTACCTTAAAACCCCTCACCCAATATTACCAATTAATATCTATATTCTATGTATATGACCATAATGCACTTCATATGATATTTGCTCATTTACATATATGTGACCTTCTCCGAAAAAAGGGACCTAGTGTGTAAAAATGAAGTTTTGAGAAAAACGTATTTAAAGTTTCATACACCCTTTTAGGTACCAGAATCCACTCTTAAGTCCAAACCCGTTTTTTGACACACTAGGTCCCTTTTCTCGGAGAAGGTCGCATATAAATAGGTATGTAAGTCATAATTAAACAAATGGAAAAGTCTAAAATAAAAGTTGATTCTTTTAAAATGGATGGATATGGCTGTAAGTTTGTTTATGTGAATATTTACCTGCAGTCAGCAATTTTTTTTTTGGCGAATTAAGAGCACAAAATGGAATCAACAGAAAATGTCTTTCACAACACAGCAATACTTTTTTAACAAATTAGAATTTTTAATATGAATACATATATGTATATTTTCTTTAATTTTTCTTTTGTACATTTGTATTTGAATGCACCTGGAGGTTAACAACAGTAGCGGTTGGATGGTTGATAAGTGGTGGTAGTGGTGACTGAGATGGATAAGTAGTGTTGGTGGTGGAAGGCGCCGCTGTTGCTGCTTTATTATGATTATGCCAGCAACAAAGTGCGGCCTGAAGAAGCAACAACTTGTATATTTTTTTCTTATAAAAACCACGAAAACAACAACACACTACTTAACTAAAAAATTTAAGAACATTGGAAGAGAAAAATATCGAAAAATAAATATAAAAATGACTGTTAAAAAAACACTTTTTATTTCGTTGTATTTGTTTTACTTTAGATGACTTTTTATATTAATAATTCTTTTTTCTTCATTACACATTCCTTTTACACTCCAAAGTCCGTAACATTTTGTAACATTCTTTAATTTCTCTTTATGTTAAAGAACTATTCAAAACATTTAATTTACTTTATATCATAAACTATTACAATTTTAAACAAAAGATTATATTTCTTTGCAATTATTCCAGCTTTAACTTTTGTTTAACCTTCTTTTCTAATTCCTTCACTGTAGAAAATATTGTAGACAAAAAATTTTGATCTTGTTGCTGCTATGCAATTTTTTAAATTTTGTTTGAAGTATTCTTTCCCTTGCATCAACTCATTTTACATGTTGAATTCATCAATTTTTCGATAAGATTTTGTTAATTTGTTATTAAAACTGAAGAATTTTTAATATTTGATATGAATTTAACAAAAAAAAATTTTATGAAAAATCACTATGAAAATAATGAAATTTGCCTTAACGTCGCTGTCTTTTACAAACGCACTCACACACATAAACAAACTGTTTACTACTTTTTTGCGAAGTGTTGCAAATTAAAGTATTATTTTGACAATATTACATAGTCGCATAAAGCTGGCATATAATGACAAGACAAATTTATGGTACATTTTCCGGAATAAATATAGTTATCGACATTCCTCAAATTTAAAAGAAATTCCCTATTTGATTGAAAATTTAATTCTAAAAAAATCTTAAAGGCTCTGGCCATCGTCATATAAACACGTCAATCAATGCATATGTGTGAGTGTGGTGTCCTTGTCGCTTAAACGGCGATGTACAAAGCGTATTAATACCAAGTGGCCTTATTAGTGCAACAACAACTTCACTTTACCAATCTATCATGTTAAATGCATACATAAAAAGTTGTTGCTTAGTTTTTTTTACATAGAGTTTGACACTTTAGTAAAGTCAGCTGATGCTCATTTTTACTAATAGGGCCACCTGGTATCAATTCGCCTTGGCGATGTACAAATAAATTCATCAATCAGCATTTAATAAGTATACAGGTGGCCGCATAAGGGCAACAAATGTAACAAAACTAAATAATGCTTGTCAAAAAACGTACGCATTTGACGCAGCTTATACACAAAGCTACTAGCGCAAAAAAAAAACACCTAACCTCGTGCTGCCACCAGTAAACTTATTACACCACGATTACAAAACAACTGGCATTTTCTTTGTCAATCATAATTGGCGACGATCAATTCATTGCTCATCAAATTAAAATATCAAAACTTTTTAATTTTCATCAATCAGAGCCGACAACGCGTACGTGTAGCCGAAAAAGCACGACCGCACGCACATACTTAGAACGTTGACGTGATTATTTGACCGTCGCCAGACCCCTTTAAGTAAAAAATCCCCGGAAACGCATAATTTTTAATATACGGGATATTTAAGAATTGTAGTTGGTAGCGTTATTAGCGCAGCTGATCGTCAGCAAACTTATCCCATCTCCATATAAAATGGAATAAAGCTTTTATAGGCTTTTCACACTCACAAAAATCTAACATCTACCATCAACTGGAAAGCACCTTGCGGTGCTTTTAAAATTACAAACTCCATCTCTGGGTCATCCATCAATTGTGATTGACAATTTCGAAAAAATTACATTAAAGAATATTTAATTAATTTTAAATGTCAAATTATATATGGAAAAAATCAATTGCATCTGCTGCGCACACCTTATAAAGTAAGTGCATCATTTGACTACGAAAATTCGAACACCAAATTACTCACACACCGACCACACGAGCAATTGTATATGTCTTAATACAAGCAATAACGCCGGCAGAACCCCGCCGTCAATTGCCAATGTTCTTGCGTGTATTTCTTGGTAGCGAGCACGTACAAATTTTAAAGCATTAAATTGACAATTTCGCTGATGAAGGTTGTGCGTTATTTACACTGTATTCTTTTATGTATGTAATTTATAATTATATAAATAATAATTTTTTACATTTTACAGCGATGCTCTTTTCAAAATTAGCTTTATTATTAATTTTGTTCACTTTTCACAAAAACAAACTTAAATGGCAATTCAATTTGACAGCTTGTGCTAAAAGATTATTGCTCAGCAATGTATTTTAACATTTGTTGCTGAATATGTATTTGAACACATATTCATACGGTCCACACGCAAATATCTTGTGTCGGCAATCGAATTTGACAGTTGCCACGGCAATAATTGCCAAACTTATTGCTCGTGTGGTTGGGGTGTCACAAGCTCGGTGTAATCACTACGAAGTAATTTACCTAAATCTACGTAATTTAAAGTATACTATACTTGTTTTCATCCTGTGGTTGTCAAACTTTATATTAAAAAATCCAAAAACAAGATATTTTATAAATATATTTTGACAATCCCATGAGGAAGGCATTTTTGTTGTACAGATGCGCAAACCTATATTATTGGATCATAGTCGAAACTGATACATTTTAGAACGATTCTTTTAACACTACGTTTACAACAGACAATGCTGTCTTGACAATAAAGAATACGTATTAGTTGTCAAAAACGTTGATAATTGTCTTCGTATCGTCGGTGTCCAGAAAATAATTAAGACAGTTATTTTAAAATTCCAGAAATTCCGCATTTTTCGCGAACTTTGTAAGTTAAAGCTTAAAAGAAGTAAAGAAAATATCATAATTGTAAATATTATAAGCTTTTCTTATTGAATATTTCTTTTATATTAAAAAAAATTCATATTATATCAGCATACGTCAAATCATTGTCCGATTTACTGTCTTCAAAATATTCAAGGCAATAGTGAAGACAATTGAATAAGTTTATAGGTATTAATGAAAAAATGTTATTGTCAAGACAGCATTATCTAGTGTAAACGCTGAGTAAATACCACCTTGGTTAAGCGGCCTTCAGACTATTAGATTTAGTATTAATACTTGTCAAAAACTCAAATCTTAAGTAAAAATCTAACAGTGTGAAAACAATTTGTTATAGTATGTCAAATAATACGTAAATAAATTTGACAGTATTATGGTATTCGTCATTTTTAGGAAATTTATCAGGGTTGTCTTTTGCACAAAAAAACATAGGAATAACAAAAACAGTTGTGTATTTGTTTGCCGGCATAAATAAAGAAAAAGAAGAACGAAAAATTTGTTTTATTGCAAGTTATTTCATTTCATTTTCATGAAATGAAATGAAATGATTATGATTTGATTTTCGTCTTACAAAATCTAATAAAAATCTCAAAGCATGTGAAAGATCCTTTATGAACACAGCCACATCTGACCATATATTTAACCATGGTGTAATAAGTATACAATACAACAAAAAGTAGATAATGTTTGTCAAATGAATACAAGTACTGGACGTCGCTTATGCACAAAACTATCACAGCTAAAAATAATTAGCTGCCACCTGTATACTTACTACACCATGTACTTACACTTACAGGTTGGCTGCACTGCAGTTAAAAAATTATATTTGACAATAAAATCAGATGACAGTCAAAAAATGAAAGTTGAAGTGTAAAAGTGCAGAATTTTTTAGCTTAACAAAAATTTACAACTATTTGTCGAATTACGGTATAAAATAATAAAATTAATCAAGGAATTCAACTAATTGTGATTGAAAAATAGACAAGACGTCGCTGTCTCCAATTTATAGTTTCCTGTGCAAAATTTACATATATTTTTTAAACGCCAGTGTTTTGTTGATACAAAAATCAACAGGTAAGATAATTTAGTTTCCAAGTATTTATAAAATATTCATCATTTGAACAGCAAATAAATAACTATTTTTAAAGGCGTTGGTTTATTGACTTTTCTAGTTGCAGATTTTAAACTTTTTTTAATTGTGTATATGTATTGTATTGTGAACTGCCCTTGTCACTCGCTTTATTGATTTTTTATAGTTTCGGTGTTTTGCTCTGCTGTAACACCGTTCGAGTATCTATAGAACATTATTCGATTGTGAAGGTCAATGAAACAAGCATCCATAATGCGGTAAATACCAGATAATGTAAACCATAATATGAAAAATGTACATATCCATAAATATACCGGTAGCTTTCATTTAAAAACAAATTGATATTTTTGTTACTATTTGGAAATTAATCAGGAACTTTGTTATTATGTACTTCGTTGTGAGATTACCTGGTATGAATTTACCTTGGTTCCATACAGTCAAAGCTTGGTATACTTAAAAAATAATTTATATGTATGTATAGAAATTCTGAAAGAAATAATCATTTGCAAGTTTAATTTGCGTTCTTGTGTGCAATATGCTTACACCTTTATTATTTATTTAATATTTAATATATGTATGCACAAATATGTTCGTATTATGGTTTGCAAATTAATCCTCAACCATCATAAATAGGTATACATCTAGTGCAAATGTACACCCAAATAAATGTTCTTTGGGACATTAAAAAAGAGTCTATTAAAAAAGGCATTGGAACGACCATTTTTTAATAATAAAAGCTAGTTCAATTTTACTGAAAAAATATCTAGTAAAATCCAGTAACAGTTTGTACCATTTGTTATAAATCATCAAGTACGCATTTGTCATTCGTGTATATGAGTGCAAACAACTGTGTCACTAAATGACGTATTCATCAAATACACATGTTTATGCATTTGTACATACATATCTGCATATGGGAGGTAAACTACCCCAAGTCACATTTTCAAAATTTTGCAGGAGTCCGCAAAAACACGTTTAAAATTTCAAATGGTTCTATCTCTGTTTGATTAACTATTTGACTTACCCCAAACATTCTATGTAACTAATATTATTTTTTAAATCTAACATTACTTATTAAAAGGGACTTGGTGTTGTCTACCTCCCACCTACATATCGTCAGATTATTGGTTTGTCGCACCGACCATTAAAAAAAATTGAGTTCGGTATGGGGTGTATTATACATATGTACATATTTTGAATACTTCCTTTCAGAATCCAAAAATTTCCTTTCAGAATCCAAAAAATTTTTTATGCATTCTGAGATGTCAAGCATTTATTTTGCTCAATATCAATATTTTAACACATTTTTAAAAAAAAATTTTTTTAACGAACCAAAAAAAAAAAAGTCAGAAACAAAGTAAAATACCAAGTTTCATCAATCTTGACTTTTTAGTGCATGTAAAGTTGTTTTCTAATAGCACATAAAAGCTTATTTTCATCAGAGTGAAGAAACTTTCATCTCCACAACAAAAAACTCATTACACGGCACTAAGTATACACATTCAGTACAAAAATCTCCTTTTGAGAATATAATTGTGTATGGGGCACAAAACAAGATTTTTCACTTTCAATAAAGTAATAGTAACTTTAAACTACATTCATGAAAGCTCACAAAAATTTACATATATTTTCAAAACATATGCCGAAAGCAGTGGTGAAAATACAAAAACATTCTGTCGCATATATTTTAAGAAAACTTTATGTAAACCTTTTTTGTGGTTTTTCTCCGTTCCGAGTTTGTGGCATATGCGCCAAGCCAATAATAAGCTGACGATATACGTAATAAAATTGCGTCATATAATATTACAATTAGTTATTAAAGGGACTTGGTGTTGTCTACCTCGCAGATGTTTTTGAGCAGTACTACCGTCCCTTAAAACAAAAGACTTGCTGGATTTTACCTATCGATAGAGGAAAAAATGCTGATTCCAACAGTATAAAAAGCGCATTTTGAAAAAAATGTGCAGTTTACATAACAAATGTACCTACATATATATGATATTATAATATCGAGGGCCTATATTCAAACTCAAATTTTGGTGACAAAGGCCTATTCACATATTACGTAACGCTACGTTACGCTTTTTGAAAAACTTTCAGTATAAATTATGTAGTCGGTAACAAATCCTCAACCACCCCTGTAGCGTTAGGTAATATGTGAACAGCCCCCAACGACGTTTTGATGGGAAATAGTGAATCAACGTGTTTTCCACGTTTAGTGAAAATGTCAGAGCAAAAAGTCAAGTTTTGCGACTTGCATACATTTTTGTAATGATGCCATCTCAAAGTATACATATCTGTTTAGAGAAAATAAGTGCTAACTGTCATAGTAATTTACAATATTTTTGTATGTATGTATTTCTGTATGCATATTTTTGAAAAGTTTCAAACTTCTTAAATTATGCAACAACTCTTAAAAATCAAATACGTATTTTTACTTTTATAAGAATTTAAAATATAAATATCAAATACTCTACACACACACACACACACACACATTTCTGCAAAGAAGTCAACCTCCAAAGATATTTTATTTCTGATACGAAATAAAATGCTTTATGTATTCTGAAAACAATGGTTTTTAGAATAATAAAGCATTTTATGCCGTTTATATAGATTAATCTATTTAAGCATGAAATACATTTTCGATGTGATCATAGTTATTTATCTTCAAAAAATAAAATTGTTATTTCTTATTTGCAAATGTCGACGTTTTTTAAACAAAAGAACACCTGCCGTCCCGCAATCCGATCTGATTGATTAAAAAAAAGTAACTTATAGATCTTAAATTGTTCATTATATATAGTTGATGAGTTTCTGCTGTCACGTTTGTTATGTTATTTTATATATTTTTGCAAAACAGCAAATTCGGACAAAATATAAAAAGTCGTCATCTGAAAATATAATATAAGAAAAAATATGTACATATAAATTTGTCATATTTTTACATTGGAATTATATATTAGAGGCACTACATGCCCTATGAGTGTGTAAAATTTGTGAAAGAAAATGCTATACGTGTTCTACGCCTCAGGCAAGAAGCAAAAAAATAAAATTATTCTATAGACATTTTTGTTTGTGCTCAGCAATAAATATTCCTTCGTGAAGACGGAGTAGCGGAGTTCAGTGTTTGATGCGAACGGTCCTACGAAAGAGCGAATGCAAAATATCGTAGCTTTTTTATGAAATTTTGTGTATTTTGTTGTTAGATTTCATAAAAAATTTTAATATAAATTTGCAAGGCGAATTAATACCGTGTGATTAATACCAGTAGCGGGACTCTGTAACTTTTAACGATCCCACAATCGTAACATTTGTCTACATATTTAGTTGCTTGCAGTAACGATAGTGGGATTGTGTAATTTTATTCGATATCATGTACCATCTCTGTTAGAAAAAAGCGAAAAGTGCAAAGAGGAATGGAAAAAAATAATTAAATTTGTCCATGCCAAACAGTGTACAGACAATTTTTTTCATTAATTTTTTTAGTGTTGAGAAATATATGTTTAAAAAAAATGTTTAAAAGTCACGGAATCCCTTGATGTTGCACATACATAATCAAATTAGCTAAATTTAAATTTGAAAATTATCCTAAAAGTATAAAAAATCGTTTTTAAGGTAATTTACTACGAAAAATTTAAGTAGCGAATATCGCGAATACTAACATTAACTTCGAAAAACGGCTAAACGACACTGGAATTCAGGGTACTCGAATTAACATTACCAATAGGGAGTCAAACTTGTTAAATTTTGCGAATTGCATAGTGTAATATGTTAAAAAACTTTAAACTTTCGTAACACTTTATATGTGATAACAATTATCTCCTGATGCATAATATAAAGTCCGTGAATAATATAAACTAAATCTACATGTTTAAATTATTTCATGAAACATTTTTATTTGCTTCTTGTGCAACTGTGGAGATGCAAATGGGGTAAACAAACTTGACAAGAATCATCTAAACATTTCGTGAAAAATTTCATGAAATATTTCATCGTGTAAACTTAGAGTTTAAAAAAAATATTTTTTTTCATCAGCATTTTCTTGGGGTTTTTTTCTTTTAACAGGGGTTTTTCGGGGAAATATTTTTTGAAATTTGGGGACCGCGATAAAAAGGACCTGGCAGCCCTGGATTGGTCCCGTTGAAAAGTGAGCGGTCAAAATACACATGCCTTTTCATATACTTCTACTCAATCGATTCCTATGAAACTTTGCACACACATTAAGCATCATGATTAAAAAAGTGGGCAGTGAAACCCTCATGCAAAGTAAATATTTTTTATCAACAACTTCCACTAAACCGATTCGTATGAAAATTTGTATACACATTTAGTTATTATAATGCAACAGTATGGTTATAAAAGTGGGCAGTATCACGCCCATGAAAAGTAAATGGTCATTTAAACTACTTCTTCTTAACCGATTCTAAAGAACCTTCGCATACAATTAGTTTTCGTGAAAGTACAGCACTATGATAAAAATTATGGGCAATGCCACGACTATTTTGTAGTCGGTTTTTTTTTGGCAAGAATTATTTGTACAAGAAATTAATCTGAAAAAAATTTTTTAAAAAAGTTGAAAATCTAACATGACAAAAAAATAATAAAATTCTCTGAAAGTTGCAAAATTCTCCACAAAAAAAAATTTTCTCAAAAGCTTTTCACATTTATTTACTTCCAAAGAGAATTGCGAATACATACATATTTAATAAATGAATATAATTACGTTATACTAGTTTTCAAATCTCTACTACAATTAAAATCGAATTAAACTACGTAATCGTGAGATGTTTTCTCAGCACTACAATTAAACAAAATTTTAAAAATTTTAAGCGAGACGCATTCGGTCGCATGTTATGAAAATTGAAGAGCTTTCGATAATGTTGAGATCAAAACAAACGGCGAATTAATGTTTTTGTTTTTGTTTTTATTTTTATTTTATTTAAATGACTAACTAAGAGCAGGGTATTTATAAAAGTTCATGTATGTGGCTGTGTTTCTTCGCAATAATATAAGAAATCACATGACTCAAGCTACTAACACACTTGGGAAATATTTGACGAAATAACCGTAATTACTATTTTTGCACAGGGCTAGTGTGATTTAACTTGGTTTTTATATTACCAAATAAAATTAATTATGCTGCAAAAAGCTAATTTTATATAACTTTTAATAAATGCGAACCCATATTTGAAAAATATTGGAATTAAAGGAAATACAATTTTAGTTTTTCTGTTGGTCACGTTTTTTCGTCAAATATTTTCCAAGGAACGTAGCTTTATTTTACTCGTGTTTTCTTTTTGTACATACTATTTGCAAAAATGTTATACTAACAGCTTGATTTGGAAATACTGTGCATAGAGAAGTTCGCAAACAAAACTCGAATTATTATCGGCCTTGTTCTGTAAACCGAATCCGAGAAAAGTTCCCGTTTTCCAAAAACAAATAATGCTCCCATTGACGTATTTTAAATCGTATATAGTAAATTAATTTCGGATATGATATTCTAAGCTCTAAATAATAACATTAAATTACAAATTTTAAAAACTTCGAAGAAAATAGGTGATAACTTCAAAACGGCTGGACCAATTTTCTTCAAACATAAGTTTGGATCAAGTCTCCTTTTAAACAAAATTTACTAAATTAAAATCGATCAACAGAATACATCTACATAAGATGTGATATCTTCTAAATGGCTGTACCGATTTTCTTCATACAGAAAAAAACTAAATAAAAATCAGTCCAGCCGTTTGGTCTGTACGTGGACTTGTATAGATACACAGAACTTATAACCCGACTGCGTAAAAAATAAAAGAAAACAACTTTAAACCGCCACAGATCCTAAATGGTCATTCGAAATTAAAAATCATGGGAGAAACCTAAAAATGATTTTCAAATACTTGTCGAATGATACCCATTTTGATATTGTTCGCCGATTTTTTTCGTATTCACAAAATGGCGTCTGTTGGCCGCCATATTGAATTTTGACTACTGTCATACCTTTAGTGACACTCCCGCGATTACGGGAAACGGTTGAGGCAATACAATTTTCAAGTACAACTCCCTCGTCTGTATGTGGCATAACAGCCAAAAATAAAATTGTTCAGGAAAGGAATAAAACATATTTTTTATATACGCACTATATGGGAAATTTTAATGAGGATTAATCACATATTGTATGAAAAAATTTTATTTTCTTCTAATTTATATCGAAACATGTGCCCAATACTCTACAACAACTGCAAATTACTAATATGTGTCTCGATTTCGAAAAAGCTGTCAGTAACTGTGTTTTCAAATTGTGCAGCCAAATTGAGTATGATGTTAAAAAAATGAAAACTTTAGTATTGAATTCGTATTTTGTTGTTGTATTAGCCACAACTTTTAACTATCTACCAAACAGACTGTTATAATCGAGATATATTCTTAACCCCGCCGACCAAAAAAAAAAAGAGAGGGATTTTATAAGTAAGTGTGTGTCTATCTGCGCCTCCAGCCCAAGCGGCTGGAACGAATTTGATTTAGTTTTCTTTGCTTAAAAGGTGACTTGATCGATAGTGTTCTTAGCTATGTTTTAAGAAAATTGGTCCAGGCGTTTAGAAGTTATCAGCTCTTTTCTCGCTGTATACTCTTGAATCTGTGTATCTGTGGCTCCGTATCTCCAAAACGGCTGGGTCGATTTTAATTTAGTTTGTTTTTATTTGAAAGGTGGCTTGATCTCAAGTCACCTTTCAAATAAAGTTATGTTTGAAGAAAATCAGTCCAGCAGTTTTGAAGTTATCATCCATTTTCTTCCGGGGTTTTTAAAATTTTTAGTTTAATGTTATTATGTACTTCATATATGTAAATAATTCTAGCAAAAAACCTTTTTTTTAAACGTAATGTTGTATTGATTGTGTGTGTAAAATTTCCTAATAATCGGCTAAGTAGAAGTAATTCGAAAAGTAAAAGTAGTTGAAAAAGAATATTCATATTTTGTGGGCGTGGCAATGTCCATTTCACATTTTCAATAATGTTTTTTCATCGAATCTGCTAATTATTATGAATCGAGAAACGGACAGGTGGTCAGACGTGTAGACGGACATGGAGTCAAAAATTAAAATATTAAACAACGGAATCAATCCTGTCTGCAAAGTTTCATAACAATCGGTTGAATAGAAGTAATTAAAAAAGATTATTTACTACGTTTATTACTATCCGGTGCAAAATAGAAAAACTTCCGTGCAACAAATTTCATGAAATTTTAAATAAAAAATAAATTTAAAAAATCAAAAAACCCGACTCGTAAAAAATTAAAAAAACAAGTCCAATGTGCGGAATCCTGAAACCATTATTGCTAAGATTTGAAGATTCGATTTTTAATGCCTGCCGACTGTAAGTCGCTATGTTCCGCAAACTGGACTTGTTTTTTTTTAATTTATTTTTTATTTATTTCTTTTTTAGTTTTCGTACACGATTTGGTTTCAGATTTTTTGTTAAAAGTTCACTTTTCACGCAATTGATTTTTTGGTTGTTAGCCAACTTTAAACTGTTGAAGATCCTAAATGGTCACTCAAAATGAAAAACTATTAGAGAAACCTAAAGATCATTTTCAAGTACCTCTTGAATGATACCCAATTTAATATAGTTCACCGACGTTTTTTTTTCATATTCACAAAATGGCGTCTGTTGGCCACCATACATACATACATACATACATACATACATACATTCATACATACATACATACATACATACATACATACAAACATACATACATACATACATACATACATACATACATACATACATACATACATACATACATACATACATACATACATACATACATACATACATACATACATGCATACATACATACATACATACATACATACATACATACATACATACATACATACATACATACATACATACATACATACATACATACATACATACATACATACATACATACATACATACATACATACATACATACATACATACATACATACATACATACATACATACATACATACATACATACATACATACATACATACATACATACATACATACATACATACATACATACATACATACATACATACATACATACATACATACATACATACATACATACATACATACATACATACATACATACATACATACATACATACATACATACATACATACATACATACATACATACATACATACATACATACATACATACATACATACATACATACATACATACATACATACATACATACATACATACATACATACATACATACATACATACATACATACATACATACATACATACATACATACATACATACATACATACATACATACATACATACATACATACATACATACATACATACATACATACATACATACATACATACATACATACATACATACATACATACATACATACATACATACATACATACATACATACATACATACATACATACATACATACATACATACATACATACATACATACATACATACATACATACATACATACATACATACATACATACATACATACATACATACATACATACATACATACATACATACATACATACATACATACATACATACATACATACATACATACATACATACATACATACATACATACATACATACATACATACATACATACATACATACATACATACATACATACATACATACATACATACATACATACATACATACATACATACATACATACATACATACATACATACATACATACATACATACATACATACATACATACATACATACATACATACATACATACATACATACATACATACATACATACATACATACATACATACATACATACATACATACATACATACATACATACATACATACATACATACATACATACATACATACATACATACATACATACATACATACATACATACATACATACATACATACATACATACATACATACATACATACATACATACATACATACATACATACATACATACATACATACATACATACATACATACATACATACATACATACATACATACATACATACATACATACATACATACATACATACATACATACATACATACATACATACATACATACATACATACATACATACATACATACATACATACATACATACATACATACATACATACATACATACATACATACATACATACATACATACATACATACATACATACATACATACATACATACATACATACATACATACATACATACATACATACATACATACATACATACATACATACATACATACATACATACATACATACATACATACATACATACATACATACATACATACATACATACATACATACATACATACATACATACATACATACATACATACATACATACATACATACATACATACATACATACATACATACATACATACATACATACATACATACATACATACATACATACATACATACATACATACATACATACATACATACATACATACATACATACATACATACATACATACATACATACATACATACATACATACATACATACATACATACATACATACATACATACATACATACATACATACATACATACATACATACATACATACATACATACATACATACATACATACATACATACATACATACATACATACATACATACATACATACATACATACATACATACATACATACATACATACATACATACATACATACATACATACATACATACATACATACATACATACATACATACATACATACATACATACATACATACATACATACATACATACATACATACATACATACATACATACATACATACATACATACATACATACATACATACATACATACATACATACATACATACATACATACATACATACATACATACATACATACATACATACATACATACATACATACATACATACATACATACATACATACATACATACATACATACATACATACATACATACATACATACATACATACATACATACATACATACATACATACATACATACATACATACATACATACATACATACATACATACATACATACATACATACATACATACATACATACATACATACATACATACATACATACATACATACATACATACATACATACATACATACATACATACATACATACATACATACATACATACATACATACATACATACATACATACATACATACATACATACATACATACATACATACATACATACATACATACATACATACATACATACATACATACATACATACATACATACATACATACATACATACATACATACATACATACATACATACATACATACATACATACATACATACATACATACATACATACATACATACATACATACATACATACATACATACATACATACATACATACATACATACATACATACATACATACATACATACATACATACATACATACATACATACATACATACATACATACATACATACATACATACATACATACATACATACATACATACATACATACATACATACATACATACATACATACATACATACATACATACATACATACATACATACATACATACATACATACATACATACATACATACATACATACATACATACATACATACATACATACATACATACATACATACATACATACATACATACATACATACATACATACATACATACATACATACATACATACATACATACATACATACATACATACATACATACATACATACATACATACATACATACATACATACATACATACATACATACATACATACATACATACATACATACATACATACATACATACATACATACATACATACATACATACATACATACATACATACATACATACATACATACATACATACATACATACATACATACATACATACATACATACATACATACATACATACATACATACATACATACATACATACATACATACATACATACATACATACATACATACATACATACATACATACATACATACATACATACATACATACATACATACATACATACATACATACATACATACATACATACATACATACATACATACATACATACATACATACATACATACATACATACATACATACATACATACATACATACATACATACATACATACATACATACATACATACATACATACATACATACATACATACATACATACATACATACATACATACATACATACATACATACATACATACATACATACATACATACATACATACATACATACATACATACATACATACATACATACATACATACATACATACATACATACATACATACATACATACATACATACATACATACATACATACATACATACATACATACATACATACATACATACATACATACATACATACATACATACATACATACATACATACATACATACATACATACATACATACATACATACATACATACATACATACATACATACATACATACATACATACATACATACATACATACATACATACATACATACATACATACATACATACATACATACATACATACATACATACATACATACATACATACATACATACATACATACATACATACATACATAATAGGGATGCCCAACGGGATTCATTTTGAAAAATCCCGGGATTCGGAAATACCGGCATTTTAGGGATTTTTCGGGATCCCGGGATTTTCCAGGATTTCGTTATCCCATGATTTTTGGTAAAATCCAATTTTTGTTAATCAACAATACTTTAATAACAAATTTTTATTTTATTTATGCATTATAAAAGGTTTTATGTAGAGAATATACCATCAGAGACATACATATGTATATATAGCAGTGGGGCCCACACTATCACTTTCTGTGTTTGTGTGTGCTTTGCGTCTAAATACCCAGTTTTTAAGACATCATCAATGACAGGTGCACGACAATGTTAATTACTTGACGACACATGTCGGACAGCCGGAACAAATATCAAGGAAGTTTTCGAACAAGTTTCGCGAAAATCGCGTTCGATTCCTTGAGCCACAATGTCGCTCAGATACTAGTGTGACTACGTGGGCGACATTGCCGCCTATTTTATCGTCAATGATGCTATAAGTGAAAACATCGCCTTTCTCGTCGTCAATGATTAAAAATGCGATAATGTCGCCTATTATGTCGTCAATGACTATTTACTGAAGACAAACTGTAAGATATTGTAGCTCATATTGACCTCAAAAAAGTTGGATTGAGGAGAAAACGAAAGACATTGTCGTGAAAAGTGTTTAATAGAGGACAACATGCAATAATTTGTCGCTCAGATTGTCGTAAACGACGATTCACTTAAATTGTCGATTAGAAAACCTAATCGACAGAGGACAACTCGTACAAGAATCGTAGGTGGACAAGGCAGTTTGGCCAACTGCATAGATAGGCTATTAGTCTAACGCACAGTGTACGTGAGATTGTGTTGAAAAAAAACATCCTATGCACGAGTGCAAAGGAAATTGAGATTTTGCCTACTACTATTTATGGCATTTCAGGTTATTTAACAGGAAAATTTGCACTTTATCTAAATTTCATCAGTTTTGTAGACACACTAAATTCGAATAATTGACGACCGGAGCGAGTGTTTTAATTTTATCTGTTAAGAAATTTTCTTAATTTGCGACTGATCAGCAACGAATTTTAAATGTTTCGAAAAAGGGAAAAATAAAATCTATACAAAATTCTAATCAAATTCAAATAATTATGTTTAATTATCAGATTGTTGAGCACTTCAACAGTATTTTTGCTCTACTCAAAAATTTGAAAATTATTCTTAAGCTGTTATGTCAAAAGTCTGCATATATGTATGTACTCCCTCGCTAATTGCTGTAATAGTCACTTTTATGCTGGCCTTATACTCTGTAACTCAAATAAAAACAAAAAACACTTTCGAGCTGCAATGTAAATAACATACAAAATCGAATAGTTTTTTATTTAAATCAAAATAGTCCCCCTTATTCTGTAACTATTTGTCGTATTCACAGCAACCCAACAACAACAAAATTGCACTTGTCTACTCGTCCCCGACCAAATTTTACTACTATTAATAGTCTCTTCGTATTGTCTAGACCTTAGAGAATTGTAAGGAGCTGTCAATAGTACTCAATTATTATCGACAACGAGTACAGAAGTGCCCATTTTATGGTGCGGGGTTAAAATAACGTCAAGATATACATAGTTATAGAAGAAGAGGGAATGCATTTTTGAAAATGACGAATTTTCCAAATACACATTATTTTTCTTTTCATATTACATCTTTTTCTTTTCAAAATAATTCTCAGTTGTATATCAAGGTAGATTTATTTACCAGGTAGTCGCAGTTCCTTGAAAATGTCAAATTATTAAAGGACATACACAACATAACTTGTGTATTTTGATACAAAATTGACATCCACAAATAAAAAAAGAGTAAACAGCTGTGGAATCAAGAGTACCTGATAAGTAAATCTACCTTGGTTGTATATTGACGGAAGACTTGATGAAAATACTGTAAGAAAGTACCTAATTTATTTGTTCTTGTTGTTAATTTATAAACAGTTTGCCACGAATAATCATTAAATTGTTAAAAAAATACATGTACACATTTATTGGGTCTTTTAAATATCACAAAAAATGTCATAAAATTAAAATATATACATGTTTTTTACATAAAAATTGGTATATAAGAAATCCCGAAAAATCCCGGGATTTGTGAAAATAAATTCGGGACTTACCAATTCCGAAAAATCCCCGGATCTCGGGTTTCCGGATTTCGCATTCGGGATTCCGCAGTCGGGTAAAAACAGAGTCTGAATCACCCCTATTATGTATGTCGAAGTCGAATTTGTGACTACGACAAATTGTCATAGAATAAAGAAAAGTTTTAATAGTTTTCTTTATTCTAGGATAATTTGTCGTAGTCACAAATTCGACTTCGGCATACATAATACGGGTGATTATGTAGTAATTTATTGTAATATTTATCTATGCTCAAATTTTTTCTGTGTATTGAGAAAAACAATGAAATATGTGAATTTTAAAATTTTGTTAAAAATTTAATTTAATTACAAACGAATGCTTGAGTTTAAAAAGTAACGCAAAAACAAAGAAAATAAATTAAAACAACATAAATTTAAAAGCTTTATAGTTTATTCAATATTAACAAAATTCAAATAAAATAAAATAGTCTAAGTGCTCATTGATGTTGGGTGGGATACGCAATTTGTTGATACGCTTCGACAAATATTGAAAGACCAACATTTGGGGAAATATTTTGTTGTTGGTTGACGGAAAGATATAGATTTATAAGGCCGGCGATTGAAAGAGTTTGTTTCCTTAAGAAATTTTAAAATTAATTTGATGACTTAATAGTACAAAATATATCACTAATTAAAACGTGTTTCTTTGTAAAAAAATGCGAAAAATTTATAATAAATTGTATGAGAAAATCTTTGAGATACTGTATTCAATTTTCTATAAGCTTTTTCACTTTTTTTATTTTAATTATGCATAAAGTACTCAATAACATGTTATTTTTTTAAATTTATTTTGTAATAAAGCAAACTAAGCTTTTTATGCACATTTAAACATTTAATTAAATCGCAAATGAAGTTTTTTGATTCAATGTACAAAAATAATAAAGTAGATCACAATGTTTGTTTGTATTAGAGATGGGTATCACTCATGATTAGTGATCACTCATGAAGGTGATTACAATATATATATCCATGAATCACGTTAGTTAACGTTAGTGTTGAAATAACTGGCGTGAGTGAGAGGATATGTTTAGAATTGTTGCGCATTTCTATCTTGATTTAGAAAAAAGTTATTTACGCTTTTTCAAAGTATTTCATTACATGAATAAATATAAAAGTTTTCACACAAAAACAACAACAGCAAAGTATGAAAATCGCATGTGTAGTCCTTCACACACTTTTTCAATTAAATTATCTATTTAACATTTTTATACATTTCTTTATGACGAACAATATTTATTATGACATAAAGGAATTCGCAAGGGTATACTTAATGTTGTATGTGCTAAAGTGAAATGTTATGAAAATGTAGTCCACATTGTCGATAAAAAAAACTTTATTACAAAATATCAACATAAATGTTATAACTTTTAGCGCATGCAACAGTAGGTGCACCCTGGCGAAAAAATTTATTATTAAAAAGTACACAGAAAAAACTAAATTTCAATAAATCAGTAAATATTTTGTCTAGAAACGGACCTACAAACATATTTGTAAATACAGACAAAAATGTATCAACAATTTCATTGAAAAAAACGGGGTTTTTCCAAACAAAATATTTTACCAATACAGATAAATCCTTTAAAGATTTTTTTTTGCAATTTATTAAACAAACTTTTAGTCTGAATCTGTAAAACAATTTGTTAAAAAGAAATTTCAAATATCAAACAAAAAAAAATTTACTGAATAAAACAAAAATATTTTCTCAATTTTTTGTAATATTTATGTAGGTATATCAATCAAACAAACTTTTTTTCTGTGTCAGTAAAAACTTCTGTTTTGAAAATATTTTTAAGTTTTAAATAATTACATTAGCTGAAGCTAACAATGCCGTTTTCGCGAACTTTGCAAAAATTCGCCAGAATGTGCAAAATCGGAAGCTACCCCTAAAATTGATTAGAAATCGCCAAAGCCGTTAAAAATAAAAAGTTCAGAAAAACGCGAAAAATTGCAAGTTAGCGAAAAATTGCTAAATGTATTAAAGTAAGAAATTACATGTAAATAAAAAAATTCGCAAAAAATTTCTAACAGCACAACTAACGACTACTGTATGTAATAAGTGCAATTTACTCAAAATGAATTGACAACATTGAATTCACATTTAAAATAAGACAAAATAACAATAAAACTAAATTTGTCTGTTCACAAGCACATAACAAATATCGTCTTTTTTTTAACGATAAACCCATACGACTGAGCTTGTAAATTGAACAATTGCAACTGCAAAAAATAATCATGATATAATAAATAATCTTGATATTTAATAAAAAATAGTCATATTAGTTCATAGTTCTATGTGAGTAGGTAACAATGGAATATTTATGTATGTAAAATCGTCAAATTTGAAAAATAAAATCGTCATGATTTCGAAAAATTTCGTCAAAAAGTCGTCACACTAAAAATCAACCGTTTTATAAAAATCCAACCGTGTTTTATCATAAAAAACGAAAACAAATCGTTAAAAATGAAAAAAAAATCACAAAAACGAAAAAAAAGCGCCATAACTAAATAAATTCGCCAAAAACCGAAAAAATCGCCAAAACGAAAAAAGTGTCAAAACCAGAAAAAAATCGCCAAAACTAAAAAAATCACCAAAAAGCGGGCCAAAGGGCCAAAAATTTAATTTTTTTATTAATATTTCTATGACGTTTAGTTTTACTATTTTGTTTTTAAATGAACAAATACTCCAAGGTATATCAACACCAGGTAGTCGCAAGAGAATTCGCCGTGGAGAATTTACATTTGGGCTGTCAAAAAAGCTGATACAAAGCTTAACACTGCTGACAGCCAAATGTATAAACATTTACGTAAACAGCTGGGCTCTTGCGGCCACCTAGTATGAATTCGCCTTGAAATACTCTGTGCAAGTTTACGAGCTTAAATTGTCTCGTATGTTTATATTGGTTGTGCAAATGAAATTTCAAACATATTTTGACAGTTCATTTACAGTTTGCGGAGTTTACAAAAGTTTTAAACGTTTTAATGAAGACCCTTAGTGTATTTAAAACAACAAAACATTTATTTCATAATATACATATCTACTTGCTGTATTAAATTTAGAAAATATAAGAACTTTTCTTGAACGAAATTGCTTTTTAATGAAGTTAAAAAGCAAATGAAGCGAAAATAATTGACTTCATTTATATCTTGGTACAATATGTTTATTTATTTTTTCCATTAAAGCATATTTGCCCAATTCACAACCTGTTGTATGTGTGTGTTGTAGATCGTAAAAATATTGTTGGTAATTTCCACATAAACATGTATATAAGCAAATGTTTATTTGGAAATTACCAACAACATTTATACGATGTACAACATATACAACAGGTTGTGAATTGGCCAATTATATTTGCACACATGCTTTGCTTATTGTCTGGGTAGAATTAATTAATTACTAATGCATGGTAGTACACAAAAAAAGAAAAGGTAAAGTCATTTATTTAGAGCGTTAAAGCAATTTGAGCGAGTTCATTTAAACTTAAATTTGTATAAAACAAAAGAAAAAAAATCAAACTTATAAGTAAAAACGTTTACCAACACACATAAATGCAAATTTAAATTATAACATATTCATTGTTTTCAAATCTTTTGAGTTTATTAGCAGTGTTCAGCACTTGGTGTAAATGTTCTGTAGATTTTTTGCTATAACCCAAGAAATAATATACATTCATTTGCATTTGTAGCAGTACATCGATTTTGCCTAACTCATGTTATAATGTTGCCATTGTAAATACGCATTTTTTCTTTGCTGGAGTGTTAAAAAAAAGCAACATTTACAATTTCGCGAGACCATCTGCATGAAACACTGAGTTCCTCTATTGAACAAACACTTTGTCTCGGTTCGCACTATGAAATTTTATTTCATGAAATTTCTGAAATTCTCTTTTAAAATTTCACTCGTGTCTGCACACTGAAAGTTAATTTCATGAAACTTAATATTTTTGTTTGTTTACTTTCACATTATTTTTCTTCTTTGTCAGTGTACAGGCCATGTCAGATAAAACTTTTGCTTCGCGTTGCGTTACAGATTCGCTTTGACATCTAAGATGAAATGTACATACTTATACGAAACATGCCACATAAAGCACTTTTAACGCAGCGTGAAGCGAAAAGTTCGGCAACTCTCATCTTTTTGCTTGCTTTGACAATCAGCTGGAATAATTTTCTTTTATTATATTGCCAACAGAGGGCGAAGCCGATGTAAAATGGTGGTCGGCGGCGGCTAAGACCAAACATACTCGGCGGCGGCTACTAGCCGGCTAAGAGCCGAAAATTTTTCGCCGGCGGCGGCTACCCAAATGTATCGGCTAACGGTCGGCTAACAGAGTATTTCTTGTTTACTTACATAAAAGGCATATTTATAACAGGTATACTCGGCCCAAATATAAATAAACTTGCCTTTCTGGACGATTTACTGCCTTATTTATAAAATTAATTTTCATTAGAAATTTTTTTCATACGTTTCAAAACTAAATGAAATATTTTTAAATGCGCTTGTTAGTAAATACCAACTTTTTATATTAAAAAATCGGCTTAGCCGCTAGCCGATATTAGCCGCACTGATCGGCGGCGGCTAAGTAATTGTGAAAATCATCGGCGGCGGCTTTTAGCCGGCTATTAGCCGACCGGTTTCGCGCTCTGATTGCCAAACGAAACATATTGCGCGTTTGAATCTGTTCTAATAAGAGGTAAATATGTATGTGGCATTTAATTATTTATAATAAATCGTAAAATAACATAATTGACTTTTATTTTTATAAAAAATATATATATAAATAGCAAAATTATCAACTACTTTTTTGGTAAACGATCAATGCGCGAGTGTTGTCAAAGTTTTCATTGTGTCATACACCTTTTGCTTTACACTTTTCTATCAAAGTTAGAAACGTCACGCAAAGCGACAAAGTTTTATCTGACACGGCCTTACCCGACACCATTCTTCTCTCCCCTCTCACCAACAAACTGCCACTTTCATGAAATAAAATTTCATAGTGCGAACCGAGACTTTATGTGTTTTGTTAGCATAAAAGGAAAATCGTTTCGTTATACTATTATCTCGTACATAAATTTCCTTTATTGTTTAGGCTCGTAGGACAAATATTGCTGTTAAACAATAAATATTGATTTAGTGACAAAAAATATATTTAAGGCAAAAATATAGGAAAATTCCTTTAGGGAAAAAGCAAAAAGAGAAAGAAAGATAAATCATTTTACTACGTTGGATAAATCCATATTTTACTTTAGGGCCAGGCCACACTGGCGTTTTTAAAACGAACGTTTCTTATTTTTTAAAATTAAATTTGAAAGTTTCAAAATTGAAAACTTTCAAAACGTCAGTATGGCCTGGCCGACCCTTATATTTTATATTTATATTTCAAATATCTTTAGATTATTATGCAAACGAGCGCAAGTTCAGTTTTTATATACTCTTTGAACAAAATGTGTGCAACGCTGAATTCAATTGGAAAATAGTTTGAGAAAAACGAAGTCGGCAAGAAAATTCGTAACCCCCAAAACTATATATCGGTTTGTTTTATGACGGCTCTTAAAACATTTTCAGGGTCTACGAAGAATTTTCTATTTTTAGTTTTTGGCATATTTTTGCATTTTCTCCCAGGACAATATGTATATACAACTTTGTTCTTAGCTCATCAATGGTGAGCATGCGTGATCGTGTGATAAAAGCCCAAACGTGTGCATCTCTAATTTTCTTATTTGTATCTTTATTTGTTTAGTTTTCAAATCAAAAAATCTGACTAATTATGTCATTTCCCTACAAATTAATTTAGTTTTTATCATCAGTAATTATTTGCTCTTTAACACACACTAGAAACAAAATTAAAATGTCATTAAACGTTCTAATGTGAAAATTGTTATAATTAAATGCTTTCTGTTTAATTTTTGTTAAATTGTCGTGGAATACAAATGATTTTTTAACAATTGCATTTTTTTTATGATATTAGTTAAGACGTTAAGTGCAATTGTTGAAATAAAAATTATTATAATAAATTAATTTAAAACATTGCAATTTTGATACAAATAGTTCCACAATGCCATAAATTAATTCACGACGTCCGATATAGAAGTGAATCAAATAAAGTAAATCAAAGGCTACTGAACTTAAATCTAATCGTTAATTTAAAATCAATTACATGCTAATCTTTTGAAGGGTTAATATATTAATATACGAGTACATACATATACATATACGTATTTTTAAATTAATAGGCAAGACCATTTTTTTTGTGCTGAAGCTTATGCACACATTATTCTTTGAAAAAACTTATACCATTTTAAAGATATTTATTGACAGATGTGAATAATCTATATTTCTTTAAAATCGGTTCAGTATTTACGGAGCTATAAGCACCCTCTTGGAAAATCACTTGTCGACTATAAAAAGAATCAACTTATAGTTAACTTTTCTTAGATTAACTTAAAGCTAACTACAATGTAATCAATAATGAAATCCAGAAAATCAATTCTTAAGTTGAGTACATAATCGGATTTGGTGAGAGCCAACAATTTTACTCTCAGCCAGGGATGGCATATGAGATTTTATAATTGTACCAATTGTTCTCTAAAATTGTACTTTTTTGGGCATAATTGTACCAAAACAGATTTTTAAAACCAGAAACATTTTTTAAGTACAGAAAATACATCAAAAAAGGGACACTGTGCTGAAGTCGAATTTAGCTATTGCAATTTCTAATCTAAAATAACTCACATACTAGCTATTGGAAGGTAGAACGACATACATAGTTTCAATAAAGTTCCGAAAAATTTACCTTTACTGCAATGCAAATAAATTTATACAGTAATTTTGACTTAGCTGCTCAATCAACTTTTCACGATTTTTAGTGCAGATAAGTAAAAATGCTATTATCTTATATGTACTTATCTGCCTTAATGTGCACGTAAACACCATTATTTAGTGTGAGCAGTTAAGTTTGATTTTTTGTATGAAAATAATTTAAAGCTGCAAAAAAATATGTTAAATGTGCAGGTATACAAAGTGCACTTAAAAAAGTAATTTGAAGAATGATACAAGAAAAAAATATTTTGTGCACTTATTTGAAAAAGGCAGCTAAGATTGATTTTTTTGTATGAAAATAATTTTGAAATGCTAAAAATTTAAGGCACTTATCTTAAAAGTGAAGGTATAAAAATGCACTTAAAAAATTAATTTGTATGGGACTTTAAAGAATAATGACACAAATTAATAATTTTGTGCAGTTAAGTCAAAAGTGCACTTAAACAAAAGGCAGTTAAATCAAAACTACTGTAACAATTTATTTTTTCCAGACTCTAATATGTATCATGATCAGTAAGAGCTTGGAATTATAGAGGCGTTTTTGAGTTAACCTTATTTAACCACTTTTAAGCCGAACTTTGTTTTCAGTACTTCGCAAAATTTAAATTTGATTCAGATAAAAGTGGAATATGTACGAGCGGACGAAAAGGATAAATTATTTTATCACAATAAAAGAACTGCAATAAGTAGGTTTTCTAAAAAAATAGAAAAATTATTAATTGTACTAAATAAGCCATTGGTGTACCATTGTACATTTAAAATATGAATTGTACCAAAAATGGTACAATTGTACCAAAAATGGTACAATTGTACCAACTTTGCCATCCCTGCTCTCAGCTATTTTGAAACTCATTTCAAGTTTATATTAACTTTTTGCTGTTATTATTTTAAATGCTAAATTAGCTAGTGTGATATATAGTTCGAACACCAGCTATATCTTTTTGCAAATATACTAACTACCAGGTGACTTAAATAAAGTAAACTTTAAGTTAGTTGAAAAGTAGTGCAGAGTGGGACAATTGACTACCGCCTAGGACATCGCAATGTTAAAATAGTTAGCTGTTTCCATTGGAAACTAATCCAAGTGTCAGTGAGAAGTAGTTGCGAAAACTTGCTACTAATACAAGTGTGCTTTAGTACACAAGAAAGGCATAAGACTAAAAGTGAAGAGGTCTTAATAAATAAATTCAGAATAGGAAAGTTACTATGTATCATTATTTCATTAATTATGGTTGTTTTTTTAAGAAAAAAAAATCCAAAGTTATATAACTCAATTATTGAAAAAAAATAATGATATGTTTTGGCATTAAATTGATTTTGAATAAAAACTTCAGTAATAAATATTGTAGCAGTAAGAAAAAAAGAGGCAAATTATGAAAACTAAAAATAAACCAAAGAAATTTTAATTATTTTGCCTTGAGTTTAGTTTTACTTAAATTTTTCAATTAAATTATATTTTTATTTAGAGATAAATGTGAAGTTGGAACGATTTTCCGTCATCCCACGTCAAATTTGGTTTGTGTCAATAGAACACTGAAGATGGCACATAGTCGAAACTGATCTGTTTACAAACCAAATTTGACGTGGGATGACGGAAAATCGTTCCAAATTAAAAAAAAACCCCGTCGGAAGAAAATCACAACACTCAATAAATGTGAAGCATTTAGACAAAGAAAAATTTGACCGCGCGGAGGGGAGGGTTGAACTGACATGTTTCGTAACGTAACTAAAAATAACATTGAACATTTTTGAAAAATTTAATAAAATCGATAGTGGTTGTATCTTATATTATGTAAACATTAGGATATAACCTACTATTCTTAATAAATAGTAGGGAATCCAAAGAAATATAATTAAAATACCAATATCTCGAAAACTTGCACCAATCTTACAAAACGGTTGATGCTATTCGATTCCTTGGATCCAAATTAGGTAAGATCAACTATATAACCTTTCCTCAAATTTTCGACTATCACAGTGTTATATATAAAGAAAATCACTATTACGATTGACGAATCGACTCGACAGTTTGTACAGAATTAATAGGCATTATTTTGAATCGACTCTAGAGTTTGTAGTAGATTAAAGAAAAATGTTGTACTCTTATGTTTCTTTAATCAAGTATGTATAACATGTTTAACGGCCCATTTTACAATATACGATTAAAAGTTAACGTGGACTTTAACGGCAAGTTTTGTATGCCGAACTTGGGAACTACGTTAACTTTTAATCGTACATGTGAAAAGGGCCATAAGTCGATCACTTTTTCACAAAAAAGAACAAAAAACCGAGTAAGCTCAAAAGTTTTCCAAATTCGATTATTTGATTAATCGAAAAAAAGCGACTGAAGTGAATACCCTAGTAAATACACCAATATATTATTTTAAATTGTAAGCACGAGAACATTCGTTTAAATCACTATCCATCACATGCTGCTAAAGGCTTTTTTCTGCAGTTTTCTTTATTCTTTTACAATTTTAATAAACTCTTGTGTAATGTTTTCATTTAAAAAAATTTTCCATCTGTAAATTAGTCAATCATTTACATCAATTGCGGTTGATGTTTTGGGTTTTATTAGATAGAAATAAAATAGTTCTGGTTTCTTCAATAAAAACTAAATAAGTTCCGCTTTACTTAATTGTTAATTGGCGTTGACGTATTCACTTTCTATTCACAGTTGTTTAAGCGTTTATTTTTGTGTTTTTTTTTAAATTTGTATCCCACTTGCAACAAAAAAGTTTTAGGCTCAAATTCGCAGTCTTTAGTCAACTATTTATGATGGTTTAATCAATTATATATGTATATGAATCGTTTGTTTATGAAAGGCCTTTTGTAGTTTTTTTTAGCAAAAACGTTTTATTACGAAAATCGGTAGGTCATATGATAATATGTCATTTGATTATGCTTTCATACTTATGTTTTACAACAGCTTGTTTTGTGAAATTTTTTTTATTTTTCGCGAAAGTTTTGTGTTCTTGTATTCAATTTGTATTTAAATTAATTACAAATTTTTTTTTTTTAAAGAATATGTATAAATAAATTTTAATATATATTTGCCGAATCACAAACACTATGTTCTTGGTGCCACAAACAATTGACTTGCAAAACAGCTGATGTAAGCTGCTTTGTCAGTTCAAAATAGAATACGCCCTAATTGAAAATTTTTACAGTGTAAATGCAAGCTGACATTTACAGAAGGAAATTTTCTTTGCTTTTACACACCATGTATGCATTTTGCAGTGGGAAATTTGACAAGCACACTGTAAAATACATAGTGTCTAAAAGTACCTTTGACAGAATTTAATAACCAAGCATGGGTCCTTCCATAAACAAATGACGTATTATCATATGACCTACCGATTTTCGTAATAAAATCTCTTTGCTAATAAATAACAAAAGGACTTTCATAAACAAACGATTCATAGGTATATATGAAAGATCTTTGGTTAAACCTCCGACGTTAGCTAACTGCATACTGTTAATTTGACTCTTAATGAAATAAAAATAAATTTTTGTTGTATATATTTTATCGCGCAACAGATGGATTTAAGTGACTATGAAGTCAATAAATTTAGTAATAAAATTATAAAGCAGAATACACGAGGCAAAATGTTGCTAACATCGACACAAACTCATCCAATAGATAGATCGATGTATTATTTTTAGTGTTCCGTGCACCAAAAGTGTAAAGGCATCCTATTGTTTTCGCTACGCTGTCTGTCTGTCTGTCTGTCCGTATGTCACAGGTCGTTTTCTCGAGAACCGTAAGAGCTGCGGACCTGAAATTTTCATAGAACATGTAAAACTGTAAACCGCTACAACAACAAATAAATGACAGTTAAATATTAACGGGTTTTCTAAAGCGACCAACGAAAAATGTTGAAATACTAATGTAATGTTTCCTCGGGAACCGAAAGAGCTACGGACTTGAAATTTTCACAGAATATGTAAAACTTTGACCGCTACAATAAAAAATATATGACAGTTAAAAATTAAAGTCTGTTCTAAAGCGACCAACGAAAAATGTTGAAATCTTATTCTAAATTAATTAGTCATAATTGATTGTTGGGATTGATGTAACACAAACTCTTTATACCTAAAAATTATTTTCTAGTTTTTAGTTCCGTTTGCTATTAAACCGTGTTTTTTTAGTTTTTTTTTAAACTATAATTTATTTTCTGAATTTGTAGTCTCAATGCGATATCAAGCCTCTACTTTTATATCTTATATTTAAACTACAATTTATTTAAATACGAGCTGCTGTCAAGATTGGTTTACCTACCTGTTGAATAGAGGACTATTTTTCATAAGTCACTTTTTTGTGTGGCTTTTACAGGGAAATAAAGACGTTTCACCACAGCCTATACAATAAAATGATTTGATGTTGCATTCGGTCAACATAAATATGTTTATTATCTGTTACAAGGTAACTACGAGTACATTTGTCCGTTGATAATATAGCTTATTCAATTGAATTATACGCAGTAATAAAAATTATAATTTTTTTAGTTTTTGATTTCATATACATACATATGTATGGATATGTATGTATATGTATATGAAAAATGAATTTTGCACAAAAATAAATATTTTTTATCATTGCGGCCTGAATAGTTCCGCAACCGTTGGGTATATAATTAATTAAATTGTTTTAGTATTTTCAACAAAATTGGACAATTAGTTCTCAACTAATGATAAAATTGGTAGAGCAGACTGTTCAAATATCTCAAATTAAAAATATCTAAAAAAATATTTATCCATAGAATTTTAAATTTCGTCTGTTTTCGTAGTAAGACGACCATAAAACATCACAAACATTATAGTGGTACTATTTGGTATTTCTCTTGTTGCGTAGTGTACTTATTAATTACTTTGCATTGGGAATACCCCTACCCCCGCAACAACCCTGCCAGGGTCTTACCTATCTTCGTATATTTCTTCAAATTAACTCGTAACAACTTTGAAGACTCATACTATCATAGCTTTCCAGATAGCACGTAAATACTAATTACTTTGTATGGGGAGTACCCCTTCTCTCGCACCTAAACTGTCCGTTTTTACCTATTCTTGTATCTTGTCTTTAAATTACCTCATACCAAATTTGAAGACTGTTACTATCGTAAGTTTCCAGATATCACGTATTTACTAACTACTTTGTATGGGGTGCACCCCCGCTCCTATTCTACCAGTTTTTTTACATGTTTCTCAGCTTGCTCCCAAATATGAATACTGTGACTGCTATAGCTTTCAAGACACAACATATTTTGTTAGTATGGGTGTGGCACAGCCCACTTTTATATCCATCAGATTGTATTGTCATCCGAACCTAATGCGTGTGTGAAGTTTCAAGTTGATCGGATACGTTGAAAGTTTCCGTTACATACATACATACATACATACATACATACATACATACATACATACATACATACATACATACATACATATATGTATGTATAAATACATACAAAAAGGTGAAGCTAATAAAAGCGTGTTAAAAATAGCCGGCAATAAAAATTGTTACGTGGAGGCGTATCTAAAGGGTACCCTATACTCACATACTTGTGTGACATAACTGTCATATTGGACGGATTCCCTGACTGTGTATGGTTAAATGTTGGACGAATATTAAAAAGTTTTAATAATTTCTTCTTTGCTCACACATTTCATATGGTGTAAGGGAAAGAGTGACATACTTGAATGTAAATATCAAAGGAAAACGTACAAAATTTAGATTTTTTTCATATGCAGCGGCATATTTTTTTAAATATTTATATTTTTCAATTCAAATTTGAAATCACAATTGGTTTTGTCGCAATTTTATGATTGAACATTTTATTTAGTTTTCTTTTGAAAAAAATTTTAAATAAATCTTTGTCAGTTTCCATGAACCGTGTGAGGAGAAAAAGTGACAAATACCAGTTGTCAGTTTTCATGTATGCTATTCATGTATGCGAGTTTATTGTGCCCAAGGCGAATTCAGTAGCAGATAGCCTTATCATCACAAATGATCATCAGCTGATAACACCCCATCAGTCAAACTCTATATAAGAAATAAGAAAAACTTTATCCCGAACTGTCAAATAGTCCTACAACTACTTTGTATGTGTGTTGTTTTGATGATAAGGCCACTTGATATTAATTCGCTTTGATTGTGCCCTTTATATAACTTTTGGTATTTACAATATCTGAAAAATTTTTAAATGAATTCAAGATACAGTCGCAAAGCAGCTCTGGACGAGTCAACATCAAGCGTCGTTGGCAATTACTTCGTAAATGCAAGCAGGCCACTGTTCGTTTATTTGTCTTCGAGAGTTTTGCGATTCAAATCGCATGTGTGTAGTGGTTGGCGTCGGTTAACGGTATCGTGTACAGTTTCGCGTCGGTGGCCATTAGTCACATGCACTAGTTTTAGACACAATTTATGAACTTTTTGGTTACGAGTGCCAACCTAAACTCGAATAAACTGGTGGAGACCATTAAACTTGGGAGCGGAAAGCTTGGATTCCCCTTTCCTATATGATGGTATAGGTCGGGCGGCAGTGCATGACGGAAGCTCTCCTGGAGTATAACCTGGCAATTTGTGAGATAGAATTCTCCGCCAACCAATTTAGATTAAAAAAAAATTCAAGATACATTAGTACAGGTAGTGGTAAAAACACAGCTGTTTATCTACTTTCATTGTTGAAAGTGTCAAAAGTTGCTTATTTTTTACAACCTGTTGAAGTGATGAAAGAAGTGCAAAGAAAAAACTAAAAAAGTAATTTAAAAAAATAAATCAAGACTTGGGCAGAGTTCGGAGTAAGGTGCAGAATAAATGTTTTCCTTGTTATAATGTTAATTTCTGTAGAAATTTGTTCCACATCACAATCGCTATTATTTATTGAGGCCTATTTTTTGCAATTCATTACTAAATCGCAGTGGTGGAAGTGAAAAATTTTTCACTATCATTAGTTTGGTGAAACTGAAAGTTTAGTGCAGTACTCCCACCTTTGGAATTTGTTTTGTGTTCTCGGAAAATTTTCTTTTGTTCAGATTTTCTTGCTTGTTTGACACTTTTATCAACGAAACAACAATAAAAACTCATGTTGTTTTTGTCATGTTGTATTTGTTTTAGTGTTAAAGGCTCTGGCCACCGTCAAATAAACACGTCAATCAATGCTTATGTGTGAGTGTCGTGTGCTTGTCGCTTAAACGGCGATGTAAAAATAAATTCATCAATCAGCATTTGTATTGTTTAATAAGTATACAGGTGGCCGCATAAAAGCAACAAATATAATAAAACTAAATAATGCTTGTCAAAAAACTTGACGCATTTGACGCAGCTATACACAAAACTACTAGCGCAAAAAATAAACACCAGCCCTCGTGGTGCCACCAGTAAACTTATTACACCACGATTACAAAACAACTGACATTTTCTTTGTCAATCACAATTGGCGACGATCAAATAATTGCTCATCAAATTAAAATATCAAAACTGTTTGATTTTCATCAATCAGAGCAGACAACGCGTAGGTGTAGCCGAAAAAGCACGACCGCACGCACACACTTAGAACGTTGACGTGATTATATGACCGTTGCCAGACCCCTTTACCACTACCTGTATTAATGTATCTTGATTGAATTATAGTTTTTTATTATTTTGAATTACTGTCAGTTAAAAATAATTTTTCTATAAAAATAATTTAAAATTTATTTTTTAGCAACATAAAATAATTTTAATAAACAATTTTCTAAAAAAAAAAAATTAGCAAACCATTAATGGTGGAGTGCTCCGTTTGCTCTCTCATGAATTTTTTATTTCGTATAATATACAATGTCATAGCAACGGCCATAGATTATCCCATAGTGGTGTTTCTGTTTAGTTTTTTGCTGGCTCTGGCTCTAATTTTCAATGTTCATATGGCAAAATTAATATGTGATTTAAGTGATGTAGCCGCAGGGAGAAGAAGCATGAGTGAAATCTCGTTTCGTCGTGAGAACAGCATGTCCTCACTAGGAAATAGTTTGGATTATGGTGTAGAACGGGGTAAGCTACATATAACATAGAGAAGATTTTGTTAAAGAGTTATTTATTACTTTCAAAGGTCCTCACACTTGGAGTTGTGAAGGTGAACATCAATCTCCTATAAATATAAGAGATAAATACATTAAAAAATTTCCTATACGAGAGCTATTAACTTGGAATCATTATGACGACTTGCCTAGCAGTATTACGATGGCGAATGCTGGTCATACAAGTAATACACTGGAAATTATAATTTAAAAATATTTTATTGTTTCTTAATAGTTATAGTTAAAGCTAATTATTCCGGAAATACGCCTACTTTAAGCGGTGCTGATCTCTTGGCCAGTTATAGGTTTGTGCAAATTTCCTTCCGTTGGAGTCTGTTGAATAATGAAGGCTCTGAACACATGATCAATTACCGAAAATTTCCTTTGGAATTACAAGCCATGCATCGAACTGGACCCGAAGAAGATTGTGTCTCTAGCTATGATTTACTGATGGTGGCCTATTTCTTTGAGGTGCTTCTTTTTCAATTTTCAATAGTTTTATATCGGTTATAATTTAAAATTTTTCTTCGCAGCTCTCGGTTGATAATCCTTACTTAGATCCCCTCATACAAAGCTTGCATCGCATAAAAATACCTGGCTCCAAAATCACGATCGCTCCATTTCCCCTTACATATTTGTGCCATCAATTTCGTACGGGATTCTACAGCTATGGGGGATCTATAACCGAACCCCCATGCTATCAAGGCGCTGAATGGTTTATATATCCAGAACCTTTTGCCATTAGTGAACGTCAACTCAATGAGTTTCGCCAAATTTTGAGTTCAAATGGTAAAACTCGTATTGTTCGCAATGCTCGTCCAGTGCAGAATATAAATTATTCACGCGTTGTTAATGTGAATGAATACAATCCATTGGATGCGTTTAGTGTTACAGAAGTGGCTGTGAATTCAACGAATTCAGACATTACAATTTTGGACTAATACTCGGGACTTTTACCTAATTTTTTTATGAAAATTAGAATACATAGAGTGTTTTATATATTGTCTTAGTATTTTTGTACTTATCAATGTTATTTTGAATTTAATTCAAAGCCTTTTAATAAAAATATATATATATTTTTTATCTGCTATTGCTGAACCGATTTATATTGAATTATATTTGCCTCACGGATGGAAAACTTCTTTTTGATTTTGTAATAATTATAGAAGTAAAATGTGTACATATTAGAGAATTGGGGTCCATTAGTTAAAAAAATTATCTTAAAATGATCACGTTGCTAGTATATGACTGCGAGTTCGTCCGCCTGTACTTACCCTGCAGCAAAATTTATAACTATTAACTTCTTCCGCCTGTAATTAATCCATGTTATGAGCTATATGTGTGCCAAATCCGTGCAGCCTTTTTTGTATGATTTGAGTAACAAAAATCCAAACATACAAACTTTAAAGTTTATAATATCGTCACCTAAAACGGCCTTAAATAACAAAAAAAATTTATATCGATTTTTTTTATAAATTCAGATGTATTTCATCAAACTACATCACAACAAAAAAAAACAGAGTTCCCGGAACAAAAATGGCGATTTTATTGAGAAAATAGAAAACCCAAAAGGGCTTATTAATTACATTATTTTTCTATTCCCCATTTAATTTCTAATTTTCTTTTATTTTCCTAGTATATCAGCCATAGCTGCATACATCCTCTGACAATTTCAAGTTATCAATTCGTCATGCATACATATATATTTTTTATGGATGTTCCCTCAAAACCCGATTTCGGATTTGTTTTCTTTATTTAATAGAATGTACTTCCAGATTGGTCCCGTTGAAAAGTCGGCGTGGTCACGCCCATACGAAGTAAGTACACATGCCTTTTCATCTACTTCTAGTCAACCGATTCCTATGAAACTTTGCACACACATTAAGCATCTGTTTGAATACTACATCATGATTAAAAAATTGGGCAGTGCCATGCCCATGCAAAGTAAATATCCCTTTTTAACGACTTTTACTAAACAAATTCTTGTGAAACTTTGCATACACATTTAGTTATTGTTACAATACAACGTGTTAAAAAAGTGGGCACTGCCACGCCCATGAAAAGTAAATATTCATTTATACTACTTCTACTTAACCGTGAAAGTACATCAAGGCCACGCCTATTTTGTAGTCGGTTTTTTTTGCAAGAATTATTTTTAGTATTTGCAGGTAAAGCGGCCATACACACAAAAGATAAACATGGTTGAGGCAACCATAATCGAAGAGCAACATACTATGATTGAATATATGGTTAAATATATGGTTAAAAAAATCTGTTTTACATATAATATGGTTAAAAAACAATATATATATGGTTCAAAATTACAATATATGATTCGAAATAACCATATATATGGTTCAAAACAACCATGTATATGGTTAAAAAATATAATAAATATATGGTTTGAAATAACCATATATATAGTTCAAGACAACCATATATGTGGTTCATAATTACAATATATGGTTTGAAATAACCGTATATATAATTCCAAACAACTGGTCAGTGTGTGGAATCTGAAATAAAAAGTATTATCTATTCTCACATGGATATATACATACATATTTGGTGACACATGTTTTATTTACAATCGGCCACGTTTTGAAAACCATTCCGTTTTGAAATATTGCAGCTTTTCAGTTAATTTTATGTTTCAGATGTTTGAGATATTTTATCCGAACTAAGCTTTCGTTGAGTAAAGATATTTGCATAGCTGGCCTTCGGCCGGGCTTAAGGATTTTTTCCTCTAGGTATATCGAAAAGCGGCTTCGTTGATTAAGTATTTTTGCATAGCCACCTTTAGATATTCTGAGAGAGAAAAACTCTTAAGAAGACTAGCTATGCAAAAATCTTTACTCAGCGAAACCGCCTTTCGATATACCTAGAAGAAAAAATCCTTAAGCCCGGCCAAAAGCCGGCTATGCAAGACTCTTTATTCAGATAAAAGCCTTCGTCAAGACTGATTGAAGGTAGATTATAATGGCAATAGCTAATAAAATATGGCTTTATTTCCAATACGTCCACTTTTTGCGTATGGCGTTATTGTCCAATAGCATTGAGAAGCATATTGCATATGCCATTATGGCACTGAACCAGTGATGCCATTAGGATACGAAAGATACATTTTTCGTATCTTTTGATGACTTTATGCACCATGTATAATCCTGACATTTTTCGTATCTTTTGAATCTGTACGCAAAATGTACAGAAGTAAAATATTAGACTTTCCGTCTCTGATAAAGTTTTTTACTCGTATATTAATTTTTACAAAATTTAATTTGTTTTGACAACATCCAAAGATATTACATATAATTAATTTTGAAGTTTGCTTACTGCTTTTTTAAAGTTTGCTTACCTAATATTTATGACGTAAATAAATATAAAAATGAATTGATATGATATTATTTTCTTTCATTTCATTCATTAAATATGAAATAAAAATGTTATGTTAATATATCAACGCCTTTGCGCGAAATGATCGTAAGCGACATTTTGTAAAAAACAAATTTTTTTTATTGAAATCAAAATTTTATGAGGATACCCATAGTTTAAAATCGTAAAAATATCAAAACTTTTGATAACTTTTGAAATACAGGCTATAAAATTTTATCGAAGCGACAGCTTATGAATATAAATCATGTTTAAATACAATAAAAAACCCTCCTCCTGTAAAATTAAATTTTTGTCGCTTACGATCATTTGGCGCTAAGGAGTCGATATGTTAAACGTTAAAAACGGACTTTGAAATTTTTTTTCAAAATGTATCTTTTTGGGAAAAAATGTATCTTTTTGGAAGCTAAAATGTATCTTTCTAGAAATTTCACTGGCAACACTGCACTGAACCGAAAAATAACCCCAAATTTTCTATTGAAAACAACAGCAAAAAATTTGTTGGGGCCATTTTTAAGTTTCTAATTTTTAAATATACGTGAGCACTGACGATGGAAGTGTAGCGGCTTCCGAAAGGGGCGCTACTCTGTTCTGCTGTGTACGTTGGAAAAGTAAGTTTATCAGGTATATGATGAAAGCCGATTCCGAAAACGAAGCAATTTCGAAAGGTGTTTTTAAATAATATTTCTTTATTAAAAACAATTTTATAACAAATATTACAAAAAAATATTTCTTTATTACAAAAGAGTTGTATCACAAAAATTATAAAAATTTGATGAAAAGTGCGTTAAAATTGACTTTCAAAAGTGCTTCGTTTTCAAAATCGATTTCCATCACATACCTGAATGTTAATTTTTCCCTTGCTCCTTGGAATATTAAACAGGCCCAATTCTTTCTGAATTAAACGTTACGAACCTCATCTTAATAATCAATTTGGATTCACAAGCAAATACGTTCGAAATAATCATATTCATAAAAAAAGATCCACTTTATTTTGTTCTTTATAAGAAACTAGCTGAGCCCGGAAAACCTTGCCTTACCCCCAAATGTACTGCTTTATTAAACTTCAAATAGGTTTTATCAAAATAACTCCTTCCCCATGGATACCTATTGGGCCAAAAACAAAATAAAAACCTAACGTGGGTTGACGCGAACCTGTATTAAAAATTTCAGCTCGAAAGCTCTTATAGTTCCGAAGATCGTGCGTTGCTAACAAACACACAAACGATTTTATATACTATATAGATATATATTTAATAACAAATTTATTAACTCCAATATTTCGCTACTAACAACCCAGTAAAAAATTTTCATGTTTTTTGAAGCACTAAAGAAATAAAGCGCTTCATAATTACCTTTAAAATATGAGCTTGTTCAGAAGCTGATTTCATAGCGTCACAACAATGCAGGTTTTGAAGCGAGAAAAGTATTTGCTTTTTACTTATACAAAAGCTTCGTACACAAGCTATACAAAAAAGCTGATTTTATAGTGCTGATCCAAAGCAGGTTTATAAGCGAGAATGAAGAGTAAGTTTATTTGAGTTTCTTGGTGCCGTTTTGCAACAGTGTTTTTGGTCGAGTAATTGGTACGTTGGACTTCAAACCTGAAGGTTCTTAGTTCGATACTAGTTGAAGTTAAAATAAAAAACATTGAGTAAAAATATGAAATTAATAAAAATAAATAAAGTAACGAAATAAGAAAAATTCAAAATGGCGTTAACGACGCCAATCCACATCGAACCATTTTTTTCATATATTTTCAGTTCTAGTGCTGAAAATGTTGATGATTTTCAGCGCTTCAAAAGCGCTTTTGTGAGCAAAAATGTAGTACTCCAAACCGAGAACTCGCCATACAAAAATCAGCAGCGATATCAGCAGGCTTGTCAGCGCTAATTTTATTCCATAATAGTAGAAACCTGCTTTATTGGAAGCAACTTTTTTACTGGGAATGTGTACCGAAATATTGGATTTATTAAATTTGTTAATAATTTTTTATTAAAAACAAAATAAGTTGATCTTTAGCCTGAAGAAAACAAATAATATAAGAATTAAAAAATCGAAGAATAACATTTTATTTAAAGTCATTTAAAAAAAACTAAAAACGAAATTTTACATTCAGCCTCGTATAATGAAGTTTTTAAAAACTAAACACTTGTTTAATTGGTTTCATTTGTGTTTATTCAGCACGATGCACGACTGCACCTCCTCCCAATTGCCATTTTCAGCACTCGCGTTAGTATTTTAAAATTGAACTAAAGTCAGTCTAGTCTGTTAAGTCCAAAAAAAATGGCAAACGAGTACAGGGTGTTTTAAGAAAGCGTATTGTATTTTTTATGTGTTATCAGCTACTTGTGGCTTTGCGGAGGTCACAAATAGAACAAATAACCTTGAATATAAAATTGTGAGGGGTGCGTAATTTGACTCCAAAACAAAAATGTGTAAATTTAAAACTAAAATAACAAAAAATTTGCAATGCAAATTAAGATTTCTATAGGTTTGCAAATAGTAGATTAAATTTTTTTTTAAAACATTCATGAAATGAAGCATTTAAATTTTATTAAGAGATTCTATTCTCTGAAATTTTCTGTATTTTTAAGGATCAAATTTTATTTGTTATTCTTAAAATTTTGTTTAATAATTTGTAAAGTACGAGTACATGCATTCATACACGCGTTGCATAAAATAAATAATCTTTAAATTTTTTTTAACGAAATTAAAATAAAAAAAAACTTTCAAGGTAAACATTGCTGATTTAAATGGCACTTTCTGCCCGGTTTCATGACTAGTAGACATACTTAGATACTACATGTGTTTTTATGTTTGTATGTTTGATGTGGATGTTATTTAGAATCATAATTATTAATAATTTTAGATTTCTTCTAATTGACCACAATAAGGAACAGCAGTTTATTCTTGAATGCTGCCTTATTTATTGACATAAAATAGAAATTTATTCGTGTTTAACAAAATCACGTCTCGTTGATTTAAAAAAAAATTTTAATTGAGTTCTAAAAAGACTTCATATGGATGTACCGGCATTTGATAATGTTTACGTAATCAAATGAATGACGTTATAAACATTTTCGTTGTTAAAAGTTAATTGGTAAAAATACACTTCAGAAAGATAAGAAAAGAAATATATTTTCGTTGTACATATTTGCAATATTATTTCATATTAATTTTGAAGCAAAAAGAAAAAATAATAATAAAAATTAGTAGGCAAGACATCATTGCGGTTTGGCTGTGAACAGCGTTGCCACTATTTTTTTCAAAACTTTATTACTAAAAAAAACTTTTTTATAAAAAAAAACTTTTTTTTTGCAAAAGTGCCAAAATTTTAAAGAAATACACAAAAATGCATTTGAAAAAAAAGCACGTCGTTTTTTCTTTTTAACCAAAAGAGTACTTATTTAATAATTATTGCAAAAAACCCGATTACAAAATAGGTGTGGCATTGCCCATAATTTTTATGATAAAAATGTGTATGTACTTCACGAGAACTAATTGTGTGCGAAGTTTCATAAGAATCGGTTAAGTAGAAGTAGTATAAATGAATATTTACTTTTCAGGGGTGTGCCACTGCCCACTTTTTTAACCATAATGTTGTATTGTAACAATAGCTAAATGTGTATGCAAAGTTTTTCACAAGAATAGCTTTAGTTAAAGTCGTTAAAAAGGGATATTTACTTAGCATGGGCGTGGCACTGCCCACTTTTTAATCATGATGTATTATTCAAAGAGAATTTTAATGTGTGTGCAAACTTTCGTAGGAATCGGTTGGCTAGAAGTAGGTGAAAAATCATGTGTATTTACTTCGTATGGGCGTGACCCCGCCCACTTTTCAACGGGACCAACGATGAATAATGAAAAAAAATCCTATAATCGGTTTATAAATGGCGTAGTTTTGAGAGAACATCCATAAAAAAATATACATGACGAATTGATAACTTTTGTTCTTTTTTGAAGTCGTTTGAAAAAAACATAACATGCATATAATAAAAAAAAAACATAAAATAAAATTCATATTAGATCTTGAAAAAAAAATATCTCAGTTGTAAGCTTGTTTCTCTGATAAGCAAATTTGACATTCGGGATATATGAACTCACAACTACAGCTGCGCTGTGAGTTTTAATTTGTATTATTGTATCACGGCCCCTTCTAATTTGAACCACCCTCCGATGTCAACACACATTCGGTAAATTTGTTGACGCCCCAAGAAGGGACTTTTTAAGGCAAACTCTCTTGCGACCAACTGGTATGAATTCGCCTCGATTGTCAATGTAGAAAACCGGCATAGTTGTACTTAACACCAAGATATATCAACACCAGGTAGTCGCAAGAGAATTCGCCGTGGAGAATTTACATTTGGGGTGTCAAAAAAGTTGATACATTAACACAGCTGACATTCCAAATGTGTAAACATTTACGTAAACAGCAGGGCTCTTGCGGCCACCTAGTATGAATTCGCCTTGCTTAACACGGAGTAAACACAGTTAAACACTGTAATAAGGGAGTGAGAAAATACAAGGTCGTTTCATTGCATATTATCCAATATACCGCAAAGTTGAAATTGGAAAAAAGGGAAAACTTGACAAACGCTGTCTGTGGAGCTTACTTACGAGGTAAGAAGCAGAGCATTTTGCATTTGGCTTACACACAAAAAAAATGGTTTCGGAAATATTGTTAATTCTTGTTGAAACGACGAGCCTCTCTCTATATTAAAATGATCTGTCAAGTATAGTTTTCTGAAGTTTTCTGGTAAAAATCGCCAGAACGAAAAAAAAACACGAAAACGAGAAAAAGATCGCCAAAAGAGAAAAAATTGCTAAACCAGAAAAAATTACCAAAACTTGGAAAAAATCGCCACAACGCATAAAAATAGCAAAAACTGAAAAAACCAACAAAAATGTTAAAAAGTCATCAAAACGGAAAAAATCGGTGAAGAAGGCCATAAAAAAACGAAAAGAACTTACCAGAACGGAAAACATCGCCGAAACGAAAAAAACTCACCAAAACTGGAAAAAAATCGCACAAACGAAAATTCACAAAAAACGGAAAAGCCTTCAGAACGCGAAAAATTTTTAAAACGAAAAAATCTCTAAAATTTGAAAAAAGTCGCAAAAAACAAATTCTCCAACACTGAGAAAAAAACCGCAACAGCTCGAAACGAAAAATAAAATCGCCAAACTGAAAAAGTCGCTACAAAAAAGTAAATAAAAAAAACACGTAATTATATCGCCAAAACGATATATGTACATGTATATGTGTGATATGGCTTGGTGAAGCCATAAAATATATTTACCATATCGTCGCGTTTCTTTTTAAACCCCGTAACCACAACTCATTTTTCAGAAAACGAAAAGAGCTTAGGCCCTAATTGTGTAAATCACATCACCGAAGTGAAACTTGTATTGAAGCAAAAACAAATTTGAAAAATTTTTAAAACTTAAAATTTTTAAAATTTGTATGAAAAATAAAACAAATTTATTTTAAATTTTGTTTTTGTTCTCAATATAAATTTCACTTTGGGGACGTGATTTACACAATTAGAGCCCTAATAACTTTTTAAATATATGTCTTAAAACAATTTTTTTTTACAAAACATGGCTTTGCTACTCTCTGAAGGGTGTAAACATTTAAAAAAAAATTTTTTTTATCTCATTAACTAACAATTTTGGCCTTTCGAACTTTAAATATAAAAACCATTTTATTTTGCATGCAAATGAGATTTGTATGGCGCTTACGAGGTTTTCGAAATGGCTTTAATTGGGTGGAAAATGTTATTGTCTACCATAAAAACCAAAAAAGTAAATTTCGAAAAAATGGCGCTTACGTGGTTTAAGAAGAAACGCGACGATATTCCCTCTAGGAGGGTTAATTAGTACAACAACCAACCTACACCAGACGAACAAGTTTGATGTATTAACAACTGGCTTACGCTACGGTCACACTTGGCAAATATTTGACCAAATAAGCATAACTAATGCTTTTGCTCACGTTTAGTGTGATTTAACTTGGGTTTTATATTACAAAACAAAATTTAGTTATGCTGCGAAAAGCTATTTTCATATAATTTTTAATAAATGCGAACTATAATATTAAAAAAAAAAACATTGGAACTGCAATTTTAGTTTGTCTGTTGGTAAAGTTTTTTTTCGTCAAATATTTTCCAAGTGTGACCGTAGCTTTAGAATTTCTAAAATGATCACTCAAAAGTTTGTAGTTGGCACGAATAGGCTTATTGTGCCGATATATGTGTGTATGTTAAAACTAGACTAATATCGATTTTAAGTTAAAAATTTATGGATTTTTTTTTAAAGTATAAAATACTATGTGATTCCATAATTTTAAGTTTTCGCTTACGTCGTGACTTAGGTTTGGAATTTCCCGGACTTTTGGGATTCCCGGGAAAAGTTGTTTTCTAAATTAAAAATTAATATAAGAACAATTTCTAAAACAAAATTTTTCAGAATTGACCACTATTACCGTAGTTATTTAGTTAAAAATTTAATTTTAAGCCTCCAAATCATTTTATTAATAACTTTTCTTGCAAAATTTCCGGGTGGATTTTTATCATTAAGTACAAGCAAGTTAGAGTACCATACTCATCTGCGCCGAATTTTACATACCCTGAGCCACAGTCTAACTGTCTCTGATTTTGTATTTTATTTCCCTTAAAACATCTCCTTTAAGGTTTCAATAACAACGTCGACTTATAATAAATTTAAGTCGTAACAACTAAAAGTTTTTACAGGTTCTATGAACTTAAAATGTCCAATAAACTTTCCAAAATATTTTCATTTATGCTGTTTTTTCTAATCAAGCAATAATTTTTCTCGTAGGCGGGGTTATTAAAAATTACATGACTTCAATTTCAAGGAGTTTTTATTTTGTAAGAATTAAAAAAAATTTATGGACATTTTAATGTTTAAATAATATTTACAAATTTGTTTTTAGGTCTGTTCCTATACAAAATATTTACTATTTCATTGAATTCCTTTACAGAAAATGAAATTTAGTTTTTTCTGCTCAGAAAAAATTCATGCACAGAAAAAATGCATGATAAAATGGTCGGTAGAAATTTTGCTTTATAAGTACATATAATCCTGGGTTTTTCAGGATGGGGATTGATTGGTATCCATAATTTATGTTCATACCAGGCGCGGATACAAAAGGGGGGATATCCTCCCCAAAACGAGTAAATTTCTACAGAGTTTCTAAAAGAAGTTTGGAAAAATAGCATGTTTTACTTAGAAGTTCCCTCCAAGAGCTCAAGCTGGATCCGCGCCTGGTTCATACATATGTATAGTCTCATTTAATTGCACAATTAACCTAATAAAAATCACACATGCTGACGCTCTTTCGTTTAGTCTCATTGATGGATAAAATTGCTAACGATCATGCGATCACGTGAGCGGTATTCATCTCTCCTATCACACTGTCACTTTAAACAAAAATCTAATGAATGTGTACCGGTGGTAATGTCTCAACCGAAAGTGCCATTTGATGGATTTGTTTTTTGTAGATTTCCACAAATTATAATTAATTAACTAACCATTATCATTAAAAGACGATCAATTTAAACTGATTAATAATTTTATATTTTTATACAGATTTGTCAGTTATTTTTCGTTATCCAGATATAAAAGTATATAAGTACATAAATAAGTACGTATGTATATCAAATTTACCTTGTCAATTGTTTTTCTCCTGTTTTAAGTGATTAAGAAACCGACATTAGTCAGTTTTACTTCACAAAATAAAAAAGCAATTGTTTTTTCAATGACAATAAAACAGGAAACGCAGTAAAAAACAACAAGAACTAACTATTCATAATGTTAAAGGAATATTTATAGTATATTTAACAATTAGAAATATATGAAGAGAAGAAGGACTTAAGAAACTAAAGACGTTTAAAACATTTTTATTTGAAATACTGAAAGTGTAAAAAACAAACGATGCACGCAACAATCGCATTTAATTAAAAAAGACGTTATAATTATTAGTCGTAATATTTTATTTATTTATTTGTTTATTACCGATGATGTCTTATTTTTGTTTATTGTTTGTTTAGTTTTAAAGCTGCCTTTTTATTATGGCGATAACAAAATAGTAAAATATTAATTAAATTCTTTTCTATTTTATTTACAGAGTCTAACACCCTTTAAATTTGATTGCTTTGGGGGTGCTTTGAAGAGGCGTTTTAGCTGAAACAAGAATTTTTCTTTAATTTTTCAACGAGTTTAATAAAATTCGCCACCACGTCGCAGTTTACTTGGCTATTTAAATCACAACACGTTTGTGTTTATAAGGTTAAGAAAAAATCCTATAATTCGGTTAATATCACATAATTTTTGCCTTGCGAAACAACAAGAACCACCTGTTGAATTTCATTTATCTGTACAAACATTTATTAGAACAACATCTTTAAGCATTAGAAGGGCTTAAGCTTACAATATAAACGCTGCTATAACGTAAATATGCCCGTTCAGTCACCTATTGAAATTAGTAATCGTGTTATTGATCATATCGATGACATTGATCCTTTGGAGTATCATGGCCATTGGGAGCCAGTGGGTGTGGCTCGTGTTGTCAACACGGGCACCTCGGCCATGGTTACGTTTAGTAAACGGAAAGAACAGCCCTACATAATACATGGTTGCTTGGGTGATCAGAAATTTGTTTTCGAACAGTTGCATTTTCATTGGGCCGATACCGATGAATCGGGCTGTGAACACACTCTTGAGGGTATCAAGTATTCAATGGAAGCTCATGCTGTACATTATAATGCCAAGTATAAAGATTTCTCAGAAGCTAAAAACAAACCCGATGGTCTAGCTGTTGTTGCCTTCTTCATACAGGCGTGTGGAGAAAAGGATTGTCCCGAGTTCAAGAAAATTACCGAAGGTATTCGTATTGTACAAAAAATACATACTAGTGCTTCAGTTGATTCAGGTATAGGTTTGTGAATGCTTTTTCACCTTATGGAAAAGTTTAATTTTGTTTGACAAGTTTTTTATATCTTCTTTAAATCTAGATTGCCTATCGTGGATTGGTTTGCAGGAGCTGAGCAAGCATTATTATACATATAAAGGATCTCTTACAACAGCTCCATATTTTGAGAGCGTTACATGGATTATATATCGTACACCGATCTATGTATCAAGAGGACAGGTAAGTCAACGAAAATTAAATGCTAACCAAAAATATATTAAATCATATATTTTGCTGCTGTTTTGTAAACCGAATAAATTTTTCAATTTTTAAAATGCATCCACATACACTCTCGAGAACGACATAAATTTCTGTTTTTAGTTGGCCATATCTTTTTAAAATTTTTATTACCATCGGAAAGGCAATTTTCTTAAGATTAGAAAAATAGCCACAACGACATCAAAGTTTGATCCAACAGTAGTTTTAAGGTCCTATTCAAAAAAAAAAAGACACAAAATTTTATATATTTTGGTTCATATGATTAGCACCACTTTGCATTTTAAAATTTCTTGCAAGTAGTCGCATATGATTTATGCATTAAACTATTTGTAGAAGAAAAATATTACTTTCTAATAAACATTAGTGAAAAATGGGCAAAAAAGTATTTTAAACATAGCGGAAAGAGGCAAAATCGATGTTCATCTTTCGCAAAGATATTCCTAGTCACAAAACTTAAATAATATTGAATACTTAAAAATATTGAAAACTATGGAAAGAACTCCAAGCGAAAAGAGAAAAATCTTAAGAATTGCGTCAAACTCTTATCTTTCAGCAATAAAAAATCAGGTCTCAAGCTGTTGTCCAAACAAGTATCTTAGCGTTAAGAAGACCCATTGCAAGCTGCGAATGCCTGAAACTAAACTGAAGTAAACAGGATTTACACTCACCAAACACAAAAATGTTCCAAAGTACGGGAACAGCAAAAAGCCAAATTTTTATCCCAAAAGTTAAAATGAAAGTCTTTTGAAAATAAACAAGAAAAAAACTTTAAAAAATAAACCGACTTTAAAATAAATGTACTAAAAAGAAAAAAATAACTAAAATATTATTGTATGCGTTAACTACTTAACTGTACTCCTCGCTCCACTCCTATCGTATATTGGTGAAAATGGGACCACCTGTGGAGTATACCATTTCATATAGAAAAATAATTTTTAAAATCGCTTTATAAATGACGGAGAAATCGGTGAACATAGAAAAAATAGATACATATATACATGACGAAAATTTCTTTGACGTTAAGTAAAAAATTGCATTTTGATTTTTTGTTTGGGTTGAACCCAAGTCTTTTTTCTCTTTCGTTGGTATCAATAACTTAAATCAATCACAACTGGGGGGTTATTATGTATTTCGATTCGAAAAGAAAATCATTCGTATTTGTATACCTTATACGTTGTGTTTCGAAAACGTTTTATTTCGAATCGAAATACATAATAACCCGCCTGCTTATAATCGTAATCATTTGCTCTTTAGGCAATTGATTGATTGATTTATTTTTCCAAAACATTATAAAGTAGAGATACTTAAGCTTCAAACATTAATAAAACGTATCAAGAATTGCTCCATTATAACTAAAATTAAGTGTTTTAGTATACAGATGGTCTGCGACGTTCCCCATTTGGTCCAAAGTAAGGTCTTAGGCCAAGACAAGATACCAAAATCATTCTCTCCCATCCCAAAAGCGTAAGAGATGATAGATCGAAATATCTGGCGGTACACCAAAAGGCTTACTTTTCTGTCAAGCCGGACCATACGCCTCAAAATTCCCTGATAGGAAGAGTAAATCATTTTTGTCCTTTCAAATATGTCGTCAATGTGTCGATAGTACTTAAAGTTTTCATGAAATGTGACGCCCAAATATTTAATTCTGTCCGAAACCCTAATCATTTGCTGTCCAGTAAGTAAACATGGTATATATGTACGTCCGACAATTTTTATAAATGTGTTTACGTCGTCCCTTTGTAATGACTGCCGCTGCCTTTTGTGTGTTCAGGTTGAGTGTCCATTTGTAAAGTAATCTGGCAGTACAGCTAAATAGAAGTTAATTCCGGCGTTAACTGTCCTTGATCTACCACCCGATGATGCAATAGAATGTCATCGGCATACAGTACGAGAAGATTGTCATCAGAAGGTTCAGGTATATCTGACACAAAAAGATTATAAAGCATAGGTCCTAGTAAAGATCCCCGTGGAACACCCGCACAGATTGAACCCTCGTGAGACAGAGTGTCACCACTACGAAATCTAAACAATCGATCCTTTAAAAATCTATTCACTATTCAACAGATGCCCGAACCAAATCCAAGATTAATCATTTTATAAATAAGCCCTTCATGCCAGACTGAATCGAAAGCTTTAGCAAAATCCAAACTGACCGCTATTGCTGGGCATCGCCTGCGCTTTAGGCAATAGGTCAGAAAAAATACATATTAAGATGCAAATTAAATAATTTTGAAAAATACAGTTTCTGACTTAACACCTTAACGTCAAAGATATAACCTCCTCATTTTTTGAAGTCGGTTAAAAATAAAAAGCTACATACTGATTTCTAATAGCATTTTTCATTTTCAGTAATTTTGATGAGTACATATAAATGTATTTTGCTTTCAATTTAGCAAAACTAGCAATTATTTCTTTAGCATTTTTGTTGATTAAAATCATATTTTTCATTTTTCAAACAGCTGATAGTTTTGCACTTTACACAATCTGCTCGAAAAAAAAACTCTGAGCAGTTTCGTGCAAGATGAAGAAGAATGTTATGCTCTCAAAAGCGCTCTTATTTACACAATATTCGAGAACGGGAACGCTTTTCGTGCAAATTGGTATCTTGCAGGCGCCCAATATAGAGTACGGGAAAATAGCTATTATTTGTTAAAGATAATTTTGTTGTCGCATTTCGGTTTTTTTTACTGAAAAAGGCAAAATCTTCTCATGTTAAGCTAATAATGTAAATTTAATATCACTGTTGATGCAATGATTGATTAATTTAAACCGAGTATGAGATACGTTATCAGGGATGGCAAATGAGATTTTAAAATTGTACAAATTGTTCTCAAAAATTGTACTTTTTTGGGCATAATTGTACCAAACAGATTTTTGAAACCAGAAAAATTTTTAAGTACAGAAAAATTTTTTAAATACAGAAAATACATCACTTTTCTGTACATATATCTGTGGCAAAATGGAAACTGTGCTTAAGTCGGATTTAGCTATTGCAATTTCTAATGTAAAATAGCTCACAAACTATCTATTAGAAGGTAGAACGTCATACATAGTTTCAATAAAGTTCCGAGAAATTTACCTTTACTCAATGCAAATAAATTTATAAAATTTTATTTTTTCTAGACTAATATGTATCATGCTCAGTAAGAGCTTGAAAGTAAAGAGCCGTTTTGTGAGCTAACCTTATTTGACCACTTTTAAGCCAAACTTTGTTTTCAATACTTCGCAAAATTGAAATTTAATTTATGTAGATAAAAGTGGCATAAATCCGAAAAGGATAAAATATTTTATCACAATAAAAGAACTGCAATTAGTTTTTCTTAAAAAAAAGAAAACAATTATTAATTGTACTAAATAAGTCATTGGTGTACCATTGTACTTTTAAAATCCGAATTGTACCAAAAATGGTACAATTGTACCAACTTTGCCATCCCTGTACGTTATACATTCTTGACAGATAAGATAACGGTCATATTATCGTTAGCTAATTTTACACTATCTCAAGCCGTTCGACTTATGTAGAAAACGCGATCCTGATGTAATGAGTTTATGGAAAGTTTTAAAAAACGAATATCAACACACTATATCAGGGTTGCACTTTCTACAGAAATCTAACCGCTTGTGGGATACTCTAAAATCAGTTTTAATGTTAAATATGTAAAATGTTTTTCATTTCCAGCCTTTAACACTATTGTTATATAACATATTCGGTGTAAGTCAAATTGTTAATACTACAGAGATAGAACCATTTGAGATTTACAAAATGTTTTTGCGGTAAAATTTTCAAAATATGATTTGGTGTAGTTTACCTCCCACCTACAGAGTATGCAATTGAAGAACTTCAGATTTATACATATGTATATCCTGGTGTAGTACCAAAATCTCAAAGAAGATCTGCTAGAGACCGTAAGCATTCTGGGAAGTGATTTCAGGAGCTATTTTGGGTAATATTCTTAGTGTACTCAGTAGGAGTAAGGAGGAGTTATATCAACTATTTCTGCCATTTTAATTTTTATGTAAAAAATTGTTTAAATTTAAACTTATTTTAAAATTGTATAGTGGCTGAAAAAGGTTAATTTTTTAATTTGTTTTCTATTGATTGTCTTTTTGCATAATTGCGTAAATTCTAATGCCGACTTTAGACGACATGTATTTTACATCTGACTTGTCAAATTTCCCACTGCAAAAGTTATACATGCCGTGTGAAACATATGAAACATTGTCAGATGACATTTACAGAAGCAAAGCCATATGAAAAATTTTCACTTAGAGCGTGTTCTATTTTCATCTGACAATGCATATGACATCAGCTGTATTGAATTAACAAAAGTGTGGTTTAACTGAACAAATATTAAAAAGCATAGGGCGCTTTATATATTTATGAAAATTGTGCAAAAACTCAGCTGTTGTGAACACTCAGAGCTTATGTCAGATGTAATTGCACATGAACGTGTGAAAGCAAAAATTATAAACCGTCTGTAAATTTACAATTTTGACAAACATGCGAAGTTACATATGTCTCACATACCTGATAAGCCACATGTAAAAAACATGTCGTCTAAAGTCAGCATAATGCCTAGTTCTGTTTAAGTTTGTCGATAAAATGTATGACTTTAGAATGTAAATGTTTGTTATTGATCATCTCCCAGCGTAATTACCAGAATATATAAAAATTGCACTTATTTGTAAAACAAAGTAACAACAGTACATAATTTATTTTCTTTTATTTTTTCAGGTTCAAGTTTTTCGTAATCTTCAATCATGTCCCAAAGATGAGACAAAGAAAATTGTAAACAATTACCGTGAAATTCAAAAGCCGGATAAAAATCCTGAAATTATTTTCGCCCGTAATGCTAAACCAAAATCTAAATTATGATCTAATCATATTGAGAACTACTTTAACAATATCTGCAACTGGCTAATCATCATTATATAATCATATCTACTTCTAATAGTTTCTAAAAGAAAAATAAAATCGTTCTTAATCCCAAATACTTCTTTTTTATGTGAACTAATTATGTAATTACAATTAGAAATTAGCAAGTAGAATTTAAATATGAAAACCTACAATAACTATTATTATAAAATTATGTACTTTTAATTCACAATTATCGGTTGTTCGAAGCATTATATTTAAAATTTTTATACTGCTATTAATTCCATTATGTATTAATTTATTTTAGTTTTTGTTTTGTTTTGTAGTTTTTATTTCTAATCGTGGTTATTCTATTTTTTTTTCAACTGTGGTTCTTTGTTTTAACAGGTGAAAAAATATATTTTTTTATATAAACATCAGAGAAATGTTTTAAAAACAAGTGCACTTTACTTTCAATAAAAAAAGAGGAATAAAACTACCATGTAGCAATATTGCAATGTTTTCTTGTCTGGCATATTTATTACATATTAAATAAACGATTTTTTAAATTATTAAAATATTAAAATAAATGGAAATATATAGAAAAAATTGTTTTTTTTTTCAAGTTAGTGAGAAAGGTATAAAATAAAATTATTGTTTTTTTGTATTTTTTTATTTAAAAAAACGAACTCACATACTGCTTAAGCCTTTTTCGGCTTTTATGCAGAAACACCCAGGGTCTTGGCAGGAATCGAACCTGCGACTCCCGGCTAAGAGTCTAGCACACAATCCACTACACTACGGGTTTTTTAATCAAATCTTGCGACAGCTTTTACTACAGCTTCAACTATACCAATTAAGTTCAATGACTTTGGACGCACATTGCGCTCTCGTGACAATAGAAAAGTGAGCTGTACTACGAACATAAAAAGTTAATAAAATTTTTCAACTACTGCTCGTTATCAGGCATGTTCTCTCCCAGCAAAAAATAACATGACATATCATGTGTATAATTATAGGTTCAAGTCATAACGAACTGGTTCGATTTAGGTGAAACTTGCATGATTTTTACATTAGCGTGTCATTGGAGAGCATGTGTTAACATGAAAATTTAAATAAATTGATCTCCATTAAAATTAATAAATTGAACCCATGCAAGTTCCCTGATTCGATGACGTTTTTCATGTAAATATAAAAAAAAATGAAAATAAAAAAATATTGCCGCAGATGGGATACGAACCATGCTCTTCTGACTGTTAAGACACGCTCGCTACCACTGAGCTACTGTCTTCTTATTTTTTGGTGGAGCTAAAACTTGTGTATAAATGTGTATATCAGGCATGTTCTGAAAATCACATGGCTTTAAATCACTTGTGATTTTAAAATCAATAATGGTCATGCAATTAATTATTTTTTCATTCCTTTTTTTTAATTTTTATATTGTATAGAGCATCAAATATCATTTCTGAAAGAAAATTATCGTATATGATTTTAAAAACCTCTGCAGGACCATTATTGATTTTAAAATCACATGTGATTTAAAGTCATGTGATTTTCAGAACATGCCTGAATGTAATGAATTAATTCCGTTTTTGCATGCCTTCGTTGAATATTTTATGCAATATATTACCTAGAAACATCGCATGAGTTTTTAATGAGTTCAAAAGCTATAGCTTTATTTACGATGGTATTCAGAATGCATTCTGTTTCTCAAGAAATCATGAAAAACTATTTCGTTTTGAACGCGTTCATTTATTATTTTGCTGGGGTATTCCATGCGAAATGAAAATGTTAGGAATTTTCAAAGCAATGCTTTTACAAATTAATATTTTAACAACAGTTCTATGACAATTCCGAACAGTTTCATTCCGTATGGAATACAGAACATGCATGCATAGCTTTTAAAAGCTTTTATTATCAAAAGTTGACTCCATACCAAATTCTTCCTTTTCTAAATGCACACCAAAAGGTTAAACAGAAAGTACTGTACAACAAAATCAAATACATATTTTTAGTCAACTTTCATTTCAGAAGCTGTTTTATACAAAGTCCATAATTTTATAAATTTATTGAATAGTCCATTTTAAGCCATAATGGACCGAAATCGGACAGAAAATGAAAATGCTATAATAAAAAAATTGCACTGCCATTTAAATTCACTATCTACTAGTGTTGTCAATTATTCGAGTTTTATTTTTCTATTTTCGAATATAATTTTCATAATTATTTTCTTGTTCGAACAGCCGAATAATTTTAAACCTTCATTCGAATATTCGAACGAATAACGAATCAAACTTTTCATTCGAATAACCACTTTAAAACAAAGATTTTTAATATATTCTATTACTACCCTGGGGTTTGTGCCAGTCCTATGACTGGTATCAAATGTTCATTAGTCGTGACCGGTGAAAAATCACAAAAATCTTAGCAAAATTTCGTCACTGTATAAGCAGATTTTTTCCAAACCAAAAATTGTATTTAACTAAAGTACAGTAATTTAACTAGTATTACTAGAACCTATCTATCACTGAGTATCTAAATTATGTCAATTGACCCCCTCCAAAGACAACGTTATGTAAAAGTTACTGGTGCCTTCATATAAAGTTCCGAAACTCGAACCGGTTGCTAGTCCTTCGGAACCAGTCACGTGACTTGTCTTGTGACAGGTTCTCTTCCCTTTTTTTAAAGGCGACTTTTGTTTTAAAGGCGTTAGCGGACATTACATCTTCAGCCAAACTCCTTCCTACATATTATTTCTTCGATTGAATTAAGATAACTTTTCTTGACATATATTATCATTGGGTCCATATTATTCTTGTCAGATATGTTTGGATCTTCACTAAAACTTTCTATTTGTATATTGTGTACTTTACGAAAATGGTGCCAGAGTGGAGAAGTTGTTGACCCGTGACACTTGTAAGCCTTAGAATACTTTTTGAAAACAACTTGGTTTTTCTAATTGTCTTCCTCAAAATACTTTCAAACGAAGATCATGCTGTGATTTAAACCGAAGTGTTTAACGGAGTTACGTAATATCTCAACAACCCATTACACAAGAATTTATAATTTGGTGTAATTTGCTTACTAAAGACATCCTACTGTTAACAACTTAAGAAAGTAATTAGTTTAAGACGCTATTTTACATTCGTAAATGTAAACTAGATTTTCTAAAAAGTATTTCGAGTATTCGTCAAAAACTGTTGGAATAATTTTTTATTCTAAATTGAAAAATTTTGTTCGTTCGAAAAAAATGAAAAAAAAATTGTTCGAATATTCATTCGAATAGTTCTTATTTGAATGACAACACTACTATCTACCAATTACTTGGTATCGAAATATTTTCTTTATTTCAAATATTTAGTTATTGCTCGATGGAAATATTTCCGAACTTTTCTACAAGGTAACAAAAATTGTTCCTCCCCCTATTGTTGCTGTATATGGGCATTTCCAGGGAAAAGTCCACTTTTCGTAACGTAACGCCAACAAGCAATTAAGCTATATTTCAAAGAAAACCCAATTTTTTTTCTTTGTACAATTTGTGTAGGTCGTAAGTAGCTCTACATTTAGTAAAATTTTATGAAAAACCGAGCCACATGGTTCTGAAATACAATCTTCACATTTCCCATATTTCACTTAATTCCTTAATATCTACATCAAACTGTCAAATAGTATCTCACAACGATTGAATGGCAAATTTTATCAAATTAAAATATTTTGCCAGTTTTGGTTAAGAAATCTTAAAAAATTCATTCGAAAAAAAATTTACATAAAACTGTTTACTCGAGTTATTCGATTAATCGACTTAAATTACTCGAACAAATTTTTACTCGAAATTGGAAATTTTTGTTTGATCGAACATTATTTGACTTCAATTTTCCGATAAATCGAGCAAACATTAATCGAGTGAATACCCTAGTACTGAACTTAAACTAGCAAAGCATTGTCATTGACAAACGAATTTGAAACAGATTAAAGTAACTCATTCAACTATAAAAATATTTTTAATTAATAATATATAAATTTATTTACAATTGTCGAACATATTCTACAAATTGCTGCAAAACAATGAATTTAATTTCCGATCAAAATAATGATGGTGACCGTGCAACATTGCTGACAATTTCGGATATATCTTATGTTAATGAATATTCAATGGATTCATCATTAACGGATACCTATCCAATTTCTATGGGCCATAGTAGACGCTTAGTAAATGAAATAATCAATAATACATTCGATGAACAAAAGGGGACCTGTGAAGTATCTTCTTCACAATGTTCCAGTTTCAAATGTTATTCTTCGGAATATAGTTACGATAAAAGACTTGAATACTGGAAGAATGTTTTAAAAGAACGAGAGAATATATCCAATAAAATACAGTAACAAACTAAAAAGCTTAATTCAGAAATTTTGTACAATCGTTTGGTAACTGTAGATGAAAGAGATAAGTTTACCGTTAAAAGCTTAATGGATTATGCCCAAAGACTAAATCCTACAAGCTTAAGTGTTAGACAACCCTCAGCATTGAAGGAAAAATGTAATGCGGAAATGTCCGCATTAATGCCAGAACTTCGTGAAACTTTACCCCAAACAGAAAGACGTAAAACTGCTCTAATTGAAATTACTGGAGTGCCTAAAGAGGTACAAAAAGAGTTGCTAGGTAAAAATAAATATCAGGTTGATAAGAAATGTTGCAGTTGGTTAAATTCAAAATATTTGGAAAATCGTATAGAGGACAAACGCATTGATATAGAACGTGTAGTGGAATATTATCCTGATACTGAAAATTTAGAAATTGTAGGCGAGGGCTTATTAAGTCTCAAAGAACGTAAATACATTTCCGATATACAAATCACATCTTGCACCGACATTTGTAAAATTTCGAATGATACTCAATTTGAAGACGATGCATGTGATGATAAAGTATCAACAAATGGTACAAACACTTTGGCGATTGTAGAATATGCGTTCATAATAAATGATGTAGAATTTCGGATAACAAATTATCGCTGTAATCGCAGATTTGAAACACTAACAAATTTCTCTTGTCATCCCTTTGAAACTGAAGTCAAAAAGACTTTAACTATACAAAATATTGGACGGAAAGTGTTGGATTTTGAATGGGTACACCGTCCATTTTATGGTAAAAATTCTACTCTTTTGAAATGTTGTGACAATGAGTTTGTTTTTGATAATATACCATTTCGTTTGTGCAGTGGCGAAGTAAGAGAAATATTTGTCAAGTTTCAACCAAGACGGGTTAATGTTGTGAAAAGTAAATGGCTTTTAAAAGTTAAGCCTTTATTGTTTAAACACAAAAATGATGGCATTGTAATGAGTTTGAGTGGTGAATGCACTGTTCCTATAGAATATGTGCAAAAGCTGGAGGATGTACAAAAGGAAATAATTGAAAAATCAAACAAGAAAATGATGAAAAATCTAATCACAAGCTTAGGTATTCTTGCTATGGATTCGATACAAAGTGAATGTACTTGTCCTTATCAACATTCCCTTAATGAAATGGAATTATTTGAGCAACTTAATTGGGGTTATAAATGTGAAAGATATAATGACTTGGAGTTACTGAAAGAACTGTACAAACGTGCCCAGACACGTGCAAATGAGAGGTGGGACTTACAAGTGAGTACTTTAAAAAGTACAATTTTGAAACTACCTGAAGCAGAAGATCGAGCTTTTCTTTTTAATGAGCTTTCTGACGTCCTAAACTCAATGAAGGGTAATAATTTGGATTTGGAGGCGAAAATAATCGATAGTTCTCAAAGATATCGTAGTCGTTTTTTATATGTGAGAGGAATAATTTCCACTACTATAGATGAATGGGTGGAGTTAGTATCGACTTTAGAAGAAACATTTTACCAAACGACTCTTCAAGCTATTCAGGAAAAACTTGTTATGCAAAACATAGAAGACATGGATTCAAATGAAGAAACTAAAAAAGTATTTACTTTACCACAAGATGACATTAAACAACGTCAATACGTTGTGGAAAAACGTGTGCGTAAACTTAAACCTTATCGTGATGCTATTTATATGCAAACTTATACATTGTTGTGCGATTTTATGGAAAATATTGTCAATATTATTGAAAGCACTATATAAAAATATAATTGTTTAAGTGATGAATTTATGTATATATTTAAATAATCCCTTGATATGTTCGAAAATTTTACTTATTTTTAAAAAACTATCCAACTTAATTTCCGAAATCCTTTGAGCATTTTTGAATATGTTTTGAAGAAAATCAATTAATTTATGTGCTGCCTTAAAAGTGGTATAATTTTTTCCAAAAACCAAGTTTTATTGAATTGCAAATGGTCTCCTTCAACTTCTAGAAAGACTAATTTTTGGTTAGCGGCCATGTGATTTAAACCAAGCTGCAAAGGAAAAAAATAGTCAATTTAGTTTTGTAAAACAGCATTAGCGTCGGTCATAATATAGATATAATCTGGTATGTGATGGAAATCGATCGATTTCATATAACTAATAATAGCCAAATATGTCTTAAGTAAATCGCACGACTCAGTGAACTCGAATTTAAGATCAAATAAAATATTCTAAGCCTCGAAGTTTATATACGAGTATGTTCTGTATTCCATGCGAATGAAAATGTTCGGAATTATCAAAGCATTGTTGTTGTAAATTATTATTTATAACAACAATGCTATGACAATTCCGGAATATGGAACATGCCTGATAGTGTAAATCAAGAGGGAATATGTATCCGATTTTCGTGTCTAGAGAAATCAAAAAAGGTGGCATGTCATAATGTTCATGGACTTTATGACATTATTAGGTACATTATGTCACTTTTAAATGTGTCGTAATGTCCATCTTTTAAAAATGAAAACATACATATTTATATGTTTTTATCAGGCACCGAAAATAACGATTATTTTTCAAATTTAAACTAAAAAAATCAAGCTAAAAGAGAAGTGCTACGTGCATAAGGAATATACCAAATTAATCTTTGTTGCATGGACTACCTTTAGATGCATTGATTTTTATTTGTTTAAGTTTTACTAAAAAACTCAACTTTACCGGTTATTTTCTGAGTTTTATTTATTCGTCAGAAAATAAAAGTTATTTCTTGAGTTTTATTTATTCCTCAGGAAATAAAAGCTATTTCCTGAGTTTTATTTATTCCTCAGAAAATAAAAATTATTTTTTGAGTTTTATTTTTTTTTTCTTAGAAAATAAGTTACTTTTTGATTTTTATTTTTTGCTTAAAAAAAGCATTTTTGAACGGCATACAATACAAAAAAAAAATGGGTTTTATTTAACAAATAAGAGTTTTTCCAAAAATAAATAAACAGGAGTTCTTGCAAAAATTATTATTTGTTAAATTAATTTAATTTTTTTTTATTTTATGTTGTTTAAAATTATTATTTTTTAAACAAAAAATAAAATTAAAAAAACTGTTATTTTAAGCAAAAAATGAAACTCAAAAACTAATTTTTATTTCCTGAGTAATAAATAAAATTAAAAAAATAACTTATATTCTGAGGAATAAATAAAAAAAAGTCAAGAAATAAATTTTATTTTCTGAGGAGTAAATAAACCTCACGGTATATCGAAAAGCGGCTTCTCTGAGGAAAGACTTGACACTAGTGTCATAATCTCCAAGGACTTTATGAAAAAAGTTTTGAAAATTTTTAAACTAAACATGGATAATTAAAATGAACTCCAAAATTAAGGGCAATAAATAATAGTGCTTTAGATAAGGCCCGCGACACAAACGGTCGGAGTTTAACAATATGTTTTTAGCAGTTTGAGTTTTCAAAATAAGGCGCCTTATGATTTTTAGTTTCAGTTTATTTTCCTAAAATCCTTAATTACTTAAATTGGTTACATTCTATTGTAAATAAAAATTTTACTGTTTTACATATTTCTTAATAAAATTTGTTTTAAAATATGTTTCAATTACATTAATTTGTTTACCTGTTCATATACACGACTTTCTGATAAAGGTAAAATTTCTTTATCTTGTCCTGGTTTATAAAACTCGAACCATTGCGACTCTTTGGGCTGCACAATGGTATCATTGATAAATTTGACCATAGCAAATCTTAAAAGCAAGACATTTTAAATAAATTAAATGTATAGTTACAAACATGATAGTTATAAACAAATTTTTTGTTATAACTTACTTTTCCAATTTATTTAGATTTTCCGCATACAACCCATTTACAAATACTTCATTATTAATGTCAGCCAAAAAAGTACTGTGTGATTTGTATTTCTCCTCATGCAGAGGGTCATGCCAGTAAGTGGCCTGTACGAGTTCCAATTGCGTCCAAGTATCATAAGCGGCTTCATTTAGAATACGGCGTATATATTCACAAGTTTTTGAACTGAGTGAAGGGCATTTAGGTAGTCCAAATACACCCTGATGTTGGCCACCCATAGTTATAAGGACTTTCATTGGTGGCAAGGGGCAACGTTGAGCCAAAGCACGCCTGAAATATGTTTTGTTAAATATTTTATTTGTTATTTATTACTTACTTACAAAAACTGACCACCTTGACTAAATCCAATAGCATTATAACCATTTTTTAGTTTTTCATCTTTGGCCAATTCTTTACAGGCGTATTCAACTTGAGTGTTGGGATGTATGAAAAAACCACTTTCATAATCCATTACAACATTGCCGCCGATTTCCAAAGATTTTACATAAGTGTTATTCAGTTCGGATTGCAAAAGTTTTTTAATCGATCCCAGACTAAAGGGCAAACAACAAGTGTCTCCTATTCGTTGAAAAGCATAATCAATGAAATAAAATCTAAAATGTATTTTCTTACCCATCCCATGCCACATAACAACTGGATATTTTTCGCCATTTGCAAATTTATTTATTAGTAAAAATGATATTAAAACCTTTAAAATCATTATATTTTATTATGTACAAAGATAATTTAAATGTAATTTAATTATCAGCTGCATTCTTTTTTACGAGTTAAGGTCAGACCTGCGCCGAGCGATTTTGTCGGCGGCGGCGGCGGATCGTTAGAAAACTGTCGGCGGTTGCTCAACTTCGGCTGCAGTCGACTGATAGGGGAAGTCTCCACACTTATGCAAAATAAAGAAAATTTTTTTGTGTTGCCATTTCATAAATTATTGCCCGTCTCCACGTAGCAATTTTTATTGCCAGCAATTGTTAAATTCCATAATGAAAGTTAAAATATTTTTTTCAGTTGTATTTTCTATATGAAGCTTGGCAATTGTCGCAATAAAAATTCCTACGTGGAGACATACGGTTATAATAAAAAGTAAAAATCATACAATGCAATAAAATCCTGACCAGCGGCTGATATTAAGCCGGCTTAGCTCAATACACTTTCGGCGGCGGATGCTGTAAGCAATTATCGGCGGCTCAGCTCAGCCGGCTTAAGCCGCCAAGGCGCAGGTCTCTGGCTGAGGTGCACAATTAATTGCAGGTTAGTTGTTTTTATTTTGTTGGTGGACCGTGAACGAGGAATCAAAACAGAACATAAAACATTTGTTTGATAAGAATTTTCATTTGTCCATGTCCATACGAGTCCACTATTGCTTCTGCAACTTTCTTAAAATTTCTTTTGAAGTTGCATTCGCATCCATACAATGAAATTCTTGCTGTGCAGCTTTTGTTTTTTTTACATAGAATTTGTTGTTGCTTAATATTACGAAAAAGAAAACAAAAGAGAGTTGCATGTACATGAAGCAGTGTTCCCCTTCCCAATCTTCTCACCTCTCTCTCCAATAAACTTAAAAGTTGCGCAGCAAAAGTGTACTCATATGGATATAGACTTTATAAAAAAAAATAAAAAAACCGCACACTATTTTAAAGTCTGTTAAATAACAGAGTTTTAAAAACCCTGTACATTATTGATTTTAACGCTTTTTTAACATGGAATATGTTATTGTTCAAATTACATATTTTAGTTTTGCCCTATACTACTCAATAACTCGCACAATACTTTCCAATTAAATATGGCACAACTTCTCTCACTATTCTGTGTGTAATTTCACTTTGTGTTCTATTTTTTGATAAAGTTTTGACGGCTAAGTTTTTTTTCTTTTCGAACACCAATTTTACAGCCGACTTCAAAAAAAGAAAGCAGTTATTAATTTTGTGTACCGATTTTGAAAATTATTTTTTTTTTCAAATGGATTGCTCGCAGTTTTGTGCCACAATTTTTTTTCCTAAATCGGACTAACTAAAAATATACCAACAAAAATACAGTTTTTCTATTATAATAGAGGAAACCACTGATATAAGTTGAACAAAACAGGTTGCCTTAACAGGATTTTTTATAGTGAGAAAACGCCCATTACTCGGAATTATTACTTTTTAAACGAGTTAAAAAAAGGTGTTTATATTTTTTTAATTTATTTTACGTTTCTAAGCCCATAACTCATTTGTGAACCGATATTAAAAATGTCTTATGGTCTCATAATTTTTTTTTTTTTTGGAAATCGGAGGAGTAATTTTCCTGTGGATATATTGAGTATAGCATAACTCCTTCATTTATGGAAATTTTTATTTTAGTCTTTGCTTGCATTTCGGGCACCTTTTTTAAAACGGACGGGCAATTTGCCTGCCCCGAAATATTGGTTATCGCACAGAGTTTTTTATTTGAAAGGTTTTGTACTATGAACAATTTCGGATTTTCTCTTTGTATTGAAGTCGGGGGGTTTTGTTTTTGCTAGAATTATTGATTATGTTTTACTGTAATAAATTGTATTCTATTCATAAACTCGGTAGATAGTTTTTGAAAAATTAAAAAATCATATATTGTTTTGATTAAATCCTCTCGTCTCTTGATATATTTCGTAGCTTTAAAATTTGTTTGTATTTACTTTTCGGTTACCCTGGTAATAAGAATATTGTGAGTAGTACGATTAATCTGTTTATTGCATATTTTCAAAGTGATTATTATAAAGAAAGAAAAAGTTATCCACAATTTCAATGTACTCCATTGCTGGCTATCATGTGTGCTTGTTGTAGTTGCTGTTGTTGCTGCTGCTGTTGTTGTTGTTGTTGCTGTGCATGTAGTGTTGGACTACCCGACGCCGCTGTACCCACAACAACTGTCTGATGTTTATTGGAAAAATCTATACATGATCCGGAAGTCAAATCAATTTCTTCTGAATCTGAACCATCTGAGCCCTCATCCGAATTTTGTTCTAAGGCGGCCATTAATCGCGGATCATTTTGCATTTGTGCATGCAAGGCTTGTGTTAAATGTTGATTTTGTTGATGATGCTCTTTGTAAAGTTTTAATTCCGTGTAGGTTTTTTCATGGCCGCTATTTTTTCCCAACGAACTTTCGATATTTGCATCATGTAGATTGGCATGCATCATGGTAACATTATTTTCATTTAGTGCTGCATTAGGATTTTCTTTACTTGCTGAATTGGAGAGATTTTCGGGTGTAACATCTCCTTGCTGTAAGCTTGATGGTGCGGAACCATTCGGGATAGCTCCATTGGGTACTCGTGAACCTAAGGGATGAAGATACGATTAGATTCAGATTTCTTTAAAGACATTGCCAATTTTACCTCCTTGGCCCATAACGGGAGGAGTTCCTAAACTTAAACATCTCATTCGCCATGCATCCTGCAATAGTTGCAATCGAGCCTGTTTACGCCATTTAGCTCGACGGTTCTGAAACCAAACCTAGAAGAATACAATAAAATGAATTTATTAACCCATCAGTAATCTTATCGGTCATGTTTTTTAAGCCGAGGCACTTTAAATAGGGACAAAAATCGGCTTCTACTAAGAGCTATCTAATCGCTATTTTAAAATTGCTTTTGACTATTCAAACATTTGAGAGTTTTAAATGAATTATTAAAATTTTCAATTTTAACACAGAAAACACTTTATGCCTTAGACGTTGCTCACATATTACGTAACTTGAAATTTTTAAAAAAGCGTTACGAAGGGGAAGGAGTTCCGAAAACAGCGAAAATAGCCTTTGAAAATTTAAATTTCTCAAAATCGTTCATTACTGATATCTTCGAATGAAATTTTGCTGTTATTTATGTACTAAATATCAAGTAAGAAAAAAAGAATGGCTTCTAGAAATCTTAGAATTCCTGAGAAAGTTCAAAGAAATCACAAAATCGGATTTTTTACAACTTTGCCCATAACGTCCAAACTTGGTCCACGGCCTATTTAATACTTTGGGAAATACATGCATACAAATAAGGGGTTTAAGAAGTGTCAAGTGTTTTTGAGTCCCAGCTTTGTGATTTTAGAACATATGGACTGAAATAAAAAATTTTTAAAGTAGTAAATTCAATTATTTTTTTACCGTCGATTCATGTCTGTGCGGATACCTTTCAGATAAGTGTACATTTGTTATACTTATGTTCCACAAAAAAAAAAAGAAAAAAAAAGACGTGCCCCTGTAGCTGAGTAGTAGCGACGCTACCCTGTCAGTCCAGAGGTCGTGGGTTCGATTCCCACCATAGACCCTGGTTGTTTTTCAGCAGACAAGCTGATCGCTTCGCGGGTTGTGTTTGTTCTTTATATTTTTGACAAACTTTTTTATTTTGACAAAAATTGTCGAAAATTCAAAATTTTTTCAATTTTCAACTTTAAAATTGAATATTTTTCCACTCAGACAGCAGAATTGCATCAAATTTGTTTGAACGCTGTTATATTTTGTTCTTTAACTAGCAAAATAAATTTTTTTGGATCTGATATCTGGAAAATACTGGACCAAAGTTTTTAAAAATTGGGTATAGCTCAGTAAATATAATATAACAAAACAATTTCGAAATAGGATTTGAAACAAAAAAGTGACAAGTCTTAAACAATTTTACATGGTCGAAGTGCCCTTAGAGATTTCATAGCTCCGCTCTGGAGCAATTTGCAGAGTTGGTATTCAAAGCATAAACGGGAATACTCCTCTGCTATATGCACAAATTTTATTTCGTTTATGCCTGATTAGAAGGCCAGACTTAAACTTGCAAAACGCAAATATACAAATATTATCTTAGGACCCCTCTACCAGAACCAGTCGTTAGAACCCTGTTATTGTGAAACATTTTGAATTTATTATACAGTGTTATTAATTATGGTCAGAGGACTCCTAAGTTCAAAATGGCGGCCATGGGACTGCATAACGTCAGTGACCAAAAATTAAAAATCACCAAAACCTTTTGTGATGTGGGTATCATAAAAATACCTTTATAACGATGTACATATTTACGTAGTCGGGTTTTTGTTTGTAACCTTTAATTCTTTTTTGCTTAAAACAATTCTCAAGTTTCATTGCTCGATTTATGTTTGTTTTATGTTGTTTTTGTTTTCGGTATCCGCCCTATTCTGTAAAATTAATAATCGTCCTACTGATGTTTTTAAAATTATACACGGTCATTTTTTTCAGATATGATATTTAAGGCTCTAAATAATAAAAAAATTAAAAAAGACTGAAAAAGTTTGGCTATCAGGCGGAATTAGTTTTCTAAAATGACACGATTTTTTACTTAAGATAGTCCAAAATTTACTTAAGTTCAATTTTCAAAGTTATGTAAAAAAATTCACAAATACAATTGAACAATGCGACTTATATTTTCGAATAGTGTGGATCATAGGCTACAAATTTCATATGGTCCACATGGGCTACAAGTAAGGATGGACTCACATATACGATAGGGCTGCTAGCTAACACTGCTGAACAAAAAGAAAAAAATCTGACTTTAGCCTATGAAATTATTATTCACCATCAAAAGATAGTAGAACTGTATAAATAAAATTTTTGCATCACATATTTTCAGCCATTTCAGCATCACGCGTACACTACCCAAATTACTGAACATATTTTCGTAATAAAATTGGAAAAGGTCCAAAAATATTTAGAAAATAACTTTAGCCTTTCTCATCCCAATGACACCCAAAAAAGATTAGGTCATATTTTTATAACGTTCAGTCAAAACAACATTGTTTTTTTTTACATATTTTATAGTTCAAATTTGCCATCACATGAAATTGCAATCTTTGCTATTAGTGTTTATTTAAGACCAGGGGCCCATTTCTCAAAAGTACAAGTTACAAATCTATATGTAAAATCATACATGGGCATACTGCAGTAAAATTAAAATTGCAGTAAAAATAAATGTCTACTGATTACTGAAAAAAGTTTCAGTATCCAGTAAAAATTTACTGGATACTGAAAAAAATTTCAGTATCCAGTAAAAATTTACTGGATACTGCAATTTTTTCACTAACCAGTAAAAATTTACTGTCTACTGCAATTTTCTTCAGTAAGCAATATTACTGCTTACTGCAATTTGTTTCAGTAATCAGCATTACTGAAACAGAATATTAAATTAAAAAAAAATATATAAATTTGGACTCCCGCACACCAATACTGTATTTGTAAGCGACATACATACATACTTTAAACATAATAATTCCATGAATTCTTAGCTCATTATTTTGCCAACATTTCACGAATAAATAATTCCTATGATAAAAGTGCATTATTAGTAAAAATATACTGATTACTGCATGTTTTCAGTAATCAGTAAAAATTTACTGCTTACTGCAATTTGTTTCAGTAACCAGTAAAAATTTACTGCTTACTGCAATATTTTTCAGTAAGCAGTAAAAGTTTACTGGTTAGTGTAAATTGTTTCAGTAACCAGTAAAAATTTACTGCTTACTGCAATTTTTTTCAGTAACCAGTAAAAATTTACTGCTTATTGCAATTGTTTCCAGTAAGCAGTAAAAATTAACTGATTACTGGAAGTTGTAATGCAGGAAATATATAATGCAGTATGACTGTGTATGTATAAAATACACGCAAAACAACATGAAAAATTATATTCCACAGTCAACTACAAGTATTTTTGCGGCTGTCACAGTCAGCGGCCATATAGGTTTTTGACTGAGTGTGTATCAAAAAGTGTCAGTCAAGAGTTATTCTTTGTAGCATAAATACAAAATATATTTTTTGTGACATAAACTTCATAACTTGGACGCGGGAAATTAATTTTTTAAAGGAATTCATATATTGTTATGAATTGAAAGGTTGTCTGTGTGAGATGTTAACACAAAATCGTACGAGTAGTTGTTAAATTATAAGAAATTTAATTTAAAAACTTCATAATAAAAATTTTTTGTTATCAACAGTCAAAAGTATCCTTCACAACTGATGAATTTTTGACTATCACTCAAGTTCGCCAATGTGTACTATACTTTAATTTATCCTATTTTAAGCTTTCAAAGCTGATTTCAAATAATTTTGAGGTAATCAACTAACATAAATAAAAATTGCTAAGTAAGAAATCATAAATAATCGTGGAAGAAATATTTATGTATGTACATATATTCTTCTAAAATCATATTTTTCGAAAATCGCTAGATTCGAGAAAATAGCTGAATTGGCAACAATGCAAAAAAGGCATGGAGAAAAAGTATGTAATGCAACATGCGATTCATACGTAGAGAAAAAAAATCGCTTAGAGAAATAATCACATTTTCAGTTTTCGGCGATTTTTTTTTCATATTTTTCCTTAGTTCTATTTGCATTTTCTCTCATTGTCTCTCTCTTATGTGATTGTGTTGGTTTTTTTGTTGTTCTGAAAGAGCAAATACACAGCGATGCCAACATTTTGAAAGCAAAAAGCGCTAAAAGGCGATATATTATAAGAAGATAAAAAGCGCTAAGACGAGCTAAATTTTAGTAAAACAGAAACTCTTATCCTAAACAAAATGTTTCACAAAAGAAACTTTGTGTTACATGTTATTTGTACATTTGAAATCATTAAGTTATTGATAATAATACATATTATGTTTTTTTCCATCGTGAGAAATATTTTATATCATTTGATTTTCAAATAAAAATGCGTCATTTTCTTCCCACTGCGCATACCTTCCCTGCCTTGGATAAACTTATCAAGCAGGTGTGATAATCACATACTTAAGTATCCATGAAGCATTACAACAAACCGGCACATTTCCAAATGTTTTACACCAAAAAGACATATTTCCAAATGTATTTACTTCTTCCAACAAATACAGAGAAGTTGAAATAAATGCTTTAAGCAGATCAGAATATTATATTACCACACCACCACTGGAGGCATTAAAAAAATAAGTTACTTTAAAAATACTGAAATTTTGCTTAATACGGAAATAAGCTCATTTGAAAAATAAAGCCACTTTTCATACTCTTTATTACCACACAACCTTTAAAAAATTTCTTAGTATTCACCGTTGTATATAAAAAGCGCAAAAGGAGCTAAAAACAAGAAACAAAAAGCGCCAATTTAGCGTTTTTTTAAAGGCGCTAAAAGATAAAAATGCGCTTTTTGGGTCATTAAAAAGCACTAAATCTAGCGCGAAGCAACTTTTAAAGAGAATTAAAAATAAAACATGATTTTTAAATCAGCGTATGAATTGGGTGTTTATGTGCGTGACTTTTCGTAGGGTGTTTAAAAGAAAATTGTCAAAAAAAAAAAAATGGCAGGCTAAAAAGGCATAGTGTGAAGAGCCACCTGCTATCAAAGATTTGTCACATCTATTCCACATGAAGACTGCACACAAAATATTAATTTAAGGAACATTGTTTTAAGTTGTAAACGGTTTTGGCATTTGTACACTGAGATATTTTTTCATAAAACTTTTAAAGTTATTTTTTTTTAGCATTAGTAAATCAAAAATATAATTTCAGCTTGACAAATTATATTTGAACTTGTAGCTTGGCAGCACCTAAAATATGTTGACAATCAAGCTCATTAAAGCCCGCCTGTCAAGCCTATTTATGAGTGTTCTTGAATTTGCAAAAAAATTTTTCATATCAAATTCATAGGAATAAAAATAAAAACAGCAGTTTTTGCACTTCCTTATAATGTCAATTAGCTATGCAAAAACATATTCCAACAGAAGGTATTTTGTATAAACTAGTCCCGGTCCACACGTGCAATTTTTGTTGCAGCAATTCTGCATTTTTCAGTGAGAAAGAACGAGAGAGGAATAGATATTGTTTATATTTTTATCTCAACACTCTCCCACGAATTCAGGAATTGCTGCAACAAAAATTGAATGTGTGGACCAGGACTTATGTATGATTCTTTAAAAAGATTTAATTAATTTAATGCCAAGATTTGAAAAATATGTATACTGAAGGATTAAAAACAAGCGGTAAGCTACGTAAAAACAAAAAATGTGATGCAAAAATTTTATTTTTGATGGATATTTTGCAGATAAATGCATATTTTTAATTTTTATGTGCATTTTTTAAGCGCTTAAAATCATATTTCAGATGCATTAGAATCTTTGAAAATTTTTTTGGTGGCGTAACCAGCAATCGATGTAGAGAAAAAAAAACACAAAATTTTGGAATTTTTGTCTGTCTGTCTGTCATAACTCGCTTCACGCAAAAACCACTTAATGGATTTTCATGAAATTTGCTATGGAGGTACTTTAGAGCCTTGATTCAAGCTTAGGGTACTTTACTGCGATAATATATCTCATTTCTAAGTTAAAATAGTAAAAACGAAATATCCCCTATTTTACTAATATAAATGTTGTTGGAAATTAGAAAGATGTTTTTGTTTATTTTGCATAACGGGAACCTTAAACAATATGTAAAGGACGTTATATTATTATATTTTACAGACAACTTTTAGTCATAAAGAGAACTTTAAGCGCGCGAAGCGGGCGCATTACGCACTGTTCTGTAAATCGAGTCGATTTGAAATCATGCGATTTTAGAAAACTAACTCCTCCGATAGAAAAATTTTTTCAGTCTTTTTTTTTAATTTTTCTATTATATAGAGTATCAAATATCATATCTGAAAGAAAATGATCGAACACGTTTTTTAAAACGTCTGCAGCAGGATCATTACTAATTTTGGAAATCGAGTGATTACAAATCGACGCGTTTTACAGAACAGGGCCGATTTGCTTTTCTCAATAAGCAATTGCGCTTGAAATAAACTGCAAAACAGTTATTATTCAAATCAAACACTTCAGTTCCAGTTGAAAAGATAAGAAACTTATCTTTCAAATACAAAAAAGGTCGTAGAAATATATTTTGAAACAAAGAAGTTAGGACTGTCTAAATTTCAAATTCGAAGAAAACCGTTTTTTCACTACATTTACCGTTATAAAATCACTTTACGAAGTGACATAGAAAAACTAAAGGTATTTTCTTTCTCTGTGGGCTCTAACAAAACAGAATTGGTGCGTGAGAGTTCCTGAATAATTTTACTGTATCACAGTGTAATTCTTGCAAAAAGAAAAAACCGACTACGAAATAGATGTGGCACTACCCACATTGCTAATAATCATGTTGTTCTTCTGCGAAATTTCATAAGAATCGGATAAGTAGAAGTTATTAAAATAAATATTTACTTTACATGGGCGTGGTACTGCCCACTTTTCCAACCATAATGCTGCATTGTAGCGATAACTAAATATGTATGCTAAGTTTCAAGTTGTTGAAAAATAATATTTACTTTACTTTGCATGGGCGTGGCACTGTCCACTTTTTGATCATGATGTAGTATTCAAACAGAAGCTTAATGTGTGTGCAAAGTTTCAAAAGAATCGGTTGAGTAGAAGTAGTTGAAAAGGAATGTGTATTTACTTCGTATGGGCGTGACCCCGCCCACTTTTCAACGGAATCAACCTGGAAATGTGTACATCCTTGTAACTAAAAAAAATCCGAAATCGGTTTATAAGTGGCGGAGTTTTGGTGGAACATATATAAAAAATACATGAGTTGACAATATTTCTTCCTTTTCTTGAAGTCGTTTAAAAATTCGATTATTCGTTTTTTGGAAACTAAAGTACTGTTTTAGCTTGATTTTTATAGTGGTATTTGGCAAAATATTTTATCTCTTTCAGAAAATGCTTTTTTTCAACAAAATGTCAGCGTTATTACGGCATTTTTAGAAATATTTAAACAAAAAATAATAACTCTAAAAGGATAACCAGCTACAACGTTTTATATAATTGACAGTTTCAATTATTAAAATTATAATTAATTCGTTGATTTACATTTTGAATTGATCATATATAAGTGGGCAGCATTCAACCCAAAAAATGTTGAAATTGTTATTGATTGCCATTGATCTTTTATAAAAATACAAAAAATATCACTCATGCGCTTGCTTTTGCGTATAAAATTTTAATCACCTGAACACGAGCTTCACTTAAACTTATTCTTAAAGCGACTTCTTCGCGTAAAAAGACATCAGGATAATGAGTTTTTTGAAATAATGATTCTAGTTCTTGCAGTTGTTGGGGCGTAAATGTAGTGCGATTACGTCTTTGGCGGCGACGTCCGAACATATATTCCGTTAGAAGATCACCGGGCAGGGGAGATAAAAATGGTCCAGCCATTATATTTCAATATTTTTAAATAGTTTTCTAATGATTGATTTTTATTGATATTTTATTCTTTAAATTTCTTTTATTATTGTTTAATTAATATGTTTATTGCTAGTTTTTTTTCTTCTTCTTTATAATCCACAATTATTTTAATGTTACACGTTGCACGTACCAATAGTAACTGTTCATAGGCATTAAATATGTTTGCCTTTTTATTTGGCATTACCAACAAATGCTAATATTATCATCGTAATCAACATTATTAATGCCATCCATCTTCACCACCGCCATCATCATCATTATCATCGTCAGTGGCAACACCAACAACACTAACACCAGCAACAATATTGTTTTTTCTCTTTGTTTGTGTTTTTGTCCCTTTGTTATCCTGCCTGGTATTTGTCGGATGAGTTTATTAGTAACATCATCATCATCATCATCCTCGTCTTCGTTGTCGACAACAACAATCACGCATTCTAACTAATACAACAACAACAGAATTATACGAAATGCATCCGAACAATAAACGATTACAAATAAAATAGGAAAAAAAGCAACAATTTTGTTTTACAATTTGCGCGCCATGTGCAAATTTATCTTGTTATGAGAATAATTTTCTCATTTATTATTGTTTTTGTGGTTGTGTATGGTGGCTTATATTCAGTTTGCTCATTTTTTTACTTCCGCTTTCCTGCCATTTGCTTTTGTTTCATGGTGTTAAATTCTCATAATTTTCTCATTTGCTAAATCAAGTGTTTCCTTAGTCATTCTTGTTAAAATATGTATTTTACTTTTAAACTTATCAAAATTAGTGTGACTTTTATTAATTACCAGTTAAAATTGGAAACAAATTTGAATTTGACACATCTTTTTTATTAAGTAATTTTCACATTTAAGTTTTTAGTTTTCTCCATTTAAGTGTATACATACGTCGATAGAATAAGTTGTGTACTGAAGCTGGCTTTAAAATCTTACAATCCCAAATCTCTTAAATGCAGGTAGACTTTGCGTGATAATTTATTGCTGTCGTGTTAACTTTTCGTCACTAAATATGTACGTAGTTACATAATTTTGGGTGTTTTCAGTAAATTACTAATAAAGTCTAACATTTTGAGCCGACTTTCATAATATTTAGCTTATTTTATTCTTAACACATTTGCCTTTAAAGACAATGGTCAAAAGTTCAATAGTTTTTTATTTCATTGCATCATCAACTAAAGCCTTCGTTAAATCTCGTTTCATGTTCGTAGATTGTCACATTGTTTTAATGACTAGAGTTTGGTTCTTCTGCCTTACAGTAGAGCTTCGGCGAAGTACAAAAGTAATAAATATTTAAGCTCGCCGATCTATCTTTTATCTCTTTATTAAATACAAATTTTTTTCTTTGCCTTATATTAGAGCTTCCGAGATGCACCAGTGTAAGGGAAAAAAAGCATATTAAAATTTCTCTCTTCAAATGACTTCAGACTAAAATATTTATATTCCGTTATTAATCACACAGCAACACAATTATTTCAGATAATTCTCTCCATATTTATTTATATTAAACTACAGCTTCCGAGATGTTATTATGTAAGGGAAATAAGTAACCATGAAAGAAAACACACTTACAAAATTGCTCTCAGAAAAAGATTCGTGGAAAAACTGCTGTCAGTTTTGATTTACACAGCACCAAAATTTGCTTTCTGAATACCCCAGTTAATTTTTCATTTTCTGTGCTTTGTTTTGGTAAGCAATGAATATTTTGTTGCAGAAAAAAAGCTATAAAAATGCTATAGAGACTTTTATTGCTTCTAAATCTAGATTATTTTTTGGTGGGTACATAATTTTGGGTGTTTTCAGTAAATTACTAATAAAGTCTAACATTTTTAGCCGACTTTCATAATATTTAGCTTATTTTATTCTTAACACATTTACCTTTAAAGACAATGGTCAAAAGTTCAATAGTTTGCAGTTTTGAATTTTGTACGAGCTTTTAGAAAAAAAGTTGTTAAATTAAAAAAAAAATAAATTTTATTTTACGAATAACTAAGAAACCAATAATTTTTTTAGCTTACCATATTAAGATGATTTGAAGCAAATTTTGTTAGTTACCCGATGGTGTTTTATTGGTCGACGTCGGACACACTGCCTTGGAGTTAAGAAGAATTATAGTGGTATACCTCGTGAAAATATTAGGTAGGCTAATAATTTAATATTTTTTCTGAAGCTTAGTACCTAATACCTATCCGAATTGCTTATTAATTTCTTAAGGACGAAACCATCGCGGGGTTGTGTTATTTTGGAAGATCTCTTCAAACTATTGCAATAATTAATAAAATAATGTCACAAACTTGTTAATTTTTTAATTTGTTTTGTGTGTTATATTATGTTTTTTTTACTAATAAACTCAAAATAATAAATAATTTATGGATTTTTTTTATTGAAACTACTTTATTTATGAAAAAAAAAAACTTTATTAATTGGTTAACGGATTAATAACGAAATTAAACGATTATTAACCGATTAAAACAAAACCTCGATTATGTAATCGAGCGATTAACCGGTTAAAGCATAAACCCTATTAAATGAACTCCCCCTAGCAAATGAGGGGTCGATTTAAACAAAAATAGTTTGTGATGGCATCGGTCGGCTATATGTGTCACATATCCTAAAAAGAAATTTATAATTTATCGGTGAAATCAGCGCTTTTAAATAAACGGCACAGCAATGTTTGACATCATTTGGAATTTGTAGAGTATCGGCTGTTTAGAGCTTCAACAATAAGAGCATAAACCCAAACGTTGTGTTATTTAGAAAATAAGTCTTTGGAAGATAACACCGGTCGACATTATTTTTGAGTCTGACTTCTGCATGTCAAAATATAAAAGCAATTCTAAAACAATTTTTTTAAGAATTTTTAAGTGAATTCAAGTAAATAGAGTTTATAGTTATTACACAGTAAGATATCCTATAAAGACTAATTGACGACTCTTACCGCAATTATTTAAAAATTTTATTTTAAGACCCTCCAAATCATTTTCTTCTTAATTTTCTTTAATATTTAATTTTCTTGAAACTTTTCCGGAAGGATTATTATCGTTAAGTACAAGCTAATTACAGTACAATATTCAGCTGCGCCGAATTTTATATATCCTGAGCCACAATCTGTCTAAATGTGTTTGATTTTTAATGTTATTTCTCTTAAGATATCTCCTTCAGGGTTTCAATAATAGCGTCAACTTCTAACAAATTTAAGTAGTGTCAACTCAGAGCTTTTACAGCTTATATGAGCTTGGAATTTCCACTACACTTTCGAAAATTTGTTCGTTAGTAGACGGATTAGGAGAAATGGTATGACTTCAATTTCATTAAATTTTTATGAAATTTCCGTATAATTTTGAACGGTTCACATTTTTATTTTGTATTAAAAAAAAATTTATGGACATTTTACTGCTAGTTTATTGATGATGTCGAAGATATTCCTAAGTTTCAGAATTTGTTTTTGTTTTAAATGAAATTACAAGAATGAAAAATTTCCTTCTATATTTCATAAATATATATGTCAAAAAAGTCCATATATTTATGAAATAACTTGTACTTTTAATTTCCCGTTTTCCCGGTATATCTCAAAAATTTCACGGGAATATTTTAGTAGACTTCTCCCGGGAATTCCCGAATCCCAAACCCCAGTTACAAGTGCCAAAACTAACAAATTGAGTTGCATGCAGGAATCAACACTTAATATCAATATCTATCAAAAAAAGAATCTAGCGAAAACGTCAGAAGTTTAATATTGCGGCGAAAAGAGAGATTGGTTCTACCCATTGATAACATAGATATCAAGGTCTCGTACTGGCAATAAAATAATGACAACTCTCTTAACACAGACGAGTACTGTGAATTCAGCTTACGTGAGCGAGAATATTTTTCTCATTTCAACAGACTTAAAAGAGCATAATTTATACTTTTTTCACAAGCGCAATCACTTTTTAATTTTAATTAATTTTTTTTACACTATTTTAAATAAATTTTTTTTGTTCTTTTAATTGTATTTTTTAAATATTTACTTAATTTTTTAGACATTTGTATGTTGAAATTTATCGATGTTTTGAAAAATTTGTTTCATTCAGCAGTATTGCATTTTTGTTCTTATTTGGGGTAAAAAATTTTAGTACCAAATAGAAAAATTTCAAAAAAAAATGTTTAGCAAATCAATACTTTTTGAGATCGAATGTATTAAAAAGCATTTTAAGTTCATGTTTTCATTAATTAATACAAAAATAATTGTACAAACTTCTGAAAATTTATGTTTAAGAAATATGAAAGATTTAGAATACTTCTTATTGCAACCAAGTGCGGTTTTAGTTATGTGGAGACATTTTTATTTTAAACCAATACTAATACAAATTTTCTGCTAATACATTCTTAGACTTGGGTTTTTGAAGTTCCAGGTTTGCCTCTATATACCCTATGCCTATGGTTCTACCATAGCTAATACGAAGAAAGTCAACTGGCCTTCTGTCAAAAAAAAAAATTGACAAATTTCTTCACACCTATTGGTATTTTGCTATCCAACACACTAAGAGAGGCAATTCGACACTCATCAGAGAGCGTAATTTTTGCACTTATTTTTTTTCCACACACCAAACACTATTTTATTTTATATTATTTTATTTTTTTATTTGTTTTGTAATACATTTTATGTTTTTTCTATTTGAAATTTTAATATATATTTTTAATTTTGTTGACATTTGTATCAAGGTAGATCCAAGGCGAATTCATACTAGGTGGCCGCAAGAGCCCAGCTGTTTACGTAAATGTTTACACATTTCGCCTGTCAGCAGTGTTAATGTATCAGTTTTTTTGACAGCCCAAATGTAAATTCTACGCGGCGAATTCTCTTGCGTCTACCCAAGGTAGATCAACACCAGGTAGTCGCAAGAGAATTCGCCTTGATTTGTATGTCGAAATTTATCGATGTTTTGAACCATTTTTTTCTTTTAGCAGTATTGTATTTTTGTTAATATTTAGGATAAAATTTTTTAGTACCAAATAGAAAAATTCAAAAAAATTTTAAGCAATTCAATGTTTTTTTTTTAGCTCAAATGTATTAAAAAGGATTCTAAATTCATATTTTCATTAATTAATGCAAAACTAGTTCTATTTAATACCTAAAGATTCATGTTTAAAAAATAAAAATTTCGCAAAACATTTTTATACAACTAAGTTGGTTTTGGTGCTGTTGGGAATTTTTTTATTTTAAACCAATACTAATACAAAATGTTCTACTAACACATTCTTAGACTTAGGTTTTTCACAACAGACTTAGGTTTTTGAAGTTTCAGTTGACTATCTACGTACCTATGGCTCTACCAAATAATTCCTGTTTTTTTTTATTTATAAATTAATAAAATATACAAACAATAGATTATGAACTTTTTTTATACTATTTATGCTCAAACTTTTTTCTGTGTAGCTACATACATGCATAAATTTATAAAACTTAAACCTAAATGTATACATAATAGCTTTTTAATTAAAACTACAATATAGTCCTTTTAATTGTAAGTATTTCTTGTATGTACACAATAACAAACATCCATGTAAATACCCTATAAGCAACTCAGTTAACTTTTAACGCACTTTAAGCTAAATATTTCTTAACTAATGGTGGTTGATGACCGAATTACTTTTAATGGAGTCAACTGACTATTTAACATTGCGATGTCCTAGGCGGTAGTCAATTGTCCGACTCTGCATTACTTTCCAACTAACTTAAAGTTAACTTTGTTTGAGTTAACTGGTAGTTAGTGTGCAAAAAGATGATGCTGGGGTTTGAACTATGTATCACACGTTTTGTAGTCAACGTGATGACCACCCAGCTAAGGTAGCATTTAAAATAATGACAGCAATAAGTTAATATAGACCAGCGCCGGCCATCGAGAGAAATGAGTTTTTAATTTAGTATTAGTGCTTATGAGTATGTGGTAGTAGATTCCACTGTGTGCCTATTAAAAAGAAAAACAACAACGTAAAAAAACAACAAGCTTTCATGCAACTGAATGAAGTTGCTGTTTATTTTTTATACATTGGTTTTCATTCGGCTGTATACATATACAAGCCGAATAATGTTCGGAACTCTGGTGCCAGTATGAGCGACTATGATATAGACTCGAAATGAGTTTCCAAGTAGCTGAGAGAGTAAAACTGTTAGCTCTCACCAAATCCAATTATGCACTCAACTTAAGAATTGATTTTGGGTCAGTTCTGGATTACATTGTAGTTAGCTTTTAGTTAGTCTAAAAGTGTTAACTATAAGTTGATTATTTTGCAGTCGACTACAGATTTGCTTATAGGGTAATTACATACATATATGTATGTATGTAAAACACATTACATATACATATATGCATACATACAAAGTTTGTATTACAAACATGCATCAGCCAGTCACATTTCAATTAAATGTATTAAAACAATAAAGGAACAAAAAAACAAACAATTTCATTTAACTGTAGTAAATAAACAACATCAAATCACAAAATTAAAAAATGGAGGATTTTTCCAGTATTAAAAACTACAAAACAACACCCAGTACATAGATATATTGCAATTAAGTTTGTGTGTGGGTATGTGAGTGGAAATGTGAGTTTACGTGTGCAAATACTAGCAAGAGTAAGACAATAACATTTAAGCTCCAACAACAATAACGTTAAAATTATAAGGCAACAACACGTAAAAACAATATTCATAATTTGTTAAAATGATGAACAGTAAAAAGCCACCTTCCTCTCATTCTTCTCAACATTTTACATTCGTTTCCCTTTCCTTAATGTTCGTTCGTAAATAAACAGGATGTAAATTGTTAATATGTGTGCATGTGGGTGATTGTGTTTTATACAATACAATCAAGTCTACCGGGTTTGCATTTTGTTCTTCTTGTTTTTGTTTTAATATTTTTATATGTTTACGTTTTTTTTATCTCAGTTATGATTGGCTTTGCTTAAATGTACATTTGTATACATGAATATTAAAAAAACAGACACCGCTCCGCCTATTCTATTTTAAATAGAATAAGCTAAAAGAATATACCAAAAACAAAGCAACAACAACATCACCACACACAACAACAAACAAGACGATGTTGATGTTGTTATAAATGGAAAAACACAAGAAAAAAATCTACTGCTCCTGCTGCTGCTTCTGTTAAAATAATAAATAAATATAATTTTAGCGCAAGCGCTACCACCACCCCTCTTGTTGCACAAACTAAACACAACACAGTACAACTGAGTCCTGTAAATGGTCCTTGACAACAATACAAGGATGATAATACATAAACATACAGCCATACATACATACATATGTACGTATGATTGTAAATTAACACAAGTGGACAGAAAAATAGTTGAGAGAACGAAGCACTATGTATTATTTTTCTCAAAATATAGTTCATTATTTTATTATAGAAAACGCCTGCTCATGTTGGCCTTGTTTATGGGCTAAGTTAGAAATCGCTAGAAATCTGTCTGCAGGGATAAAGCCAACATTATTAGTCCATCATATTAGCAAAAGTATTATAATACCTATTTAAAGTTTCTAGGTGGGCCAGAGCGATTCTGAAGCGGGGATCAGCCCCCTTGTTTGAGATTTCGTAAAACTCTTTTTAGCGATGTGTATGTTCGAATTGAAAAATAACTTTTTTTTCATTAAAATAATATGTATAAATTTACACGATGAAATATTTCATGAAATTTTCTTGATGAAAAAAATGGGATGAAGAAAATTTACAAAAACAATCTGAAACTTCATTTCATACCACTTTTTCAACCCAACTTGTTTCTGTGACACCATCGTTGCCATTGTTGGTAGTTTTCTACCAAATTTGGTAAAAATTTTTGCGTTTGGTAGGATGGCAGGATAAATCAATTTTTGGTAGGTTTCAGAATATATTTATGCAAGAAGCTTTCAATACTTCCAATTTAGATTTTAGTACAAAAATTTACCATCATAAAGGTTGAATTACTAATTTCTAATTAATTTACTATTTCAAAAACACATTCAATTGAAAATTTTCACCTAAAGGGAGGGGTAAAGAAAAAATTCTTTCTACAAAAGAAAACCGCCAATAAATAGTTAAATAAAATTTCACATCCATATAAAACACTGCGCATTAGGGTGGAGCGTGGAATTTTTTTGCGAATTTCAATTTCGAATTGCACTAAAATTTTGCATATTATTTTTAGATACAAGGAAAGATGAAAGAAAAAAATATTGGGACCTATTTTAGCCCTCTACTTCAGCATCAAGATTTTCAGTATGAGATCAACGTGAGATTTCAGAAAAATTTAAGATGAATTAATAAAGAAAATTTTCGAATTTCTAAGTCTTGCAAAAAAAAACATTTTCTAAGCTAATTTGAGGTTGCTGAACACGAAAATGATATTTATTTATTTTTCTCAATTAGCGTTTTCGTGACATTGTACACTATTGTGTAGATTATTTCATTCAATACACTCATTGTGCCGATCCCATAAAAATGTGTAGAGTTACAGGCCTGAAGAGTTTAAAAAAGTATATTTTTAGACCTTTTCATGAAAACCATCATTTTAAATTGCTTCATTAAAATGCAAAAATTTTTTTCGTGCTGTATTTCAAAGATAATTTTGATAAAAAAAAATAAGAAAGTTATTAGCCGTTAACTGAAAACAACTCTATTATTTTCATACAAATTTAAAATAATTCAGTTTGCATTCAAATTTTTTTTGTTCAAAATTATTTTGTATGGGATATAAAATCGGCTTTTTTCAGTTAATGGTTCAAAACTTTCTATTTTTTGTCAGATCTCCTCGATTTTAAGCTTCTTCTATTCGACACAAATATGTTTTTATGCGCATCCGTAAAAGAAATTATTAAAATTTTTTTCTGTATTAATAAAGCAACTTAAAATAAAATAAAATTACTCTAACTTCCGGGCGTGGCAAAAATTAAAAAAATTTTTTTTATATAATTAAGCTAGAAGCAACATGCTGGAAGTATTCGAAATCGATTGGATGCCTTATTTCACTTCATACACCGGTGCTCCACCCTACTGCGCATAGTCCGGATTAAGTATATTTAAGTTTTTTTGTTTTTTGTTTAATCTGTAAAACAATTGATAAGGCGAAAAATTTTTTATATTTTGTTCATGCTTCTTTCTGTACGTAAACAAAAATATCCAAACTTGACTGAAAGCTCTTTTTAACAAAAATTGTCATTCACCTCAGTTTTGTTATAATTTTGTCGCTGTCACAGAACTTAATTTTTACGGAGATTAATTATAACTATATAAACAAAAAACACAAACTAACGTGCATGAATTTAAGCACGTGCAAATTTCTGGGTTTTTCTAAATACATACGTAAATTGAAACCCTCCGTTAATTCGTAATTTTATTTACCTTGTGATTGCGAGCTATCGATATTCTACTGTATTATAAACTAAAGTTTATCAGTAATAAAAAACAGATAATTATTAATAAAATCGCTTGCTACTATATTTTTGTTCACATATGTAAATGCAAACAAACAAACCTGTGGAGAAAGTAGCAGTAACACTAAGTTTGAAAAACAAAACAAGCAAATGGTAAATTACATCCCTTCATTCATTTATAAATAAGTATGTAATACACAGCAACAACACAATAGAACAATTGTCGTCCCCATCGTCATCAACGTCATACACACACCTATTTACATATATGTATTTACAATGTAAGTGTATACACTTTTTTGTATATGTATGAATGTATGTATCTATGTACATATTTATGAATATATTCCATCCATATAAATTTTACTATATCAGGGTATATGAATAAATAAATACCTTAGCCAGCCATTGTTTCATACCTGTGCACAGTGGGCCAAATGACTAATATACTTTTTCTATATGTATAATTGTTCCAACTTTTTAATATTTTAGTTTATTTATACATCCTCATTTACTTTTGTTATTTAAAGGCGTATTGAATATATTTTTATACATTCCTTTCATTCATTATCCATACTTCCGTCCTGAGAAATAAGCTGATCGATTAATTTTCAAATGGCCGAGATATGGATATAATACTATTATTAAATTATTTGTTGTTTAATTTCGCTTTGTGATTTGGTAGTTATTTTAAAATCTGATCACACTATTTAAGTAATGACAGTTTGCTATATAATACAGTGTAATATCCTAAGGTATGCTTTGAAATTTTCACAAAAATATTATAACGGTAAAAGTGTCATCTTGTTACATTTTTACATTTTAGCCTCCTATTGTAACGCGTGATAAAGAGCATAGCTCTAAAAATACTCAAATATCTCATGAAAAACTCTCTACAGAACATAGTTGCCAGATATATATATATATATATATATATATATATATATATATATATATATATATATATATATATATATATATATATATATATATATATATATATATATATATATATATATATATATATATATATATATATATATATATATATATATATATATATATATATATATATATATATATATATATATATATATATATATATATATATATATATATATATATATATATATATATATATATATATATATATATATATATATATATATATATATATATATATATATATATATATATATATATATATATATATATATATATATATATATATATATATATATATATATATATGTACATATTTGGAAGTTGTATATGATTTGGTATGGCTGCATGTAATGCTCTTAGTTATTTCTTTCTTTTCTTTCGTTGCCAATAGTAGCGAAAATGATGTAATTTGTAATCCAGCCGGCCCACTGTATTGTATTGAAAAGTAACAATTTGCATTTCCATTCTTGTTCTGTGTGCTGTCGAAGTGGGTGTCTCATTGGTGGCTTCATAATTTACACATTTAATTCAAATTGTTATTCTTGATGTTATTGTTTTACTTATAATACATTTATATATTTCTATTTAGTTAAATTTTTAGACTCTCTGGATTTCTTAAATAAAGTTTTATATATTAAAGGCCGTATTCATAATAAATTATCAAAAGTTAAAAAAAGGTTTATGAAACAGACTTCCATACAAAATTTCTTTCATAAACCTTTGATAAGTATTATGATTAAGGCAGTAATTAATTTTTTCTTTTCAAAATTAATTTTTCTTAACAATTACTAGTCATTTTTGGAAAGATATGTTTTCATAAGTAATAATTTAAAAAACGGTAAAAACAACCAATATGGAATGGTTAAAAAAAATATTATTTTACAAAACATTTTGCTGCAGTACAATATTTTTGGTTAAGACACAAATAAAACGGAGAATATTCCATGAGTTTGATAAATTTCCTTATTAAGTACTTTACTTCGCGACGACGATGTTATGATGTTGATTACACGATTTGATCAGTACAGAACTCGGACTTCTACATAATTTGATTTGCACTCAACGCTCCAAAAGCGACCTTAGTAAAATAACAGTTTTCGTAGCTACTTTTTTAAAGTGCTAATTTTAACCAATAAAAATAGTTGTTCATAAAGACTGCAACAAGTTACTATTTAAAAGTGGTAATTTTATCCATAAAATCATTAAAACTGCAATAGCAATTTACATTAAGAGTGAATTAATAACTTAAATCGGTTATATTTACGTACATTATTATTATTATTATTATTATTATTATTATTATTATTATTATTATTATTATTATTTTTTTTTTTTTTTTTTGTATAAAGAACGTAGCAAATCGCTGTTTTCGGGTGCCGTAACACCCTCTCATCTGCGCTCATTGTGTTTCTTTATTCCCACTTTTTAGCTTCCTGTCAGTTGTTATATAAAAGAAGTTGATAAACTATTTAAAATAATTATTTAATTATAAAGAATACCATAATTATCATATTATCATATTCAGCCTGTTCATAGAATCCCTTGCGGAATAGGAGAGGAAACGAGATTCCAATCAAATTCCATTTACGCATGGGTTGATGTGAACGTAACGAAATAGCTTTATTTGAAAAATTTTTACTGTCGCTCAAAATTAAAATTATCTTGTGAAAAGTTGTATATTTAGTAATAGGGAAAGTTTATTTTCCTGAACAAAGCTTTTCAAATTCAAGCACAAGCGGATTTCATAAACGCAATCAACCGGTTTTGTAAAGAAAATGATGCCAAACCCATCCGAATTGGATTCGATGATTCATTTTATAAAATTAACAAACTTGGTTAGTATGAAATTGCCTTCGCTGATAACACGGTGTCACAGTGAAAATATTCGTGAAAAACGACTTAGTGAGTCTTGTAGATATAGTTGAGTAGATCATTTGGCCATTTAAAAAAAATTTCAATAAACCGTCAAAATCGGAAGTTATCGATAAAAAACGATTTTTTGGGACTTCACGGGTAAAAAAGTTTTCACTGCGTTTTTTCTTCACCGATTTAAAATTTTTAATCGTTGTCGAATAGAAGAGTACCTAAGCTTTCCGTGTATATTTAAAAGTTTTTTTTTTACTAAAAACGCAAAAAAATTATTACTAAATGAGCAAAATAAAATTTTCTCTTATATTGTAAAAGGTAGCAGAGTATAATTAATGTTCAATCTTGTCCTTTGTATTTTTGAGCTGAGCTAAAATATATATAAAAAGTTTTAAAATTGGTTTGAAATTTGCGAAAGTTACAAGACTTCTAATGTTTTTCATATGTGATACATTTAGTTTACCCCACTGTAGAGACGTTAGTTCATATCCTGCTAACTTTTGAAAACTATAGTGTGGAAATATAGCCCGTCATCTATTGATATGTCATCCTTCAAATAACTCTCACCAATATCTTATCAGTTATAAAATTTTTTATCATTTATTTTGTGGCAGCTCCACAATGCACTGGGAATGTGCTGCATGTACTATTTTTCATTGAATTTTTTTAAAAAAACTTTTTAACTTTGGAATTTTAAATATACACGGAAATCTTGGGGCCCTCTTTATTCGAGACCATTTAAAAACTAAAATTCGGTGCAGAAAAAACGCAATGAAAAATTTTTTATCCTTGAAGTCCCAAAAAAATCGTTTTTTATCGATAACTTCCGATTTTGACGGTGTATTGCAATTTTTTAAGATGGCAAAATGATCTACTCAACTAGACCTACAAGCCTCATTAAGTAATATTTTATGGGTAAAAAAACATGATATTTTGTAACAGCGTGTAATCAAATCTTTTTCTTTCTTTGCATAACGCTGATGGGTGTTGCATTACGTTATTCTCTAGTGCTGTCGGAACTAATTTGTTTTCCTATTCCTAATAAAAATTATCTTAACTAACAACTTCAATTAAATTAGCCTGATATAATATTGTTTGTAATAAACATTTTATAAATGTAACATCCTATATCTTGTTTTGCTGTCTATAAACGCAGGTAAACAATCTAAACAAATCATACAGGATTACAAAAATGATGCTCCCTGTTACATACTTTGAATTCTTTATTTTTTCCTATTTTTTTCAATTCAGCCATCCACCTGCGTTTGAAGAATAAATTGCTCTTCTAGTGCATCAAATTCTGTTACTATTGTTGTCAATTTATCAGTACACTTAATCATATTTGTTGTTGGCTGTGATACTTATCCTTAAAATTATAATACAAGTGATGGGAATGAATTCGTACATTTTTATCGAAAATATTGTTAAATGTCAGTAAGAGTGGTTTACGATTTTGACTATAAATATGATGGAGATATGTACCCCCATATTCATAGAATTTAAAATGAGTTTGAAATGTATTTTATGTCAAATTTTTCATACAAAATTTTCTTAAAATAGATTTCAAATATATTTTATTTATTTATGAATATGGGGGATAGTCTTTTGATGCTAAAAAAATGTGAATTCCAATTAAATTTTGGCCACTGTTAAACAAATATTAACGAGAAGATTATAAAAAAAAAGTTGAAACAAGACTTTTTACTGAAGGTTAACAGAAAGAACTCTAGTGTCTAAAATTTGAAACGTTTAAGTTGTAGTTAAAGCAGAAGAGTTTCAAAACACTTGTAGAGCCAACTGTGAAGAGCTTTTAATAGAAACCCAATGGAAGTCATTTATATTGAACTATCTTTTCATTACTTACATATATTAATTATTTGATGTTTTAAGCTTTTTACCCGACTACGGCAATGCCTAAAGGAAGAGTTGTGTTTAGCAATTTACAAAAAAAAAAATTGTTTAATAAAACTCCACTCTAACGCCTAAGCTACTAATTCAAATTTGACCAGTGAGGTTTCAATCGATCCGTTATTGTGCTGAGATGGTTATAAGATAAAGTTTTTTCTCTTAAATTCAAAATGGCGGACATAGGATAGCGTAACATCAGGGACCAAAACCAAAACCTATCGTGATGGATATCATATTAAAGAGTATAACAATAAGACTTACGACATATGTATGTATGTTTCGGAAAATTCTTTGTACCACAAATAATAAAAATTTTGAGTCATAATGGACCGAAATCGGATAAAAACTAAAAATGCTGTAACAAAACAACGAAAACTTTAGCATTTATATTTACTAGCAAATCCTTTATTTAATGCTTTATATATTTTTTAACCGACTTAAAAAAAAGGAGAAAGGTTATCAATTCGTCATGTATTTTTTTTATGTATGTTCCCTTAAAATTCCGCCATTTATGAACCGATTTCGGGTTTTTTTCTCTATTCAAAAGGATGTACTTCCAGACTGGTCCCGTTGAAAAGTGGGCGGCATCACGGCCATACAAAGTAAATACATATTCGTTTTTAACTACTTTTACTCAACCGATTCGTATGAAACTTTACACACACATTAAGCTTTTTTTAAATACTATATCAGGATTAAAAGAGTAGGCTGTGTCGCGCCCATGTAAAGTAAATATTATTTTGCAACAACTTATACTGAATCGATTCTTATGAAACTTTGCATACACCTTTAGTTATCGTTACAATACAACATTATGTTTAGAAAAGTGGGCAGTGCCACGCCCATGAAAAGTATATAAGCATTTTAATTACTTCTACTTGTGCAATTCTTATGAAACTTTGCATACACATTTAGTTATCGTTACAATACAACATTGTGGTTAGAAAATTGGGCAGTGCCACGCCCATAAAAAGTAAATATTAATTTTTATTACTACTTATCAGACTCTTCTGAGATTTCGCACTCGCAGAACAATTAGTTCTCGTAAAAGTACATCATAATAAAATATGGGGGCGGTGCCACACCTATTTTGTAGTCGGTTTTTTTGCAAGAATCATTTTATTTCGTTTCTTACTAGTATGTTTTTTATTAAATTTAAATTCTAGTGTTTTCGGTTTTGCATTCAGCATTTTTAGTTTTTATCCGAATTCGGTCCATTATGACTTCAAATTTTGGAAATCGATTGGACTAAGCAAGCAATAGAATTATAAAACTATGAATTTGCTATTATTTGTGGTACAAAGAATCTTTCCAAATGACAACAACTGTTGAAAATATTTACAAATTTTATAAAATTTTAAATTTGATCCACTATAACCCAATAATGTTTTATCCGATTAAAGCAAATCATCCCCTATTCGAAACATGATTCAGCGGCCTTTCAAACAAAATGTAATTCATTTTAATCGAATCAGCCTTTGACTCTAGGTGGCGCTTTAAAAACAAGTGCAGATCGAAATACACGAATGTACCGTTGTTATTTGGACAATGACCGAAATGAAAAATGAAATTTTTCCCGTATTCAACACATCCTAATTGCTTTAAAAAATACATACATTAAGAAGTTCAAACATTCCAAAAAGATAAAAACTGGAAAGCAGTGTAATTGTATTCAATAAACTGAAAACAAGCTTCGGAACTATAGTTTCTATAGAAGAGGCACCACCATGAAACTCTTCAAGTTTATAGAAAAGAGTTTTATAACTAACATATATTTTTTAAGGGGTTTTTCAAAAGCTGTTTGTTGAGATATAGGCCTTTGAGCTTAAGACCTGCACAAATAACCTTTGGACTTCTCGCGGAAAAAATCGAAATGCATATCAAAAGCCTTATTTTAAATCTGGAAAATAGCATCCAATAAAACTTTTTAATTTTTTTAGCTTAAAAGTGTTGACCATTTGTTTCATTTTCATGACGTCATATATCGGAAAACAAATGACCTTAGTGTCTAAAAATTTTTATTCTTCAAAACTCTTTTGACATACACTGTCTGTGGTGAATTTTATTGAAATTGAAATGGTCGATCCGAATTGCTTTCGATTTGACATGGATTTACTTAAACTGAAAATGTTGTAAATATCAGACATACCATTTACTGAAAGCCCGAAATCTGACCTCATTAGTAGCATTTAAAAAATTTTTCTTTCATACATATCTCGTCCTGAGGTCCTGACTACAACAACAAAAATAACACTGTTCTTGAATTTGCCACTTTTTTTTTAACAAACGGGGCACCATACTGGTAAATATAATTCGAGTACGTTAATTTCAATGGCTCTAGCCGTTTTTCAAAGTTAGCTCTCATTTTCGCGATATTTACGTTTGAAAATGTTCATATTAAATTACCATAAAAACAATTTTTGAATATTATTGGCATGATTTAGCTAATCTGAGTAAATATGAACAGTATTAAGTAGAGATCTGCAAATTGCCATTTAAAACGCCTTTTAAATCACACTATCTTTTTCCAAATCGCGCTTTGATTTGACTTGATATTTACATGCTATGCCATCACACCACACAAAAACAGTAATGATTTACAAATCATAGGCTTGTAAGTAATAAATCATATGTGTGTAGAGCAATGAACAAGAAAAGGCAGTAAATCATTTTAGATTGTAAGACATGATTTAAATTGCGTCCCTGCCAACATTTGGAAGTGCAATTTCTGATACATTTTGTAAAAAGTGGCTTCTTTAACGCATCTAAATGTTATTTGGCAAATTTTACAAAAACAAATATATTAGTATCGAATTTTAAGCATCCTTCTACAAATTTTAATATCAGCGACAACCTCGAAGAAGTCACTAAAGAGTTAGTTACAAGATTATGCAAAAAGTAAGAAAACCGACACACTAATTTGTTAAGCAACAAAAACAAAATGTAAAGAGCACTTCCACTAAATAGTTTCGTCTTGTAGGTATAACCGTAGCTGCTCGTTTCTTCCCGAGCGGTGACACTTCTATGAAACGAAAGGATTATCATAATGATAGTTTTGCACTTCTTGCTGTTACGATTAAGTGACAGTTTCGATAGAAAATGTTTGTAGGGGCGTCACACATACATATGTGTTCAGGGTCATTTTTCCTTTTTTGTTTTTATGTATGTTTGTATGTGGATTGGGCATATTTATGTACTATGTATTGGTCAAATCTAGTAATTGAAAATTTACACCCTTCCTGTTGACCGATTTATTTGAAATTTGGTAGACACCTTTACTGAGTGTTGCTGTTTTGGTATTTCGCGGCTTTCAATGTTGCAGTTGTTTTCCGGGGAACTTCTGAAATTTTGGGGAGATTTTTGTAAAAGTTTTTGGGAATCCGGGGAACTTCTGGGATTTTGGGGATTTTTGTAAACGTTTTTGTATGTGGATTGGACATATTTATGTACTACGTATGGGTCAAATCTAGTAATTGAAAATTTACACGCGATCTATCTGAATTTTGGTAGACACCTTTACTGAGTGTTGCTGTTTGGGTGTTTCGAGGCTTTCAGTGTTGCAGTTGTTTTCCGGGGAACTTCTGAAATTTTGGGGAGATATTTGTAAAATTTTTTGGGAATCCGGGGAACTTCTGGAATTTTGGGGATTTTTGTAAACGTTTTTGGGAGTCCAGGGAACTTCTTGAATTTTGGGGATTTTTGTAAAAGTTTTTGGGAATCCGGGGAACTTCTGGGACTTAGAGGAAATTTTTGTTCCAGTTTTTAGGAATCCGGGGAACTTCTGAGATTTCGGGGAGATTCCCAGTTTTGGGGAATTCTTAGACCGGTTTTGTGTCTAAGGATGGTTTCCTTGCTTAATGAAAGTGACCCGGCTAAACACCAGGTGTCTCGGCTAAATTCTTGATAAGTATCAACTAAGTATCTTCCAGGCAATATTTAAAAAAGTATTAATTTTTGTACAAAATATGTCTGCTATGAAATACTGTTTCTTAAGATTATTTTTTAAATATATTTTCTTCATATTAATATTAAAACGGCACTTCGTTACCTCAAAATACGGATGTCGTATGTAACAAAACTTAACTTTTCAGGAGACGGTCTTTAATGTTTAACATCAAATACCTTTAAAATGACCTAAAGGATTCATTCACTCCAGTTTTGTAGTGAATATTACCTGAGTCGTTTGTTTTCATTAGCATGAGTCAAATTTACTATCGTCATAATGAGAAAGGCGTTATTAGCCTTTTGCTTCAGAATACATTTGTCGTATGTCACGTTTTTTAGCAACTGTAAATATCTTCTTTGAACATACGACAAAAACCACACTGGAAACATTTAATCTGCCAAAGTAAAATTGGAAATTTTATGATAAAAACTTAAAAAAATCTTTACGGGAAGCAATGGACATCTATTAAAAACGTTTATTGATTAATTTAAAAAAAGAATACATATAATTTTGTGACGTACAATATAATGCATACTGCATATCTGCGAAAATATAAGGCTTAGAAAGAAACTGATGACACCATTAGAAAGAGAGTGCGAATTTTATTATTAATATATAATAATCCCAAAATCGGAAATTTCGACATACGACATCCGTATTTTGAGGTAGCGATTTGTTTTTGCTTCCATACAATATAAACAGATGGCAAGTGTGACACATTTATTTCAAATCATTTTGATGATTTATAAATACTTTTTAGTTTTTGTAGGTGTGCCCTTTCCATTTGTCTTCTTGATGAAGAGTAAACAGCTGTGCAATTAAGAGTACCTGGTAAATAAATCTACCTTGATCTGGATGTATTTACTTAATTGCTAATTCAATCAACATATATATATCCACAGATTTTCATGATATATGTATATAGTTGGAAAAAGAGTGGCCAAAAATAAAGCGAAATTTCTTACAGTTGAAAGGCTTCCACTCGGTAAGCCACAAAAACAAAATATGGAATAAATTAACTTTTAAGTTTAAACAAAATTTAAAATTGTATGGATTTTGGAATTTTCTACTTTAAATACACAGCATAATTATTTGCAAAATACTAATTACATAAAATAATAGCACATAAAACCAATATTTGATTTCATGTGGCTTACCGAGTTATTGGCCTAAGCCCTTCAATTGATAAATATGAATATGTATAGTATCCCGACTAGAAATGTTCATGTAAGCCCATTTGGGATCCAACTCAGAAACGTATTTGGGACCCGAATTGGTTTACCGTTGGAAAATATTCGAAAACTTGAACAAATTGGAAAAATAGCAAACTCTAATATTAATTAAAAACTGCTGTCAAAGGGACAAAAGTAAGCAACAATTACATCTATCGAAGATGAGCAAAAAATACGATTAAAACTCTATGTTAGATTTTACTATGCCGGATCCCGAATGCGATAACCCTTTTGGATTTGTCACATGCGTTCCCAAGTGGGCCCATTTCTACTCGAGATGTATTACAAATAGACTTTTCGCAAAAAATTCAAAATGCCATTTAACTTCAAAGTTGCATATTTTTGAATAGGTTGCCTTCCTACATTTAGCTGTTGTTGTTTGTTTTTGTTGGCTGAACATTTAATGTAATCTGTTGAAAATTTCATTTTCAAATGAGAGAACAACAACAATTGATGCATTTTTCTACACATTTCCCTTCAAACTCTAGGGATTTGTTTTCATGTTGTTATTTTTGTTCTTGCTATTTTTGCTCTGATTCAGTTTTCCACCACGAAATGTTTCATGACTGTAAAAATGTGTTGTTATTCGAAACTTAATTAATTAGTTTTAGAGATAAAAAGATACTATTATAAATACTGCATATACTCGTATCTATATATATGTATGTATGATTGTATTTGGGGAATATATAAAAAAATTATATTTTATATGTAGAGTATATGCATTGCACACATATTGATGTTTAAAGATATTCGAAGAATTGCATGGGTCCTTTTAGTCAAGAATTAGAACAAGTGCAAATAGAAAAATATTGCTAAAGCCGAAAATATTGATGAAGATATTGATGTATGTAAATAAAATACAAGCCGCGGGAACAGCACTGGGGGAAATTTTGTAGCAATTGTCTTCAACGTAGTGGTCCAATGACTGCTAAAAATGCAAGTGATACAATATGTTCCCGAGCCGTGAGCGATGAAAAAGAAGATATCACTTAACTAGAACATAAATGTTAACAAAATATCATCACTATTAGAGTAGATTTTTTCCAAATCAAAAATATTTCTTTAAAGTACACTAATTTGAAGAGCATTAAAGAAACCACCGCTAGGCCTTGGGAACTAGTCACGTCATGATACTTGTCTTGTGACAGAAAGGTTCTCTTTCATCTAGGCACGAACAATCAGGGGCCCGTTTCTCTAAACTAAAAGTTGCAAATCTACAAGTAAAATACACACAAAACAACAACACTTTTACAAATGTTTTTGCTGTTTTGTGTGTACTTTACTTGCACTCGTAGATTTGTAACTTGTACTTTTTGAGAAACGGGCCCCAGATAGAGGAAACTTCGTACTAACCAAAAACAACGTTGAGCGTAAATGAATGTAAGAACTTACAAATAAATCTTGTATTCTATTTCGTGAAATAAATTGGCTAAATATTTAATGTTTCCTTATAAAAAGCATCCACCTTCATAAGTGGTATAAGTGAACAAAAGCGCTGTTGAGACGGTGTAGTGGCCTGTCGAAATCAGTAGTACTGATTTGTTCTGATAATCTGATTGCATATTCGAACATTCCACTCTTAATAATAATTTAATAAATTTACATAAATTCAAATAATGAACTAAAAAGCCGAAATAATAAATTTCAGACTCTTATACTGAATGAAATCAGACGAAAACTCAGACAGTGCAATGGCAACTTTAGAGGAAGGCAAAAGCGGAAAACTACAAACATTTGGAAAAAATATCTAAGAGACCAGCTCTGAGATTGGTACAAAAAATATTAACATTCTCTAGAATTGCATAAAAAGTGGTATTTAGTACTGCTCAGCAATATTGTTTTAAGGATTAGTAGTATTGTGGACAGAGACTGCAGGTTGTTTACATACTAGACGTTCAGAGACTCTGAATGCTATGCAAAACGTGTTGGCTGCATCTGGGTGGTGGGAATAAAGAACTTAAGGTCACTTAGGGTATCTCAGCTAGATTTTGATATGTAGCGCATTCGAAGTCTTACTTCCATCCTGGCGGGAGTGGAAAGATGGTAATGTGGAAAGAAACTATGATTTCAGGTTGTATACTAATAGAGTATTTTCGGATGATCTTGACGTACGACACTCCTTCCGACTGTCTGATGGAACACTTGTATTTCAGGCTGAAATATTGACAATAAGGGAAGCGGGCGGAGTGCTGATTGACAGAAGTCCTAAGGCTGGACCATATAACCCAGCTTTGCATTACATCGGAGTAGTCTCAAAAGTACTCTATGTCACTACTTGACGGAGCAATCTCAAGTGCTCATCTTTTAACGGTTGCATATACTATTTGCAATCGTTAAAAAACCAACACTTGTCACTTAACTACAAACTCTTGTTTGCAAATGACATGGTCCATGACTGCATTATATAGGACCATGCTGTAACTAGTCCATTTCATCTAAAATAAACCACGAAGTCCAATATTATCTGCCGGGTACCTACACACACACACACACATACATACATATGTACGGATATATATATATTGAAGTAGCTAATTTTTGATCGGCATGACACATGGAACACATTTAAACAAATTCATGCATTAAGGATGGATGATGATATCTAATGCGTTGCAATAACAACGCCATCATAAATAAAATATAAAAGCAGCAGTTATAAAAAAATAGAATAAAATAAAAAAAACAACACAACAAGAAATCTGAGTGATTTTTGTATTTATTTTTTGTTTTAACAATCTATAGCGACAAGTCTGGTAAATGCTGGGAGGCAGCCATCAGGACTAAAGCAACAGACATCAACTAACAACCAACTCACTCTTCTTACCAATGTGGGGCTGTTGTTTCTTTTTTTTTTATTATATTGTAAAACAACAAAATAATAAACATAAATAAATATCAAAGCGCCACAAAAGACAATAAAATTCATTTCTGGTGTTAAATCACAGCTTAATTAGAATTTTTAATTATTTACTATACAAGAAACCATAACGTGGTAACAAAGGCGTAAAATTTCCACGGGTATTAATATTAATAAAAATAAAATAAAAAAAAAAACAACAACGACAACAATAATAAAATACTAAACCAACAATACGATAAATTTATATACGGAACTACATAGTAAAAAAGCAGTGAAAACTTTCCCTAGAATAGAAAAGAGGTCTCGACTGGGTGTGAGAGTTAGAGAGATAGAGAGAGAGAGAGAGAGAGAGAGCTAGAGATATATTGCAAAATAGAGCTAGAAATAGGAAAATTAAAACGAAGTCCTTATTGAAATGATATACAAAAAGAAAAATAATAAAATTCTTTGTTGTTTGATTATCCTTTTATTTAATGTTTTTTTTGTTTTGGTTTCGGTTTCCATAAATCACAAGGGAAACAAATTTCGAGTGCTAGGAAATTGATAGCTTTGTATGTATATCGTCATATGATTTCAAAAAAGCCCTAAATTACAAAAAAAATTCAAAACCGACTTGTAGACTGATTATGATTCGCCGTATCAAAATAAATGTTATAACGACTCTCTTCCTAAGCTTTACTCCTCTATTCGTCCATATAAAATTAGTATCATAAGTATTTATGACCTGTTCATAGGTTAATTTTTCATATTAAAGAATTTTTGTTCTTCTCCTATAAAATTATATCAACCTAACTTAGGGCTTTTATGAATTCATATGACGATATGTAGGTTAGACCATTTTTCATTGAAATTGCGAAAATTCAAAATGAAATTGAGAAAATTCCAAATGAAATTGAGAAATTCAATTGCAAATTAAGAAAATTCCAAATGAAATCGAGAATTTCAATTTGAAATTGAGAAAATTCCAAATGAAATTGAGAATTTCAATTTGAAATTGAGGAGAAAGTTCCATAAGAAATTGAGAAATTTTAGTTTTAAATTGAGAAAATTCCAAATGAAATTAAGACAATTTAAAAGCAGCAAGGAATTTAAAATTAATTTTTCATTTGAACAACATGGAGCTTAAAGATAAATATGAAATAAGTTTAATAAGCACGATGCGTGGTGAAATAAAACGACTCATTCCACGTCGTCACTTCTTTCACGAAAAATGTGTTACTCGGGATATGTCGAATTTTCCCATATGTAGAAGTGAAATGGAAGGTAAGTGTTAGGTGTGATATAATAAATATGTAGGTGTGTTCCAGATGGATAACGAAATCGCCCAAAGTTACACAAACTCGCACGAAAAGCGTTCAAGATGACAAACATTGGCGAAGTGAGAGAGCTCATGAGAGAGTAATTTTATTTCATTTTCTGTCCAAAGTTGCACGAACTTTTTACCAATCGGCTCTGGATCTGGAAGATATGCCTCTTGGTCAATTATACTATGACTTGTATTTATTTTTATATTTTCTTTTCTTTGATCCTTATTAAATATATAAAAATTATGTAATTAAATTTTCTCAATTTAAAATTTCCCAATTTAAAATTTAATTTCTCAATTTCATTTGGAATTTTCTCAATTTAATTTGGAATTTTCTCAATTTAAAACAATAAATTCTCAATTTCATATGGAATTCTCTCAATTTCAAATTGAAATTCTCAATTTCATTTGGAATTTTCTCAATTTCAAATTGAAATTCTCAATTTCATTTGGAATTTTCTCAATTTGAAATTGAATTTCTCAACTTCATTTGGAATTTTCTCAATTACAATGAAAAATGGTGTAGTCGTTAAAAATTGAATTTTTTAGAAAAACCATTATTTGTAAAATTTATTTTATTAAAACCAATACGTGTGCCGCAAGATGATCGAAGTTAATTTTTTGATGAGCTCCATGAACTAAGAAAGAAATAAGCCTGAGATCTAGATAAAAAAAAATTAAAAATGACGATTAAAATAAATACAAACAAGTAATTGAAAGAAATAAAATAAGATTCAATTATTAAAAGTATTAAATCAAGTCTGTTCCACAATTGTAAAATAATAAATAAATGCACGTCGCACTGTGGGGCAGAATCAAAGTATTTTGGAAATAAATCAACAATTTCTAAATGGATAATCCGATAGTATAAAATTTTACACCGACAAATTAGGGAACTTCGGGCATGTAAAATTTTACAATGCTTTTAGATATATTTTTTTTTGGTTTTTCGGGCGATTCCAAAATATTTTTGTATCCTTATAGCCCTTGTAAGGTTCTAAAAAAATCATGTAAATGTTTAGGTGGAAAATAACAACAACATTTATACTACGAGTACCTACAACACATACAACAGGTAGTGAATTGGCCAAATATAAATTCCCAAATAAAAATTATTATTTTATATACAGAAACAGACAGTTAGATTCCATTAATATATACATAATTGGAAAATTACTTCTCTTTACACTTTATCGAGTTGTAGATGACTTTTTATATTCAATTAACTAAAGGAATTTTTTTAAACTCATTTTTAATGCATCTGCTATTACTACTACTGCTGAGTAGTGGGGTTAATAATTTTAATTAACTCTTTATATTTTAATGGAATCATATTTTGTTTAGCCTCAATTTGTAATAAGGTCGTTATCATTTGATATTAACGTGCCAACAACTTCATTAGGATAATTAATTTTTTTTTATAAAAACATTCTCACTTCGTTTTCTCAATCTCGTTTCATTTGTACCGTGAATCACAGCTATCGCATAGATAAACAAACAGGGCTGTGGTAAGAAGGAGGTAGTCAGTTGGATTTTTTAAAGGAATAATATTTCAGAATGCATTAACTTATTCGAGATACTCTCAAGACTTAATGTTTCAATAATATATTTATTTGTTACAGGCGCGGATCCAGCTTGAGCTTTTGGTTGGGAAACTTCTAACTGAAACATACCATTTTGCAAAACTTTTTTTTGAAACTCAATATGAATTGGGTATATTTTACTCGTTGGGGGAGGGGGGGGGGGGGTATTGTTATGGATTAGCTAATCTATATAACTGCATTTCGTTGGGTGCTAATACCATCTTATATGTATATATTTTTGGAATAATATTTCATTTAAGTTACCTAAATAAGAATATCAATTTAAATTAGGGATGTAACGATACGCCGTTTTGCCGATCCGATACCGATACCGATATTTAAAAATAAATATCGCCGATACCGATTCCGATACCGATACGAATATTGAAATTAAGTTCAAGTTTAGATTAACAAAACTCAAGCGCAATTTTTTTATTATACAAAACTACATTATCAGAGAGAATATTTAAAATTGATAAAACATTGGAAGTAATTTTTAAGGAGCTACATTTTCTTTGCTTCCAAAAAATCTATATTAAAAATATGCAGATAATTAGTACAAAAGCAAGTAAACATTTTTAATACCTTTATAATTTTAAAAAATACCCGCCATCCTTTTTAAAAAATCGATTTTTTAAATGACATTTATCAACTAATATTCTTCTAAATAGCTTAATAGCTTAATTATTAAAAGACTTCTAAGCTTATATTTATTCACTTAAATTTACATGAAAATACAGTTCTGAGTTTAAATTCGCATTAAAAAATTGTGAAAATGGCTGATTTTGTATCTTTTTTCCTTGAGGAAAAATCATGATAGAATACCGAAAAAGAAATTTGTCCTAGCATCGCTTCCAATTCGGTGATTGGTAATCGAAAAACAGAACTTCTTGCAATGGCAAGGATATGTAAAACTAATTAGAAATTATCCAAATTTGCAATACTTTCAGATCGCGAATTCTACATTTTCATGATTTCTTTGGAGTATCTTTTTTTTGCTGGAATAAGATTTAAAAAACAACGACTTGAATTTGAATTCATGGTAAAATTAACAAAAAATAAATATTTTTTTTACAAAATAACAGCATAAAATATTATTAATTTTTAAAATTGATATTAATAAGATTTAAAAAATAACGAAGTGAATTTAATTCACGGTAAAATCGAACAAAAATAAATTATTTCTTAAAAAAAACTCTGAAAATTTTGTTAAAAGTATCGGTGTATCGACAGTAAAATATCGTCGATACCGATGTATCGGAAAATCTGAAGTATCGCCGATATATCGGTATCGGTATTCGTTACATCCCTAATTTAAATCTCCATTTTCAAAATGAAACAAGTCCCTACACAGAGAAAAATTTTTCTTAAATGGCATGAATCGTACCATTTTGTGGAAGAAAATACAAGGCAAATCATCTTCAGGAAGAGTTAGTAGATTCTATATATTATATCAATTTTATGTACATTATAGATGAAAGTATATATATCATGCGTATAACAACGGTTGGGGAATTATGTGAACTTTTCAGCAATGTGATCTGTTTTTTTTAAATTTGTAAGACCTTTTAAAAAATTACCATACTTGGTGTTTTGTGCAAATACGTTGTATTCTTCATGCTATCAATGTTTTTATCAATGTTTTCGAATGGTTTTTTAATGCACTTAATGTCTAAATATCAAGCAAGAAAAATTAATTATTATTTGTTCCTGGGAGTCCCACAATTCATGAAAAAGTCGAAAAAATCTAAAAATGGAACTTCTCAGCTTTTTGCTGTACATATTTACTAGGGATACATTTATATGTTTTTTTGCCGATACGGTACTGATACTCAAACAAAAATATTGACGATACCGATTCTGATACCCATACGCTTATAAGCAAGTCCGAAGAATTGCCAATATATCGGTATCTTAAAATTCGGTGAAAAAATTTTTGGTGACTAAATCAAAGCATAACAGACCTTAAAACAAAGTTTCTTATAACCAAAGACACATGTTATAGTACTAATATCAAATTATATCAGTGTTATGACGGTTTTTCTTACAGTGTATATATTTTCTCAATCGAAATCGTAAAAATTTATGGTATATATTATAGAAAAATATTATTATAAAATCTTCAAGTTTCTCTCCCTCAATTAATATCCTTTGCTCACTGCCCTGGTCCTATTGCTCTCTAATGAAATTTTTGTTTTCTGATGGATGGCTTGGTTGGCTGAAACCATAAAAATATTATGCTTTAACATTTTACCACTTTTACCACCTAAAAGTAGGCTATATAAACGCTTTTAATAAAAATAATTACATTTCCAACAATACAATCAAAATTCCATTAAAAGCAATGCAAAAATAAAATAAAAATATGTAAAATATGTACAGCGAATATCATGTTGATTAATAACCATCATAACTAACGTCACTTGGTTAGACAGCAATATTTTCTTTTCTTTCTCTTAATTTTTTATGGATTTTGTTTTAACTCGTAAATGAAATGATGAAACTAAATTTAAGTAGAAGTATAATATAATGCAACACAATTCATACCAAAATCATACAAACGAATCAAGGAGGGAAGAACCAACACAACCAACACAACCAACGAACCAGCCAGTAACAAACAACATTTTCTATCCTTAAGCCTTAAAATATGCTTTACATAAATCCACTTACACAAACATGCATTTGTTTTTCATTTTCAAAGAAAAAAAAAAGCAAAAAAGCAAAAAAAAGATAATGAATTGAAAAAAGTAATTAAAAAATATATGTTTGCAAATACAATGAAAATGTATACGTGTTAATGATGCAAGAGAGTGTGTGTGTGTGTGCGTATGAATGTTTTAGAATTATAACAATATAATGAAAAATACATTACACCCAAGTTGCAACTACAACAACAGCGGTAGTTAAAGCAGCAGCAGCAGCAGCAGCAGCAGGAAAAAAGCAAGACAACAAATTATAATGTTTATCATTCTGTCATCAACATCAGAGTTGTCAACATAATGCTGATGACTAGAATGTTGTTGTAATTCTTTTTTCTGATTGTTACTGATGACTATGAGACATACGAAAGGTAGTGAATGACGTTAGTGCTGTGTTGTCATCGTTGTTGTTATTGTTGCTTTTTAATGCATAAAAAAAATTTATGTTTGAATGTGTGCGAATTTATGTTTGAGTACAATAACAATAATGACAACAACAAAAACATCAAGTAATGAAAATTAAAATACATTTACACACATAAACAAAAGATGCAAATGTATAAAAACAACAGCAATTATTTATTTGTGCACTTGTATGACAACTTGCTGTAGAGCGCTAATTTCAACACCGTTTACCCATGTAAGCAAGTGCTTGCATATACTACATGCATGCATATGTACCCACTTAGCATTTGGAAGATTGTTTTAGCAAAAAACACCAACTGAGTCTTTTAAGACTCCCTTAAGTGGCTGCTAGACGGATCAATATTTAGCTTCAATGAGCCTGATTACAGTTCTCGAACCGACTCCAGAGTTTGTAGTAGATTAAAGAAAAATACAAAATTTTTCATTAATCTATTACCAACTCTCGAGTCGAATCGAGAACCGTAATAAGGGCCAATATAATTGTTTGTGTGCGTTTGTTAACAAAAAATTGTTACACTCATACGGGATATATTGAATAATATCAAAATGCTTTTGATTTTCATAACAAACGCTCACAAATACATATATTGAAGCTAAATATTGATCTGTCTAGCAGCCACTTTAGATGATAAAAAAGTGATTAATCGAAAATATATCCAGCAAATGCTTAAAAAGCGACTTGTGGGCAATCATAAATTGATCATACAGATAATCGAAATATGACTTGTGTGCAAGGCATATTCATTACAGGTACCACCATAACTAAAACAAATACATCACCAAAAAACATATGTATTTTGTTGGTAGAAATACCCCAGAAATATGTCAAATCCATTATCTGTGAGTCGCACACGTTTATAAGCTCTCTCAAATTTACTAACACATGTACTTTGTTGATAGAAACACACAAGAAATATGTCAAAATCTATTGTCTGTCTGACGCACACATTCTCAAATTTACGAAGTCAGCTGATCTTCTGTTGGTACCTGTTTAGTCTACCTTGCTTGTGCGCAATCATAAATTAATCATACAGATGATTGAAATGTGACTGTTTTCGGCATTATTATAAGAGTAAGTTTATGTTAACTTTGTGTTGTCGGTGATGTAAACCGTTTTTTGGCCGAGTGGTTAGCGCGTAAGATGTCAAACGGAAAAGAGATTGTTTCAATTAACAGTCGAAACTAAAATAACAAAAAGTAAGTAAAAACAAGGAATCAATTCAGGAATAATTCAGTATTCAACATGGAAATCACTTGGAAAATATTAACACATGAAAAAAATTTCTCTTTTGCTGTTGCTATTGTTTATAACGAGACAATATTTTTATTCAAAAATGAGTCGTAAACAGGGATGCAAAAAGAGATTTTAAAATTGTACTAATTTTCAAGAAAAATTGTACTTTTTTCAGTCCGATTGTACTAAATTCTTGTTCTATTATTTCAAAATATTTTTACTCAAAATTACATGTAGATGTGTGTAAAAACATAATAATGAATAAAAAGGCACATTAAAGAAAATTTGCATTAATTATACGTAATGATCAGGATGAAAAGGGACCTTATCATCCGGAGGTCGAAATTGAGTTAGCTAAATTTGCTCAAACTGAAGTAAAGCATAAAAGCTTGTGTATAAAAATAGTATTTCGGAAAGGAGATCCTAACTTCACCAATACATTTCATATGAGGGAAGTTAAGGTCCCTTTCACCCTAAATGTAGAGTTTAAGTTATTTCGTCGGTCAATTTAACAGCAATTCTATTTGTGAATTGGGGGAAGGAACATGCCTAAGCAATGATAATCCAACCATAATCTCAAAAACGTCAAAATTTACTTCAACCGCTGTTTTGGCGCTACTGAAAGTTCCTGTTGGGAATATAAGGCATCTCAATTTGACTTTAAAATAGTGCTAAAAAAGTACAATTGCACCAACTTTTGCATCCCTGCTCGTTAATGATCAACAATGCGAGTCATAAGAAACTCCCTCAGAAAATTTGCGGCTAGGGTACCATTTTCTCTCGAAAGAGCAGTCATATTCAAGTCGAAAACAAGAGCATAAATTATCATTTACATCGCGCAGAGGAGTCAAAAACGACTCGAATATGATCGAAACTTTCCTAAAATGCTAACTGGGTATGTGTGCTGGTAATTGAATGCACATACATACATACATACATATACCCAGCGGTATAACTAGTATGGCCTTCTCACTTCAAGTCTTCTTAAAGGGTTTCTTACTCCTTCTTCTAGAAGGCCTTGACTCTACCTATAAAAAGAGATTCTAGTAAAGACGGACTGCGTAAAAAGCGAACTTTAAACAAAATATCAAAAACCAAACTGTGTACAAAATAAACTTAAAGAAACTAAAGAGAAAAAATAAAAAATAAATAAAAAAATTAAAAAAAGGACTGTGTAAAAATCCAAAAAGAAAAAAAAAAAGACTTTTTCATACAGGAATAGGGCTGCCAGATTCAAATAGTACACACACAGAAAAGTTTCAATGTAAAATCGTCGAAAAACAGGCTAATTTAAAATTTTTGGGTACTGATTTTGCTTCATAGGCTTTCGTGTTAATTCAACATGATTTACAATAATCTTGAAAGAACACTTATCTTTTTGAATTAACTATATTTCATGTTGATTTAATATTGCAGTACAGTTAAACCAAAATGAAGTTGATACTGAAATAATACGAAAAATCATGTTGAATCAAAGTTATTTCGAGTTGAAACAACGTGAATTTTATATTGAAACAACACTGAGAATCACGTTGAATTATAGTTATATCAAGCTGAAACAATATTACTTTAATGTACTTGCGTGATGTGTCTTAGCATAGGCATCAGAAAACTTTGTGATGTAGTTGGCCGCCCCAGCCAAGATACAAACTTCTGCCACTTGCATGATAGTCCGCACGCTAACCATTGCATCCACAACAGCTTCAAAGTTTGCTTTAGCTATACTCTAAATAAATACCCATCGCATGTAAAACGAATTTAATTTTAATTCAACATGATTTAATTTATTATTTAATATAAAACTTACTTCAAATTAAAATTATAGTCATGTTTATTTAAAATGAAATGTAACGTTTATAACAAAGTTGTTTTAACAGTGAAAAATTTTAAATCAAAGAGATTTAATGTTAGATTAATAATTTTTCATTTAAAACTAATATAAAGCAATGGCAATTTTAGACCAGCAGCAGTAAATTTTAGCTGGTAGTTCGTTTTTTGTCGTCTACATAACCGACACATGTAAGAATAAACAGCAACAAGTCACACAACTAAGCACAACAGTGAACTATAGCAATGAAAAAAGCAAATAAACACTAATACACTTAAACGACAAATTATGTCTTGTAAATTTAATATGATCTCAAATCACAATCGCGTCATGTTGATTTTACATTCCCTTTTTTTCTGTGTGCACTAGCTTGACATTTGGTAAAAATCATCTTGATTTTCATAAGAGAACTTGACATATTAAAATGTTAAAACAAACCAAAACAGGCCAACAACAAAATATTTTCTGAGGAAGAAGAACGTTTTCTTGTAAGAAAGCTAAAAGTCAACTCCTTCTTAAGTGCTCCAAAACTTGCTTCTATGGCTGAAAGTGGCTTTTGTAAGAAAGCAAGCTCATCAACAATCGGATAATGATACTAAACACAAGGCCCACAAAGTAAGATCATGGCTGCTACATAATACATATTAATTTAAGGAACATTGTTTGAAGTTGTAAATAGCCTTGGTACTTGTACACTCATTCAAGCCCGTCTGGTAAAACCAGTCGGGAAGTATTAAATATCGCATCGTTATGATTTCTTTTTGTTTTTACGCAGTCGGGTTTTTTGATTTTTAATATTTATTTTACTAGATTATTCGTTTGTTTAACAAAAATGTACTTTAGAAATGAGAATAATTCTCGTATACACACAGACGTTAGCCTCATATGTATAAAAAGCTAATTTTTGATGAAAGGAAATACATACATATGTAATTCGAAATAATCAGCCATGTCACAGAATACCATTCGGATCGGAAGTGGTTTTGATTCCGTAAGTTGCTTCTTCAGAAAACGAAATACGAAAATTTTCTTCGTAATCAAACCACTTTTAAATTTCAAAGTGAAATTGAAAAACACTTTTCTATTGACTTCCTTTGCATTACATACTAAAAAAACGTGCATACTTTTAGGAGCGTCAAATAAATATTTGGTGATGAGCTTTCCATGTTAATAAAAAGCTCAATGTGAGCTTTGCATCTAAAAACAAGAGTAAACAAACGCCTCAAGGTATAAAAACTTTTTTATTGTAAAAACGAAATACAAAATAAACGGAATCTAAAGCACCAAAAATGTACTTGTTCGGAATGACAACTACGGAATCAAAACCAATCCGAATGGAATCTGTGACACGGCTGAATAAATTACATTCATCAAAATTACAGAAGCCGCTATAAAAATACCGAGATTAAAAAAATGTACTTCAATTTGCTTTTTAACAAACTTTCCCTTCAACTGGCCATTTTTGAAAAGGTTTTTTTTTGTCAGGCCTTTCAGAAGAAGCGGTAGCAAAAAAGATATGGAGATGGAATGGAACGTCAAGTACTTGTTCATCCAGAAGAAGTTTGAAAAATGCCTTTTATAAGGCCTCAATACTGCTTCTTTTTACCGCTGGACAAATATGCATATATGAGTGTATGTGCTCATTTATGCATGCTCTTTATGTTATGTCCTTATTTTCATATTTTTTCCTTCTCCTGAAGCTAATACGGATTTTTTCGCGTGATGGCTTGCTACCACTGCAATGAAGCAAAATGTGCATGAAAAATATTGCTGAAGGATAATTGTGATAACTTTGATTTATATGAAATTTTGCTGTAGGCTTTAAATTTGTGGGGTTAAAAAGTTTAAGGATCCTAAATGCACAAAGTAACCCAAATATGTATACGTGTTATACTCCTACAGGATGAAAACTGTGACAATTGTCAAGAAAACGCAATTGCAGTTCTGGCATCTTGTTTTTTTCGTTTTCGAATCTTAAGGACAAAAAGTTGCCAGTGGCTATTGCTACTGAAATTAATACATGAAGTAGTAAGTTATACCGATGAAAATAAAAACGCAAGCGACTACACACATAAATATAGGAAAAAAAAATATAATTTCAATTATAAAAACGTTTAATTAAAAAGAAAAAATTATAATATTATATTTTCATTTCTATATTAAGTGGTGTATACTGTAGTGAGGAGGGGGTAGTGAAAAGGGTTAATGAATACTTTTTATTTCCTTTTTATGTTGTTTTTGACAATTGAGACGCTTTTATTGTAGGAGAAGCGAACGTATTTCATTATATTTAATATACATACATACATAATTTATTATACAGAACATTTTCTTAAAAATTGTTTTAAAAGCCTGTTTCATAGGAAACAACAAGCAAATTTTTAAAATTGTAATTTTAAAAAAAATTTAAGAAATTGCATTTTTGCGCAAAAAGTAAGTCTTCTTCTTTTTTTATTATCTCATCGAAATTTATTAAAAACAGTTAGTTAATACAAATTTATAATTTTTTTTCCGAAAATAAAGAAAAGTTTAGTACAAAAGGGCACGTTTCCACCTAATTGTTAGAGTTTGTCGCTATAAGTGTTTACTTATATCGCCTACGGCCACTGCGCACGGACAACTTTTTGAACCAGGTGTGATAATCACAGACTTAAGTTTCCACATTAAATACAAATAAGTTAAAATAGATTCTTTAAGCGAGTCCAAAATGTTTTTTTCATTACTGAAATTAGACTTAACATGGAAATAAAGGCCTTTTGAAAAACTACTTCTCAATTCCTTTTTTATGTTGTTAACAATAGGATGTGTTAATCGCACCGTATTATAAATATTTGTGTAAGTGGTTGTTCACATAATACGTAACGCCGTTAAAGATTTCGCTTTAAATTACAGAATGAGCTTAAGCTACCATTCCACTGTCTGAGTTTTCGTCTGGTTTCAATACTTAAAAATTAAATATCATGTCTAATATCCAATTTTTAATTTTTCGTCTGAGCTCAGTTGAACATAGAACGTATTCTATTTTCATCTAATATACAATTAGCCAATTCACAACCTCTTGTTGTTGGTAATTTCCAAGAAAAAAAAAATGGTTTTGAAATATGTTTATGGGGAAATTACCAACAACATTTTTGCGATCAACAACACTTACAACAGGTTGTGAATTGAGTTTTAAATGTCATATTCTTAAAGTTATATTTTGAAATCAGACAAAAACTCAGACAGTGTAAAGACGGCATTATTTTGGAAATATTTTGAGAAATACAATCAGAAAAACCAAATTGCAAAAAGTGTGCTAAGGCTTACAACAAATTCAGCAAATCGAAACAAAATCAACAAATTCTCCACTCTTACCATTTGCGTAAAGTACACATTATATAAATTAATAGTATCCAAATAATAAGATCCAAACAAGAATAATATGGGTCCAATGACAAAATGTGTTAAGATAGTAAGCTATCTTAATTCAATCGAAGAAGTAATATGTAGGAACGATTTTGGCTGAAGATGGAATGTCTGTCGAAACAAGTGATAGAATATAATAATAAATTCAGTAAAGTGCGACTTTGGCTCGCACACGAAGAGTTCCGTACGAATACATATATATCCCTTTTCGTATTTGCCCTTTTTTGATTTTTAAAAGTATTTTTTCTCTTTGATTTTTTGTTTAATTTTAATTAATTTATTTTTTAAGTTTTTTCGTTGTTTTTTGCAATTTTTTTTGTTTGTCGATTTTTTAGTTTTGGCGTTTTTTTGTTTTGACGTTTTTTTGAAGTTTTTTTTTCGCTTTTTGACAATATTTTTAGTTTTATCGTTTTTGAAAATTTCAAGAGTTTACCTTTTATGGTTTCCAAGATACACCATATTGTCTAAATTACATAGTAAAATTACATTATATGATAGAACACCCTTTAATTTTTATTGTTTTGAATATCAGTGTTAATTGGTTTTTTAAGGTTTTATTTATTTATTGTATCTTCAATAAAATTGAACTAACAATAAGTAATCAAATCTTAACTCTAAAATTTTAATTTTTTTAAGTCCAGCCAATGCCAAACAAAAATATTTGTTTCAGCGGTTGGTTCTGTGGTTGTCTACGTCTCTCGTGTTCAGCTGAGAGCAAGAGTGTTCCTCCTTCTTAGCCGAGTGTGGCCTCTAAAGTTAATTATATTTCGGGCTACGGGATTTAGGTGCAACTGAAGTTTTTTTTATGTATCTTGTCACGTGTTTAGAAAATACTGTCTTAACCAGCGGAACATCTAATAGTGTGGGTCTGCTGTAATCTTACGGAGTATAACCATAATATTGTATTGTAAAGATTACTAAGTGTGTATGCAAAGTTTCATAAGAATCGGTTTAGTAAAACTTGTTGAAGAAGAATATTTACTTTGCACAGGCGTGGCACTGCCCATTTTTTAAATCATGATGTATAAATGTTTGTATATTGATATTTCCGATAATATTAAATAAACAATTCGGAAAAAAATAAGCAATTTGTGCGTAAAGTTTATATGGCTTCAATAACAGGCATAAATTGAAATTTTTTGAAGCATTTACATGCAATTTTAATCACACTTTCCGCCGAATTTGAGATAGATGCTAAAAGGTTGCGCTCATATTGTATTAAAACTGCCGAATTTTTTTATTTTTTATTTTTTTGAAAACTCTGAATGGTATTGCATGTCAGCTACACTCCACAAGATATATTAGTGCATTCTTCCGAAATAATAGAAACTGCCATTGTTCCCGTTGAATCGGGTATGTTCTGTATTTCATGTGGAATTAAAATGTGCGGAATTATCAAAGCATTGTTGTTGCAAACTAATATTTATAACAACAATGCTTTGATAATTCCGTCCGCACATTTTAGTTCCACATGAAATACAGAACATACCCGAATGTCTGGGAGAAAATGTATCAGAAGCGCGCAATTAATTTTATAAACAAGATCGCATTGGACTTTTTTAAAATGCTTATTTTAGCAAAAGAGGTCTCTACACCAAGTTTTACGATGCTAGCTCATTTGAAAATAGTTTTTGCCGCAATTTCAGCTTTTGGACACATATTGCATTTGTAGGAAATTATATTATATTGCTTTTATTTTAATATCAAAAGTCATATTGCAAACAGAAAACGATTTACATATTCACAAAAAAAAAAAAAAACGAAGAATAGATTATAGGAGACTTTTGAAATAGCTTATACAATGACAAGACAAAGATATATGAGTAGTTCCACTTAGCCGGGAATAACCATTTTACACACATTTTTTGTTATAAATCAAGAATATAAAAAGTTTTACTTAAAAGAGCGTTGCGGCTCGCAAGGATATTAACCCTTATGTGCGCGGCAAAAAAACACCTTATATTGCGCTGCAAGGTACGCGGGTACCTATGTGAAAGTTACGTGGAAAAAAGAATTTCCCACTAAATATGTAGTTGTGAAATATTTTTCGGATTGCAAATATATATCTGTTGCCAATTTTATATATATTTTACTACGTTTTAGCATAATATTTAGTGCGAAAATGCTTGTTTTCCACGTAACTTCCAAATAGGTACCGGAGTACCTTGCAGCGCAATAAAAGGTATTTTTTTTCGTGCACATAAATGTTTTCTTATTTGATTCGAAATTTCTCCGTCTACATCGACTTTTATGTATTTATGCAGCGCTACTAATAACTAACAAAAAATATATGTACTTACAATGGCCGCATTCCCATAGACAGCACATACAGGTACCCGGGTACCTTGGTGCGCATTTAAAGGTGTTAAGAGTAAATTGATCTCTCACATAAAATATAAAATTTTTTTTTGCTGTATGGCTGCAAAAATACCAAATATATTGAAAGTTACTAGTTCTCAAGAAGTTTCAGATATGCAGATTATCAATTTCAATGAAAAAATTTTGGTTGAAAACACCAAAGGTACCAGGGTATCTAGGTGCGTACGTAAGGGTTAAGATAGAACACGATTTCTGCTCAGAATGGTCATCAGAAAGCTGCGACGGGTGTAACCTTACAAATCTTAGTTTTAAAGAATTATGACTTTCAGTATAAATTCTGTAAAATTTTGACTATAAGGTAAACAATAATTTTGGTATAGATATCTATTCAAAGTGTTTTTTTTATTGTATTATGTATTTACTGTTTGACAAAAAATTAATTTTCTTATAAAAAACTATTTTTAAAATGAGACGGGTGCGACCGACGGGTGTGACCTGGTACGAAAATTTTAAAAATCGAAGAAATAAAACGTTTTATTGACTAAATAATATAAAGATAAACCCATAAGAAAATAATAAGACATTAAATTATTTGCTATCCGTTCTATTATAGACAGCAGAATACTCTAGCTGAATATTTGTTTAAATTCAATAAAAGCAAAAAAGGTATATTCTTTTCAGAGATAATAGTTTTTATTAATAATGAGAAAGGGAATAAAAGAAAATCTGAAATAAATATTAAACATAGAAAGAGGGAGAGCAAAATGTTTCTTGCATTATCATTTAAAAGTGACTCAAATTGATTAAAAAGTATTAGATAGTGTATTTCTTTTTTCTATAATTTTTATTAAAAATGAGAAAATTATTTTTTCCTTGCATAGGGCCGTTTTACGTGGAATCACTCATATCCAAAGATTCAGCTACATATGTATATAGTACATTTTGCAGATTATTTAACTGGACTATTAGATATTTTATTATAGAGTACAATTGCTTAAGACATTAAAATTTCCGGGAAGTTTCGCCTTAAACTAAAATTTTGTGTGAACTTTTCCGTAATTACCGTGAAAAAAACTTTAGTTGGTTTGATAGCCGATACCTTTAATTAAACAATATTGCAGCATGTCGTCGTATTTATTAGATTCTGGATCGCAAAACTGATTAACTTCATCAACACCAATTTCAAAATGGGAACCATTTTTGTATTGCAAGCTTCCACCAGATATTTTTTGCTTGCAAATAATGCATTTTCGTAAGTTACAATCTTCTGGATAACTGACTGTTGAGTTCAAAGCAGAACATACGCTGTTGTTACCATCTCTTATCCAACAGGAAACTTTATTTCCTGAAAATAGCGAGTTATCTAGATAAATATGTACGTATGTACATTAGGGCCATGACTTTTTGCATTTTAAATAATGCCATGGAAAAAAATAAGAACTGCGATCTCAACCTTTTTTTAATTAAAAAAGACATATTTTACTCCAAATAACTTATTTTTTACTCAAAGTGGTGGGTAGCGATTTTTGAAGAATGATTATATAAAAAAATCACAAAAAATAAGTTATATCGAGTAATATATCTATTTTTTTTAATAAAGATAAAAAACCGTATATACAAAACTTCAATGCGTTTGGTGCATGAACTATTTTCACAATCGCGAAAAAGTGAGATCGTAGTTCTTACTTTTTTTCCACACTCTAAACGGTTTGTAACTGGAGAATGTCGCCAAAAAAGTCATAACGCTAATGTACTTATCATATTGACTCTTTATCGACAAATTGAATTGCTTAAATCTACCGATAGTTTAAAATTATTAGCCATTGAGAAAATGCAGACTTAAAGATTTATCATGAGCGACAGTTTTTGTACATATGTAAATATGTATGTGAAACATAAATAAAGTCATAATTAAAACTTTTTATTTGTCGCTTGTGATAATTTGGCTCCAAGGGCTCGATATGATAACATATTTACCATAGTTGCTAACTAAGAACTTGGATAAGCCATCAAATTCATTTGATTGTGTGATATCTTGCATCTGACTCTCCTTACAATGTTGATCTGCCTCTTTTGAAATAAACTGCAAAGAAAAAAAGGGATCCTTGAGGACTCACTACTGGAATCAAGAGCTTATTTTCTAAGTACATACCTTTTCTTTGGGATCAATATAAAATAAATTTTTATTGAATAAAAACCATTTACTAAAACTGGGATAGTAACGCGTATACGTCGTGCTATAATTGTAAAAGGAAATAAATGCAAGAGAAATTTACTGCCAGTTTTTGTAAATAAAATTAAAATTTTCGTTAGGGACTTTGAATTGAAAACAAAAACAGATTTGAGTTTTTTTATTGTTGTTATAATATAAATTCCCTAACGAAAAATTTTCTTTTATTTACAAAAACTGGCAGTTAGACTTAAGCTAGGATCCCACTATCGTCGCAATGCACCGAATTAGCACTCCAGTGTAGTGCAATTATGCCCTTGTTTCTCAATTAGTTAAGAAATAAAGCTATTTGGCTTTTTTATTATCTATGGCTCTATTGCGGCGAAAATCAGTGTATTGCGCCGATAGTGGGTCTGGGCTTTACTGCCTGTTTTTGTAAATAAAATAAATTTTCGTTAGGGAATTTATGTTGAAAGAACAATAAAAAAAAAACTCAAATTTATTTTTGTTTTCAATTCACAGTCCCTAACGATAATTTGTATTTTATTTATAAAAACAGGTAGTTCGTTTGTGTTCTCAATTTCATCAAATTGATTTGAAAAGTAAAATTTCATATGCTGTTTGTTTCAAACGAAATTAAAGTGTTCTGAAAATCAATTTCACTACAACAGACATTAATGTGCGGTTTATAGAACCCAAACAATCGAATTGAGTGAACAAATTTTATGAAAAGCATCCAGTTTTTTGAGTGGTTTCCATACCACTCAAATCTTTTACTCAAGTCTATTGTTGGGGTTCTAGAAACACCACATAAATCCAACCCAAATAGCTCAGTGAAAGAAAACACATTTTCGAGAGGAGTTTTTTCGGCTTTAAATTACGTAATAAATAGTTTTCGAATTTAATTGCTATAAAATTGAATTTGCCTCGTTTATATCTGGTGGTAAATATCATTTACCACCAGTTTATATGTTGTGGTAAATTCAGTCTTATAGCAATAAATTTCTAAAGCCGGTATTTTTAACCCATGACCAAAAAAGGGGTGTTACAATTTTGTAGTGTGTATCTGTATGTGTATACACGTCATCGTACAGCCAAAATGGCTGGACCGATTTAGATTTAGTTTTTTCTGATTGAAAGGTGACTTGATCGAGAGTGTTCTTAGCTATGTTTGTTGCAAATCGGTCCAGCCGTTTAGATGTATCCTCTTGAGTTTGTGTGTCTTAGACACCGTAGCACCCAAACGGCGAGATCGATTTTAATTTAATATATGTTGTTTGAAAGACTATTAAATTACGCGTCGAATAGTGGCCAATTTGCTTTGGTCAGATACAAATGAGTAAGTTAAAGTGGATCTAAGTTAAAATTTGATAAAATGTTTGTTTTGTACAAAAAATAATAACAAAATCCATAAATGTAAAATTTTATTGAATTCGATTTAAAAAATGTTAAACCACAATAGACCGAAATTGGATAAAAACTAAACACTAGCTTTTAAATTTAATATTAAGAAATTCGCTCCGACTGATATCTTTGTATACATAGACAAAAATTTTCACATTTTATTTACATGCATGCATGCATTTGTTTGAAATTTACTTTTAAATTTAATAAACAGTTTGTCTGATTAAGTAAATGTTTCAATTTTGAGCTCTTGCCGGTTTTGTTTTCAATATATGTGTTGTGTGATTTTACAAAATTCTTTCAATGGTACGTTTTCAATAAAAATCTTTTCTGAATTTATAAATTCTTTTACTGATTTTCAAAAAAAACATTTTCAGACAATTATTTTATCTGATTCAGTAACTGATTGTTTTTGTAAATAAAATATGGAATACAACAAGAATTTTGCATGATTTTTGTTCAGTAAAAAAATTTACGTATTTAGTGAAATGTTTTGTGTGAATTTACTGTTCCATTTTGATCATAATGAAGTTAAATTTTTTCTGTGCAGGAAACCGGAACTCTCAAACTCTTCTCCTGTTTTGTATCAATATTGTTTGGTGCGCTATCACGAATCATAATATCGATCCCTATTTTCGATTTAATCCTAAGTTTTCAGGAGAACGTTTTTTTTTTGTTATATTCAAATACGTTTTATTTTTCTTCCGACGGGGTTTTTTTAATTTGGAACGATTTTCCGTCATCCCACGTCAAATTTGGTTTGTAAACAGACCGGTTTCGGCTATGTGCCATCTTCAGTGTTCTATTGAATACTAAATCCCGTTTTATATACGAGTACTTATGTAAATTGTTGCTTATGATAAAATTGTATAGCCTGTATTTTTAAAGTTATCAACATATTCTAAACTATTGGCACAATTTAATTTTAATTTGAATAAAAAAATGCATTGTTAATAATATGTATGTCGTTTACGATCAAATCGAAAATAGAGCTTAATATGTATATTTCCTAGAAACTCAGCTTATAAAAAAGTTTTTACATGTATCGCAAACCGAGGTAAGCCCGTAACTCGGTATCGTTTACCGACACCAAATTCACAAACTCCAATAAACGAACAGTGGCCTGGTTGCACTTAAAAAAATAGCTGCCAATGACGCTTCGCGACGCTTCCTGTTTACTCTCCCAGAGCTGTCTTACTGGTGTTAATTTATTTATACACAAATCCTGAGAGTTCCATGATCGGGATTTCCCGCTTGGCATCTCTAGTTTGAAGCAATTTAAGAGACTGATTTAAATTCGAGCAATTTGGTGCAAATATTCGTTATTTTGCCACTTAGTTTTATTATATTTTTAAACTTAAATTATCGTTATTTATTTTAAAGCCAAAAAAACTCCTAAACTATTTTATTTTCTTTCTTGTTTCGAAAATAAAAAGCAATAAGCAAGAAAAATATGAATTTTAATATGTATGTATTTCTAAATTGTTTTTCTCCACTTGCTTCAAGTATTTTTCTTTCAAATAAAACGAGCAAGAAAAAAATTTTCACTCGCTTTTCAGAACATCAAAAAAAAAATCGTCAACGCGGAATTGTAAAAGTTTTCACCTACATCGTAATTGGAATTTTAGAATTTAATTTTATTTCACCTCGACAAATCACAAAAATAATCGTGAGCAACAAAAGTATTTTAATTTTTTTCTTTTAATATCTTATGATGTTTTTTTGAAGAGAATTATAATGCAACTGCTGATTTGCCTAATTGTAATAATAATTTATTTTGTTTTTGTTGCGGCATAAAAGTACACAGAAAAAAAAATAAGTTTCGTTTTTGATAACAAAAATGCCGGTATTCAATTAATATGTTTTTCAAATTTCCCGTGATAAAGAATTCCGCTATATTAATAACAAAAATCGTAAAAACATTAATTTAAAATTTAAGTAAGTTTTTTTTTATTAAAACTTGGGAGAATTTTGATAAAAAATTTATTTAAATTTCACTTAAAAAAAACATATAAATTGAAAAAAAAATTATACTATGGCTGGGATACGAACCCGGGATCTTTGGACGTAAATTATGCTCTCTACAGCTGAGCCATATCCCAGTTATTTTTTAATGACATAAAACTTGTTTTAAAGTACTTACCCCTGGAAAGCATGTCAATGTATACATCGAATTAATCCGAATTCTCCCGGTTTTGGAAACAGCTACCCGATTGCTATAATACTTAATTTGCTGCATGTCAAGGATCCCCTTAATACATATTTAAAAAAATATTTGGCATATTGTGTTTAGATTTTAAGAAAATGGGTGTTGTCATATGACGACGCTAGCAAAATATAGGTACAATATTACTAAAACTGTTTTTGCTTGATTTTGGTTTTAAAACTTTTATTTCTTCTTAAATTCATTATGGCTAACTCAACAATAAAGAAATACAAAATTAAAATGTTTGTTATGAATTTTGATGATAAGTAACGAAGCTCAGTACATGAGCCTTTATCTTATTTTTTCTCATTCAGTTCTTACAGTTGATTCAAATTTATCGGCTTTCTTTTTACTTTTTTGCCCATAGTGCATATATCTATTATATACCCTGTAATTAGCTCCAGTTGATGATCTCCCATGATTTTTCTGGGCATAATAAGCTAATAAAAGCTACGACATTGCAAGTCCCTCTAAATGCTTTTTGCATTTGCTAGGGTCTTCTTTTATTCCCAAAACCTAAATATTCTCCTCTCAAGCGTCCAACATCCACGTAAAGTGGGGCTACCACTATTATTTTGCTTGTATAGATATGCGATTAGCAATTATATTTTGATTCATATGATCAGTGTCACCTATATTTTGATTATCGTATTGTATAAAATGTGGAGCCTTGTTACATCTCTTTGCTTTTCCTTTGGGATCCAAAGAAAATATAGCGGAAGCTACTGTTACAACTGCACTATATTTTTCTCTAGAAGGTGCCAAGAGCTGACAACGAGACAGAGTGTTGACATTTCCATCGTTTTCTTCCTCTCAATTTTCATCAGTTAAAACGCGAACTTCTGGAGTCTCAATGTATAAATCGGTTGACTCTTTGAAAATATGCGTAAATTTTGCTGTGCTAAAAAACGTATTTGGAAAAAAATATATGAATAAATACTCTGTTTATAATAGTGTCGTTATATGGGGACAACTAAAACTATTCTCAAATAAATTAAGTAAAGTGCGACTTTGGATCGCACACGAAGGGTTCCGTATGAATACACATATGTATGTATATCCCTTTTTCTTTTTGCTTTTTTTCATTTTGGAAGTTTTTTCGTTGTGCCTTTTTGTCTAGTTTTAGGTTTTTTTTATGTTATAAGTATTATTTTTTAATTTTTGGCGCTTTTTTAATTTTCGTGATTTTTTCGTTTTTATGGCGATTTTTTTTTGTTTCTTGCCGATTTTTTGGCTTTGGCGTTATTTAACATTTTTTTCACTTTTTGACGATATTTTTAGCGATTTATTTTAGTTGTGGCGATTTTTTCAGTTTTGGTGCTTTTTTCGGTTTTGGGGATTTTTTCGGTTCTTGGTGATTTTTTTAGTTTTAGCGATTTTTTTTTGTTATGAAATTTTTTTCGTTCTGGCGCTTTTTATCTTTTTTTTTTGCCAATTTTTGGTTTTTTGAAAGTTTTTTTGCTTGTTTTAGTTTTGGCGTTTTTTTTATTTTTTTTTTGCTTTTTGACGATATTTTTAGTTTCAGCGATTTTGGCACTTTTTTCACTTTTGGCACATTTTTCGGTTTCGGGGATTTTTTTTCGGTTTTTTGTAATTTTTTAGTTTTAGCGATTTTTTTGGTTTTTACACTTTTTTCGCTCCTTTACACTTTTGGTGTACGCAACCCTAAAAACAAAAGGTTTTTTACAACTGCAATTGCGTTTTCTAAACAAAAACTTGTATGACAAGTTGTATGTCATCTGGTTTCAATTTTAAGTCATAAAACTAATGTTTACCACATTTTTAACACTTTACTTTTAGCAGAACTCGTAATTTTCAAAAACCAATGAAAATAAAAAAATTTCTGAGCACGAAAAGTTTTCTCCACACCTTTCATCAAAATTTTTTATGAAAAAGGGATCAACGTCCAAGACAGGTGTTTCTGTTTCTGGCAGATGATAACTGTTCACCAGTAAGTTGAAGCCGTTTATGTTTTCGTCATCATATGACGGCTCTATGAGAATTCGGGTTAAGAACATATTTATTTGATTTAACGGCTATTTTTTATTAAATATTTGCAATTTTTCAATAATTTTTTTATCAAACATTTTTTATTGCGTGATTTTTAAAATGCGCGGCATTGATAAATATTATATTAAGTTAATGACAAGTGTTATAGAAATTAGTCATTTTTCAACAACATTATTTTGTTGAACATAATTCTTATCTTTTTTTTCTGTGTATACAGCCAATCAGGTGCGGACCCAGCTTAAGCTTTTGGGAGGGGAAGTTTCAAATGAAACATAGAATTTAAAAAAGTTACTTTAAGGAACTCAATAGAAATGAAGTATATTTTATTAGTTTTTTGAGGGGATATATCCCTTTTCCCCTCCCCTGGATCCGCGCCTGTAGTCAATATAGGACTGTAAGGTTTAGTCATTTTTAAAATATGCCGTAAGGTTTCTCTAGTAGTTAATCGAAGCACATAATACGAATACAATTAATACGAATAAGAATATAATTAACTGTGGTTATTTTTTAATGTAAAGTCTGAATGGAAAATAGCATTGTGCGACAAATGAAGACTTTTGGATAAACATACGGACTGGACAGTACAGGTTCGATTGTACTACCACAGGGTAGTAAGACCCTATACTCAGGTTGGTGAATTTGGTGACCAATTTTTTTTATGGACCTCCAAAGTTTCTGAAAATCAGTGGGCGCTAAAAAAATGTGTCATCAGTATTTGCCCAACAGCTAATTCAAACTTAATTCTACCGCTTAACTATTTATTGCAATAATGTAGCTAAGAGTCCGCTAAATAGACTTTATTAACATTTTATGTTAAAAAATATTTTTTTCGTGCGCTTTTTTTTTTTTGAAAAAATTAAAGAAAAAATAAATATTTTTTCATGAGCTTTTTTTAATTAAAGAAAACATTTTTTTCACTTTTTCCAGAATAACTTACAGGGAGTCGTAATTTTTTATTAACAATATTTAGCAAAGTTGTAGTTACGGTACAACTGAACAACTTTTGTGAGCATATCAATACGGTCTGAACGTGTCTAGGCATTCCGTGTTTCACTATTTTTTGATGCTAAAAAAATTCGTTTTTTTTGAAAATAGTATATTCAAGTGCACGCTTCTATGTTGTGTAAATAGTTTTTTCCTGCACTGTTTTTTTAAATGTAGGAAACAATTATTTTATTTATTTTTTTCAGCATAACTTACAGGGACTCCAAAGTTTTCACTAATAATATTTAGCAAAACAACAACAAACAATAAAAAATAGTAAATACTACTTACTTTTATATGAATCAACATATTATGATTCATATGATTCAACATTGTATGATTCATATAAAATTTCTGTTAGAAACTCCATAGTAATGGGGTACATGTGTTTCGTTAGGGTGTGGAGGGTGGGGGTGACATATATCCCCTTTTGTCCCTCCTCTGGATCCACGCCTGTAGTACAGATATTTTGTGGACAAGACATGGATATTAACGAAGCTTTGCCAAAATCAGACCAATGAGACGCCCACATCTAGGGTTGCCAGACTAAAATAGCACAATAACTTGACATTTTCGACTAAGTTAGCTTAATTTTGAAGATAAAACCTGACATATATGTATACATACATTTATACATATATGTATGTATATATGTACAGTAATTGGAAAAATTAAGTAGTCAAGACCAATGTTTCAGCATGCAGGAAAATTTATAAAGTGCTTTTCATAATTGTAGCAACCCCTTAATTTTTGCCAATATGTTACTGTTAAAAAAAGATATCTACATTTTTTAGCTTATTTCATTAAAATAGTCGAAAAACACGTATTGTGGCATAGACATAATTTATTTATTCGTAACAGTTTTAGTTTAATATTTAATTTAAAGAAAATTCCTATGTTCCATATTTATAGGACGAGTGGAACAAAGATCGAATGAAAAATTTGGAAAGTTTAAAAACTCCTTTAAACACAATATGTTTACAAAACGTGCCTGCTATAGGTTTTACAAAAAATTTTCGGGATTTGTTTCCGATAACCGCTGAAGTGAAGTGAAAAACGTTTCGGAGCATTTTGTTAGCTATCTGTCATAAGTGTGGTAAAGTTTCAGATGTTTTCAGATATTTTGCAGAATAGTCTGCAGTTTACTGGTATAACGTTTCTGCACGTTCTCGTAAATATTATCCGATTAATATCAGACTAGTCTGCACATTTTCTGAAGGCAATTTAATTTCTTTTAAGAGATTTAACAGAAAAGTCTGCACTTCTGCACATTGTCTGATTTTAGTTTTCGTAATAATTCTTATTTATTTCTTGAGAGCTTGTGCATACATTTTTGAGTTTTTAAACTTATAAAATATGTGCGGGCATCAGCGTTACCATATATATTTTGTTAAAAAACTTCTTATTTCTGAAAAAAAAAACTTTTTTCCCCAAAAAAAAAACTTTTTTCCCCAAAAAAAAACTTTTTTCCCCAAAAAAAACCTTTTTTTTCTGCAAAAAAACTTTTGTTCTGCAAAAGTGCCAAATTTTTAAAAGAAAACACAAAAAAGTATATTTGGAACTCATTTTAAGAAATGTATAAAAACAGCATAGATGCAGAGGGAACAAACATACCCATATTGATCAAAAAGTAAAAAGCGGCTTAAAGATAATTGTTAAAAGTGCTAAATTTGCGCGCTATTTTGTTTGGGGCTGGACATTTTTTTCGTGTTTTGAGTGACTAAAAAGTGGATAAATCTAGCCCAAAAAGGGCTAAGTTCGCATCCTTGGTACCAATATTATCTACGTAAATAACGAAAAGACGAACAAGAGGGTAAAAACGGGAAAATTTAATGAAAGTTGCAAAAAGTGCCAAACGTGCTGTTTACATTTATTGAAAAGAGCCGTGTTAGCTCTTTTTTCTAAAAAATAGCTGAAGGGAAAAATTACGAGTTAGAAGTAATCAAATAGAGCTAAATCTAGCTCGAAAATAGCTAAGTTGGCATCACTGGTTGAGTGAGTGAGCGCTCTTGTCAGCTCAGCTCACTAAAAAAAAACTAGTTCGCTCTTTTACTTCAATAGCTCCATAGGATTGAGCTCAGTCTGTTAATTCAGCTCAGCAGCTCTTTTGGCTTCATTCATCTGTAGTATTGCCTGTTTTCGACATAATGGCCAATTATTTTCTTTAACGTGGAAACGTAATTTTTTTTGATAATATTCACATTTGAATTCGTTTATTCGTTTTTAGCAAACAAAATTACTAAATATAATTAGCGTTTGTTTTTATTTTCATTTGTAGCATATTTTAAATAATAGGTGCGATCCCGTTGGAGGTCCCAACATTGGGATCCCGCGGGTTCCCAATTTGCACGAAAACTGTTCCCGTACTGCAAGATTGGGTAAATGAGAGTGAGTTTGAGAGAAAAATATTGTTTTTCTTGAACGAAACGGCCCGTACTTTTTCTTCGGGCAGCTGTTTGAAAAGCACACAATCAGCTGTTTGAAAAGCACACAATAGTTATGTTTCTTTACTTTTCGGGTAAAGTTCGTGCTAATGAGAGTAAAGACAAATTGCTCTCATAAAATTTAAAAAATACACAAAAGTACGGGCACGGCAAAAGCCAAATTTCTACCACGAAATAAAACGCCAATGTGTCATGACATTTCAAATTAAACATTGCAAGTAATTGCTACTTTTAAGACAAGAAATTAATGTGTTTAATGTACAATCACTTCTTATTTTTGTTTTTGTTAATATTTTCATACAGTTTTTTTTAAAAGAAATTTCAAGTTTTTAATATAATTCACACCTTTTTAAAAAATTTTGTTTACGAATTCAACTTTTTTCATTTGTTTATCTTTGAAATAGTCAGCTGTTTGACAATTAACACAATTTGCACGAAGAAAAAGTTTGGGCTGCTTCGTGCAAGAAGAAGAAGAAGTAGAATATTACTCTCTTAAAAACGCTCTCATTTACACAAATTTGAAGTACGGGAACGCTTTTCGTGCAAATTGCGATCCCGCGGGATCCCAAAGTAGAGTACAGAAACACACCTAATAACAAATGAAAAATAAAATGAAATAATTGCTAGTTTTGCAAAATTCAATACAAAATACTTTTGTATATGTATATTCAAAAAAGTGTCTAAAAATTAAAAATGCTATTAAAAATCAGTATGTTGCGTTTTATTTTCACAACATTTTCGTTTTAGCTTTTGGGATAAAAATTTGGTTTTTGCTGTTCCCGTACGTTTCTGTTTAATGAGAGTAATTCTTGCTTACTCTCATTTTACCGAACTTTGCCCAAAAAGTACGGGATCGGAGCTAATAAATTGTTTAGTTTAGTTTTATAGGTGAACTATAGAACGCCATACATAAAAATGTCGAACTGTCAACCTCAATACAAAATCTAATGATGGGCTGCAAAGCGCTCAGTACTGATCTAAAAATGCTCAGTATAATGAGCGATTCACATAGTTCAATTGAGTGAATCGTTCAATTGAGCTAGTTCAAGAACTACACAACTGTACTACATATTCATTTGGATTCTTTGCTAAACATTTTGTTATTACATTTTCCATAAATCACTTTTGTAGCGTAAACGTTCACCACATTCGACTCCTTTTTCAATCACGCCTGTGTGTAATTAATCAGGTTTTAGTCGTTAAAGGTAATAAGATGATATTCAGTTAGGTGGAGCATATGTACTTATGCATGTACGAGTACATATGTATGTACTTTGTACAATGTACATACATATGTATATAATTGCTGTTTTAAATTTACAATTCTTGCCACTATAAGAATAAACACCCTCTTAAGTTTTATACAACTTGAATTCATTTTACATTTTAATAACTTTTGAACAAAACATAAAAAAAAATAAAATTCATCAAATCTTTTCATGTCCCATGTTGTAAATAAAAATATATGTAGCAACAACAACAGCAGCAGCAACAACAACAACACCAACATTACAACAGCAACTACAACAATACTTACAATATTATGATGATTTTGATTATGTTTATGAAATATGATTTCATTTCGCTAAGAAAAGACGAAACAACAGTGATAGAAAAAGAAGAAGATAAACGAGAAGAGTAAGACCAGAAAGGAACAGGAAGGAAGGCAGGAGTATGAGAAGCAATAGAGAACAATGAAATCAGAAAAAATAATTCAGTCCTTCATTGTTCAAAAGCATTGTCTTGAGTTGTTGTTACTAGACATTTGCTGCTTTGTTTCTACGTATGTATGTACATGAATATGTATGTTTGTATGGATGTATGTGAGTGACGGAGGTGTGGGTGGGTGTATTCCATGTGTTTGTTGTTACAGTTGCCACGTTGCCAACAACATAATCAGTGTAACAAATGAGATTCTGGTTGACAGTTTTTGTTTGTTAAATTTTTTCTATCTCTCATTATGGAATTACTAGAGTTTTTAAAAACCGGGTTTATCTCTTTAATAAAATTATTGGGTTGGGAATTATTCGGATCGGAATACAAATTTTACTTTTGAATAATTCGACTGACTGGGCTTGCAGTGGTTCAATTTTTAATCGAAATGAAATTGTTTTGTTCTTTCTTCTTTATCAATGAGACGAGTTCAAACGAATATTATAATATTTTCATTCAAAATTCTTTAAGTACAAAAAATTTTGTTACTATACGTAGGAAAATGCAACAAAAGATATGTAGGTACCTATCTACCATACGTGAATTGGAAATGTGATGCTATTATATAAGTTTCGTGAAATATAACAAACATCAAAATCAGTTTAAAAAAATTTCAGTTATCCCAACTGTATATTAATTTCAAAATATAATTTTATAATATTATATCGCGACCTTAGTATTGTTTTGGCTCACCGACCATTTAAAAAAAATTAAGTTAAGTATGGAAGCCGCTACACTTCCATTGCCAGTGCTCACGTGTATTTGCTTATCGCCACTTGTCAGGTGGCTCTGTTGAATGTGATTTTAATTCTTATATATACAACTTTTTCCCTTGTTCCTTGGAATACTAATCATGCCCAATTCTTTCTGAATATAACGTTACGAACCTTAGCCTAATAATCAATTTGGATTCACAAAGCAAATACGTTCGAAATAATCATATCAGTAAACAATTAGCTACTGGCTTGAATTTTTCATATGTTTACATGTTCATATATACTTAAGTATAACATCAAACCAAAAAAGTTTGTCTTGTGTAGAACAAAAATCAGAAAAATGGGAATGAAGAAAAATAAACCGATGGCAACGCTGGAAAAGTGCACTTTAATATCAGCTTGAGAGTGATTTAGTTCTCGTATTCAATTTTCACGAAAAAGTTGTATATATAAGAATTAAAATCACATTCAACAGAGCCACCTGACAAGTGGTGATAAGCAAATACACGTGAGCACTGACGATGGAAGTGTAGCGGCTTCCAAAAGTGGCGCTACTCTGTTCTGCTGTGTACGTTGAAGTTAATGTTAAATTTTCCCTTGTTCCTTGGAATATTAATCAAGCCCAATTCTTTCTGAATATAACGTTACGAACCTTAGCCTAGTAATCAATTTGGATTCACAAAGCTACTTTTTACAAATAAAATAAAAAAGTGACTACTGGAGCACATAACAAGATATTTTACTTTCAGTAAAAAGATGTTAATTTCTAATCGCATTTATGAAAGTTTTCAAAATTTTACATTTTTCTTCCAAACATATGCCGGAAGCAGTGGGGAGAATACAAAAAAATTCTATCTGATATATTTTGCGCAAACTTTATGTAAATCTTCTTTGTTGTTTTTCTCCATTCCGACTTTTTGGCATATGGGCCAAAACAATACTAAAATCGCGATATGCATTCAGCTCAATACTTATTGAGTGCTTTCACTATTTTAAATTATTTATAGGGAGGTACTCCCTTAATTTACGAACATAAAATACCAAAAATCTTACAATTTTGCAGAGAGCCGGAAACTTGGGATAGGAGCGACTTTTTGCCAATTGTTAGGCTCTTTACAGTTTACACGATTTTTAAACCGTATTAGACTTTAGTATGATGCCGCCCGCTATTAGCAAGTTTTGTCATTCCTTATAGTTTTTAGCAATTTTTAATCAAAATTATGGCTTGTTTAAAGTTTTGCAATTTTTCGCGGATTTTCGCTATTTTTGTGATTTTTTTCCAAAGTTTACAATTTTCTTCCATATTTGAAGCTTTTAATCAATCGTAACATTGTAATCTTTCACGTACAAGAAAGTTTTTGCAAATTTTCGTAATTTTCACGATTTTTCCCGAGTCTTTAGTAATTTTTTAATATGGACGTTAATTAATCTTTGTGCTCTCCTTGTATTAATTGATTCAAAACGTGTTCTAAATGTGTGCATATAAACATTTTATTATTTTACTGTTTTCCTTTTATGATTTTTCTTAGAACACATTTTTATTATAACATTTTTTTCATCCGATGAAAAAAGTTGGAAAATAATAAACGATTTTTATTTTATTTTCTTTCGAAAAGAAAATAAAAATGTTTTATTTCAAATAAAAAAATCCAAATGGATAAATATAATTTTTTAATCACAAGTGTTTGTTTTTTGATACGAAAAAAAAACATCAAATATTATTTTAAAAGTATTAAAATACGGTTTCTGCAATTTTGGAACTTTTTTGATTTTGAAATTCGATTTATTCGATAATATTAGTTTTTCATTTAATTGCTTCTCAACTAACCGTATCGAACCGTATTCGAAACCAGGCCAGAAAACTTTTTCGAATCCATAATTTGAAAACCGGGTATTCGTAAATGTTGACTTTTTGAATACTCTAGCACCTACACTATTTTGCTTGGTGGAATTAAAAAAGACGACAACAATTGAGTTTTTTAGTTGTTGTTTTTGTTAGACAAATGTTATTTGTGCTGTCCTTTATTTAAAATTATAAACACATTTTTTTTTTGTCAAACACCAGTGTGGCCATATCTAAAAATATTTTGCAGCTCAATCGGATCGAAAATAATGATAAGAAATGCTAAAACTAAATTTTATATGCTAAAATGTTAAAAGTTCTTTTTTAACTAGGATTTCTTCACAAAGCGTTTATTTTTCATATTTTACTTCTATTTTCTGGCAAATATTTGATTTTGTTCGAGTAAAACAAGAATAGAAATGGTTTATTAGGCCTATTCTGTATTCCATGCGAAAGGAAAATGTTCGGAGCTATCAAAGCATTCTTGTTATTTAATGTTTGCAACAACGATGGTATGACAATTCCGAACATTTCCATTATACATGGAATACAGAACAGCCCTGTGCATAATATAATGCTTTTGGGTAATTTTCAGCACATAAATTCAAGTTTACATTTGTTTGCATTTTTTACTTTAGTGAAACTCGGAGTATATAATCTATTCTTAGTATCTTATGGAGCACGAATCAGTATAATAATATTGTGTAACCGTCTAAATTTCTGTATCTCGACCATTTTTGTAAAAAATTAGTTTTAAAAATGTAATAGTTTCCTCTTATTTTATAAAGTGATGGTTTATCATGTAACGCAGCTATTTTCCCAGCTGGCGTATGCTTAGTTCGTCCAGGTTCTTCTAAGATTTGCTTTCTTTGTTATGCGGGTGCTAGACAGATCAATATTTAGCTTCAATATATGTGTGTGTGTGTGTGTGCGCTTGCTATGAAAATCAAATGCATTTTGATATTCTTCAATATTTTCCCTCCGTATATGTGTGACTATTTTTTGTAAACAAACGCACACAAGCACATATATTGAAGCTGAATATTGATCTGTCTGGCATTCGCTTTATAAATAAGCTACCACGTATCTTGCTTTTTTTCTACGCTCTAATCTACAGTCAGGGGGGATATTCACATATTACGTAACGCTATTTTCGGGGTTTTTATGCCCTGTCGGTTAAATAGAATAATTTGCAAGAACGTGACTTGCATCGAGATAAATTCTTCGGTTCTTGATCGGTTAACTAAAAGGGTAGTTGGGAACACGTGTAGTACGTAGAGATAAATTCTTCTGCTCTCGATCGTTTAACTACCACAAGAAAATAATACAATCCGACAATATAAATCCTTCGGCTCTTGATCGGCTGTTAGTTGAAAAAACTTGCAATGTGCCGAGATAAATTCCTCAGCTCTCGGTCGTATAATTTCGACAAGCAAGTACTACGATCGGTCGAGATAAATGCTTTTCCTTTTCATCGGCTAAATACGATTACATGAAAAAACGTGCAACGTGCAGATAAATTCTTCAGCTCTCACTCGTATAATTACGACAAGTAAATACTATCATCCGAAAAGATAAATCATTCGGCTCTTTATCGGCTAATTACGGTTACTGACTTGTTGGAGAAGGAGTTTTGGCTTCGCTCTTGTATACTCTGTTGCCTGTGAAGCAAAGTACAGCAACTTTCTTTCCCCCCGTTTGTGGTCAAATCTTAGTAGAAGCGCTTTTTGTAGTGCTAGCCGCGGGAAAACTTAAAAGCTCCACAAAGTCTGCCATCGCATAGATCCCCTTTGTACTATCTATTCTTAGCGAGGGTCAAAGGGCCCTTGATATCCTTCAAGTAATAATTGCAAGAAAATAATTAATTGGAATTGATTAATAATTTAATAAACAATCGTTTCCATGTCAATTAATTTGCTAACTAAAAAATATCTATTTTTCATTCGCTTTTATAAGCAATTCAAAATATTACATTAATTGTGATAATATAAGCGTACTTGGAGAGAGTATTATTGGCTTTAAACCCCATGAAAAATTTCTAGCTACGTTCCCAGTAAAAACTGTTCATGTTTTTTGAAGCACTAAAGAAATAAAGCCCGTCATAATTCGCTTTAAAATATGAGCTTGTTCGGAAGCTGATTTCATAGCACCACAACAATGCAGGTTTTAAAGCGAGAAAGTTAGCAAATGTGAATAAAAAAGTATTTGCTTTTTACTTATATAAAAGTTTCGTTACAAAAAATTTTATTTTATAGTGCTGATCCAATGCAGGTTCTTAAACGAGAAGGAAGATTAAGTTTATTTGAGTTTCTTGGTGGCGTTTTGAAACAGTGTTTTTGGCCTAGTGGTTGGTACGTTGGACTTCAAGCTTGAAGAGTCTTAGTTCGATTCTAGTTGAATTTTTGTTATCAGTGAGTAAAAATATGAAATATGAAACGCCGCCAATCCACATCGAACCATTTTTTCATTTATTTTCAGTTTTAGTGCTCAAAATGCTGATGATTTTCAGCGCTTCAAAAGCGCTTTTGTGAGTTGAAATGTAGTACTCTAAGCCGGGAACTCTCCATACAAAAATCGGCAACGATATCAGCAGGTTTGTCAGAGCTACTTTTACTCCATAAAAGTAGAAACCTGCTTTATTGGAAGCAATTTTTTTACTTGGGTTACTGCGTCTTTTAACGCAATTTTTACAAGTTTGAAAATGTTCTATCTACTAGAAACTTTGCACACACATTAAAATTTAATGGTTAGAAAAGTGGGAAGTGCCACGCCAATACTAACTAAATATTATTTTTCAACTACTTCTACTCTCTCGATTTTTATGAAAGTTTGCGAACACATTGAATTTCTCTGACAATTTTGTCATTAGTAAAATGGACAGTGCTACTCCCATACAAAGTAAATATTCCTATTCTACTACTTTTATTTAACCGAATTCTTACGAAACTTTGACACAAACATTGATTTTCTCCGACAATATAGTTTCGTGAATAGAAAAGCAGCCCATAAAATGTGGATATTCTATTTCAATTAATTATTTCATGATACTTGTATGTATGTGTAATACATTGGCTGACCGTGAAATAATTGGCGATAGTTTTGATTATATAGAATTCATAAATATCCATCGAAAATCCTCAGCATACCCGTAAAGTATTGATAACATTACATATTTATTACGAGTATTTCAAAATATGTAATCAAATAAAACTTTTATTCGTTAACGCATAAATTACTTTATTCTGTTTCATTTATACAATATTTTCAGTTAAGATTGCGTACACATGCACTTTTAGTTGTGCGAATTGTAGTTTAAAAATGTAGGTTTGATTTTTGATTTGGTTTTGGTTTTTATATCAATTATCTTGATTGCATTTGCTTTGGAAGTACACAGGCATGCATGCTGCATTCAAATTGCAGCAATTCGTTTGTCAGTTCATCGGTTGGCTGGTTGCTGGCAATAAGGATTTTTAATAAAATTTTTATATTGAATGAATTTTATTATTGAACTTTTTGCACAACAACATCAATTTAAGTTTATGTTTTGATTTTAATTTTTTTGTGTTTTTATATGCATACATACATTTATTCTTTTTAATCTGATCGTTGAGTCGTAATATAAAAACATTTTATTTGATTTGTTTAATATCAATTTATATAATTAAATTAAAAAAAACAATCATGTAATAATTAATTATTTAAATTGATACATAGAATGTTCGTTACTATAAAACAAAATAATTAAATCTTTTAAAGATAGGAACAGGCAGGCAATTTTTACATATCGATTGATTGCTTGCTTGATTCGCAGGTGTCGAAGAAAATAATTAATAAAAGCGGTATTGGTATATGGGATAGGCAACGCGACCCAAAGAATCTTTTTTTCAGTCCAAATTAGGGATGTAACGATACGCCGTTTTGCCGATCCGATACCGATACCGATATTTAAAAACAAATATCGCCGATACCGATTCCGATACCGATACGAATATTGAAATTGAGTTCAAGTTTAGATTAACAAAACTCAAGTGCAATTTTTCTTTTGTTATACAAAATTACAGTGTAAGAGATTATTAATATTTAAAAATGATATTAAAACAGTATAAAAAATTGGAAGTAATCTTTAAGGACTACATTTTCTTTGCTTCCAAAATATCTGTATTAAAAATATGCAGATAATTAGTAGATAAGCAAGAAAAAATTTTTAATTCCTTTATAATTTTAAAAAATAATCTCTATGCTTTTTAAAAAATCGATTTTTAAAGGACATTTATCAACTAATATTATTCTAAATAACTTAATAGCTTAATTATTAAAAGTCTTCTAAAAGTTTATATTTATTCACTTAAATTTACATGAAAATACAGTTTTCAATTTAAATTCGCATTAAAAAAAAATTGTGAAAATGAGTAATTTTTTATCCTTTTTCCTAGAGGAAAAATCATTATAGAACTCGGAAAAGAAATTTGTCCTAGCATCGCTTCCAATTGGGTGATTGGTAATCGAAAAACAGAACTTCTTGCAATGGCAAGGATATGTAAAACTAATTAGAAATTGTCCAAATTCGTGTGTGTTTTTTTTTGCTGGAATAAGATTTAAAAAACAACGAATTGAATTTGAATTCATGGTAAGATTAACAAAAAATAAATAATTTCCGAATCGCGAATTCTACATTTTCATGACTTCTTTGGAGTGTCTTTTTTTGCTGGAATAATATTTAAAAAACAACGAATTGAATTTGAATTCATGGTAAAATTAAAAAAATAACTAATTTTTTTTACAAAATAACAGCATAAAATATTATTAATTTTTAAAATTGATATTAATAAGATTTAAAAAATAACGAAATGAATTAACTTCATGGTAAAATTAACAAAAGATATATAATTTGTCTGAAAAAAACTCTGAAATTTTTTTAAAAGTATCGTCGTATCGGCAGTAAAATATCGCCGATACCGATGTATCGGAAAATCTGAAGTATCGCCGATATATCGGTATCGGTATCGGTATTCGTTACATCCCTAGTCCAAATGTTCACTGAAGCTGAATAAAGGCAATTTTTTCTTACGGTTACATATTTTATACTTCACCTGCCCCCATATTCTGTAACTGGCTATCGATTTTTGGCTTACGAATTTAATATTGCAACGCGTATTGCTAAATTAGGCAATGTCTTAAAAATTGAATTGGCCGAAGTTTTAGTGTCTTATGTCATCGCCAAAAATTTTTAATTTTGTATTTGTTCAGTATTTTAGCGATCGAGATTTGGCTTTAGCTTTAGCGAATTACGGAACAAGGGGACTGGAGTCATCAAGATATCTCCAAGGAACTTCATTCTCCTTGGCGTTGCCACCGACTACTCACAGAGAATTTGCTACATCATCTCTTCTTCCGTTTTGCAGATTTTAAATATTTTGCTCTCAGAGTTGCCAATGATAAATTGGTGGTATCTGGCACAGCAGTGTCCGATAATACACCCCGTTAGTAATCTAAAGTAGTTTTTGTTCATTAGCAGTAAGTTTTTTTGAGTTTGTTTTGGGTTTGTTCGAGTTTGTTTTGGGCAAATTCCATCTCAGCCTAGGAACTATTGTGCACTTCAGCATATCCACGTGAGATGCCAAGGAAGTATTCCGGTCCTGCAAACCTATGTCGGTCTCCTCTGTTGGTTAGACAAGCATCCCGTTCGTTTCCAGCATGGTCTTTATGGTCAGGCACCCAGCACTACATCAGTTTATTTTCAGCGCCAAATTCATTTGGGGATGTAACACAATCCATGGCAAGAGATTAAGGCCTAGAGCGCTGCCTGGCTATCTGGCATCACGTATATACAAATAACCTCATATTGTCTCCTTAAGCATTCTCTAGCACAAATAAGGATGGCATAGACTTCCATCTGAAATATTGAAGGGTATTTGCCTATGGGAATGGGGCTTTAGAAGTTAGGGCCGTATATCCTTATGTATCTTAATTTTCCTGTTTGGAAACGTCTGTGACCCAGATCTGGGCAGCATCTTTGTGCCATGGAGTGTGGTATGGGTCGTTCATAATTTGTCCTAGTATTATCATAACCCCCAATTTTTTCTGTGCACGGTTTACCAATTAGCCGTTTCCAGGCATGTAGTGTCCTGATAGCATGTTGATCGAAAGGAGTGACTTATCAAAAAGGCCCTTAAGGTATTTAACTTCATTTGAGAACCTGATAATTGAACTATTTAAGGCAGATTGCATGAGACTAAGTTTTCTTCGTCTGGTAAAAGGTACAACAATTGTCTTTTTCGAGTTAATAGACAACCCTCTATATTTTTACTATTTGTCAGATAAATTTAGGGTTTATTGCATCCTTTCCGATATGATTGCATCCTCCCATCCCACCATTGCTATGATAAGGTCGTCGGCGTAGCCATATGTTCGGAAGCCCATGTTGTTCAGTTGTTCAAGTAGTTTATCGATGACCAACGGCCACAGTAGAGGTGATAGAACTCTACCTGGTTGACAGCCTCTAGTTACTCTTATGATGCTCGATGTCACACATAAGTTTAATTCAACAATCCTGGATGAAAACATTTTTAACAATTTTCGAAACTCCATTTCTATCAAGAGGGTTTCCGATTGCTCCGTATGATCTCTTGTCGAAGACGACTTGAATGTCTATAAAAGGCCTTAAGGCTATTTGGTTAACTCTTAGAGCGTATGCCTATTATAGTCGATTTACCCAGCTGGTAGGCAAATTGAAATTGGTGTATGCATTAGATTGAGATACTTTTTACTAATATATCTGTCCAGGAGTTTCTCCACCGTTTTTTAAGGAAAACGAGCTAAGGATGATTGGTCAGAATGATTTAGACAGATACTCAAACCTACCGCCAGTCTTCGCTATAAAGACCACTTCAACTCCACGCCAAGCCTTCGGTATATAACAAGCCAGTAGGCTAGATTTGTAAATCCTGCATATTTGGAGAATAATATATTGTGGGCTGTGTTTTAGAAGGCATGTATACATGCCATCCAGGCAAGGAGATTTATTTGTAAGGACTAAATTTATAAAACACCCAAATTATTTGGTCCTTACCAAAGATTCTGTCCATCAATCTTGCACCTAAATGCATAGTTGAAACCCATTCGTTATTTTCATATTCTTTTCGCACTATACGAAATTTGTATGACATTTCATTTTCAGCAACTTTTGTAATAACTTCCACAAGCTTTAAAAAAATGTTTTTTGGACTTTTGGACCCTGACATACAAGAATATATAAAAATGTTTATCTTCTTCTATGTCATTCCGTTCTCAAATCATCCCTCATTTGAGTGGCTAATGTGTAATCCAATACGGAAAAAGTTATCACTGTCGGTTTTTTCGGAGCTTTTACTTTACAATATTATTCAAATCTTTTGTCCCATTTATTTCCATGTATTTATTTGTATCTGATTAAGCTAAAAACTTTGTTATCTTTTGCTAACGATTTTTACAAAATTTATCCAACTAATTTCATAAAAAAAAGAAGAAATAAAACAACACAACAGAACAAGACCAAGTAATTGATTGAACAAATTATATACGAGAAGTTTTTTTAGCAAATAAATATGTGTAGTCATTTAATCACACATGTGGTAGATTTTGCAAACATACTCCAAAAGCAGACACAGAAAAACACACGCCAAAATAAATGGAAAATTGGCCTGGAGGAAATGTCGATAATAAAAATGTACTATTGACTTTGTCACCAGTACTACTGACTAATTATACCTTAAGCAATGCTCTGTACTATAGACATTTAGTATGTGCTTGTCATTGAGATTCCACTAGTGACCTCAGAACTATGGACATTGTAACCAGGGATTCACTAGTGCATTTTAATAATTCTAGTCAAAACACTAGTAATAGTAGAAGAATAAGGCAATTAAATAAGTTTCTTTTATGTAGCCTCACAACAAAATCAGACAACAAATCGTTCGTTTTGTAGCTGTCAAAAACCTCTCTTTCCATGAAGCGCAAAATAAAAAGTGTAGACGATTCATTGACAATGTCACCAAACTAGCCGACAAAAGTGGTGACCTGGGGACGGACACTTGGCCCCAGTCTTCCTTCAGGGTTTGAATCTATTTACTAGAAAAATGTATGTTCTTCTAGTATGTGTGTCCTTTTTACGAACACACATGCACACATGTGTGCATATATGCATTTTAAGTATGTATGTATGTGCATTTGTACCAAAGTAGTGGTAGCATTTAAAAACATTTGATTAAAATTCAAAAGAACAATGAACTTAACTACAGAGAGCAAAAGGCAAAATTTATTTGTAATACAAACAAACTTTTATTTATTTTTTATTATTTTTTGCTTATACAACAAGTAGTTGTTGTATTTGTTTCATGCATAGATTACGATTTAATTAAAAAAATCGTCTAAAAAATCATATTGTAGTCAATCATCAATACGAAATTAACAAAAAGCTGCAGAAAAAAATTACAAAAGCGCCCTCTATATTTAATCAGTGATTAAGCAACAACAATAACAAAACTTTACAATGGGAAATAGAAATTTACCAACGGTGTGTCGCCTAAGACAATATTAAAAAATTTTTAATGAGTGCCTTTATTAGGTTCAAGTCCGTTTTTCAGGGGATTAAGACATATTTATACCAAATAGGCTCGCGCCAATTTAAATTGGAAAGTATATTCCTGACATAAAAGAATAATCAAAAATGTGTCAAAAAGCGCTTAAGTCGTGTCCGCGTGTGTATAAAACTAAATACTTGCTATACATTTTTTAGGACGTCTATTATCTGTAAAAGTGTTAAGGAAAAATAAACCAATGCCTGATTGGAAGCGAGTTCTTGAGACTTTAAACTGCTTGTGGCCACAGAGCAATATCTTGTGAACCGTAATAACTAGGTACCTAATATTTCCTCAGGGCCGATGTAACAGCAATCATTACAAATTAAAAATTGAAAAATTCATCAATTTAATTTTTTGCAATTTTAGACCACACTTAATTAAATATACACAGAAAAAATTATCAGCAAGAAATTTTCAAACAAAATTTTTTGTAATAATAAATTTCATTTTCATTACTGAATCAGTGAATGTTTTGTTTGACTTTTATTTAGGCCGCAAACAACAAAACCAACAACAAAAACCTGTTTTCTATGTCATAAAAAACAACTTCGATGACGAAATACACATAAATCACAACAACAAAAATAGCAAAAGGAATGCGATTGTACCAAGTTTGTTTACTGAAGATTTTTGAGTGAATCACTTCGATAATGTTGTTGCGTTAATTCTCATTCATTTTCTTAGAGTCTTTAGATAAACATTCAGAGTTGAACACATTTAACAAAATGAAATTTTATAAATGCTTAATAGATGATCAGATGACGTGGCGGTAGCAGTGTCGGGGATCCACCTCGATACAATCTCCCATAGGATGGAATATGCACTCAAAAAGCTCAGCGATTGGAGTATCGCTAGTGGACTGAGCGTAAGTCCCACCAAAACGGAGATAGTGCTTTTTACAGGCAAATATAAGACTCCAAACTTTAAACTGCCGATACAGAATGAGACAACCCTGTGTCTATCCGATAACGCTAAATATCTGGGAACAATTCTGGACAGCAAGCTGTCATGGAGACCCAACATAGAAACCAGAGCCAGGAAAGCGATGGCCGCGGCTTACATTTACAATAAAGCTATAGGTACGTCGTGGGGTATTAAACCTCGCAATGTGTGCTGGTTATTTGACGCAGTCATTAGGCCAATTCTCTTTTATGGCGCTGTGGTTTGATGGAAAGCAATGGAAACAGCGTCCAACCGCCATCGGTTTGAGAAAGTCATGCGCAGCATGGCAATGCTGATTACTGTGGCTTTACGCTCCACGCCAACTAAGGGTCTTTTTGTCATGTTGTATTGGTTACCAGTGGATCTGCTAACCAAAAAACTTGCCCTTAACATGGCAGTGCGTCTGCACGATACGAATGCATGGAACCACAGACGATGGGGTCATGCTAGTATCATCGATTCTTGGGATAATCTGCCTGAGCTACTTGATTATACCTCCCCAAGACCTTCATTATCTAGGGGCTTCAGTTTTTCTATCTCGGAGGAAATGAGGTCTACCGGAGGGTCTCCTCCCGTCGTGGAGCACTTCGATGTTTATACGGACGGCTCCAAGAGGGGTGACAGGGTTGGAGGAGGGGTCTACTTTGAACACCTGGAAGCCAAATTCTCCTTCAGACTTCCAGACAAATGTAGCATTTTACAGGCCGAGATATCGGCCATAAAGAAAGCGGCAAACTGGCTTCGGTGTCATAGGATATTTGATAGAAATATCCGAATCTTCACCGACAGCAAAGCCGCAATTAGGTCCCTAACAGGTCTATACACAACATCTAACCTGATCCAAGAATGCCGGGCATCTCTGAACGGGATGGCGAGACATTCAAATATCACCCTTATATGGGTGCATGGACACGGCACCAGCGCAGGCAACTGCATCGCTGACGAACTAGCTAAAAGGGGGACGACACTGCTAGAGCCAGACATTGATGTCTTCTACGGTATTCCCCTACATGCCTGCAAGCAGCAAATTGAAAACTTTTTCCACACCCTGGCACAGACCAGATGGTTCAATGGACCTACTTGTAGAATTTCCAGGCTGATCTGGCCAAGAAATCACACCTGAAAGACATCGTCGCAACTATCACAGGTCACTGCAAATTCGGCAACCATGCAAAGCTAATGGGACTAACGTCCCACAACTTCTGCAGAAGCTGTCGGGATGAGGAGGAGGAGGAGACCATCTTTCACCTCCTTTGCCTCTGCCCCTCGCTGTAAAACCAGCGGCGGACACAACTTGGTCAGCAATCCTTCGTCAGTCTATCTGAGCTATCAACGACGAACCCTACTAAACTTAGCCTCTTCATAAGGCGCAGTGGATGGTTTCTGCCCTGAACCACCCCCTTCTGGCGAGGGATCGCCATAACTCTTCTCTCTCTCCCCCTTTCTCTTCTTCTTCTTCACACCTTCACTTGACCTCTTCCTTTCCTCTCACTTTTCCTCTATTTTACAGGTAACACAAAGGGACCAACCATGGACCCAAGTGAGCGTAAGCTGCCTGTACAACCTAACCTAACCTAATAGATGATGATGATGATGACTCAGGCAAAAAGTTTGTTTAATACATTACAAAAAATCCAACGATTTTTGTTTGATTCAGTAAACTATTCTGTCTAGTATTAGTAAGTATTTTTAGACAAATTGTTCCATAAATTCAGTCAAAAATATTGATATATCATAGAAAATCCAGTAAATATTTTTGTAAGTATTTTTTTAGACAAATTGTTTTATAGATTTATATAATATGTTTACTGAAAAAAAAAAAGGTTTTTTGTCACTGAAGTTGTTGAGATATTTTTGTCTTTATTTACAAATTTGTTAGTAGGTCCGTTTCTAGACAAAATATTTACTAGTTCATTGAATTTCTTTACTGAAAATAAAATTTAGTTTTTTCTGTGTAGACATTCTCATAAACATATTTTCGTAAGAAAATTACAAAACTACTAAACATTTCTAAAATATTTTGGAGTAACCTTCAATTAATAACTACTGTGACTGATTACACCCCGATTATCGAAAATCGAGTTTTCATGAAACGTTTTGAGGTCCTAGGAAGCTTTCCTGATTGTTTTTGCTGTGATGTCTGTATCATCCATGTGCTTGTGTAAATATGTAACACGCTCATAACTTTTGAAATGCTAAGCCGATCTTAACAAAAAAAGATATGGCGAAACTTATATATAGTGTGAATATAAACCGATTCGGCTCTTTAGACTTCGATAACTTGGTTCAAGAGACATCGGTATCACAAAAATGAAAAAAGTATTTTTTTTTTAATTCCTGCAAAAGTCTTTGGATTTCCTTTAGCGCTTTGAAATTAGCGGAAATTCCTGGGATGATCAGCAAGCTCAACCGTTCTCATATTTTTTATTTTTAATGCATGTTTCATCTTGACATACTACACATCAAAATATGTGTATGAGTGTGTGTGTGTGTGTTTGTTAAAAAATCAAAACTTCAGTACTTTCAAGGAATAACATTACAGAAGAGATATTTTTTATTTATTTGAAAAAACAAATGCTACACCTAAAAACATCAACAAATTTTCCTTAATACAGTTTTTAACCACTCTCACAATGTAAACGTGTTTTATTTAGATTCTCTTAGTTTTTAGAATTTCCTCAGTCAAAGAAGTTCACTTTCTTTCTTGTCAAGCACTTTTAAGCAGACTTCGGACCGAAATCGACAAAAAATGTTTACTGGGTAAGTTCTCCGCAATAGTTTTATCCAAGGCAGATTTATTTAGCAGGCACTCTTGATTCTACAGCTGTTTAATTTTTTTTTTATTTGTGGCTGTGAATTTTGTATCAAAATACACAAGTTATGTTGTGTATATGTTTTAATAATTTGACATTTCCAAGGAACTGCGACTATCTGGTAAATAAATCTACGTTGAGTTTTATCTGTTGATCACTGGCACACTGAACCAAAAATTCAAGAAAAAAATTTCATTGTTTCAACGATTTTTTTATATTAATTTTTACTTAACTAATTAGTACGGTTAAACAATGAACTGATTCATTAATTTTGTTAAAGAACAACAACAATGACAGTTTTCAATGTACCATTTTACATTGAATTTCAATAAATTTGTTCACTGGAACAACGCATGCGTACATTGAATCAACATATTTTTTTAATTTTATAATTAAAATGGAAATGAAACTTTTTACAGACCAAAAATATTTCAATAAACATCTTTCAAAAAAGTCACTTTTTTCTCCTACACTTAATATCCAAAAACTTAAGCCTTTTAAAATCTGTTGCCAAAATGAACATATTTTGGCACCACCTGTTTATTTTAAATATTTTTTTGTTTTATTTAAAGCATTTATTTTTTGTTAGTGGCTTTTGACAAAGTACACATACGAGAACAATGGCATCAAACTTAAAAAAAAAAAACAAAATAAATTCAATTGATTTAACGTTCATATCTGGCTGGTATTGTTCTGTTTTCGCTTATCGTCTTGTTCAGGGGCAGAGCCAAAAAGCCACCCCTTCTTTCAATAATCTTTTTAATTTGTTTAAAATTTTACGTTTTTAATTAATAAATGAGAGACCCTGATATTTTGTGTGTGTGTGTGTGGGTGTGTTTGCTTTTCTTCCTTTATTGTAAACGCTAGTACTCATGATTTTTATACAAATTAGTGATTGTCAGGGTCAGGGTTCTTAAATAAAATTGATAATAATTGCCGACAACTAAGCTAAAGCTTGTTGCTAGTAAGTTCTTCACTACAAGAGATTTTTACCAAATAGTATGCTTTTATATAGCTATGACTGATTAGACACTATTTATTATGAAATTCATGTAAAGCAGATCTGCCCATCAGTGGCCCCATAAAAAAGTTTTTATATTGCGTGTTCGATCGTAATATAGAAAATATCCCACTTGAAAAAATTAGAAGTCATATTTAGGAAACAGCTTGTATAATAGTCTAAAAACAGCTTAAGTAAATATTTTCTACTTTTTACACAGACAAGAAAAATCAATACATCCGTACTTAAATTAATCAAAAGTTTTCCTGAAATCAAGTACAGAAAAACTGACTCAAGTCAGAATATTCAAGTGGAAAATACTTAATTTTAGCTAGGCGTTATCAAGGCATATTCATTACAGGTACCACCACAACTAAAACAAATACAACACCAAAAAACACATGTATTTTGTTGGTAGAAATACCCCCGAAATATGTCAAATCCATTATCTGTGAATCGCACACATTCATTAGCTCTCTCAAATTTACTAACACATGCCCGTTGTTGATAGAAAACTCCCAGACATGTGTCAAAATCTATTGTCTGTGTGACGCACACATTCTCAAATTTACTAAAACAGCTGTTATTGTAGTGGTACCTGTTCAATCTATCTTGGGCGTTATTCATGTAAAAAATCTTATTTTAAGTACGAATATGTTTATACACAGTCGTACTCGTACTCGTACTGTGTTGGTGTTTGTTTGCTTCACTATCTCACAAGCCTGTTTTACACTATCTCACAAGCCTTTGAAATTCTGTAGAAAATGCAACCTTGATCTAATGAGTTTATGGAAAGATTTAAAAAAGCAATAACAACACATTACATAAGTATATCAGGGTTGCATTTTGTGCAGAAGTCGAACAGCTTGTAGAAGAGTCTAAAAACAGCTTTATTGTCATTCCTCGGGCATAGCCGACAAGTAACTGACAATCGTCGTATTAACATGCTTGATTCAAGCCCGCTGTATACTTGAATCAATCCCGACGAGTACTGAAAATAACAATTTTGTTATTGATTCAAGATTTTTACGTGATTATCCCGTTTTCGGCTTGATTTAAATTAGGGATGTAACGAATACCGATACCGATATATCGGCGATACTTCAGATTTTCCGATACATCGGTATCGGCGATATTTTACTGTCGATACGACGATAATTTTAAAAACTTTTTCAGAGCTTTTTTTAACAAATAATTTTTTTTTGTCCGATTTTACCATGAATTCACTTCATTAATTAAATTCACTTCGTTATTTTTTAAATCTTATTAATATCAATTTTAAAAATTAATAATATTTTATGCTGTTATTTTGTAAAAAAATTATTTATTTTTTGTTAATTTTACCATGAATTCAAGTTCAAGTCGTTGTTTTATAAATCTTATTCCAGCAAAAAAAAAAAAAAAGATACTCCAAAGAAGTCATGAAAATGTAGAATTCGCGATCTGGAAGTATTGCAAATTTGGATAATTTCTAATTAGTTTTACATATCCTTGCCATTGCAAGAAGTTCTGTTTTTCGATTACCAATGCGGTGGAAGCGATGCTAGGACAAATTTCTTTTTCGGTACTCTATAATGATTTTTCCTCAAGGAAAAAGGATAAAAAATTACCCATTTTCACAATTTTTTATGCGAATTTAAACTCAGAACTGTATTTTCATGTAAAGTTAAGTGAATAAATATAAACTTAGAAGTCTTTTAATAATTAAGCTATAAAGTTATTTAGAAGAATATTATTAAAAAATCGATTTTTTAAAAAGCATGGCGAGTATTTTTCAAAATTATAAAGGAATTAAACATATTTTCTTGCTTTTCTACTAATTATCTGCATATTTTTAATATAGTTTTTTTGGAAGCAAAGAAAATGTAGCTCCTTAAAAATTGCTTCCAATGTTTTATAAATTTTAAATATTCTCTCTTATAATGTAACTTTGTATAATAAAAAAATTGAGCTTGAATTTTGTTAATCTAAACTTGAACTCAATTTCAATATTCGTATCGGTATCGGAATCGGTATCGGCGATATTTATTTTTAAATATCGGTATCGGTATCGGATCGGCAAAATGGCGTATCGTTACATCCCTAATTTAAATACATTTTAGTGTTATTCGTACTTAAATTTTCGAGTACGACTCATACTCAAAGTAAGTACACTTGAATTTAGTACGGCGTTTTTCTTTCTGTGTAGCAAGTGATTATTAACAACATCTAGATAATTAATTATAAAGTTATTTTACTTATACAAAATTGGGGATCTTACAAATATTTACGATGTTTTTTGATTTCTTTAAACAAATGATATACATTTTATCAGTTACATCTTTTGATGTATTAAAATCACTTTCAAATCCACAGAATTTTATAGAAGGAATGGAAAATTTTTTGCTTTGCACTTATTAAAAAGAACATACAAACAATTTAATTATCTTAACATCATGAGCAAGACTTCGGATCTAATGAATAGGCATCAAAAAAGAGATCTTCTTGCAATGACAACCCCATGAAAAAATCATTAGAAATTATCCGGATTTGCACCACTTCTGGATAACAAGTTCAGGATCTTATTGACTTCCTTGGAAGCTCTTATTTTTACTGGGATAATAAATCATACAGCACGAGCCAAAGGATTCTCCTTTATATCTGTAGGCGCTAGGTATACTACACTAAGTTAAATTTTTTTTCAAAATACGTTTTTATACTGTTAAAATCGACATTTTTTCTCTATCGATAGGTGAAGTCCAGTAAGCCCCATGTTTTAAGGGACAGTAGTACTGCTAAAAACCACCTGCGAGGTAAACAGCACCAAGTCCTTTTTAATAATTAAAATTATTAAATTTATTATTTGAGATATTCTCCCAATTTTATTTAAAATAAATATTTATTTGTTTAGGGTTAAGCAATGTCTGTGTATATGCATGTCATTTGTGCTTTACCAAATCGTCAATAGACTTCGACCATATTTTTGAAAAGTTTCAAACCTCTGATTTAATGCACAGCCATGATACAATAATACAGGTACCACCACGACGACAACAAATACAACAACAACAAAACACATGTATTTTGTTGATAGAAACTACCAGAAATATGTCAAATCTATTGTCTGTGTGTCGCACACATTCATAAGTTCCCTCAAATTTACTAACACATGCTCGTTGTTGGTAGAAACATACCAGAGATGTGTCGAAATCTATTGTTTGTGTGACGCACACATTGTCAAATTTACTAGAACAGCTGATCTCGTTGTGATACCAGTTTAATGTACTTTGTGCACAGCCTTTCAAAAAACCATTTGAGAATTTACAAATAAGCCTGCCTGTTCTGTAAATCGAGTCGATTTAAAATTATGCTTGATAGCCGCTTATAACTAAAAATTTGACATAGTAAATGAAGTGCTTACGACATGTAGCAGGTAGCCCCAAAATCTAAGATAGTTCGGTTATATTGCCAAGATGCAAGAGAACCTCCGAAACGGTTATTGGAAGCAAGACAGATAGAAGCAAGAACCAGGAGGGTAAAGAGCAAGCTGACAATATACAATCAACAAGAAAGATCCACACTGAACGAAGAATCCATATATTTTGAGCATAAATCAGGTATTTCTAAACAAAAAGTTCTATCGAAATTAAATTTCTCTTACTTTCTCAGGAGCGGAGCCATGAAGTCTAAAAGTGGGGCACTTCGGCCATGTAACATTTTTTAATTCTTGCCATTTTTTTCTTTCTCATCCGATTTGAAAACTTTTTCGCTAGATTGTAGCTCTCAATAAGATCTAAAAGGTACATGTTTCTTTATATACTTATATCTTATAGTTATACTTTGCTCCAGTATTTTCCAGATATCGGATCCAAATATCATCCGAGCTATAAACTTTTTTATTCGTTAGATAAATAACAAAAATTGCAAGGAGTTTAACAAAAATTGTATGAAGTTCTGCCGTCTGAGTTGAAAAATATTCAATTTTTAAATTGAAATTTGAAAAAATTTTCAATTTTCGAAAATTTTTGCTAAAAGAATTCTTTTGGGACATATAGCGAATGTGTACTTATCTGAAAGGTATCTGTACAGACGTGAATTGACGGAAAACAAATAATTGAATTTCCTAATATGGTTGGACCTGAACACTTCCTAATACGACCTATTTTAGATCAAAATTTTGAATTTAGTCCACATATTCTAAAATCCCAAAGCTGGGATTCCGAAACCATTACCATTTCTAAAAGCCCTTATGTGTACGTAGTTAAATGGGCCTTGAATCAAGTGTGGAAGCTATGGGCAACATTTTCCAGAATTTAGTTTTTTGGATTTCTTGCAACTTTCTTAACAATTCTGAGACTCTCAGCAGAACAACTTTATTATTTTTTTCTTTCCTAGTATTTAGTACATAAATTTCTATATAACTGCAAAAATTTCATTCAAAAATATCAACAATCAACGATTTATAGCATTAAGAAAAAATTAATATATGTACAGAAGACACCACATAACAAAATTTTCCCCCTTGTGTTACAAAAAATCTTTCGAAAAGCTTTAAATTGTTAAAATCTGAATACATTATTGAAAACTACACATAATTTTGCAAATTTTGATATGTGACATGTCTAACTTTCTCTTTTATACTTGTAAAATTTATAGACTTATAAGTAAAAACCACCCGTAGTGAAATAACTTTACATGGCCTGAGAGATAATGGACAACATGGCGTATAATTAATATTTAGTATTATATATAGGTCATACTGGCGCAAAGGTGTTATAGATCTTAATAGATTTCTCATAACTTTTTTTTAATGTTATAAACTCGTTGATTGTTGAAATTTTCGAATAACATTTTGCAGTTATATAGGAATTTATGTACGAAATATCAGTAAAGAAAAACATAATGAACTTTTTCTGCTGAGAATCTCAGAATTCTTAAGAAAGTTTAAATTAAATTCTTAAAAATCCAAAAAACGAAATTCTGAAAAGTTTTGAAATCAGATGAGAAACGAAAAAATGGCAAGCAGACAAAAATTGTACATGGCCGAAGTGCTCTACTGTTAGACTTCATAGCTACGCTCTTGAGCAAGTTATGCCCCACTGTGGAATCGAGCGTAGAACAGCCAAAACAACGGCACAAAATAAGTAGAATAAAATGATGAAGTATTTATAAAAACCTTTACACTGAGAGATAGAAAAAGGTCCGGAATAAGTAAGTAAGTAAGAAACTGGTCGCCGCGGCTGCCGTGTAGATGGTGCAATCTGAATGTCCCATTTTTCACACACTTTTTCTGCATTTACGGCCATATTTCATCAATAGCTCGACGAGTTTATTGACGCACAGTGGTTTGATATAAAAAGTTTGTAAGAAATTCATTACTTTTAAATTACGTAATTGATTCTAGTATTGAATTTCGAGACACTCTGATATAACACAGGACACTATTACATCTAGAAACAGTCACCGTTTGGTGAGCGTTGCGCTTTATCCCATATACTATATTCAAAAATGAGGATGATTACAACGCTACAGAAAGTCAATTGTGAGAACTAATTTTTTCGTTCCAACAACCGATAGATATATGCCCCTCTCTAATAATATGTTTGCCCATTCAGAAAATGTATTGTTTGCTCTATTGTTCACAAGTCACCCAAATGTGAAATGATTATTTTTGCTATTCTTTTATTCTTGCTAAAAGAATAAAAATATAAAAAAAGAAATAAATCAACATGTGTGAATATTGTTAGTTACATGCATTAATTTTAATATTTCTGATTATTTTTATTAAGGTTGTTATAATTGTGAGAAGAAGGAGAGTTGTTGTTTGTTCAACTCTATTGTCAAACTCAGCACCAACACATGAACATCAGCAGCCGCAGTTTAAAAATACTTGATGCACTCGCACTCTTATCAACCATGTTATGGATCCAGTAGAGCAGTTCAGAGATGGTTTAACTTAACTATAAATTAATATTTCCATGCATGCATTCCGGAAATGTATGAGTATGGGTGACTTAAACATCCAAGACCTGAATTTAAGATCCAAAGCTAATTCTTTGCTGCCTTCTAAGGATAGGCCTCTACACTGGTTTCTTTGGGAAGAAGTACTCTATTTTTTGATTTTTCGTTTTGTTTAATAAAAAATGTTCTTTGGAAATAACAAACACTCTCGTATTCTTTTTTCGCAAATAATTTGTATATAACAGGCAATTTATACGGTGATTTTTTCACTTGTCTTTAAATCACGTCTTATTTTGTATGAGAGTGAGCGGGATAGAGAAGAAAGCGGAGTAGAAAAAAAGACAAGATATCTGTTTTCGAGATTTTTCATATAATTCTTTAGCTCCATTTGCATTTTCTCTCTCTTATGTTATTGTGTTAGGGTTTTTGTTGTTATGAACGAGTAAATAAAGCGGATTTTGAGAGTAATGTACAAAGAAGACATGAAATGAAAAATCATTGTATAAATGCAAAATGTTTTTGGTAGCAACTTTAAAAGAGAATTAAAAAAAAGACATGTCTTAAAAATCATGGTGTAAATTGCGTGTAAGACAGAAATTTACGTACAAGAGGTATCATACATGTTGCTATTATGTATGTCGTTTATGTTGCAGCTACTTCATCATGTTCAATTCGTTCCTAATAAATACACAAAATTTAGCCTCCCTCATATGTATAAAAATTACTTTGGATGAAAAGGAGTTCGAAATAAAAAATCACAATAATCCAAAATATAGAAGCCGCTATAAAAATACCCAGATAAATAAAATTTACCTCCCTTCCTTCCCAGACCAGGCATGCCACGTATGACCTGCAAATAGGCCTGCTAAAGAATGCCTTCAATTACGCCTGCTAAATAATGGGTCGAGGAAGGCCTCGGTCGAGCAATGACATCACGTGTAAAAAAGATATGAAAATGCAATTGGAGTGGAAGTACTATAGACTGTTAAATAAGGCTTTATAGAAGGCCACTTTACTCCTTCCATTTACCGCTGGTGTGTGATGATGAACAAGAATGTGTTAGTGTATATGAATGCGATTATTTTTTCTTTTCTCATCTCATTTCAATTCATTCTATTCATTTATTTTTCATTATTCTTTTATTTTTACACAATATCATTGGATAACAATGGTTGGTTGAATGGTTGGACTACGTTGGTTCATTGGATTTAAGTTTAATTTTTTTTTATTTATCTAAGGTTTTTTTTGTATAATAATAATACTTATTCAAAAGTATACTTTTGCATGAAATAATTGTTAGATTTTCCATATATTTTATTTTGTTAATCTATTTCCATATTTGTTGAAGAAAATACAATGCAAAGAGAGCGTTAATTAATGAACGTTTAGTTTTAGTTTAGTAGTTTTTATAATACATACTATGTATTTTATAGTACAAACTTATTATTCTCATAATTAGTTTCTTTTAATAAGAAAAAATTCGGTAAGCTTAATAATTAAAACTCATACATGTTTTATGGTCAATATTATCAAAGTATTGTTATAATTGTCTCTTTTACTTGGTATTTAATTAGACATTTCATTTGTTATATAAAATTCGGCTCACACAGTTTTAGTTTGGTTTCATTTTAAGTTACGCTACTAACTAACAGCCTTAGTCACTAGTAACGATTTATATCGCCACGGAATTTTAGCATAACGCCATCACAAATTACGGCTTACATCAAAGGACTATCCTATAACTTTCTATAGAAATCCTTAAGCCTTAAATTCTTCTCCTGCTTTATTCCGAATTGAGGTTCGTTTTCTTAGAGAGTCAGGATATCAAAAAAGCGGATAGAGGTAAACGACACTAAACTAGAGCTCGGTATTGTTAACTGACGTACAGTGACAAACAGTTTTTATTTTGGACATAATTCGGTAGCTCGTGAACCGTCCAAGATATCTTAATAAAATTTCCGACATTCATACATACGACCCTGCTCTGTAAGCCGAATTGGAGTAAATTTCTTGTTTTCCAAAAATAAATAAAGGCCTTATTGATATATTTTAAATCATATACATACATACATATAATAAAGTAGAGGTGCGGATAAAATATCCGTATAATATAATAATATAAATTACTTTACATGTTGATTGAAGTTCCCGTTATACAAAATTAACAGTGATACCAACGCACTATGATTCAGACGACCACTTTCTTTGGCCACAACTATTTTTTTATGTTCTCTTTTGATGCATTTGTTATTACAGTCTAGTAGGCCACACTTCATACCAACTAAAAATGCATTTTGTTTTTGTTAACATTAATTAATCGTTTAATTATGTATAAAGCTTAGTACTCTGTTCATATTTGCGAAGAATGTTGATCAACATTGGTCGCGTTCATAAGACGTAACAGTTGTGCATCTGTTGTGTGTTTGTCTTAAGTGGCTGCTAAATACATCAATATTCAGCTTCAATATATGTGTTTGTGTGCGTTTGTTTACAAAAAATTGTTACACAAAAGGCTTTTGATTTTCACAACAAACGCACACAAGCACATATATTGAAGCTAAAATATTGTTCCGTCTAGCAGCCACTTTAGAAACGCACAGTTGAGTAGTTCCGCTACACACAACAGTTGTATATTTGCTGCCACTTTTTCCATCATAAAATTTTTTCGCTACACAGAAAAAAATAGACAAGAATTATATTCAATAAAACCACGTTATTAAAAAAAATATGAATTTCAATAACATTTATCTTTAACATAATAAAATATTTCGTTGTAAGTATTTCTTTTCCATGCCGGTTATATCTTTTCTTTTTATACACAAGTACTTAAAACAAGTTGTATCCCATAAAAAAATAAATGGGATATGGCTCAGCTAGAGAGTGTATGCTTTACGTCCGGAAAGCCCGGGTTCGTATTCCAGCCATGTCAACATTTTTTTAATTTATATATATATTTTTATTTTGAAATAATTTTGTTATCAATATAAGGGAATTCTTTATCACAGGAAATTTAAAAAAAAAATTATTGAATACCGGGATTTTTGTTATCAAAAACGAAACTTATTTTTTTCTGTGTACCTATGGTCAACATGTTGTGCTTAGCAATCAAAGCATTGCTTTGATAATTCCGCACATTTTAATTCCACATGAAATACAGAACATACCCGTATGATTGTTTTTACTTTTTAATGCTCTATCTGTATGCTATGGTAATACTTACTGTATATTGTTTTTGTTGAAGAAAATCATATTAATTTCTTACGGAAGGAATAAGTAATGGCAAGAATGGAAGGGCGTGGCGCTGCCCATTTTTCTTGTCATACTATTGGACTTTCAGCGGATCTTAATGTTTTTGTCAAGTTTCATAAGATTCGACTGAGTAGAACTAGCTGAGAAATAATAGTTCCTTTGAATAGGCGTGGCACTGTCCACTTTTCTAATCACAAAATTGCACATATGCTGGGGCTTAATGTGTGCCAAGTTTCATTAGATTCGGTTAAATAGAAGTAGTTTAAAAAAAATATTTACTTTGAATGGGCGCAGCACTACCCACCTTTCTAATTACAATATTGCATTTATAGCGGAGATTTATGTGTATGCAAAGTTTCATAAGATTGGGTTAAATAGAAGTAGTTTAAAAATAATATTTCCTTTGAATGGGCGTGGCACTGTCCATTTTTTCGTCACTATATTGCGCTGTCACAGGAAGGGAATGTTTCTACCTACAAAGTTTCATAAGAATCGACAAAGAACTTCGACCTAAAATAGTTTTGGCCAATGAAAGTCTAAAAAAAATAAAAACATATTTCTTATTTCCATCCACATTTTTATATTAGTAAAATTGGGTATTTTCGCTTTTTTCTGTTTTGACTTGGTTAGATTATTTTCAAAAAATATTATTCCATATTGATCACCATATTGATAAAAGGAATAAGATACTCATATTCTATTTCCTCATAAAATTTGGTTTAATAGCTGATGTTTCATTAATAGTTGCATCCAAGATCAAAGGTGGTAAGAGGGAACAAAGAACGCTGATGATGACAGCGTAGCGGCTGTCGAAATTAGTAGTACTAATCCGTTCTGCTAGTCTGATTAGATATTCTAATATTCTACTCTTAAAAATAATTTGAATTTACATTAATTCAATTGTTGAACTTAAGCCGAATAATAATAACTTCCGACTTATAAAATATTATTCCATCATAAAGTTTTATGATTTAACGGTTTTATGATTTAACACAAGTATTTAAGGTTTTGGACTGGACAAACTGAGAGTTGTTTCTTATGTTATTTGGGGCACTGAAGTCGAATCTGCACTAGGTTTATTCAATTTGCTTCTAGTTTTCGAGATATACCGTAATGTCAAGAAAGAACGGTTTGTTCTATTCAATTAAATATAAAATCCGAAATTCGATAACAATATTGTTCATTAATCTGTTCAGTAGTTTCAGAGATATCGTGCAACTTATGCCATAAAATTCCGTCAATTTTCCATAGGCATATAGGCAAATATGTTCCAAAAAAAAAAACAAGCCATATTTCACTAAAGTCGATCTACAACTTTTGCTTTTATTCACAATTAAGTGAGGAAACTCGATTAATAAAAATTGCAATTGCAACATGCACACAAAAATTTAAATTTTTATAAATATTTATGAATAGTTTTATGATGTTTTAAAATCACTCTTAAATGATTGTTCTTTCACAATCAAAATTTTAAACGTTACCCAAATTCTAATCTAATTAAATGTATGTAGGAATGAATGTGTTTGTATGTAGGCCAGCGGAAAATAATTCTCTCCGATTAAAATTGCCAAAAGAACTTTTTATTGTTGTGTATTCTGCATACAAATTTTGTATTTCATTCGAGTTCCAATTTTTCTATTGCTTATCAATATTCTCTTTATATTGTTGTTGTGTTCTAATTTGAATTAATTTATGTTTTGTTTTATATTTTCTAAGTTTTTCTTGTATGTTACACATTTAGATATTTCTTTAGTCTGTTCATGTCTTGTGGTTTCTTTAAGTTTTTACTTTTGTAAATTTCTTTTATGCATGTAAATAGCCAAAGTGCACTGTGTTACAACCCAGCAAACGCAAAGTTAAACTATTGAAATATAATGATATAAAGGGATGTAAAACTCTTTGAATCACATGTGCGGTCAAATTATAGTGTGAGATATTTTTGCACTAGTTGTGAATAAATACGAAATTAGTTCTTGAACACATTTTAAGCTTTGACTTATTTTTGTAGCGTTCAAGCTGCATTTGAACTTATGTGTTTTTGAAAGTTTTTAGTAGAATTTTATAACAAATATTTTTGTAGAATATTTCAGCCTGCTGTAACGCTCCTTAAGTGGAGTTTATCACCATTTTTTTCAAGAAACGGACAAAAAGACCCATACGGAGAAGAGTTAGAGGGCTAAAACGTGGCGCAAAAATTTTCCTCGTAGTGTTTTACATAAAAATGCTGAACACACTTTATACCTAAAATGTAAGGATTACGACATTTCCTTTGCTGACTCAGTAAGTATGTTTCTTTACTTTTTTATGTAAAGTTCGGTCAAATGAGAGTAAACAAATATTTTTCTCATTGAGAGTCAATAATATGCAAAAGTACGGGAACGCAAAAAACAAAATTTCTGTCCCGAAAAATTACATGAAAGTATTGTGAAAATAAATATAAAAAGAAAAACCAGCACAATGCTTTTTATGCCATTTTTCTTTTTAGTTATTTTGATAAATAAATACAAATGTATTTTGCTAAGCTAGCAATTATTTCTTTAGTATTTTTATTGCCTAAAATTATAATTTTTCATTTGTTATTGTTTATTTCTCAAATAGCTGATTGTTTTGCACTTTACACAATCTGCCCGAAGAAATAGTTCGGGCTGTTTCGTGCAAGAAGAAGAATGTTATGGTCCCAAAAGCGCTCTTATTTACACAATTTTCGCGTACGGCAACACTTTTCGTGCAAATTGGGAGCAATTTTCAATACGGGAACACACTTAGTATAACAATGTGCTAAAGAGGGAACTTTAACTCCCTCTAAAATGAGTCCTAGGTGTAAACTTTTTAAATGTCCAAAAACGTGTATTTCATTTTGGCCCCTCTGCCAGTATCAGTTGCTATAACACTGTTATTTCCTTTGTTTTGTACAAAATACTATGAGAGATAATAATATTTCTTATGATCCATTCATAATCATACATCATTTTGTGTGGTTAGAACGAAGCGAATTTACTCGAACTTTAACAAAATAAGTATAAAGAGATTAAATTATTGTAATTAACTCAAAAATTAAGGCCCACGAAAAGTTTCAGCAATTTTCATCGACAAAAACTGCTAAAACGAATGTCTATGAATTTTCCCAATGGTGGTAAGAAATCATTCAAAACTTGTCATGTGACTGGTTCCCAATTGATACCAACAGGTTCTAGCTCTAAAGCAATTATGTCCGTTTTCTTATTGTTGAGAACATAAAATTTCCTTTTCATTTTTATAAAATTTATTTCCAAGGTATTTTCAATTGGGAATAACCATCTTGATTGCTGGGAATGCTTAATCTGCAAAGGAGGCATTTATGTGTATTTATATGTCTGTGGCGGAGTACAGTGTGCCCGTATGCAATGATAAACATGCTCAAGAGAAATTTGAAAATAAAATTGCAGTGTCCCACAAAAGTTTGTCTACCTTATCAAAAATCCGGAAGGCAACGTCTTGTATATGGATCACCCAGTATGCATAAACACCTTGCTAAAGTGTTTCAGCAGCTAACACGATGCAGCCGAGTTCAACCAAAGAATAACCAGCAAGTTAAAAGGCTACCTCAAAGATAGACGTCGCGACGTCTATACTGGCCTTCCCGACTACAAAGCTTCACCGATGCAGCCCCTGTTGGTTTAGCAACAGCAAAAGGAGACTTATATGGCTGACCGTAGTCTAACCATCCGAAAGCACTGGTTGAGCAACAGTCATCTAGCCAACACCTCTTTCAGAGATTTTGATAGGACCCACAGCCACCACGGGAACTCTCGAAGGAGTTCCCAGAATTGACATTCATGCTGAAGTTGTGACGAAGTCTGCAGCACATCCATTTCTAGAAGAACAGAGGATGCTTTTCGCGAGGCTATTCCCATAGGAACATGTCTATTCCCATAGGAAAACAGCATGCCTAATGTCGAGCATCATGTGCTTAACCCTCTATAATGCATGTCATATATGGCGCTTACCGGATTCCGTAGTATCAGTGTTGGGTTACTGATCGAGCCTCGCAAGAAAACCTCTAGATGTTACCTTTCCATCGACTTTGGTCTAGGGCGTGACATTATAAGTTTTATTTGTAGTTAACTTAGAGGCAGGAGAACCTGTCATAATACAAGTCGCGTGACTAGTTTCCAAGGACTAGCAAACGGATCGACTTCTGAACCTTTATATGAGATGAACCTGTCACTTTTACCCAGCGTTGTCTTTAAACAGGGTCAATTCAGATACTCAGTGATAGGCTCGAGATCTAAAGATAAGGTACTTGTCCGGTGGTGATTTCTTTAATACTAGTCAAATTACTGTACTTTAAACAAATATTTTTGATTTGAAAAAAATCCGTGTTACAGTGATCGCGTTTTGTTAACATTTTTGTTCTAGTTAGGTGATTTTTTTTACAAACACAACCCGGGAAGCGATTAGCCTGTCTGCGGAAAATACCCAGAGAATCGAACCCATGACCTCTGGACTGACAGGTTAGCATCATCTACAGGACAAGTACGTATAAGGCAATTGGTACAATATTTCCCACAGCGTGGCTAGAGGTAATGTCTGGAAAAACCAATTACCATTTTTCCCCGGAAGCACAGCAACAAGATGCGGTTAGTCACCAAGGCGGAGAGCCGTGGACCACGGATGCATTCATACATTTGTTTTCAGCCCACACGGCAGAAGAGAAAACCTTATTTCCGAAAGTCGTCATACCTCCAGCATCAGTGCTCATATGTATCTCTATTTATCACCACTTGTTTGTTAGTTGGTTCGGTTGAATATGATCGCAACTTTTGGCGTGAAACTTCATAATGAATAGTAGTTCTCCAAAATTTAGCGCCAAGAGTGTTCCTCCTTCTCAGCCGAGTGTGGCCTCTAAAGTTAATGATGTTGCGGGCTAAGGGATTTGGGTACAACTCGAGTTTTTTTTATGTATCTTGTCACGTGTTTAGAAAACACTGTCTTAACCAGCGGCACATCTAGGTCTTTATGAATTCGCTTGTTTCTGACATACCATGGGGCTACTGTAATCGTACCGAGTATTTTATTTTGTTGCCTTTGAATTCTTTCTACATTTGATGCCGAGGCAGTGCCCCATAACTGGATTCCGTAGGACCATATTGGTTTTAGAATGGAGTTGTATAGAAGAAGTTTACAATTTAGGCTTAGAGTAGAGTTCCTTCCAATGAGCCAATTCATTTGAGCCGCTTTTAATTTCATTTGGGTCACCTTTGCATTTATGTGTGACTTCCATGTTAGACAAAGATCAAGATGAACACCGAGATATTTTACTTCAGTGTGTTGATGTATAGTTTGGTTATTTATTTGTATAGGAGGGCAGGTTTCTTTGCACAATGTAAAAGTAATGTGTAAACATTTTTGTTCGTTAATTTTTATCCGCCAACAATGGCTAAAAGTTCCAACTGGGGTATATAATCTTGCAGTTTGCGGGTGGCTTCTTGATGCCTTTTGTGAACACTTAGAAAAGCTGTATCATCAGCGAATGTTGATAGGTGTATGTTACTGCTTACCGGCACGTCAGAAGCATATATCAGATATAATACAGGACCGAGGATGCTGCCTTGAGGCACTCCGGCTTCAATGGGTTGCGGAGGGCTTAGAAAATTACCTTCTTTAACAATCCGCCGAAGAAAATAGATGATAACTTAAAAACGGCTGAACCAATTATCTTCAAACATATGTAGGTTAGACGATTTTGGATCGATTTTACTAAGTCCAGCCATTTTGGAACTACGTGTCAAAGATACACAGATTCAAGAGAATACATCTAGAAAAGATGTGATACGCGGCTTGATCGATTTTCTTCAAACATAGCTAAAGCGACTGCTAGACAGATCAATATATAGCTTCAATATATGTGTTTGTGTGCGTTTGTTATGAAAATCAGAAAGAAGCATTTTGATATTCGTCAATATTTTCCCCCAGAGTAAGTATGTATGTATGTGTAACAATTTTTTGTAAACAAACGCACACTATCTCACAAGCCGTTCGACTTCTGCAGAAAATGCAACCCTGATCTAATGAGTTTATAGAAAGTTTTAAAAAAGCTATAACAACACATTATATCAGGGTAGCATTTTGTGCAGAAGTCCAACAGCATGTATAATAGTCTAAAAACAGCTTTAAGAACACTCTCGATCAAGTCACCTTTGAAACATAAACACTTAAACTAAAGTTTAATTATACACAGACACACACTACAAACTTATATTATAACACACCTCTATTTTGGTCGGGGGTTAAAAAGTAATTTATAATTTTAATTAAATTTTTTATAATAACATAATGAGAATTCAGGAAGCTTTAAGAAACTGTAGCAAATAATTTGTAACATTTGCGAAATGTGTATATATTTTAATATTTGTTGACCGAACCACTTATTTTGCACAACACTATACAGCATGTGTTGTGCTGTTTTATGCATTCACTAAGTTTTTGTTTTGATTTGTATTATTTTTAATGTTTTTACTTTTATTTAACATTTACTATACCCAGACAGTCAGCCAGCCAGCCAGCCGGCCAGCCAGCCAGCTGAAGCAAAACCAACAAGCTGGGCTCAAAATTTATTTAGTTGGTTTTTAAATTCAACAAGAGTACGGCTTTTGTAGCGTTCGCAATTGCAATACAAAAAACACTCTTACAAAAGGAGAATAACAACAAATTGTAAATTTTGAAAAAGTGAAATTTCAATACAAAAAATTGAATCATTTAAAAACGAAACAAAAAAAAATATTTTCCAAAAGCAAAGTGTTTAAATATTAGAAAACAGTTTAAAAAGTTCACATTTAAATTTTCTATTAAATTTTAATGTATTTAAAGAATGTAAAAGCACTAATTGCTTTTTATAATTAAAAAATCTCTAACTGATTGGCGATTATACGAGTACCTATAAATATTTTTTTTTTTTGTTACATATTTCTTTGAATGGCAAACTATTTTTCACTTGCTTAATAAATCTAATAAAAAAAGCCACGATTTTAATTTAAAATTGTTGTGCTTATGAAGCGTTTAATTTGCTTAATGTTAATTTTTATCACTTAAATGCATTGATAATAATGATTTTCTATAATTAGCGCAACAATAGCAATATATAAACGACATGAAAATTAAAAAAAATATATGAATACGATTTTGCAATGTACAACCTTTGATTTGAAAATATAAAAAAAAAATTATGAAAAAAAACTTCTAAAGTGTGGACAAGTAAATATTTATTACTCTTGATTTCATTCATTTGTTTTGGGTATAAACGGTCCGCCGATTCCTAGTCTAGGAATTGTTCTTTGTTATATCAATTTTTTAAAAGGTTTTTTTAAATAATAATTCTTTATTAAAAAGAATATTATAAAAATTGGATTAAAAAGAGTATAATAAGGTCTTGAAAATTGCTTCGTTTTCAAAATTGATTTCCATCACATACCTGCCTGCATATTTTCGATTGTTGTACAAAACCGGAGAATAAATTGAAAATATACATTCAACATCCGTCAGCGGTATCAATCAATCAGCCATTGATAAATTCGATAAAGAAGAATTTTATGTGAGAAACCCAGCTTTAAAGTATACTTTAAACTTTAACAATCGCTTATGAATGCGGCTATAATAGTTCACAGGGATATTCATATACATATATTCATTTAATTAAAATTTTCATCTTGGACAGCGCTTGAGAAGCAGCATTTGGACTAAAAACTTGGTTGAGTTTTTCAGTAAATATTTTTTTTTATATTTTGAAATTTGTTTGATGTCTTCTATGAGAGGTTAGCTTTGTTGTAAAGGAAGTTTTTTCGAATCTCTGCAAAGCATGCCATACACGTTATGACAGTTGGTACAACTTGAGTAGGTTGTACACTAAATTGCAACGTTTGTGGGCTCGTTGTCTTAAGTTGTGTGCTGGCTGTACGAAAGATCAAAATTTTGCCATGTTGTACAAAACTGTCACAACGTTTGTGTGTCTGTCGCATACTATTTTATGTAGCATACGTGTGTAATATTGTTATGACCACCTTGCAGTAAACATTGAATGTGAGTATTATTTGCGGACAACATAAAATGGAAGATCTGTACTTGGTACCAACTTGGTTGCAAAATAAAGTTGTGCATGAGATCGAACACTAAATTGTATGGCTTGTGCGACAAATATACAACGTATTTACTAGCTGAGTTGTACCAAGGGTCGCAAAGTGTATGGCTTACATAAGACTATAGATAATTTTGCACATAGTGGTCGTAAAACATTAAAATTTTGGTTCCTTCAAGTCTCATACCCCAAATCGATGGGTATTTATAAAAAACTACACTGAAAAAATTTTTAGATCAATCAGTTCAGATTAACGGCCTGTTTTTTTGAAAATATTCGTTAGTAAATTTATATCGAAAACAAAAACAAATTTGAGTTTTTATTGTTGTTTTAATATACATAAATTCCCAAACGAAAATATTCATTTTATTTTCAAAAAAAACAAGCAGGACGCGACACGCCTTCCTTTTTCGATATTTTCCTGTTTATATTATTAAATATGCGATTTTATTAAATAAGGCGAAAGTTGTTGACAACTTTACAGACAACTTTTTAGATTTTTTTTTTGTAATTACTATATTTATTACGTTGAGACTTAAAAGACAGAAAAGTAGAATTTTCTCAAATTTTGGTGGGCGTGCAGTGCGACACGCATTTATTAACCTTAACTAATCGACCTGAAATTTGCTTAGGTAGTCTTTTATAAATACCCGTCGATTTGCGGCATGATACTTAAAGAAATCCAACTTTTAATTTTCTACGACCACTCTAATGTACATATCTTAGCTTTTCCGAAGGCTGCATTTTACGGCTCTATTATTTAACGTGAAAGTTTTTGCTAGAATTAATTAAATTTTGCCAGGCTTGCTTCCAAACAATTACCAATTTAGTACACTATACAACACAAAAAAATAATTACGGGGTTCTGTAAACCGATTCCGCATTTTGTAAATTCATATCGGAATTTTAATTAAAGGGGAAGGGGGGGGGGGGTTAAGGCTTCTCTCCTCTGATTTCTATGTGTTCTTTACATCTGAGGTGTAGGGTATCTTCAGTAACTTTGTAGAAACAATTAGGGCAAATGTTTTTGTGGAATATATTAACCCTCTAACTCCCCAACATAACGGCCATTTATGACTCTTTTCTAACAAATCGAAAAAAATGCATAAAAAGGTGGAGGCCTTCAAACATTCTACAAAAATGTTGGCCATAAAGTTTTACTATAGGCCTTCAAAGACAACCAAGCTCCAGACTCAACTTGTACCTAGCCAGAAATCATTGAAATACTGCAGAAATTTGAAATCAATTTCATTTTTATTAGAAACATGTGTTGTACATTGCTGTGTAATATTTGTATTTTGTTATTTATACATACATATGTACATTAGAGCTACTTGACTTGTATGAAGATGAAAAACGTGTTTTTGTTACTCCTCTCAATTTAAAAAGAGGTCTTTTTAATGACGTTTCCTAAAACATTTGAGGGGTCTAGCGATGACCGCCCGTGAGCTGGAGCGTGTCTAAGAAAGGGCTATTTTTGTATTTTTTTTTTTTTTTTGCATATTTTGGCATTTTCTCCCAAGACAACATATAAAAAATATTATATCGTTTGAAGGATCTTTTCAAGCTGCATCCAGTGGTGCATTTAACTTATCATTTATACCATCAGCAATGCGTTACTTCATAAAAACCACGATTTTAAGCGTTTTTATTGCAGGTGCTACTTATATTAAAATAAATTTTACTTTTTTTTTAATTATTTGATTTGAGGCATTTTTTGTTTATTTCTATTTCTAGTTATTGCAAAAGTTCGCACGTTTCTAAGAATAGAAATAAACAAACAGTGAAATAATTCCTAAAAAAGTAACATTTATTTTAATACATACAAATAGTAGCTGCAATAAAAACTCTTTAAAATTGTGTTTTTTATGGAGTACGCATTGCTGATGGTATTAATGGTAAAGTTTAATGCACCATTGGATGCATTTTGAAAAGATCCTTCAAACGATGTAATTTTTTTTATGTTGTCTTGGGCGAAAATACAAAAATAGACCTCTTTTAGACACGGTCCAGCTAACGGGCGATCATGGCTAGACCCCGCAAATGTTTTGGGAAACCGCATTAAAAATACCGATTTTTAATATATAACCCTCTTATAAAATTTTTTGTTCTGTGAGTCGCTTTAATGTACAATAATTTAAGATTGCTTTAAGAGTTTTCCAATAAGAACGGATAGGTGTTAAAATTTAATAAAAGTTATTAAATTGTTTGAGAGACGTTGTATCTCTTGTCTTAAAGAAATACAAGACAACAAGTAAATCAACAAAAGATAAAACAAAGCCGCCATGAACTGCTAAAATCTACTCGTATATGTTTCTGATGGAAACCCCTATAAAGGGCTGTTCACATATCACGTAATGCTCTTAGAGTTTGCTACGGCGCTGAGAAATTATACTGAAAATTTGTCTAAAAGTGTTACAGAGGCCGTTTAAAAATTTCAAAAATGGCATTAAACCCCTAAGATATCTTCAATCCGTCGTTTTTTGCTTAATCGTTTATATAAATAAAATTTTTATAGAAGCATTTCTTTAAAATTAATCAACTAATTTTATAAGAGTATTTAAGCAAGTAAAACTAATTTATTAAAATAAAAAGAAACAAGAAGATTTATATAACTTAATGGTATGTTGTAAACTTTCAAGTTTTTGTAATAAAAAAATTACAAAATGAATTTAAAGACTTTAATACCTTTAATTGCACAAATTTTTGTAATATCTGCTATAAAAGCCAAGGAAACGGAAGAAAGGTTTGTGTTTTTATAAAGAGTGTGAAAGACAATTGAATTTATTTTAATGTTTAACGAAAATTTAATCCGCAAAATAACATAAAAGTGAGTGCAAATAAAGATAAAATCCTATACAAATATGAGGATCAAGGTTCTTGCTTGATACACTTTCTTCATTATAATTTCCTATATGATCGATCCATTATATATATTTCTTAAAGGATCGCTTTACTGTCGTGTATGAAGGACCCTTTGTCTTTACAAATACAAATCATTTGTTCCTTACCTACCATTAGTGAAGCTTTGACTTGATATTGACTAGGAGATTTATAGAACCAACAATCGTAAGCTGTTAAGTTTTCTTTTGTCGCCATCGGGCAATCTCCTAACTTATAGTGGTGAATGCATATTTCATCATCTAAAATTTGATTATATGTACTTGAAAACTATAGTTTTTAAATTTTTTTTCTTTGTTTAAATTTCGAAATTTAGTTAAAAGGCAAAATTAGTTTAAATTTTTTTTAAAAATATAAGAGATTAAAAAAATTTTTCATCGACAAAATTTTTCGAAATTTATTCATTTTATTTTATTTAGACAGACAGACGGACAGAATTGCAAGTGAATATAATCAGGTATGTGATGAAAAACGATTTAGACACAAAAACGATTTGAAAGCGATAAAAGGTGTGATGTGTTTTTTGCTATAGTTGTTTTGTCAATAACTTTCAAATTTGTTTTTAATTGTTTTTTTTAACATTTTTACATTGTTTATATTTTACCTTCTAGAGTACTTTTTAAAACACAGTAGTTTGAGATTGGCTCAAAATTAACTGAAAAGATCGGTCGGAATTCATCACACCTTTTCAAAACTATCGTATTGAAATCGTTTTGAAAACGATCGTTTTCCATCACATAAAACTAAAAATTTTAAGAACCTACGAAGAAAATGGATAATAACTTCTAAACAGCTGGACCGACTTTCTTCAAAGATAGGCTAGAAGATTAAAGATGAAGTCACCTTTGAAACAAAAAAGAAAAACCCAAAGTATCGGTCAAAATCAGTCTAGCCGTTTTGGAGCTACGGTGTCACCGACACACAGATTCAAAAAGATGCAGCTAGAAAAGGGGAGATAACTTCTAAACGGCTGCGCCGATTTTCTTCAAAAATAGCTAAAAACACTCTCGATCGTCACGTTTCAAAAAAAAAGAAGAATAATCTCCAGCCGTTTGGGCTGTGCGATGGCGCGGACAGACATACAGATACACAGACACACACAAAATAAACTTAAAACACCACTCATTTTTGGTCAGGGGTTAAAAATATACTTTCACTAAAATTTGAGATCGATTTGTCCAATTTAAGTGTACAAATCATCTAAATAAAGTTTTATATGAGAAGACTCATGCGCTGCACAGTGGTGTAATTTAAAAAAAAGTGGTAATAAGTATGGAATTTCTAAAGTAATAAATAGATTTACACAAAATTTGGAACGGTTGCAGAGGAGGGGCCAGTCTTTCAGAATCGTATCTCTTTAAATGTTTTGCTGTACCAGGGACGGAGCTTCAAGGGGTGCAAATTGGCTCTCTCGATTTTGCAAAACATTGTGCGGCTTGTAACTCTCGTAATTATTATCTGATTTGTAAAATTTTGAGCACATTGGATTTTGCTAGACAAAATGAAGAAAAAGTGTGCGGACAATTATATTTGTATCTTTTATAGTTTAAGAGATATTTCGCTTCGAAATTAAAATTTTAAATTTTTTGCCTCGACTTTTTTTGGTATTTTAGTTTTCATTTTTTTTTATTAAGCATCTGATATTAGCTTGTAATAATCATTAAATTCCTGATAAAATTCTAAGTAAACGCACGGAACAAAGCTTTGAAATATCTTGGGCCGTTAGCTCGTAACAAAGGTCTAAACTCAAAACTTTGAAATTTAACTAAAAAATCATAAAATCTTCCAAAAAGAGCGCTTTCATAATTTTTAAAATTGTAAAAACTTTTGTTAGAAACGGTAATTTTATTTTATACACACACGGTGAAAGACCATAATTTAAAGATGAATTTAGCAGACATATTTGTTCATTTTGGACATGTACCCTACATTTGGGAGTGGTCGAAAATCATAAATTTTCAAAATAATTTTTGAGTTTATGTGCCTGTAAAAAATGTTTGCACAGGGTGTCTTAAAAATCCATGAACAAGGTTTTATTAGATAAAAAGATAGCATTGTTTTTATTTTAAATGAAGCCATCCTGACTATAAATGCAGGTGCTAGGGCAAAATTAGTAAAAAACTCAAATTTCAGGAAGAAAATTTTTATATTATAAAAAAAACTACATACAAATTTTATTTTTTTTTTGTGAAATTTCTACTGTGAGCTCTAAATAAATTATTTAGCGACGTGTTAACAAATTATTGATGTACATTTTACCGATCCCGAGATATGGAAGTCGTAGTGTAAGTAGCAATCAAGACAAAAATAGAAGAAAAAACATGATTTTCAAGCCGACACAAAATGTAGAAGAAAAAAAAATTGGGCTGTGTATTTGATCAGGCCCACCTTTCTACATGTATTTCGTCGCGCTGTTATCCCTCCAGTTATCCCTCCAGTTTCCAGTAAATTACGAAAAACTTTTAGAAATATCGAAATACTTCAGTTTTTGGCACTGCCACTGTCGCATTATCAAGACCAAGAGACTTTGCTATCGTGACAGCAACTGTAGCCTTTAGTGCTACTTACGCTCTACACAAAACTATAAACAAGATTAACTGCGTGGTTCCGGGTGAGATAAAAAGTAGACTTTTGTCTGAAAACACCTTTATGTATGTATGTATTATTTATTTCACAGTAACTAGTAAATTCAATTGGTTTTCATCACAAAACCCAACATGAACCCCTTTCAAACTTAGTTAACAAAATCCATTGCTTTCAGTACACTATGGATTTGCACCACATCCGACCTTTGCCTACTCGATACAGCACCAAACATTGGCGATGAAAAACGTTTTGAAAGCCAACATGACTGTCGCTTGTCATGTGGTAAGTATGGTGCCATCTGGCCAATGCCAACTGGTGAATGTAGTCTCTCTAAGGGTCGAGTACATTTCGATCCATGGAAGGTGCGTTTTAATGTAGTGGCTCCTACTTCTGCCACTACGCAGTTTGTACGGGAAACAAATCGTATATTTTTAAGTAACATAATCAAGGAGTGTGTACGCAACTGCACACTAGACAATAGCAAAGAGATACTGGTGAAGGCCACTATTAGCACATCCAGTTTGTCGCTGGACTGGACAACAGATGAATCATATGTCTTGTTAATCAGAACAACAGGTAGAATATTACAAAGAAAAAAATGTATAAATACTATAATTTCCTAAATAAATTTCTACTTAAAGGTACTGCCACTTTTGTGGACATCAAAGCTCCCACTGTTTATGGTGCACGTCATGCTTTTGAAACTTTGAGTAATTTGATAGCTGGCTGCATAACGTAAGAGCGGGTCTTTTCATTTTAAAAATTTTGTTCACACTTTTTTAATATTTCTATTTTATTTTAGCAACGGTTTGCTTATGGTGGATGCTGCACGTATTTTTGATCGTCCTTTGTATCCTCATCGTGGCGTTTTACTTGATACAGCTCGCAATTTTATGCCATTGAGACAAATTCGAAACACTTTGGATGCTATGGCAGCGTCGAAGCTAAATGTGTTCCACTGGCATGTGGTAGATACACATAGTTTTCCTTTGGAAATAACTAGAGTACCAGAAATGCAACGGTAAGAGAGAATCTGTGTAGAGTAAAATAAACTACTCAAAATCTTTTTAAACATTAAAGTGCTGTTTTTTTATATTTCAAAAAGCCCTGAAACAAGTAAAAAAAAGCGCGCAGTTCTTGAAAAAAGCACTGAATTTTATTTTTTTAGTTTTATTTAAAAAAGTTGCTATATATCTGCCTGTTCTGTAAATGGAGCCGATTTAAAACGAATCGTTTTAGAAAAATTAAGTCCACTAAAAGCGAACAATTTTTAGAATTTTTTTGTATTTTACTATTTTTTAGAGCTTAATATATCATAAACGATATTAGTTCATTATATATGGTCATCATAGTTATTGCTACTAGGTGGCCGCAAGAGCCCAGCTGTTTACGTAAATGTTTACACATTTGGCCTGTCAGCAGTGTTAATGTATCAACTGTTTTGACAGCCCAAATGTAAAATCTCCACGGCGAATTCTCTTGCGACTACCTGATGTTGATCATAGAAATTAGCGGGTTATCTATCATAAACAAAAAAAAACTGTAACTTTTGAATCTGTCTTCATTCCTGCTTAAAGACTTTGTACAATAAAGACCTGCCAGTTGTAGTTAGCTCTGTAATAAAAATAATTACATATGTTGAAAAAAACTACCCGACTTCAATGCAAAGATCTTATGTACCAAATTACAAAACCAAAGCGATTTTGGGTTCGATCAAATGGTGTGCTTGTCTCAGTGTTGTTATATTTAGGGAAAGTCCCTATTCGTAGGGATTTTTGTCTAAAAGAAATGACCGTAGGGAAAAAAAGGACAGATTTTTTCAAATCATTAATATGTAGGGATTTTTAAAAATGCTAGTTTTTAGGGTTCCGATACACCAAAAGTGTAAAGGAACCCTATTGTTTTCGCTACGCTGTCCGTCCGTCTGTCCGTCTGTCTGCCACAGGCTGTTTTCTAGGGAACCGTAAGAGCTACGGACCTGAAATTTTCACAGGATATGTAGAGCTTTTGCCGCTACAACAACAAATACATGACAGTTAAAAATTAAAGGGTGTTCTAAAGCGAGCAAAGAAATATGTTGAAATACTAATGTAATGTTTTCTCGGGAACCGTAAGAGCTACGGACCTGAAATTTTCACAGAATATGTAAAACTTTGACCGCTACAACAATAAATATATGACAGCTAAAAATTAAAGGGTGTTCTAAGGCGAGCAACGAAAAATGTTGAAATACTAATGTAATATGCAGACACTTATATATAGACACTTTAAATTGTCAAAGTTCGTGTTAATTGGTGTAGTCTGTAGAATAGACTACACCAATTAACACCGATATTTAAAACAATAAAAATTAAAGGGTATTCTATTAGTTATTGTAATTTTGACTATGTAATTGAGACAATATGCTTTATCTTGGAAACCGTAAGATGTAAAATCTTGACATTTTAAAACACGCTAAAACTAAAAAAATTCAATATTAAAAAAAATTTCAAAACGAAAAAAACGCAAAAAGGAAAAAAGCGCCAAAATTAAAAAAAATCGCTAAGACGCAATATATCACCAAAATTAAAAAGATCGCCAAAAAAACTAAAAAAACGTCAAAAATCTAAAAAGTCTTCAAAACGAAAAATCGCTAAAACTAAATAAATCATCAAAATATGAAAAATCGCAAAAAATGAACAAAATCACAAAAACGAAAAAACGCAAAAAACCAAAAAAAAAAGCGCCAAAACTAAAAAAATTTCAAAAACCAAAAAAATCGCCAAAACGAAAAAAGTGTCAAAACAAAAAAAATCGGTAAAACTAATAAACCACAAGAAACCAAAAAAAAATCCCCAAAAACGAAAAAAGCGCCAAAACTGAAAAAATCGCCACAACTAAAATAAATCGCTAAAACTAAAAATATCGTCAGAAAGTGAAAACGTTAAATGAATGCCATAACCAAAAAATCGCCAAAACTAAACAAATCGCAAAAAAAATGCAAAAAACGAAAAATTGCTAGAAAAAAATTTTAAAAAAATCACAAAAAGCGCCGAAACAAAAAACAACGAAAAATACTTAAAAAATAAAAAACTAAAATTAAACAAGAAATCACAACGAAAAAACTGCCAAAATGACAAACGGGGCAAAAACAAAAAGGGATATACATATGTGTATTCGTACGAAACCCTTCGTGTGCGAGCCAAAGTCGCACTTTACTTAATTTATTTCGTTATTTTATTACAGCATTTTTAGATTTTGGCCGATTTCGGTCCATTATGGCTTACAATTTTTGTAATTGCATGAACTTTTCAATAAAATTATAAAAGTATAGATTTTTTTATTATTTGTGGTACATAACAGCATCCAAAATGACAAAAAATTGGTTAAAAAAGTTAACAATTTTATAAAATTTTGAGTTTGATCCATTATAACTTCGTAATTTTTTATCCGATCAAAGCCAATTAGCCAATATTCGACGCGTAATTTAGTAGATATATAAGTCATTTTATTCGAAGAAGCCTTTGAGTCTGTGTGGCGCTTTAAGGACGAGTGTGCATCGAAGAATACAAATGCACCGTCGTTATCTGGACAATGGCAGAAAAGATTTTTTCGCGTTTATACATCCTAATTATTAATACCTTTAAAAAATGCATTAGAAAATTTTAAACTTTCCAAAAATAAAAGTTTGTAAAACAGTGCAATTCATATAAAAGTGTATATCTTTCTTTATATGTGATGATCCCGATAAAAATGGAATTTGTCTTCGTAGGTCGAAAGTTAGCTACATTTCCTAAAACTAGATAAAATTCTGAAAATAGTGCAATATTTTTACATCGAAATTCTAAAAATTTGTATAACAACTTTAAATAAATTTTATATATCAATGGCTTAACTTAAAAAAGGTGTATCTCGATTTATTCGAAATCGCGTTTTTAACGTTTTCTAGTAGTCAACGTGTCATTACATCCTTCTTAAAGAACTAAGAAAGTTGCAGCGCAGTTTTTTCCTTCTCCTGTAAAATATCGAAAATTCGTATATGTATATTAAACACAAAGGGGCTTATTTGCATTCATATATTATCATTTAAAAGTTGTAGGGATTTTTGTAAAGATAATTTTTTGGACGCGTAGGGAAAAGTAGAGATTTTTCTCAGGATACGTAGACTTTTCAAAAAAGTATATAACATCACTCGCTTGTCTAAAATTTTTCATACTACCAAGCCTTTCATGTCCTTTCAAATAAAAAAATTTTGAAAATCTGTCAAGAAATGTCGGAGTTATGTGATAATTAATAATCGGGCTACCACTTTGTCCGCCCGATTTTCACTTATATGGGATCAAACTGCAAGCTATTCATTTGAAACAAGAAAAAAAATGAATTTTGAAAATTGGTTCATAAATGGAGGATTATGGGATAATTCCCCCGGAAATATCCGGCTAATACCCTAGATTTTCGAAAAAAGAATTCTGAAAATCGGTTCACATATGACATACTTATGCTTAGTGGAGCAAAAGTTTTGGAAAAAAATTATGCAACAAAGCTGCAGACAAATCCTTTAAAAAATCGGTTTACAAATGGCAGAGTTTTGATTGGAGGGGGCGAATTTTCTCACCGATTTTCGAAAAAAATTGTGGAACCAAACATCAAGCAAACCCTTTCAAGCAAAAAAAGAACTTTGAAAATCTGTCCACAAATGACAGAGTTATGCCATTACAAACATAAAAAATAAACACGAATTCATAACCTCCTTCTTTTCTGATGTCGATTAAAAAATAAAGAAAATTACAAATACCTTTTTCAGGATAATTTGGCATTTTTAAGGAACAAAATTCATTAATATATGATGGCGCACTCTAAAGTTATTCAATCTTGACTATGACGAGCATTTCTCAACAAATCGATGAGATACTCAAGTTTAGACGGCTATAAAAAGAAACCATAAAAAGTATCGGGCCACGTGATTCGCACGTAAGAGTATATGTTTATGTATGTCAAATTTCGTGAAAACGGAAAGTTTTTGAAATCTGAATGCCAAGCAAACGAAATATGTACAAAAATTAATTTTAATGGGGTCCGACAAAAAAGACAAAATATGAAGCACCACTGATTGCTCGAATCAATTTTTTCATTCTTCTGCAAGACTGCAAAAAGCGTATTCAGGAAATAGTTGCATTAGCAAAGAATTTTACACTTGAAATAAATTTTTTAGATAAAGAAATTAATTTTTGAATTTTGGGTTTAGTGCCACCGTCAAAAAATAAAAGCACCAAAAATTTGATTAAAATAGCACCGAGCACTAACTCTAAAATTTTTCGCGTCGAAAAGTTGAAAAAGCACTAAAAACGGTGCGAAAAGCACTGAGTTGACAACGCTGCTGGTCATCTAGTCTAGAAAATGTCTGACTGAAGTCTCTCAAAAACTTGAGTAGTTTTCACACAGATTTTTTAGACCAGTAGAAAAGAATATTTTAAAGCGATCTAAGCACCAGATGCAAACATGAGCTGCTCATGTGATTGTATTGGAAAAAAATCTGCGCAAGTAAGAGAACATAATTCCATGCAAAAAATATAGTTGAGAATAATCTAAGAGAAGCATATTCAGGGTTGTTATGGAAAATCTGATTGCTGTCAGAATCAGAATGGAAAATGACATAAAAATTATATTGGTGTTATAGAAATCGCTATTGCCGGTTTCTTGTTCGAAACATAATTATTCAGGTATGTGATGGAAATCGATTCAGAAAACGAAGCAATTTTGAAAGTTCTTTTTCAATAATATTTCTTTATTAAAAGGAATTTGAACACAAATATTATACAAATATTTCTTTATTAAAAAAGAGTTGTATCACACAAATTATAAAAATTTTATGAAAAGTGCTTGAAAATGGGCTGTCAAAAGTGCTTCGTTTTCAAAATCGATTTCCATCACATACCTGATTGTCAGAATTTGGTGGTACAGAATCCAATTTTATCGTTTTTTTTTAATCCGAAATATTCCGATCAGATGGTAGCTGCCAGAATTAAAGATTTCTTTTGCTTTTTGTTTGTTTTTGCTTTAAAAAGTTTTTTCACAATGTATATAAAATTAAATAGTATTTATAAAATAGAATGTAAGTAGTATAACAAATGGATAATTTTTTCAATATTTATATTTTCTCAACGAAAATTGTTTGTACCAAAGTGTATGTATGTATTAGGGTATTAATTTTAATCGACTTTTCAATTGTTCGATTAATCAATCAATTAATCGAAATTGAGGTTTTTAAATTACTCGAACAATCGAGTAAAACTTTTATTTTGTTCGAGTTATTCGAGTAAGCTTTACTGCTACAAATTATTCTAGTTAATCGGAAAATGTTTGAATTACTCGGTTTTTTGTAAATTTTTGTGGACAAAAAAAATCAAGGTTTTCGCTTTTTTATATACCCAACATACCAAATGGCTTCAGAAAAATATTATAATAAGCTTACTAACATAAGCCTTAAGCTTGAAAAAGTATTGAAAATAAATTGAAAACAGCTATCGTAACAATTGTAGAAAAATCAAAACGGAACCCTCTTGAAAATATGATAAGTGCGTGCTTACTATAAGCTTATTCTTGCAATTGTAGAATAAGCTTATGAAAATAATATTATATTAACTTTTTTATAGAAAACTTAATTTGACTTAATATTTTTATAAGCTTTGAAGAATAAAATTGACAAATATTTTTTAGTGTTGAATAACAAAAAATCTTATTATTTACTTCAAATTCATTCGATATAATTTATTTATTACATACATATTTATGTTTTTTATGTTGTAATTTACAAAATTACACGTGCACCCAATTTGCAATTTAAAACTAGATGTAAATGCCGCTGTAGAATGTATTGAAAAAAATAATCTTTTTCAATCGTTATATTGTTCTCTTGAATATATGTATGACGTTTGTAAGCATACTTTAGAAACAGTTGTGTATAATAATAGTTTCTCAAGCATTGTTAAAAACTGCTTGTGAAATCACATTTTATAAACATTATTATAAGCGAAGTTAAGAAAAGCTTAAGGCTCACTATTTATATAAGCTTATTCTCAAGTTGTATTGGATTTTGATTACTGTATGGTATGTTGGGTATTTTAATAATAAAACAAAAGAAAAAACAATATTTCTACACAGAAAAAAAGTTTAAACATAAATAGTATGAACAAATTTCATAACTTATAATTGATATATTTTATTAATTTAGAAATAAAAAACAGGAACTATTTCATACGCAGTATGAATTTAGTTTTTAATAAATAAATTTATGAAATCTAAGTTGCTTTGAAAAAAATTTTAAATTGTTTATCAACAAATTCTAAAATGTTTTTTTTTTATTTATATACAGTACAAATATGATCTTTCACTAATTATAGATGCTAGAGAATTTGAGAAAGTAAATTAAAAAACATTTCCAATTCATCCGATCAATTCTTTGTTTTTTCTAGATGCATAAGTAATATTTTATTTGACAAAGGGCGTTAGCTTATATAATAAGAACCTTTTGAACCTTACTATGATCAATTGCTGCCATATTAAGTCTGTTCATTTACTTTCCTAGCAAAAACTAGTAACGAGAGAGTAAAGCAGAAATTTGCAAAATTACTCTCCCAGATATGAAAAAGTAAATGTACGCATTACTAGCGAAAAATTGTAAGTAACACAATAAACAGTTTGTACACCCAAAAAAAATTTCTTTAGTTAAAATATCTGTAAACAGTAGAAATAAAGTTATGGCTCGATTATCGATGGCAACCGAACTTTAGTTGGGTTGCTAGTTGCCAAAAATCATATTACGGATGGCAACTGAAAGTTGTCAATTTCAGTTGCTTTTTAGTGCTTTTCTGGCAACCACAAATTTTCAGTTGCCGGCTGGCAACGCAACTGAAATTCGGTTGCCATCTATAACCGAGCCATTAATTTCAATATAATTGGTGATTTTTTTAATTTAGTTAAATTTGTTCTTTGTAGGAACTTGCATTTGACTCACATAATATTTCGAGTGTAACCTTTACGATTTAGCCTTAAGGTGGAAAATTTTCTGCCATCCAATTCAAGCATTTTAAACTCTTAACGGCCACTGCTGCAGTCAAATTAAAGAAAAATGTCGAATCTTATACCGTATTTAATATTTTTGACTTCTTAAAAACTAATAATTTGTTAATAATTCATTAAAATTACAAAAAGTTAAATTTTTCATGAACTTTTCAAACATTTTGTAAAAAAAAACTTGCATCGTACATGTGATGTATGATGAATATTTAATTACATATTCGAATTTTAGTTATGCTTTAAACATAAACAAAAATATTTTTTTTCTTTTTTTATGTGATTATTCTTCGAATTAAATTTGTTTTTAATCCAAAGTGATCAGTTGGATCGGCTGTACGTGAATTTAAATATAATACATAGTATATACAGATCATGACCAACGTGTAGCAATGGATTAATTTAACGCTAATTTAGTGATGATAAACTTTAATCACCCTTATGGGGAATAAAAGTTCACGTGAATTGTGTTCCGTTTCCCTAAAATTGTGATCGCCAATTTTGTGTTGTTGTTGTTGTGTTACTGTACTATTTTGCCCGTTTTGTTCATGGAAAATATTTCGCGTGAACAAAATGTTCGCCTCATATTCCCGATAAGGTTGAATATGTCGATCGTGGTGAAATTGTATTTGTATAGATAGAATTTAAATTCACGTACAACCGAACTACCTGAAAAAAACTCTGAAAATAGCGTTACGTAATATGTGGACAGTCCCTTGGAGAATTTTCGAATTTGGTTTAGTAGTTTTTTTACCCAAGGAATTTTTTCATATATTGTATGAATCGAACATTAAATTAGCTCTGTTCCAGATGGATAACGAAACAGTCCGAACTTGTACAAAGTTACCCAAAAGCGTTCCACATAACAATTTTTGTGTAATTTTGAGAGAGTAATTTTTTTCATTTCCTGTCCAAAGTTGTACGAACTTTTTCTTTTAAGTTCGGACAATAATAAAATGATCAGCTGTTTTTTGTTTACATAAATAACAATTGAAATTTAGCAAATAAATAAAACATTAAAATAAGTTGTCCATTTTATTCTAATTTACTTGTATAAAGCTGTAGAAGAATAAAATAGATTCATATCGAATATAAATTATTTGCTGGGTTTTGCATAATTTTCAAAGCCTACTATGCTTATTTTTGAAAATCCTTTACATATTTATGAACTCTCAAATGGTTTATAAAAGTTTGTACATAAGATAAAGGGTTTGTAACATTCCAAAATTCTTTTTGAAGCAAGGCGAATTCATAACAGGTGGCGTTATCAGCACATCTGATTGTTCAAGGAATTGCCAAACTTTCCTTATAAATTTTTTATTTAAATAAATTGAAAAAATTTTAATGTAAATTCGTTAATTTGTTTTGACAATTGCTTGAACAAAAAAGTTGCTTTGTTGTATCAATTCGCCGATGACTATACCTTATTGATCTGTCCAAGGTCGATATATAAAGTCTGTGCATCAGCCCACATACTCGGTAATTGTGTTGTCAAATTATACTATATTTTACCAATACAGTCACATTTTAATATTCGCTTTGAGTTTTTCTCATATATTTTTTGACACAATTCCCAAAAAATTTTGCTTTGTTGTGTCAATTACCCGATAAGTATACGTTATACCTTGGATCTACCTTTGTTTGAAGTCTACTGACGATTTAGTAAAGCAGCAATGAAATGCATATAGACAATGCTTAAACACCAGCAAATAAATTTCATTTAAAATAATATTATGACAATATGTCAAATAATAAATTTCTAAAGATTTCATAAAAAAAATTCATAAAAAATTATAAAATTTTTTTTATTTATATAAACTAAAAATACAGTTAATTTACAATAGTAGTCTGTTTGGCAGAAAAGAAAGAAGAGTTGTGCCTAGTACAACAGGCTATACAAGTTCAATACTGAATTTTTTTAAAATATTTTTTAAAAGATGAAATAATTTATGTAAAAGTTACTAGCTGGAATGAAAATAGTTTGGAAAAAATTAACATGTTCTCTTCATAGCATTTATCAGAAAATGCCTTGGATATAAGTAATATTTTTTTCTGTGTATTACCGGAAATTTTTAAGTCGATTATAATTGTTTATTCTTTTGAGAGAATTGTTTTATTATAAATGATTTCTTTAGTTAAAAATGCAATTTTAATTATATTTATAGTTTCGGAGCTTATTCGGTAACAAATACATACTCTCGTACCGATACCATTAACATGATTAAATATGCCCGTTTAAGAGGCATCCGAGTGCTTATTGAAGTTGATGGTCCTTCGCATGCCGGTAATGGCTGGCAATGGGGTCCTATGGCCGGTATGGGAAACATGGCTGTATGTATTAATCAAAAACCATGGCGCTCATTTTGCGTACAGCCTCCATGTGGCCAGCTTAATCCTTTAAATGATAACATGTACTCGGTTATGAAGGAAATCTATGAGGACATAGCTGAGGTGGGAGCCCCTGAAGAGACAATACACATGGGAGGCGATGAAGTCTACATAGACTGCTGGAACAATACCGAAGAGATAACAAAGAAAATGCGTGAGACAGGATTTGATCTGTCATTGCCAAGTTTCTATAAATTGTGGTCAGTTTTCCATGAGAAAAACTTGGAGTCGTGGGATGAGGTAAACCAGAGACAGTATCCCAATCTAAAGGAACCTAAATCGACCATCATTTGGTCTAGTCATTTAACGGATCCTCAGTATATTGAAAAATATTTGCCTAAGGAACGTTTCATCATACAAACTTGGGTGGGTTCATCCGATCCCCTGAACGATCAGTTGTTAAGTAAAGGTTACCGCATAATAGTTTCCACTAAAGATGCTTGGTATTTGGATCATGGCTTTTGGGGAAGAACGCAGTATTATAATTGGGTCAAGGTCTATAATAATAAAATTGAGAATAATCCCAAAATTTTAGGTGGTGAAGTTTGCATGTGGAGTGAATATGTTGATCACAATTCTGTGGGTGAGTAGAAATTATAATGATCTGGATGAAAACAATTTTTTTTTCATAATTGTCTATATTTTGCAGAGGCTCGCATTTGGCCTAGAGCTGGAGCAGCGGCGGAACGTTTGTGGTCCAATCCAAAATCAAGTTCTCTCTTAGCCCAGTATCGTTTCTATCGCTATAGAGATCGTTTAATTGCTCGTGGTATACGACCCGATGCTGTTACACCAAAGTGGTGCGTTTTAAACGAAGGCCAATGTTTTTAAACGGATACGCAATAAATAATTAAATAAACGGTGCCTTTTTAAATATGTATGTGCATTTTGATTATTTATAGTACATTAAATTGTATGTATTTTTATAAAAATAAAAACATATGGGCATTTCCACAGAGTCATAATTTTGTCACGTAAAGCTGAATTCACCATGTTGTCTGAACACAATTTTTGTTCGGTCAAAATTTATTTTATATGTAGCTTGACGTTCTCTTCTTGAGAAAGACATCAAACTATATATAAAATTAATTTTTCCGGACATAAATTTTGTTCGAACAAAATGGGTGAATTCAGCTTTACGTCACCAAGCAATTAAGCTTAAAATACATATTTTTTATTTAATTTTCTGTGTTTTGGTGTAGAGCGTTCGTTATTAGCTCTACACTTAGTTAAGAGGAGAAAAAAATCTAACAACATGACTCTAAAATACAAGCTAATTGATTGGTGACGTCACGTGACAAAATTGTAACTTTCTGTGGAAATGCCCATATACTTATTTATTACGTTATTATCTTATTATAATTTACAACTTAGTTTTACTTAATATAGCCTTGATCAATGGCATGTTTGAATATCTCCGCAATACGTTGCCTTTTAGCAGGCTCCTCAAATGGTTTGATATTCCACACATCGGTTAATACTGAATTTTCGGTAATATCATCCAAATCGGCCACCTCATCATCTTCAATAAGAGACATGGGCAACGATTCAATGCCCATACCGCAACCAAATCTACCAAATTCTTTTAATTCATCTAGCAAATCTTTCCAAGACATAACTTTTTCAGCATCTGCTCCTAAATCGTTGATGATATTGGTAGCACTTTCATGATAAGCTTTCAACAAAGTGTCATAGTGTTTCTCCCTTATCGTTTGGCTTGTACAAGAGTAGATAAAAAATGACAAGTCCACACCAACAGAAGCAATTCTAGCCAATTGGAAATCAATGATTTTGATTGCTTCCGCTTTACCATCGGCACTGAAGCGTGTTAAGAAATTAGGTGTCCAACAATCACCATGGCCAAAAACGCTGAGTTTGGCTGCAAAAGATTTAAAGAAATTACATATACTAATTAAAAATTAGACAAATTTAAGTTGAGAGTAAACTTACAGCGTGTAGAAACCAAACGAATAAGATCACTGTATAGGGTTTCTTGTAGGAAACTACTAGAAATTTTTTCGTATTCGCTATTTGGAAATGTTTTTGATACGGCATCTTGGGCAACCGAACAGGCCAACTTTAAAAAGTCCACATACCACTTACGATTCGATTCAGCGTAATAGGTTTCCTTCAACAGCAAAAAGTGTTACTTTTAGATTTAAAACTTAATTAAACATTAATATATTTTGTCAACTCACTTCCAAACATTTAGCTGCTTTCTCAAATTCTTCGGGTTCTAAAGTACGGAATGCCAATGCAATGCCATGATATCTGCCCAAGGTACGCATAGTTAATAAACACTCATCCAATGATACATAATCTTGACGATTAGGTGCTCCGTAGCCCAAAAAGCTGACATCTTCTAAGGCAATAAAATCATTTTCACCATCACAATGAACAGCATAACAAATAGGATATTCATCAAATGGATTTTTAGGATTTTGTTTCTTTTGAAATGCTTCCCAAGCAGGAATAACTTTATTGTAGAAATTAATTTCATTACGAAAAAAGACCGCAGAACGAAACAGTTTACGGCGAGCCATGTTGTCTGGCATGCCTTTAACAATCAAATTAACTTCTACATTTTCTCTGAAAACAAAAACAAAATTAGTAACAATTACACTGTTACAAAATTAAAATATTTCGGTATACATAAAATTACTTGTTACAATTGTTGGCCCAGTTGAGTGGATAATTATCTAATTTAGCAATTTAAATACACCCTCAAAATCGGAAGTTATCGACAAAAACGATTTTTTGGGGCTTTAACAGTGTGACCAGATTTTGAAATAATATAAAAGCTAGATCAAATGTGTAATTTCAAGCCAATTTTTTTACTTGTTTTCTAATAGCATCCTTTCATTTCTTAAATACTTTTTAGTTTAAATAACACATATGGGTATTTCCACAGGAAAGTCCACTTTCTGTCACGCTCGACGCCAAGCAATTATGTTGATTTTTTTAAAGCAACGAAGTTTTTTTTTACTTCTTCATATATATGTGTAGCCCATAAGTAGCTCTACAAAAATTGAACCACTTGATTCTGAAAAACAAGCTTACTTTCTTGGTGACGAACGTGACAGAAAGTGGACTTTCCTGTGGAAATGCCCATATGCATGTGTTGTAGAACGAAACACCTTTTATGATCACGTTTTTGTTTATGTTACTCTTCTTAGATTAAAAATCGGTTTGTTTTCTGGGAATTCCCATAATATTTTGGACGTTTCCTGGTCTACAGCGTATCTAAAAATGTATATTTCGCAAATTTTCACATTTTCTTCCAAGACAACATGTAAAAAAATGTACATAATTTGCAAATTTGTTTCAAGATGATTCCAACATTGCATTAGAAAAGTGAATTTAATTATTCCCTAAAATCATAGCTTGGCTTGTTTAATAATGTTTAAAAAATATATATTGGATGTAGTGATAACCTATCGTGAGCTAGATAGATCATGTCTAAAATTTATTTTTTTGCATTTTCTACTTTTATTTAAGGCAAAGTATACAATTTAGGATATGATATGAAAGTCTTCTAAACAGGACTTATAGATTTTATGATAACAGGTTATTGCTAAAAATCTTACAGAATGCCTTTCATATAACCGATTCACATGTAGATCAACGTCCGGCACACATAATAATCCATTTCTTTATTGTATGGGTTATTTTGCAACTTTCGCTCTTACAATGCACTGACTTTTTGTTCAAAATTTCTTCATCGCAGTACGCTATGTTGTACTGATAATAAAAATCGTTGTTTTGGTCAGTTTGGTCAAAAAAATTCCCACGCCAAATGCAATTTCTTAAACTCTCCAAAAAAATTTTTTTTTGTTATGCCCAGTATGCAGTTCTGCGCGAATTTCAGGTTCGACATTTTGCATTTATTTCTACACGGAAAAAAAGTTGTATAGAGAAATTTGTTTTCATTCACACAAATTCACTTAAATTTATCAATTATAACGTACAAAACATAAAAAATTATTCACAACATTACACAAAAACTAAATGTCGAAAATTCCGTAAGCAAACAGTTGTCTGAACATTAATTTTTGTTTTTTTGATATCATATCCCTGTAATAGAAAAAGTGTGTTGATTTTTCTTTTCACCTGCGTACTACCAAACGGAGTTGCCTGAAAATTTTTAGAACCTGAATTTCAGTTTGTTTTTTTTACACATACTTCTTATGGCAGCCTGAAATTCAGGCAGAACCGCATACTCCACTTTATCTTTGAAAAAAAAATTATTTATTCGTTTATATTTGGTATATACAGTGCCGGTTAAAATCATAGCACCAATTATATATATTCTATCCCATCGGCCAAAAATTGGACTTAAACTAGGGATGTAACGATACGCCTTTTTGTCGATACGATACCGACACTCAAAAAGAAATATTGGCGATACCGACTCGCATACTGAAATTGAATTCAAGTTTAAATTAACAAAACTCAAGTAGGGTGATTTTATTATTATACAAAATTACAGTGTAAGAGTTTATTAATATTTAAAGTTGATATTAAACCAATAAAGAAATAGAAGTGGAAGGAACTACATTTTCATTGAAAGCAAGGAACAATTTATTTAAGTCATAAAAAAATCATAATTTTAAAAAATACACAAAACAACAATAAAATTTGTCAAAGCGTTGTTGCCTTGTGTGTATTTTACTTGCAGATGTGTAACTTGTAGTTTTGAAAAACGGGTCCCACGCTTCTTGGGTCAATTTCTCAAAACTACAAATTACAAATATACTCACAAATTACAAAAAATACTCACAAAGTAACAATAAATTTTGTAAAAGTGTTGTAGTTTTGTAGGTATTTTACTTGTTGTAGTTTTGTTTGTTGTACTTGTTGTAGTTTTGTAGGTATTTTACTTATTTGCAACTTGTAGTTTTGAGAAATTAGCCCCCTGGGGCCAGTTTCTCAAAACTACAAGTTACAAATCTACAAGTAAAATACACACAAAACAACAACACTTTACAAAGTTTATTGTTGTTTTGTGTGTATTTTACTGGTAGAATTGTAACCCGAACTTTTTGAGAAATGGGCCCCTGGTCCTATTTCTCGAAAATACAAAGTTACAAGCCTACAAGTAAAATATCCAAAAATACAACAACAGTTTTAGAAAACTTATTGTTGTTTTGTTTGTATTTTACTTCATTTTATATGTTTGTTCACTTATAAATGCTGCATCTATCTACAGATCGATGTGGAAAAATTGTATTTCATATGAACGGGTATACTTCCACATACAGTAGAAGGGCAAACGGGGTAGGAAAACGCTATTACTTGATATAGCCGTAGTGACCAGTGAGGTTTCCGCCTAGCTCTTGTTAACGGTAAACATGTCCCAGAGGGTCCCACCCTCTCACTGGGTACGCTGGTCATAAAAAAATTAACTAAAAAAAATGAGGATGTATATCGCTACGACAAGGTTGGGTGGGCAGTAGAGACGAACACCTGTCTCTGAATTCATTGTGTGCTTGTTTGTAGTTTCCGTTTATTTCTTTTGTTTACTTTAATAGATGTTCGGATACGAGGCTGGCGAGAGGGTTGGAACCTGCCTGAGGATGCCAGAGTTAGTCGGAAACCTCGCCAGTCTAACCGGGCCGTAACATACTTCAATTTCATGCAGTTTTTGCACAAATTTCAATCGTTGTCATTTTTACACAACTATTTGTATTGTATAACTGTCGCATTGTATTGCAACTTTGAAAAAGAATTGAAAAAAAAAACATCATTGAGAATTTCAACGTGTAAATTTATTCTTTGTTGTTTAAAAATTAAAAATTTATATTTTAAAAGGCGCAATAGCTATGGCTGTTTTAGTGTGGTTTATAAGTTTTTCATATCATATAATTCTTTTACAGATATTCAAATATCATTTGTAGTGTCCGACCGAACGCACTTTTTTCAGACCGAACCCGAACTTCGGTAAAAATTTTAGAACCGAACCCAAACGCAATACCGAACGCGAAGCCGAACTTTTTTTTTATTGAAAAGAAATATTTTAACGTAACTTTTTTTAACTATGACTTACTTATTTAATAAATACAAAATTTACAAGTTGATAGTACGTAGTACTTTTTGATAATATTTTCTAGGCCTACATTTTTGTGTCTTTTTGGTGATATATAAATATAAAAAAACAATTTTACAAAGTTCGGTGTTCGGTGAAAAGTTTACCGAATGCCGAACATCAACCGAACACACCTTTTTGCCGAGCTCCGGCAACGAACCCGAACATTCGGTCGGACACTAATCATTTGCTGTGAAAAAATAAGAAAAACTAAAATAACATTTTCAGGGCACTTAAGAATAAAGGATATTTTTTCATTCATTGCAACAGAAAAATACGTTTTTTGTATTATATTTGCGAAGAGGAAACTTAATATTTGCAAATGATGATGATGCGCTCTTTACAAAACTGGTCGAGATACAGAAATTTAGATGGTTACAAAATTGTATTATACCGATTCGTGTTCCATAATGTACTAAGAATAGAATATATTTCGAATTTCACTCAAGTCAAAAATGCAAAAGAATGTAAACTTTAATTTTTGTTGAAAATTACGCAATAGCATTCTAACAATTATATTCAGGCATGTACTGTATTCCATGCGTAATGAAAATGATCGGAATTGTCAAAGCATCGTTGTAAATATTAAATAATAACAATAATAAATAAATAACAATGCTTCCTTTCGCACGGAATACAAAACGGGCATAATAAACCATTTCTATTTAATTGACTTGGAAGTATTCTTGTTTTACTAGAATAAAATCAAATATTTGCCAGAAAACGGGTAAATTATGAAAAATAAACGTGTTATGTAGAAATCCTAGTTAAAAAAGAACTTTTAAACTTTTAGCATTAATTATTAGCATTTTCAATATTGTTTTAGCATTTTAAGCATTATTTTTAACCCGATTTAGCTGCAAAATATTTTTAGATATGGCCACACTGAAAAAAAACAGATAAATATGTAATTGTTTTCTTGGTGCTATTATTTTGACCGCAGCTGTATATAGGCATTTCCAGCGAAAAGTAACATAACGCCTATCAGAATTAAGCTTGTATTTCAGAACCATGTGGTTCGATTTTTACTAAAATTTTACTAAATGTAGCCTTACGACCTACACAAATTGTACAAAGAAGTAAAAAAATTGGGTTTTCTTAACAGCTCAACAGCTTAATTGCTTGTTGGCGTTACGTTACTAAAATTGGACTTTTCTCTGGATATGTCGATATATGCTATACAACAATAATAAATAGCTATAAGTGTAAGAACATACAAAATACTTTGAATTAATTTTATTTATTTTTTTCTACTCAAAACAAAACTAAAATTCAAAACTTCATCACGTTTGGTGTGGCAACTTTTTTAGCGCTCGCGAAAAAATAATATATACATATGTATATCATTTCTTTATATTTCTTCATGATGAATGGTGATGAAGAATTTGGTATTTGCAAAACATGCTAAAGGTCTTTACCCTAATGTGTACACTAGAAATATGTCTTCACATCACATAAATATCATTTTACTAAAAACAATTTAAAATTTCTTAGGAAATCATGAAAGAAATTACATACTTATTTTTAAAAGAAAATACTTTATAAATCAAATTTTTTCAAATAACGCATCATAATCATAAACTTCACTAAACATTGCTTTGCGAGATTGGCTGGCCTTTTTATTTTTTACCAGATTTTTATATGCTTTCGGAACTACTTTATATGGTTACCATACATAAATTTATTCTTGAAAACATTTTTATTTATTGCAAAAAATAAATGAATCGCATGCAATTTAAATTTATAAGAAAAGCTGGAAAAAGCTAATAGGTCCGTTTGTTTACTTTTCCAGTAAAATCCAGTAGTTGAGTAAATTCTGGGTAATTTGAGAATTTTACTCACAAGAATGGCTCTTGCACAAAGTACGCGAACGGAAAATTGCCAAAATTTGCTGGTTTAGCAAAACATCTGATCACTAAAATGGATAGGGTTGTAAAATATGTGTTGTTTCGACTATCCAGCACATATATATTTTTGGTACTTGGTACAATCCATTTCTATAATTATAAATTCGTAGCGAAATGTATTTATTAAATAGAACTTCGGAGAAGCTTTTACACTTGTTTATTTTGTACATGACTTTTAAGTTTGTTTCTGCTTAAATGACATACGAAAATACATCATTACTTTATTTTTGATATTCGGTACCCCAAGTAACATGCAGTTATAAGTATTCAAATATATATTAGCTTTACATCTCTAAAACATTAATGTAAATAAACCAATTAGAGGAAAAATTTTGCCATGGGTGCCAACAAAAGAAAACTTGGCGTTGTATGCTATTCTGGAACATACCAGTTGAGAAGAAACTTGATTAGGATGTATGTACAATAATTATTTTCAGGTTTTGTTGGACTTTTAATTCAACTTTTCTTCTTTTAAACGATTTTTTTAAATTGTATACTTTTTGATTGCTTACTTTTCTTTGTTTATTTTATTGAATCATATGTTTTTTTCTTCTACTGGATTTTACTGGCACAAATTTGTTCAGTAAAAATTTGCAGACTCTCAGCCAAACAACTGTCACTTTACTCTCTTAATTGATGCTCTCTTTTGCAAATTCATATGTAAACGAACGCATTTCAGAAAAATCCATTACAAATTTGTAAAATTTTTTGCAAATTTTGGGGTAAACAAACACACTTAATGCTTAAAAATAGCTAAAAAAAAGACTAAAATCTAAATTTAAAATTGCAAGCTAAATAGAGATATATAATGCTAAATTTAGCTCGAAAAAAGCTAATATGGTCACACTGCTTTAAGGACAAAATAAGATAAAGGCAAAAGATGCGTTCTTTGGAGTTGTTTTGGTTATTGCCGAAAGCCTAGAGAACGGGTCATTCGAAGCAATAAACATTTAAACAAGTTTTTATTTGTTGTGTGTCAAGCATGTCTATATGCCTATATTTCATTGGTGCATTACCAAATCATCAGTAGACTTCAACAATATTTTTGAAAAGTTTCTAAATAAGCTCCAAAAAATATGAAAGTGAAGAAAAGTCTGGAACAATTTTGCTACTAGTCGATTTAATTTCTCTAAATCGAGCGTTTTTAAATCGACTCGATTTACAGAACATCCATGATAAAAATTTTCCGTTAAAATGTATCAATTGTTAGCGAAAAGAAACTTTTGACGAATAAATATATGGCCAAGTGATGGTTTTCGAACACAGAACTTTGATTATTTATTGCTCAATTATGAATTTACGTGTGTACCCTATGTCACAAAGTATGTGCCTATGTCACAATTTTAAAACAACAAAATGTATGGACAATTTTTATGATTTTACAAAATAAACAATATGACATTCACTTTGGATTGGCTCAATGAGTCAACCTTTTATCAATTCAAATTTGGAAATTAATACTGGGCTCAAATCGTCACATCCGTGAACGTACAACATGTCACGTAAAAACGACATTTTCGTATTATGACATAGGTGAACGTACTGTAATCCCATACAGCTTATACGATTGACGTGTCACGTAATTCATTTTAGTACGATTGCCGATACGATCACGGATGTGACGATTTGAGCCCTGGTTTGATACTTTACGCACATTCGAATACATAGCGTCTTCATGAGCCATTAATTTGTATTGACAAAAGTCAAAGTCTATATGAAAAAATAGCACTAAAATTTTTCTGATGTTTTGATGTATGAAGTTTGACATATGTTAGAGCAAAATTATGGCTCGTAAAGTTAATGCCTTTTAACAAACTTTATTTGTATACTTTTAAACAATAAAGTTATTCTATTCTATTATGGCTAAATTGAAATAAAATATTTAAAACGTCGAGAACATAAAAAAGCAACAAGTCATCTGTAAATCATAAAATGTATTGATTTATAGGACTGTGCCGATTCTTAATGCTTGGATCTACATATTGAAATTAAGTTATTAAAATAGGGCAAATTTTATTTTTTTAAATTAAAAGAAAATAATTTTAGTTACGTAATATTGTGAAACACAATACAACACGACACTTCCTTAGCAGAATTTTAGTCACCTGTGAAAAGACCCTTGAACTTACCCAGTTTTCTCATCGATGCCATAAACGCACAACCGAAATACTTTACTCAAGTAAGAATCACCTTTTTTGAAACCTTTACCAAATTTATGCGAGGTATACTTGGTACCACCAGCTTTTTTGATGATTTCCTCACAGGTGGTTTCCGTGAATTTTTTTGAAATGTCTGCCAAACTCATGCTGATCTTCAACTAAAATAATAGAAAGAAGTATTTGGCGTTGTTAGTTCTAATGCTAGCAGAAATGTATACGTATGCATGTTCTAATATATAATTATTAACTTTCTTGCTATCTTACAAGTGTTTTGTATATCTACAACATTTTTATTTACGTATATGCTTCATGATATGCATTTGTATGTCGTATATGAACCTGTTGAAGCAGCACTTGGTCGAACAAAAACTTGAAAGTCATTAATATTATCGAATAATTTCGATCGGTTGAATACTGTTTTTTACCTTTGAGACAGTTTGTAGCAACCCCAGAATATGTGTAGCTACGGCATCGAGCTCATACCAACCTATTTCTCTTATTTAAAGAAAACTTTTACTTTATGGAATAAAATCTTTTTTTACATACATATCAATAAAATACATGAGAAAGCTTTTTGATTAGGAAAAAATACATACATACATAGTATGAATCTAAAAAATTTGCAGATATTAATTGGTGACCTTGAAGTCTTAAAAATAAATGTGTGTATGTATGAATAATGGCACATACACACATTAGGTGTAACTGCCTTCAAACGTTAGAAGATTTTATCGACATACTGTATATATACAATTGCTTTGTTATTGTGAAAGGTTAAACAAATTAAAGTAACAATAATGGGGTTTTATTGATTTATATTAATGTTGCGAATATAACAACTTTTTTATATTCAGTTATATCAAAAATTTTTAATTACCTCTCTACAATAACTTTTTCCGGAAACTACCTCTGGCCAATTAGAATGCAAGCTTTGTCCACATCAATTTTTCGCAAATAAATCTGCCGGTATAAAGGGCATAGCTGCCAGATAATTAAAAGAAAAAATCGTCATAAAAAATATTACTTTTTTAAAGCTATCTATACATGGTAATACAAAGTATTACTTTTTTATTTGTTTCTGTTTAGAATTTTTTAATATTGAGATATAGGGATTTTATATGAACAGGTGCTATTTTTAACATATGAAAATATTACAATTAAAAATTAAATTCAACATTTTCTTCAGATTAAAATTTTAATGAGTCTTAAAATTTGTTTTTAAATTTATTTGAAAAAAATAATATTTTTGATAAAACTTTTTGAATATCTCCAAAGATATAAGACTGTAAAATAATAATAAGGACGTAATTTAAAGGTTATTTTGTTGTCGATCCTACTGTGTTTTTTTTATATAATCGAAGAACTAGCTCTCGAATAAAGGCAAATTATGTGATGCAGTATATTCATTTTTTTATATAACGGAAAATCTCCAGATACAGTCAATTCGCAAAAAGTAATTTACCAGTACCAAGTGTATACAAATTGATTACGGAACCTAATACCTTACAAAAAAATTCCATTTTGTTGGTCTGTGTTACTTGTAAAATATCTTTTTGTATGTGCTAAGATCGGCTAATGACAAATCCGTGGATTTTTAATCACCATGTATAATGTCTTTCTATACTTGCCTAAGAATATGGTAAAACTAATACCGTTTGAATAAATTTGGCCAAGGTAAGATATAATAGACTACAATATCTCATTTTTGTTTGCGAAAGTCGTTTCCAAAATTTTCAAGTTTCAAATCATGCTTAAGAAAAACAAAGCCATCAAGCATTATATTGGTTTAAGTAAAAATTTCCTTGTGTGTGTGAAACAGATTATTCTGGATAAAAAATAAAAAATTTGGATTTTTTGGTATGCCTGATGTGCAACTTTAATGCGTGTATGGCTTTACTCTTCAATAACGTATGCATATTTAACGAAATTTCCAAGATGCCAACTGTTCAAGACGTTGGACGAAAAAAGTACGTTAGAATTAATTGAAAAAGATGATAAATGCATGTTGTCAACAAATAAATGTTGATAGCTTTTAATTTTAAAATTCGTCAAATTTAGGGCAAAAATCGTCATATCGTCAAAGTGCTATTATTAGGCCCAATAATGTAAAAAGGACGATAAATCGTCAAGTCTGGCAGATATAAATATGTTATTGTGAATGCTTTCTGTTAAAGCTGGCTGCACTAGTGACGGAAAATTCAATACTATTGTACTATTTTCAATAAGTTTATATTAAATTTATTACAGTAGCTCCATGATATAAAAAGTACTTTTTGAAATCTGTAACGTTGAAATATACTAACCAAAATTATGGAGAAATCAAATACTTAAAAAAAGACTTAAATTTTCTTCTGGTATTTTCATTTTCAAAAAACAGAAGAAAACATTGGCAAATTTTGGAAAACTTAAAATTTTACCTCAGTGTGGCACGCCTGAGAGCTAACCGATTTGGCTAAAGTATTTACTACGTGTGTTATAGCCCAAGTATCATAATAATCCGCACAGCTTAGTTTTTCATTGTCACCCTAATGTACATTTTGCACATGTATTACATGCATATATGTACATTAGACTGACAATGGAAAAACATAAAATAGCTGTGCTGATTATTAAAGTACTTTGTCTAAAACACACGTTGCGAAAATTTTAGTCAAATGGGATAACTCTTGGGCGTGCCACATTGAGGTAAAATTTTAAGTTTTCCAAAATTTCCCAAAGTTGAACTCAATTTATAAAAAGTGATTTTTCATTAAGTGAAGATAAAAATTTTGACCGAATTGGAATAACTATCACGGGCGACCTCTAGTGGTAAAAGCTCAAATTTTGTGAAATTTAAAAAAATGAAGCATAATTTCCAAACAACAACCTTTGATTGGGTGGAGGTAAAAATTTGAGCCGAATTCGAGAACCCTAAGGCGTCCTTTTTTTATGCTTCATTTTGGTAAATTTCACAAAATCTTAATTTTAAATTCATTGGGGCACGCCTGGAAATTATCCGATTTGGCTAAAATTCACCACTTGAGTTTTATAATAATGCCACAGTAATCCAAACAGAGTTTGTCTAAATTAACAAATAAATATTTCGTTGCCACTCTAATTTACATAATTTCATAATCCAAACGCGCATAAAATTAATCATAAATTATAATGCGGAGCATAGCGCCTCTTGCAGTCGGTGAGCATTAAAATAGACTCTTCAAATATTCTCAATAATGGCTTCCGACTCTAAAAGTCGCTATCTTCCACATTAGCATTATTTTTTGTTTTATGTGTGGTAAGTAACCATGTGTTAAGACGTGCAAGTACTTGCATTCAATTTCTGTGCACGTATTATCAATTTAGGATAAACGCCCGACTGCCTTGCAAGTTGCATGAATGTTTCCTTGCAAGTTGGATAAATCTGAGCTAACAAACTTTTAACATGCGCACATTTCAGGGAAAAAGTTGTCATTATACTATTTGACTAGATTTTTGATGAGATTGATGCTCTAATATGTCATTAACTGTTTTCTTTATGTATACTTGGAGAAAAAAAACTATAATTCCTTTTATATATAGATAAAATAAGTGAAAACTATTATTACAATTTTACCACAGTCCAGTATTTTATTTAAAAAAATTTATCTTGGTAGCTATGCTTGTGTTTTCCACATTAACTTGCAGTACCACTTGCCGGATAACAGCAAACTTATATAAAGAAATTATAATAATAATTAATTCCACTTTTTCCCCCGCTAATTTTAGTTTTGTCTTATTTTATGTATATATAAAAAGAATTATAGTTTATTTCTCCAAATATACATAAAGAAAGCAGTTAATAATATATTAGAGCATCAATCTCATTAAAAAACTAGTCATAAAAATATAACGTCAACCATGAAATGTGCGCATGCTAAGAGTTTGCCAACTCAGATTTATTTAACTTGCAAAGGAACATTAATGCAACTTGCAAGACAGTCGGAAATTTTCGTTGATAACACGTACACAAAGCTTGCATGCAAGTACTGGCACGTCTAAAAGTAGGGTTAAAGAACCGTTAAATGATATTCGGAATGGAAAATTATAAGAGAAACGAGTAATTTCAAAATTTTTCGGAACAGTCTGGAGTTTTCTAGTTCGATTTTAATGAAATTAGTTCGATACCTCTTATAGTTCGATACTTCTTAAGCAGCCCACGCACTTGCAATATAATTGTGCACTTTTACATATTGTACAATAGTCTCGCTAATGTCTATGTCATATTCGCAGTAGTGAATGGTAAGTCGATTTCGATTGTAGTCGAAAATTGATTTTCAATGCCAAAAATCGTTTGTAATTGATTTTTAGTTGTCAACTTTATACTGAAATCGACTTTTGGCTCCTATTAATCGAAATTAGAAAAACGAGCAAAGAATGAAGTTCAAAAAGAAATATCGTGTTTTGCTTTTCTAAATACTTTCTTCATAAGGAAGCATGGCTTAATTTAAAAAGGCGTATCTCGATTTGTTTTAAATGGTGTTTCTAACGTTTTCTGTTAGCCAACTTCAAAATACTTTCTTCATAAGGAACTAAGAAAGCTAATGTCGAAAATAATGGTTTTATGGTCATTTAAGGATCATTTTTTTATGTACACAGAAAAAAGTTTGAACATAAATAGTATGAAAAAGGTTCATAATCTATTATTCATATATTTTAGTAATTTATAAATAAAAAACAGGAATTTTTTCATTCCCAGTATGAATTTAGCTTTCAATAAATAAATTTATGAAATCAAAGTTGCTTTGAAAAGAACTTTCTATTTTTGCCAACAAATTCTGAAATGTGTTTTTTTTATTAATATAGTGTGCAAATACAGTTTGTTTCAAATAGTCTGTTTGGCAGAAAGGAAAGAGTTGTGCCTAGTACAACAAGCTCAATACTTGAATTTTTAAAAATATTTTTACTAAGATAATTTAGGTAAAAATTCCTAACGTGAATGAAAAAACTTTGGAAAAAATTTCATGTTATATTCATAGCATTTATGAAAAAATTCCTTTGATATAAGTACTTTTTTCTCTGTGTAAGTGTTCTAGTTTTTATTCAGAGTTTTCCTTCTCCTATCAAATAACGAAAAATCAAGTTACTCTTTTTTATATTAAGCCATCGATACATTCAATATAGAAGAAGCGTTTCTTGAGTTTTAGTTATTTTAGAGGAAACATTTAATAAAATTCCAGTTTGAGATGGCTTTGGTCAATTTTTTCATTTGCTTTTGCACACTTGCAGTTAAGAAGCAAATAAAAAAGTTTCATGATATATTTCATCTTGCAAATTTAGTATAAAGCTTCGCCCACACTTCGCAAATATTTATGACATAAGCGCAAACACTACTTTTGCTCAGGGTTATTGTGATTGAACTTGTTTTTTATATTACAAAATAAAACTAATTATACTAAAAAAAGCTATTTTCATATAATTTCTAATGAGTGTGAACCCACATATAAAAAAATTTGGAATTAATGAATATGAAATTTTGATTGTTGGTCACGTTTTTTCGTCAAATATTTGCCAAGTGTGACCGTAGCCTTACACTCACACTTTTTCACTAAACACTGAAACTTATTTTACTTTCCACTCAACTTACAACGATTTTTTCAAATATGTATGCAATAAACGGCCATGTCACAGAGTTCAATTCCGTTCGGAAACGGAGTTCGATCCACCCCATTTTTGTGGCAGCTGGTGTCTAAAAAAGACAAGTAAAGAGCCAAATAAACTACGCAAGTGGCTTGGGAAACATACATTTTTCATTTGCACACAGACTATGCAAAACTGGCTCGTACAAGCAAAGATTTTGCACATTAATCACTAATTTAAATTATAATGTTCCACGGCAACCTCACTCTATGGAAATTTTGTTGGAAATGAGCTAATTTTACAATAGACTATACAATCAGGTTGCCACAAATTCTATATGGCAGTCAAAATATCTAACTTTTTTGATTTTTCTGCAAGCAGCTTGCCAAACGTAAATGCACCGCCATATATTATATAACAGGCTTGTACAAACGCAAATTTCTGTCATGTTTGGCAAGCCACTTGCGTAGGTTATTTGGTCCTTAAAATACGCAAATTTGTCAGGTGTGTGTAGACTGTTGGTTGCGCTGGTATGCTGAGGTATGCTCCGGCTAGGGCACAGAATATGGAACCGAATACTCACTTTTGACAGCAAAAAAAGCCTGTTATCAAGTGTTATGCAGTTTTACATGCAAAGTGATCTTACTAAGATCATATGAAAGATATAGTTATATTAGAAACCACATTATAAAATAAGATAATGTTGTTGTATAGTGAAGGGTCTAGTTAGTAGTCTACGGGCTAGGGCTTGACATCTTGGGGTGGATTGAATTCCGTTTCCGAACAGAATTGACATCTGTGACATGGCCGAATATTGTATAATGGATGGGCCCGTTTATAAGTCTGTACTGAAAAATTTGTTGGCCTAAATACAAGCCCGATACACTTTTTGAAATATGTACCTAGAATTTGTCCCAAAACTATTGTGAATTAAAATTTTTAATAAGCCCAACTCTATAAGAGACAGCTGGCTTACAGTAGTTTGATTTGTTTACACTTTAAAATTTTGTGGTAGAAAATATAGCAACAAGTTCTTTTGGGCAAATTTTAATAATAAAATATGAAATTGAGCAAACAAAAATATTTCAATACGTGCAAAATATAAAATGAATCGGTATAAAGTAAGTTCCTTAGTAGGAGAGGGATCATTTGGTTTAGTATATAAAGCTATACGCAAAGATGATGAGCAGACAGTGGCCATTAAAGTTATATCCAAAGTAAGTTATTTTTTTTAAATCAGGAAAATGCTGAGTATATCCTAACTTGTACGTATGTATATTTTATTGTGCGAAACTTAGAGAGGACGTTCAACACGTGAATTGAAGAATCTGCGGCGAGAATGCGACATTCAAGCCCAACTTAAGCATCCCAATGTCATTGAGATGTTAGAGTCTTTTGAAACCAAAAATGAATTGGTTGTGGTTACAGAATTCGCCCTCATCGACTTGCATCGTTACATGTCGCGTAATGGTGCATTGACTGAGGAAAATTCGCAGCGTTTAATTTCTCATTTGGTATCTGCATTGTATTATTTGCATTCGAATCGCATCCTGCATCGTGATTTGAAACCACAAAATGTTTTACTCGATGAGGACCTGCATGCTAAATTGTGTGACTTTGGTTTGGCCAGAAATATGACAATGAGTACTCATGTATTAACATCCATTAAAGGAACACCTTTGTACATGGCTCCAGAGCTATTAGCGGAAAAACCTTATGACCACCAGGCTGATTTATGGTCCTTGGGTTGTATTGCATATGAAACCATGGCCGGACAGCCTCCTTTTTGTACTACGTCCATCTTGCATTTGGTAAAGATAATCAAACACGAAGAAGTGAAATGGCCCAGTTTTCTCAGCAGTGAATGTCGATCTTTTTTGCAGGTATTTTTTGGGAAAATATGAAATAATAATTTTTATGAAGACATGTAAATTATAAATTGGTTATACTAACATCTAAATTTTTGTTGTTAAAAGGGTTTGTTGGAAAAAGATCCTTCCTTGCGTACTAGCTGGGCTGAGATATTGTGCCATCCATTTGTTGAAGGGAAACTTTACATAAAAGCCGGCATTAAAGCTGAAAACTCTCCTTTTATTAATCCTCAAATTAATAAAAACAAATCTAAAAATTCTAATACAAAAGAAAAGTAAGTAAAACTCATTGGTTTAAAATTATCAAATTTTAATACGCTGAAATATTTAAACAGTTTGGATATTAACAAAATAACAAAAAATCTACGAACAATTAATATTAATGAAACACAAGACAATTTGATGTGTTCACGCGACAGTATTAATGCTATACCACCAAGTGATATAGAACAACTGGAAACGGATGTGGAGGATAATATCAATCGCATCTCGGTGCCATTTACCGAACAGTCGTATCAAAATGACAACGATAAAACTGCTATAAATAATGATCTAAAACCGCCTGATATTGTATCAATACCAGTGGTAAATTCTCAGACTTGTTTTATAAGCGGTAACAACAATATGATTTTAAATAATTTGAATGATAATTTTGCTTTAAATGAAGCCACCAAAAGTGCTGCAAGTAGCATTAATAAAAATAAACCTGCCACAGGTAATAATGCGGTTAAGAAATCGCGGAATAAAGCTTTGGAAAAACGTAAACTCAGTCAAAATCTGGACAACTTTTCTCTACGTTTGGGTCACAATATGGAAAATGACAACCAAATAAAGTCTAGCGATAAAACAACAGTGTCGAAAAAAGAGCAGGAAAATAATTTAAAAGATTCGAAAAGCAATAACACTATGAAAACTTCCAATCAATCAGGAGAGGAAAAGCAAAGCACTGAGTACGTTTGATTAGTCTATTTTTTCTGTTATATATAAGGAATATAATTATTATGTATCATATACATACTTCTTTCTGTACATATATAATTTTCTAGTAATTCACCTCCTTGTTTATTGCCTGGCTGGGACTCTTGTGATGAATCTCAAAGTCCTCCTATTGAAAATGAGGAATGGCTGGCTTTTCTACACCGTTCTATGCAGGAAGTTCTTGATGGTGAACTAGAGTCTTTAAAGCAACAAAATTTGGTACTTTGTCTTCCTTATTAATATTCTGATTTTAGATAAAAATGTCTTTATTCCTTTTTATATCAAAAGGTCAGTATTATTGTGGCCCCATTACGTAACTCCAAAGCAATACCCAAAGTTGTAGACAGTGTTGCTCAGTTGTTGTCTTTGCCGTTTGTTTTAAATGAACCATTAAACGTTATAGAACTTATAAAAATGGTAATTAAAATGAAAATGTATGCAAATGTATTTTTATTTTATTTATTTTTTAACTAAGGTCTATGTTGATGTTAAACTAGTGCCAAACTTAATGTATGCTTCTAAGCTCCTAATTTATCAACGTCCAATCGATGATTCAACCGCCTCTTTACCATTATCTAACAATCCGCAACGCAAAATACGCACTGTCAGTGAGCTAAATAATGAAGAAATCAAATGTACTTCCCGCCTTTATGAACTCATTTGTCATTTGGTTCTAATTAAGCAACAATTCTTGACACAATTCTGCGATGCAGTCGCAATACTGGCAGCAGATGAATTGCTAATAAATTTTCTCAATCAGGACTTTAAAAATGTATATGGTATGCGCATAGCAAATTGTGTATTGGCCTTATTAGGTTGTGTTTTAAGAGAGCTACCGGAAAATGCTGAGCTAGTGGAAAAAATAATATTTTCTCCCAAAGTGGACTTGCTGGCTCTGTTAAAAACTTCTAATGATTTGTTGAAATTGAGAATGTGTATGTTGATGCGATTGCTAGGCAGGTTTAGTTTAAGAGCTTTACAAAACTCTTGGTCTGCCAATGTAAAGCAAGCAATTGAAGATTTGGCTCAAGATGAACACTTAGAAGTAAAAGAGGTAAAAAATAAATAAATATAACAATTTTTGATTATTAATTACTTCGAATGATTTATTTTTAGGAAGCAGAAAATACTTTAAATGAACTACGTCAATTTACATTTTATTCTTAAATTGAAAGATGGCATAAAAATCTTTTATAATCTAAGATTTCTTTTAAACTAATAATTTTTTTTTGTAGTTTAGATTAAAACATGCGGTTTTATACATGTTTTCCTATATAAAACTATGTACATGTTTTATTAAAAACAAATTCAGCGGAAACATAGTATAAAACATTTACTTTTTTAAATTACGTTTTTTTAATTTAATTTATTTGTTGTGGTTCTTCAATGGAGGATCTCCCAGATGTTAAGCTGATGTAACCATCTGATAGTTCCTCCATTGGAGGACAACAAATGTTAGGTTGATTTTTTAAAGATCTACTGACGAGTTGGCATTAGCACCCAACGAAATACCGGCATATTGATTAAATTTTTGAACATAAATTCCTGAGCATATCTCGAATAAATTAATACATTTTAATTTAATTTTAATTCAATAATATTAATAGTAATTAATTTACTATTTTTTATACTTAAGCATTTATTAAATTTAAATATTATGAGAATATGTCTGCAAAAGATCCTTGAAAATAATCTATAATCTCGTTTAAGGAACCTCCAATTGTATCGAAATTAAATATATTAAAACTATTACAATCTTCTTCATACATTTCATTCAATTTTTCAACGTCTTTTTCCGATAAACCTTTTCTCTGACCAAAACTAGCATAAGGATCCTATAAGTAAAGTAAAATTTTTGTCATTCAATTAAAATCCTTTACTATTTGTTTTTGTTTTAAAGCATACCAGTGGTTCTATAGTATTTTTGCCATTTTTAGAAAACGCCTTAGAACTGTAATGCATTATACTCTGGTAGTCATATTCTATACCAAAATTAGTAACATGAGTACGTGCATACTTATTAAAATTGTGAGCATGCCCTGGTAATATATTCTCCCAATTAATTTTAACATATTCATCTCTTTCAGTAGCCGATTGCTGATGATAAAAGCCTAAGGCGTGTAATAGCTCATGGACGACAACACCATGTGTTACACATTTAGGTGTATTTAGATTAAGTACCTAAAAAATATACATCTTTAAAAATTAACGTTTTATCAAAGTTTTATTTTTTTAGCTACATACTTGACCACCTTGCCTTCTGCCGACACTAGACCAGCAACCCGAATAGTTGCCTTTAAATATGATCCAATTTTTGTCTCCTTTTTCGTATGGACGAAAACGTATGCAAGTTTTATCGTGATACTCCTTAAAGGCCCTCAAAATCGTCATCATTTGCATATCATCTGTAAAAAAATGAATCCTGCTATTAATTTTTGTTATCAATAAACATATGCTTTTCATTAGGAAAAATACAATGGTTAACAATTCACAAGGTAGTATGTAGTAAAAACAGTATTTTGATATAATTATTTCTGGTTAAAAATTAGTACACATTCAGTTTTCCTCAATGTTAACTCTAGTGCTTTCGCCATAAATTTATTTTGATTTAATAAAATTTTTATTAATAAAAATATTGTTACTTACTAAAATCTTCACTATCTATATAAAATGGCACTGTGGCATCGGGCCAGGTGGCTTTCTCGTTCAACAAACCATTACGCAAATACTCGCGATGCAGCATTATATCACCTTCAAATAAACCACTATGCTCCCATATATGATCTTCATGCTTTTCGTTCCAAAACTCAAACGCCGGACCTTTGAAACAATTTCATATTTTTAACTTTCGTTGTGTACAACGATTTAATTAAATAATAGTTACCACATACTGTTGTGTTGTCTCAACATTTGCATATTTGGACCCCAACGCGGTTTGGGCGGTACTACGGGGTTCCAATTGGTTACAGCTTGAACATAAATTACAACAATTGTAATGAAAAGTGTTAAACTTAAGTAAAATTTTAATAACATTTCTTAACACATTAAATTAGAGCGAATAAAAAAATAAATTCACTTTCTGTGCGGGGGTTAAAAACTTAAAGAAATGCTTTTAAGTTTCTCGTGGTACTTTTATAGCTTCGATTTCTTTTCCGCTTGAAGTCAGTTCAATATTCACACGCTTTTTGAATTTTTTAATAAGAAGTTTTCAATTTCAATTTACTTTCGAATTGAAGAACACTTAATCGATCGATTGTGCTGTTGTTAATCAAGCTGATTCGCATTATAAGACTGACAAGAGTGTGTAATTCAGCTTTTGATTTGCTGTTGCTTTTGTTTTTACATATACGAGTTAAAAGCTGAAAGTTTAAGTAATTCTTGTCACCGTATTTTTAAATTTCAGTATATTTGTTTTCTGATTTGATTTGTAAAAAGAAATTAAACATGTCTTACAACTACATATGTAATAGATTTTCAGCAAAGGTTGCATTTTTTAAAATTCTCGAATTTTATCCCTTTAACCATAAACTATTTCTATTTTCAATATTTCTTGGACGATTTTGACTTCTGGATAATATGCAGCAGATTTTGTGGTAGTCTTTTTGAAGATCTTTAGGAATAGACCTAATCATTTTAAGATAACGTCGTTTCACTAAAATTGTATAACTGTAACACCAAAACTTATGTATGTATGTACATAAGTGGTAAATGTAGGTGATTTAATATTCGATAAAGATTAGAAATTTTTGAATTGAAGCTTATTTTAATTTTTACTAATTTAGGACACTGGGTTAGCGTTATTCGGCACAATACCTGCATACAAATTACATATTGGAATATTTTTTTCTTTCTGAAATCATATGTTATATTATTATTTTTATTGCGTTCTCTCATTCCCCTTAGTTGAATTATTAACTTTGTATAATCAATCATAAATGCGGGGTACGAATAAGTTCAATTGAAGATAATCATTATCAATAATAAACATTTAGTGGGAAGCTATCTTGCTTACGTTTTATTTCTTTGAGAAACCGTGATAGATTGATGGCGTTATAATAATTTATATGTTAATTTAGTAAAATAAGCATAGGAAATCGATTCCGGAGGAAAGACTTTTGTGCATCTGTAGAATTATTATTTTTAATTTGTAAAACTAAAGCTTTACAATTGCGTTTGCTTCAAACAAGAAACTATAAGTTGATTCGGATAATTATTTGATTCTAACAGACCGATATTTTAGCCATAAAGTATTCTTAATAGATTTAAAATCTTGAAATGAATCTATAAAAAGGAATATTAATGAGGCCCCAGTATCCTGTCTCTAAAAATTATTAAAAACATTTTTTATTAGGAAACAAATTCATGCAGTTCATATTAAAAACGGTGACTAATGTTGTTAACAAAAAGACTTAATTGGTATTATATTTCTTTCACACATGCATCTGTAAGTAATTTTACTTTTACACAACTTATGACTTAAGCCCCATTCACATATGACAGTAATCACGACAGTTGCTGTCACGACAGCAAAGTCCCAATATCAATTGGGCTTGGCAATGGGTACGTTCGTAAATTCAGTAATTGTGCAATAATCAAACTTCTTGGAATACTTTTTTTCGTCAAAACTTTCTTTTTACAAACACTTGACAGTGCTGCAACAACGGCAGCATTTTTATTATCAGCTGCCATGGCAGTACTATCACGACAGTTACTGTCATGGTGTGCACGGGACCTTATACAGGTACTCATAATTGTTATGTATAGAGTTGTGTAGCAGATATTGTTTGCTTTTATACTCATTTGTTCGACTCATGGTAAAGAAAGTTCTGCCAAAAGTTCTTTGAACTTTTTAGAATTGTTTGGTGTAAAAAGAAAGCACAGTGGGACGAACTACAACAGAATAATTGACGGGATGAAAAGCAAAGGGGTACAAGTGCCAAAAACTAAAAAAATTTCGTTATCAATGTTGAAATCAACACTTAATACCAATATATATCACTCTACAAAAATTCAGACCTCAAAAGACGGAAACTAAAAATATTATGTATGAAATGCATGGGAATAAAAAACCTTGAAGCTTAATTACTCAGAACTTTCTTTTTTGCACTTGTACCCCTTTGCTTTTAAGCCTCTCAATTGTGGTAAATTCTAATTCAACAAAAATAAAAATAAATAAATATAAAAATTTTTGCAGATCTTCGGTTTATAATTTGTCTATTTTTATATACTTCATCCGCATTCATAAAAACTTAAAACAAACAATTTTTCCGTTAAAACCAAAGATTTTAGTTCGGTATGCATCCGATATCGATATATCGTCGATACTTCGAATTTGCCGATATATCGGTATTTTTATAATCGATACAACGATACTTTTCGAAATATGAATTTGCATTAGAGTAACCCTTAAAATTAAAAGTTAGACTTCTTCCAGTCTGAGCGGCTAGTTTGGTGGATATTGATAAGAAATTATAATGCCAAATTTTCAGATCAATCAGTTTGGGGATAAGACTAAAGATGTGCAAATGTAGTGAATTTTTCGTGTCAGGCGTGATTCACGCGTGACTCACGCGTGATCGTGATTAAATTAAAAAATAATCACGCATTCGTGCGTAAGTGTGATTTAAAAATTAAATATCGTGCGTGATCGTGCGTGATTTTAAAAATGTAGTTTTCACGCACTCACGAAATTACATTTCGTAGCTTGCTGAAAAAAATTTCCTCTTTACTCCTAAAATATTTTGATTTAATTTGCGAATTTTATACGACATTTCTGATAAGTTTCTAATTTTAGATCCGAGTTTTCTGCGACACGTCGAAAATTCCTTAAAAGATTCGTCAGAATTCGTAGAGAGTTTCGGCAAAGTTTTTAGAATTTTCTCAGACAAAGAGGTTAGTTTTCTTGTTAACCACACATAACTGATTTTGGATTTCAGCTAACGTTATACTCTCTTCATACAAACTGATGTATCGAAATTGTATGGTGCTTTGCATCAAATATTTGAAAAATAATAGGAATTATAACTTTTTGAAGAAATTGTTGTAGTTCGCAGTTATGTGTATTGAGCGTTACTCGTTTTTAGCATGCTTCAATATTCAGTTTAATTAATTAAATAACAGCATAGGGTTGCACTTCTAAATATTTAAAAGTTTTGCGAACTTTGTTAAATGGTTTAAATTGCAAAAAGTTTCATAAATCAATAATAATGTAATGTATTTTTTAGTGTGTAAATAAGGAGTTTATGTTAAAACTTATCGAAGATTATACATCTGAATTGTTTTAAATTCAAAATATAGTGGGTTCTAAAAAATATTAAATTCGTAAGAAAATAACAAAATTCTTAAATATAATTATCTATATATTTTAGGGTGGTAAAAAAAAGTTAACAGCAGCGGAATGGCACAAACGATATGGAGAGCATTATCCGTTCAGAAATTTCTGATTTTCTTTCAAAAAGTCATTCCCAGAACAACCGTGAAAGCAAATATAACGCTCTATCCACAAAAATTAAAAAAAAATCGAAAAATTTTACACCTTCTATAACTATAACACCTTCTCATATTTCTATTAATTAAATAGGTAAAGTTAAGAAAAGAATATTAAAAACCCAAAATGTACACTCACAATGAGAATCCCCATGGATATTATTTCAAAAACTCTTTTTCATATGGACACTAAAAAATTATTAAAACTTGAATGTTCGATTTGTGTTTTTGTGGGATATAAAAAAATAAATATCGTGAAAGTTTAAGCTTTTGTCGTGCGTGAGCGCGCGTGATAAAATCAAATTTGATCGTGAGCGTGCGTGATCGTGAGAGTTTTAAAATTTGCTGTGCGTGAAAAAAATATTTTGTTCGTGATCTTGCGTGATCGTGAGCGAAAACACACTCACGCGCACATCTCTAGATAAGACATTCCACCAGCTCGCTCAAATTTGGGAAAAGTCATTCAATTTCATTTTCTTGCCTCATTAATATTAATTTTAAAAAATGTGTTTAAGAAGAAAATCAAGGCGAATTCATACTAGGTGACCGCAAGATCCCAGATGTTTACGAAAATGTTTACACATTTAACCTGGCAGCAGTGTTAATGTATCAACTTTTTTGACAGCCCGAATGTTAATTCTCTTGCGACTACCCGGTGTTGATCTACCTTGAAGAAAATGTTGCTTGTGAAGCTTACAACATTTTATATCTAAAAAACTTTTCTCTAATGCTAGGAACACAACAGGGACGAACGACGAATTTCGTTCAACACGACGAATTCATCGTATGAAGCACAATGGCGGCGAAAACGTAACAGCTGTTATAATTGATAAATCTGTTTACTGTGTGTGCAAAGTGTGACATTTATTAAAAAAATAGTACATATCTACATACTTGAAAAATTAAACATGATTAAAAACACAAATTTTTATAGTTAATTATTATCCATATTTATTTCAAATGCTATAAAATAAAAATAAAACAATAATTTAAGTAAAAATTAACTTTTTTACTAAGACAATTGAAAACTAAAACCAAACATGGTCACTTAGTACTGATTTGTTCGTCGTTCGCCGGCGTAATGCTAGGAACACAACTAGGACGAACGACGAATTTCGTCCAACACGACGAATTCGTCGATAAAAATTTGCTATGTAAATTCGTCGTATGAAACACAATAGCGACGACAACGTAATAGCTGTTATAATGGAGAAAGTTGTTTACTGTGTGTGCAAAGTGTGACCATATTAAAAAAATAATACATACTTGAAAAATTTAACAATAACAAAAACACAACTAACACCAATTATTATAGTTAATTATTACCTATATTTATTTAAAATGCTATAAAATAAAAATAAAACAATAATTAAAGTAAAAAGTAACTTTATTTACTAAAAAACTTGAAAACTAAAACCAAACATGGTCACTTGGTACTGATTTGTTCGTCGTTCGCCGGCGTAAGAAATAGAAATAAATCTATTAAGAGTTCGCCGCGTATGACGAATTTCGTCCGACGCCGTTATTATGTGTATTTTCATATACACAAATATGTTTTATTTTTGGCGACGAATATTCGTGGACGAAAATTCGTCGTTCGTCCCAGTTGTGTTCCTAGCATAAGAAATAGCAACAAATCTATTCAGAGTTCGCCACGTATGGCGAATTTAGTCCGACGCCGTTATTGTGTGTATTTTCATATACACAAATATGTTTTATTTTTGGCGACGAATATTCGAGGTCAAAAATTCGTCGTTCGTCCCAGTTGTGCATATTCATCGTCAAACTTCAATGCACACTAAGTTTGACGATGACTATATTTTAAACGGTTAATTTAATCGACTAATCATATTAGAGCATTTTTGTAGAGCAGTAAATTTCCTATAAAATTATAATTTGCGCGTATCATAATAATTTTTTGTTAACGAGTTATAGAATTCATAAAAACAAGAAATCTGAACGGTGAGGTTTACAGAAACATTGTAGGTGACCTTTTTTGTAGACAATTCAATTTTCTACAAATATATCAGATGAGATATTTTGTTCCAAACAGTAAATACCGAGATATGAATTTTTCTTTCTAATAATAACGAAAAAATAAAAACCTGAGAGGCGGAGGATCTTTCTATTAAAATTAAGAGCTCTTACTTGGAGTGAATTTTTTTGAGGTGTCTACCAACCTATTTTTCAGAGTATAAAGTGAAACATTTTTTTTTGTCCCACATGCTATAAATGGAATTTCAAAAATTGTGTCATATTCTTCTTTAGCGTGGAATAGCCTAGATATTTATTGAATAATATAATTATACATGCACATATATTTATCTAACTAAAGTCGGTGCGGATTTAGGGGGAAGGGAAAAAGAAATTCTGTCCTCCCCCTTTCCAAAACGAATCAAATATGCTGAGTTTCTAAAAGAAATTTTATAAAATGGTAGGTTTCTGTTAAACGATTCCCACGCTCCCCCCACCAGAGTAGACTGGATCCGTGCCTGAGCTAAAGACAATTTTAATAAGTATTACATGCCGCTTCTTATCCCTCAGTTTTTATTGGAACAAAAAATAATAAAAATCGATTATGTGTCTTAAGTCTTTTGTTTTGATGGGCAAGAAAAATTAAATAAATTGCATGTACGAATATCTTTCACAGTATATATTGCCAAGAAGAAAAAAAAGGTGGACAGACAAAGAAATAAAAGCCTTTCACCACGATTACATAAAAATATTCGCAGCTTGAAACTATCATTGAAAAACTTGTGAAATTTTTAACATTTTGTTCTTAAATATCAAATGAATGCAGATATTTTCTAAAATCTTATCTTTTTATATGTGTTTTTAAACATTTTAAGACACATTAGCGATTAATAATAAAAATAGTTTAATTCTTATTATGTAACATGCATTTTAATTGTGTATCATTGAATAATGATATACGCTGATGTTTTTTTTCAATTTTAATTATGTTCATACATTCTCGTTCATAATTTTTATGTTTGATTTCTGGAAATGTTAAAGCTAAAACAATTTTCTAACAGCGTTAATGATCACATAAAAAAAGCAACTAAAGTAATGAAAAAATTTGCAAAATGTATCAAATACGCGAAAAGAAAATCTCACGCACTTGAAAAAATAGAAAAACAAACATGGAGTATCAAACAATAATTAACAAGTCTTCCCCAACAGAAAATCGCTTGCACAGAATGTGTGCACTACTCACTTACGTATGCACAAAAATAAACACTACACACTGACTCACTTACGACAGCTCATCTAATCATAAAAAATGTTTTGCACTCCATATAAAGTAGAAGTGGTAGGCAGAAGAAGCAGAAGAAGCAGATACAAGAAAATTACAGAGAAAAAAAGAAGAAAAAAGTAAACGAGAAAAGAAAAACCAGTTGAGTTAGTTTCCTTCCGGATTCAATTATTTCTCTTCTCATTGCCATATTTATTCATTTTCCCGTATTTGGCGCCGTCTTGCTTGTGTTTGTTGTTGCTCTTTTAAAAACTAAAATCATGATCATGACCACAGACAAAAAAAAAAAAAAAAAAACGCAACCAGACGCAGCCACCAGATAAACAACAACAAAAATGAAGAAATCTATTGCAAGGCAGTGTGTCAGTAGTGTAATGTTTATTTTTATTATTACTTTTGTTGTTGTTGTTGCTTATGTTTATTTCACAACTTTACGAATCGCTGCCATATGAGTTAAGCCAACCAATATCATCATTAACGCCATCATTATTTTACTACAATGATATGAAATTTTTAATGATCATTATATGGACTGCTTCATATATAAAAGGGGTTTCAAGTAATTTTCTATATCAGTTTGAAGTTCCTAATTCTATTAAGAAAGAATCTGACATGAGATAATTTATATGGAATAATGAAAAAATTGGTTAACTTCAACCATAAACGAAAAAACATAACGACGTGCTGTTTTGCTGAATTAAAAAAAATATCAAAAAACCAAATCTTTTCAAATCATAAGGCCTGTAATTCAATGAAAGTATATAAATAGGCTACGCACTATTTTGTGGTACACTTTTAAGTAGCTTATTGGCCATCAATGTTGATGAAACATATATGGCTTAAAAGGTATTTTTGTGTAGATGTGCACAATATATATTTTTTGCCTAAAAACCGGTTACAAACAAACCGGTTACGGATAAAGTGGTCGAATTTCGACCACCGGGCGGGATCCTAGTACATAGTATTAACTGAAAGAGGAATAACATATCTATACAAGAGTGCAAAATGTATATAATTCATATTTTTGGAGAGAGATAAAATACTAAAAAAACACGTTTTCGGCGAATATCTCGAAAAGGCTTCTTAAGAAAAATAAATGACTTTACGAATATTAAAAAGCAATCCCAAATTAGCTTACAAAAATATCTCTGTTTTGGAGTTAATTTCTTGTAAACTGGTGCTATGTAAATGCAATTTAATTTTCTTTGAGACCTATCGAGCCATAACTGCTAAAAAGCCGTAAGTGACATGGAAATCGATTGATACTTACGCCTTTTTGGCGGTTATGGCTCGATATAACTGCACAGACTGCATATTGTCTGACCTACGACTTCCAATTTTTAACCCTCACCTCTCTCTGCACATCATCTGAGTTTTGTTTTCGTAATAACTCTCATTTACTTTTTGAGAATTTTTGCATTGCGTACTAGTTCTTTGATGGGCCTGTATATGTATTTTAACTTAAAGCATACCCAGTAAAAAAGTTTCGTGTTTTTTGAAGCTCTAAAGAAATAATTCGCTTTTAAAATATAAGCTTGTTCAGAAACTGATTTCATAGCGCCACAACAATGCACGTTTTAAAGCGAGAAAATTAGCAAATGTACACACATCCAATGGGTAGTATGAATAAAAAAAAATATTAGCTTTTTACTTACATAAAAGCTTCGTACACAAGTTACACAAAAAATGTGATTTTATTGTACTGATCTAACGCAGGCTCTTAAGCGAGAAAGAAGAGTAAGTTTATTTCAGTTTCTTGGTGCCATTTTGCAACAGTGTTTTTAGCCGCGTGGTTGGTACGTTGGACTACAAACCTGAAGGATCTTAGTTTGATATTAGATGAAGTTAAAATAACAAACGGCGAGTAAAAATATAAAATTAATAATAATAAATACAGTTACGAAATAATAAAATTTCATAATCACGTTAACGCTGCCAATCCACATCGAACCATTTTTTCATATGTTTTCAGTTTTAGTGCTGAAAATGTTGATGATTTTCAGCGCTTCAAAAGCGCTTTTATGAGCAAAAATGTAGTACCCCAAACTGGCAACTCGCCACACAAAAATCAGTAGCGATATTAGCAGGTTTGTCAGCGCTACTTTTACTCCATAATAGTAGAAACGTGCTTTATTGGAAGCAATTATTTTTACTGGGTAATAAGTCATATAAAAAAAACATACAAAATACAAATTCTATCAAATGCTTTAGATCTTTGATCACCTTTATCACATAGTGCTTTACTATAATTATATTCGTTTATCTGAGTTGTTGCTTTAGTTTTGTTTCTTTTCTTATCACTAGAACCGCCGAAAGTTACAACTCCCCTACAATTGCCGCCGCGACAAAATTGTCGCGCCTATATTTATTGCATCTTTTATTAATAATTGGTACAAAAATTATGATGAAAATGAAATGTAAAATTTTTGAAATGCGTTTGTTATTAATTTACATTACTTTAATAACAAATTCGGAAAATTTTTGCTGAAAACGGACCATTGAAAGATTTTTGTAAAATCAAACAACACATTTACTAAAAATAAAAATGGTTTGATTTTTGGTGTAAATAAAAGCCAAAAATGAAACATTTACTGAACCTGACAAGCTTTTTATTACATATAGAAGCTAATAAAATTTAAGTTTTTTTTCTTTTTTGTTCTAGGTAAACTCCATTTTGTTTTATTAAATTTGCGTAGTAAAAAGTATAATACGTTTTCAGCTTAATAAATACATAAAATTAAGAAATGTCAAAAAGTCTCAGAAATCGGAATAAAAAAAAAAAAATAAAGAAGTTATGGGCCACTAAAGCCACATGAGGGACAAAAATGGGACGGTGGCAGTCCTAGTGTTAAAGATATTTTTAAACGATAAGCTATTATTTGAAAATGACATAGAATGTGTGTTAGGCCAAACAGATTCATGAACAAAGTTTTAGTAGATCTCGTAACTGCATCTAAATATTCTCACGTACCAAATCATTTCGATTTCTGGGAGCGAAGATGTCAAACTGCCAGCTAAAGCCTATGAAATCCCCCCATTAAAGAAATAAAATAAACAAAGATGAAAAATATTTGCACAACTAACAACGCCGATTGATGATGAAGAAGATGTTGGGGATCCTCAACATGATAATTGTGGTTTGGTTGGTTTTCTTCCTTTTAAAGTTATTTTTAAAAGAAAATGGAAATATTCACATTAAATGTACAAGTCTATGTGCAACGTAAACACATACATATATACATACAAACATACATACATACATACATACATACATACATACATACATACATACATACATACATACATACATACATACATATGTATGTATGTACATAAAGACGTTAACATGTATCATATTCGCATCAGTTTAAGTTGTATTTTTGTAATTTTATGCGTTTTTTGTTGTGTATTTTTATACCAGAAATCGGTTGACATTTATGTTTGGATACTGCCGATCGCTGTGGCAGTTTTCCTATGAAAACTAATCAATAATCAATTAATTTTAGTTTAATTGAGAGAAATTTGAGAAATGCGAATATGGTGCAATTTTTACATGATGATTATAAAAGACTGTTTGTGTGCAAGCTAACAACTTGCTACTGACTGACTGGCTGGTCAGCTACTCGGCTGGTTCAATTGGTTGATCGAATGTTCAATCGATCTATCTTTGTATCGTTCAATAGTTAGATGGATGGATGGCACTTAGGCGAAAGTGTTAATTGACATTTTTTGTTTTTATTATTTGGGAAAGTTTTTTTTTCTTCCATTTTTACTCAACAATATCTTTTCCGAAAAACAGTACAAAATATCAACATCATTTCAGTTTAAACATGTTGAAACATAACTGAAATGCGATTTTTTCTCTATTAATTTTATGATTTTTCTTCGTTGTTGTTGCTGTTAGTTTTTTTTTTTTGTGTGAGTAAAATTATACCAAACGCAAACATATTTTAAGTGAAAATATACATTATAAATGAAGAACTTGAAAAAAGTTGTATGAAACAAAATCAAACAAAGGCAAAGAGGAAACTATATATATGATGTATGTATTCGCACAAACATGAAGATTTTTTTCTTGGTAAAATATAAATGAAAGACTTCAAACACAAGTTGATTTCCATGCCAATGCCATGCCATCATGGTCTTCACAGTTCAATCACTTGCACTCACAGTTGGTGATTGATTTGAAATTAATAAATATCTCGCATTTTTTAAGCTCTCGAAATTTCTAACTTTCATTTAAAATTTATGATGAAATTTTAAAATTTAAGAAAATTATGAAAAAAAAAATTAAATTTGGTGTACGAGTTTTTAGTTGTAGATATTAGAAAAATTTATAAAACAAGCAGGCGTTTCATAAAGGTTTATAACTTTTAGGGCCATTATTACAACTCAGCAGTAAAGTGGAAGATAGTTACTGGCATGATAAGCAGAAGTGACCGGTAAACTGACCTGCAACAATTTTTCATTATTACAACTTTCCTGTAAAATAAAAATTATCTTTTTCAAAGTATGGCTATACCAGAGCACAAGTGGCAACGTCATACATATGTATTTACAATGGCACAGATAACAGGTACACACAAGTGTACAACAAGTATAAATTTGTTGTAGAAACTGCACTACAGTTGTCAAAAAATGTGGAAAGATGGATGGAATTATCAGCGCAGGTAGCTCTATAATGAAATGTCCAATACCTTAAAGAAGGGAAGCTCCATATAGTGACGAAATTGTGATAATTTCATCACTCCACTAAGTTTGCCGAGTAAGGTCATGTGTTCTAGTGAGTTCACATGTTAGATACGTCTTGGTGTTTACTTGATAAAGAAGCAAGTATGGCAGCCTATGAAAATGTGTACCGATAAAAGTTAGCGGAAGAATGAACTTCCCAGTAAGTAATCCCACACTTTTAGGTTAAATTAAAGTTGTAATAATGAAAAACTGTTTATCCGTCCGATAAAATGCTAATTATAACTAAAGCCGAGTTGTAATAATGGCCCTTAGTATTATAATACACAGACAAACATAACAAAGGGAATTTCTAGTGATCCAGAATTTGGAGAAGTTACTGAATATCACCAAAGGCTAACTATTATGGTTTAATGCTAACAGTATGTGCCGCGGCATTTGACACTACTTGGCTATTGATCCGAGGGGGAGATTGCTACCGCCAACTTGTACAAATAGTACAGCCGTACTGTATTTTTCTTGAAGCCACTCCACTCTTGTGATGTCTTTCGCACAAGTAATTATAAGTTTTTATTAACTGAACAATAATCAAAAAATATTTCGGAAATGTGTTGAAAAGTAACAATGCATGTGGCTATATGTTTTTGATGTGTAAACATCTATACACTAGGGGGTAAACATCTTTTTCACAATACAATCACAAATTTTGAGTAAGATTAATCTTAGTTGAGTAAGATTGTAATAACGCGGTGTGAGCTGTGTATGAGTGTACTAGTGTAATCATACGGACAACAAGAAGTACAGAGAAACTTAACAGCTGCATAGAAATACACTAACACTGGCAAAGGGAGTCTCAAGGTCAAACTCCTGCAGTAAGGTCGTACGTTTGTTGGTTGGTGCTGTGTTGCCATGTTTTTGAATTGAGTGAGTATTTCGGCGTTGCCGTTTTTGATTTTTGCCGGGAACTTATGGGATTTAGGGGATTTTGTGTCCAGTTTTTCGGGATTCAGACCCCTTCGTCTCGGTTTTTGAACCCGGGTTTCTTGAAAAAAAAACCGGTTTTTCGGACTGCGTTTTTCTTTGACTGTTGGTTATATTGCTCTTTAACTGCGGTAATTCCAACTATTTTGTACGGGTATATTATTTTTTGCTGGTGGATAAATAATACTATTATTTATGTCTGCGGGGAAGCGGAAGGGCGATATGCCTGGTGGGAGTGAGTCAGAGGTGTCTGATGCGAAGCTTATCGGTTTGAGCGATTTGTCGGGTGTGGAGGAAGGTACGAGGGTGGAAAAGAAGCGGATGAAGCCCGGTTCACCGAAGTTGAAACGGGTGAATGATGAGAAGAATGTTTCGGTAGAAGGTGAAATGTTTCATTACTAGATGTTTACACATCTCCTCTGTGATCACATTCTGGACTCACATTCTTTTTTTTTCAACGACAATAAATTGCCAGCACGCATTTGTACGTTAATTTAGTTTAATAGGGCTGACAAATATTTGAGTAAATATAAAAGTTACATTGTTTTTAGAAAAAAAAATCAGAATTGGTTCAAGTTATTAGCGAAATTTTTGGTCCATGTAAAAAAGCATATAAATTAATGTAATTTGGCATCAATAACTTAAAAGCGACAAAACTGGACATCCGCGCTTATTCAAGAAAACCACAGATATTTGAGCCAAGAGTACATATTTAATACTTTTCATACATACATTATTGAACTAACAATAAGTACGTACGTATATAAGGCTGGGTCGATCTGTATAATTGCAAAAAAATCGTAGAAGAGGAAATGATTATATGAAGAGTTCTAAGCAACTTTAGGCTTAAAATGAATTGCGAGCGTCAAGTATGAATTGATTAAAAGTAAATGATATTCAACTACTTCACTGCAAACTATAGACTTCGGTCGTGTGGTTTAAGCGGTAAAGAAATCTGATGAGTCTTTTTCTACATGCTTCACAATTTTCTCTAAATAAAAATATAATTTAATTGAAAGATTAAATAAAAAACCGAACTCATCCCAAAATAATTAAAGTTCTTTGGATTAAACCCATACAGGTTGACTAAACTTCATAACTTATTTTTTAAAAAGTTCTATTTTTACAAATTGCATTTTCCAAAAAGTACGTTTTCCAAAACATAATTTTTTCGAAAGAATACTTTTCCAAAAACTTCATTTTTCACAAAGTACCTTATCATAAAAAGGATATTTTCCAATAAGAATCTTTTTTAAAGAGTACCTTTTCCAAAAATAAATGTTTTTCTTCAAAAACTTGATATTTTTAAGATACTAAATTTTCTAAAAAGTACGTTTTCCAAAAACTAGCGTTTTTAAAAACGTACAACAAAATTTTGCTTTGAATGTTCAATATTTATTTAAATGACTTAGAATTTCTATCTAAAATAAAAATAATTTAGTATAAAAATTAAATTGAAAACGAACTTAAGACAAACTAACTAAACAACTGGATAAAGTATTTTTCTGTAAAAGTACCGGGTCTAATAATACTTATTCTAAAAAGTTCCATTTCAAAAAACAATTGTAATTTCTTCCAAAAAGCACCGTTCGAAAATACATAAGTACTTTTTCTAAAAAGTAAAATTTTTACAAAGTGCCATTTTAAAATAGTACCTTTTTCACAATGTACTTTTTCACAATGTACTTTTTCCAGAAAATGTATTTATTTCAGAAAATACCTTTTCCCAGAAACTTCTGTTTTCATAAAGTACCTTTTCCAAAAAGTACATTTTTTTTTAAAAAGCACCCTCTCTTAAAAGTACCTTTTCGAAACCATATATTTTCCTAAAAGTACTATATCAAAAGATTAGCTTTCGTAAAAGTACCCCTTCTAAAAGGATCGTCGAAAGAAGCAGCTCTGCCGAACATAGTTTTTCAAAAAATACTACTTTACAAAATTAGCTCTTAAAAATTTGTACTTTTACAAACAAAAACGTTTATAAATAAACAACTATTCAAAAAAGTGCTGTTGTCAAAAAATGAGGAATATAACAATGATCAAAGCAATTCTAAAATATCCAGAAGGTAGCAAAAGCATATGGAATGTCGATAAAAACTGTAATTAAAAGGAATTTCAGATCAATTAACTAAAAGGTAACATATTTAGAAGACTAATATACTGACCCATTACCCGCAAAAATTAAAAATTTTGGAATGTTGATTTTAAACAGATGTGATATAATCTATGCAAATGTTTAGAAAAACAAATTTTTATAAAATAGTTTCTATTGAATGGAAGGAACTTACATTAAAAAATATTCATTCCGCACATCAATGTACATAAAAACTAGTTGTATAGAAATAAATAAAAGAGGTACATTTTTCGCCCTTTATATATTCGAAATTGCAAAAAGTACCAACACGTATTTGAAAGTTTCCTTAGAACTAAAGAATACAATTCAATTTCAACTTTCGAATATAAATAAATGCGTTACTCGAAAAGTCCCAAAACAATGTTTGTACCATTTTTCATCCCATAAAAACACAACTTAAATGACAATGTACATATTTTGAATTTTGAAAACTTCCTTCTTAGTGGATCTATGCATGAGTCGTTTGGGCTGGGCGATAGTCAGCAACGTTACTTTTTTTCTAGATATTCATAATCAACAGTGCTCGGACTTTTATGCAACTAAAAGTAATGGTTGCCAGAAAGGCACTAAATAACAACTGAAATTGACAGCTCTCAGTTGCCAGTTGCCATCAGTAGTAGCATTTTCAGCAACTGGCAACCCAACTGAGGCTCAGTTGCCATCCATAATCAGCCTATTAATACTTTTTTTACAAACATTGAGATATATGCATTAAAAAAATTTTGATTACTCCAATAGTATGCATTTATTGCCAAAATATGCCAAAATATGCACTTACCATCTAAATATGCAAAAATATGCAATTGCAAATCGATGCCAAGCTACTTAAAATTTGATGATTCGCATAGCTAATTAGTCAATACCTCTTTATCTATCACCACAAAAAAACATGCATTTGCATGAAAGTCCGAGCGCATATAATCAAGTATAGTCTCACCTGTTTCTGGCAAAAAATTCGAGTTCTAAAGAGGATGCACTACAGATCTGATCATAACTTGAGAACGTCTCGTATAATTTTGTTAAAAAAATACCCAAAAATTTCTTATACTTGCAATGGTTGGTTGGTATATTTTGCAACAAAATTGGATAAATCGTTCTCAAGTTATTATAAACACAGAGCACAGCAACCTCACAATTTTACAAAACTAAAAAATCTTATCTATAGCATTTAAAATTTCGAATATTTTCCTAAATAGGGGGAATAAATAATAAGAAAATGTTTGGTTATCAGGTGTCATAAAAAATACAGTTTGTTTCTTAGTGTAATTACCCTACGGTTAATGGCACTGACACAAAATAAGTCACCGTGACCGGTCCCCAGGTGGTAGGGACCAGTCCGAATTCTAACACTTCCTATGAAGCGGACCAGCCACTTTTACATGGGGATGGCCTAGGATGGGGTTAATTGATACTTTGTATGCACCTTGTAACTTGTCTCTCAACTATCTTATGGAGTCCTAATCGGTGTCGAATAATATAGATTATATATAAATGTTATTCCAAAATTCAGCTGTAATTATCGATTAATTTATTTTTTTTATTGCTACAAATCCAACTAGAAATTGTATTTTATTTATAAGCGGTGTCCTTGATGGGATTCGAACCAACAACCTTCGGCATGAGAGGCTAGTGCACTACCCACTCGACCATAGGGGAACTTATATCTTAATGTTATAAATACCAGTTAAGCTGGAGTTAATTTCTGAATATAGTTACGGAACAGGTTCCTGAGTGGCATGGCAGTCTCATTGAAGGGATACAATTAATATTATACAGATACTATGTGATAGGCCTTAGATCCAGGTGCATCGAATTTGTACAGTGCCGTTTACTACAATACTAGCCGGAATACCAACTAAATTGACTGAAAATGGTTAATATGTGACCATTTACACAATATATCTTTTTTCATCATTCACTACACCTTATTTTTGGTACCAGTCTCATTTTCTCAAGTCATAGGACGAGTACTTTTGGATCAATTGTCACCAAATTTTCCGCAGGGTAAGCACAGATTTTGATATTAAATAATTTTTTAAAATTAAAATTCATGTAATAACACCTTCAAAGCAAATTAAAGATTGACAAACTTACTGTCTACTTAAGGAACACTTTTTTTTAAATCTTGTATTATTAAACTACAATTAATTTTTCTTTTCAAACCCCTTAAAATACTCGTGCAACAACAGAAGCTTAATTTCAACATACAAATGATGTTGATATATGGGTCAGAAGTAAAATTTTTATTTATTTATTTCTACAATAAAACTAATGCAAGAAAACAAACAAACTAAAAAATAAACAGATAGTTGTAACAAATGACAACATTTTGCATTTATTCATATAAATCAGCACAAAAATATGGCTAATCATAATTTATACAACAACAACAACAGCAACAACAACAACAACAACAACAACAACAATAATAATAGAAAAACAGACTCTGCCACACATCAAAAACAACCACACAATTGATGCCATTAGAATCTAAAAAAAAAGCAGAAACAAAACTAAAAAATTATACGATATTAAGTAAAATAATTGCAAGGAGAAAGTCTCTACCACAAAATGTTGAAGACATTTATTCCCAACAAACCTAAGGGCAAACATGTTTTGAAATATAAAGATTCTATTATATTAGATCCAAGGCAGATTCATTACAGGTACCACCACGACGACAACAAATACAACACCAAAAACACATGTATTTTGTTAGTAGAAACTCACCAGAAATATGTCAAATCTATTGTCTGTGTGTCGCACACATTCATAAGCTCTCTCAGATTTACTAAACAAACCAGAAATGTGTCAAAATCTATTGTCTGTGTGACGCACACATTCTCAAATTTGCTAAAACACCTGTTCAATCTACCTTGACTAGATCAAATTTAATTCTAAAAACTTTTCCGAAACTAGACGGGATTTGAGTTTAAGACTTGAATTTGACTTTATGTTCTCTCAATTTGATTATATCGTCTCGTCTCTACCAGCGTTGTCAACTCAGTGCTTTTCGCACCGTTTTTTTTATGGTTTTTTCAACTTTTCGATGCGAAAGATTTTAGAGTTAGTGCTCGCTGCTTTTTTAATCAAATTTTTGATGCTTTAATTTTGTGACGGTGGCACTAAACCCAAAATTCAAAAATTAATTTCTTAATATAAAAATTTTTTTTCAAGTGTAAAATTCTTTGTTATTGCAACTATTTCCTGAACATATTTTTTGCATTTCCTGAACATCTTTTTTGTTGAAGAACAGAGGAATAAACAAATAAGGGAGAGGGAAAAATTTGGATCAGCTGTTTAGTGTTTACATTTTATTCTGCACTAACGCAAGAGCTCAGTAATAGAGATTAATAAAAAATTTATGTTTTCGTTGATAATAAGATTGTCTGTTAATATAAACATTTGTTTTTGCTTAAATAAAAAGTAAATGTGTAGTGTAGTCACTCAGATGATCTCGGAAGAAGTGAAGCGAATAAATCTCCAATTGTAAATTTTTTAAACCGCAACAAATCTTAAATTTACCTATTATATGAATTTCAAGGATGCGTGCAAAATTGAGTGTGTTTTAAAACTTTATTCCGAAGGCAGAAGTAGTTCATGTTTTTGAAGCGCATGTTTACACGGCGTGGATAAAAATGCCTAAAACAAGAGAGAAATATAACATTTCGGTGTTTATTCAAACTTGTTGTCCTAAATAAATGCTTATACAATTGTTTCCCAACATTTTTTAATTTGAATTTAAAATTTTTGCATTAGTTCCCTTCAAAATGTTTGGGGAAAAAACTCGTAAGAATTTCTGCCTCTCCCGAGCGAGATTTGATTTAGAATAGGGGAACAGGGGAAAAAAACTCACAGGGAATCGTTATTCATAACTGGGCTGATTGTATTCTTAAATGACTGTGAATTTTTGTTCAAAGCAGATTGAATAATGATTGTCGAGTTTCGGCCAATAATAATACATAGCTTAAAAAGAAGTAATTGCAAAATCTTAATTTCTTTGTATGGGTGCGACACCGCCCACTTTTTTTTATCATTAAATTGTATTGTTAGACGAGTTTAAGGTGTGTGCAAAGTTTCATAAGAATCGGTTAAGTGCACTTCTTATCATTAAATTTTGTTGTCAGGGCAACTCAAGAAGTAGTTGACAAAATAATATTTAATTAGTGTGGGCGTAGCACTACCCACTTTTATTGTATCCATCAGATTGTATCATCTTGGTAACCTAAAGTATGCGAAAAGTTTCAAGTTGATAGGAAGTCTTGAAAACGCTAAAAATTACGTTAGAAGATTCCATTGCATTGTTATTTTGTTAAAAGTGAAACTAATGAAAGCATTAAATAACATTAAATTAAAAATTTTAAGAACCCCCGAAGAAAATGGATGACAATTTCAAACATAAGTTAAGCGGTTTTAAATCAAGTCACCTTTCAAACAGAATAAACTGAATTAACCCTCTGCGACTGACGTGACTTCATTATCACAATTCCACTGACGTGGTAGTACACTGGACACTATTTCGACTGCTTATATTTTCCAAGTTCCGTTTTTAAACCCACTGAAACTATTTTTGATTTTAGTTTAATGTAGTAGTTTCTTATTTATTGTAATTTTTTGTTGAAAACAAAACGACAAAGCGTATTAATATCAAAATTTTTGGCATGACATAAATTACCCTTAAAAAACTTACATCCTTACAAAAAATAAAAAATCGTCATATCTTATTTTTTTGGTAAAAAGATTAACATTAATTTTTGCTTGTACCTAAGCTAATCAATCTAGAAAGAAAAGAGATAATATCAATGGTTTAATAAAAAGTTACAACGTATTTCGTCAGGTCTACCTAAAAACTGACGTGGTAGACTTGTAGACACTTGTATGCTCACAGCAACGCATACGCTCATATCAATTGATTTCTTCACACTAATGTACGCATGAGTACGTAATGAGAAGGTACTGAAAATACTAGAATCTACAGGTGTATAATTATGGCGTAAAACAATGTTTTCTGTTTACTGGTGTCTGCTAGACTACAACGTCAGTCACAGAGGGTTAAAATCGATCTAAACCGATTTTCTTTTAAATAAGCAAAAAAAAAAAAAATTAAATCAAAACCAGTCCAGCCGTTTGCGCTCTACGATATCGCAGACAGATACTGAGATGCAGAGATACATAGACACATACTACAAACTTATAACACCAATATTTTTTTGGTCGGGGGATAAAAAAAGGAAGAAAGTTAGCAGTTTTGTTTTAAATACATGAAGTAATTCGAAAGGCAAACTATTTAGAATTATAAAAGGAAAATACAATAGAAAAATATATATGTTTCAACGTTTAAAGCCACATAATAAGTTGACAGTGAATAAATTTATTTAAACTGAGAAACAATTTGCTTTCATTATTTTCAAAGAACTTTCAGGCCTTTGATATTTGAGTTTGAGTTTGATTGAAAATTGGCTTCAGTATGAGTGAAGGAGAAACCCTTGTGTTTGCTGGGTTTGTACACTTATACACATTCATAGTTACTCACAGATATATTTGTACATTGTCTGCAACAACGTTGTGGGATTTATTTAAAACTGACGAAATAATGGTTCTTAAGAATAGAAGGCACTCAGCCAGGCAGTGTTATTTAACTAGTGGATATTTGGGAAATCATACTCCATACAATGTTACAAGGAATCTTGATTTGTTAGTTTTTGTTAAATGTTACTGGTTATGCAAAACCTAGAAACAAATTTCTGATAGTTATCTTTAAAACTTAAGATCTACAAAAAAGAAGTTTGGAAAACTTTTAGCAAGAGGACTTTTACAAGATCTTGTTTTATTTCTTTTGAAAGTGTAATAAAGGTAATAACAAAAGAGTTTTAAATAAACTAGATGAAAATGAATGCTTATAGAAACTCACGGTAACAGCTATCCGACTGTTAAATCGTTCTTTATGAATTGAAACGGATATACTAATATTTAAAGGTGACCTTTCGCGTACGAGCAGTTGATTCAAAGAGAACAAAAGGGGAGGATAAAAGCAGTACACTCCCTTATTATTTGTCTTTCCATTTACCATTTCAACAATATTTATTTGCGCGTCCATAAAGTAAATAATATACTCTCTCTAAGTCCCACGACTCATTGATTGTAGTGCAACAAGAATAAACATTCAACATTAAGCTAATGAGAATTCCTTCGCATGACCACTACTAAAATTTATAGCCTGCTAAATATATGTACATAGGCGTACGATAGTGCGCCAGTCCAAGGTCGAGCCACACAGTGTGTATATTTACACGAAACCATTCGAGCTCCCAGGATCCCGGGAATTCCCGGGAACGTAATAAAATATTTACCAAACATTTCTGGAATCCATTAAATTTTATATGACCAAATTGTATAATTGAATCATTCTTTATTTTAAACTTTTGGTGTGCGAGAGCTTGCAAGACTGGTGATGCAAACTTTTTTGGTGCAAAAAGCTGAATAAAATTAAAAAAAAGCACTAAAGAGCATAATTTCCAGATAAAATCAACTTGAAAAAGCACTGAAATATTAAAAAAGCTAAAAAAAATTGTGAAAAAGTACTAAGTTGGCATCGCTATACAAAACCTCTTTAAAATCATAGAAAAAAAGGATGGTGAAATACCTGCGAGTCGCTTTATACAAAAAACAACTTAAAAATAGTTAAGTTATCTTCTGAAACACTGTAAAACTTTTTAATACAAATAATGTTCCTTTTCACAATATATGATTAAAAATTAGTGTGGACTTTAACGGCAAGTTCGGCATATAAAGCTTGCCGTTAAAGCCCACGTTAACTTTTCTACTCGTACATTGTGAAAAAGACAGTAAAATGTACAACACAATTGCAGTAACTGAATTTTCAGAAGATGTTGATTCTGAAGTTTTTGAAATGATAAACATTGACTGACACATATGCAATTGTTTTATTCTTGTGTATGTTTTCACGTTACTCTTTTTATATACACATATACATATGTATGTATGTATGTAGAAATTTAGAGCTCAAGCTCTATAAAAATAAAACTAATTTTAAAAATATTCAATATAAATGGATTTAATTAAATAAATAAACGTACGTATTTTTCCTTTGATATAATAAAGGGTCCGCCATGAAACGTTTTTTTTTTCAACTACTGCTTATTTCGTGAATGGTAACACTCATGTCTCATTTGTCTGATCATGTCTGATTTGACAGATAATTAGTTTTATCTTTCCGCTGAACGAATATGGTTGTGTATACGCTTGAACAACGCTGGGAAATATTGCAACATTACTTTGAAAATCATGATAATGTTGCAGAATGTGTGCGAAAATTGCGTACGGATTTTGGAAGAAGAGAAGCACCGTCAGCTCCGTATGTTCGTTATCTCGTGAAAAAAGTGAAAGCGTGAAAAGCCAAAAACAGTGCGTACACCCGAGAATATTGCTGATGTGGTTCAGGAGTTGAAGCCAACTGACCATCGCTTCGCTAAGTAGGCCTGCGATCGACTTACAGAAGATGCCGATTTTGTCAAAAAAATCATCTTTTCAGATGAAGCTCATTTTGATATTGGCGGGTATGTAAACAAGTAAAATTGTCGCATTTGGGGCACAGAAAACCCGCACGCATACATTGAAAAGCCGACGCACCCAAATCGAGTCACTGTTTGGTGCGGATTTTGGTCCAGAGGCATAATTGGGCAATTTTTCTTCGAAAATGAGCAAGGAGTGGCCGTTACAGTCAATGGCGATCGTTATCGGGCCATGTTGAACGATTTTTTGTTCACAAAAATTGAAGAGCAGGATATTGGCAACATTTAGTTTCAACAGGACGGCGCTACGTGCCACACAGCCGAAGCTACACTCGATGTTTTGCGCCCTGTTTTTGAAGATCGCATTATCAGCCGCAGAGCTGATGTCGTTTGGCCACCTCGGAGCTGCGATTTGACACCGTTGGACTATTATTTGTGGGGTGCCGTCAAAGATAAGTGTTACGCCGACAAACCAGAGACAATTGACGCTTTAAAGGACAATATTCGTGAAGCCATTGGTGAAATACAGCTGCACACAATCGATAATGTGCTTAAAAATTGGACCGATCGTGTAGGCTACTGCATTGCCAGCCGAGGGAGCCATTTGAATGAAATTATTTTTCATTATTAACCGGAAGGATTGTACTTTCAAATAAAAAAAGAAATTGGAGAAAATATTCAAAAGTTTTTTTAGCATTTTCAAAAAAAAAAAGTTATCTGGCGGACCCTTTATAATTTAATTTTTGAATGTACTGTGGGGACTTTTGGGGATGAGAGAACAGCTATTTTGGAATTTTTTTGGGGATGAAAATATCGAAAATTGGTGGTAAGGTATGAAATAAAGCTGGGAACCCTGTTTTAAACTGACAAAACTTAAAGGCATTTATCTTAAAACTGCAGGTATAGAAAGTGCACTCAAAAAACGAAATTATATGGGATTTTAAAGAATAGTGACACAAACTAATAATTATGTGCAGTGTAGTTGAGTCAAAAGTGCGCTTAAAAAACCTGGTTAAATCGAAATCGTTGTACACGTTGAGCCTTCGTTGGTTTCTTTCCCCTCACATAGATATTATTTCATGATGAACGATAACGACTTAACGAAAAACAAGGATTTTCGGGTGCCAAAATCAGTAATTTTTTATGTATGTAAATATATTTCTAGTCCCGGGAATTCCCAGATAAAATTCCCGCGAAAGTGGAAAACAAAAATAAGCGATTAGTTTTTTGACACATGAATTTGGCCACATATTTAAAAATATGTAAAATCGACTATTCGTCTTTGCTAAACTGTTGTTGCATCAAATACCAATTGCTGAAACAGTTTGAGTGCCACTGAATAAATGTCATGAAATGTAAATAAACCCACATAAAAGAATTGAACGAGTGAATAAAAATTGCATCTTTAAAGTATACATGTGTGTAAATGATCATAAATAAATGAATGAATGAATGAATGTTAAACTAGACAGCAACAAAAGGAGTGGGGCTCAAAACTCTTAAATCACCCACACTCTCTCTTACTCTTTAACATTAGAATCCATGACTGCATTAATACACAAAAACGAGCACAATAATAAGAAAAAAATTGAATAAAAATTGCTTGAAGGAAATTTAGTATTTTATTCAAATTAATCTAGGTCACGGAAATTTCAATTGAAATTTTCTTACATTTTCCATCTCAAAGGTCTTAAAGAAATACTTAACAGCAAATAGAAAATACATGTTAAACAGAGCACGGAACGGCACAATACAAGAATAAAAGACACCTAAAACTGAAACTTGATAGTTGACTCCAATGTATTCGTATTGCAAATACTTTTTGGAAAGTCAATATGGAACAGGAAGTCAATTATACACAACCAACAACAATTTCTTAAAAAAAATAATAATAACTAAACAAAAAAATATCGTAATATCAATAGGAGTTCTTTCATTATAGAGACAACAAAAATAAATAAACTTAAAAAAGTAACAGCAGCGTTAGAAGAAGAAGGCTCGAGAAAAGTCTCTTCACAGTAGAAAAGAATTATGAATAGCAAATAACAATTTTTATTTAATTTATTTTTCCCCCCTATTTAATAAAGTATTAATACAACTTTCTCGTTTAGGCAAAAGTAGAAAAAGAAAATATACATAAAGATTTTCACTTGAACTTTAAAGATGCAGTCAAAGCCAACAACACAGTCTTAAAAAAAACACATCATCATCATATGGTTTTTCTTTTAGCTATTTTTTATTTTATTTTTTGGTATAGAGACTCTAGAGTTTTCCTCAATTTTCAAGATTTGTTGTTGTTGTTTTTTTGTATACAACATGCAGTGGTAAAGTTTTTTTTAAGGTAAAGTATGTCAAGCATTACGTTTAAGATCAAGTACATCAGAGATATAAAAACAAGCAAATGGCCATCAAACTCTAGCAATTGCAAAAGTTAGAAAACAAAAAACAACACAAAATAACAACACTAAACAGCTTTAAAGTCATTGTGAAAAGAAAATCTCTTAATATTAAGGAAGCTAGAAACAAAGAAAAAAATAAAAATGGTGAAACCCCCAAAGCTTTAAGAAGAAAACACAAGAAAAAAAACCCAAGACACTGATCTTAGCAATTTATCGTTATCTTCTTTATGACGATTATTACTTTTGCACTGTGGGTTTTTTGTGTAAAAATACTGGTACATGTATGCTTCTTTTGATTTTGCTAAAAGTACAGTTAAGTCTAAAAATGATTTTGAGCTTGCAGAAATTTAAAAATTTGTTGTAAGTGGTGCTTTTTCAAGAGAGTGACAGAAAGACGCACAGATCAAAAAGTTAAAGGGTTGAAATGTTCCACAAAAATATTCCTCGTAGTGTTTTACATTAAAATGCTAAACACGTCTTTTATTTTAAACGTAAGGTTTACATGATGTCCTATGCCGATTCACTATAACATTATGCAAAAGGTGGGCGAGGGGAAATATAATTCTCCTCAAAAAGGAATTCAAAATGTAAGTTCTAAGAACACCGGTACACTTTTATATATTTAATGCCCTCTACCAGCATCAGTCGTTAAAATCTCGTCACTTTGATTTTGTTATACAGTCAGTATACAGTGGGACAGAATCAAAATATTTTGGAAATAAATCATTCACATCTAAATGGATACTAATCTGATTCAATATAAATTTTCACATGGACATAGCAAAGGACCATTCCTACTTAACCTGAGGATGTTGCCATCCAAAATTGCTTAGGAGCGGAGCTGTTGAGTCCCAGAGTAGGGCATGTAAAATTTTCTAATGCGTGTCGTTTTTTGATGCTTTTTTTTATTGTTTTTGAGGCTTAAAACATTTTATTCGAACTTAAATTCGATTTCGTGTGATTTGGCTACTACTAGTTTTGCGAAATCACACGATTTGTAAAAATTTTTTATAGAGAAAAGAATGTGTTGCTTTTGAAGGCGAAAAGTTTTAAAAATGCAACATTTTTTCAGTTTTCTAATTAAAAATTGTATATTTTCCAATTCCGAAGGAATATGTATTTTAATAAAATTGTTTAAACATCTTGAAATTTGATTGTTCAACTAACAAAGAAACAATAGTGGCAAGTGGATTATCCGTTTAGAAATGGCTGCTTTATTCCCAAAATATATTGATTCTGCCCTAATCTGCAGTGTTATTTACAGAACAAAACACGAAAAGTGTATAAAAAAGTATAATTATTAAAACAATATTTTTTTTCCATATTCACATCAACAAGCCACTGTGCACCATGGCACTACTTTTGGTGAGTGCGAGGAAGATAATGGTTATCATTGTCGTTGGTTGTTGTCGTTATAATAAATTACTTTGGCTTTAGCACGAAATGTTCTCAAATGTTAAATTTTTATTACCACAATTTTTCTTTTATTTTCCTAAACTTTTTTGTTGCCATTACTGTGGTTGTTGTATTTTAGAAAATTATATGCAATTTGATTAGTGACTAAACTACTTTGGTAGTGTAGCTGGCAAGCAGGCAACAGGCATGCTGCTGTATTTGACCGCAGTGAAAGTATTGTGTGAAAATATGTATTATATATTTTTTCTTTAACGACTACATTTGCAATTATTTTAATGGTTTAAAGGAAGAGTCATTGTACAGATTAGATGCTTAGAAAGAAAATCACCAAGAAGATGAAAAATTTCTTTTCCTCTGCTTAAGATTTATTTTCTGTTTTTTTTGCACATCCAACTTTTTACTCGCATATATGCAGATGATGTGAATGTTTATTAAATTATATATGAATATTTATGTTTAACTGTACGCATATGTTTGTTTGTATGGATGGGGAAGTGGTTAAATATGACAATTTATGTTTTTGCTGTTGTTATTTTAGTCATGCGCTTTTTGTTGGTTTTCTGTTTTCTGTTTTCTGTTTTCTGTTTTCTTTTTTCTTTGTATTTTACATATTTGCATTTTCGCTTAGAAAAGAAAACGTAACTAATTATTAAATATAATCTTTGTAACTTTCTCGAAAATCTTTGAAAACTGGGTAAAAGTTTCAATAATTCTGATTACTTCTTATTTGTTTAAACGCGTGAAACTGAAAGTGCGAAAGGCAATTTTACTTAACATTTCTGCAAGAAACTTGTGTGAGGAAGTACTGCTATATAAAGTTTGCTGCTTAAGTCTTTTGTTTTTCAGCTACATTTAAACTGAGAGATTGGATGAATTGAAATGTTCTTCATTACAGGAACATTATTTTAATTGTCGCTATTAATTAAATAGTTTTATATACATTTCGATAAAAGTAACAGGTTTTCTAAAAATATTGTGATTTGAAATTTGTGGCTACAATATTACTGAGAGGCTATTTCACCAACCCTATTTATATATCAATCAATTCATATTTAAATGTCGAATTTCATTAACTTTTATATGGAACAATTATATTTAAATAACTCTTGAAATAGGCACTGAGAGTTACTCTTCAATTTAGTTTAATTACCAAAAATCTTAAAATTCAATAAAAAATCGGTATTGTAAACTTCGACAAATCATGGTGATTTGAACGAACTATATTTATCTATGAAACTCTGCGTTGCTTTTAAAATTACAAACTCCATCCCTGGGTTATCCATCAATTGTGATTGACAATTTTAAAAAAATGACATTAAAGAATATTTAATTAATTTTAAATGTCAAACTATATATGAAAAAAATTCAATTACATCTGCTGCGCACACCTTCAAATTCGAGCACCAAATCACTCACAAGCTCGGTGGAAGCACCTCGAAGTAATTTACTTAAATCTAAGTAATTTAAAGTTGGTGGAAACATACTGTAAGGTAAACATTTCACTTGGCGACGCCGGCTCCGAGAGTATTCATATGTGATGATCCTGAAAATGACGATCCAGCAAAAATTTTCAGTCGAACCAAGACACGTTCCCATCCGAATAAATGGAATTATCCCTATATTCACCTCCGAAGTGAAGAAAAAATAGATTTTTCCCTACCACAACATTGCCAAACTTTAAAGCTCGTTTACTCATAACTATACTTTTACATTTATAATCGGCCATATTACAAAGTTCAATTCGTTCAAAAACGTCATTCAATTTAAGCCAGGTGTCTGAAAAAGTAAAATACCCAAATATGTCAGGTGTGTCCAGATTGTTGGCAGTTCGCCGTCTTGGGATACATTTAATTCTGTTTCCGTACCGAATTGAAGTCTGTGACATGGCTGTATATTATAAAAATTAATATCTGGGAAAATTTTTGGAATTTTGCATTAGAAAATACGTTATTCTTTTCTGAATTTTATCTAGGTTTAGGAAATGTAGCTAACTAAATTTCGTCCTTCGGAAGATAAGGATCATTAATCAGAATCATCACATATGAGACTCAAAGCTACACTGGCTAATTAAGAAATATTCAAAAATTAAGCCTTTGTCATACTGTATAAGATTCTTTTAGAGCCGATGGGAACAGTAAGTAGCTCAAGCATTGATCGTTGCATTACTCATGAACTTAAAAAAAATAACAGAATTAACTATACTCTTTTCTCTAAACGTTTAGCAATAAAATAATTTCTTAATTTTCAAAAAACAAAACAACTTGAAAGCAGTGGTAGCAGCAGCGGCAGCACCAGCAGCAGCAGCACTAATAGTAAGAGCAATAGCAATAGTACAAGATTACAAGAAGAAAGAAGCAACAGCTAAAATCTTGCAAATAAATCAATGCACTTTTCCTAAAAATCTAGGTCAACTTAATGAACAAACACCAACACAAATACATAATAATTGTCTATGGAGTGTTTGATTGTTCCGTTTTATTTGCAATAAAAATAAATAGCAAAACTTTGCCAATAAGAAAGAGAGAGAGAGAGAGAGAGAGAGAGAGAGGGATATACTTAATAATATATTGGTTGAATGCAATTAAATATTTGGGCATCTTTTTCACAAAAAGCCACCGGCCTTGGTCGAGTGAGTGGTCAAGCGGAAAAGAATTCTGAAGAGATTAGCGGGATCTATCGAAACGTCAGTTCAACCCTCCGTGCAGTCAACAATTTTCTTTGTCTATATGCTTCACATTTATCTCTAAATAAAAATATAATTTAATTGAAAAAATTATATTAAAACCGAACTCAAGCCATAATAATTAAATTTCTTTGGATATCTATCGAATGTAATTTGTAAATAAATTTTGAAAAACTCGGTGAGACTTTTTTTCTTACGCGATTGGCTTAAAATTTCTCAGAAAAAACTATTTTTATCCTATAAGGAATGTAGAGCGTGCATGCTTTAATCGATTTCAGATTTCATCAACAGTCATTTTTGAAGTTTATTCTTTTGGAATATTGAAAACAGAAATTTTAAATTTTGAGAAATTTTCGAGAAAAAAGTCAACCAATTAAGCTCGATTTTTCTCAAAATTAAGTCATTTTCACTGCCATTTCAAAATCTTGAATATTTTTCTTTTCCTACATTTTTTTTTGCTTCGGGTAATATTTTTAAAAGTTATGAGACTAACAGAGTTTTTGATGACCGAAGTAGTTAGCTTTGACACCCTGTAGCCCATTGTGTCTTTCAAAGATGAGGTCCTCCTCTATGACTTTTACATATCGATGGTCATACGTTCAAAATGCGTAACTGATTTAAAAATTTTTTTCAGTTAAAGAAACTACATTATAAATGGGTCGAAAGCGTTAATAGCAACGAAATAAAATAACTACAAATTATTTAGATGATACTTTTTCTTATTTTCAGAATTGGAATATCTTTTTGCGATTTATATAACGATTTCTGAGTTTTGTGAAAAATAATAAGAAAAAAATCAGTTACGTGCTGTCAACGTATGCCCATCGATAGGATCAGATCGCAAGTTTCAAAGCGTTGGCGTTTTAGCTTCGTGGCTTTTTTAGCCTCTTTTATTTTTCGATTAGACTCAAAAAGGCAAACATATTTCTTCACATTATAAAAATTTATTGGTAGTTTCTATTGACTTAGGACTTTTAGCAGGCGCTTCTTTTTGCACACCCAGGAAACATTTTTGGCCGACATGTCCAACGTTAGAAAAAATCTGAGACCTTGCCAGACAATCAGCCGAGTTGTTTAAAATTCCCTCTGACATTTGGCAGAGTAGTAGGCAGTTCTCTGGTACGACGTTTCTACACATTTTCTGAAATATTATTCGATTAATATCAGACTAGTCTGCAAATTATCCGAAGGCATTTTAATTAACTTTAAGATATTTAAAAGAATAATTTGCACATTTTCGGATCTACGTCTAACAAATTTTAGCAGTCACTTCTGCACATTATCTGATTTTAATTTTTAAACTTATAAAATGTGGGTAAATATTTTCTGATGAGCTGCCATGAGCAACACAACAATGCATGGAGAATTTTAAACGACATTTCTGATAAATTTCTAATTCTAACTTCGACTTTTTTTGACATTAATACGACAGGATGTAAAAGATATCAGGTAAAGCGGAACATTTTCTAATGGTTTTGTCATAGATTTTTCCGACATTTGTAAGACATGTCGAAAATTTCTTTAGAATTTTCCTAGAAAATTCATCGTAATTCCTACAGAATTCTCTTAGATCTTTCGGTATAGTCTTTAGAATTTCCTCAGACAAAGATAACCGCGTTCTTGTCAACCACTTATAGGATTTTCGGTACGTTTTCTGCCCGACATTGGATACGAGCTCGGCATCTTGTGCAGACTTTCTGACCGGCTTATGATCGAAATCGGCAAAAATTGTTTACTGGGCATTGTATGATTTTTTTTTTGTAATAATTATCATTTATCTGTGGAGAGTTTGTGTATACATAAATATGCAAGAAACTTATAAAATAAAAATAAAACAAAAAACATTAGACTAGAAGAGCCACAGAAGTCTTACAATTTTTTCATTCTATGTGCGAACTTTATATAACATTTCTAATAAATTTCTAATGTCGAGTCCAATTTTACTCCGACATTAATACGACATATCGTAAAAAATATTAAAAAAATTCGGAAAATTTTCTGCTGCTTTTCAGAAAATTTTCCGACATTATTCAGACATGTCGAAAGTTCGTTTACAAATTCTTCAGAATTCTCTCAGACATTTCAGAATTTTCTCAGATCAAGAGGTCGGCTTTTTTGACAATCACTCATACTATTTTCGGTACGTCTAATGACCGACAACGGATACGAATTCAGCATCTTTTAAAGACCTTTTGGCCGAAAGCGGACCAAATTCAGAAAAAAAATTTTTTTGATGGGCTGTTACTGCACTAAAATCTTTATATGTATGTAAGCAAGTTGGCTAAAGTTAAATAAACTTTGGCTCATTTCTTTGATTTTTATTTGTATATAAAATACAGCTTAACAGAAAAACTTAATTTATAGAAATTACTTTTTAGCCCCCGACCAAAAAAGAGGGTTGTTATAAGTTTGTAGTGTGCATCTGTGTATCTGAGTGTCTGTCTGTACACTCCTAGAGCCTAAGCAGCTGCACCGATTTTGATTTAGTTTTTATTTTTTGTTTGAAAGGTGACTGGATCGAGAATGTTTTTAGATATGTTTAATGAAAATTGGTCCAGCCGTTTAAAAGTTATCACGCTGCATCCCCTTGAATCTGCATGTCGGTGGCATCATACCTCCCATTTTAGTTTAGTTTTTTTTTTTGTTTGAAAGGTGACTTGACTTAAAATCTTCTAGCCTATATATATCTGAAAAAAAACGGTCGAGCCGTTTTGAAGTTACCATCCATTTTATTCGAGGGTTTTTAAAATTTTATATATAATGTTATGATACGTTAATTGATTTTTAATTTGCATTAGACGCTGTGCCCACATTAACTAAAGTTGCTGATGATCTGACTGCTAACTCATTTTCAATCTTTTTCAATTCATCTCTACTTATTTTCAAATGAATACTTGAACACACCCATGATGAGCAATAATTATCAATGCTTTGTCCAGCGTTAGCCACTATATTTTCAACACGATGCTTTAAATCATCTGGTAAACCGGGCGTAGAAAGTAGCTTTATCGCTTTAAATTGTAATCCTCGGCGTACATAAGCTAAAATGATCGCTGGATCATCCACAGGATCGAAGTTCGAGTCCGTATCTCTGTCTTGGGCCTGAAATAGCACAAAATTTATTTTATGATTTCTATTTTTTTAATCCTTTACCTTTGTAAAGCCCACTGAACACACAAAGAAAAATAGACAATATAAAGTTAGTTTCATGTTGTGTAGAGTAAATAAATCAATACTGTGGTGCTCTATTTGGTTGAATCAATATATGTAGATTAATTTCTATTAACCAATTTCTGGCTCTTATAAACTACTTATGAGACATTCTAGACGCCTTCTCTAAGAGTGACTTTCTAAAGTCCACTCTATAACTTGTTACTACAACAGAATACATAATACGTACGGATGTTATTCTATATTATGACTAAGTAAATCAAGAATATTTGGCAGTGTTTGAATTTTGTAGAAACTAATAGTGATTGTTATTCATTAGTTTTTACTCAATATTTAAAAAGCACTGCGTGTATTTTTCTGTATGTGTGCCAAAAGAATTAAGTTACATTAGTTATTCAATAATGAAAGTGTATTACTTTTCTAGTCTGATCTTATCTTTCTTCAGTATTTTGAACTTATCTTCGTTTTTTCTGTTTGCACTGACTTTTTGACATACACAGAAATATATTATGTTGTTTATATATAAATCCTAGTGCCTGCAGGTCAGCCCTGTAACTTACCGAGAGTCTCAAGTTCAAAATTTTCGAAAATCTTGAGATTTTTTCGACAGCCAATTAAAATTCTTAAAAGAAATTAGGGCTATTCGACGCAATTGTTTAAATAAAAATGTAACATAAATCGTTAAAATTCATTTAACATCGTACAAAAAGGAAAAAAAAGTATTGAAATATAAACGTTATTTTAAAATTTTCAAATATATACTGAATGATCAACTGTCCGTAAATTGTGGAAGCATAGCAGTCTCCTAAAAAACATGTACTATTATATGTTTTTTTGTTTTATCATATCAACGCATAATAATTGTGTATTTCGTTACCTCACTTTAGGACGTTATGAATTCTACATTTATTGATTTATTTATTTATTAAATCTTACAAATACAATTTCAACTTATGTCATAATTTAATGTAAACGAGAATAGTATGAAAGACCTTAATTCGTTGTATTGAAACAGACCAGAGTCTATGGCGGGAAACGATCCAACAACCTCCATACTGATAGGCTAGCACACTACTCACTAGTAAAAGTAAGTCGCTTTTCGATATACTGAGAGGAGAAAATCCCTAAGACCGCCCGAAGGCCGGCTACGCAAACATCTTTACTCAGCAAAGATGCTTTTCGATATATCGAGAGAAAAAAACCTTTAAAGCTGCCCGAAGGTCTGCTATGCACCACCATGGTGGGAAATAAAATCAATTGACCCTATTTCCATTGATCTTATTACCTGTCACCCAGCAATCGATGAAAATTAATTCATACTAAAAATGTTAAACATTCAATGGTTTAATTTCTAAGATTGCTATAAAATTATTTTACATATTTTTTAATAGTTTTACTTCGCAATTAACTTGTGGACATTATGACATTTTTTTAGAGTGGCATACGACACTGCAGTCAAGAAAAATTATTTGACTATTTTAGATGATTTTAGTTGGGCGAATATTCGTACTGGCAGCAAATGATGTATCGCCCGAAACAGCAAAATGAATAAACGCCCAAAAGAGTTGGGCGATTCGTCATAGTGAAGAAACACACAAAAAACAGTGCCCGATCGCCAAGAAAAGCAACCCAAAAGTATGAAATGAATAATCGCCCAAAAGTTTATGGGTGTTTGTTCATTACGTAAAGTCACCCGAATTTGGAATGAATATTCGCCCAAAAAATGTTTTGTGGATTTTTTAACATTTTACAAATATTTGGTATTTATTCATTATGAACAAATACCCAAATACCTAAAAATGTTGAGTCGCCCAAGCCGATGAAATTTCAACCCAATTGTTCTTACAACAATTTTCGGGCGATTCTACAATTTTGTATTCCGGGCGATTTTCACTTGGGCGATTTTTTTATCAGATTTTTTCCAGATTTAAAATATATTATGCAAATTTTACAGACTTTTTAGCGTAATTTTGAAGATTTTAGAAGAAAAATTTCTGGCAACAGTGCTTCTATCTGCAGCTTTTGAGCTAATTTTTATGTTGCAGATGTCTCAGATAAATTGTTCGTTTAAAAGAACACTGTTTTCCGTTCTTGAAATTTTGCGATTTCAAAAAGAAATGGTTTTCAGAACATGGCGAATATTAATTTCTGGCAATTATCCGTTTTTGTTATTTTTAATTTAATTTTTTCAAACCCAGCGACATCGCCTGGATCCGCGCCTGATCTTGGGCTAAAAACTCACTTTACAAACATTTCCGCTAAGTTAAAAAAATAAACTCGTGAATTGAAGGTTAACAAGATTTTTATTATTTTACGAAGAGAATCAAAACAAAAACTGTGTAGTGTTTAAAAATAGCCTTGAAGAATGTCTGGTTAATTTTCCTCAATTTTTATGCGTTTTTCCATACAAGTAAGTTTTTTTTTCAGCTGAGTTTTATTGCTTTTTTTCACCACATGAATGGTAATAAAAAAAAACTATGAAACACAAATGCCAACAAACTTTACATTTTTTAATTTCATACATTTTTTTATTTTTATTTTTTGGAAAAAGTAGGTGAAGGTAAGCAATTGCCAACAGCAGAAGCAGCAGCAATATCAACTGCAGCAAGCAAAGACATAGCGAAAGCTCAATTATGAAAAGAGGGAAGGGACTGCAAATGAAGGAAGACAATGTGTAAATATATTTAACTCGTACTAACACTGATCTAAGATAGTTTCACTGCCACTGACTATAGAAACAAGAAAAAAAATAAATAAACAGCAACAACGACAAATACGGAAAAAAATAAAGGTCATTGAGCTTTTATGCAGCAATGTCAGAAAATGACAATATGTGATATTTTATTCACTTGCCTGTATCTAATATTCATACATTTATTTGTATGGTATTTGAATGCTAAAATAATCAAAGTTAGCATCTCTACAAATATATTAGAGGGGCTTAAAAGCAAATGGGTACAAATGCAAAAAATAAAATTCTAAGTTTTTTCTTCCCATGCATTTCATACATAATATTTTTAGTTTCTGAGACATACCGTTTTTTGAGATCATCGTACAGGTCTGAATTTTTGTAGAGTCATATATATTGATATTAAGTGTTTATTCCTGCATATAACTCAAATTTTTTTTAGTTTTTGTACTTGTACCCCTTTGCTTTTCACCCCCTCATATACATGTGTGTGTGTGTGTGTGTGTGTGTGCGTGTGTACTTAAATAAACTTTTAAACATAGAAATGTTTAAATAGCTTTAAGGTTCACTGACATTTATAGATACAATTTTAAGTAGAGCAGACATACTAAAAATGTTAGCAACTGCACTGGCAGATTTGACAGCGACAGCGCATTAGAAGCAGCAGCTATTAAGCTAATCGACTGTTATTTAGTGGCTTTTAGCCATTAAGTTCAGCTGTAAAGTTTCTGTCATTGTGTGTTTGATCATACAGCTTGATTATAAAAATCAAGCTGTATTCAAATTTTAAAATTGTGGAATACGAGTGTATTATTCTCATTGTAGGCATAAAAACATTATTTTATATGTCTTCATGTAAAATTTATTTATTTTTGTTTAGAAATTCCGTTTTACAGCGAGACATTGAAAGAAAGTCATTGTCAATGCTGAATGTAAGGTTTTTTATTGCTGTTGCTGGCTCTGCTTCTGCTAATGCATGTTGTTGCTGCCATTGTGTTGGCAATTGTCTTATTGCATGTGATCAACAGAGAAATTCTTATTTCTTAAATTTTTCATAATGTTTTGTATGCTAATCATAAATTTCTTTTTGATTGAAAGATTCATTGATTTTTTATGGACTGCATATTTTTGTTAATTTGAATTTCAAAAGTTAGAAAGTTTAGCATTGGGAAAATTTTATACATATTTTGAAGTATCTATGTTGTACACATGTATGTATGTATGCATGTATGTCTTCTGGATCCTTGTGGCTTATACACTAGATAATGACAAATATCATCCGAGTCACCTGTTTTGTGATCATTTTATTTACTAATTGAAATGGGCTATAATTATTGTATATCAGTGGATAATTGGTTTTAGTTAATCTATCCACATTTTTGACCGCGTTATTCTAAATAGATTCTAATGAATATATTTATTATATTCTGTACAGAAATTGAAAAAAAAAACTGAAAAAAGACATTTCATTAATTTAACTAAAATACTAAACGCAGCTATTTACAATTTCGTTAGTTTTTTTCGCTTTTCTTTTAATATATTTAAAAATATGATATGAAATTTTTTTTTGAAAATGTAAAACAATTAAAAAAAAAACTGTCCAATTTTTAAAATCCTTCCGAAATCTTGACTTTGTTTTTTTAGGGCTACACCAATTGAGATGTATAATTGAAAGATTCATGCAAAAAATATTGTGTTGAAATTCGCCTAGTAATTCCTAGTAATTTTAGCAACGCCTTTATTAAACATATTTGCGAAATATATACTAAAGGAAGTCTCAAGGTCAAAAAACAAAATTTTCTTTAATACTAGTTACATTAATATAATTTGAATAACTCTTTTTGATTTGGAAAAAATCTGCTTCTACAGTGACATTTTGCTAAAATTTTGTTCTAGTCTTGTGATGATCTCTTTACACCGGTCACGATTCAGGAATAATTCATATCATTCTCATTTTCACCAGTCATAGGGCAAGTACGTTCAAGACAATTGGTACAACATTGCAGCGTACTCAAAGCTTTACCAAAAACTAAAAGTTTGTTAAAATCAGTCCATATTTGTACAAATTGCGTTACCTACAAGCTTCTATTATTGTTGGCAAAAAGTTCCGTAACCTAGATCTACACAATCTAGATCTACAAATTTAATATATTTTTGTTGCCATGTATATAAATATACGTTTAAGTTTATATTTTTTATCTATGCATACAATAAACCTGCAAAAGGGGCGTGTTTCTGCATGAAATATTATTTAAAAATTTTTATATTGGCGTAAACAGTAATCGATGTAGAACAAAAATACACCCACTTTTGGAATTTTTGTCTATCTGTCTATCTGTCCGATCCATTGCGTGATGCGTAATGGATTTAAGCATGAGGATTTAAGTCGTAACTACTTACAATTTGACTCGATAACTACTTATTCTTGTTTGAGAAGTCCAAACAATAAGGGGTACCCCTTACATATGTATTTACATTGTCACAGCAATTAACTAGTTATTATTTGGCTTACTAGAAGCTAAAAAAAATAAGCAGTCAAATTAACAAATTTAAATTAAAAAAATAATATATATGCGCATTATATTTTATTTACATTTTTTCAATTTTATTTAATTTTTTATTTTTTGATCTTGCTGGGATACGAACCTGTGCTTGTTCAGATTTGAAGTCAAGTACTTTACCCACTGAGCTATTGTTGACTTATAAGTTTAAGCGACAAAAATTAGTTTTCATATACAAACACATGCTGAGTTAAAAAGTGGTTCTCTACTTATTTTATTAATACATATCAACAAATTGTAACTACTTTCAGATAATGATAAAAATACGTACTAATTTTATTAAAAACTTAGTAGTTCTAATTTGAAGCATAGTAATAAGATAAATAAGTACGACTCATTACTTTGTAACCCATTAACAAAGTACTACCGATTACAAAAAATACAAAACATTTTGCTGGGTTTTGACATCATGTAGCTCACCGTATGTTTTAACAGGCTGGTGTATATTTTTATATTCTGTGATGTTGAAAAAATACAGATTTATTGCTCTTTTTTCCAATAGCAACCACGCCTGGTTGGAAGAGAGTTTTTGTTCCATGAGATATTATTGCTTTAAGAACTGAACTGTGTTATACATAGTTTGGTAGTCAGATATAAAGATAATGTTTTTTAAAAAGGTAATCATAGTCCATTTTTCCAGTAGTGTCTGTCCGTTATCACGGTTTCACAACTAGCAGCAGCCATTATTTCAGACATCCGCATATCTGACCGTTGCTTCTAATATATTTTTATAGTATAATTTGCTATTTTGTGCAATCATTTCGGCATTATTAGGGTTTCTACAGCAAGCCACAAAAATAAAAACTGTTAATTAATCTACCAATTAAACACCAAAGAGGCACTTGAAAATTACAACTTTTTTAAAAACTTTCTGCCACAATATGCACATTATTTTGCAGCTTAAAATCAAAATATAAAATTAAACCAATTTCTCTAAAAGAATTTCCTAAAAAAAAGAACGTAACAAATAACGAAAACCAAAAATTTCAAAACAACAACTACGTCTGCACAAATACATATACTAAAATTGTTTTCATACAACTGGCAAGAGAGAGGGGGGAAAATACAAGAAAACTGCAAAACTAATAGAAAGGAATTTATTGTTGATCAAAATATATTAAGAACATAGAAACAGACAACAAAACACATACTTGCACACTCTTTTTAGAAGAAATAAAAGACACAAAAGTCCAATTCGTTGCTCGTTCAAAAATACTATTCATTCCAACTAATTTGATGATTTACTTTAGCCAAAACATCAACTTAATTTGTTGGCAATGACTTTTATGGGTGCTTTTTCTATTTCCTTCTTTACTCTTGTTTCGTTTCGTTTTGTTTTATTTTCTTCTGCATTATCCCTACAGATAATATTGGACTACGTGGTCCATTTTAGCTGAAATGGAGTATTTACAACATGGTCATATACAATGCAGTCATGGACTATGTAATTTGCAAACAATAGCTTCTAGTTAACCGACAATTGTTTGCGTTTTCACGAGTACAATCGTTAAAACATGAACACTAGAGTGCTCCATCTAATAGTGACATAAAGTAGTTTAATACTAGTCCGATGTAATGCAGAAATGGGCCATATCATTTGCAAACGAGCCTTTGTAGTTAGGCAACAAGTGATCGTGTTTCTGCAATTTCAACAAAAACTTGAATGCACCATCAAGTGGTGACATGGAAGAGTTTTGAGACTACTCCGATGTCCATGTCCATCGTAATGTTAAATTGACCATGTTTTCTCTCTTTGGGTTGCCTTTGGACTAGTCCTAGTCCTCTATGGAGTATACTTTACATGCGTTTATGGACTAGTCGCGTTATCTGCAGGGATATTCTAGCAACTACTACTACTACATCATTCATTGGCTTTAGGTTTTGTGATCTTCTAGAGCTGCTGTATTCAGGCTGCTCCTAATGCATTTGACTTTAACATTCTGAGTTCAGGTTGTTAAACAGAAATGGTAACAAGCGTATAATGAATGTTGGAGTTTTAGTTATTCATTCGTTCCATTCGATAGACGTGATGGCAAAATGTACAAAAAAAAACAAAACAAAATTAGAAGAACTTTTCAAATAACCAAACAAATAAAAAAAAAGTAATCAATGAGACACCACCATAAAATTTATGCAAACACTCTATGCTGTATTCCGAATCCGACTTGATCAGAGCAATAAATCAACGTTTTCATTTGTTTAAAAAAAAATTTTTTTTTGAAAAGGCTTTGGACTTAAAAGGCAAAAACATAATCAAGCATAATTAAAAGTTAAGAATATTGCAATTTATTTTTTTAAGGTTTTAAAGTGAAATTTACCTTCCTTCGCGGTTCTGTTTTCGTTTAATTCATGTTTTTAGGCGGATATTGCCGTTGCGTTTGTATGCAATTTCTGTTCCATTGCTGTGTGTCAACATTGTCTGTTTGCTTAATAAACTTTAACATTCAATAAAAATTTCAAGTGACTGTAGACAAGACTGACTGTGCAGTATGAGTGTTTATTTTTGTACACATTTCCAAAAGTTGTCTTGTCTTATTGTAGAGAGAAATTGCAAATATTTTTTATTCTTAAACAAATCTATGTTATGTGCATAAATAAGTAAAAAGTTTGCTTATAAATCTTTCAATATATAAACAGTTTTCGGTGTTCACAGATTCGGTGCCTAGACGATTTTATTTTATTTCTTGGAGTTCATCGAAATGTTTTTGTTTTTACTTTTGTGGGAGTAGTATGACAATATTATTTTTACAATAAAGAGAAAATCACAAGCCTTAACCGCTTGAGTCGTTTTAAATTTTTTTCAGGGGAACGGTTTATAGTCTTAAGAACTCGCTTCCAATCCGCAATCCATACTCATTTCATTTCCACCCCTGCTATCATTGCGGCATAGGCCTTCCATAGTCGCTTCCCAATGTAGGGATTCTTACAGGCCTCTTCTGGTATGTTGTTATTTCCAAAGCACTTTGTTTTTATTTTTAGTCAACAAATACAATACTCCTTCCATCCTGCTTAATGAAGCGAATGTGGAATGTGTATCGAACGAAAAAATTAAGAAATAATATACTCCTTCCACCTTCCCTTCCACAAGAAGGCAGTTTTGCATCGCACGAAAAATGTAAAAGAAGGAAAAACATTTTAGTTGTTATAAAAAAGGTGTTGCAGGCCTGAAAATTGCAGGCCTGTTAACTATTGCCAATGGAAATCACCAAACATTATATTGGTGTGAGTGAAAATTTCTTTGTATGTGTGAAATCGATGATTCCGTATGGAAAATCAAAAAATTTGGATTTTTTGGTATGCTTGATGAGCGACTTTGATGCGTGTATTGCGTTTACTCTTCAAGAACATATAAATTTTTAACTAGATATCAAAGATGGCAGTTGTTCGAGACGTTGGACGAAGAAAAGTACGTTAGAAGTGATTGAAAAAAAGAATAAATGCATATTATCAACAAATAAATGTTGCCAGCTTTGAATTTTTGAAAATCGTCTTATTTAGGGTAAAAATCGTCAAATCGTCAAAGAGGTATTTCTAGGCCCAAAAATCGTCAAAATTACAATAAATCGTCAAATGTGGCAGCTATTGACATGACCAGAAATGCGTTCGATCAAAACAATATTCTTAATGGAGGTTGTTTAATTATTCTCAATCAACAATAAAACAAATCTTATTTTTGTAGTTAATGATCGCACGGCTCTAGTGATCTGCATTAAATTTCTAGATAAAAAAAAATTTTTTCTGCGTTAATAATGTTAAACGAGCAGCTAGCTAGACTAGCTACTTACTATATCCCTCTATATCGATCCATCTCCCCACCCCATCAATTACCAAGGCAAAAACTTCACTAAAACATTTTAACAAATCCCTTAAGGTATGCTGCTTATTTTCAAGTTAGAAATTATATCATGTTTTCGGACCCCTTCTTATTAAAACGACACAAGTCTGTGAATCCCTTAACTAAAATTTTGAGTTCACCCAACCTCATTTACATTCAACAATTTAATGTTAAATGATCATTACATTTGTTGTTCTGCAGAATTTGTACGTTGGTGTCTTTTAAGCTGCTAAGTTTATTAAACATATTTTTAGTTATTTTGTATTCTATAAATAATTGGTTAGCTTTCTTTAATATACAGAGATGGCAAAAGAAGTTAAAAAAACTTTAAAACGAAACTTTCGCCAATTTGTACACAATTTCTACTCACAAATAAACAAACTTATAACAAGAAACTAGATTTTATTTAAGGTACACAGAAAGAATTTTAAAGTGAGAGTAGAGATTTTTGTTTAATGTTTGATATTAATGCCAAAAAAACTTAGATTTTAAAGTTATTTGACTTGGTTAGAATTCATAGCACTTCTAACTATGAAGTTTATCCTTTAAGTGCATAAACAATTTATATTTGATTAGTTGACATTTTCAGCTTTTTCACGAGTGTATATTTATTTGCTTTAACTTTTTAAGTATGATTACTCAGACATTCCTATAAAACTTTTATGGATATAATAAAATTTACTGTACCAAAATAACTCTTTTAGGTCACTTATTTTGTGAAACAAAATGCCAGTAAGTCTTCTGGCAAATAAAAATATCATATAGACATTTATTCCTAATTATTGAACTGCTTTACAACTCTTTTGAAAGTCAAAACTTCACACAATTTAAAGTTGATCCAAAGAAGAGCGAAAGTCTTCTGCAGTAGAATTACTTGTAAAGTTCAAATTGTACGAACCTGGAGACATAAAAATAGGCCTAAAATTTTTATTAAAAACAGTTTATTCATTTAAGAAGAAATTTCTATGAGTATCTAGGCGCACGGTACTACACCAGGCCAAGTTCCGGCCATACAGTGTGCATTACACGAAATCATTCGAGCAGTTTTTACCCCCTCATAACATTGTTCTACTTCATCATAAAGTAATGAAACTTGAAACATAGGTGAAATTTTACAGTTCTATCATAAAAGCTTCCCGAGATATTTAAATGTAAAAAGTGCATAATTTTAGTACATATTCACTGACATTCACTGACTCATCAATATTATTGGGCACTTCCACTATAGCTAGATAGTTCAAATTTGGTATACAGGTATATCTTGGTGAGCAATTAACTAGAAGAAACTGAAAACGGGTACTTTTTACCTGGAGCGGACTAGGGTGCCCATTCTTTGTATGGGGCACTTCCAGTATATCTAGAAAGCTGAAATTTGGTACGCAGATATGTCCTGATGAGCAATTAACAAAAGAAATTTGAAAATCAGCACTTTTCCTTTGGGGGGGGGGGGGGGGTGACTAGGGCACCCCTTATTTGTATGGGACTACTCCACTATAGCTAGAAAGCTGAAATTTGGTAGAAAAATGGGAAAACGGAAAAATTTCATCTAGGGCTTATTGTATGGGACACTTTTTGTATCAAATAAAAGCTTAGAAAAACGAACTGAGACCCGCACAAAGACATAAATGTGAAAATAACGCCAAGTTCCTATCCACAAATTTCGGTCGTAAAAAGTACTGAGATTAAAATAAGGACCAAGTTCTTGATAGGTACAATACCATCTCATTTCTAGGCAACCTGTTAGCTTGGCAATACTTTTTTGTTGGGCAAAATGTTGCCAAGCTTACAGGGTGCCTAGAAATGAGATGTTGAGCCATTGGTTCCATTTAGTGATAATAACGTCAAATCTTTTGTTCAAGACAAAAGTCGGTTGTATTTGTTCACTCATCTTAATATATGAGTCGTTCACAAACTGGTCTAGTATTCTCGTATGTCCCACCAGATCTCCAGTTGCTATAGTGGAGATGTGTGTTAACCGAAATGCGCTCCTGCGGGCGTTTTACTTCACTATAATGTGCAAAGAAGGAATGTGGAGAATGGCACCCAGAGCTTATGTAGTGCAGGTTTTCATTGCCCTGGTGATCGAAATACATACTAAGCGGTATATCCCGACTAGAAGTTTTCTCAATACTTATATTGGGGCCCGATTTGAAACGCATGTGGCAAGCCCATTTGGAATCTGATCGGGAGCCCATCTACAAATTAGTGACTTAACATAAGCTCCTCCAAAGTTATTCCAAATAGTTACCAAAACTAACAATCTAACACAGATTCTTAATCGTATTTTTTTCTCATCTTCAATAGAGGCGATTGTTGCTAAGTTTTACCCCTTGGACAGCATCAGCAATTTTAATTCGATATTAGAGTTTGTCAGTAGCGTATGTCAGTATTGGCTTTATTATAGAATTAAATGAGCAATATATCATTTTTGGTTTGAGTCCATACGTTTTGCGAAACATTCGTTGGAAGGCATGCAGTGCCCTGATTGCTTTGTTTGCAGTATAGGAAACATGTTGATCCCAAAGGAGTGACTTATCAAGAATGACACCAAGGTATTTAACTTCGCTTGAGAGCCCGATAATTGAACCACTATGGTAGGCAGTAAATATTGCACTAAAGATATCAATATCTGCTAAATAAAGTAATTTGCTTTCATATATGTATTTGCTATTTACTGTTTATTAATCAGAATGTTTTAAGCCGCTATGTACATAGTACAAACTATGTTCAATCATTCAGCTAATCAATCATTCAGTACACAAAAAGTGAACAACTGAACGAAAAGATCGAAACTGCTCATAGTTCTGATGTGAACCAAAAGGACTAGTCACTAAAAAGAACGATTATGCCAAACTATAGTTCAAGGAGCTAATTGATGACCAAAGACTACAGTAGAGGGATTGATATATACCATCTAGGGCTGGGGCTTTATCGGAGCTAAACTTAGATAACGCCCATATTATTTGCTCATTTCAAAATATTCTGTCCGCCATAATTTTTTTTTCAACATTTCTTGAAATTTCGTTAGAGGACTTCAAAATACAAATTCATTTAAAATTTTAGCCCTTAATATTATCATTTAGAAGTCGCGAATCGAATTTTTCGATTTTCCCTTTAAATAACACGGAAAAAAATTTTAATGAACTTTGGATTTTTTTCTTCTCTTGAATGAACCAACTTCATGGAAAGAACTATTTATATTTTTATAGGAAATTGAACGCTGAGTAAAAATGATCTCATATCATAGAAAAAAGTGTAAGAATTTTTTTTAAATTTCAATTTGTTTATTTGACTACACATTTTTTAGCTTCAAGTAAGCCAAATAATAAGTAGTTAATTGCATTGACAATGTAAATACATATGTAAATTGTACCCCTTATTTTTTGGACTTGTCAAACAAAAATAAGTAGTTATCGAGTCAAATTGTAAGTAGTTACGACTTAAATCCTCATATACTTTTTTGCCTAACAGTAAGGAAAGTTTTTGCTGGATAGTAATGCGTTTGAATCTGAATTGTTTTTATTGCTATTACCACCAAATACATATTTTTTATTTGTTTTTAAGTTTTTGTTTACATATATTTGCAAAACATATATTTCATTACTTAAGAATACTATACGAGAACAATCTATCACGTACGCTATGTCACATACGCTATTAAATTTTGTTCATTATAAAATCATCCAAAAGCTTTTTTATTTCAAATTTACGAATAATAACGGAAAATTAGTTGGCTTAGTAAAAGCAGTTTAAAAGAGAAAAAAAAAACTTCACAATTCGCACCTTACATGCACCTTAACATCACTTCCGTTTTATGTCACGTACGATATGACTTTATTTCCTCGCGATATTTTGGACAACAGGCTTCCAAACGTGATAAGTGTTTATCACATATAGTGCCCTCTGATTGGAACATAGCGACACAATTTTTTTCAGTTACTCCTATTTTTGCAAAATGTATTCCACTGTCATGTACGCTGACATGGAAATGCCCATATGTATATTATTATTATTATTATTATTATTATTATTATTATTATTATTATTATTATTATTATTATTATTATTATTATTATTATTATTATTATTATTATTATTATTATTATTACTATTATTTTTTTGTTTATTGCAGAATAAAAAATTGTATTTACAAAAAATTGAGGGCCTCAGCGTCACTTGGTAATTTTTGGGGCAAGTTGGGAAAAGTATTATATACATTAATTCATAAAATAATTTATGATATGAATATAAAGAAGAGAAAGTAAAAGAAATATAATTACTATTATTTTAATGTTTTTGTTATTATAAACAACCAACAAAAAGTTCCTAAGTCCTTGCCCATATGAGTCAATTTTTGCTTCTGCAACTTTCTTAAATTATCTTTTGAAGTTGCATTCGTCCATACAATGAAATTTTTACTGTGCAGGTTTTGTTTTTTTACATAGAATTTGTTGTTGCTTAATATTACGAAGAAGAAAACAAAAGAGAGTTGCGCGTACATGAAGCAGTGTACCCCTTGCCAATCTTCTTACCTCTCTCTCCCATAAACTCAAAAGTTGCGCAGCAAAAGTTGATTCGTATGGACATAGACTAAAGGAACTTTTTGTTGTCAAAACGAAAAAAAGAACAAAACATAAAAAAAAATCGCTAAAACTAAATATATCATAAAAAACGAAAAAAAACGCCAAAAATGGGATAAAAACACCAAAACGAAAAAAAGCACCAAAACTAAAAAAAAGGGAAAAAATGTCAAAACTAAAAAAAATTGCTAGAACTAAAAAAATCACAAGAAACAAAAAAAATCTTCAAAACAGAAAAAAGCGATAAAACTGAAAAAAGCGCCAAAACTAAAATAAATCGCTAAAACTAAAAATATCGTCAAAAAGCAAAAAAAAAAAACGTTTAAACATAAAAAACGCCTAAAAAAAAAAAAAAAAAAAACTCCAAAACTAAAAAAAGCGGCAAAAACGAAAAATCACAAAAAAGAAATCAAAAAAATCGGCAAAATAAAATAAGCAGCAAAACAAAAAAAAAAAAAAAATAATAATAAAAAAAACAAAATAAAGCGAAAAAAAGAGTTAAAAAATAAAATAACTAAAATTGAGCAAAAAAGCTAAACGGAAAAATTGCGAAAATGAAAAAAGGGCAACAATGAAAAGGGATATATGTATATTCGTACGGAACTCTTCGTGTGCGAGTCAAAGTCGCACGTTACTTAATTTATTATACAATATTTATGTATTTTAGCCTTTTTAAAAGTTTTGCATCCATGTATCACAAAGTTTTTTACTTTATACTGTTTTATTTTCAGCTGATTAGTTGTCCAAAATACACAACGCATTAAATAGTTAACCAACTTTCTGCCTCAAACGCGTTAAAATATTTTTTATGCACCTATCTTGTTCTATGAAGAAACACTAGTTTAACTTTTTTGACAGAAGTATACGGCGCGGCGTGCTCGCGCACTAACGCGTGTTATGCAATTCTACCAATAGACGAATTGCTAGGATCCACTATATTACCAACCTTAAGTGTAATATATTTATATCTGAAATCATTTTGTACGTTTCCTTATTGTCGGTAGGTATTCATGTAACCATCGTTTCAAAAAGACCAGCAAAGTATTAATTTTTCTTCCAAATTTTCGTCAACAAACAATCGTCTTTTATCATGACAACTTTACAATGAAATAGAAGATCTTTCACTACAAAGTATTTTGAGAATAACATTCAACTCTAAATTTGAGTTCCCTGTCATGATGAATGTCTTCAACAATAAGATACGATCACTATAATTATTAACTGGTAATCAGGAGTAGCCCACTAAACTACCTTTTAAAATATGTTAACTATCTGCCAAACACAAAAGTCTAGATAATAATTTAGTATTATGTATTAACTTGAATTAATTTTTAAGGCCACTAATTAAGATCACTAATACGCAAACACATGTTTAAGAATCAACGAATTAAAAGTGTGATAAATGCTGTCATGTTGTCACGAAAACTACCAGTTTCTTAAAAAAAGTTTTCCCTAATAAAATTAAAACCATTAAAAGTTGTGACTACTGTTGAAACAGAAAATTTAAGAAAAGTTGTTAAATTTATTTTATTAACACATCGCTATTAACAAACACACTCTTGTAATAAAGTCAAAGAAAACACGATAAAGAAACAACATTAAAAGTTCATAATGATCATCAATGCTGATACCATAAACAAACTTTAGCATTATTTGCAGCACGTTAGTAATATTGAATGGAAAACCTACAAAAAGAAGCAACTGACCAGTCAGTCAGCCAGCCAACCAGTCAACAAACAACTCTACTACTCTCTTTATTCATTACACACCACACACAAAAACAATCTACTAAATTTGTCTTGCATTCTGTTTATGTTACGTTGTGTATGTTTGTGTGAATGCAAGCCATCATCGGCATGATCATCATCACCATCGGCAACATTTCTTCTTGTTTTCCTCGCCAACTCATCGATACACACAAAAAATGCATTCACATAGCCATAATTGCATTCATACATACACACTTACATACTTATTTGTAGTCACAAAAACTTACAAACCAAACTCCTCTAATCGTCAACAACGACAAAGAGCCAAACACGTGCAATCATTTCCGATCAGCTGTCACCCCAGTGTTCCACTTTCATAAAGAAAATATGGGTCAAATGGTTGGAGCATTGATTTAAAAAAGTTCAACGACCCATGATCGCGTACAATGAAAGAAAGAAAAAAAAAATACTACTACTACGTTCACTATAAAACATTAGCAGCGTAACATTGACAACAGCAACAATAGCAGCACATACTAATGCAACAACAACAAGAACAACAACAACAGCAATAGGCCGACTAAAAAGCCGGCTTTTTTTATCCAAGTTTTTACAGCTTGAAATTTACTTTTTATTCTGAGCTTAATTTTAGTTTGTTTGTAAACAGAGAACATTTTCTCAAATATAAATAGAGTCAGAGGGAGAGAGAGCGAGAGAGATCGAGAGAGATCGTGCGAAAAATAGGGAGATCGATGTAAATTGAGAAAAAGAGTTTTTTATTAAAAACTTAACTCAAGTTTGAGGGAAAACTTTTGTTTCATCATGTTGTAAAGAGTTTAAGGTTGTGGTTGCAATACTTTTCGCACTCGTTTGATTGTCAACAATTGAGTTTGTTTGTTACATTTCTTTCTTAGTTGAGGGCCTGAAAGTCTAATATTAGATTCTTCAACTTAATTCAATTTAGGCTCTGGTTGGAGCAGGTTGGTTATACTGTGGGCTCTTCTCAAAACATATTTTATTGTTTGCAGCAGTTATTAGTAACGATAAAAATTATATTTTTAAAGGCTTCAACACTATTGGGGGCTAGTATGACATATTATCAGAAAGAGGTCCTTTCTTTTTAAATTAATAGTTCGTTTAATATAGATTTTTTTTTTCAAAATTTAAAGATCATATGCTGCAAAGTAAGGCATTTTTTTTTAAATTTCCGGACAAAAAAAACCGTACTCTTGAACAAAAACTTGTTGAAATAAATTTTGTTTTTATATACATCCCTTATTAACATCTCTAACAAATGGCAATGTTAATACCTGAAATATATGCGATGTACATATTTTTTTTGTTAGAAATCAAAAATATGAAATTTGTTTGTTAAAAAAGTATTTTACTCCCAAGATGTTAAAAGTAAAGTCGTTGAATAACGGATAGAAACTTAAAGAACACGATTTCTGCTCGTCGGAAGGCTGCGACGTCTGTGACCTTACAAATCTTAGTTTTAAAGAATTATGACTTTCCGAATAAATTCTGTAAGATATTGACTACAACGTACACAATAATTTTGGCATATTTAAATGATCAAAGGCTATTTGATTGTATTTTTAAAAAACGATGGGTGTGTCCGAAGGGTGTGACTTAGTATGAAAATGTTAAAAATTCGAAGAAGTAAAAGTTTTAAATGATATAAATATAAACTCCTAAGAAAGTAATAAGACATTAAATTATTTTCTATCCGTACAGCAGAATACTCATGGCGCTTTTTTTTAAATTCAATAAAAAGCAAAAAAAGTATATTATTTTCAGAGATAAAGCTTTTTATTAATCTATTGACTTGCGTCTACATGCTTTCGTCTCTAAATTTATTCCAAGCAGAGCTGGAAGACTAGACTTCAAGTCAAGTCTGTATTAAGAAGTATAATTGCACCATTTTTAAGAAATAAAATTTGTGTGTAGTATATTTATTGAAATGAATTGAAAAGTACAAATATTTCTATTTGGCTCAGTCAAATAAGCGTTTCTACTCGAAATGGGAGATAATAAGCTGAAAATTCGTTTACACCTTTTTTTGGCGTTATAAAAGTTGTCTCAAAAGTCTCATATTGTCTCGTGTCTGCGTTGTAAGTTATTCAAGGTCAAAGGTGACAGAAATCGGGGTTTTGCGATTATCTATAAAAATTATGGAGCATAAAATTTGCGAAACCTTATGTTTCAACTATTTTTCTATTCGCTTTACCAATTTTGAGATAAATGTACACATATTTTTAAAATAAAAAAAAATATTTCAAAACACACCGCCCCCCCCTCCCCCACAAACAGCTATGGATGTCTTGATTTTTGCATAAATATTTTGTTTGTTTTTATGAAGGTAAATTTACTTTTTGGTTTAAATCTCCGCAAAGGCGTACGTAGAATTAAAAAAAGTATGGCTGATTTGTGTTTCATTTGTGAGAAGGCACTTTCCCGCAAGTGATAATGTGTTAATGTAGAGCGTGGCTTGAAAAGTTAAAAACTGCAAGCATCGAAAACAATTACGGTCAAATAGACTTCTTAAATACATCTGTAATGACATCTGTAAATGTGCATGTTAAGTGTCGCAAAGTGTATAGCAGTAAGAATTCCATAGCAGCATCGAAACGACTTAAAGTCGTGCCCTTTATCTCAAGAACGGTTGGTTCAACGCACAAAAAAATGTTTGCAACAAAATCTGTCTCAAATTTTGTTCTCTCAAAATTTTTTTATAATAGATGTTAACATTATTAGAGCTATATAAACCTAGACAATTGCCAAAAACAAATTTTAGTGACCTTTGAATAACTTACGACCAGGCTAGCCGCAAGAAAACATTTTTCGACAAAAATTTTCGTCAAAGCCGATCAAAATCTACCAAAGCTCCCATTTTGCTGGTGTTCATTATATTGTATATACATATGTAAGGAAGATCTGTTTAGAAAATGCATTTGATACTACAAAAATAATCAAATCTCAAGTGAAAGACGTCATTGCGAGCATTATTTCCATTATTTGCGAGCTAATTTCTTGGTGACGTTACGTGACAAAAATTCAAGCTTCTGTGGAAATTCAAATACAGAATTGCGACGTAATATTCAATACTTAAATGGTATTGAGAGATATATGAGATTCTGAATAAAATCCGATTATATAGGCGCTCAAAGAATACTTAAAAGCCAGGATTTTCAAATATTTTAGTGTGTTATTGGTAGTTTATAATTTTTTTAATCGGCCTAAATCGAACAAATTTTTGTTCGAAATTGAAAAAATTTTATTTGATCGAACATTATTTGACTTGAATTATGTGATTAACTGAGCAAACATTATTGTAAGTAATCATGTAAGTGCCACCCTAATAATCATTTTATTTGCATGTAATAACTTAATTAAAACGTGATATAAATATTGCAACAACATTAAAAGCCTAAAAATGTTTGCGCAAAAGTTCTTAATAACTTAATCATTTTTTGTTGTTGTTTGTAATCAATTAACAATCATCAAAATATATTCGATACAACGATATTACTTAATTATACATTTTTTCATGCTTTTATAATAAAATGCATGACAGTAAAAGAAAAATATTTATTTCAGTTTTTTTTCTACACATTTTTATGTAAGTAATTTAAATAAAAATACACTTAATGCATGTAATTTGCATTTTATAACAATTTTAAGCAAAAACAAATTGTGCAGCGTCATTTGTCGAAAATATAAGCACAGAAAAAAATTAAATAAATATAAAAACAGATAAATGTTATAAACAAATTTTTGTTTAATACAAGCCTAAAAATTCCACGCCTTACACACCTTATTTTCTACAAGATGCTTTCAGAGAGTTTTTTATTTTGTTAACGGCCTGAAAACGATTTAAACAAATGGCTTAAACACCAACAGCCAGCCACTGCAAAACTTCTACATAACTGACGGAGTGCAGTGTAGTGTGTTAAAACTTTAGCAATAATCAAATTAACTTGCTAAAGACTATAAAAGCGCGTAATTTTTTGTAGATTTCATACAAAAACCACTGTCAATAAATTGTTATCAAAACTAATAAAATATAATTATTATTATATAAAATTTTACGCAAGTAAGAAAAAAGGAAGGGAATACACGAGCTGCTGGCTGGTGCATCTGATTTAATGAAAGAAATAAAAATTTGTCGTCCAAATATTTTACGAAAAGAGTTTAAAAATTTTCCAAAAAATATAAGTTCTGTGCTTGTAAATCAATCATTTCGCACAGAAAAATATTATGTATTGTCCAACTTTATCCAACTATCAAGATTATTATTAAAAAGCGATAAAAAATGATCAGGTTTTAAGCTAAAAAAATATTTTCAATTAACATGTATAAATATTTTCGTGATTAATTAGAAAAAAAATTTTTTTTTGTTAATTCAATAAACATTTTAATTATTCAATTAATTGCTTATTAATTCAATTTCACAGGCCAACAAAATCAAGTATTTTGAAGACTTTTTAAACCAATTTTCCATAATTTCACATACTTTTAGGTGCTGAAACCGAATCTGGTATCAGGGGTGGTTTACGTGGCTGCCCGTTACTCACAAGCATTCAAGTAGATTCAATAGGATTCCGTTTTGACATTTTTAATAGGATAGTCTAATATTTTCACTAGGTAGATCAGTATATTTCACCATAACTAGGGAATGGTATACCCGAATTCGATGAAAAAATACCACAACATGCATTACAAAATTGCCTCTAAGATGTTATTATGATTTGCTCAACGCTTTCGTAATCATTCACAAATTAGTATCGGAAAAAGCGTTTTTCATGCTAAATTAACAAATGTTTTCTTTCCAAAACCAAACAAAAGAAAAAACGGCTAAGACCTTAAGTTTTATATCACGAAAATCTATGGATAAATGTAGATTTTAGTATCAATTAAGGGAATACACCCAGACACTTCAAAGGTAATTTCGATAATAATTAATTTTTTGTTTCCAAAAAATTAAAGGGGCAATTACCATTTAAATGACTGGATGTATTTACTTAATTGCTTATAAAATCAACATTTGTAAATAGATTTTCATGTCATATGGACTATTTTGTTCGTAAGACACTTGTCCTTAAGAATACTAGTTAAGAGTTAAGATTTTTGCAGTTTTAAAATTGTTATAAGGTCTTAGAAAGAAAAAAATTGTTAATATAGCTTGAAAAACATTTTTCTTCGATCTTCATTTGTGAATGAATTTGAAAGCGTTGAACAAATCAAAAACCATGTTAGCACATAATTTTGTAGTGCATCATATAGTGTTTTTGATCGAAATCGGTCATGCCATTCTCGAGTTAGGGGAAATATACTGATGTACACTGACAATAAAAATCAATCCATCCGAACATAAAGTAATCCCAAGCGGAGCCAAAAGTACAGTAATCCCGGTTTTTCTGAAATCAAGTACAGAAAGATTGATTCAAGTCGGAATATTGAAGTGCAAAATACGTAATTTTAGCCTGATTATAATTTAGCCTTTATTCATGTAAAAAAGAAATTCTTATTTTTTCGTTTTTTTTTTCGTACCTAGTGAAAATATTAGACAGGCCAATTAAACAAATTTGTGGGCAACAGGAAAAAACTGTGAACACAGTACATACTTTTTAGTACATTAAACAGCTAAGAAATGTTGTAGCTTCCTTCAAAAAGTTTTTCTTCGCTGGCCTGTGTAATTTATTTTATATTTTTAGTTCTATTACATTTTTAATTACTTCAATTAATTTTTTAATATATATATATATATATATATATATATATATATATATATATATATATATATATATATATATATATATATATATATATATATATATATATATATATATATATATATATATATATATATATATATATATATATATATATATATATATATATATATATATATATATATATATATATATATATATATATATATATATATATATATATATATATATATATATATATATATATATATATATATATATATATATATATATATATATATATATATATATATATATTAAATCGGAGCAAGACGATATAATATTCTTGCTTCGTACCAAGCTCAATCTAATATATCTGTGACAATAAGGAATAAGTGCTTAAGTCGATTTAAGAAAATATTGCTTGAACTGTTTTATTCTTTAAATATTATCGCATTAGGAAGATATTATACCTGCACATTTTGTGTCTAATCAAATTCCAATGAAAAAGGAGTCTCCAAAAAAGTCAATAAAATCCAGAACTTCCGATCTGTCGTTACAACTCTAGGACACCTTTTGCAGTGTAGCGTAAAACAAATTAGTTTATTTACAAATCGAAATTATCGTGGTTACAATTCTCACACAGAAAAAAATAGACAAGAATTATATTCAATAAAACCATGTTATTAAAAAAAATATGAATTTCAATAACATTTATCTTTAACATAATAAAATATTTCGTTGTAAGTATTTCTTTTCCATGCCGGTTATTTCTTTTCTTTTTAAACATAAGTACTTAAAACAAGTTGTATCCCATAAAAAAATAAATGGGATATGGCTCAGCTAGAGAGTGTATGCTTTACGTCCGGAAATTCCGGGTTCGTATTCCAGCCATGTCAACATTTTTTTAATTTATATATATATATTTTTATTTTGAAATAATTTTGTTATCAATATAGGGGAATTCTTTATCACAGGAAATTTGAAAAAAAATTATTGAATACCGGGATTTTTGTTATCAAAAACGAAACTTATTTTTTTCTGTGCAGTTAGTCAATAAACTAAACTGTACAAGGTTTCAAGTTTTTTAACCGATCGGGAAATGAGTCACGATACCGTACGGACGTTAGTTAAAAGTGGGTCACTTGAACACCCGAATTACCCGAACACATTATATCTCTTGCATTCATCTTTTGTACGTATTGTAGTAAACCGTATGTATAACAGCTCGTAATCGTAGTTAGCTGAATACATCAGCTTCGTCATGTGTTCGTATTGTATTTAGCCGCGCGCATTTGATATACCGAATTAGTTTAGCGCCCGAAATCATAGTTGACCTGTCAAATTTGTTTCGCGTTGTTATAGACCGTATAGCGTACCTTTTTATCACGGCCGAAGTTTACTGTAGTCGAGCAGTCAGACGAACTAAGTGAAAGGCAAGCCAGCCGGATCAGTCACCATGGGGCTAAATAATTCTAGACTGGATGGAGCTGATGCCTACCCCAACTGGAAACTAAAACTGCTTTACAAAGTATAGCATTAGACCTAGATTATAGAGGAGTTAAGTTTACTTAAGGGCCCAGATACGATGTGTACCATACGGAAACGGATGACTGTGATGAAAAAGGAACCACCGTTGGGAACATAAGGCTGTCAAAAAATGTGAATTCGGCTCGACTTATTTTAAAGTAAATTAAATAAAATGTCGAATAAGAATTAACAGATTCAAGATGAAAGTAATTGAAGAAATTGAGCTATTGAAATACCTAATTTCGACCAGTAAGTTAGTTCAATGCCAAACGAAATGATCATTTAGAAAGACAAGCATTTGTTCAACTTTAAACAGAATAAGACAAATTCAAATAAAATTTTACAAAATCTAGTTTCTACCATAATATTATTTTTTCAAAGCTTTCTTATCAATGTGTTTTCTTGAATTCGTTGCAAAAATTCAAAAATATTTTGTACTTTCAAATTAATTCGCTTTAATCTGATTCAGTTTACCCAACCATTCCATTTGGTTCATTCTTAATATAAAAGAATTAAAATAATTTCATACTTAAGTATGACTTTCATATAAACAAATATTAACAATCTAAAACCAAAAATCATAATGAGAAATTAAGTTAAAATTTGAATACCAAATAAGAACAACAACAACAATACTACCACTTCCATCAGAACAGCAGCAGCAACAGCAGCAGCACGATTAGTAACAGCAATATTACCAGCTTACCACAGCAAGTAGGTGAAATGTCATTGAACTCGCAGCTGAAGTTTGTTTTATTTTTCTTCATAACTTTTTTTTTTTTTAATTAATGTCGCATAGTAGACGCCTTGGCGCAGTAGTAGTGGCACAACAGAATAACACCAAACCATCTAAAGCTGCAATTCAGCCAGCCAGCGAATGATTAAAGCAAATTGTTTAAACATAAATAGTATTTTCGTATACAAAATTTCTTGTATTAACTGGTAGCAGCAAAAATTAAAAAAAAAAAAAATCAAGTCCAACATGAAAATAATTAAAAATATTTTAGTCGTATTTAACCACTATGAGAGAAGTGCTATTGTAATTGCTAAGAATTAACAGCAACAAAAAGAGTCGACGGACTGACTCCCTTAAAGAAATCAAAACCACAAGCAATGTTAAAAATATGGTCGGTCGGCCAACAACTTTCAAGGAAAAATGTTTTTGCTTCGTTTGCAAAAATAAATGAATGTTACATTTTTTTAATTCACAAAATTTGTTACCTTGTGCTGCTGCATTTTTGTACTCCCTTGTAAATTTTGTGGCCTTAAATTATCAAAAAAAAGGGGGAAAAAAAGTTTAAAAATGCAAAAAGGAAATTTTATTTAAAGCTGCATTTATAGTCTGCAATTTAATTGTTGCTGTTTTGAAGCAATTATTTGGATTTTATTTTTCTATATGAGAGCCGTGTTAATATTTCTCAAAAATGTTTAAATTTTCAAAAATCGAAATATGTATAATGTGGGAAAAAAAGAAACAACATTTCGACAGCGATAAGTCCCGGCCCACTTAACCGATTCTGATAGCATTCGCGGTAGTATACCAAGTCATCAAAAGTGACATTGTCTACAAAATTAGTCCGAGAAATTTTTTTGGAGTAATTGAAAAACCATACTTTTTCGCATATTTTCGAAAACGATGTCTTTCGAACTTGCGATAGCCGACATCGTTTTTTGAAGTTAAGAGCTGGGGGCTAATTCTATCTGTCGTGATCGAAATTACATTGCAATCGAAATTAATTTCGACAGTGTGAAATTTTCTAATGATGTTACTTGATACGATACGTATCGAGTTTTTGTTTCTGTGTTGTAAAACGCGTAAATAAATATATTGTTCAACACTGAAAAATATATACGAGATTTTAACAGGTGAGATCACTAGCGCAGCTGACTAGCCTGATTAAGCGCCAAACTGAGTGGATGTTGATGATATGCTCATACTATCATCAGTATGCTCAAACTGGCAAACACCATATGCAGACTGCCTCCTGTATGGTGTTTGACATTTACATAAAGATTTGTCTGCACTGATAATTCCACTCATCTTTCAAAGTTTTTTTTACAACTGTTAAGGTAGTTTTTACGGCAGATTTGTTCTTGTTGTAGAAATGCCTGTACCTGTTAAATGTGCCTTGCATACATATGCATGTATGTGTGCTAAAATATAAAAAGTAGATTTTACACAAAATGTGACAAAGTTATCTTTCTGTTGGTTATTTTAGAGCTAAAAGCACTATTTTATATAAAAAACACATCGTATTGACAAATGTATAGCAAATATATGTAATAATATTTAATTATAACCACCACTTTTCCTTTTTTATTCTTGAAAATTATCATTTCGATTGCCTTTTTGCTTGCGATCAAAAACTCGCAAGGTTGCGTTCGAAAGCTCGCTCGCTATCGAATGTCATCACAAGGTGAATTTACACAGGTGATATTATAAGCACAGCTGTGCTACTTTTTTTTCCGCTCGTATGTCAAAATTTGTATACGTTGACATAGGGGCTGAGGTGTCAAATGTTATTGTAATGTTGTAGTTGTTTTAGAATCAACACCACCTGACAAAATTAATTCACCTTGATGTCATCATTAGAAATTTCGACACACTTTATCAGATATCGAATAAGAGAATCCCAAAAAGTGCAAAAACTCGCACGCTCGATCAAGATTTCGCTCGTAAGCGAATGTGAGAATTATCCCCCTTACTAAAGTCTGGACTCGATCGAAACTCCAGTCTAAAATCTATTAAAAAAATTGTTTTTCATGGCATTATGTGAATAGCCACTTATATGAACATATAACAAACAAGGAGTGCATATAGCAATGTACAACACCAACATATATATTTTTGGTCCCCACTACAACTTGTAGGCTACAAGGATCAGGCGTTGTAGAGTGTAGTTAATGAAGTTCCAGTCATTCGGCATAAACCATTAAACAATGCGAGGTAGCGGCACACAATAACAAAATGTCTGAACGCACTTTAAAAATAATTACGAGGAAACGATTTACCCAGAGCTAAATTACGTTTCACCTGTCCATCTTCGAACAATAAGAACAAATATTTCTTATGTTAGTTTTTAGACGATTTTTTAGACTGACTTTGCATATTTTGTTCAAAATAAAACTGTGTTGCACATGCACTTTGAATGAGACAGAAGTAAAAACAACTAAAATAAAAGTTGTACTGCAATTTTATGTTTATTTTGTTTGCGTGTGTGCATGCTTTTATGTGTGCTTGGTGCAATTGCATGTTTATGACTTTATGTGAATGTGTATGTGTGTGTGTGTGGTTGTGTTTTGTTTATGCTACACTTGGGGTTCAATGCACTCAATTTGGCATACATTTGACAATTTTCTTGTTGTTGTTGTTGTTGGTATTGTTTTTATTTTTGCATTTGTTTATTTGTTTATTTATACTTTTTTCATGACTTTATTTTTCTTGTTTTGTGTTCATCACAAGATGATAATATTGTTGGTGTTGTTGTTGTTTTTGTTACCTTTAATTTTTTCTCACTGCTCTCTTGTTTTTGTTTTCTGTTGTTTACATTTAATATTTGCTTATTAATGTTGTTCGTCTTTGTTGTTTTTGTTTTTATTTGTTGGTTTAGCAAGTTAACATTGTTGATGTATTGTGTGTCTTGTTTTTACTTCTTCTGTTGTTGCTGCAATACGAAAACGAGAACGAAAACTTAAAAACGTGTGCGATTTTAAGGTGAAAATTTCTGATAAGTAGTAGATCAATTGTAATTGAGGTTCAAAGGTTGTTCACTACTAGGTTGGATATGAAATATTTGCCACAAATTATGTCCGTGCCCCTTTGTAGATCTTGAGACTTATTCCAATAGAAGCATAATAACCCAGCAAAAGCTTGTGTCATTTTCGTAATCAGTAGTACTTCATTAATGGGTTACAAAGTAATGAGTGGTACTTATTTATCTTATTACTATTATTTAAGTTACATCTACTACCCAGTTTTTAATGAAATTAGTACGTATTTTTCTCATTATCTGAAAGTAGTTTGTTAATTTGTTGATATGTACCCTGCAGCTAAATGTACAACTAGTTACGTTTCGGGACAGTAATATTACTAGTTGTAACGTTACTAGTCAACAAAGGACTGTCATCTTACTAGTTGTAATGAGGCTGGTAACGATACTAGTCAAACAACATCGTTTTGGAATAGTCATGCAACTAGTTGTAATGATACTAGTAATTTATATTATTTTTTATAAATTGACATATTTTCAGGTGTAAATACATAAAACAAAATTTTAGCTGTAAATATAATAAGTAGAAAGTGGCTCAGTGGATAGAGTACATGCCTTGAAATAAGAGGACTGTGTGTTCATACCCCGCTTGAGCCAAATGTTTTGTAATGTTAAAAAAAACTATAAATAAAGAAACTAGTAAGCGCACTAGTCTATAATAACTACTATTTCAACTTGCATATAACTATGGACAAATGAACTAGTTGGGCTCCTATGACAACCTAATGTTAAAATCTATAGTTCGATATATGGAAAAAGGACAGTTAGGCAACTAGTCTGAATAAAAAACAACTAGTATATATCTAGCCACATACTCTGCAGACAAAATGCTGCAGGTTATTAATAAAATAAATTTTAAGTCAACATGTGTTTGTATATGACAACTAATTTTTGTCGCTTAAACTTATAAGTCAACAATAGCTCAGTGGGTAAAGTACTTGTCTTCAAATCTGAACGAGCACAGGTTCGTATCCCACCTGGGTCAAATAAATTAAAACTATAAATAATATAATAATAAAATAATGTGTATACATTTTTTTAGCTTTAATTTGTTTATTTTTAGTTTCAAGTAAGCCAAATAGTAACTAGTTAATTGCTGTGAAAATGTAAATACATTTGTTAGGGGTACCCCATATTTTTTGGACTTCTCAAACAAAAATAAGTAGTTTTCGAGTAAAATTGTAAGTAGTTACGTCTTCAATCCTCATATACTTTTTTGCCTACCGGTAAGCAAAGTTTATGCTGGGAGTGTCTTAGAAGATCGATCAGATGCAATAAGTTCAGTGGAATATTTATTTATAGTAGTCCCAGAACTACTTAGCCTGACGTAGAATTATTTTCTCTTACAAAATTACAATGATAAGATATAGAAACATGTAATATTGGATATGGTTAGGTGAAATATGTAGTGGAAATACCCAGTGGAAATATTATATTTACCCATAAAATAGTATTTTTAAGTATTTACAGTGAAGCCTCTCCTAGCGGACACCTCCCTTAACCGGAAAAATTTTTTTAGAACCGAGATTTTCATCAGTTTTTCCATACAAAATGTATTCCAATAACCGGACACTCTAATAACCGGACGCGGACACAAAATTTGTAGAAAATTGTGCTCAAAATACCTCTCATAAGCGGAAATACATCTGGATTTTATTAAATTTTTATGTAGTTCGTCTTTTTTTTCAACTATGATTAATATTTCTGTTAATGCCAATGAAATTGGTAATTCCGACGTTACCACAAATTGCCATACTGGAATAAATGTTCATTAAAAGATGCTGTTTGTTGGAGTGGTTGGCTCTGAAATAGACAACTGTACATTGATTGGTTCGTTAAGCAAAAATTTTTTTAGTCACAATAGACTAGTTCTCCATTGCTTTAATAATAAGTAACAGTAAAAAATAAAATATTTAAGAAAATAAATGTGTTCCTCTCTCATAAGCGGACACCTCTTATAATCGGACAAAAATATTGCGAGTGTCCGGTTAAGAGAGGTTTCACTGTAATATACAAAAACTGAGAACACAGTATTTTTTAGCGCATCAAACTAATTAGAAAAAGTTATGTTTTATTCAAAACGGAAATAAAAAATACCAATTTTTAAGTCTGTGATATTAAAATTTTTGTAACTTTTCCTACATCAAAAGTATCATAGTTTGGGAGCCACTGAAGATACTCATATAATTTTTTTTCTGGGTGAAATGTTAGTTGTACAAGATTTTACATGTTTTTAGTCATATATTAAAATATCGTAGAAGTGCCAAAATGCTTTAAGGGCTTCTTTGAAGCAACGAATATCTACAATTTAACTTTTATTCCTAAGTTTATTACTTTAGGAGATAAATGTGGTATCAAAAGGTACCAAAATAATTTTTTAAACTTCAACTTAGTAGGATGCAATTTTCGTATGGAAATATCTCAAAAAGTTTTTTATGTATGTAGTGGTGATAAGCAGAGATAGATAGATTTGAGTACTGACAATGACAGCTTGGTGGTATTCGAAGACATTGTAGATAATATATGTAGATCTTATCTAGTTCTCTCTGAATATAACGTTACGAACATTAGCCTATATAATCACTTTGAATTGAAAAGCAAATTAGCTCGAAATATTCACATTAATAAAAAAAGAAACAACAGAATGAAATTAGCCGAATATTAGTTACTAATTGATCGATTTTGCTGATATCCGCAACAAAAACCTACAAACAATTTCTTACAGATCTCTCCAGTACAGACAGACAGAAGTATGTGCATAAATCGAATTTCACTACCTTTACAGATCTCTAATATATTTACCGCATGGAGCCACAAGTTAATGTTTTAGAAATTGCATCTCTAAAGCATATTATATATAAATAATTATATATCTCAACATAGTGTCTCTCGGTATAAAGTTATATTTGTCTACTTTTTTTATTCTTAAACTTTTCCATCCTCTCCCAGTTGTTGCATGCAAATTATTCAAAACTAACAAAAAAAACGTAAAATTATTTATCTACTTATGCGAATGAATGAACTTTAAGCTGATCTACTTTTTGGGTGAAATTTGATGTTGATAATTTCTTTTTCTTATTTTTTTTTATTTTATATATTTCTTTCTTAGTAAAATATTTTCTTTTGCTGTTTAATGAAGGAGAGAAAACCGAACGAGCATTAAAGTTCTTTATTGAGAAAATAAAAAGAAGAAATGTTCAAGTAATTTGTGTTATTTGCTTTTGATGTACATATTTATGTGGCTTAATTTGAGTCAATATTTATGCTGTAACTGGAGTTTCTGAAAAGGCTTTTAAGTGCTTGACAAATATTGTTTAATTTCGTTCGTTTCAGTTGTTTTTTTGGTAAGTTTTGATATACATATTTGACGTTTTTTTACGTTTTGCTTTCGGTTGAAAAAAAATGTAGGCCTTGTTTAATGCACTTGTTGTCAAAATACTAATTTTTTCATTCAACAAATTATAAAAGCAATTATGTGAAAGAATAAGATCTTTTATTTGCAGGTGAGTGTGGAGTATTCTATTCTATCATAAGTATGTAGAACTTGTCATTTTTTTGTAACATATCAATGAGAGAGAAAATTATAATGTGTACAAGGTACTGAATTGATAAAGCTTAGTCTTAGCAGTTCTTTCTTAGGTTCATATTAATAAAAATAATTGCTAAAATGTCAAACTATTTTCAATGCAGTTCATAATACATTCTGCTGTTATCTGTACTCTTCACCAATTGAAATTTATGGAAACATTATGCAAACCTCATAGATTATGTTGTAAAAAATCTCTTTAAAAACAGGTCTATAATTAATTAACGGTACATAGAAACTTGACTATACTGCAATCAAATAGAAGAACATGCAGTGTCATGGGACACCGGGTTGGAACGAAGTTCCTCTCGCCTTCGGCCTATCCTGGCTTGGGCATGCCGGACTTATGCAATTGGCCTGCCACTTTGGGCATCATGCGATCGACAGGCCAACTTCGGTCGGCCACGACAGTGTCGTCTATGTGGAAAAGAACTCTGATGAGAAGACTGTGGTGGTCTCGAAACATCTGATGTCAGTTTAACCTTCCGTACAGCCAAATTTTTCTTTGAATTTTCAATTGAGGGGCTTCAAAACAAAGTGGTACAAGTGCAAAAAAGAAAATTATGAGTAATTAAGCTTCAACGTTTTTTGTTCCCATGCATGTCATACATACTATTTTTGGCTTCTAATACATACCGCCTTTATAGGTCATCGTACAGATCTGAATTATTGGTATTAAGTGTTGATTCCTGCATATAGCTCAATTTTTATAGTTTTGGCATTTGTACCCCTTTGCGTTTCACCCCCTCAATTATTGCATGCTTTGGAATTTCTTTCTAAAATAAAAATAATTTAATCGAAAGATTATATTTAAAACAAACTTAAGTCACACTAATTAAATAACTTCGGATAAAAACCATACAGTTCGACTAAATTCATAATAATGAAAATTTCACCTACCTGGATAACACCAAGTAAATGCGGATATTAATTTCAGCCTCTAGATGAAAAAAGAATACAATTAGTCAACAAAAACCACTATCGCCTGGAAGATACTTATGCGATACTTCTCAAAAATTTAGCCGAGACACTTGGTGTTTAGCCGAGATACCTTCACTTAACAGACTTACTAACCATTGGCCAATACATAGACATGGCCTGAGGATACCCAGAAACTGGAACAAAAATCTCCCTAAAATCCCAGAAGTTCCGCGAACTTCTCCGGCAAACAACGGCAGTACTGATTTTTTAAGAAACTTAACCTTTGCGCCGGAATTTCACCTTGAAATCTGAGACATCCACTTTCGGCCAGCCTCATTAGGCCAGCCACCTTCGACCAGTTACCTTCGGGCAGCTGCCTCCGACCGGCTAGCCACCTTCGATCTGCCAGCTTCATCCGATCCGAAAACATAGAAAGCATTGATATACCCAACGTTCCATAGGGAACTTCGTTCCAACAAGGGTAAAATACAAAAACGCAGTATATACCATCAAATAAGCTAATTCAATTTATTGAACCAATTCAAAGCAGAGGAAAATTTTATACTGCTTTTCTCTTTGCAATAGCTAAATCTGAAAGCACACATGCTTGTTTTATTAACTTCCCAGCAAATTTTTTTCCCGAACTCGTTCCGAACTCGGTCAGAAAGTCTGCACAAGATGCTAAATTTGTATACGAAGTTCGTCAGAAGACGTGCCTAATTATCTGAGAGAATTTTGTATGAATTCTAAAGAATTTTTTTTAGGGAAATTTTAAAGGAATTTTTGATATATCGATGGTCATAGGATGACAACACGTAACTGACTTTCAAAACTTTTCAAATGATGAAATTGCATTAGAATTTCGTTGAAAACGTTACTAGCCAACAAATAAATAAAAAACAAAAAATCAGTTACGTGTTGTCAACCTACATATGATCATCGATATCTGAGCAATGTCGGACAAATGCCTGACAAAACGTTAGTAAATTTTCAGATTTTTCTGATACTTTTTACGTCCTGTCGTACTAATATCGAAAAAAGGCGGAGACAAAATTAGGAATTGATTAGAAATATCGTTTAAAATTCGCACATAGAATGAAAAAGTTGTAAGACTTCTGTGAATCTTCCTGTCTTTGAGTCTTGGGTTAAAACAAATTTATAGTCAAAGAAAATAAAAGGATATATAATTCCATCTACTATTTAACTACCCTGTTCACGTGTATGTGCATTTGGCTGGCTGTCCATTGGTGTGTCGGTATTTCAGTTTACATGACTAGTTGTTGTAAGTAGTTTTGAGAAACTCAGAATTGTAAACGCCTTTAGCATAGTGTGCACAGTGGCTTACAAGCCTGCTATTTTGAAACCAATCCAGTGTCCTGTGAGCCATTGAAAATATTTTAATGATGTATAAGAAAGGCAAAGGTTGCGCTCAGCTTCTTAACAGGAAGGGAAAATCACACTGCAGAACAAACACTAATAGCAAAATGTATCTTCGCATTGATGACGCCCATTCAACAGAATTCTGACATCAATGCTAAGACGAATGTCATCAATAAAACTAAAACAAACATCAACCTGATGACAAACATCATTATAGAAATTTGACATACAGTTGAACATCGATTATCCGGGCCTCTATTAACCGGCTACATCTATTAACCGGTATGCTATCGCTTTGTTTTATGACATCCATTATCCGCGTTTTTACCTCATTTTTTTATCGGTGTTGAAGGAATTATTTATTTTTTACAATTACAAATAAAACAAGAACATATGCTAAAATTTCCTTTTAATTGAAAAAAAAAAATTTTTAAAATAGCGTATATATTCAAACCGCGAATTTTGCTATTTCGATGTAATAGAAGATTTTATTTTTTTTCTATGAAAACTTTTAATTAAGAGATACTGAATATATGATTTTGTATTAACGGCGATACGTCCCATAGTGTTTCGAATTTGAAAAAAATGGTAATAAATATGTATCTTTGAAACTTGATATCGATAGAGGAGGAGCTAAGCTTTAAGAATAAAGAAATTTGGAGCAACCTGCTGAAACATACGGTGAGCTACAAGTTGTCAAAGGTGCCGTCATCGGACATGAAAAACATTGCTGGCCTCATTATTTTTATTGTTGTAAAGCTTATAAATATACCAAGATAATAAACTTTTTTCATTAAGATACCTTTCATATTTTCAGAGATATTTGCCTTTGAATCTTAAAATGTTGGTTTTGGCCTCGACTTTGTTCCCGTTTTCGTAAATATCTCCTCCAGTGCTGGCATAGCCAAAATCTTCAAAAAAAAATATTTTATGATTTTTGGCAAAATCCCTGATAATATGCAGAAGAAATTTTTAAGGTTAAAAAAAAAAAAATCAAAATCAAGACTTTGCAATTAGGATAAAAAATGACTTAATTTGGTACAAATAGAGCTTAATTGTTTGACGTTTTTCTCAACAAATTTTCAGAACTAAAAATGTTTTATTTTCCATATGTCAAAAGAATATACTTCAAAAATGACTGTAGTTGAGATTTTAAATCGATTAAAGCATGTACGCTAGATCCAGCATTGGACACATATAGTGAACTTTTCTACGAAATTCTAAACTAATCGCTTAAGGAAAAAACGAACATTTTAAAATTTAAATAAAAATTATATTAGATACATTTGTTATAACTAATCTGATCTTAAATTGTTACCCGCGCGCTCAAAATAGTCCAATTTTCAGAAGCATTTTATTTACCTACATGAAATTTGTATTAAGCTTCATTTGGTCTATTTATAAGTTTGAATTCAATAAAACCTGGTAGTATTTGTAAAAATTATGAGGCCAACAATGTTTTTCATGCCCGAGGTAAGAAGCCTTGACACCCTGTAGTTCACCATGTGTTTCAGCAGTTTGGTCAACATTCATAAAGTGTAGGTCCTCCTCTACGATTTTTACATATGTATATTGTTTGGTAATCGGATCGCAAATTTCAAAGATATAGATTTATTAACCTTTTTTTCAAATTGGAACCACTGTGTGTCGTGTCGATCAGCGTAGTTAGATAAATAAAAATTATTGTTTAATGCGGACAAGAAATGTAGTTTAGTTGCAGCTCATCGCCTGTACCTACCTTGATGCTCAAAAGGAGTCATTACGTTTACACAATATTTATTTAGTGACTTTTATATTTTCATATATTACATAATTTTTTGTATTCTGTTATCATATTTTCGGACAGGTGCTCAAAATCAAATTTATGGATTATTAACCTACACAAAAATATCTTTCATTCGAGTGCAGTTTTGATAATGTATATATCAAAATAGCTTACTGGTATCGCCGGTATATTGAAAATTGAGTGTTTTTACTTTAGTCCTTAAAACTTTTGAAAAGTTCAAAACAATTTTGGCATTTCAATGATATAAACAAAGTACATAATCCAATAAACATTTTCTTGTATATATGTATGTACATATATGTGTAATTATGTGTTTTCGTAATACGAATATTTATATACTCAGTTCGTTTGTTTGTGTACAAATTAACAGAAATATTTAACAGAACTTGTAGTCGAACCATGTTGCATCTTTTATGAATGATAGTAATTTTATAGTTGAATGCAAGTAAGAACTTGTTGAGCGTGACGTTAAGTATATTTTAATTATTATAAAAACAACAATAGTTTGTTTCAAACAATAATAGTTTTCTTGTCATGACCATAATATGGTTGTCACAAACATGTCGCTGCCTAGGCGCTCTTTAAAGTCGTCTACGTAACATTATATGATGCAATTTTATAAAAGATATGTTAGATATAAAAAAATATATTTTAGTTATATAAAATATTTGGGGTTAGTCGAACTGTTAATCCTTCTGACATAGAACCATTTGCAGTATTAAAAATCTTTTGGCGGTCTCCTGTAAAATTTAAAAAATTTTACTTGGTATAGTCTACCTTCCACCTATAGATATGTACCATGTATATAGCATATGTAGGTATATATTAGATGGAATGAAGCATATGAACTAGTTTGGCAAAAAATTGATTCTCACGTTTTTACCGAATGTCTGTGGTAAATTCGGCCACAAAATGTCCTATATGTCAGATTTGTACTTTAGGGGATTTTAACTGCAATAACCCAATGAGAGCTTATCAGCGGTAGTTTCAGTAGTAGCTCAAAAAGAATCTTCCTTTGCAAAATTTCGATAATAGCTTTAGAATAATTTTTAAAACAAAACGTTTTTGGACCACTGTGCAGTGTTAAACTTCTTTTTTATTCATTAAAATTTGACTGTCCGTATGTTGTTGGCTTTAGAAATCTTTTTTTATTTTTATTTTATTTTGTCTGTGGAGTGTAGAGTTTTTATTTTTAACTTTTACAGTTCATTTTACACTTTAGAAAGTTTTATTGATTTTTTTTGTAGGCTTCTGTTTTTTTATTTTACTTTTTTTTAACAACTTTTTGTTTGTCTGTATTTTTTATTTTTGTAGTGTTAATAAGATTTTTTGATTGATTTTTTTTTGCTGGTGAAATTTAATTTAATAGGCCTACTAAAAAAATTAAGTGATTATAATATGATCGCATCTTTTACTTTATTTGTTGCTGCAACGTTGTTGTAGTTGGTTTCTTTTCGAAATACTACACTAGGGGAAGTTGATTTTGATCATGTATGTATGTATTTTATAGAATATTTTCTTTAGATTTATTTTTATAAAAACGACTAAAATGGGAAGATAATCAAATTAAGTGCTGCTTGAAAGAAGATGGAACGAACAGCTGGATTGCAGTACGAAGTTTGTTTAAGATATCAATGTTCGATCAATATGCACCTTAACCCTAGAATACTAACAACGTAAAGTTTACGTGTAGGTTTTTTTACTATTGTTGCTACACAATCATCCAGCGGCCTAACGGTACCAAATTTCACAAGTGCCTTTTTCCACATCATCCAGTCATAAATGAGGAAAAAGTGAAAAAAGCTGAATATAATCGTTCAGAAAATGACGAGCAATTTGTAGATCATGCCTATTTAATTGCAATCCAGTGTACGATTTGGTATTTTACATACCAGGCGCAGCATGTCAAACTTCCTTTGCGACTAACGGTTTTGTTAAAAATATTGTTTTACACTGAACAAAAGAAGCATGCAATCCTTAATATCCAACGAAAATTAAAAAAATTATAGAACATTAATTGAAAACATAAGATGTTTTTTTCGTGTGTGTGAGGTTCTTCTTATTAGACCTTTGGATAGCTATCCATTGAAATATTGGATACAATAAAGTTTGTTTGTTATTTTGTAAATTCTTACGTTGGGCTGGAATTAATTATGCTACAAAGAAAACAAAAAATGTTTTTAAAGAAAATTGGCAGTTTTCATTTAACATCTCATAACTTTTTTTAGTTTTCGTAGGATCTTAACGATTTTATGCTGTAAAAATTAAAAAAAAACCTTTTTCACGAATATCTCGAAAATGCTTCTTACGAAAAATAAATAAGTTATTAATTTTATTTTTTATTCGACCTTAAATATGTAAATTTATCTTTCTGTTTTTTGGGCTCTAGATTGACCTAGAGCCCAAAAAACAGAAAGATAAAAAAAAGAAACAAGTTTATATTCGTGGTCCGCAAGCTTCTAACGAATGATTCTAGCCACCCCCAACCCCCGCCCCTTGTTGAACATACCCAGCAAAAATATCCGTCTACCGGAAGCAGGTTTGTAAGGGAGAGATTTCGGTACTCTCCCTTACACAATTTCACCCACACTTGGATACATTTTTTATTTGCCATTATTTTATGTTGTTTTTATATTTATTTATGTATTAAATGGTACAAATGCAGGTACAAATACAATTGGAAATTATATTACACTACAATTTACTTTTATTAAATACTTTTTGTTCGCGTATTGAATCAGGAATCGATTCCACGATCTCCGCATGGTAGACTAGAACGCTAACCACTAAGCTCTCGAGGCACATTTATTTTCATACACAATTCAATGGAAGAATAAAAAAAATTAAATTACGAAGCAAAAATCACACTTGCATCCATATTTGTATCCACGTAAGCGAGATGATGCACTATAAAAAAGTTTGAGTTGAATAAAAAACTTGGTGTTTAAAACACACGAAAAAACATAAATAGCCGACCAAATTCATCCTCGTAAGGCAGAGAAAATGCAGTGTGCTTTTCCACATCTCCGAAGCACTTCTTATTAATCTACCTGCTTCCTTGTACCAGATTTATTTTTGCTGGGTAGTAATAGTGACTCGGCATAGAAAATGTTCTTTAGCTTGAAGAAGCCAAAATACGAATAAAAAGATCCAAATAATTACAATAAAATTCAAAATAACAATATAAAATTTCTCCAATATTCTCTTGCATATCTTTTGAGCAATAATGTTAAAGGAGCTTTAAATTAATTAACTGTTTTATATTTAATTAAGCCATTTAATTCTCAATTATATAAAATACCTTTATTAAAAGAATTCATCATATTTAATCAGTAGGAAACAAAAAAAAAAAGAAAAACGAAAACCTAAAAGAAACAACTTTAAAATGCTTAAAATTATTTCTTTGGCCGGAATAAGATAAAAAATACAAAAAAAAACTATAAAATAAACTCGGTGACTGTGGCACTAAGTTAGTAGTGCGTTAAGTCAATGAACGCTAAAATGAAATGAAAAAACAAAAAACATTAAATAAAAAACAATAAAATAAAATAAAAAGATTAGTAGCAGCTTTTGCAGAAGTTAACAAAAGCACAGTAAATGTTGATACTGCTGCTGGTTGGTTGATGGTGCTGCTGCATTTGCTGTTAGTGGGCAAAGTCTTTTACATATTTGGTCAAAGGCTGAAAGCATAAATTTTAAAAGCATTGACCGAAACCACATTTTAACAACAACTACAACAATCATGATATTAAAATCCGCTTAACAGTGATCATCACCATTATTATCTCTTTTTTTTTTGTTTTTGTTTTTTTTGTTTAAGATGCAGCAAGACGGTAATAACGACAACAACAGAAACAACAAGAATATCATGATTGTCATTAGCGAGTGAAATAAATAAATTTTTAAGCACTTCAGAAGATATACATATAAATACTTCTTAGTACTTAGCAGTTGTAATGGAATTAACAGTGTTAGTATTTAGTAGTACTAAATGCAACAAAATATATTGTAATAACAGATCATTATACATGCATAAATCTGCAGCAGTTGTCAGCCAGCCAATTAGAAATGATTTCATGCCGAAAAGTACTAGTGCTCACTGTCTTAAATGTGAAAACCAAGAAAAAGCCGTAGAAAATCCATACAATCAAGGCCATTTCTAGCAGTGTACAAATTTTGCAAGTAAAATAATTCGCATGATCGACCAGTTTTGGATAACTCGTAGGTGTAAGAATTCCATTTAGCAGAGGGGTGTGGCAAATCGCTACTTCTAGAATATATGTTAAGGAAACACATATTTTTGTGGTAATAGTTCCGATGCACGTGCATCAATGTGCTATGAAGGTTACATCTTACAGTTTCCGATGTAAAAATTTTGGTGGCATGCATGAACGTCCATGTAAATAATATCCACCAAAAAATGGAAATAAAGTTTATAAAAATAGTATTTATAGCAGTCCTTCGACTGGTCTTAAGGTTTTACTACTCTGGGTATGAATAGTGGCTTCTGCGAGCAAAGATTTTTTCTGCAAAGCCAGTACTTTTCTTTTCTTTAAATGCTTAATGGATGATGATGATGTTATTATCCAAAACTTAAATTTATGTTCAAAAAAAGTTTTTACTGCCTCAGAAAAAAGATTGTTTGATATATTGGAAAAAAATCCAGTAAATATTTTTGTTTGATTCAGTAAATTATTTTGTTTAGAATTTGTAAATATTTTTAGACAAATTGTGTTTTATAGATTTGGACAATTCGTTCGCTGAAAGCTCCCTTTTTTCAATGAAACTGTTGAGCCATTTTTGTCTGTTTTTAAAATTTTTTTTAGGTCCGTTTTTAAATAAAATATTCACTAATTTATTGAATTTCTTTACTGAAAATGAAATTTAGTTTTTTGTGCGAAATGGAAATAATGTTCATGGACCAATTACTTCCTGAGATGTTGATTTGGAGATTTTTAGTCATCTGGTTACTAAGCAACCTTCTCACTTTCGTTAGCTTCGAATGGAGGTGCGGAGCCTATTGCCCAGAAGGTAAATGAGCTAAAGACGTAGATAGTCAGTTATGTTGACATATTACTAGAAGAGAGTCATTCCTGGCCACTCAACGATATCTCTCGAACGAATGAATCGATTTCAATAATATTTACAGCAGTAGACGTTGTTTTTTTTTACCTTAAGAGCTGATAAGAACTTGGTTTTGACCAATTTCAGTTATTTGAAAACTTTATTTTCAAAAATTCTCAAAATCTACCGAACCGAATCACTTCATTATATCGCGAAATCTAAGTGATGACATTAAATGTCTTTAGCATGACATTAATTTGGTTCCGATCGGTTGACATTTTTAAGTTATGAGATGTTTCCAAAATATTGTTTTCCTGTATCTTAGCCATACTTTGGAACAAATTTTTTCTGGTGAGAACTTTTACAGATATTGTTTAATAAAAATTGCAGAAATTTTTCAACGGTATCCAAATACAGCTACCAACATGTCTATTCTGCTTAAGACAGTGCTAAAAATATATTATGTATTTTTAATATCATTATTAGTTGTTCTAAGCAGGGCAGAACCATAATTCTTTTCTGTGTGAAAATTATTTGAAACATTTGATGTAAAATTTTGCTTAAACTACACCGAAACAGAAAACATGGGAGCTTTTTCAATTAGCTAACGACTGTTGCAAATACAGCATAAATCGCAAATAGCATAAACTAAATATATATGTATTTATGTGTGTATGTACATATGTATTTAAAGTGGTCGTGGTTCATTTTATTATGTGGGCAGTGTACAATTCTTTTTTATTACTGTAGCAAATCACCGCCTTTCTTTTTCCTTTGTGTTTAGCATTCATATAAAGATGACAAAGTAGGGCTTTCACATATCTACATAAGTACTTGACATACACATAATAAATATACACACATTCATACAATTGTGTATATACCCAGGAAACTTTTTTTGCCGACATGTCTAACGACATGAAAAAATTGGAAACTTTACCAGGCAATCAACCGAGTTGTTTAAAGTTCCCTCAGCCGTTTGGCGGAATAGATGGCAGTTTTCTATAACGACGTTTCTACACATTTTCTGAAATATTATGCGACTAATATCGATATAACGATATGTTCTCAAAAATATACCGATATATATATATATATATATATATATATATATATATATATATATATATATATATATATATATATATATATATATATATATATATATATATATATATATATATATATATATATATATATATATATATATATATATATATATATATATATATATATATATATATATGTATATATATAGTTATATATCGTCGATATTTTTAATTGGCATATATCGATATGTCGATATTTTTTTCTTAATATATCGACAGTATCAATTTCCATATTTTTTTAGCTTTGCTTTTGTTTTTCGTTCAGTTATTTAAAGAAATGCGTCACAATCTTCATTAAATAGAATATTCTTAACAAAATCTTTTATATTCGAAAAAATTTCTTTCTTTTAAACAGTAAAGGTGGAGGTATATACCACGCGCTACGCGGCAACGCTTTTCTTACTTTTCGAACTTTTAACGCTTTAACAATGGCAAGTTACACACCACGCTTTTGATGCTCTTCTGCTTATACAATTTAAAGCCTTTGCCGGCTATATTTTGTCTTGCCTTTAAGTTTTATATTTCTTTATAATAAAAAAATTAATTTCTAATAGTTTATTTCCATTAAACAAACATTTTAGCATATGAATCTGGAAGAATGTTCAACTTTTAGCGAGTTATGCGCGTCGCAAACGTCGCTTTGTATCTTGCCTTATGGAAACACACTATTTCAACTTTTTTGACAGAAGTCTGTAACGCATTAGCGTATTTAACGCATGCTATGTACCTTCACCTTAAGGAAGTTAGAAATTTACTCGTTTGGCGTTAATTACTTATACGAAAAGTACTTTTTGTGTTTAATTTTTAAAAAATTATAGTATTGTGTATAAATAATCATGCTTGAAAAATATAGATATATGTATATCAAAATATCGATATTTTTTATTCGATATGTATCGATGCCGATCGATATTTAAAAATATATCGATATCGCTATATATCGATATATTTTTCCATTTGCCCATCCCTAACTGCACATTATCTGAATGAATTTTAATTTCTTTTAAGACGGTTAATGGAAAAGTCTGCACATTTTCTGATTTACGACTTTTAGCAGTCACTTGTGTTGTCTGATTTTAGTTTTTTTTAAGTCAAAGAAGTCTTACAACATATTGATTCTATGTACGAATTTTATATGACATTTCTGATTAATTTATAATTTTGGCTGGAAACGCATCAGCTGATTCGTAACGTATACGTTTACGTAAGAGTAACGAGGCTTTAACGACGACTTATAATAATATTTTTGTAGTCAATTTAAGAATTTTGTTATTGATTCAAGATTTTGTACATAATTATCCCGTTTTCGGCTTGACTTAAGTATATTTTAATATTATTCGTACTTAAATTTTTGAGTACGACTCGCACTCAAAGTAAGTAGAAAATACTGAAATCTAGTACAACGTTTTTCTTTCTGTGTATAAACATGAATCTGATCATGAATGAATCATAATGTTAAAAATATTTTTATACAAAATAAAAATTTTATTAATGAGAAACGTCATTTTGTTCATGTCAACCTTTTGTACTGTAAACATTTTTTTAACAATTTGAAAATGAAAATTTTTACTTGACTTTGGACTCTAACCTGAGATTACAGAAAGACATTTAGAAAAAAGTTTTGAACAAAAGTTATGTAAAGAAGTGTTCTCTTTCAAATGACATAACTAAGAAAATCCCATTTTTGATTTATCGCGTCAACTCCCCTACGTGCATTGTTCAGACTATAGCTGTGCACGAGTATATTCGAAGGTACTCCTATGTATGTTTGTGTGTGCATGTATGTTTGTTTTATTGTATGTATGGATGTATGTGTGTATATATGGTGGATGTATGTATGTACATTCACGTACATACTCGTGTACAGTTATACTAGTTCAGACATATCGAATTTTCCTAGAAAATTCTTCAGAATTCGTATAGAATTCTCTTGGAAATTTCAGCAAAGCTTTTAGAATTTCATCAGACAAAGAGGTGCACTTTCTTCTCAACTACTCCTATGATTTTCGGTACTTTTTCTGAACGACTTCGGATACGAAGTTGGCATCTTGTGCAGACTTTCTGACCGACTTCGGGCGGAAATAGGTAAAAAAAATGTTTGCTGGGTATATACGTAAATAGTTGGTAGTAATGTATAAATGCTAATAAACAGTTCTCATTACGTGTTTTATTACAAGCCATGTACAAAGTACAAATACTCTTCGTATTCATTATCTACGAAGTACCTTGTCTATAATATTTATGAACGTATACGTAACACACAATTAACATGTTCAGAAGTGTATGTTGGCTGCAACAGTTGTTACTGTATATGTGCCACTTTTCGAAAACAGATAGAAATAATCAGTTGTTACTGCTATTGTACAGTGGTTTAGAAAATTAATTGCTGTTACTTTAGGATTTAATGATATTTTGCCATCCAAGAGTTTTTGAATTGACTTCAACAGCTTCAAGCAAGAAGTAGATATAACTAGTGGGCGAAACCATAAATTCAGTGAAAAAAGTTTGCAAAAAATGGCCTCGGCTTGACTTGGCTTTACATTTAATTTGGCCTTTGGCCATATGAAGTTGTATCAAGGACCATACGCTGTCATTAATTGCTGTTATTGGGAGTACCAAAGCATCAGGGATGGAAATGGGTTTTTGATTTAGTAACGATTATAATAATAAAATGTACTTTCTATACATGGCAGTACCAACTGTTGTCAAATCTATTAAAATTATATATTTTATGCAAAAATGAAGTATTAAAAGTTATTTGACTTCAGTTAGTTTTTTTGCAATGAGAAACTTGTAGACTATTTATATCCTTTGTAGTGGTGGAAGCGAACCAGGTATAAAAGTCTATTAAGATATTTAGATGTAAGTATTTTTTCCGGCAATCTGAAATGGATCATGGGCTTTCTTGTTCAGTCAAATATGACGCTATTTCGTGATTAATATGGATAACGTACGTTTTTTGTTATCGACACGTCTAGAATGAACATTAGACCGTGTCCTCGCTTTCTCCTTTCTGGCCATGAAAATTGCTTTATTGACTCTTCATATTTTAAATTTGAAAAGAGCACAAATTAAAAGAAAATTTAGAAAAGGAGCTTTATTCCAAAAATTTTCAAAACGTCTTATTGAGTTTAATAAATAAAAAAAGTATGTATTTACTTTCTTATTCGTAATACTTGTCAAAGTTTTATAAAAGGTTTATTAAATAAATTTTTAGTGAAATTTTTACGCACAAATCTTTTCTAATAGTAATAGTTTCTAATGGTAATAGTTTTCCCCGTTTTGGTACCTTTTTTTCTTTTAGGCAAATTTTTTTCGATTTTGCGATTTCTTTCGTTTTAGCTATTTTCCCCGTTTTATTGATTTATTTATCGTTTTCGAATTTTTTTCATGTTTTGGTGACAGTTTTTATTTAGCAACTTTTTGGTTTATTATTTTTTTCCGGCTTTTCCGCCTTTTGTTTCCGTTTTGGCAATTTGTTTTCTCCGAAATTGTGACTTATTTCCATCTTTCGCGTTTTTGTTTTCGTTTTGTCGATTTTTGAAAAATGTTTTTACATAATTTTCATTTTAGTGCTTTTTTCAGTTTTGCAGACTTTTTTTCGTTTGCCTACTTTTTCGTTTGTCGAATTTTCTCCGTTTTAGCAATTTTTTCTCATTTTTGCTTAGGCGACTTTTTCCGATGTGCGTTTTTTTATATTCATTTTAAAGATTTTTCTCGTTTTATCCATTCTGCTGATACTCTTCCGTTGTGGCAAATTTCTTCCGTTTAAATGATTTTTTCAAATATTTGCAAAATATTTTACTTTTGGCGATTTTTATTCTTTTTGGCGCCCTGTTTTCGTTTCGCTTTGTCGTTTTTGCACCACGACTACGACTTTTTCCCGTTTAAACGATTTTTCAGAAATTTTTTTCCCGTTTTGATGTCTTTTTTATTTTCATGTATTTTATTCATGTTTTTGTTTTATATTCTTATATTATTTCATAAAGAAAACTTCGTTCCAAATAGGTACATAATAAAAAAAGAGTTATATATAGAATTTTAAATTTCGTTTCGTCAAAAACATTCCGACTGTGTTTGTTTATTTGCAGCAGCTTTTCTTCCTCTAGAAAACTCTGCTCTTGCTAATCAATTAAAAAAGCCAAAGAATATCTGCCATATTTATATGAAATTACATTACGGTATTTTAAATGGTTTATTTCCACCATAAATTCTTTACAAACCACTGTGAAATGTTACATGTTGTAAACTAAAGAATAAGAAAAGAAGAAAAATTTTTATTTCACTATGAAGTAAAGTTTTTTTTTTGGCAAACCTTAAAAAGTTTATTGAACTCTTTCTCTGGGGTCTGTTTAATATATTTATTGTATTGCTAACGTTGTTTTATAGTTTTTCGCCAGGTCTACAAGATTATGAGAGCTAAGCGCAGCACTAGCAGACTTTCTCCAGCGTTATTATTACTACAACTGCTACTTCTACCTACTTCTACATATGTCAGCTGTGCTGTGAATGTATTTTTTATTATATTTTTTTTTTGCGTAAAAACAAACAAACAAACAAACGAACCAACCAACCAACTAACAAATAAAACTAAACCAATTCTACATCACAAAGAAACATTACCACCACCATCATCATCAACATCTATAGCAGCATCGATTTCTTTGTGATCTTGGTCGTTTTCGTCATCATTTAGGTCGTCATCATTAAGTATCATCACTAGACGACAGATAGCTTGCCATGCAGTCAGCAAATATCGCCAGCAGCTTGATTGTCTTTTCACATTCATGTTTTATGCAAAGCACTTTCATTAAGCTCGTAGGAAAAAAAAAACTATACATCTTTAGTTGATTTCAGTTGTGATCTTTCCCAAAAGCTGCAGAATCTCATTCAACAGGCAATCAAAAATTGGGTGTTAAAAAAATAAAGTTTAATTTAAAAATTATACGGTCATAAATAAAACGTTTTTATGATGGTTAATTCTTTTTTTTTTTTTTTGTCTTTTAGGGATAAAGTCTTTAAACAAATTTATGTTGTTTTTTATGTTAATTTTGGCATATTTCAGCAATGGTGGCTTAAAAAAATATAAAAATATTATATGCAAATTGGAGTCTTTTTTCGGAAATTAATCGTAAATGTATTACAAAAATTCATCTCTTAGTGCGTTTGTTAATGCGTTACATAAGATTATGGATTGAAAATTATGTCTTAAGAGACATTTTTATATGTCATGGGAAAGCAATCGAAATCTTGTAAATCATTTTATATTCTGACTGATATCTTAATAAAATGCCATAAAACCAAAGATAAGATTATTTTAAATAACCTGCAGTGCTAAAGATATCCAAAAAGAGAAGGAGATTAATTTATTTTTCTACTCGAAAAAATTTCATTATAATTATTATGTGAAAATTTTTTACTTTCGAAATATTTTTAGATTTGGCTAGATGATGCCTAACATCAATTCATTCCTGACCAAAGGCTATCAAGGTGGGCGTGGTTGTAAAACATTTGGAGTTTTATACTTTGAATATAAGGCACACATACAGAAAAATTTTCATGTAAAATCGTCGAAAACCAGGTTAATTTAACATTTTCGGCAGTGATTTTACTTCATAGGAGTTTCATGTTAAATCTACATGATTTACAATAATCTTGAAAGAAAACTTATCATTTTGAATTAACTATATTTCATGTTGATTTAATATTCCAGTACAGTTAAATCAAAATGAAGTTGATACTGATATAATACGAAAAACCATATTGAATCAAAGTAATTTCGAGTTGAAACAACGTGAATTTGATATTGGGACAACACGAAGAATCATGTTGAATCAAAGTTATTTCAAGTTGCAACAACGTGAATTTGATATTGGGACAACACGAAGAATCTTGTTGATTTGAAGTCATATCAAGCTGAAACAACATGACTTAATGTAGCTATTCTATTAATTATTTTACTTACGTGATGTGATAGTCATCAGAAAACTTTGTGTTGTAGCTGGCTGCCCCAGCCAAGATTTGAACTCGTGCCACCTGCATGATAGTGCACGCGGTAACCACTGCAGCCACAACAGCTTCAAACTTTACATCACTTATACACTAAATAAATACCATCATATGTAAAATGAATTTCATTTAAATTCAACATGATTTAAATGATCATTTAACATAAAACTTGCTTTAAATTAAAGTTATAGTCATGTTGATTTAAAATGAAATGTAACGTTTATAACAAAATTTTTTTTAACAGTGAACATTTTTAAATCAATGAGATTTAAGGTTAGATTAATAATTTTCCGTTTGAAATTATTATGAAACAATGGTAATTTTAAGCCAGCAGCGGTAAACTTTCGCTGGTAATTCGTTTTTTTTGTCGTCTACATAGCCGACACATGTAAGAATAAACAATAAAAAGTCACAGAACTAAGCACAACAGTGAACTGTAGCAATGAACAAAGCAAATAAGCACTAACACACTTAAATGACAAATTATTTCTTGTAAATTTAATATGATTTCAAATCATAATTGCGTCATGTTGATTGTACATTCCTTTTTCTTCTGTGTGTATCCTAAAAACGTTTCTTAAGAAAAATTTGCTCAAAAATATCTCTTTTTTCAAGTTAATTCTATTTTGTAAACTAGTGTAATCCTTTACGCTGTAATTTTTTATAAAACTAATAAAATATACTCAACTGGTGTTTTTTATTTTATCTTAAGTGTAATTTCACTTAACGTATCGGTATCGGAATAACTCCAAAGACGATTTTTCGAATATGTCGGCCTTTCGCAACTCTACTTCAAAGGAAATTATCGGTGGTCGGTCACTTTATCCCATTACATGCCACTGTACTATAGTAGAATTTAACTCCTAACAACTCATTTTACTGCAAACTCCAAAAATAAAATTATCAAATAAAAATATAAAATATACAAATGTATATAAAAAAAATGTTTTATTAATGAGCTGCAACATTTGCTGACAAATTAACATTTAGCAAAAAAGTAGGCCTCTAGTTGAAGCAAAACTTTTTGTGTTTAATCAAGTTTAGATATTTATGCAAAATGTATGGCTTTTATAGACAAAAAACATATTAAAAAAAAACTATTTATAGTTTTCTTTCTTTTGTTTAAACAATTTCAAATTTATATGCAAATCGATTACTATGAAATTCCCACAAAAACAATTTCAGTCATTTTATTTTAATCAAAAAACCTCTTTAAAACTAAAATTTTTAAATTATAGGTCAAAAGTATATAAAAGTTAAGTAAAGTTTTTTTTCGAATTTCTTTTTAACAAAATGTTGGTACAAGCCACAATACCAAAAAAAATGTATTTAAATATTTAGTTATAAAACTTAAGAAAGAAGACATAAAAAAAGACTCACACCGCTTTATTTATTATGTAATTTATACATACTTGTTAAATTTAGTTTTTGGTTTTCAAGCATTTGTTAAATAAATACAAATTAATAATATATTTCATATATGTAGAAAAAACTAATAAACCAATATTGCAAATCATTTTATGCAAATTGTATGTTAAAGTCGAAGTGACGTACTTTACGAAGAAGAAAAAAAATGAATATCCAAATATTTTGTGCTAATAAGATGAAGTGCCTTAACTATTGTAAAACTGCAAGTTGGTTTTGTGGGGAAACTAATGTCAGCATTTGAGGGGGGGACTGAAAAAAGTTTTTTTCTTCTTCACAAACTATAACTCACAATTTTAAGAAAAGTAAAAATTTGCACTAAAATGTATTACATGCACACAGAAAGAAAAACCATGTAAAATCAACATGACCCGATTGTGATTAGAAATCATATTAAATTTACCAGAAATAATTTGTCGTTTAAGTGTGTTAGTGTTTATTTGCTTTGTTCATTGCTACAGTTCATTGTTCTGCTTAGTTGTGTGTTTTGTTGTTGTTGTTTATTCCTGCATGTGTCGGCTACGTGAACGATAAAAAACGAATTACCAGCGAAAATTTACTGCAGCTGATTTAAAATTACCATTGTTTCATATTAATTTTAAATGAGAAATTATTAATCTAACCTGAAAACTCTTTGATTTTAAAATTTTCACTGTTAAAACAGCTTTGTTATACATGTTACATTTCATTTTAAATCAACATGACTATAACTTTAATTTCAAATAAGTTTTATGTTAAATAATCATTTCAATCATGTTGAATTAAAATTAAATTAATTTTACATACGATGGCTATTTATTTAGTGTATGGCTAAAGTAAAGTTTGCTTTATTGCTTAGCGCGTGGACTATCATACAAGTAGCACTAGTTCAAATCCTGGCTGGGGCAGCCAACTACAACAAAAAGTTTATTGATGCCTATGCTAATAAGTATCATGTAAGTCAAATAATTAATAAAATAGCTACATGAAAGTCTTGTTGTTTCAGCTTGATATAACTATAATTCAACATGACTCAAAGTCACGTTGTTTCAACTTCAAATAACTTTGATTCAACATGATTCTTTGTGTTCTTCCAATATCAAATTCGCGTTGTTTCAACTCGAAATAACTTTGATTCAACATGATTTTTCGTATTACTTCAGTATCAAATTCATTTTGATTTGACTGTACTGCATGCAATATTAAATCAACATGAAATGTATCTAATTAAAAAGGATAAATGATCCTTTAAGCTTATTGTAAATCATATTAATTTAACATGAAACGCCTATGAAGCAAAATTACTACCGAAAAATGTTATATTAACCTGTTTTTCGACGATTTTACATTGAAATTTTTCTGTGCAAATAAATTGTTTGATTTTCAGCTCTCAAAACATCTTGTCATGCCAAATATTAGAATAATTAAATCTTGCAACATTTGTTGTCTTGGCATGATATTTTTTCACATAAAAGATTTTCTTCCTCTGCAGAAATAATAACTTGAAATTTAGCTGTCATTTGTTATATATTTATTTATTTATTTTTTAATTAAAAATGCATTATTAATAATATGTGCTTATAAATTCCAAAATGACTCCCATTTTAAGTTACACGTGCCAAGTTTTAATGTCTACTTTCTTATGGTGTGGCGGCATTCATTATTCACTGTATATTAATTTTGATTTAAATTGTTATTAATTTAAATTTTAGGCCTGTTTTTTTTTTTATTTATTTATATCTTTTTGTATGCAAATAGGCTCTTAAAATTTCTTTACACATGTGTGTGTATGCGTTCACGTATTGACTTTCGAAAAAAAAAAAATAATAATAATAATAATAAATGTTATGAAACAATGTTTGATAAAACATGTACAACCAGACAACAAAAGGTTTTGAAATAATTTTTGGTACAAAGATTTGATTAATTTATTCATGTAAAAACAAAAGTGAAAAGCAAAACTATTTATTAACAATATTGATTTAATATGCATTTAAGCGATAATTAAAAATTTTATTAAAATTGACACCACGTTTTTGAAGGCAACGAAATAGTGTAGCAATTTTAAGGGAATATTGTGCAATCCTTAACCTGAAGAGCAAATAAAATAATTTTGTTTGTCTAGAAAAATTTATTTCCTCATGCAAAATATAAATTTGAGAAATAATTAACCAGCCAAGCACCCTAGCACCCTAGTGACGACACACCATTTTTCAGACTTTTTCCGACTTATTTCTCCAAATTGATTTTGAACATCGCCAAAAGTCGCCAAAATCAATTTTAACCTTCTAGTATGGACATGGGGTATAACAGACCTTTCATGTTTTTTAATTCCAAATCATTATTATATTCCCTTTTACTACAGATCCGAGTTTCTCTGTGTCTTCGAATTTAGTTGTCAAACGACCGTATTGGAAGAAAGTTGCATTGTTCCATTTGTTTTAGGTAAGTTATACTAATTCAAAGTTCTGACGTTGTCTGACATGGGGTCTGTCCACATTTAAAGGATGAATTTAGAGCGTATTTCGGGTGAAGATACACCCACAGAAGAACTTCAACCTCAAGAACCTGAACAGAATGAGAGTAAATATGCTATTCTTGTTCGCATATCATAACACAGAAAGGTAGCGTATACATGTGTGACATGCGATAAGCCAATATGTCTCCGATGCTTAAAGCCTATCTGTAAAGACTGCCAATAATTTTCCTAATATTGACTCCTTCAGTTTTTTTTAAAATTATATTATTATTAGTAAAATTCAAGAAGAATGTTAAGTTTTGTTAATGTTAATGTAAAAAAATTAAGAAAAAAAAACAAACAAAAGTGACCTGATATTGAAGGAAACTAAAATGCCATGTCTTTCAAATTTTGTATCAATAGAAGGTTCCTTAAAATAAAAGTTAGTTATTTCTACCTTTAATTGTTTAATTTACGATATATTTAATCATAAATAGCCACAGTTTCAAACTTTTTGCTATCGACGTGACCCCGCATATGTAGGAGTCTGCGAGACCCCACGTCCAAGCTGGTGTTTGAAAAAATAAACGTCCATACTTAAAGGTTATGTAGTTTTTCTTAATATACATATATTTGATAATAAATTAGTTTTTATATAATACTTTTTTTATTTAAACTTTTATAAAATAATCGTATAAAAGTTTAGCAGAAAATCGCCAAAACTAGAAATAAAATCACCAAAAATTGTTTCTTGAAAACTTTTCTTATCCAAATTCAAAACCCTTTAATGACTATAATTATTATAAGAAGAAATATCATCAAAATCACATTGTTTTATTTTCTTGCAGACGAGTTTTGGTGGGATTTATTTTTGAAAATACTCCTTCAACAAACTAATTTTCCAGAATTAGAAAAATTTTGGAGCAAAATTTTTTTTAAATAGCCATAAAAATTTAGAATCCCAAACAAGTTGAAGAATCGATACGTTTGGCGAGAAATCGCCATATCTGACAACTCTGCTTGCAGCATCATCACTTGCACTGAGAAAGAAGGCTGGATAAGGAAACGAGTTTTTTTGTTTTATAACAAAAACTTTATATCTTCTGAACTGTTAATGAGAAAATCCATGACGAATATTAATTAACAACTGCTGAATGGAATCATTTTATTTTTTGTTAATTTTTTTCTCGAAATTTCTAGACTTACGATTATATGACTGCCTACCCGATGTATTTGTATCTCTCTGCATGCATGTATGTGCGACTATGAGCAATATGCACTTAATAGGTTCTTGTTTTATTCTCGATGTAAAATAATAAGTTTATTCAACTTTACACTCACTATAAATTTCATTCACTTGTTAAACACAATCACTAATCGAGCAATCCTCTTTTCACGTACAGGTTTCTGTTAATGTTGCATCAACAAATACATATTACTCTACGTGTCACTCACCCAACCTTTCCATTCTTTGATACCGTCGCCTCAATGGCCTTCAAAATGACAATTCAGTCATTTTATTAAACAAAACATTAAAAAGATTTACGTTTATTCAACTTGATCTTTGCAGAAGCACTGAACGACAAAGGTAGCGAATGACTTGGTAACGCCATGTGATCGTTTCCAACATTTTTGTTGCTGTATTTTAACAAGATTATCTTGAAGAAAACTAAAAAGGGAAAATATGAATGATCGTCCTTATTATGACAAATAGGAAATAGAATGATGTTAATTTAATATAAAGGGGAATACCAATATACATATCATGTTTTTATTTCCTGATAGTAAATTTAATTTCGATAGTAAGTACTTAATTCAAAAGGAAATCCAAAGTTAAAATTAAACAATACAATGATGAAATATATGAAATATACTATTTAGAATTGAAAAAGGTTGTAGGAAGGAGTATAGCGTTATATTATGTTCACATGGACAAGTACATTCGTGCTTCGCTCTCGCATTCGTGTTTCACATCCAAATCATGATAATAACAATGTCCTTCGCCATAAAAAATTTTGAGAGCGAGGCACCTTATTTTAAGATGCTTCATTTCTATCTTCTCTAATTTTGATCGCAGTTCATCGCTAGTTTAGCTGAACTAGTCGAAACAAAATAAAAAGAAAAAAGCGAAACAGTAGATGTGTGTGTGTGTGTATAAATATAAAAAACAATAGAAATCAATAATTTTTAACTATTTCTATTATCCATTGTAACAAAAGTGAACAAAAAGTGAACAAAAAGCGCGTCAACTACGTATTCCAGCAAAAATATCTGTCTACAGGAAGCAGGCTTGTAAGGTAGAGATTTCGGTACTCTCCCTTTCTGTTTTTATCGAATGAGTATAAAATAAATACTGATAAACACAATCCCCACAGCTTCAAAAGGGCTTTCAAGTCAAGGACGAAGAATCATAGATCCCATTATTGATATACATATACTTAGAAACGAAAAAAATAAAGATCTATACAACACAAGACCATTAACAAATACATATACGCGGTATCTTTCGATCAGACTTCAAACGCACACGAAGGTTTCCTTCCTTCCGTACGTATTCACAAATATTTAATTCTACATATTTTTTATATATGTATACCTTTTTTTCGTTTTGGCGTTTGTGGTGTTTCGTTAAGTTCGTGCAGGAATTTTTGCAAAGATGCAGCTTTTTGGAGTTCCAATAATTTTTTAAGCTGCTTGGTGTATTCTTTCAGCATAATTTTTAACTGCGGGAATCTGTAGCGTTGCCATTCTCTACGAACTCAGAGTAAATTTGCTTACTTAATGTTTGCCTCTAAGTATGTAATAGAGGCCTCTAAGTCTTCAGGCGTTCTTAGTGGTAAATTTTCCGTGCAATGCGCACTTAAATATTTTTTTATATTTCAGCCAATCAATGCGTGTGTGAATCAAACCTCGAGTGGGTGAGGTTGTTGTGAGTGAGTACACAGTTATAATAGTGGGTGAGTGATCTGAAATTTAAATCTAAGGAGCTTTCAACTTTAATTATTTCTACTTCGAAGTTAATAACATCAGGTATTTTTCGGCGATCTGTTGGCCAATAAGTTGGCTGCCCACTTGAAGCAACATTCAATCGCCTTTTATAAATTGTGTCAAACAACACGCGACCTTTAGGGGTGATTAGCTGCGATCCCCAAAACGTATGCTATCGTTGCAGTCATCGGCGGCGAAAAAGCGTGGGCCTATAGAATTAAAAAATATACTATATTGACTTTCTGTAATAGAATATCAAGTAAAAACACCATTATGTTAAAAAGCGGCCGATACAACGGTACTTAAGCTTGTATACAGTTCTATAGAATGCCTTCCAAACTTTCATTTGGTGTTTACTTTAAAGCTGGGACCCTTGAAATACGTAAGTTATGGCACTTTGAAAATGAGTTTTTGAGTCAAATTAGTTAATTTATTTTTTACATCGAATTTTCAAAGTGATATAACTTACGCATTTCATCGGTCACAGCTTTCAAATCACCAATCAAAACAGCAAAAGAAAACTTGGAAGGTACTCTATAAAACCCCTGCGGAAAATTTGGTGACAAATGATCCAAAAGTACTCGTCCTATGACTTGAGAAAATGAGACTGGTACCAAAAATAAAGTGTAGTGAATGGTGAAAAAAGACATATTGGTGTAAATGGTCACATATTAACCATTTTCAGTCAAGTTAGTTGGTACTCCGGCTAGTATTGTAGTGAACGGCACTGAACAAATAGGATGCACCTGGACTAAGGCCTATCACATAGTATCTATATAATATTAATTGTCTCCCTTCAATGAGACTCCCATGCCACTCAGGAATCTGTTCCGTAACTATATTCAGATATTAACTCCAGCTTAACTGGTATTTATAACATTGAAATATAAGTTCCCCTGTGGTCGAGTGGGTAGTGTACTAGCCTGTAATGCCGGAGGTTGTTGGTTCGAATCCTATCAAAGACACCGCTTAAAAATAAAATACAATTTCTACTTGGATTTGTAACAATTAAAAAATATGTTATTCGATAATTACAACTCAATTTTGGAATAATATTTATATATATTATTATTATTCTACACCGATTAGGACTCCATAAGATAGTTCAGAGACAAGTTACAAGGTGCATACAAAGTATCAATTAACCCCATCCTAGGCCATCCCCATGTAAAAGTGGACAGGTCCGCTTCATAGGAAGTGTTAGAACTCGGACTGGTCCCTATCACCTATCCATTTACCGTTGTAAGGACCGCTTTTTAAGATAATGGTGATTTTACCTGACAAGTCAAGTAATAAAATTTTAAAATATTTGTACGTAATTATTATTTGAACTGAAAATGTGTATAAGTCGGAAGCGAACCTGAAAAGTCAAGTAATAAAATTTTAAAATATTTGTCCGTAATTATTATTTGAACTGAAAATGTGTATAAGTCGGAAGCGAACAAAGGACGCTGATGATGACAGCGTAGCGGCTGTCGAAATTAGTAGTACTAATCCGTTTTGCTAGTTTGATTAGATATTCTAATATTCCACTCTTAAAAATAATCTGAATTTACATTAATTCAATTATTGTGAACTTAAGCCAAATAATAATAACTTCCGACTTATAAAATTTTAAAATTTCGTTTCACTCGCAATGGAAAAATTCATTTTACAAATTTATATACCAATAGATAGGTATTTTAGAGCACTATGAAATGATACACATATCATTTATATGTGTTCTATAGTCTAGGAGTTATAACCAATAAAATGTAAAAGTTTTGAGCCTCGTAAGTCCGGAGCCAAGAGAGATCGCTGGAAAAAATTACACAAACATTTTTATTTTTGAAAGAGCTTACCTCATGTTATTTTTTCTTTTTAATTTAAAAAATTATTCATATTCTTGACCAGTTTCAAAATATTTTTTAGCGCTTATTTATTTAACATTTTTCATTATTTTGGTATCCCTAATCTGTTTGTTGTCGCCTATGAAAATAGAAATTAGACTAAGTTGGTCGTGTAGCCGTCAAAATAATCGTTTTCATATAATTGTGTGTTTTAATTTTAACAGATTGTTGTTGGTAGCTTGCTGTTGTCTATGTGTTTATAGCTTTACATTGAATTAATTTCATTCGCTAAATTTATGTAAAATAATTTCAATAAGAAATAAGATTCAATACAAATTAGAAATAACCAAAAAGTACTGCAATAAATTCTTCACAGCTGAATAATTTTAAGACTGAAAGAAAAAGAAGAAAGCTTTGTGTTAGTTAATGTATTATTGTTAGCTGACCTTAATGATTGAAATACAGAAATAAAAGTTCTGTCGATAAATTATGATGGTTTCTATATTAAATGATCTAACAAACAAATTTGAAAACATTTCAATAAATAATGATTGCAGCATATTTAGGTGTGTCGTATTGAATTGTGCTGGAATGGTGGAAGAACCCATATTCTAATCACAAATTTTTTTTGTTTGTTTTCTAAACAACATTCATGGCTTGCAATAATTTATATGAATTTTTTTTCTCTTATATAATTCTTTATAACAATTTTAAGCGAACACGCAAAGCGTTTGTACCAACGAGTATTATAGCAATTTTCACAATGCAAAATTTGGCAAACATATATTTTATTTCAAGTTTGTAATGACTTGACCCATATTTAAGTTTGCCATTTTTAAGCTTAACTAATAAATCAAATGCCATTTGAGTAGCGCTTAATGAAAAAGGGTTGCGTTTCAATAAGATATTAAATATACAATTTCCAAAAAGGCTCATAGAAATTGCCACAACATTTTGACTACTCGTACGAATGTCAAATCAAAGGAAAAAAGCAACCTAATTCCCATCCCAGCTCACAGATTTAAAAAAGGTAAGATTATTGAAATTTGCTTATTAGATTTGATGCAGGTATTCAAATCGTTTTTGGGCCACTTGCGAAAACTAAGCTTTAATAAAGTGTTTATGTGGTTAATGCCAAGAAGAATTTAGCAATGTGGAATTAATCTTAAATGTAGCCTTTGAATACCTGGAAATACTCATACCTAACGGTACTTAACCGTAATAATTTTAAGAAAGGTTTTTATCTATTTAGATATGAATAAAGATGGAGACAGCTACAGAAAATAATGATGAATATTTTAACTCAACCCAAATATTATATTGATTACCAGGGCAACCACAAATAGGTTCTATAAAAATTTTTCTACGAAATTTTACCCCTTCGAGAAAAAAGTTAAAGGAAAATATTTTTGCAAACGCAAAGGATTTGCTGCTTTTTAAAGTATGCACATCTTTTACTTTTTAGTGCAAATGAAGCTGGAAGAAAAAGTCTTTATCGGTTTCGCTTTAGAAATTAAAAATAGTTTAATTCCAAAGAAAATTTTCAGTTTTTCACTTTCTGAAGGCACAACTTTCGGCAACAAAACCACTTTCGATTGGAATGTTGCTCTGTGAGATAGCTGTTATTGTTTTTATAATTAAACCGAGTGGTGTCAATGAAACATCTTTCGTGGTACTTTCTGTTCTTTCCAATATTTACTTTTCAATTATCTCAACAGCAGAGTGCAAGTTTTTGGTGGACACATGTGGGTGTGTATGCAGTTTGCACCATAATGCAAGAACGACATGTGCCCAGTCGTAAGATAAAGACATTGTTATGCATTAGCGATCTAAGCAGATTTGTTCGTAATGGATCCTTCCCTATAATTTTGCAATGGCACATGTTTGATGGTCGCATTTTCGATGCCTGCTAAGGTTTAAGCAGCAAGAAAGAATGTTTGCTTAAAAAACTTTTATTGTTTTGTAATTTTTTGGTCTTGAACTTAGGTTCTTATGTTTATAAACCGGAAGCCTTTAGCAACTCAGCTAAGTCATCTTGTTAACAAAGATGCCAACTATTCAAAGGCAAAAAGAGCAGACCGAGCAGTCAAAAAGAGTTAAAAAGTCCTAAATTTAAAGATCAAGTTTTTTTTCCAATTTTTAATCCATTTATTATTCAATTTAAACTTCAAGTCTTTTTATATCAAGATATAGTTAATGTAACTTATTTCACAGAAATTTTATAAAAATATTTACATTAGCATTAACATTAACAACATGTACATGTACACATATTAGTTTTTATATAATATTTTGACATTTTGTATGTTTCAATTGAATTTATTTTCACAAAAACACTAGCTGGTAACTCGTAACTCGTAACAGCAGGTGCTAGACCTTTGCAAGCCACATTTTTTATGAATTAAATTATTAACAGTATCAGGCGCGGATAAAGGGGAAGGGGGGTGAGTTTCTAAAAGAAGTTTGAAAAAATAGTATATTTTACATATCATAACAGTTTGTTTTCTCACTGCTGGATTTTTACTTAAGATTTAATTTTTTGACAAGTATTAATACTAAATCTAATAGGCTGAAGGGAACTTTACGAGTAATTAAACAAGCCATTTATTCTCTTATTGGCAGAGCACTAGTGTATCTGCTTATCATACAGACGATAAACTGTTCAGCCACTGGGGAAGCAAAATGGATTTGTTTAAATTGTGTTCATGTTTGTGAAAACAAGTTTTTAGCTCGTAACAAAATATTTGAGCAGTAGCCTAGTGAGTAAAACACTTGGTATAAAATAGAGCAATAACTGAAAATGGCACGAGTTTAATGCTTAGCAGAGACATTTAATTTGTATTGCGGTTTGTGTATTCTATGCCTTCTAAATATTGAAATTTATAACTTGTTATTTGTAATCAAATGTGGTAAGTCCAATGACATCGCCATGTTAAAGTAATTCGTTAAAAATCCAAAGTAGAAGTAATGAAGGGCATGTTTATTAGCATTTCAACTCATTACTTTACCATCAAAACTTTTCCTGGGTATGTATAAAGATCAAACGAAAAGGCCGCTATTTCTAAACAAATAATATGCAGAAGGGCAAAAACCAAAGTATTGATACCAGAAAAAGCAAAAACAAACCAGCTTATAAGGTTCAGCATTAAATATTTTTTATGCAACAGCATTGCAGATGTCTTTTTCTGAGAGATCTGCAAATGCTGGTGGTGTCTGTATGGGTGTGTATGTGTTGGAACCCAGTGAACATTTTTTGCCGATATGTCTGACGTCAGAAAAATCTGAGAGTTTACCAAAAAATCAACGGAAATGTCTAAAATTTCCTCAGACATTTGGCGAAATAGTCGGCGAAATAGTCTGGTACGACGTTTTTCTACATATTCTGCAATATGATCCGATTAATATCAGACTACTCTGCATAATATCTGCACTCAAAATAATATCTACTATATATCGGAGTTTATAAAAATTCAAATAACATTTTACTCAATTGTAAAATATAAATTTGGAAAAAACACGTTTAAAAATTAAAATTGTTTTTGATGGCCAAAATTACTAATTTACCTCTTAAGATTGTTTTTGCGGTTAAAATGATAAATTTTTATGGTTAAAATTATCAATTTAAAATATAAAAACAACGAAAACAGATATTTTACAAAAATTACTTCATGTATTTATATCAAGCATGTTAACACATGTCTATGTTTACTGTGTGCTGTCGTTATTTAACTAGATGACTTGGCTGGGATGGTAAAGGTGACCGGTTTAAGAATATGCGAAAAATTGTGTGAACCTAAGTTCAATACCAAAAAAATTACAAACAAAGAAAAATATATATATAACACACACTTACTGCTAAAGACTTGACAGTCATCGAACCTGCGACCTCCCTGTTAATAGTTTAGCATACTATCGACTAAACTACAATTCCATTGGTTGATTTTACTGTATTTTGTGGGTTGTGGGTGGGTACAATTCTAGCTAAAGAAATTGATTAGATTTACCAATATTTTATTTTGTGCGTAAGCTTATAAAGTATGGATAAATGTTTTCTGATGAGCCGCCATAAACAGTCAAATATCCCTTAAGGCTCGTTTCCGCATAGACCGTAATCGTCGGCGAGAACTAAATTCCATACATTAGCAACCGGAAAAAGCTCTAAAACTAACTTTTTTTGTTGCTAATGTATGGAATGCGGAAACGAGCCTTTACAATATTTTGATTCAATATGCAAATTTTATACGATATTTCTGATAAATTTCTAAATTTAGCTCTCAGCTTTCTCCGACATTAATACGACAGGACGTAATAGTATTTGAGCAAATCATGTTGATTTTTAAATGATTTAAAATACATTTCGCATACGGCCAAATCAACTCAAAATAGTTGATTTATTTAAAATTATGCCGAAAATACTATTTTACGAACTGGATTTATGAATGCAACCCTGCCTTGCGTTTAAAACCACAAATGCCCTCCCTGGAGCATCCATTAATAGCGAATGACAATGTCAATAAAAATGAAAATAAGGAATATTTAATTAAATTTAAATGTCAAACTACATATGGAAAACATTTAATTACTGCTGCCTCTCACACCTGCGAAAATTCGAACACCAACCACATCACTCACAAGCTCGGTGGAAACGCTTCGAAGTTTTTTACTTAAGTCTTCTTGAATTTAAGTCGGTGGAAACATACTATAAAAAGTATCATGTAAATAGGAAGATTTTCTAGTATTTTGAAAGACATTTTTCCGACATTGTTTAGACATATCGAAAACTCCTACAGAATTTCCTTAGAAAGTTCTTATACCTTTTTGGACTGACTTCGCATGCGAATTCGGAATCTTGAGCAGATTTTCTGACCGAGTTCGGACCGAATTTAGCAAAAACTGTTCGCTGGGAAGTTGTGTTTAATGTTATTGTTGCCGTTGTTATATGTTACATTAAAAAAATAAAAGAAAGGTGAAATAAGTTTGTTTTGTAATTAAACATGATCGTATTTTTTTTATTCCATTTCCCCAGTTGTCTTTTTTTTTGTTTGTTTTTTTTTTACTGGTGACTTGAGTTTTGGCTTGAACTTTTCTTTTAAGGATTTTGTTTTTTTTTGCCTAAAAAGCAAAAAAAACTCAATTTACCATGCCGTCATTTCTTTTCTTTTGTTAAAAATTAAAGTCAAATAATGTTTTTATGGAGAGCAAAAGAAAAAAAAACACGGCGGAAGTATTTTGAAAATTATAAATGTTCAGTTATTCCAAGAGGGGAGTGCTTTTGTGGTTGCTGTAAGATCTTATCGTTTCAGGAAAGTTTTTCGTTAAGTAAGAAAGTTTTTATTTGTGCATAATAAAAGAAAAAAAAACTCCATTCGAATGAGGCATCATCGTAGATTCTTTTAAAGCGATTATTATGTAAAAAAATCATTTTCCTGCAACTGGTGTAATTGGAAGCGGGCATCTATCTCTTATATAAAAATAAGTATTTTTGCGCTATTAATTTATACACATTTAGTTAAAATATTTTTTATGCAATTGTCATAAACTATATTTTTGTGCAGGTCCACAGCAAAAGGAAACATTTCAATCATATATCAATTCATATGTTCATTTGTTTTAACAATATTTCCCTTCTTTATCCTTTCTTGTAAGCCTTCTTACCCAGTTACTTTAAATCGACACGCAGTGCAGAATTTTTTTTACCTTAAACCCGTTTTTGGTTAAAAAGCAAGGTTTACTTTGGAAATCCTTTTGTTTTAATATTTCAAGCTAATTATTTTAGTCAATTGCATCTGCAACATACAGTGGGGTAGAATCACAATATTTTGGAAATAAATCAGTCATTTCTAAAATTTTACATTGACGTAGATAAATAAAATTTGCAGTAGTCGATGATCTTTTTGGAGTTTAGGAGCTGATTATATTCATTTGAAAAAACATTTTTTCGAAAACTTAATTTTCGAAAATTCCGTAAATTTTATTTTGGTTCCGATCACACTCACAAACACACACACACACACACACACAGATCTGAGATCAAGAACTATTTTTGATAGCGAGAAGTAAAAAAAAACGCTTAAAGTGTATGACTTATCCCAACATAGCTGTTGGCAGCGTTGCCATTTGTCAAGTTTTCATTTTCTTGCAAGTTTTTTGAGATGCCAAAAAGTTTTAAATTTATATAAAGTTTTTTAAAGTTTTTATATATATAATTTCTACTTTGCGGTATATTGGATGATATGCAATGAAACGATCTTATATTTTCTCATTCCCTTATTACTATAAAAAGTTTTTTTTTCGATATGTGGCAACGCTGGCTGTTGGTCAAAAAGGTAAGAATTATTTTGGTCGATATCAATTAAGGGAGAGTATTTATAAACCAATCTATAATTTTTTAAATGAAAGGCGAGTAATTTCAAAAAACTTCGTTATGGTCTAGATTTTTATCCTCTCACATAGCGTAAGAAGTAGTCGGTTTCCATTTTATAAGTTGGGCAGCTCGGCCATTTTTGAGAAAAGCTCGTCATATTGAATATTGAATAACTTCGAGAGCATCGCAGAATTTGATGTCCGATTAATAAGTCACCAGAGGAAAAAATCAAGTGAAAATAAACAATGATATGCGATATGATAAGATCGAACTTTAAATGGCGGCGCTATATATCGCAAACAAGAAGTGCTGTATTTTGGGGCGTGGAAAAATATATACTCTTCTAGGAACGTCTAGGGTTTGACTGGTGCAACTTTTTTTTATTTTGTATTTTGATCGACCCGGTTTATGTGAAAAATTAAAAAGAGGCTTACTTTTGGGGCGTGGCACAAAAGTGATAATATTAAAAGCTAAACATACTAAGTTTCATAACGGATTAGGGAGAACGATTCGAGATAGCATTCATAAGCTGTGCCAAGGATTTGATGTCGGATTAAAAAGTTGCAAAAGGCCAAAATGAAACCATAGACACGCCATGAACAACGATATGCATTATGTCATGATCGAACTACAAATGGAGACACTGCATACAAAAAACTAAATAGGCGGTATCCAGAGGCGTGGCAAAACAGATAAAAAATATTTCTGAAATCGTTTTCAACTAATCTTTAGTCATAGGGAGTGATGGTTCCACTTTTTTTATATGGGATCCGTACCACACTCGAAATGAGCACCACTCACTGTTATTACTTAATTTTTTATTTTACACTATTTATTCTGCTGTTAAAAATTTTCATAAATTATTTATGTAAAATAAACTGAAACTGCAAGGTGGTAAACTTCAAAAATGTAAGTCCTCTAAGATACAGCAATAGCAGAACAAAAAAAAAAAAAAAAGCAAAAGCAAAAGCAAAACAAACGAAAAAGTTAACAATAAATTTTTTCGTTGTTTATTCAAATGTTAAACTTTGACATTATCGTTTGTGACAATACAAAACTGCTCGTATTATCGGACGTCATTGCTGCTTTCTAATTCAAACTCCACAAAGAGAATAAATACAAATGATTAAAATAGTATATTCATTTAACAAATTGATTTAAATGATAATTTGTGTAAAAATTATTTAAATTAAGATTATTAAATCAAAACTTTTTGTACTTTTCTACTCTTATTTCTTCGTTAAAGAAAAACGCAAGAAGAAACAAGAAGAGTAAAATAATGTTTGAACCAAAAAACCAAATTGTATGTGAATTTACTGGTGCGTTCGCTCGCTCGGTCAACGACCGAATGACCGCGTTCATTTCAATATGCCAAATATGCAACCAGGAACTTAAAATAAACTTAAAAACTATAAAAATTTCAAAGAAGTATGAAAAATAAAATAAAACACTTTACTCGTCGTAGCACCTCAACACCAAATCAAAACTTTTATTGCTTGAATCAATTCAAAGCCAACAATTTGAATAATCAATTCATTTCTTGTTTTTATTTCTCTTGCATTTTAGAGTTTTAACTAAAAAAAAAACAAAAAAACGAAAAAATTTTCTTTTTTATCTAAATTTTTCAATTTATTATAAATTAATTCTTTAAAGCCATAAATAATTGAGTTTTTAAGTGAATGTGCGTGAATGTTGTCAAGAAAGCATGTGAGTATTAGAGCTATTGGTTTTTTGCAATCTTCAAGCCAACAACAACAACAACAACAACAACAAAAATAGCAACAAAAACAATTTAATCACGTTTTAAACGTGATTAAGTAAATTGTGTTTTACATTTTTGTTCGCTGTTGTTTTTTTAGCATTTCGCAAAAAATTTACATATGCATGTACGAGTAAACGTAGGCGTACTGCTTGCTGGCTTGTTATTAAAAATGCTAAACGAAGAGCAAAAAATTAAGTCATAATCAGCAAGGTAGTTTTCCAAATCGCCAAGAATGCAGCGTAATCATAATGATCAAATTTTTTTTTTGCCAATATAATTGCTTGAATTCTTTATGCAGTTTTATTAAGACCTTTTCAGGGGACAAAGTGCGTTCAATGCGTTTAAGAATCATACACTGAAAGGAAAACCTTCATAAATATAAAATGATTTTTTACGTTACTGCAATGATTTTGTCATTGTTTTTCAACCAACGTAACGTTGCATTCCTAGTATGAAAATTGTTGCTTCATTAATTATAAAAATTGCATTAATCAAATGAAACTTTTTCGCCGCGGCTTTTTATATTTATTTAATCCTGTCAGAGACTTAATTTAATATCTTTAACACGGGAATATTACTTACTTTAATTTTACTTCCTATAAATACATTTGTAAATGTTAGTCTTGAACCCTTGATCTCATGTTTGTCAGCCAACACCTTTACTGCTTCAGCCATGTCACCATTTAAAATCAATAGTACAAAATCAATATAAAAGAAAAAGAAAACTATACGATAAAAAACGTTCAGTTCTGATATCTCTATTTGAACTTGAGTCATATTTTAATTTCTTACTTTTTCATTTTCCGAATGAAAAAATTGCATATTATTAATGAAAACACAACATGTATAAAATGTGACTGAAAAAAGTTTCATAACGTTTATGCAAGTTTTCATTGCTGATATGCAATGTTTCATACCATTAATGACATTTTTCGTTGCATTAATGTAAAGGGCTAACGTAATGGTTTCATCCCCATTACGAAACGTTTTCCTTTCAGTGTAGCAAAAGTGATTACAGAGCTGTTTTAAAACGTAATTTTTTACTTTTCTTGTGATTTATTGATGATGGCTATGATGTTCCGATATTCTCAAGGATTTGAGCCAACGGCCACAATTAAAAATTTCCATCGAGTTCGGTCGGGAGCTATTTATGTGTATAGCTTCGTTCTATGTAAGTTGCGATGATGCTAGTTGGCTTATCATCGATGTACGCCAGGTGATTTTTGGGTGTCCTTGTCGACGGGAGTCCTCCACAAAGCGGTGTCAAATTTACTTAAATTCAAGTACAGGAAGCTTTACGGATTACACAGACTTACAGTGAAATTCAGTTTTGAGTAAAACTAAAATTTTTCTAACCAGCTTCATACGCTCAAAAATGCTGTGTCCTCAGTTTTTTAATATAATATTTCCACTGGGTACACCAGAATACTTTACCTTAACTCGAGAACAGCATGTCCGACTTCAGTGGTTTCCTAGTTATGAAAAATTAAAAAAAATTTTTTTTTAAAGCTGCAAAAAAACTTCAAAACTGCAATAACTTTAATTTTTAAACAAGTAATGTTCTTTAGAGACGAGTTAGGGAGGTGTCCTCTACCCCTTATAATTTTTAGATGAGATTTAGATGAGATATCTATCTCCTCATATGGCTTCATATTAATTCAATTGTACCCGTGTTGATGTGAAAAATATATCTTTTCCTTGAAGAATTATTTAAATTAATTCGTGAGATGTTCGCACATGATTCAAAAATTTTTTTTTAAATTTTTGTTTGACTAAATTTATACGATGAAATATTTCATGAAATTTGTTGCAAGAAATTTTTTTTATTTTCCACAGGATAGGCAGGGAAGCAAGTTGTGTGAAAAAAGTGGTAAGAAATTAATTTTCAGACGGTTTTTGTCAGGTTTCTTTACCTCATTACTTGCAGCAATCTAATAAAAAAAATTTTTTATCTAAAATTTTATAATATGATCTGCTATTTTTGAAACAGTTACAAGTCCACTTTTCGAAAAATATTAGTTAACAGTAATTTCATAAGATATAAATAGTCCATATATTATTTAAATTACCTTTAACTACTCGTATTATTTTTGTAAATTTATTTATACTACTTTCAAAAATAAAATTTTTTAGTTTTCGCGATTTTTAAGCAATACATAGTAGACTTTGCTATTAATGCTGCTGTTCTCACGATTTTTATAGAATTATAGCAGTATACAATTATGAAAATTTTCACGAATTTTCGTGACAGGCGTAATTTTTTCCAAAGATTTTTGCTTTATTACATTTTTAGAGCCTTTTATTAAATATTACCTACGCCTTTTATCTTATCGAATCGTAGTATTGGCGTGTCGCAATTATATGATGGAGAGTTGAAGTAATTATCTCGTTAATAATACTATTTTTTATAACCATGAAATCGTATTTAGCCGACTGAGAGGAAGTATTTATTTATCTTGTCGATAGTATTATCCGTTTGTTATTGTCTAAAAATTATAATAATAAGACAGCTTAGAGGTCACTTATTTATAACAAAGGAATCAGATGTTTGAAGAACCTGGACGAACAGAACTCACCTCAATGCTTGTTTTTAACAACCATTTCTCGATTTTGCTATTTGCAAAAGCTGTAAAAAGTTATTGCCCTAATGACCACAACTTTATTGCCTTAGGCTGCCTTTCTGTATGCTTTTAGGCCAAAATATCTAATACATATATAATTTTACCATAAAGATCAGACGTACGTACCATTGTTAAAAGCCTAACTCACTAAGTATTTAAATGAATTTTTACACTCATTTGAATAAGTTTTCAGTAAAACAAATTTATACATACATCTTTAACATTTCCTACTTTCTTAATTTCTCCAAAAACTTCAAACTTTCTTAACGGTTTAACAAAAAAATAAATTAATAAAAAACAAAATTTAAACATTTGTAAAAAAAACACTCCAACAAACAAAATGTACAAAAAATTAATTTACACATCGCTACAGAGCAACCAAAAGCTACAAGACATTATGAAATGATAAATCAACACACAAATAAAAATACATATAACAGAAAAAAAAAATATATAAAGACCATTACCCACCCTAACAACGCCAGATTTAAACAAAAAGTCAATGATCTCCAGAAAAGTATTGTATATTTTTAAAAGAAAAAAAAAGACTTTCAAGTTTTACAGCAAACAACAACAACACTGTTGCAAGGGTCACAAAACTTTCAAAAAAATTTTAAAATACACAAAAAAAAAAATCACATACAAAAAGTCAATCAACTTTAAAACAGACACATACATACCCAGTTGGCCAGACTGCCTTGCACGACATTCTTGCACGAAATTTCCTCTGTCGATTAGGTTTTATAATCCACAATTTAAATGAATTGTCGTTCACGACAATCTGAGCGACAAATTCTTGCATGTTGTCCTTTATTAAACACTTTTGACGACAAATATGAGCGACAATGTCTTTCGTTTTGTCCTCAATCCAACTTTGTTGAGGACAATATGAGCGACAATGTCTTACATTTTGTCTTTAATTAAGCAAATGAATATGTTGGCCTCTTGCTGTTGATAGTTTAGGTTGTGCAGCAACAAAAACTTATAAACATGCAGGCTCAGTTCTCAAGTCAGGCAATAATGTAAATGAATAGGTAACAAACAGGCAAGCAAAAAAATATATTTGTGTGTAGGGTATCCATTTAATCGGGTTTCTGCTTTAATCGGTTAATCGCTCGGTTAATTAATCGAGGTTTTGGCTTAATCGGTTAATAATCGGTTAATTTTGCCATTAACTGGTTAACCGATCAATAAAGTTTTTTCATATATCAATTAATTTCAACAAATAAAAATGCATAAATTATCTATTATTTTGAACTTATTAGTAAAAAAACAATAACATAACAAGCATAACAATTCTTGAACTAAATCAAGAAAAAAACAATCATAAATATGTATCCATTAAAACCTTAACACGTTTGTAAAATCATTATATCGGCTATTTCAATACTTTAAGGAGATCTTCTAACACAATCTTTCAAAAAAATAATTTGCTTTAAATGCTTAGGATTGAAGGGATTCTCTTCTTTAGTCTTGATAAAACTTAACTTTGAAAAGTCCTTTCATTTATCGTAGATATCGAATATCTAGTTTCTCAGTTCTTTTCCTGGATTTCTCTAAACTTATAAAATTTACCATTATGCCATTAGTGTCCTGTTTTAATTTTTTCTTCAAATTCTTAACACTTCTTTCTAATTGTTTCGGTAAATTCTGTTAAAACATTTCTTGTATTACTATAGATAGTTTCTTGTTCTACAAAAAAGTTTATTTCCGAATTTCTTAGTTTCCGTTTTTTTACTATATTTTAAAACACTATTGCTAGAAGGAAATATTCCTGATTGGAGGTATGAAATAAGTGAATTCGTCTCTCATTAAATCTAATCCTTAAATTTATAATTAAATCATTGGCAACATTATTATTGGATGTTATAAAACTATTTAACAAAAACTTAATACATAATTTCCTCAAGTTCAATTAGAGTATCAGAGTCTTTACTAAATTCTTTTATAGCCATGTCCAAAGATTTTAATGTTTTACTTAAGTTAAAACCACTCAACACACTTATTTGTTGGAAAAATAATTTCTAAACACATACATTTTGTATATGAGACGAAACAAATAATTAAACACACAAAAAATACGTTATAATACTACAAAATATGAAAAAATTTGCTACGTCGGTTAATCGGTTAATCGACTGAAATTAACCGGTTTAGTCGTTAATCGAAAATATCCAATTTTAAATTAACCGGTCAGTTAAACGGGTAATAATTAACCGGTTAACCGATTAACGGTTAACCGAATGAATACCCTAATTTGTGAGTTAAAGATATTAATTAAAGATATCGATTAAAGGTAGATGATATTCAAGACTTGACTGCAAACCACCGACTTTGTCGAGTGATCTACGTGAAGATAAACTCTGACGAGATTAGCGCGATCTATCAAAACATGTAAGTTCAACCTCCGTGCAGTCAAAATTTTTCTTTCGGCTAAGTTTTTTTAAATAAAATAAAAATTTTCGTTAGGGAGTTTGAATGAAAACAAATATAAATTTGAGTTGTTTTATTGATGTTTCAATATAAATACTAAAGAATACTAAAGAATATTTTTATTTTATTTACAAAAATAGGCAGTTTGTCTACATGCTTCACATTTATCTCTAAATATGTAGAAATATTATGTAATTGAAAAATTAAATTAAAGCCGAACTCAAGCCAAAATTATTAAATATCTTTGGATATAAACCCATACAGTTTGACTATAACTCATAACTTAGTTGATATTAATTAAAGTCTGTTCTAGTTATGACATTATCGTTATGCAATCGTTGGCGACAAGATAAACGACATTGTAGCCTACATAGTCATAATCATTGACGACAACTTATATAATCATCGACGACAATCTGAGTGACATTGTCGCTCATTAAATGGTATATGATTTTCACGACACTTGTTCGAAAACTTCCTTGATGATTTGTTTCGGCTGCCTGACGTTTGTCGCCGACGACATAACATTATCGTGCACCCATCATTGATGATGTTTTAAGCAGCCCACACACGAGAGATTTGTGCGTGTGATTTGTTCGCGTACCAAATCTCCACAAACGACGAACAAATCACATTAAACTTAAACGTCAACAAACACATGAATTGCGAAGCGGATGTTGCAATTGTTCTTTTGGTTATTTATTTATTTATTTTTGTATATTATTATTATTATTTATTTATGTTTATATATATATCGCTTTAAATTTCCGAAATTACATTTTCTTTTCTAAATTCTATGAAAAATTGCTTTCGTAGTATACAAAAAAAAGAACATTCAAATGTTTGCGCACAAGCCCACTAACATATCGCACAAATCACAAGAAATTGAAAATTTGCAACTACTTGTGAGTTGAGCGTGCACAGCCCCATTAACGAGTAACAAGACGTCGATCACGAACAAATCACACGCACAAATCACTCGTGTGTGGGCACCTTTAAAGACGTGGCCAACTGGGATAATACTACCACAACTGGCTAGTATTTGATTTTATTGTAGATATATGTGTGTGTGTGTGTGTATGTTCTTCATAAACTCATTTGTTATATAATAAATACGTTGCTCATTACGAATGGACAACATTCACACAGCAACTGCAGCAACAACAACGAACACAGCAACAAATGTGCAAAATAAAAACCCGACACAACTACACATACATATATACACACATACATAAACACGATCATAACGGAAAACAGCTGATCGTTAAAGACCAACTTGCCGTTTAATTGATTTAAGTTTGTCAACCCCACATATCGGGTAACGAACTAACCAAGAAGTTAAAGAAAAATAATCACTCAGAATTCCATCGCAGGCTGGCAGCCAGCCGCAACTTGAATGGGAAACATCTGTGGTTTTCTTGAATAAGCGCAGATGTCCATTTTTGTCGATTTTGAGTTATTGATGACAAATTGCATTATTTTATTTATATGTTCTTTTACATGGACCAAAAATTTCGCTAATAACATGGACCCATTCCGAACTTTTTTTTCTAAAAACAACGTGACTTCTTAATTCATTTAAATATTTTTCAGCTCTAATGAACTAAATCGATTTACAATTGCGTGCTGGAAATTTATTGCCGTTGAAAAAAAGCACATAGCCACATGCGTTGTTACTTTTGAGCACATTTCCGAAATATTTTTGGAATATTGTTGTGTTAATAACAAGTTATAGTTACTTGTGCGCAAGCATTTATCAGCTAAAAAAATCTCTTGCGCTTGAATTAGTTCAATGTAAACAAGTGTTATCGACATAAGCTTTTTTCTGTACATACTTTTTTTTAGTGTCCTTGGCAAATTGTTTTTTAATTATTCTCTAGGATTTTACTACCAGGGAATTTTCGCCTTAAATTTTTTAACAAACTTCTTACAATATAGCTATGTTTAGATGACTGCAAAAAAAAGTTTGATAAAAATCACACAGAGTCCGTAGTATTAAAAATAAAGTATTTCGGCTCTCCTGAAAAATTTGGTTTTTTAGACATACGCGCTTATTCAAGAAAACCACAGAAATATTCTTGGCAATATCAATAAAACGGTCATTGATTCATTTTGTTTGTTGTGTTTCAATTTCATTTCGTTACCGGACATAAAATACTCGCATTTTAAAAGCCGCTTAATAAATTCCGGAAGAGTTATTTCTTTGGTGTCTGATAAAAATATCCCATGAGGCTGGTTCAAGTAGTAGATTTAGAATAGCCAACGACCGGAATGACAAACGACGACAGTCAGTTCATTCAGACCGGACACGTTTTTCAGATGAAAGCAAAAGAAAAGAAATATAAACAAATCGCTGACAGCGTTCATTGATCTCAGACAATCGTTGGGTTTGGGAGACAGAAAATAAAAATAAAAATTTTAAATATCAATGAGAAAACAACTCCAGTGCATGCTAATTTATTTTTGATTTTCATTCAACCCATCTTGCTAATTAATCTGTCATTGACAAGAGATTTCTTAATTTAAACAAATTTTTATGTCCAGGAAATACGAGAGTATTTATTTATATATTTTTCTTTCTTCTGATAATGAGGGAATCCCTCTTTAAATTCTTATCAGTCAAATTCTAAGAATTTAAAGGGTATTTCGCTAGACGGTAGATACATACATAGTTTTTCTATAATTCAAAGGTTAAGTTATTTTTGTACAAAAAAAAAGAAATAAAAAAAGTAGAAAGCTGATAAGGAGGCCATCAAATCAAGATCAATGAAGGCGTCCATGATCAATGAGTGCGACATTTGTATGCTGATTGAATCGTCATGCCTAAACAAAAAAAATTAACTGTTGTTGAAGTTCAACCTACGACGAAAATTGTATATTCAATTACTCCAAATTTTTATGAATTATACGGCCATGTCACAGAGTTCAATTCCGTTCGGAAACGAAATTCAATCCACCTTAATAGGTCAAGCCCTAGCTCGAACATACTGCAGCATAGTAGCGCCGCCAACAGTCTGGACACACCTCACAAATTTGCGTTATTTTAGTTTCCTCTTTTAGACACCAGCTACTACAAAAATTGGGTAGGTTGAATTCCGTTTCCGAACGGAATTCAACTCTGTGACATGGCCAATAATTACTAAATTATTTGAAAGCAGTTTTAATATTTGATAGAGAAATTCTATTGAATTTTTTTAGGAAGAACTTTTTCTGTGTAATGTAGCTATTCTTAAATAAAATATCCTTTTGAAATGGTTTTATTTAGCTTAACGTGTTTGTGGAGTTTGTGCGTAGGTGGAGTTTGGTTCAAATCTAATAATTGCAAAATTTACCCTCTTCCTGTAAACCGATTGATCTGAAATTTTCTAAGCGCCTTTAATTTTGGTGGCAATTTAATAAAGGCCATACCCTTAAAAGTAATATTTAGTTTTAGCTCCTTCCCGCTCACAGATTGATCTGAGATTTGGTGGACACGTGAACTTACGGTGACTATATAATCTTGTAATTACAAAAGTGGGCGGCGCCACGCCTATAAAAAGTAATATTTAGTTTTAGCCAATTGCCGCTCACAGATTGATCTGAGATTTGGTGGACACCTTGACTTACGGTGACTATACATTTCTGTAGTTACAAAAGCGGTACACGCCTTTACTTTTGATTACTATAGAATTTTGAGATTAGAAAAGTGGACTCCGCCACGCCCATAAAAAGTAATATTGACTTTTACCTCTTTCCTGTTGTCCGATTGATCTGAAATTTGGTGAACACATTTACTTTTCATGACCGATTAATCTGATGACGTTAGGATTATGTGTATTCATTATTATTGTAAATCACAAATGGCCGCCGCCACAAAATGGTGAATAAGTTATTTCTCTATAAACACATCAATATAGATATCAAATTAAAGGGTTTGACTAGCAGAATACAGTACGCAATGGAAAACTTCTAATTCCAAAATATCGGCCAGTAGCAAATGGGGGTATATTCATGCATATACATTGGGGTGATTAAAAAAATTTTTTTTCCTTGCAAACAGACTCAAAAGTTTCAATTTGACATGAAAAGATACCAGTTAAAATTTTAGCCATTAATATTAATATTAAGTTTGTCCACATCGCGTTTTTCTATTTCCCGTAAGAATAACATGGAAAAATGTTTTCTGCACCTTATGAATTTCATTGCTAGCCTGTCGTGTGTCATAAAAAATATCCTTTTACTCATTTTTGTAGAGAATTTAACGCTCTACAAAAAAGGTCTGGCAGCACTTTTCGAATATTTTTTCGGGAGAACACTGTTGGTTTTGGCATACAGTAGGTACTTGGCCTCAACAAGATGGTATTTACTACTTCTATTCCAAAGAATTTTTATGAAATTGTTATACACTTACGATTTGAGGGATTTTTAAGGGCACATTCTGAAGGAGTGTATTTCCGACACATTATTTTCATTGCCACTGTTCAATTAGAGAACAAATAGCCTTTCAAATTCGGAAGACCTTTTTCAAATCCGTTTCGCATTGTATTCGAGTCTGCCTTCGAGTTGTATTTCACAAGAATTTTAAATGTCAACTTTTAGGGATCATTAAGATCTAACGTTACATTTTCATTTTGTCTTGATTTCAGTTTTCTTACATTTAATATGTTACGTGTAAAATAGCAAAAAATCAGAACGATCCGGGAGCATTTGATAACATTTGTCTTTATAGATTGGCCATACGTCACTAGTGCGATGGCTCAATATAAGATATCGATTTTTTTTCGAACTAAGTAAGCTGCTATTGTAAATATTTTTTTGATATTCGGGGTTTCTTTCATAGTGATCAATCATCAAAAATATCGATTATGCCAAAAGTTTTGGACAAGAAATAATCTCCCAAATTAAAAAAAAAATTCTCGTTTGTTCGTTGGGCGATTATTCGTGCAGCCTGGAAATTGACTTAAAACCTTTATATTTATCATCTTATAAATATCGTTTTCTTATAAAGAATTTTTTTTATAAAATATTATTATTATGATCTGCCGTGAACATTGGAGTAAGTCCTCGTGGTCTTGTACATAAAAGTTCTGTCCACATTTAATACCTTAAACATAAGACTTACAAGGTTTCCTATGCCGAGTACTAATTGTGAAAAAAGATGAATTTAACCCTTAAACATAGTTTAAATTTTCAATGAACTCTGTCGTACAAGTTCAGTTTGGTGGTTGATGGCCAATAATAAAATTTTATAGCCAACATTTTTGTAGAATATTTCATCCTCTGCTTCCCCCTTTTTATGAATATTTTTTACGATTTGCTAGAATAGGGCAAAAAATTGTTGTTATGTGGAGGAATTGAAGGGTTAATATGTTTTACAAAAATCTTTGCCTTAATATTTTCTACAAAGTTTCCGAACACACTCTACACCTCAGATGTAAAGAGCACAAAGTTTCATGTACCGATATGCTGCACCAAACCACCATAGGAAAATTTGCCCTTTTTGTGGCCATAATTAATTACAGCCAAACGGCAGGACCGAACTAAATTATTTTTTTGGATACTATCTTTAGAAGCCTCCCCTCACTTACTATTGACTTAAACAAAACATTTTTTATCATTCATGCTCACGTATTCTCACGCATAACAATTTTGAAGCACTCCTGAATTAGACCATTTTAATTTGTTTAACAGTGCATTAAAGATATGTTTGTTATTAAACAGTCAATATTTCTTATTTTACTACGTTGAATCACATAGGAAAATGCGTTTTTAATCAAAATTGCAAGTACTTGCAGCTGAAATATTGCATATTCGGAAAATAATTGATTGCCCTAGAGAACAGTGATTGTGTTATAGCTATCATCTGCTATAATTTTCATTTTTTTTTGGAAGTCTGGATGAAAAAGGCTTTATAGTTTTATTAGCTTAGCTCATGGTCCCTTCAATTCTTTCGATTTAATCTACCGAATAGGCGAATTCGCCAAAATTCTATTATACGTCAAAAAATTGCTCACTTCCGACATAATCTTCCATTTATTAAATTTTGGAATTTATAAAATTTTATTGTTGAAACCTTCATCTGAAAGTTACACTTTACTCTCTACATCAGTCTCTACTTTTTAACTACATAATTTAGAAACCGAAAACGAAAACGTATTATAACGTAACAGTAAAGCAACTTGGCGAAAAACAAATGTTTTTTCGATGTCATCTACCAGAATCGATTGTCAGAGTCCCTTAATTTTGTACAGTGCCTAAAATGTCAATTGGTGAAATTTAAGACCATTAAAAAGAAATTGTCATTTAAAAATCGCATAAAAATGACGGTAAAAATCTCTTTTTATTAAGAAAACATATTTCATTGTATATTATTTTGACAGAAACAAGTCATTTTTACTTGAAACGAAAAAAAAAATACTGATAACGCATTCATAATCAACAGTATGTTGCTTCTGAGCCTTTCTACATATGGAGCTTGCTTAGTTGGAAAAAATGTTTCTGCATGGCACACAGTTCAATAAACTCTGTATTTATGTAGATACATACATATAGCTTTCAGCTTTTCTCAAAAATTTAAGTAAGTTAAAAAAAGTAGATTAACGCTCTTCATTTATGGAAAGTTTTAATACATCCAAAGTTGTATTACATTTCTTTTTAACCAATTCCACTAAAACTATATCACGAGACCAATTTAAAAATTCCTTCCATTATTCCAATTAACATTTAATATTTTAATCAATTTCTTATGCCACTCTAAAACTCATTATAAAACCATAAATTGGAAAAAATAAAATAAAATTATAATAAAAAATCAAAGAATATTTTCTGAACGAACAGCAAAAATAAATACATACATACATACATTCATACATATGATTCAAACTTCTGGCAAAGCAAACTTGAGCAAGTTAACACGATCATTTAGCCAGCTCGATAAAGAAAAAGAAAAGAAGAGAATTGTACGGAAAAGAAGAATCATATGAAAGGTAAATAAATAAATGTTTAAATGAATGCGTACTCTTGTACAAATATAAATATAAATAAAAGTTCGTAAACCTTTGAAAGTGAAAGTAAATGCAGACCTACATATACATACAAAGAATTCAAATTTTCACATACGCACGTATTCTGACTCAAACCCGGCTAGAATTGAAGCGAGAGATGAATGTTTGTGGTTAACACCAGGGATGGTGTTAAGCACATTCATTGATCTATTGTTTTACATAAAATTATTGAACACCTTAAATGAAAGCCCTACAAGATATTCTAGGCCGAGTCAGTATTAATTACATATGTGGGAGGTGGGAAGTTAACTTAGTTTCCGACAATAGGAAAAAAAACACCAACACACTTAAACAACAATTTATTTCTCCTACATTTAATATGATTTCCAATTAACATTGCGACATATTTATTTTACATTGGTATTTTTCTGTGTGTATGTTCATACGAGTATATCCAAAAACTAACAGAGTGCATATCAATTAACTTAAAGTCCAGTACACTGCTGCCAATTTAGCTATTCTCTCGTCAAATCTAACGATTTTCGAAAGTTTTTTTGCGGGAAAACTATGATTTAGATATTAGCGGGAACTCTAGCGATTTTTTGCCTTATAGATCTTATAGGTGTGGCTTAGCTAGTAGGTGCGGAAATAGCAAATCGTGCATGCCAGTGGGTCAGGCCGCTGGTATCTATGAAGAGTCCACACCACAAGCTTCGAACAGCAAAAAAAGCATACATACATACATACGTACATACATATATACATACATACATACATACATACATACATACATACATACATACATACATACATACATACATACATACATACATACATACATACATACATACATACATACATACATACATACATACATACATACATACATACATACATACATACATACATACATACATACATACATACATACATACATACATACATACATACATACATACATACATACATACATACATACATACATACATACATACATACATACATACATACATACATACATACATACATACATACATACATACATACATACATACATACATACATACATACATACATACATACATACATACATACATACATACATACATACATACATACATACATACATACATACATACATACATACATACATACATACATACATACATACATACATACATACATACATACATACATACATACATACATACATACATACATACATACATACATACATACATACATACATACATACATACATACATACATACATACATACATACATACATACATACATACATACATACATACATACATACATACATACATACATACATACATACATACATACATACATACATACATACATACATACATACATACATACATACATACATACATACATACATACATACATACATACATACATACATACATACATACATACATACATACATACATACATACATACATACATACATACATACATACATACATACATACATACATACATACATACATACATACATACATACATACATACATACCCAGCGGGAAAACTCAGAAGACCTTCTTAATTCAGCCCTTATTAAAGGCCTGCTTAGACACTTTTTTAATTCAATTACCTTTCTTATCTAACTGCTAAAGAATGCCTTAAAGAAGGCCTCTTCCGTATAAATGATAAGATACACATTCCACATTCGCTTCTATGAGAAGCGAGAAGAGAAGGAGTAGCATGTTTTGTTTTTTTTTTGCCAAAGTAAAAGATATTCGTTTTGTTCAGCGTTGTCAACTTTTCAATTTCAAAATGTACTGAAACAATTAATATGACGAGTAGTATTTGAAGAAAAGTACTGAAATTTGTTTTTCATTTTATTTAAATAAATTCTTATATTGAGTAATTTCAAAAATTTCCGACAAGATCCGGATTTTTACGCTGTCCGATTATAATGAAATTCTACATACATATATGTATGTTCTACTCTTACATGCGCATCACATGGCGCAAGAATTACTCCTCTTACGGCTATCAAGTATAAGCGTGGGCATTATCGCTGGTCGATTTATTTTGCAAACTATCGTATAGCAGAAATTTTCGAGAAGGAATCATAGATCGAAAATTAGTTCTTAGCCTGCGCAAATCGACATAAATGTTTTTTATGGGCTAAAACGAATAATACCAACAAAGCAGCTCTCCTTGGACTTCCGATTTTTATAAAATTTGGTAAGAATAATGCCTCTGGCAATCAGTAGATTACTGAAAAATTTTAGTACCAACTGATTTCTGGTTCGCGAAATATAGCGATTAGAGAATAGAAAATTCAACAAAAATATACTAAACTGATTTTACAAAATTATTTAAATATTCAAACCTACTTACCCTAGAAGTTCCATTGTTATATCTAGTATTAGTGAAATAAGAAAATTGAACAAAAATGTATTAATCCAAAAACTTACTTACCCTAGATATTCCATTGAGGGTCATATTAAAGGAAACAAAGTGGACTTTTCATATGTTATGCTATTATTTTGCAGTCTTCAGACCTCAAATTATGTAGACAGAAGATCAGTAAATATTTACGTGTGCAGATTGAAAAATAAAATCGTAGCAAACAAATGTAATTTTAAAGTCCATTTTGTGCTCTTTAATATAAAACCACAGTATAACATCTAGGGTAAGTAGTAGAAATAATTTTGAAATGTCGGCTTAATGCATTTTTGTTGAATTCATAAATTTTCAAGCCGCTATATTTCGCGAACCAGAAAGTATATTGAGCCAAGATTTCGCGTTAATACTAGTTATACCAGAGGCATCATCCGTACAAAATTTTATAAAACTCGGAAGGGGAAAATAAGCCGATTTTTTTGTATTTATTTTTTTTCAACTATATATAAAGCTAAATATTGATTTTTGCGGGCTAGGAACTCATTTCTGACCCATGGTTTCTTGGAGAAAAATTTTCAGAATCGTCCGTAGATTGCGTTTTTGCTATACGATATGTTTGGTTTTTCCCACCATACAAATTGACCCGCTCTATTGGGCATCTTGGCTATTTTTGAGAAAATTTCGTCATATTTAAAATTAAATAGCTTTAGAGCGCGTTACCAGATAATGTTGGTGTCTTTCGAAAGGTTTTAGTTTCCTCTTAACAAGTATTGATTAAAAAGGGCATAGCTTCCTGCTACAAGTGCATCTAAATTGCCAATGTATTCTTTATCCTTGTGCATCCTGAAATATAATATTTTAGCTTTCTTTATTTTTTTAACAGAATGCATTTAGCTGACAAGGTTCTATTGTGCATAGTTTTCAAGTTGTCCGGTGGACGTTAAATCCATGAAAATTATTGCATGCCACCTGAAATATACACACTTATGTCCAATTTCGTTGAAATCGATGATGGTAAATATATAAACTCTTGTTTTTGTGTCAAACATTTTTTAAATTACTCTTAAGTGTCAATCAAATGAAATACGTACACAAATACTTTTCGGTATGGCCTTTGACGCTTTTAAAAGAAAAAAGATAAGCCACAGGATTTTTTCTCGAATGTAATTCAAATAAATTTTGCTGTTTTAATTCTTCTGCAAGACTGCAAAAAAGTATGTTCAGGAAATAGTTACATTAACAAAAAATTTTACCCTTAAAAATATATTTTAGATAAACAAATTTATTTCGGAGTTTTGGGTTTATTGCCACCGTCACAAAAAACACTAAAAATTGATTAAAAAAGCACCGAGCAGTATCTCCAAAATATTTTCGCATTGAAAATTTGAAAAGCACTAAAAAGAGTGCGAAAAGCATCGAGTTGACAACGCTGGTTTTATTCATTAAAAATGTTTTTTATAATTAACATTCTCATATTCTTTTTTCGCAAGTAATTTGTATATAAAGCTGAAATCCACATTCAAGAGACATCATATGTGCTAGTATTATGCCGTTTATAATGGAGTTGGTTAACTTATACTGACACTGGCGAAGCTATTCACATTCAAAACCTTCTTAATAAATACATTCGTATAAAAAATTACTTCAGATGAAAGGAAATAATTCGACATAAAAAATAACATTAATCAAAATTAAAGCAGCCGCTATAAAATACAAAAATACCGAGATTAAAAAAATTTGCTTTTTAACAGACCTTCCTAGAAACCCTTCAAAATTATCGTTTTAGAAGGTCTTTTGTCAGGCCTTCTAGAACTGGCAAATGGAAGACCTTCCCCGCAATGACAACGTATGTAAAAAAGATATGAGTATGGAATGGAGCGAGCAGGCCTTGTTGTTAAAGACGGTAATTTTCTAAGCACTCCGCAACCCATTGAAGCCGGAGTTCCTGAAGGCAGCATCCTCGGTCCTGTATTATATCTGATATATGCCTCTGACGTGCCGGTAAGCAGTAACATACACATATCAACATTCACTGATGATACAGCTTTTCTAAGTGTTCACAAAAGCCATCAAGAAGCCACCCGCAAACTGCAAGACTATATACCCCAGTTGGCGGATAAAAATTAACGAACAAAAATGCCCTCCTATACAAATAAATAACCAAACTATACATCAAAACACTGAAGTAAAATATCTCGGTGTTCATCTTGATCGTTGTCTAACATGGAAGTCACACATAAATGCAAAGGTGACCCAAATGAAATTAAAAGCGGCTCAAATGAATTGGCTCATTGGAAGGAACTCTACTCTAAGCCTAGATTGTAAACTTCTTCAATACAACTCCATTCTAAAACCAATATGGTCCTACGGAATCCAGTTATGGGGCACTGCCTCGGCATTAAATGTAAAAGGAATTCAAAGGCACAAAATAAAATACTCTTTACGATTACAGTAGCCCAATGGTATGTCAGAAACAAGCGAATTCATAAGGACCTAGATGTGACACCGGTTAAGACAGTGTTTTCTAAACACGTGACAAGCTACATAAAAAGACTTGAGTTGCACCCAAATCCCCTAGCCCGAAACATCATTAACTTTAGAGACCACACTCGGCTGAGAAGGAGGGACACTCTTGCTCTCAGCCGAACACGAGAGACGTAAACAACCAGACAACAAACCGCTGAAACAAATATTTTTGTCTGGCACTGGCTGGACTAAAAAATTAAAATTTTAGAGTTAAGATATGATTACTTATTGTTAGCTCAATTTTATTGAAGATACAATAAATAAATATAACAAAAAAAAAAAATCCAAAAGAAAGAGTATAAACTTCTTCTATTTCCCGCTGGGTGGGTATATCTGTCACGATTATTTATGATTTTTGACTTTGCAGTTTTTACTTGTGTTAGTTGATTACCACAAAATTATTTGAAATCAGTTTTGAAAGCTTAAAATAGGATATATTGCGTCCTACAATTTTGAACTCATCAAATCATTGTTATTTGTACTCGTAGTATGTAGATGTATATGGGCATTTCCACAGGAAAGTGCACTTTCTGTCACGTTCGACACTAAGAAAGTAAGCTTGTTTTTCAGCACTATGTGGTTCAATTTTTCCTAAAATTGTACTAACTGTAGAGCTACTTACGGACTACACAAACATGCGAAGAAGTATAAAAAAACTTACGTTGCTTTGAAAAAATCAACATAATTGCTTGGGGTCGAACGTGACGGAAAGTAGACTTTCCTGCGGAAATACCCATATACTGCATGTGAATACATACCTACATACATACCCATGTAAATTCATCCGTTTTATAATTTTGCTACTGACATGTAAATGAAAGTCAATTGACAAATTTGTGCTTAAATTGATTATTACAATGAAATCGTGATTTTAAATAATAACGAATCCTATAAATAAGTAAGAGTGACTAAATTATATTAACTTATTTTGGGATTTTAAAAGAGTTCACACAGTAGCGACTTCTCTGTACATATTTAAGCTTAAGCTATTAGTGAATTGCAATAGTTTTACTTACTTTTATTGCCTGTGGATACAGCTTTAGCTTTTGAGGGGAAACTTCAAACTAAACATAAATTTTTTAGCCACACAATAAAAATTCTAGATATTTTGTTCGTTTTGTTAGGGAAACATAATTTTTTCCCGTTGAATTTTAAAAAGTCGTACGATAAATCGCAAAATGATTTCCTCTTTTGGTTATTTTGACTATTTTCTACCTAATTTTTGAGGAATTTTGAAATTATAAATTTTAAATTAAAGATTTATCGCAAAATTTTTTGAAATATTTTACATTTACTCGTAGCCATTATCTAGCTATTTTTAACTCGCTTTTAGCAATATTTTTGGGCAAAAAGTTGTCAACAGTGGTCCAGTACCATATAAAAAGCATAATTTTCCATCCCTGGTTAACACACTCACACTGATACGTAAACTGAGAGAAAAGCAAAAAAGAGTTGTTAAGGTGAAACAAAGATTGTTGCCATTGTTTTGTTAAAAAAAAATACAGTTAATAGAGGTGTGCTCCACACATTACCAATACTTATGCACTCCTGCAATAATGAAGCTGAGGTGTAAATATAAGAACATTTAAGATTTTGTTTGTATTTGTGTGAATTTGAGTTCAGTTTTAATTGTCTTTATATTATTTTTTTTATCAAAGAACAACGAACCTTGTCTTTTTCAGATTAAGATTTTATTAATATATAATTTTTTTTGCTGTTTCTTTCTATTGAAAATGTTTCTATTTAACTGTTATTTGAATCTGTTAAGTTGTAAATTATTTGTTCTTCTGCTCCGTATATATATTGGACCAAAATCGAAATAAGTAACGGTTTATTATTAACTTGTATATAACTTTTGCAACTTGAAAAAAATTAATTGCCCAAAATTACAGAATTAATTTTTTTCATGCTCTTTACAATCATGTATGATTCTAGCAGTTCCCTGAGAAACCGAGAAAGGAGTAACTTAAATTTATTTTAAGTTTTCAATTTGTTTAGTGGAGCTAAGAATTTAACCATTTTCTAATTTAGGTTATGTAGAGCATTTTCGAAACATTTGAAATATTTTGGAGTAGTTGAAATTGTTTTCTAGGACTTGAGAATCTTTTAGTGAATTTTCGAAGGTAATTAGAAATGTTTGCTTTTCCGGATTTTTTTCTGGCTTCCGGTTGATTTTCTAGTATATTTCGGTCAAACATATATTTTGGTTCATTGTTATCCTCATTCTGATTGTCTTGGTCGTGAATGGGTTAAACCACATTAAATAAAAAACTTTAGTTTATTTATATACTTACTTTGATGAACTTCTATTGTTGTGTTAATTGTTACCATTTAAGATTGAATAGATGGATTCTTAAATCTTAAATTAATAATATACGTTATTTGATTGTCATGAATCTAAACAGAAAGAAAAACTCGTTCTATGTTTATATTACTGTCTTCTTACTTTTAGTAAAAGTCGTACTTAACAATTTAATTACGAATAACACTAAATTACATTCAAAACAAGAAAAATTTGGGATTATTTAAAAAATCAATACTGCAATTTAAGGACTCATCTTATACCGATATATCGGCGATATTTCGGACTTGCCGATATGCTGGTATCGGCGATATAACGATAGTTTTGAAAGGCTTTCTTTAATAGTTAGTTTTAATGCTTAGCTTCTGTATCTCGTATAAAATGCAAAGTAAAACTTACAACTGAAAAATGGATAATGATGGAGGAGGCGGTGAAAACTTTGCGTTACTTCGAAGGAACTACATACATATATATAAAGTTAATTAGCAAAGGAACTTCTACGTTGTCGGACGCTATTCCTATAGTTAAGAGTCTTCGAAAGTTATTAAAGAGTATGACAAATCCGTGAACAGGAAGGGCGAACAGCGGAGTCGCACAAGTTGGTGACTGACTTGGTATTGTTTTTAAAGATAGATATGTATAATGGTTTGGGAAATAATAAAACATTGACTGATCCGCGATTCAAAGCACGAATAATTAAATGGCAGTCTGCTACTTCCACATAAAAAAAGCGTCATATTAAGTTACTTGACATTAATGTACACTCTAAAACACTTTTGTTGAAAATTAGGTCGATAATAGTCCGCAACATTTTACCGATTATTATCGACCTAAAATTACACACGCATTGTTTTTGAACAAAATGTTTTTAATAAAAAAAAGCGATTGGCTGCGTGCAGGTTCGAGCCGCGACCTCCTGACTGATAATCTGACGTAGCTATCATTCAGCTACAGCCGTATTAGACTTTATGTTAAATTTTTTCCACTTGGACTAAATATGTTTAATTAACTGAAAGGTTTTTTCTTTAATAAAATAACTACATAATCAATGTAATTTTAGACAAGGAGAAATTTTCAACACAAATTTACACAATATATGATCGTAAATTTGAAGTATTGCTTTAGAGTGTAGGATCTGTATTCCGAAACTATTTTCAACCATCACCAGTACACCTCTTACAAGTTCTGATAAGTTAACGAAAGGTGGGGTTTTTAAGCGTTTGTAAAAGAACTATTAGAGAATTCTTCTAAGGCAGAAGCCGAGAAATACCGAAGAGCTTTTAATAATTACAGAAACACATATCCGCTTATTTTCTGCCGCAATGACGTCATACGATGAAACTTAAAATTAATTGCGTGGCAGCACTTAGTTTTCAAATGAGTTCTGTCACATCAGCGATACTATTTTCTACTATAGGTTTGGTTCAAACATACTTCCGAAATCGCCTTTCTCCGCAAAATTTAAGAATTTTAAACAAATATCTTAATTACATTAATTTTAAATACTCTTACGCTTTAATTTTTTATAATTATAAACTTAAATAACTCAACTTGTGTTTTGTTTATTTTACCTTTAATTTAAATTTGCTAAGTCGATATTTTTGTTTGAGTATCGTGCCGCCATAAGGCGTATCGATACATTTTTACTGAAATTCTTAAATCAAGTAGGATAAGTGTCAAAACATTTCATGCTTAAGTTGAGTTTTTAGTGTCGTTATTTCAAATGTTGATCTGGTTGAGATAGTTAAGGCATTGCAATGCGTTGTCTTTGAACTAAGAAAGTAAGAGAGTCTTCAAAAATTAAATAATTCACCTTTTTCTTGTGCAACCGGTGTGCAAAGTATTGCAACAGTACTCAAAATTCTGCCTTCGTTGCAGTAATTTGCGACAGCACTATCAAATGTTTTTGCAAAGAAACTTTTGATGGAAAAAAGTATAGCATATTTATAGTATAGATATAGTTTAGATTATTGCACAATTATTGATTTTACGAACGTACCCATTCCGTCACTAAATGCCTAATTAATATGTGTTAACTTGTTTGGGAGATATAATAGAAAGAACAGGCGGTGAAGTGAGATAGAGATAAAAAGCTTAATTATTTTTACAACTCTGCTATTGTGCGTTGTGTTAATTCTCAGAGCAGTGTTGCAGCGCCTCTGGTATTAAGTAGATACACTAACTTTCTTAAGATGTTTTTTGAAGCCATTTTATTAATTTATATATACCACGAATGCGTTCGCTGTGATGTGCATTTGCATAGAACAGTATCAATCGCTGCCGGTACTAGAATAAAAACTAACACAACACCTCTCTAATGCACATCAGAAAAATTAAGATGCTGGTGACTTGCCTGTCACAGAGATTGAACCCGGCATCATTGCTTTGTAGTCAATGCGCTAACTACCTAAGCCAACAGCAACTGATCCGGTCAATTTTCCTTAAAACTATTTATGAATCCGGTCAATTAGACCATAGGTTCGTTCGTGAGTTATACAATTGCAAAAAATTGCTATGTAATTTATGTTTATGCGAAATAGAATTCTGTGATGAGCGACCTCTAAATATTAAATTTAACAGGCATCTTGTATTACCATCAGAGTCAAAAGCTTTTCGTTTTTTATGCAACCTCTATAATATAGGTACACATGCATATCGTAGTATGAATTCATAAAAGCCCTAAGTTACGTTCAAATAATATTACAGGAGTTGAATAAAAAACTCTTTAATATGAAAAATTAGACCATGAACATGCCATGAATACTTATAATACAGTATTTTTCGGTTAATTGCACATCAAAATTTGCACAACTTTTTGTTCAATTAACCGGGGAACCAATTATCCGATACCCGCTTAATTGAACAATTCGTTCAATTAAAAGAATCCCGTTTAATTGAACAGTTTGTTCAATTACAGAAATCACGTATAATTGGAACTACTAATGAATTAAAAGAAATCGCATATGTGCACTTTAAGTTTTTCAAAATAATTTTTTTTTTACCTTAAACGAAAAAAAATGCAAGTAACAGAAAAAATTTACATATATGTGTATACGCAGGTATTTATTATTGTAGGTACATATGTACTATTAAATGCACTATTTATGTGCACATTAGTTTTACAAAAAAATAAAATTTAGTAAAATAAAATTAGTAGAGATGCCACCCAGTGTTTTTCACATATGATGTCATATATGTATGTGCAAAAATGCCAAATTATTTTTCAATAATATTGCAATTAACCGGGTAAAAGTAAGAGGAAATTTATTTTTGATGATATGAATTTTGAACCAATTAAGCGGGAAAATCAATTAACCGGGTTCAATTATCCGAGGAAATTTACATGTGTTTTCGTATGCAATATTTATTTTATTGCCCGATCATGTGGTTCAATTAAGCGTGGAAACCAATTAACCGTAGGGTCAATTAACCGAAAAATACTGTACTATAATACTAATTTTTCATGGACGAATAGAGGAAGTAAAGCTTAGGAAGCGAGTTGCAATAGCATTTATTTTGATACGGTGCGTCATAATCAAGTCGCTTTCGAATTTTCTATTATTTAGGGCTTTTTCGATATCAGATATCGTTGTGTACATATTTGTTTAAGAAATCCCGTACCATGACTCTGATTAAAAGGCCTAAATTATATAAGAAAACACTTACAGTCCTATTCTGACACAGTAATAATAGTCACCATGGTTATAATTTGTAACCAAAGTTATAAAAATAGATAATTGGTATTCTGATAATTTTTTATCGTAACAAAAGTAAATAAAACTATTACCTACAAAAAAGTAGGTGGCAAGAATTTATTTAAAAAAAATTGTGTTCAATTTGTTATTAAAGTTGGTGAAAAATTGGAAAAAAGCCCTTAAGTTCAGTAAGCAACGTTCAAATCAATTTATTTTTTATTTTTTTATTTATTTATTTTATTTTTATATATTTATTTTAATAGAATGTTATCTAACACAACAAGATAAAATATCTTATAAAATATAGTGCTAGTGTATAGAGCAGATAAGTGTGAATTTAAAATGAAATTAATAGAAAATCAAAGTATTATAATTAAATAGAAAATAATATACAAAATGTATAAAAAAATAATAAGAAAAATAATATGTTGAAAAACAGAAAATATATGAACCTAATAAATAATAACGAAATACAGAGTAAATATTTATGTAAAACTATTTAAAAAGTTCAAATAACTCCTTTTTAAACGTATTAGCGTTGCCTAAGGTTTAAAACTATTTAAAAAGTTCAAATAACTCCTTTTTAAACGTATTAGCGTTGCCTAAGGTTTGGATATTGTTAGGTAAATTATTCCCGAGACTAGTGGTGTAAATTAAAAATTGCCATTGAGATATAAGGCTTTTGTATTTCTGTTGTACAATCTTCATACCACGATTAGATCTAGCGAACACAATTCTGTTATACAGGAATTCGGCTGTTTTGATATGATAATTTTGTGCAAGAACATCAGGCACTTTATTTTTAGAAGGTCTTCAAATTTTATTTGAAAAATCTGATAGGAGAATGATTAAATATGGTTACGTCGTCTTTTTTGAAAGATATAGCGAGCAATGTTGTTATATACAACTTTCAGTTTGCGTTGGTCATTACTATCGCAGTTCGCAACAGTATAGCAATGATGGGATAAAGTATGTTTTAGCTAAAAGCATGCGTATTGCAAGTGGTGAACAATCTTTGACTGTCCACAAGTTTCGAAGCATGCCATATACTTTTCCTACAGCAGCAGTAATGTGGTCGGACCAGGTAAGTCGTTCATTAAAAATGACTCCAAGATTAGATGCAGAGGCCACGAAATCAATATTACAGTCATTGATTTTTATTTGAGGACTATTTAAGGTTCTCCTGGATTTTGAAAGGAGTATACATTTAGATTTAGTGGCGTTGATAGAAAGTCCATTGGCATTAGCCCATTCAAATATTTTGCTTAAATCATCGTTAATTCTGCACACGCAAAAATAAATATCAGTGATATTGCAACTGTTGTAAAGCTCCACACCATCATCGTCGTACATGTGAATTCTACTATTGATCATAGTTTTACCACGAAATTAGCGAAAATTCGCGAGAAATTGGAAAATTCCAAACAAGCCCTATATTTGCTTAAGAGTAGCTAAAATTGTGAGGAATGCCAATAATTCGGAAAAACCGCGAAAATTCGCAAAAACTTGCTAAGATTAAAGATATATGGCAAAGTCTAATATTGATTAGACGTCGTTAAAAGTATAAATAGTCCAAAAACTGGCAAAAAGAAATCACTTTTACCGCGAAAATTGCAAATTTGCGTAATTTTCGCATTTTTTCCGAGCTTTTGACATTTTTTACAATATAAGCGGCTTTTAAGCAATTTAGCGCTTGTTTTAGCTAATTCTTGGCTTTTTTATAGTTTTACCAAATTTTAATCACTATCACAATTTTCTACCTTTTTAATGTTAACTCGACTTTTTCCGAGTTTTTTTGCATATTAAGGTTTGTTTGAAATTTTGCAATTTATAGCAATTTTTCGCTATTTTTACGGTAAGCGTGATTACTTTGCTAGTTCTTGGCTTTTTTTTTACAGCATTTCCGACTTTTAAACAGTCAGACTTCTCTATCTATTTAAAGTTAGCAGGTTTTTGCGAATTTGCGCAATTTGGCATATTCAGTAATGATCCAAAAATATGGACGATTGCTCATTGTGCTATCTAAGATTGTTCTACCCAAAGCATTTGTGTGATTTGCAACTACTTTTATTTTGCAATATGAATAAAATCTCAAAGCAATTTTGTGCTTTGTGCGATTTTCTCTTGGGCGATTGATTGTTCGTGTAGAATTGCCATGATCAAGCTATTAATGTCTCACTTTGTAATATTTTAAAATTATTTATAGAAAGGCATATCACTAAAGCATTTAATTTATCTTTAAATTATATAAAGAAAAATTACTCGTATTAACAAACTGGTAAAGTAATATATGAATGATATTTATTCTATCAGTAGTTTCAAGGCTAACGGTGTGAAAAATGATCTCATTCTTGTCGTGTCAAATAAATTGTGCATTGAATTTAAATTTAATACTTTTCATCAATGATTTTCATAAAAGCAAGTAGCGTGAAAATCATTGTTTGCAATATTTTGTAATCAATTACATAAAAAAAATTATGAAAATTGCTAACAAATATCGAATTTTTAATCAAAAATTACCTGCAAATTATCACAACAAAACACGAGTATCATATTTTTTATTCAACATGATCATCATTGTTGTCAACATCATTATTATGATGTTCATCTAACAAGAAACTCTTCTAATGGCATATTTTATGTTGTTAGTTGTTATCATGTACTCGTGCCTTAAATATGCAACATGTTATTTACTGCCACACATTCTTGTATGTGTATATTTTGTTGTATTACTCACTCACTGTATGCTAGTGATTCAATGTTAGAAGAAAAGTACGAAGTAGAAAAGAAAATGAAAAATGAACAAAACAAAAGAAAAAAAAACATCTAGCGATACAACTTTGTCATCTATCTATTCATACCAAAAAGTCAGTCATTAAGTCACTAAGTTTCCCGGCCACTGTGCCAACAACATTTCATTGAAGATTATACTTGTACATGATCAACTAAAACGTAATGATCATGTTGATGATGATGATGTTGCTTGTTGTTGTTGACATTCAAGTCAATGAACTCTTTTGCGCATCATAAACAAACAAATAAAATTTCTACAAACATGGCATATTACAAGACCACTTGCAGCTTTCTATGTATTACAGCAGCAGCTGCAGCAGCAGAAGCTGCAGTGCAGTGGTTGAAGCAACTGACATACAATTGAACCAGCACCAGCCAGCCAGCCAGCCAGCCAGCCAGCCAGCCAGCCAGCAGCAACTTAATAACGATAAATGTCAAACTAAGAAATATTTTTATAACGTCCATGAAGCCATTCAAGAAGTTAATGCGGCTCTAGACGAAGAAATGTTAGAAAACGTCTTAGACAGTAAAATATATAGTCGCTTGTGTGTTAAATAGTTCAACAGTTTTTGCCAAATATTCGAATATTCGAAAAAAAATTTTAAACTACTTTTTATAAAAATTAGTTTTAATTTAATAATTTTTAAATTGTTAACAATTGATTGTGTTAAGTAAGCAAATTACACCAAATTATAAATATGTACTTGAGTAAGGGGTTGTTGAGATGTTACGTAATTCTGTTAAAGATCTCGTTTTATATTACAGCATCATCTTAGTTTGGAAGTATTTTGAGGAAAACAATTATAAAGACCAAATTATATTCAAAAAGTGTGCTGAGGCTTTCAAATGTCACGGAGCAACAACTTCCCTACCCACTCTTGCACCATTTTCGTAAACTACACAATAAACAAATTGAAAGTTTCGGTGAAGATACAAACATATCTGACAATAATAATATGGACCAAATGACAAAATAAGTATATAGAGAAAGATTATCTTAATTCAATCGAAGAAATAATATGTGAGAATGAGTTTGGCTGAAGATGGAATGCCTATTAACGCCTTTAAAAAGTCGAAGCTACCCTAGAAGGAAGAGAACCCGTCATAAGACAAGTCACGTGACTTGTTCACAAGGACCAGCAACCGGTTCAAGTTCCGGAATTTTATATGAAAGGGACCGGCAACTTTTATCATTGGAGGGGGTCAATTGACATAAACAAGATACTCAGTGATAGGCTCTAGACCAGAGCCAGGCAAAGAAAAATCTAAATAAATGAGAAAAAATTTTTTGTATAAGTGTGTTGGTGTTTAATTGCATTGTTGATACCCAGCAAACCAAAACATTTGAAAATAATATCGCATTCGAATGTTGCGTACACATTTCTCGGACAAAACACTCGAAAACGGCTATCGAAGTCGGAAAGAGAAAAAGCTGCTAGAGCCGACTCGTCGCTCAATTTGTGGCAGCAAATCTTTCGATTTCGATGTTTCGGTGACAAATCAATAGCGAACGAATATATAAGAAATATCAATACCACAAAAATGCAGGAAAAAGTAATTTTTCAAGATTCTTATCTTTATTTTTTTAATTTATCTATTTTTATGTAAATGGAATATTTATTTATATCAAATTGTAACTTAGGCTGCAGTCAATCAGATTCGAACACGGTACCGCCAGGCTAACAGATTAGCACACATCCACTAGGCTATCGTGGCAAATTTTTTTCTATTAAATTATTGCACACATGAATGTGAATTACACATTCGATAAATTATCGAAAATAGTTCAATGCTGCGAACATTCACATTTTATGAAATTTGGCAATTGTGCTTCTTATCGAGACATATTTCGATGCTGCGAACATTCACATTTCATGAAATTTGGCAATTGAGCTTATTGTCGCAACATTATCGACAAAAGCTCGCATATGCGAACATTCGATTTTTCTAGATTCACGAGCATTTATCGAGCAAATTTGTTTCGAAAATTCTTCGTTTTAGCGAGCCTTCTTTTATTTTGAATCTCAGGTTTAGTGGGATAGGTACAAATGACTGTTGTGCTCTTGTTGTTGTTTATTTTGATTGTTTGTGTTGTGTACATGTAAATTCTCGTCTGTGTACATGTAAAATTTAAAAATAGCCGAAAAGAAGTCGGCAAACGTCGTGGCTCACGTTTCTTTAATACTAGTTATGTTACTGTACTTTAAAGAATTATTTTTGATTTGAAAAATACCTGCTTATACAGTGAGAGTATTTTGCTAAAATTTTTGTTATAATTTTGTGATATGATCTCTTTTCACCGGGCACGACTCAAGAACATTTTGTGCCATTCCTATTTTCACCAGTCATACAACAAGTACGTTAAAGACAATTGGTACTATATTTACCGCAGGGTAGTGATAGAATATATTAAAAATCATGGTTTTAAAGTGGCTATTCGAATGAAAATTTTTATTTGCTATTCGTTCGAATATTCGAACAAAAGTTTTAAACTATTCGGCTGTTCGAATAAGAAAAATATTATGAAAATTTATTCGAACGATTATAAAACCCGAATAATTGACAACACTATTGTTAAAACATACTTGACGGTTGTTATTTGCCTGATAATTGCAGTTAGATATTGTCGTTAACATTTGTTTTTTTTTTTGGATTTTTGCTGATGTTGTTTTCTCCATTTAATAAAAATTTACCACAACATACGAGTATATTCTTAGAGTGGGTTACTTAGTTACACAGATTCCTGAAAGTGTAAAAAAACTAACACTTTAACTAAATAAAAGCAAATCAACACAAAATTGAACCAAACCGAAAATGGAGTTGCAACAATCAAAATATCATTCAACATTTAGCACACACTTCAAACAAGATTGTAGGAAGGCCAATATGCCAGAATGTAGGGTTTGCCTTTACTTAATTCTGATAATATTATTACGACTTATAGAATTTATTAACACCCTATTTGATAGCTACAAACAAATAGTATAACGGCCCCAGTTCATGTGTTTATGGTGGTGGTCTGGAATATAAGAGTTAAATTATTAGTTGTGTTCAAGATTAACGTCAGTACCTGCCTTGCGGCCTAACTGAATAACTGACCGAAATTGAGTGTTCATCACCACCCTCGAGGTTAACCCGAAGGCCTCCTGTGCAACATGTGAGGAGCAAACAGGTCGCAACTTCTTGTGCATATATCTATCATCCACCATGCGTAAACACCTTGCTAAAAATAAAAAAATATATATGAAATAAACTCATTTATGATTGACGCGACTTGACGCGAGTAGTAAGAACACACGATATATTAAAATCTCTTAACCGGTTTTCTATGATCCTTTTCATAGTTAAGTTCAAGTAAGAAATGAACCACCAGTTGGAACAGAGATATAAGAAAAAAACTTTATAGCTTTTAATTTTCTTCACATACATCAAAATGAAAAAGAGATACTCTTAATTATGATTGCATAAGAATAGGCCAGATTTCCAAATATTAATGTTTACTGATATATACGCAAATAAATTTCATGGACTTATTCCCTTCTTTGAACTGATCAAAAAAAAAAAAATAAATAAATAACAGGAAATTTTTTAACAAAGATATACTCATTTTTTAAAAATAATGAATAAAGTATTTAATATCATTTATTCATCATCGTTTTCAGCAGTTTCGGTTGTTGTAGTAGGCCAAAAGATAATATTGTCATAAAGTACTTTGAATTCGTTGGGAATGGATTGTGCTATTTTTTTTAATGTCATTAATTTTTTTTCGTATTTATTAGTATTTTGGAAGTCTATGCTCTTATTAATGGTAATTCTGAGCTTACAGACTTTTTCTGCAGAAAAATTCAGAAATTCAGAATATGTTATATACGTTTATCGACTTGAACAGTATTAAAAATATTTGTAATTCAATATCTTAAATAAGAATTCAATGTCTTACAGGTTTTTTTTTTAATATTCCATGCATTTTTAAAATCAACAATATCTTCTGAAGTAACAGATGTGACGGAAAAATCAGAATTTTTTGCTGTTAAATTTTTTTTAGTTTTTTGAACTTAGTTATACCAGAATTAGTTTTTTATTGATTAATAGTTGGAAAAATGGATATATAAAAGACCGGATATATTCTCTTCTACAACTTGACTCTTTTTTTAGCCGCATGGAGCTCTATTAAATATAAGTGTTACATGTTTGTCTTTAACACACATAATAGAGCTGTGTTTCAAGTAAACAAAAATGTGTATAACTCAATTTTGGAAAAATGGCGTTTATTCCCTTCTTCCAAGTAATGGAAAAAGGCAAACTATCTAGTGCGGCCAATCTAACAATTACATCCCCACTAGTTTAAAAAAATCCTAATTTTTTATCACAAACTGCAGAGATTTTTGGCTTAGCTACAAAAACATTCAAAATATCTGGCGGTAATCGAGCTTGCAACTTACAGACTTGTAGTGTTCAACCATCTGGCCTTCCATAGCAGCCGGAACAAAGAACTTAATTCGGTTCCCTATTAAAATTAGTTATCTTGAATTGAAAATATCGCAACAGTCCACTTCTGGCATATAACTCGCCAATTCAAGAGCAGTTTAAGCCAAATGATCTGTTAAATATGAAAACCCCTCTAAAAATAATTACATACAAATAAACAGAAAAACATTAACGTGTAACGCCAACTCGTAAGGCTCCATTACTCATACGTAACGTTGATGTACAGTGGTCGGCATATTTATTTTGACACATGAGAAATTTTACCATTTTGAATTTTTTCAGATTTCCAAAAAATTAAAAATTCCCAATTTTTTTAAAATGAAATTAGCATTTATTTAATAAGTAAAAAACATAAAATCATAATTTCTTAAATTAAATTTGCATTCTATGCAACTAATTTAAAAATTTAGGGATGGCATAAGTATTTTGACATATAGTATTTTAACTCTTTAAACGAAAATATGTTATTCCAACTCTTATAATACTTTTAGATATTTTTAATATTAATAAAACGTGTATCCTCCTTTAGCGGCAATGACTTTCCGGAGTCTTTTAGGTACTGAATCGATCAAGTTTTGAATGAATTTTGTTGGTATGTCCTCCCACAAAGATTTAACCTCTGAAATTGTTCCTTCCCTGGTTCTTGTCAGATCTGCGGTTCTTTGGCGCTTTATATATGACCAAACATTCTCAATCACATTCAAATCCGGACTTTGGGGTGGCCAATCCAAAGTTTCAATGCAATTTTCTGTCAAAAATTTCTTAATCATTTTACTCTTGTGGCAAGGTGCATTGTGCTGTTGGAAAATAAATGACGGTCCAATCAACCTATCGCCAGAAGGAAATGCGTGTTCATTTAAAATTTTTAAATATTGGTTTTGGTTCATCGAACCGTCGATAGGAACCAAGTCTCCCAAGCCTTTATATGCTATACAGCCTTAGAACATGACTGTGCCACCTCCATGACTAACTTTTTCGACAACAGGTGCGATTTTTTTCGAGTTTTTTGGTCTAGTCTAACAAAAACTTTTTTCTTTGACGAGTGATACTCGAAAGTACTTTCGTCGGTCCATAAGACGCTTTGCCAGAATGATAGGGGCTTGTCCACGTATCTGTTTGCGAATTCTAACCTTTTAATTTGGTTCCTTCGGGCTATACATGGAATTGATCTTGCTACATATGTATTAATGTTGGCTTCTTTTAGACGTCGTCGAACTGTTCTTTCGCTTAAATGACTATCACAGTGCGAATTCCATTCCAACGCAGCGGCTTTGGGTGTCAAACCTGGATTAGATTTAAATTTTCTGATAATTTGTCGATCTTCCACTGCCGTTGTTTTACGTTTTCTTCCTGTTCGAGGCAAATTGATGACAGATTCTGTTTCTTTACATTTATTTATTTGATAATAAACGGTTTGTCTAGGTATATTGTACTCCTTGGCAATATTTGTTACAGATATTCCAAGCTTATACTTGGTTATAATTTCACTCCTGACGGTGTTAGTTAATTCCGCTATTTTTCCCATATTTAGACAATAGTAATAGAATTTTTTTATTTATCTTTCATCGAATGTTAATACTTAATACTCAATAACGACCGCTTTGTATTAAAGCTTAACACAAAAAACAAAATGAGATGAAATTATAGAATGTCAAAATAATTATGCCGTTACAAATTCTTGTACCAAATTGCATTTCTCCCTTCAGAATGAGAATGGGTAAAGATTTTAACAAAATATTTTGCATACGTATACCTAAGAATTAGTGTAAAGAAAATATCAAGATAACTGTGCCGTTATCGGAATTTCAATATTAAAACACAATAGAACAATTCTTCACTATACTTTGTCAAAATAAATATGCCGACCACTGTAGTTGCATTTTGCTGATCGTTTCTGTCTCATAGCTTTTCAATGTGACAGAAACGATCAGCAACATGCAACTACATCAACGTTACGTATGAGTAATGGAGCCTGTAGTCGTGGTGCATAAGTTCCTTTCTACTACTTTAAGCTAAAATCAAAACATACTTTGCACAGAGTTCATTGACTCTACGATAGCCGACGTGTGTAGCAAAGCTTAATTTAGCTCTGGTGTCTGTCGACAGCAGTGGCAGCATAAAGTTGCAGTTTATTTTTGTTTTTCAAAACCAACTGGCTTTACAGCTTTATATTAATAATTTGGAGAAAATTTGTTTTTGTTACAATTCAAAAGCAATGTGTTGCACGCAATTCAGTTTTATTACAAATGCTGATTAACACATTTACATTCATTAATTTTTTCAAAAGATTTTGCTTTATTTAATCAATCAAGTAGACCGACTACATTTTTTCTTTCATTTCATTCATAAATTGTGTTGTAAAAGCTAGAATATAAGTATCTCCTTCTTCGAGGCATTCATTGCTACATAAGTGGGAATGCATTCAAGCAACAATAGAAAAATATATACATATTTCTTCTGTAATTGTACTTTTTTATACTAGAATAGAATTGTACTTTATATGTTGATCTATGTAAGCTGACGTATTTAAATGTCACTAATACGAGTAGGTTTTCAAATCCGGCTGGTTTCAAGATTATTTTTCTCTTTTCTATTTATTAAATTAATGGCAGTAATTTGCTGAAAAAAAATATATAAGAAAAACAAATATTCGTACGCACACACGTAACATACAATTCCCACAACGTAGTAAATATTACTTTGAAAATCTACATGAGAGTTCAACAAACCGAAGTCAACAAGTGGACCAAGTAGTTTAAAAATAAAAGGTTGCATAATCTACACACACAGCAAAGACATAATGATATTTTTATTTATTTCGTTTTCAAAATTTTGTGCGCTTTGTGGGAAGTTGGCAAAGTTGGATTTAAACAAATTTTATAATAATAAAAGAAGTTAGATTTCCAGCTTAAATGCTTAAAAAGCTGAATGTTTACTTGCTCTGATAGAATTGTAATTTGACATTAATATTATGAAAACGCCTGTTTTGTAGTCGGTTTTTTTTGCAAGAATTATATTTATTTTTTCTACTGTTTATCTTAAAGCAAACGCCTATAAATATCGACAGCACAAAATCAAGATTAACATTATTATGTTTGCGACATATCTATGTATATGGTGACTAAATGTCATCAATATGAAGACGACATGTCATAATCTCGTTCGAAAATTCTATCAAAATTACGAAGGGCCCAACACAAGGAGCTTCAAAAGCGGTAGCGTATGCTGATGATGTAGTGATGCTGGTCCGGCTTAAAACCAAAAATGATGTACTTGATATACATAGCAATCATAAGGACGGTTGGAATGTTGTCAACAAGACGACATATTTTTTTTTTATATAAAACCAGCATTCAGGGATGGACCCTACTCGCGCAATGCATTGTGCCGGAGCTAGGAACTTTGATTATGTGAAGGATGATACGAGAAGTAATGTTTATGGACATTTGATTTGAACCTTCCAACATTAAAAGTGACAGGAGAGACATCTGCAGCAGGTTTATTTCACATACAAACTTATGTGCTCTATGGGAAGAAAATATTGTCCGCAATAAAGAGCTGATTTCGGAAACTAGTTTCCTGATTTCATTAGACCACATTCCATTCTAGTAATCTTGAAACAGGGGCACACCTCGAACAGCTTTGATGCGTCAGCGAGTTAATAGAGTTGGCTATCCTACTGTCACCGATGAGCTCCTTCGCAAAATAGACTTTGAAGCAGCGGCCTAGTATTCCATTTTTTGTCGACTCTTGAAGTATAGTCTTTTGAAATATTGAAAAAAATTTTGCTTTGAAAAATTCTTTATATATTTACGAAGTAGAGCCGATGCCAAAAATGGAAATTTTAAAATTCAAAATCAAATATCTTTGCAAATATTAAGGATGTCTTAATGAAATAAACTGTACTTTCTTTATTTATTTATAAACTTTACAATAATTTTAAATTCATTAAAAGCGAATAATATTGGTAAAAGTTTTAAGGCCAACAACGTTTTTCATGACCGAGGTAGTCAACTTTGACACGCTGTAGCTCACCATGTGTTTCAACAGGGTAGTTTAGAACTACTATTTTAAGAGTTTTAGAATTGGGATGGCATAATACGAACCACCCTACCGGATCATCAATTTAGATAATTTTAATTAATGCAGTTCAAAAGAAATTCATTTGGAGATACAGGTGAGTTTTAAAAAATCTAATTTCACTTAAATTAGATGTAACAAATTGGAATCAGTTGCAAGTATTGCACTTGGTCATCGTTCCCACAAAAATAAGTTAAACTAACAACAACAACAAAGACCACATTACGATCTCTCACAGTAATAAAAATTGTATCAAATACATCCAACCATATTTACACTTAAAACACACACTAAAAGCCTTTCAAGAAACGATCAACCATCAAATAAATATTTCTCTTCTATTAACAAGCAAATATATAAACTTGCAAACAATTGCATTTGTTGTAAATACAAGTAAACACAAATAATGACACGAATGGAAAACTAATAATAATAAAATTTGTGAATCACATAAAATACAAAATATGCAATTTTATATATTCTTCTTTTCCGAAAGCAAAGCAAAATAGACTGCCACCAACAATGACTTCATAAAAGTTTGTTTGCTTGAACGTGTGGCAAGTAATAAAGTGATCGTTTTAGACCAGTGGTACCCAACCATACACAATCGTATTCTTTGTTTGTGTATGTGTTCACGGCTAAATATACTAATATACTATGAGTCTTACACACAGTGTACGTGTGCTGATGGTAAAAAAAAACAGCCTATGGTCGCGACCATAGGAAATTGAGGAATGGCCACCACTGTTTTAGACACAAGTAACCAACAAACCAAACAAAACTCTCAATAGCAATAATAAAATATAATAAAAGACAACTTGTTGTAAATGTTGTTAACATACTAAAGCAAAAAAAAAAAGAGTTGTTAGCTTTGCGTTGGCGTTTTGCAGCCAACAACAGAAGTAGTTAGAGCAGCATTGAAAAGCATTAACATTTGGAGTCGTTAAGTCTACGCTTTTGCGGTCAATGACCGACCGACTAAAGCAAGAGCAAACCATACAACAATAATAACAACTAACTAACACATACAAATGCATAAAATAACCCACCTCTAGATTCAACACCACACTTTTATACTGTTAACCAGCTTGTGAATGAATAGCAAAATTGAAATAACAACTAAAGAGAAAAGGCTTTAAGATTTTGTGTCTTGCAAAAGCTGAAGGCTGCACCAACTGTGGCAGCGATACCAACAACTTCAATATTAAAGTTTTTGTTTATAAATGATCACCACTCACTCCGTCCAACAACGATCACAGTTTCCTTATATGAAATAATCACACACACACACATATATATATTTCTTTTTGGGGTCTTGCAATCAACCCCATTTTGTAGGCTTTTTGAACGATAACCTTTATTTGCCTTTTGTTTAAAGTTAATCGAATAACTAAATTTATATCTTGATTGTCTTCGGTATCACCTACCACCACTGACTGATGTGGACTTGCGTAATCCGCCAAACGTGAGATGTAAGAGTAGCTTTAAGCTCACTTGAATTAACACAAACCTCTGCCCCTTCGCCAATGTGTGATCCAACAGTAAAGTACTTTTCTGCGACTGTCTGGCCTTGCAGGAACGCATAATTAGATATCTAGGCAAACGTTTCCTTCACCAATACCTGTATTGTCTTTGGAGTATTTCATAGCAATGTGTAGGATATTATATATTCCTCTGAGAATCACAATTAGCGTAACGGCTTCCGAGTGTACTTTGTTGTGTTCCGGCCAATATTTTGAAGAGATTTCTTCTCTCTGTCAGATTTATTTCGTTTGCTTTAATCTGTCAGCAAGAGGAGATGTAAGCCGCACTACTGACAGTAGGCTTCATTATATGAAATTAAAAGCATTTATTTGACTAAGTAACACCAGCACCTTAATCCGCCCTTGGCATAGACTCAAGACCTAAAATCACAACGTTTCCTTTAATCTATTTTGGTTTCGATTTTATTTATACATTTTCTTACAAATATTTTTTAAAACCAATTGCACTTTGCACCCTAAAGTTAATACCACGTTCAGACTTACAGTGTTAATCATCGCAATCGCTATTAAGTGCTAATCACCACAAAAACGAGAGATTTTTCCATACACATAATCACTTTAAATCTATATGATTAAAATTTAATCATTTCGTTAAACACATAAAATTCCCTGAACATACCTTATACAGACTATAGTGTGGCAACGGCAAAATAAAAAATATTGACATTAGGAATAATATTATGAAAAAACAATAAAAGTTAAAAATATTTTAATTAAAACATTAACAAAATGAAAAATAAAATATTCTTTTCCATTTTTAATAACAGTAAAACTTACAAATTTGACTATTTTGTTGTTATATGCAAGAAGTGAGCTGTGAAAGTGTCAATTTAATCATCTGAAGTGTACTGTGATCGAATTTGATTAAATTTTTAAGATTTTTGCTTAAACACGATTAAAAACGCAGGTCTGAACATAGTATAAGGCTGGAAGCAAGATTGTATAAAGACAAAAATGTAATTCAATGACGAGGACGTAATAAACATTTTTATCATGCAGCTGTAACGACAGCGGATGACAGCAGAACAGCTTTCATGAATCACGGAAAATCACGTCTCAACCAGGAATGGAAAGATAGTAGCTTAATTAATCTCACTAAAGAAAACAAAAGTGCGTCCCAATATATAGTGACATAAAACTGATTTAAAAGCTCCAAATTGAGCTATCCGAATTTTTAATTAAAATATATTTATTCTGTTAATAATGGGGGAAAAACTATGGCGTTGTACATCTCTGGGCTAAATAAATGTTTGGCTCTTTTCTATATAATTGTGTTTTTCTTTAATTTTTTTTTACAATTTCTGTTTGTTGTTGCTAGTGGTTGTGGCAATTGTTTTGTTTTCGTGCATTATATGCGACATGGTCATTGTCACAGTTCAATATTTTATACAACTATGAAGTTGCAGCATTCAAAACAGCTCGTATTATTAAGTAATTGTCTAGATATTGTTGTTATGAATATATACATGAATGTTGTTTAAAACGTTTCTTGTGGTTGCAGCATAAGACATAATAAGATTTAAGGTAATTGAACTATATTTGCTCTTACAAGATGCAATAATTGCAATTGCAAAAGCAACAAGACACAGGAAGGAAGTGTGCAGTAATTTTGCATTTTATATCTTTGTGTTGGAGATAGAGACTAAACGGAAATAAAATAATATCATATTACAGTCAGTGTCATAATTGTCTATTACAATAAAAGCGTGGGTGTTACTTTCTTTACATTAAATTAATGATGATTTTTGGAAATAAAAAAACAAATTAGATTTCCTAATTTGTTCAGAAAAAAATGGCTTTGGATTGTACGGAAAAACATTTCCTGTAGCGGCAACGAGTGAGTGCACGCTAAAAAGGATAATAAATTTAAAATAAATGGCGAAAGCTGCTTTGTTGATATCAAATGTGAGGAAACTCACAGAAAGCTGTACACTAGATTCGTGTACGCAATTGCCTTAGCATCTGTTTATTTATTGGTGGCCGAAAGAAGCAAAAAAAAAACCCAGCAGTAGCTTGAAGAGGTTCAAAGGTTTACTTACAATGGTGTATGGCTGACACGGATATTATTACATCAATGCAAGCTACTGAGGCAATACTAAGATTGGTGTCGTTTGGGTAATTTATAAAGACACCACGACAATGTATGCGGCTTAAAGCGGCATTTTGTAGACCAGCAGTGAAATTCTCTAACTTTTAACGCTTAAATAAAAGGTAATTTTGTCTCCAATAATGACTGTTTGCACTAGCGCCTATTTAATTCATTAACTTCCTGTTAAGGCCTTTGTTAAAATTTTATATCACTTTCCAACATTATTAAAATAATTTAAAAGCATTTAAATTAAATGTTTAAGTGCAAAAAAGTTAAATTGATTTGCTGTGGCTAGCTAATCTATATGCCGGCATTTCGTTGGTTGCTAATGCCAACTCATCAGTATATCTTTGAACCAATGTTAGAATAATAAAAATTAAATGTTTAAATAACCCAGCAAAAGCTTTGTAATGAGTTTTCATTACAGAACAACATACTTTTCAACCACAAACAACATACCAACTGAATTACTTTACAGTAGTTGAACAATTACTTACTAGTTATTAAACAAGCTATTTATTCTCTTATTGGCAGATTACTAGTGCATCTGTTTATCATACAGACGATAAACTGTTCAACTGCTGTGGCATCAAAATGGATTTTTTTTAATTGTGTTCATGTTTGTGAAAACAAGTTTTAAGCCCGTAACAAAATAGTTGTGCAGTAGCCTAGTGAGTAAAACATTTGGCAATAAAATAACACAATAACTGAAAATGGCATGAGTTCAATGCTTAGCAGAGACATTTAATTTTTATTGTGTTTTGTGTATTCAATGCCTTCTAAATATTGAAATATATAAGTTGTCATTTGTAATCGAATGTGGTAAGTACTTGCCTCCAATGACATCTCCATGTTAAAGTAATTGGTTAAAATGCCAAAGTAGAAGTAGTCAAGGGTATGTTTATTAGCATTTTAACTCATTACTTTGCCATTAACATATATCCTGGGAATATATTATATTGTATAAAAGATTTCATATGGGTGCATATTATTGTCGAATAATTACTTGAGTTTTGCCAAAAGACGACGCACCGCGCTGTGTCCCATAGACAAAAATACAAAAATACAAAAAAGAAGTTTTTATATTGTAGATAAAAATGTATAGACCGATAGATAACAATATAATTCGAACAAACTTTAAAGAATTTTTTAGATTTAACTCTTTTTAACGGCGCTAGAGGATGCTAAATTCAGAGAATTTTGACTCAGAATTGCTACATGAGCTTAACATGTTTCAGGAAAACAGTTGTAAGAAATTAATTTTTTTTGTGCATGAGATTGAAAATTTTTTCTGTAATAGCTAACTATATTTAGAACTAATTGTAGAAGAAATTTTATGTGAATTCTTTTCTTATAAGTATTTTTTAATGGTTTAAAAAATGCTTATTTTTCACTTAACCCCAACACATTTCTAAATTTGATGGAATATTAAAAAAGAAAGAATAATATGTACGGTTTTTTTTGTTTTCGAAAATTTGTACTGTTTTCTAATAACTAGAAGAAGAAAAAAATCCCAAAAAATTTTAACACAACTTAAAAAAATTAATTTAAAATAATGGCTATTTTCGTGATTTTTGCTCAAATTTCCATACCTTTAATTAGTTTAAAAGAGAATAAACTATGAATATAGTAAACTATAAATCCAAATAGATACTGTTGAATTAGAAACAACAGAAGATAAACCAATAAAATAAACATTGTATTTGTCTCTTTTTGATGCTACAAGAGGGCGCCAAATTTACTGATGGCGCTGGTGTTTCATTGTTTCAAGAAAGTAATTGTGAATGATTAATTTTCGGAATAGGCCATTGGAATTCTTTCTATGATAGCTAATTATATTTAAAACGAACTAAACATAAAGTTTTATTCAAATTATTTCCCTATAAATATTTTTTTTTTTTGTTTGAAAAGTGCATATTATTCAATCTACATATATATTATGTATAAATTTTTGTCAAAACTAATCTTCATTTCATTGGCTTAAAATAAAAACATCTACTGTAATATTAAACCAATTTGACAGTGCTTCATAGTTTTAAATATTGCTTTATTGTTCGACGCCAAAAGAGGACGCGCTATAATAACTAATTAATTGGTTTTTAATTGTTTCAAGAAAATAATTACTAAAAAATACTTATTTGCATCTAAAATAGTTTAAGATTGATGGAATATAGAAAAATATGTCATGTTTTAAAATTAATATTATTTTTTACTCAATTCAAATTTTATTCTCCCATTTTATTGGTGCTATACCAATAAGATGCAGGTATATACACACATACACATGCTTAACCCGGAACAAATAAATCTTTTTTACTACTATTTTGTAATATGTTAATTCAACAAATTTTAAACAAGTCGAAATAAAACTTCATATGGCTGTGTTGAGTATAATTTTTTACATAAATATATATGTATGAATAACTCAATTAATTTTTTTTAAAAACTTTTTTAGATGCTATTGAGTTTTTCAATTTGCCAATAGGTATTAATGAGGATTGAAATCTTAATTTAAGAGAATTTTAAATGAGAAAAGTTGTAATATTGTACTTTCACCTTGTTTTAAAAATCTTTTAAATTATTTTCAGCCAATGCATTATTACTTTTGTTTTTATTTTCTATATTGAAAAATAAGTTTTAATTTAATTTGGCACAAATATCGTTTAATATATTATTAATATCATACCAAATTTAATGAGAATAGGATAATTTTTGTAAGAGTTATAGCATTTTTACGATAAAGGATATATGGCAGGACCTAGAGTCCTTGCTTCAATATTGAAAATTTACTTTTTGGAACATGTACCCGTGTCTTTTGCCCGATTTTGAAAAAAAAATTGAGTTTTGCTTAATTATGGTATTTTATAGTGGCGTACCAAATTTCAAAACTGTGCGACAACACCTTCTATTTTTATCCCATCGTTATATGGGATCAAATCACTGTGCGACGTGCTCTAACTGAACAGATGGCTGTTTGTTGTCTATTCAATAACGCCACAAAAATTATTGACGTTTAGTTGTCGCAGCTAGTAGTGCTTAAAAGTGTTAACGATTAGTAAAAGCAATAATTTTGGTGTTAGCTTCTTTAAACGCCTTGATTAGCGTTAAAATAAGTTTGTGAATTGCACTACTGGCATAAGGCTTCTCTATAAATAAATTAAAGCTTCTCACGGTATACTTGTAATTGCTTGAGGTAAATTGTTTACACTAAAAACTGCAAAAGGAAACGTCTTCTAACTAAAAGAACGCTTAAAAACATAAAACAATTTAGTTCAAAAAGAAAATATATTTTTTTGAGGAAATACTTTTTCAGTCTATAAAATAAATATTTATAACACAAAAAACTAAATTAAAGCAAAATGCACAGCTGCAGAATGAAACTTTTTACTTCATGCAAAATTATATTTATAGTGACCATTTAGTTTTTTTCCTTTGTAACGTGTTGCAATTTTTCGGGATCTAAAAATAACTTTTATTTTACTTTTTTTTTTAGCACATTTTAAAATTATTCTGTTTTTTTATGCGTAAATAATAATAAAGAGTTTTTTTTTTTGAAAAATAAAAAGAACTTTTTCCATTTGTTGTTGACTTGATCTTTATCGTCATCATTATCATTGTCTAAAATGTTGTATGCAACAGATATACATGTACAAATGTAAGTATAGTGTACATATGTATGTGTTTGTTGTTGCATTGTGGGTCACAGCATGAAATGATAAATTGGTGAAATGCAATTATGCTCATTTGTGTTGCCACCAGTTTTTTTTTGTGTACGTAGAACGCACGAATGAACAATAGACTTGTTCAGATAGAAACATATTTTATGTAACAAGTTTCAAAATAATAATTCTTGCAAAACAAAAACCAACTACAAAATAGGCGTGGCATCGCACCCATATTTTATCATCATGTACTTTTACGAGAACTAATTGTGCGTGCAAAGTTTGATAAGAATGGGCTAAGTAGAGTCAGTTAATATGAATATTTAATTTTCATGGGCGTGGCACTGCCCACTGTTCTAACCACAATGTTGTTTTGTAATGATAACTAAATGTGTATGCAAGGTTTCATAAGAATCGGTTAAGTAGAATTATTTAAAATGCATATTTACTTTTCATGGTCGTGGCTCTGACCACTTTCTAAACGTAATGTTGTATTGTAACGATAACTAAAGATGTATGAAAAGTTTCATAAGCATCGGGTTAGTAGAAGTTGTTGAAAATGAATATTTAGTTTGCATGGGCGTGGCACTGCCCACTTTTGTAATCATGAGTAGTATTCAAACCGAAACTTAACGTGTGTGCAAAGTTTTATAAGAATCGGTTGAATAGAAGTAGTTGAAAAGGAATGTGTATTTACTTTGTACGGGCGTGACCTGCCCATTTTTCAACGGGATCAGTCTCGAAACACATCCTTTTAAATAAAGAAAATTGCATCATAAATGACGGAGTTTTGAGGGAACATACATAAAAAAATACATAACGAATTGATAACCTTTATTCTTTTTTTGAAGTCGGTCATTGATAAATTTTCTTTTTTTTTTTGAAGTCGGTTAAAAAATATATATTTTTTTACAACTTCAATATTATTCTTCTTCTACATTATCATTGAGCTGGTCTAATATTCAGTGTGCTTTAATTTTATAATGTCGTAAAATATTTCATTCACATTACAAAGCAAATAAGATACTTGTGTCTAAAAATAAACTTCTTCAAGAAACTCCAAGAAACTAAATATTGTAATTGCTTTGTAACGATAATTTTGAAAAATTGGTCAAATCAAAACACAAGAAACAACTTTCAAGGAAATTAAAAAAGAATTTTATTTAGTCTTTTTACTTTTACTCCTTCATGTTATAAGAATATATATATCGCTCTTTGTTCTTTAATTTCTAAACAAAATGCTAGTCTCAAAATGTAACAAACGTACTTGAAGCGTACTTGAATTATCTTTACCAGTATGTTGAACCGTTTGTTAAAAAAAAAGTTGCAAATTCAAGCACAGTGATATTTTTTTTAATAATAATAAATTTCAGTTAATTTAGTTGGTTTCATATATTTGATTCATTCAGGGCGTCAATTGTACGTTCTTGACCGAATGCCAGTATTTTTCTTTTAATATCTCAAATATCTTATTGACTTACATTCTCAACAACCTTGACATATATATAATTTTTAATTTAATTTTTAATTTTTTTATTTATAATTTAAATTTTATAATTGTTACGTTAACAAAAAATTTCATATTAATAAACAAAACCAAAACTGAAATATGTCACATCGTTGGCAGAAAAGTAAAGTAAATACTGTTGCCACAACTCAATAATTTTTTATATATTTTCTTGTTATAACAACAATAAAGTACTTTTGCAGCTCTTTTGAATATGCTAAAAATAAACAAAAAAGATCTGTGATGAGATAAGCAAAATATTTTTGCTTGTAATATGATTTTGTAAATATAAAAAAATACACTGAGAAAAGTTGTTTGTTAAGTATAAATTTTACACCAGTTTTCTGATCAAAGTTGTAGTGAAAGAGAAAAGAGTTTTTGTTTGCAATTGGAACATCCCTCAACCTCCAGAGTTATAGTCCAGCATAATGCCAACTACTAATCTATCGAGTAAAAGGATATCACCACTAATCGAAATTCTTATTACAAATCACTTTTGATTTCTTTTAGTGTATACTTGTATAAATTTTATATTTAATATAATAAAAACTATAACTATGTACATATGTGTGTCATGAACAGTGCAATCAAAAATATGCTCTAAGAAACGGGTTTTCTGCGCATAAAAAAATGCTGCAAGCAACAGGAAAAAAATTCTCTTAAAATGGGGAAAATATACTCTAAAAAGGTTGTTATTTTTCAAAATAGAAAATTTAATTTAAAAAGTAATGAAATAACATTAAATGATAACTGAAATCGGATGGACCGATTTTCTTCAAACATATGTAGCTAAGAACACTCCGACTTTGACACTCCGAGTCAAAATCGGTCGAGCCGTTTGGTCTGTACGCGGACTCGTACACACACTACAAACTTACACTCCTTTTTTTTTGGTCGGGAAATAAACACATTAGCGAATTCATAAAGCAAACTTGTTAAGTTAGAAACACATTTCTTTTGTTGTGCGTGTTATACGGCTTATATGTATGTATGTAAGGAATTACATACTAATTTATGTAAGATAAAATAAGAATTAAAATTTCCCTTTGTAAGCTAATTTTTATATATATAAGTCTTTAAAATATTTTAGCTTAGTTCATGTTTCAATTGCAACAAATTATGACGTGTTGACTTTAATTCTCTAAAAGAAAATTCTGTCCGCTGCTTCTAAGAAGACTTTTATAAAAAGAAAAACTTCTTTCTATATCCGCTGAATGCATTTAAACGACAAAACTTCGCCAACACTATGTTCTGAAGTTGAGCTTACTTTAGAACCATTTCACTGTCTACAAATATTTTGTATTGTTTTCAGGCTTTTGTTTTTATACATAATTCATTTTAACTTATTTTGAACAATATGCTTAGAGCCGCAGTCAGGTGAAGTTGCAATTGTCGAATGAATAGTTTTATTAAGGCTTGCGGTGTTTAATAATAGCTTGGAATTGAATTTAATTCTCGTATTAAATTTTCCTGAAAAAGTTGTATTTAGAAGAATTGAAATCACATTCACATCCAACAGAGCCACCTGACAAAATACACGTGAGCACTGACGATGGAAGTATAGCGGCTTCCAAAAGTAGTGCGCCACTTTGTTCTGCTGTGTACGTTGAAAAATTAAGTTGATGGTCATTTTTCCCTTTTTCCTTGGAATATTAATCATGCTCAATTCTCTCTGAATTAAAACGTTACGAAACTTAAGGCTAATAATCATTGTGGATTCACAATCAAAATACGTTCAAAATAATCATATGAAAACCTTTTTTTATTGTTTCTTCATCAGAACTCAACATTCCAACTATGACGTTTGCTACATTTCTAGCTTTGCCATTCACTTTTTCGTCAATCGATACCCATATGCATATGTATGGGCATTTCCAGCGAAAAGTCAATTTTTGTCACGTTCGCGACGAGGCAATTAAACTTCTTTTTTTTTCATAGAAAACCCAAATTTTTTCTTCTTTATACTTTTGCGTAGAACATAAGCTGCTCTAAATTAATTTAAACAACCCGACCAGACATCCCGCCTTAGGCGGGATTATCCCGCTTTTAGAAAGTCAATCCCGTCTAGTTTTAAAATTTACAGCCAAACCCACGATATCGACCGCTATCGCTCGCTTGCATTTTTAACGACAAACAGCTGATTTGCGGCCCAGTAAAAACTCTCAGCACGGCAAGTCGATCGACAATGCAAGCGACCGACAACATAATAGTTTTCATACAAATTTGGTACCCACTATGAAAAGTCAAGCGACAACAAATGTCAAAATCAGTCACTTCTGTTGTTGATGTCGACAAATAATAAAGCAAAACAATAAATTGTTTCAATTTTATTAATTTAATAATAACAATAAAATAAAGTTAAATAAAAATTAGTTTTAGAAGTTCTATAGCCGAATAGAACTAGTAAGTAAATGAATAGCAACAAAAATATGTTTATAAATCACATAAACAAATGGATTTATTATGTTACAATATTGAAACATACATTTGCTTGTCTTTTGTTTACATTTGTAGTAAGTTTAATTAGCATAGAGTTGCATTTTTTATGGTACACTTTTCACATTTCAGTGCTTTTTATTTTCAAAGTAGCGTTTTATTTGTGAAATTTTTGATGTGGCACTATGTTTATTTGACAATGAGTAAATGCATTACGTGGACAACGTAAAGCCTAACGACCGACAAGTCGATAGTTAGTGGGTCGCTTAAACGAACTATAATGAGTGACTTATCGTTCGTCATTGGCTCGACTTGTCTATCGGCATCGTGGGTTTTCAAATTATTGCCAAAAATATCGAAAACGTTTAAACTTAAGTTTTTTCTCTTTGTTCGACCAGCACACGGTTATTTTGATCGGATAAACACTCATTAAGTTAAAGACCTTTAAAATTTAATAAAGTGTGTTTTTAGAAGTTGCTTCAAAGCTCATTACCTTAAAATGTCTAATCCAAACATATTATTTAATATTACGTTTATTTAATTTTTCCATTAAATAATTACACTCCGCAACAATGAAAATGCTGCGGAGATAGAAATATTTGATCTTTATATATTTTGATCTGCTGAATTCAGAAATCATCATAGAAATTTCCGAGTAGCTCTAGTATCTAGACGCGATTATTTTGTAACATAGCTAAGAACACTCTCCAGCAAATCACCTTTAAAAAAAATAAAGAAAGAAGTCAAAATCAGTCCAGCTGTTTGGCCGCTACGATGGCGCAGACCAGACCACACACTACAAACTAATAACACCCGTCTTTTTTGGTTGGGGGCTAAAAATAAAAGTCGATTAAACAATATATTTAGCCACTGATCAGCCAAGTAATTCGCCTGCGTTAAATGTTTATATCACACTCACTATAATATATTTTCTATTTTTAAATGATCAATTTTCAGTAACAAGTAAAAAGAAAAGTTTAAAGTTATTTTCATTATAGCAAAAATTTTACGAAAAATATGTTCTTAACACAAAATATGCTAAATTATGCCCTTAAGGGTAAAATATGCAAGTATATGCTCTAGCAAAGCGATGCAAAATTTTTTAAAAAGTTCTGAAAAGCATAAGTAACTACCTCATATGTTTGTAAGGCATCCAGAAAATATATATGATATATCATATTTTTGGTTGCCCTGGGGCCCGTTTCTCAAAAAGTACAAGTTACAAATCTACAAGTAAAATGCACACAAAACAACAATGAAATTTGTAAAAGTTTTCTTGTTTCGTGTGCATTTTACTTGTAGATTTGTAGCTTGTAGTTTTGAGAAACAGGGCCCTGGTCATGAATAATTCTTCTGATTCTTGTTGAAGGCGAAATTTGTTAAAGTAATGAATGAATTTTTTTTACGGTTCTATATACTCGTATATACACATATATTAATCGTAGAGCACATCATTTAACACTTTTTAGAAGCAATATTTGGATAATGTGAAATTACTTTATTTCTGCATCATATCAATAAATTAATTCTACTATATACAATTTAATTGTCTATGACTTGCCAAATGCAACTTAATATTTAATTTTTTTTTCTAATTTGAGTTGCATATCAGAAATGCGGTCACCCAAATACTTGTGCACTTAAAAATTAACCCAGTTTTCATTGAAATATAATGCGATTTGAAATTAGCTCCATTTGCACTTAAACGCTAGTATATATCTAAGAGCGTAGCTAAATAGTTATCCCGAGAGGAGGGTTATAGTTTGTCTAAGATATTATTATCGTTTTATTTGTACTTGAATAATTTGATTAACAAATTGAATTTGGTTCATTTAAATCGAAATAAAAGTAATACAAAAATCTATAAAGTTTTTTTTCTTTTTGTAATACAACCTGAAATAAATTAAACAAATAAATAAAACAACAATAAAATTAATTATTATAAATACCAGTATGTTTTTACTAGGGATGTAACGAATACCGATACCGATACCGATATATCGGCGATACTTCAAATTTTCCGATACATCGGTATCGGCGATATTTTACTGTCGATACGACGATACTTTTAAAATTTTTTTCAGAGTTTTTTTTTAACAAATAATTTATTTTTGTTCAATTTTGCCATGAATTAAATTCACTTCGTTATTTTTTAAATCTTATTAATATCAATTTAAAAATTAATAGTATTTTATGCTGTTATTTTGTAAAAAAATGATTTATTTTTTGTTAATTTTACCATGAATTCAAATTCAAGTCGTTGTTTTTTAAATCTTATTCCAGCAAAAAAAGACACTCCAAAGAAGTCATGAAAATGTAGAATTCGCGATCCGGAAGTATTGCAAATTTGGATAATTTCTAATTAGTTTTACATATCCTTGCCATTGCAAGAAGTTCTGCTTTTCGATTACGAATCACCGAATTGGAAGCGATGCTAGGACAAATTTCTTTTTCGGTGTTCTATAATGGTTTTTCCTCAAGGAAAAAGGATAAAAAATTACCCATTTTCACAATTTTTTTTTATGCGAATTTAAACTCAAAACTTTATTTTCATGGAAATTTAAGTGAACAAATATAAACTTTTAGAAGACTTTTAATAATTAAGCCATTAAGTTATTTAGAAGAATATTAGTTGATAAATGTTCTTTAAAATATCGATTTTTTAAAAAGCATGGCGAGTATTTTTTAAAATTACAAAGGAATTAAAAATTTTTTCTTGCTTTTCTACTAATTATCTGCATATTTTTAATATAGATTTTTTGAAGCAAAGAAAATGTAGCTCCTTAAAAATTACTTCCAATTTTTTATACTGGGTTAAAATCAATTTTAAATATTCTCTCTTACAATGTAATTATGTATAATAAAAAAATTGCACTTGAGTTTTGTTGATCTAAACTTGAACTCAATTTCAATATTCGTATCGGTATCGGAATCGGCGATATTTATTTTTAAATATCGGTATCGGTATCGGATCGGCAAAACGGCGTATCGTTACATACCTAGTTTTAACATAAGTTATTTATTCGCAAATCACTTGACTATTTTTTTTTCTACTAAATCTTTCACTGTTCTACAAAATTTAATGAAAAAAGTTTTACGATAACACTTCTACATAACAATTCTCTTAAAAGAGATACCACATATTTAAGTTTGTATTAACGGCAAAAAAAAAATCATGTTGCTCAGTGTTATTTCAATTTCCTTTCATAAAAAGCTAACAAATTTATCTTCTTCTATTTATATATGTGTATAATCAAATCATTCGAATAGATATTTTTATTTATTTTTATTCTGGATTGAATGAATATTTCAAAAAAAAAATTTTTTTTTCAAATTATTTTTAAACTCAAATAATTGGCAGACTCAATTGTTGTTGATGTAGTTTTTTCTAATTTCAGTTTTTATGCTAGGAACACAACTGGGACGAACGACGAATATTCGTCGCCAAAAATATAACATGTTTGTGTATATGAAAATACACACAATAACGGCGTCGGACGAAATTCGTCTTACGCGGCGAACTCTGAACAGATTTATTTCTATTTCTTACGCCGGCGAATGACGAACAAATCAGTACCAAGCGACAATGTTTGGTTTTAGTTTTCAAGTGCTTTAGTAAATAAAGTTACTTTTTACTTTAATTATTGCTTTATTTTTATTTTATAGCATTTTAAATAAATATAGATAGTAATTAACTATAATAATTTTTGGTAGTTGTGTTCTTGTTAATGTTAAATTTTTCAAGTAAGTTTATTTTTTTTAAATGGTCACACTTTGCACACACAGTAAACAACTTTCTCCATTATAACAGCTGTTACGTTTTCGTCGCTATTGTGTTTCATACGACGAGTTTACATAGCGAATTTTCATCGACGAATTCGTCGTGTTGGACGAAGTTCGTCGTTCGTCCCAGTTGTGTTCCTAGCATTAATCCTAAAGTTTGTTGAACTTTACGCAATCATTTTATTAAGTTTTATTATTATAAATATTTTATTTAAATGTTAAATATTAATTTCAGTATTTTATATTGGTGTTACATGTCAGACGAGTGGATCTTTAAAACACCACATCAGGTTTTTCTTGTAAGATATATTTTAGTAAAATTATGTAAAAGTTAAGGGCATATACAAAAAAATGCAGACCATATGTTCAACATAAGACTAGGAAAACCTTGGCTATTTTATTATTGAAATATTTCAACTTTGAAACACAGATTAGCTCATCTTTGAATTAATATATATATATAAAAATATTTGTCTGTTTAGTAAAATTTCAAATTAAGAACGAACATGTACATTTTGTTGGATGTTAGATCTAATTGTCAATTCTGTGCTTGTAAATAACGACGAGTTTTTAATGTTTAGATTTCCCTTGAAACTTTTGTAATTTATTTAACTATTTAATATTTGTTTGTTTTTTTTTTAGTTTATATCAATTGGTTTAGTTACATAAGATTTCTAGAAGATAAAAAAAAATCCCTCAAAAAGTTCAAGCAACTTTAGCTTTTGCTTGTTGGTGTGTAACAACTGCTTTGAAAATCACCTCTTGCTTCAGTAAATTTATTAAACCGCAATTTAACCTGTTTGCGTTAATGGCAAACTAAATGGGGGGTTTTCTAGCGAAACATAAAATATTCAACTATTTAATACAATTAGTTATTGTAATAGGTAGAATTAATTCTTTTGTTTAATTTTTTCATAAATATTTGATTAATGTTGTCCAACATTGTACAGTGGCTTAAATACTTTTTATTTTAGAAATAATTCAGTAGCTGTTACAATTTTTGAAGATACAAATACAAATTTTATATATATACAAAAATTGTATGTATACATTTTTTTAATGGCAAGCGTACGGCTTTCTAGCTAAATGTATTGTTTGATATTTTGAAATCGTAATATGTTGAGTCCTTGCTTCGAGAGAGCCATAATTAAAAAATAGACTTAATTTACAGAAAACGAGTTAAAAAGTTTTGATTTTACTAACAACTTAGTGGTAAAATAACGAATAATGTTTAACTCAAGAGATGAGTATAGTATACAAGCTATTTATATGAGATATAATTTTATTGTCAGATAGTTAAAATTTTCATAACTTGATTGCTTCTCGCAGTTTGTTGAATTTATTTAAAACTAGATGTGCCCGCCCGCTTCGCGCGCTTAAAGATCGCTTTATGACTATAAGGTGTCTGCAAAATATAATATTATAACGTTTTTTACATATTTTTTAAAGTTCCCGTTATACAAAATAAACAGTGCTACCATCGTTGAAAAAACTAAAACATCTTTCTAATTTCCCGCAACATTTATATTAGTAAAATATGGTATATTTTCGTTTTTTTTTTCTATTTTAACTTAGAAATAAGATATTTAATCGCGATAAAAAGTACCCTGTGTTTGAATCAGGACTCTAAAGTACCTCTATACCGAATTTCATAAAAATCGCTTTAGTGTTTTTTTGTGAAGCGTGTTCGGACAGACAGACAGTCAGACAGACAAAAATTCCAAAATTTGGTTTTTTGTTCTCTGTATCGATTACTGTTTATTAAGCCACCATAAAAATTTTCAAAAAATATTTCATGTACAGACACGCCCTTTTTACAGTTTTATTATATGTGTAGACTAATGCTTCACTTTGGCTTTAAGTGCGCTTCCTTCCATTCCTGCTTGCCGGAAATCTTAACTCTTGCAAGTCAATTTAAAAACAACGCGGCTACGCCTGTAATATTATCAATTACCGAACTACTAACAGGTTTATTCATAAGTTAGAATATTGAAGCTACTTAAACACTGTACATTAATACAATCACGGAAGCCACTTAAAAAGGGCGAGATTTTTGAAAGACCAATTGAATTTTTATATCAATTTTATTAATTTGTCCTCGGCATTTGAAGGTATAACAAATAAATTTTCTTATTTCCGTGTAAATTCTGCTGTTAATTTGAAGTAATAAAAATTTTTTAAAATTGTTAGACATTTTTATGTAAAATACGTTACTATACTCCATAAGTACCCGGAAATTGAAGATGAAACACAAATCGTAATATTAATCAGGCAAATTCATTATGTATTTATCAAAGTAATTCTAGTTAGCGTTGAATCGTTGTTTACCAAATCAATATATTTTCCTTGGTCCAAAAATTTTTAGGCAGTGGAAATTAGACTCAAAGAAAATTATCTAACCTCCAGTCAATATTCCCTCGAAAAAAGCTCATATATAAAACTCTATAGAAATGGCGTACATTTTACTTGTTTTGGGGTGGAGGGAGGGGGAAATTTCCCGTTTTCACCCATGTAATAAGTTAATTTATGTTATAAAATTAAATTTCAATTTTAAGAAGAACGAATTTTATGTAGAAGTATTTAACAATTTAGTTAACATTTTAAAGGAAAAGAAAAGACAATTGGTAGAGGTGAAGCAACATCTAATTTTTCGCGAGTCACCACTTCTGCCATCATCAGAGCTCATTGTGGCCGCTATGCTTTCCACCGTTAGAAATGAATGGTGGCGTGGCCTTCATTGTTTTGTCAAAGAGCAAATGTAAAATATCGTATATTTTTTTTAATTTCTTGTTTGTTTGTTGCTACGATATTTTGCACTTCCACTTTGGCAAGACTATTTGCAGAAAACACTGAACTTCCCTAATGTGAGGAATTGAAATTCAATCTGCTATAATCTTTTATAAGTATAAAATGAATTCGTTTAGAGATTGATGTTAATTAAGCTTCTGAAAGCTCCCACTCATGAACGTTGGAAAGCACGACAACAACAATGTGTTCTGATGATAACAGATGTGGTGACTGTCGGAAAATAGCATGTTGTTTCAGTCTTAGCAATTATTGAAAATGTTCTTTATTAACCGACTTCAAAAAAGAAGGAGGTTATCAATTAGTGTGTATATATTGTTTACTTTTTTTATGTTTGTACATGCATAAATCTGTCATTTTCGTACAGATTTTCAAATTTAGTTTTTTGAAAGGCCTTCATTTTAAACGTTTTGCTTGCAGTTTGGTCCCATAATTTTTTTTTCGAAAATCGGTGTGGGGAGGGGGAATTTTCCTCTCCGAAATATTGATTATCATACAACTGCTCCATATATGGACCGCTTTTCAAAATTATTTATTTTTAACAATTAACTTATTATGAGTTTAGTCGAACTGTATGTGTTTATATCCAAGGAAATTTAATTAGTTTGGCTCGAGTTCGGTTTTAATCTAACTTTTCCATTAAATTATATGTTTATTTAGAGATAAATGTGAAGCATATAGACAAAGAAAATTTTTGACTGCACGGAGGGTTGAACTGACGTTTCTCTTCAGAATTCTTTCCGCTTGACCACTCGACCAAAGTCGGTGGCTTGCAGTCAAGAGTTGAATATCATTTACTTTTAATCAATTCATACTGTCACTCTTAGAGCTGTATTTCATTTGATAGTTATTGATATTCACTTTTTTTGTATGAAGCGGTTTGCTTGCAGTGTGGTCCAATGATTTTTTTTTTTAAATCGGTGGAGTAATTCTTTTTTTTTTTTTTTTTGAAAAGGTTTGCTTGCAGTCTGATCCTATTTTTTCGAAAATCGGTAGGGCAATGTAGCCCCTCCCAAACATTTTCGAATTTGTCTTCAGCACTAGAAACACTTGCTATTATATACAATGATGTCATTGTCAAATATACTTTCAGAATCGATTCTAGTTGATAACATGATATCTGTTGGCCTCGCTACTACAAACACAACCAATCCAACGCATCACACTGCAACGAGCAGTACGCTGCTTGATATTTTCTTTGTTGCCAATGTATCTAATGTTACCGTATATGACCAAAATATCTGCGCCGTGTTTCTCGAGATATGACTTGATTTTCTTGACGTATAATTTTACAGATCCGCCAACACAACATACAATTTATTGTAGTCATTATTGGCAGCTATATGACAACACAGTTCCTATTAAGTCAGTGCTGATATTTGCTAAATCAAAGCCCTGGTTCTCTTCTACTGTCAAAAAGCTTATTTACAAGAGAGATTTTGCCTATGCCAAGTAGAAAAGATTTAGAACCCAGGAATTGCAAAAAACATTTTTAGAACGCTAGAAGAAAAGAAGTCAATATATGCATTAGAACTGCAAAAACTGAATACTATGCCAGACGTTTTGGCAACGCAGTTAGCACCAAGCAAACTTGGAATTGCATTCAGGATATTGGTATTGGTAAAGAAATTAATAACACAAACATCAAACTAGACGCCGAAGAGCTCAATAAAGTTTTCACCAACATTCCTTCTATACCAATAGACAGCAGTTTTTATAATTTTTCTAACACTGATACCGTGGGTTCTAATAATACTATCTTTCACTTTTCTTGTGTTAATCAGTCTGACGTCTTCTTATGTTTTAAGTTAGTAAAATCAAACTCAGTAGGCTATGACAATATGCATCCAAAATGGATAAAATTTTTATTACCACTTATTTTACCATATGTCCCACATCTATTAACACAAAATAACAAAAGCTGACTCAGAATACCGACCAATAGCCATTTTTCTGTTGGGCTGCAGCTAACGGACTTTTTCTAGAACCAAAAAATCTAAATGCCTAATAATTCATAAGAAAACTATTTACCCTGTTGTCAGCAATGACATCTTAATAAATGGTGAGAAAATAATCACAGTAAACTCCGCAAAAAACCTTGGGTTGATTTTTAATAGTAACCTTAGCTGGTCGAATCATATCAGTGCTCTCGTAGGTCAAACGTATATCAAGTTAAGATCTCTAAGGTCTACACAAATCGTACCTTGTTCCAGGTTTATTCTACGGATGTGATTCTGCATGAAAATGTAAGTTGAGTGTTCTATTAAACGATATTGTTAGATATGTGTATGGCTTAAGAAGATATGATCACGTCTCTCGTTTTGCTTCACAACTTTTCAGAGTATCATTCGACTCTGTCTACTAAAAATTCGAGTTCTGATACTGTTACATAAAATTATTTACACACAAACCCCTCGATACCTTTTTGATAAAATCAGGTTTGCTAGGTTTCTTAGAGGAAAAAAGATTATCATTCCATGCCATCGTTATCTTACGTCTGAATGGCCACTTTACTTATATGCCACGCGTCTCTGGAATCTTCTTCCACAAACACAGCAGACTAATAGCAACGCAACAAGTTTTAAACTTTTCTTATTTACCTATTTTCTTAGTTAATTGTAAAGTTTATTATTGTTTATTATAAATATGTTTAATACAAATACTTTATTTGCCTTATAGAAATTATGTGTAAAGATAAAGCATTACTATACTTTAAATACAAGATAATGTCTTGTTGTAGAGGAAATGGAAAATAGATAAATATATAAATAAATAAATAAATAAATAAATAAAAAACATGTTATTGTACATGAGACCAACCCCTTTTAGTATTTGAATAATCTTAAAGTCGTCTTAGTTTAAATATCATTTGCCAAAATTCTTAACTCAATAATATTTATTTATTTACCATTCACCAAACAGTGTTAAAAAAGTTCCCGAATATTTGCTCTAGTTGAAATATTTTACCAAAAGCCACATTCTTATCATCACGTTGTATTGCACATGCGTCTTGAAATAAATAATAGTATTAACTTTTTTTTTGTTATTTATTTATACAATTTACATTTTCAAAATTCAATAGTTGTCGTTGCTACTAATCCAAACGTGCAGGCACATTTGTGTGTATGTTAATGTCTGTATACAGATACACTCTCAAGGATTACATGCTTTTGACATATTGCGCGGTTATTGTCAATGTAATGTGATTTCAATTGAATCGAATACAGTGAATAGAAAAATTAATAAAAAAAATGTTATAATAAAAACAAAAAAAAAATTAATGAAAACGTCAACATTAACAGACCACAATCGTAAGAAGTTGATTGAATTTGCATATAAACCAATACTTGCATACATTTATGGAAATACACTCGAAAGAAAATTTCAACGTTTAAACCATGGTAGAATAATATACAAGGTAGCCGCATAACTAATACAAATGTACATTTGAGGTCCGAAATGTCAAACATAAACAAAGAGTGTATCTGTGTGTTTGTATAACAGAAGCACCAAACATACGTGTTGTATTGTGTGTGCAACGTAGTTATTTCACATATACACAACATTTGATAGTTCGTACCACGAAAAAAAAATAATCGGCTGGCGTTCCAGGGCTACCTTGTATATTATTCTACCATGGCTTAAACCAGAGGTAATCTCACAAAGAGAAGCACTTAAAATGAGAATGTATTGGTATTTTTGCAAATGCTGAAAAATGAAGAGACATGAAACTACTCAGTTGATACCTTTTTTTTCCTTTCAACCTCAACCTGCTTGTTTGAAAGCTAGCATAAAACTGAATGAAATTATAGTTTCTTACAGCCATATCTAAACAAGAGCGGCAAGCGTTTTTTAGCTGTCAAAAATTCTCATGACCATACAATTTGTATGGAGCATCCCGTAATAACATGGCGGCAACATTTTGCAATTGGAAAATCCGTTAAAGTCTTTGTAGTTAGTTGCGTTAACAGTCGTGTTGCATATGTGAAAATGACGAAAGGTATTCGGTCACCGGTGGCTTAGCTTGGTGATGTCTGGTTTAAACAATCACACACATGAATAAAGGTTCAATTAGTCGTACCATACCATAACACCTTAGCCATACTTGTGGCCATAGCCATAACCAAGGTGGATTTATACAGGTGATATTATAAGCACAGCTGTTCTACTTTTTTTCCGCAAATTAGATGCTCGTATGTCAAAATTTGTATACGTTGACATAGGGGCTGAGATGTCAAATGTTATTGTAATGTTGTAGTTGTTTTAGAACCAACACCACCTGATAAAATTAATTCACCTTGGCCATAGCCATACTTACTGCCTTCGATTAGTTTTGCCTTAAGAAGCACAAGCGAAAATATAAATTTAAAAATGCAGCGAAGGTGAAAAATAAGAGCAAAAGAGAAAAAGATACAACTAATTCGTTCTCTCAGCTTATGGTTATGGCAGAAAACCAAAATTCAAATTGGTTTCTATGGTTATGGTTATGGCTATGGCTATGGCGTTATGGCAAGTCACACATAATCAAATACAGTGTTGTCCATAAGGTTGGTTCGAACAGCTGTTTTCTATCGTTATGGTTATGTCAAAACTAATTGAACCTTAACAAACAAGCTATAGTAGGATATCCGGACCAAGGTAGATTTAACCTCGTAATACTAGTAGGGCAGCTTATCGTTAGTTGGGCGTTAGCTGACGTTAGCCGAAGTGTCATAGCACAGAAAAAAATAGAAATGGATTTCAATTAGTACACAGGTAGAGTTTTGGCCCACAATTAATAAATACTGTATTTATTTCCCGGGTTTTGGATCGGGAGGGGATAAAATGGGTCAAAACATCCCCCTAAGCGTAACGCTGTCATTTGTCAACAGATTTTCAAAATTCTTTATTGGTTTTAAAGGGTTTGCTTGCACTTAGGTCCCATAATTTTTTTTCAAAAATCGGTGGACATAATTGGCCCCTCTCTAATGCTTAGCTCTGTCATTTGTGAACCGCTTTTCAAAATTTTTTTTTGTTTAAAAGGTTTTCGGTTCATCACGCATGACTCTGTCATTTGTCAACCAGTTTTTAAAATTCTCTTTTTGAAATGGTTTACTTGCGGTTGAGTCCCATAATTTTATTTTTCGGAAATCGGTGGGAAAATTCGCTCCCCCATGATTAACGCTGTCATATATGAGCTGATTTTAAAAATTCGTTTTTTGTTTGAAAGGCAGTTTTATTCTGTAATATTTTTTTCAAGATCGATGGGGAAATTTGCTCGCCTCTTGCTTAGCTATGTCATATGTGAACCGATTCAAAATTTTTTTTTTTGTTTGAAAGGTTGGAGGGGGATGGGGGAGGTTTGGTCTCCTACGCATAACTCTGTCATCTGCCAACCGATTTTTAAAATTCTTTTTTAGTTTGAAAGATTTTGGCTGCAGTTTTATTTTGTACTATTTTTTTCAAAATCGATGAGGAAATTTGATTCTCCCATGCGTAACTCTGTCATTTGTGAACCGATTTAAAAAAATTTTTTTTGAGGGCTTTTCGCACCGATTTTTCAAAAATCGGTGCGTAAGTTTGCTCGCCCATGGTTAAGTCTGTCATATTTGAACCGAATTTCAAAATTATGTTTTGCTTAAAATGGCTTTCTTGAAGTTTGGTCCCATAGAAGTGGAAATGGGACAGAAAAATGTATAGCCCGATATATTGATTATCTCATAACTGTGGCATTTCTTGACCGATTTCAAAATTTTTTATTTGAAAGGACATGAAAGGTTTGGTACTATAAAAAATTGCGAACGAACACACAATTAGCCTAAGGACACACTATTTTACCTAACGAATAATTGATAATTGCGTTCGTGTTGTAATCTGTTCAATGGGATCTTTGTACTGAAATCGGTTTTTTTGCAGAGTTATTTCGTCCACAATGTTAGACCAGATATACGACAAATAACGCATTAAGGACTTATCCTCAAAATGTTTAAAGCCCGTGCATCACCGGGTTGAAAAAAGTTAGTATTATATACTAGATGTGCCCGCCCGCTTAAAGTTCGCTATATGACTATAAGGTGTCTGTAAAATATAATAATATAACGTTCTTTACGTATTGTTTAAGGTTACCGTTTTACAAAATAAATAGCGCTACCAACGATAAACAAATCGTTCTAAATTCCAACAAGATTATATTAGTAAAATTGGGTATATTTTCGTTTTTTCCCTATTTCAACTTAGGAATTTGATATTTTATCGCGGTAGAAGGTAGCCAAAGTTTGAATCAGGACTCTAAAGTACCTCCATACCAAAGTTCATGAAAATCCGTTTTTGCGTGAAGCGGGTTCGGACAGATAGACAAAAATTAAAAAAATTGGTGTTTTGTTCTCTACATCGATTACTGTTTCCGCCACCATAAATATTTTCAAAAAATATATGTATAGACACGCCCCTTTTACAGTTTTATTCTATAGATTATGCTTAGCGTTGCATAAATAAATATCTTTGTATGTATGTGTTATATAAGGATGTATCTTTAAATGTAAATGAAGAATGAAGAAATTAAAGAAAGTGAACAAAAATTTAATTTTTTCTAGGGCTGTAATGTTGTCAGTTTCAATGTTGTATACATGTTATATAAAATTTTTTGGATAAAAACCATACAGTTCGACTAAAAACTAATAACTCAATTATAAAAATTTTCATTAACTTTTTTTCTCGAGTGTTGGTACATGTGTAGGTACACCAATGAATACTAAAAAAAATATATTTACATCTACTGGCAATTGGCAATGCATCGTTCAGTTTTGCCTTTTTAACTATTTTGCCAAACACATTTTGTAAAAAAATAAATAAATAAGAGTAAAATGTCGGTGACTTTTATAATAAATGACATTGAATTGGAAGTAACGAAAAACGAACAAAAAACTATTAAATAAGTGTGAATTGTAAACGATACTAAACGTTCTTAAAGTTAGAATATTTCTAGCAGAAAACCACACAACAGCTATTTCATACTAGTATGTTGAAATTTTGTAAATTTCTTGTAACGAGAATCGATTTCTGACAACTTTTCAGCTCATAAAATGATCATGAGGAAAAAAAAGTGAATTAATATACAGAACTTCGTGTACCCGTATAATGCAACAACACCTCGATAAGTCAAATACTGCATTTTAAATTGTACATTCGAATGAGCTTGATTGCATTTGTATGGCAGGTGTCATACATAAAGCAAATGAACACTAAAAATCTCGAACCAAAAAGAAATAATATAAAAAATAAATAAATAAATTATAGAAAAAATGCAAAATCAAATTGGCAAACCAGATAATTTAATTTCTTAACTTCAATGCAAAAAATATTTTTCATTTAAATTTTTTTAGTTTTCAAACGGGGGATTCCTGACTATTTCTCGTTCGTGTCGGAAATATAAATTTTTTCAGAATATCTTAATTTTCATACATGCTTACCGGTGATTTTCTTTAAATTTGCATAGTCATTTTTTATTTTACATCACCTTGTAATTTTAAAGTAAATCAATTAACTGAAATCGTTTCAAACTATCATGGAAACGGTCTACTGATTAAAATCAAAATTTGTATTGAGAAGAGCTTTCGGTGTAGTTTGGTTAACTTCGTGCGAGTACAGGAGCAAGCTGAAATTTATTAAGTTTTGTGAATTAATAAAGCCGAAAGCAAAAAGAAATATATGATTGAAGTGATCATAAACTAAACATATTCAATTATATGAATCCAGCCAAATCATATTATTATCAAAGCAAATGTTTTTATTAATCACAATGTTGTCTAGTTGAATAACCCAGCGGTAAAACTAAAAAGGCCTTCTCGATTCTTGTCTTCTTAAAGGCCTGCTTACACCTTATCTAAGAAGGCCTTAACTCTTCGTAAGACAAAAGATTCTATTAGAAAGGAGGATGAAGGAGTATTATATTTTTAGATTTTTCATTTTGTGAATCAAAAAATGAACTTTAAAAAGAACAAACATTCTCCTATTCTTTTTCGCAAGTAATTTGTATATGGCTGATTCTCATTCTAAACGTACATTTTGTATTTTCTTAACATTTTGTATTTGTTTAACAATACAATTAAATGAAATATGGGAAGGTAGGACTCATCTTAAAGCTTTCGCCTCTTTCAATGGATCCTGAAATAATATTATATATTTCGAGTTTTTAACATTTTTGTGTATTGAGCGTTACATTTGCTTTATACGTCTACTCTCTAAAAACAAAAAATTGTAATAATCGCAGGACGATATTAAAAGTTATGACCACCTTTTTAATTTTTACTTGACTTCACATGGAAAAATCAAAAATTTTTATGTTTTAAAATAATTTTTTACAAACATTTATAGGCTAACTTTTCTTTCAAATAAAATCGACCAACAATGTCAAAAGTTATTTCAATCTAATAAATTTTTTTTATATCAAAATACGACATTCTTCGAAAATATAACAACCCACAGTGCGAAAGAACCAAATCTTTTGCAAAGAAAATCATTTAATTTGTAAGCAGATAATGTTCTTTATATCGCTTCTATCTTTCAGCTGTTGTTATCTTTTTTACATTTATTTATAATCTATTGAATCATACTAAATAAATTTTTATTTTGAAAATATATGGGTTTATTTTACGAAATGTTTTACTTTCAACGAACACGAAAAAAACATTTGAAATGAGAATCAACCATGCATGCGTGTGATTAAATCATATTTGGTATTGCCACATTCGCCGACCACAAGCATTCATCAACTACAACTGGAAGTCACTATTAGTTACGTTTCTGAAAAAAGTAGAGATTGCAGCCTTTGCTAAAACACCGCCGAAATATATAATTTCTGATCTGATTAAAATGAAACTTCTCATGGCTACAGTAGAAGTATAGTCGAAATATAGTCAGTCGACTTGTAGTAGGACTCATATAACTCATATTTTTCTACATGCCATACTAGTCTTGGTCCTTTATTTTCTTTGTGTGCTATCAAATACCCTGTGTGTTTCCGTGGACAAGCCAAATTGCTTTAAAAAAGAGTACTGAAATCATTTTGAAATCGTATTAGTATTATAATTTTTTTCTCTGATAATATATCGTTACCTCAAACGCAAAACGCCTTAACTAACAAAAAACTCGATATCGACTTTTTTATAAATTACATATTTCACCAGCATACATCACTGGAAAAAAATCCGACTTCACCAAACAAAAATAGCGTCTTCATTAAAACAAAATAGTCATACATGGGCAGCTACATAGCAATACACACACTGTGAGGATTTTAAATGTCTGCCTGCACAGAAAAAAGTAGACAAGAATTATATTCAATAAAACCATGTTATTAAAAAAAATATGAATTTTAATAACATTTATCTTTAACATAATAAAATATTTCGTTGTAAGTATTTCTTTTCCATGCCGGTTATTTCTTTTCTTTTTATACATAACTACTTAAAACAAGTTGTATCCCATAAAAAAATAAATGGGATATGGCTCAGCTATAGAGAGTATGATTTACGTCCGGAAAGCCCGGGTTCGTATTCCAGCCATGTCAACATTTTTTTAATTTATATATATTTTCATTTTGAAATAATTTTGTTATCAATATAGGGGAATTCTTTATCACAGGAAATTTGAAAAAAAATTATTGAATACCGGGATTTTTGTTATCAAAAACGAAACTTATTTTTTTCTGTGTGCTACGATTCACAAGATATAGCCCAAAGACCAAATTATATTTAGGGCCCTTTTCACAATGTACGATTTAAAGATAACGTCGACTTTAACGTCAAGATTTGTATGCCGAACTTGCCGTTAAAGTCTAGGCTAACTTTTAATCTTACATTGTGAAAAAAGACGTTCGAATGTTTTTTGCTTCTCCTGTAAAATAATGAAAGTGTTAGTTAGGGCATTTTGCGTTTCAGGTATTGATTTGCAGCCAACGTAAGGTTTTTTTTATTTTAAATCGTTATTGGCCACAGTTTACTATTTTAACATTTGATTCAGATTTAATACCGTTAAGTTGAAAGTAAACTTTTGAAAATCTAAACGACATTTTTGTAAAACTTGATTTGCTTTTTTTTATTTTTAATAATGACAAAAATAGCAAAAACAGCAACCTACACAAGGCATAAGTCACCGTTTGAATATTTGAGGAACATGAACAATTAAAAAAAATGCATTCTAATAGACGTCCTTTAAAGTCATATTGCGAGAAACTTAAACATTAAGAATTATTAATATCGGATACTTTGGCGAGGAAGAGTTATGTATGTATGTATGTATGTATGTATGTATGTATGTATGTATGTATGTATGTATGTATGTATGTATGTATGTATGTATGTATGTATGTATGTATGTATGTATGTATGTATGTATGTATGTATGTATGTATGTATGTATGTATGTATGTATGTATGTATGTATGTATGTATGTATGTATGTATGTATGTATGTATGTATGTATGTATGTATGTATGTATGTATGTATGTATGTATGTATGTATGTATGTATGTATGTATGTATGTATGTATGTATGTATGTATGTATGTATGTATGTATGTATGTATGTATGTATGTATGTATGTATGTATGTATGTATGTATGTATGTATGTATGTATGTATGTATGTATGTATGTATGTATGTATGTATGTATGTATGTATGTATGTATGTATGTATGTATGTATGTATGTATGTATGTATGTATGTATGTATGTATGTATGTATGTATGTATGTATGTATGTATGTATGTATGTATGTATGTATGTATGTATGTATGTATGTATGTATGTATGTATGTATGTATGTATGTATGTATGTATGTATGTATGTATGTATGTATGTATGTATGTATGTATGTATGTATGTATGTATGTATGTATGTATGTATGTATGTATGTATGTATGTATGTATGTATGTATGTATGTATGTATGTATGTATGTATGTATGTATGTATGTATGTATGTATGTATGTATGTATGTATGTATGTATGTATGTATGTATGTATGTATGTATGTATGTATGTATGTATGTATGTATGTATGTATGTATGTATGTATGTATGTATGTATGTATGTATGTATGTATGTATGTATGTATGTATGTATGTATGTATGTATGTATGTATGTATGTATGTATGTATGTATGTATGTATGTATGTATGTGCAAGTAACTTATACAAATTATGAACTAAATCTTCATGATTTTAGGACACACATCGCTGCAACCAACTAACAACCCAACAAGCAACTTTAATAAATGCCATGATAAAATTGAAATAAATAAAATACAACGAGAACCGGCAAAATGCACAAGATATTGAGTGGGCCTTGAAATAGATCATACGCCTTTCTCTAACCAAAAACAAAGTCATTACGGCCCTGGACGCAAACGAATTCACAACTATTCAGAATAACCATCGAAATGTCCATGGATCCGTTCATGCGCAAGGTTTTTAACTACACGATCTCGATTTCAATTTAATTTGCCAATGCTGCGTTTCATTTCATGCAACAATAGCAACAAAACAAATAACTAAAGCCAACAACAGCAAGAAAAACTATTGCTGCCTTCAAGAAGAAACTGCTGCTTTATTGCTGTTTTATTGTTATTGTTGGAATTGTTGTTTTTCTATTGCGATTATTAAGCTGCTGCTACAACAACTTATTGCGCTACAAAAACAAAACTTAAAATAAAATCTTAAAATATAGCAACAACAACAGCAACAAAACCTAACTAGATTATGTTTGTATATTTATGGCTGCTGGTGCAACATGCTACATTCACACAAATTAAAATCTGTATGACAAGAGAGTATTAGTGCGAATATGATCATGTCTCTCAGAATATGTACATGTGTATGGATGGATGTAAGTTAGTTGCGCTCAGGTGCATTGATCTCAAAATGGCTCAAAAGCCATTGAACTACGTTGTATAGTAAATTGTAAAATACAACAACATCCATAGTGCAACTGCAACAACTATGGAGAAAAAAATATAAATATAAATATTTTAAATAAACAAAACAAATTTGTCTTTTGCGAAGCAGAATTATTTATGTGTTTTTTAACATGTTTTTTTTCTGTTGATTATTATTTTTTGTTTTTTCAAGACGATGAAAAATACATGTGTTTTACTAATTAAGCTCTGCTTTTTGAATTTAATCTTTAAGCCGGTATTATAAGATTTTTGTTTAAATTGTTTTTAATCTAAATAATGCTTGTAGATTTTTTTCTGCAGTAATTTAAACATACGTAGACGGTTTTTAATCATAAAAGTACTTTACTTTTCATATCACTACAAGTAATTAAATGTTCTAAAATTGTAAGCTGTTAACTTATACACTTTATCATGGCACTGTGTGGGAACTTATCATGGGAATGAGATTTAGGTCTTATTATAGATTTTTCTTTATTTTCTTAATGCAAAAATGAAAAACTTAAAAAACGGCATGCGTTAGACGTTTGCTCCGAATATATATAGAAACCATCTCTGGTATATTAGCTTACTTCTCAAGTAATTAAGAGAATTTAGTGCAGCATTCAAGTAGAATCAAGAAGGTTTCATTTTGACAGACCACTCCACTCGTCAGTGTCAAATTATGTAGGTCCGAATCCAGATCTCGGATCCGGGAGTAAGATCCGAGACCTGTCGTATTGAGATAACTGATCAGGTCACCCCTAGACCAATCTCAGATAACTTTGATAGTTCGCCTAGTATATTTTTGCCCAAACAAATTTGTGTCTCGTGATGTGCAACACCGGGTAGTCGCAAATATAGTGAAAAGCTGTTTCTTCTTTGCTTTGATCCCGGCAACTATGGCAGGACGCATTGTAGGAATGTCTACCGATCGCCCAGTGTACCGTCGCTGCTGCGACGAGCCTCGAGATATTTCACCCTGAAATACACTAGCTTTATCAAGAAGCCGGAAAGAGATTTTACCCCAAGGTCATTTGAGAAGACTTCAGAGCCCACCCCGCATATCAATTTTGATTAATCAGTATACGACGCCCTGAAGTTGAAGTCTCTTTTTATGTTACCTTTGTTTCGCTCCCATCTGGATGGAATAAGGACTTTGAAAGTTCTATCAATGTAATCAAAGAGTTTCCTCAGTGTCGGTGGTAATTGATCTAAAATTCTGGCATGGTCATAAGTCCTTGACCTCCACCTCCCAGATACCACTAGTCTTGCCCTACTGTTCGGGGATACATCTAATACATGAAGGTCAGCCGGAATTAAATTCAGTGTAGCATTCAGAGCCTCTCAGGACTAGTACGTAAATAACCCGCAATTCCGATGCAAGCAGACCTCTGTATTCTGTATAGTTGTCCAACCTCGTGTTTCTTACTTTTGGCGGAGCATCATACTACCGATCCGTAAGACAATATGGGACGTACATCTACTGTGAACATTCATTGAAGCATGTTAGGGGTTAGGCCCTATCTAGAACAAAACATCCTCCGCCAGGAGTAATAGGCAACTGTTTCCTTCTTAGCCATTTATTGCACATTACCTAAAATCAGTACGAGATGTAAGCTCTTAAAACGCCAATACAAAAAGCCCAAAACAAAAACGCCCAAAAATATTTATGAAATATCGCCCAAAAACTATGAAATAAAGCTCAAAAATTAAAAAATAAAATTTAGCCCAAAAATAATGAAAAGGACCCAAAATATATGAAAAATCGTTCATTTTCTATATACTCATACAGAGTAAGGATTAAGTACATAGCGCCCTCTTGCGGGCTTAAGGGTTTCCGGCTTTGGTTATGTCGAATAGTGGCTTCGCTAAATAATGATTTCTGCTTTGCCGGCCTTCGGTCGGGCTTAAGTATTTTCTTCTTTAGGTATTTCGAAAAGTGGCCTTACTTTGCCGGCCTTCTGCCAGGTTTAAAAATTTTCTCTTCTAGGTATGTCGAAAAGTGCCTTCGCTGAGTAAATATTTTTCTGCAATGCCGGCCTTGGGCCGGTCATATTTTGGAAATTTTACAGGAGACTGCAAAAACATGTTGAAAGTCATAAATGATTTTATCTCTGTAGTATTAACAATTTGACTTACCACGAATAATTTATATAACTCTAATATTATTTTTTTTATATCGAATATAATCTTAATATAAATATGTCATGTAATATTACCGTTACGCATTAAAAAGGACATGGTGCTATTTAACCCGCAGATGGTCTTGAAACATAGGAGTTACTGGAATTTACCTATCGATAGAGGAAAAAAATGCTAATTCATACAGTATAGAAAAACTTATTATGAAATAATTTTACTTGGTGTAGTTTACCTCTCACCTGCAGATATTTAGAATGATCAAACTCAATCAATCGTTACAAAAAGATTTTCTGCAATGCTTCTGTGCTTCTGAAGAAATTAATTTAGTATTTTAGTTATTTGCTTCGAACTGGATTGGCTTAAATTGAACGTTATTATTTAGGCTTGAGTTCGATACTTATCAGAGAGGAGAATTTCATACTAATGCCTGTTTTACACTATCTCACAAGCCGTCCGACTTTTGTAGAAAATGCAACCCTGATCTAATGAGTTTATGGAAACATTTAAAAAAGAAATAACAACAAAATAATATAAGACTCTAAAATACTTTTGTTGAAAATTAGGTCGATAATAGTCGACAACACTTTACAGATTATTATCGACCTAAAATTACACACGCATTATTTTGCAAAAAAATGTTTTTAACTAAAAAAAAGCGATTGGCTGCGTGCAGGTTTGAACCGCGACCTCCTAACTGATAGTCTGACGTATCTACCATTCACCCATAGCCGTATTATACTTTATGTTATATTTTTTCCACTTGGACTAAATATGTTTATGAAAAATTTTATTATTTCGGCCTTCTAGTTCAATATTTGAATTAATGTAAATTCAAATTATTTTTATTAAGAGTGGAGTATTGGAATACTCAAATCAGATTAGCAGAACGGATCAGTACTACTGATTTTGACAGGCCGCTACACCGCTACCACCTATGAAGGTGGATGCTTTTTACAAGGAAACATCAGCCATTTAACTAGTTTTTGCCAGCAAATAGAATACCAGAATTCATTTTAAATTCGTGCCATGCATTCTTTTATTGTGACTTAATTTTAGTCTTTGCCGAAATTTCCCTATCTGATCAATAAGCGGCCTGTCGAAATCAGTAGTACTGATCCGTTCTGCTAATCTGATTTGAGTATTCCAACACTCCACTCTTAATAAAAATAGTTTGAATTTACATTAATTCAGATATTGAACTAGAAAACCGAAATAATAAAAATTTTTAGTTCAAAAAAATAAAAAATTACGTAAAAATCACTAAATATGTTTAATTTGAAAGGTTTTTCTTTAATAAAATAACTACAAAATCGATGTAATTTTAGACAAGGAGAAATTTTCAACACAAATTTAGAAAATATATGATCGTAAATTTGAAGTAATGTTTCAGAGTGTATACACTGACTTCTCCTGTTATTTCTCATTAAATAATGAAATTACATAGTTAATATTCCTATTCGCTAGTATCCACCCAACAAGTGATAGAAACAGAAATTTACCAAAAGAACGCCAATGAAAAAATTAACTATCGAACTCATGCCTAGAGTGTGATTTTTACAGTCTAGAAGAAAACTTATGAGCATGAAGGTGAGTGAAAAATTACCTAATATCAAATACTCGATACTTGTTACCGATTATTCCATGCTATGAGAAACAGTTTTTCACTTTCTTTGCGAGTGCCCGGTCTTGCACATCTCGAGACACAAATTCGTGGGCAGCAATATACTAGTCAATCTTTTAGAGGTAGCAGAAATTGGTCTAGGTGACCTTATTAGTTATCTCAATGCGACGGGTTGGCTCTAGTACCCACAACCGGATCCGAGATCTAGGATCGAACTAGAGGGCTGCACGAATATACTCCAAAGTACTCGTATGTATGCTTGTGTTTGTATGCATGCATGTTTTTTGTATATCTACATGCATGTATACATAGGTATATACATAAGAACATACATCTATGCACACACGAAATTCATACGAGTACATTCTACGAATACATTTGTGTACACTTTGCAGCCCTCTAGTTCTAACCTACATCTGTTGACACTGACGAGTGGAGTGGTCTGTCAAAACGGAATCTTATTGATTCTACTTCATTGCTTGCGTGCAGTAGGCAGCCACGGATACCAACCAACCAACTTTTAAATTGTCGTTAAAACAAATTCTATTTCTCTCTCTTAACCCTTGAATAACATCGTTTGGTCATTTCAATTAATTTTGATATCATAACTATTTATCCCACCTGCTGATGCAAAAAAGCCAATATTAATAATTGCATATGCGTGTGTTTGTTTCCACAGTATGTGAATGAGCACTTTACAAAAGTTATAATTCAGTTTTATAGCTTGAAACCGCATCCTTTTCGTATTTTTATGTAGCACTTCTTTATTATCTGTTTCGTATTTTTCCTCTTTTCTTTTGCAAGTATTGTTCTTTCCTTAATTTAGATTTCCTTCAGCCACCACAATAAGATATGAAGTTTTTGTTTTTGGTTTTTTAATAAACAGGACATTGATCTTAAGTTTAACTTGAACAATAAGTTGATTGAACCAATAGCATTTCAAGAACGTTCACTGAACTCGATTTGTAGCAGAAGTAAAAAAGCAAAATAAATAAAAAATTATGTATTTGTATTTTACAATTTCAAAAAATATTCTTATTTCACACAAATACAATTACAAACAAGTTAAAAAAATCATGCTATTAATTGAGCTCATACTATTTATTTCGAATTATTTGCGGCCACATTCAAATGGCCATTAAAGAGATTAGAAGCTGTTAAATGACTGTGTCTTAACCAATTAAATTGAAGCAAGTTGGAGTTTTGATTTCACATAACGCACAGTGCCTTGATCCCATATAAAGTTTGGAGGAAAAATAAGAAGGAGTTGTCGCAGAGTATTGAAATTTGGTACACTACTATAGAATACTGTAATTTAGAAAAACTTAATTTTTTTAAAAATCGGACAATAGACACTCCTACCGCCGGCCCATACATGCCAAAAACTAAATATTCAATACACAATATATAACTGCACACAAAGTCGTAAAAGTTCGTAGATGTTTTACATCCCATGCTAGTAACTTTTGTGGTAATTTGTATTTTGATTGAATCAAGGACTCTAGGTTCTGCCATATATTCTTTCTCGTCAAAATGCTATAACTCTTACAAAAGTTATCCGTTTCTCATTAAACTTGGTTTCATATTTATTATATATTAAACAAATATTTGTGCCAAATTAAATTAAAATTTATTTATCAATATAGAAAATAAAAACAAAAACTATAAAAAATTGGTTAAAAATAATTTAAGAGATTTTGACAACAAGGTGAAAGTACAGTATTAATTTTTTTCATTTAAAGTTCTCTTAAGTTCACATAAAACAAAATGGCAATGAATTTTTTATTCGCGAAAAGTGGTTTTTAACAAAAAGCAAAAAAAAAAATATCGAAACAATTTATTTTTCGCAAAAAAAAATAATTTTCACACAATATCCTAATATATTAGCAGCCACATTCATAAAAAATTCTTATTTTAGGTTTAAGACTCACAATCGTTATTGAACAGTTTCACGCTAAAAACTGTTTAATATAAAATTGCATTCATAAACACTACAATAGAAATTGTGTGTTTTAAGGAAATTTAGATTTCGATACTGGCAACACCACAATGTTTAGTAGTTAGTGTTGCAATAAAAAGAATATGATTTCATCTGGATATTGAAATAAACGAATAGCTTTTTATTGTTTTCGTGTAAGTTAAGATTTTTTGAACTCTCTTTATAATATATTTCTCAACTTAATTAACACAAGTTTTCTATGAAGTAAAAGCAAAAAATAGAAATGATTACAAAAGAGTTCACACGACTCTTTTAATCATGTATGAGAAAGGTACTCGAATAACGAGCCTATTTTCATTTGTGTTGATTGTTTCTACATCACTAACATTTCTTTTTGCTTTTATGTGTTTTGATGGTGTTTTTTTTTGCTAATTTTGCTGCGAATTTTGTTTAACTTAAACAATTAAGTGACATATTCCATCAAATTAAAAAAAACATAGTTAAATGCTTATAGCCAAGACTTCAAGCTTTAATTTAAAGAATATCATGTATTCCTGTGTGCTAAATTCGCAAAGATATTTGAAGATAAAATTGATATATCGATGATATGAATTTATTGAAGGTTTATAGAAGGTGCATACCATCTTTAAACCTATTTTAAAATTTTCATGTAATATAAATTTTTGAATGCAATTTTATGAAATTTTGCTTAAAAGTAGTTTATTGCCCTGTTTTAAATATTTATGAATATGGCTGTAGATATTTAATCAAATTACCTAAATTTAAATTTGAAAATCATTTAATAAGTTTAAAAAAGCGTTTTTATGGTACTTTACTATGAAACTTTCATATCGTGAATGTCACGAATACCAGCTCTAACTTCGAAAAAGAGCTAACGCCATTGAATTCAGCGTACTCGAATTACATATGGCTTATGATTTGTTTGCAGTAACAAATTCTCTAAAATTATTTCCGTTTGTAGTAATGTTTGTGACACAAGACGCTTTTTCGATAAATTAAACATACATTTCTGCGGTGTATATATTTTCCACTTTAAGGCAGAGTGCACAAAATCAATTTTCATAAAAAGCTGATTTAATAAATACAAGAAGGTGAACATTCTTAAAAAAAGAAAGACCTTCGAATACAACTTTAAGCGGACTGAAAAAAGTATACAGAGCCAGTAAAAACTGCAGACAATAAGTTACTTGATCTTAAACCCTTGCTTCCATGTATTCCACAATTCCTTGCAATCCATAAACAGTCGTAATGATGCAGAAATTATTCAATAAGTTAGTTTCCCATCAAAATCTTCCGTGACAAGAAAGAAGTTTAATCATGTGTTTGAATGACGACGAAATGGTTCGATTTAGGTGAAACATGCATGATTTTAACACAGACGTGACATTGGAGATCATGTGTTTACATGAAAATTTAAATAAATTAAAATAAAACAAATATTGCCGCAGCTGGGATACGAACCATGCTCTTCTGACTGTTAAAACATGCTCTCTACCACTGAGCTATTGTCTTCTTATTTTTTGCTGGAGCTAAGACTTGTTTTATGAAATGTGCCAATGTAGTGATTTAATTCCGTTTTTGCATGCCTTTTTCAGTGGATATTTTATGCAATATATTACACTCTAAAACACTTTTGTTGAAAATTAGGTCGACAATAGTCGGCAACACTTTACAGATTATTATCGACCTAAAATTACACACGCATTATTGTTCAACAAAATGATTTCACTAAAAAAAGAGATTGGCTGCGTGCAGGTTTGAACAGCGACATCCTGACTGATAGTATGACGTATCTACTATTCAGCCATAGCCGTATTATACTTTATGTTACATTTTTTCCACTTGGACGAAATATGTTTAATTTGAAAGGTTTTTTCTTTAATAAAATAACCACAAAATCGATGTAATTTTAGACAAGGAGAAATTTTCAACACAAATTTAGACAATATATGATCGTAAATTTGAATTTGAATATTTTAGAGTGTACCTAGTGAAATCGCATGCGTTTTTAATGAGTTCAAAAACTATAGCTTTATTTACGATTTACGATGGCATTCCGAATGCATTCGAAGAAACAAGTGCTCAAGAAACCATGAAACACTATTTCATTTTGAACGCATTCATTTATATTTTTCTGGGTTGTTATACTCATTTCAATAGTTTCCGTTTTATATTTTTCTGCAGTAACATCATAAGCCATAGAAAAGTTAAAAGAAAAATATTAAATAATTTTTTAATTTTTTGTGCAGTAACATCATAAGCCACATTAAAATTTAAATACAGCCATTTTTGCTATGTTGACATTGTTCAACGATGGGTGTGTGATAACTAATAGTCGTTTTAACGGAGTTCTCAAAGGGTTATACAGAATAATATCATGAAAGACCTATTTTTAATATACTTATATTTTTAACTTTAAATTCGATTATATCCGAATAATTTATATGCGCCACATGATGTTATTCCAATAAGCCTCTCTCTCACTTATTTTTTTTTAAATATATCTTGTGTTGTTTTTAATTCGACCGTATTTATTTGGATTTGTATTTTACTATATTCCTAGTTTATTCTCTTTTAAACTAATTATTGCTATAGATATTTTTGAACATTAATTATTTTTAAGTTGTCGTAAAATGTTTTTGGTGTTATTTTCCCTAGTTATTAGAAAACAGTACAAACCATAGACTATATTTTTATTTCTCTTTTAATATTCCATCAAAGTAAAAACTTTTTTAGAGATTAGGTGAAAAATGAGCATTTTTCAAACCAATCAAAAATACTTATAAGAAAAGAATTCACATCATTCGTAAAGCAGCTCTAGTCAACTTCACGCGTCGTTGGCAATTACTTCGTAAATGCAACCAGGCCACTGTCGTTTGTTGCGCCTCACTCCTGCATGTGATTAGTGATTGGAGTCAGTTAACGGCACCGAGTTGCTGTTTCGTGGCGTTGGTTGCTAACCGCATGCAACACATACATAAATTGTATAACCTAGCTTTTTAAAGCGTATTTTGATATATGCTTTTTGTACGACGGTACAGACTGACTGGCTTTTTCCCGTTGACACTTCTGCAAAGGAGCACGGCATTTCGTGTAAATTGGTGGTGGCGTAATAGTTCTACGAACTGGCCAAGTAATCCTGCATCTGCATGGCGACAGATGTAGAAACAGAATAGAAGGAAAAAGAAAAGAGTTCACATACAATTTATTTTACAGTTAGTCCTAAATATAGTTAACTATTACAGAGAAAATACTCAATCTCCTACTTCAAAAAATTAATTTTTACAACAGTTTTCTTGAAGCATGTAAAACGCAAGTAGTTGTTTAGCAAATCTTACTTAAATTTCTCTGACTTTAGCGTCCTCTAGCTCCGTTAAAGAGAGTTAAGTTTAAAATTTTTTTCAAGTTTGTTTGTGTTATATTGTTATCTATCGATCAATATATTTTTATCTACAATATAAAAACATTTTTTTTTTGTATTTTCGCCTATGCGACACAGCACTGTGTGACGTGTTTAACAGAAACCGATTGCTATATTACATTTATTGCATCCACTGGAAAAGTGACTAAATGATCATGTGTGTCTAATAATAGCAAATAAGGCCAATGGTCTTCAAAAGTATCGTTGATCTTTCATAGTTTATTGAACGTCTGTCTGCTTGCTCATCTTCAGTTAAAAGTCAGTTTTGCTTTGCACTCCATTTCTCATTGGATCTCGCTATGTCCCTTTTTCCTTGTTCTACTATCCATTGTCCAAGACATTGAACCTTTTGCATTTCGAGAAGGATCTACAAAGTTACACACGCCGATCAAAGTCTACATGCTGCCTCATCCAGCCAACTGAGTAGACTCGAAAGTCAATGAACGCTTATGAAAGTAACGAATGCTGTTCAGCTCGCTGCTCGTAGTAGGACTTTGACTTCTTGCCATTTGCACATTTGTTGTAGACTATATTTTGTAGTTATTCTTTTTTTCTCTAAAATTGTGAACATACCTGTACTTAAGGATGACGATTGTCCGTTTGCATGGATGTGTGTACATATATTCCATTATAGAGTTGGTTGATCTCGTGTTGGTCGGTCAACTGTCTTCGTTTTCTTAGAAGGTTCATTGTTTTCTTGACTACTTATTTTTTTTATTGCTCATCTTTTGCAGTTTATTTTTGCACATTCTTAAGGTTTTATAGCAACAATCGCAACAAAAACATAAAAGACATGAACTTTTTTTTTGTGCTGTTCACTCTTGTTTAATGCTTCATTAAATCCTCAAGGGGGCTTAAAGCATCAATACTAATTAATAATGCACAGATACGAAGCAAACACCAACAAGGTATTTTTTTTTTTTTTTTTTGGAATAGTAGTAGCTTTTTTCTGATCACACCAAGCTAAAAATATACCGAACATTCATAATGTACTCCTAGCCCTGCAAAAAAACAAATAAAATAAAATAAAATAAAATAAAATAAAATAAAATAAAAAATAATAAGAAATTGTGAGTGAGAAAAAGGATTGTTAAACAGGTGTAATTGCTTTTCTAAAGCATTTGCTACATTTGATAATAAAGGGTGGTTAAATTTTAAGGGCCGATGTTGAATGTGAACCAAACCTAAACGTCAAGTTTTTTTCTGCATTTCATTTGACATTTCTCAATTTCAGACTAATTCAGTTTGAACCATGGAAAGATACACAATCGAGCAACGCGATAAAGTTATTCAGGCTTATTATGAAAATGGGCGTTCAAATCAAAATGCATATCGTGCACTACGTGGTTTTTTCGGTCAATTTAATCGTCCAAATGTGCGTATAATCGAAAAAATCGTGCAAATATTTGAGCAAACCAGGTTTGTAGAAGATGTGAAAACACCAGTGCATGCTCGTACAGCTCATTTGATGCGGTTTATGGGCTGGCGGCATTTTCGGGTCGTATTTTTTCCAATATGAGGCCGGGTAGGCAGTTACTGTGAATGGTGTTCGCTATCGTGAGATTAAAATGAACTTTTTATGGCCCGCATTTGAAGATATGGATGTGGACGATATGTGGTTTCAACAGGACGGTGCCACTTTTTGCGCGAAAAATTCAATAGCCGTGTTATCTCACGTGGTGGCGATGTCAATTGGCCGCCAAGATCATGTGATTTGACACCGTTGGACTTATTTCTTTGGGGTTAATTGAAAGAAAAGGTGTACGTCGATAAGCTAGCAATAATTCAAGGGCTAAAGGATGAGATAATTCGGCACATTAACGGCATATAACCTCAATTATGCATCAGCGTCATCGAAAATTTGGACCATCGGATGGAGGTGTGCCGCCGTAGTCGCGGCGGCCATTTGGCCAATATATTGTTCCATACATAATTGAACCATACCATATTATTATAATAAAAAGAAATGACAATAATTTCCTAAATAATTTGTGTCTTATTCAAAATCAACATCGGCCCCTAACATTTGACCACCCTTTATTTATCAAGTTCTCAAGTACAAACCATTAAAGTTGAAATCCCATGATTCTATACACATTAGTGTGTACTAGAGGGTTGCACAGATATCTTAAAAGTGTGTTTATGAAATTTGTATTGTTTCAAAGGCTGTACTACTCATACGTAACGTTGATGAAGTTGCATGTTGCTGATCGTTTCTGTCACATTGAAAAGCTATGGGACAGAAACAATCAGCAACATGCGACTACATCAACGTTACGTATGAGTAATGGAACCTTTAGGGATTTTTACCCTAAATTTACAGCCATATTCATAAATATTTAAAACAGGGCAATAAACTACTTTTAAGCAAAATTTCATAAAATTGCATTCAAAAATGTATATTACATGAAAATTTTAAAATAGGCTTAAATATGGTATGCACCTACTATAAACCTTAAATAAATTCATATCATCGATATATCAATTTCAACTTCAATACATGATATGCTTTAAATTAAAGCTTGAAGTCTGGGCTATAAGCGGTTACGTATGTTCTTTTAAATTTGATAGAATATGTCACTTAATTATTTAAGTTAAACAAAATTCGCAACAAAATTAGCAAAAAAACATCATAAAAACACATAAAAGCAAAAAGAAATGTTAGTGATGTAGAAACAATCAACAGAAATGAGTATTCGAGTACCTTTTTCATACATGATTAAAAGAGCCGTGTGAACTCTCTTGTAATCATTTCTCTTTTTTCCTTTTACTTCATAGAAAACTTGTATCAAATAAGTTGAGAAATATATTATTAAGAGAGTTAGAAAAATCTTAACTTACATGAAAACAATAAAAAGCTATTCGTTTATTTCAATATCCGGATGAAATAATATTGTTTTTATTGCAACACTAACTACTAAACATGGTGGTGTTGCCAGTATCGAAATCTAAGATTCCTTAAAACACACAATGTCTGTTGTAGTGTTTATGAATGCAATATTATATTAAACAGTTTTTAGCGTGAAACTGTTCAATAACAATTGTGAGTCTTAAACCTTAAATAAGAACTTTTTATGAATGCAGCTGTTAGAGTTTAATTTTGCGGTTAGGGTGAATTTTAGGAAGTAAAAAGTAGTTAGGGGGACATTTAGGGTGCAAAAGTGGTGTTTGGGCATATTTTAGGGTTATATAAGTGTTAATTTTATTTGGTAATAGTATCAATATTTGCCTAAATATTGCAACAGTTCCTGTTTTTTAATTTTATTTTAACATAAAGTTCTTGGTAACAGATAAAAATCTCAGTAAAATAAAGCTGTTAAATCAAAGGAAAGAAAATATTCCCAAATATACTAAAAAGAATGGGAAGAAGAAAACGAATTTATAAATGATTATTTGATATAAGTTTTGTTATAAGAAAGTTTCATTTGTTGCGGGTTAAGCATGTCTATACGCTTGAATTTGATTGGTGCTTTACCAAAAAAAGTTTTAAACGTCTTATCTAATGCACTGAGTTTAAAAAATCATTTGTGGATTTAATAACGAGTTTTTGAAAATCACAATAGAATAAGAGTAATAGGCTTAGAAACTTTTACAAAACACAATAATCAATATATATTCGATATGAATCTATTTTATTTTTCAACAAATAAAAATTTTTTAAAATAAAATTTGGAGAATATCTCAAGTAATAAATTAAAAACAATATGAAAAAAAAAATTTAAATTCATATAAAAAAATTGGATTTTATAAAGAAAGGATGGTATCATGATATATAGCTTAAACGTCAAATCTCTTTTTTTTGTAAAATGGTAATGTCAGAAAAAATTATAAAATTAATCTATCTTGTATATTTATATCATGGATAAGACTAGTTAAAAGTTTATTCAATAGAGTTGTAAAAGCATCGAGTTTTTGGGTATTGAGTACTCAATTCCGGTCGTTGCTTAGAGTACTCGATACTCAAAAGTAGTACAGCGTACGTACATACGTTGAATGAAACAAAATGGTATATATGGTAAAAATGTGAAACATTTTTAAGAACATTTTTTTTGGGGTTCTTTTATTTTGCCTCAGTGCAAATTTCGGGGATATTTTTCGATTTGGTGATATTTTTAAAAATGTACTTGACTACACTGATTGCAAAGGACTTTTTAAAACAGAGTATACCGATAAGCAAGGTGTTTAATTTTTTCGGCTCTTTCATATTTGTATTTTCTTAACTAAATTTCGAATTCATCCATAAATGAAAACGAAATAATCAAAGTTCAGTTCACAAGCAATAAAACAAAAGGGTTCTCCTCGTATATAATAATAATTTTTTTTTATAATGTAGCTCAATAAGAAATCAGCATAGTCCAACAGTTTTAGCCAACATGTGTGTTTGTTATTTGCTCCGTTTTAAGAATTTTACTTGAAAATATCCCCTTTGATTTGTTTAACTACATTCGAAAACAGTTGCGAGCTTTTAAACGGCCTTTTTCATGGCAGTATAAAAGTTTTGTAATATGCCGAAATAGTTTTTAATTATTCCTTTTTTTCAGTCAACAATAATGTTATTGAGCTTGATTTTGAAATATTTATTGAATAAACTATAAAATGTTCTTAACATACAATAAAGAAAAACGAATTTTACAGTTTTAACGAGAATGATAACTTTGATAGTTTTATTAAAATATGAATCCGCACAAAAACATAAATGTGAAAATAAGGCCAAGTTCCGTTTCAAAAACATCTGCCGTAAAAAGTACTGAGATCATAATAAGTTCTTGACTCATTTCTAGGCAATCTGCAAGCTTGGAAACATTTTTCCCATAATTTTTTCCCATATTAGAAAGCAAAAAAATATATATTGCCAAACTAACAGGTTGCCTATAAATGAGATGGTATATCAAGAACGTGGTCCTTATTTTGATCTCAGTACTTTTTATGGCCGAAATTTTCGGATACGAACTTGGTCTTATTTTCACATTTATATTTTTGTGTGGATCTCAGTTCTTTTTTCTAAGCTTATAGTTGATACAAATTAAACATATTAAGTCCAAGTGGAAACAATTTAACTTAAAGTATAATACGGCTATAGCTGAATGGTAGATACGTCAGACTATCAGTCGAAAGATCGCAGCTCAAACCTGCACGCAGTCAATAGCTTTTTTTAGTAAAAACCTTTTGTTCAAAAATAATGCGTGTGTAATTTTAGGTCGATAATAATCTGTAAAGTGTTGCCGACTATTGTCGACCTAATTTTCAACAAAAGTGTTTTAGAGTGTACACATAACTACAATAGTGATATACTCTAAGCCAGCAGCGGTAATTTTTGCATGTAATGCAAATATGAACATAAAAAAAACAACAATAAGAGCACAACTGTCCGTTGTAGTCATTAACCAATCAAATAAACACCAATCCATTTTAACAACAAGTTATTTCTCGCCGCACAGTGGACTATTTCACGAGAAGGCGGTCAAAAATTCACAACTTTTGATTGGAAGGGGATTTTGATTCACGCTGTTTTCTGTTTAGTAGGTAGGACTGGGGCCGTTAATTTTTGCTTTAGAACGTAATTTTTGTTTTAGAAAGAAAAATATTATAGTGGTTTTAAAATACATATTAATTTTTAGTTGAATTTTAGTTTATAAGAAAATTTAAAAAAGGTTTTTTTGTTTAAAATTTTTTTTGTTACCATTAAAACTAATACTGATTTTCTAAGTTAAATCTGGTCAGGAAACTCCCCTCCCAAGTCCCCTCAGATGAAAAGTGTTGGTTTTCAGATTTTTCACATTATTTTCTCACCAAGATCTATCTGTTTACCAAATTTTTGCTCTCTAGCTATAGTGAAAGTTTACCATAATATTGATGAGCCAGTAAGTTGTACGAATAACATGTGTACAAAATATCTGACCTTGGGTCAGAAAAAATTTTCTGGTTCTCACGGGCGGAGGAGCATGCCGGATATAAAATGGGGTATGGGAGTGTAGGGATTTCTTTGAAGGAGTTAGGGGCTATTCACATATTACGTAACGCAATTTTCAAACTATATCTTGGAGTTATTATAGTGGGAGACGCGAGTAACTAACAATCAAATTACTTACAGTTGTACTTCCGGAACTTGAATCACCAGTATCCCGAAAAAATCTTCAGTTTATGGAGAACGTCAGTCAAGTCATAAATAGAATAAATTATGAAATTATTATTAACGTTTTTACGCAAGTCTTAATTCATATTATTATAGAAGTAGTCAAGTTCTGGAAGTTAAATTTATAGATTCTCAACTCTAATTTAATTGTCATATATCTGCATAACAATGGTGGTAGCGAAGCACACTGGGTTTTTCTAGTTTCTTTTAATATAAATGTATTAGACATTTTAAAGCTTTTAACATTTCGGGAGAGTTTGAAAAACAGTTTTCTTTTTTCAAAATTGCTTATTAGGCTAAAGTTCGTAACGTTTTATTCAGAAAGAATTGGGCATGATTAATATTTCAAGGAGCAAATTAACATCAACTTAATTTTTAAACGTACACAGCAGAACATGCCAGCGCAACTTTCGGGAGCCGCTACACTCCATAATCAGTGCTCATGTGTATTTTGCTTATCACCACTTGTAAGGTGGCTCTGTTGAATGTGTTTTCTTTTTTTTTTTCTTTTTACTAATAAAAGGCATTACGTTTTTTTAAGCAGTATTTTCAGGATATTCACAAGAAACGTGATAATTAGTTTCTTCATCTATTGCCAGGTGGTTCGTAATTAATTAATAGGTCTAGGATATTCAGGACTAGAATAGGAAGCTTAGTTTTTTTTTTTAAGGAAACATCCCTTCTTTCCCTTCCTCAGCGCCTGTTTGCATATATAAGTCCTGATTTATTGACCCGCTTTATAAATAAAATATGTAATTTCGAAGTGAAGTGATCCAGCATTTCATTTTCTTCATAAATACATTTCAATTAAGCGCGTTCTTTTGTTGAGATTTTTATAATAAAATGCTGATTCTGTTATTAATAGAACAAGAGAATTCATAATAAATTTTCAAGTTTAAGCTTCATCTACAATTCACGAATAAGCAATAAGATTTAAAGAAAAAAAATGCGCATTTTTTAAATGCTGTTATTTTATTATTCACAATGAAATGAAGACTGTAAAACGACTTATTAACATACTTCATATGAAAACTAACTACTATACACTTCGATCATCTCGGTAGAGTTATTCTTACCATAAGAAATATATTCTAGAAATTCTCATATACGATGGTTGGTTTTTTAGGCTCTGATCTGATTTATGCTCATATTATTTATTATAGAGTGCTTTTATAGAGTGCTTTTATTTGTATTAAATATCAACTTTTTATTTAAAGCAAAATAATTTGTTTATCAAATATTTTTTTCAGCACTAAATACACTGAAAGAAATAAATCTTTCATAGAGTAAATTGTAAACTAAATGGATTTGCTTAGCCAGCCATCATTTATTTCTACGATCTGTTATTTTAGTATTTTTATTTTTGTATTCTTATGTATTTACTTCCTTTTCTACCTAAATTAAATTTTTAGAATATGTTTCCTCAAGTGTACGAGAAGTAAAATTCATTTATCCATAATTTTTTGGTTTTTTTTTATTCCAGCCATTGTAATTGTTGTTTGTGTAATTTGAACTGTCGAATAAAAGATTAAGTCCATACACTTTTTCCATTTTAAAGTCACATCAGTCTGTTGGTCAGTCGTTAAGTGAACGTTTGTAGCAATTTAAGTTGTCTGCAGTAATTCTAGATTACAAAGAAAAAGGTTTTGAAATATTGCGTTTTTTATCAGTATTTTAAATAAAGTACTAAGAAAATAAATTTGAGTATTTTAATATAAAAAAAATAGATTTTAGTATGAAATAAAACAATATTTTCAAACTTTTAGCAGATTAAAAAAAAAGAGGAATTATATGATGTGCTTAAAATTTTTCAACGAAATGGAATTGACACTTATGGTAAGTACAAACTTAATATTAGTCTTTAGTGAGTGCAATTAAAAATATACTGATTCCCATAAAAATACTGATATGTTTCTGAAATGTGTGGCTACATCATTCTAAGCTAATGGCAGACACACAGTCCCAAAAAAGAAAATGCTTAATTGCTGATGCCGGAGTTGGCACTACAATTGATGTTATGCTAGATGCTGTGGCAATCCTAAAAAATGTTCCACTCAGTGCTAAATGGTACAGACTCTTTTTGTAGTTGAGCATTTAAATGTGTTGAAGCTATTGGAATAATTCCAATAATCTAATTTACATTTTCATAAGATATGTACCTTTGAGATTGCGGGTTGGTCGTAAGTAATCCATTTTCCTTTTATTGTTCTTCAATATTTTATAACACTTTGCAATAAAATTTAACATGATCGCATCTGATATACTACATATTTTGAGGGATCATGTAAAAAAATAAAACACAAGTAGTGTGTACCACATTCTGACATCAGGTTAAATAAGTCATATTAAAATGCCTGTAATAGGCAAGATGATATTTTTTCATGCTATTTACGCTTACATTCATTATACAGCCGATTTTAGCAAAACTTATACAATTTTAAAAATATTTATTGACAAATATTAACAATCGGTCTCTTTTTTTATAGACCAATAAGATCATGAATGCCGCCTTCTTATTTTTTATCAGATAGATTGTCATATTCTTTTTGCCTTTATTTTATAAAAACAAAGTTAATTTGTTGAGAATTTATCATAAAAGAAATAACCTAATGGACTAAAGGGAGTCACCTTATAGAGTTGAATGCTTTTTTAACCTTTCCATAAGAACTGCTCTTTCTTCAGGAGTACACGTAAAAAAGAAACATAATCTTGGCGTAACATATAATTAGAGTCTAATAATAATTATTAGATTGCAGAGAAACCCTTTCAAATAAAAAGGGAATTTTGAAAATCGGATGACAAATGGCAGAGTATTGCCTGTGCAAGCATAAAAAAAACACACGAATTGATAGCCTGTTAATTTTTTGAATTCGGTTAAAAATAAAGATTGCGCTTTATAGCACCCAATCTTTTTTAATTTTTAAATGAGAGACTCTACTTAAAATTCTGGTGGCAGCATGACAGCTGAACTCGGATAAACAATTTAGTTTTACTCTATTAAAAATTGTATATAAATTTTTTGCTTCCTTCGTTTTAGTCGATTTTTACTTCAATCAGCTTTTGTCTAAATTATATATTACATTACTCAAAAATCAACCAAAACTATTTAAAATGAACCCTATTTTACGAAAAATAATAATATAAATTAAAGTATGCATACCAAAACTTTTACAACAATAATAAAATCACTAAAATTGTTAATTTAAAAAGCCTCTTTTTAGCTTCTCTTGATACTGAATATTTGATAACCGTTAAATTCACTGCCATTCGTTTTCTTCTTCTGTTTTTGTATCAGCTGTACTCCTGTCTACCACATATCAAAAAATCATCAAGATCGGCGAATTTTCATTTGCTTTAGCTGCTGGCCATTCTTATTCTCATTTTGAGTTTTTGTTTGTTTACCAATGTAACTAAATAATAAATGAAAGGATAGAATTTTTATTATAGTTTTCGCTTCAGTTAATGGATCCTGAAATAAAATTATATATTTAAATATATTAAAATTTTTCTGTATTGAGAGTTACATTCGTTTTCGCTGTGGTTCTGAAAATGATTTTTGCGAAAAAGGTATACCAGAAAAATTGATTATAGAATTTGAAAGCACTATACATCTACTATCTAACAACAAAAAAGTATAAGTATCGCAGGACGAAATTAAAAGTTATGACGACTTTTTCAATTTTGACTTGTGCTCACATGGAAAAATAAAATATTGCATATTTTTAAAATTTGCATCTTTTACAAACATTTAGGCTAAAAGCCGTTATAAATGTAATCTCGTTTTTGAAAAAATGCATAGTTTTTAATGCAGAAAATCAACAGCATGCAATACGGGCACGCCATTTTGTATGAAGGGAGTGTAAACAGTATTTTCGTTCTTCAGTTTTAACACGTAATGGACAGTTTTACAAAAAAAAAAATTTTACATTTATTTATAACACAGCACATCAAAATGTAGGATTTTTTCTGTCCTGCCATTTAGCATTTGCATTATTTACGCCACTTTTTGTATTATTCGCTTAAATTTCACAAATGGTCCTCCAAATTTTAATTTAAAATATTTTGTTTAACATAATGCACAATATCTCTGAAACTAGAGGTGCTAGAAAAATAATAAAGATAGGGATCAGTTATTTTAATTTTGGAAAATTAAAATAAAAAAAAAAAGGTTTCAAGGACTAAGATATCCTAATATACTCATTAATGTGACTCTACCAAAATGAACTCTTATGCAGATTAATAATCTAGGAAGTATTTTGAAGTTTTGAGAGCCATTCGTGAAATATTAAGCGAATAATACAAAAAGTGGTGTAATTTATACAAATGCTAAATAAATGTCAGCTATTTTTCATTTAAACAGCATTTTTCATTTTAAAATTTATACGTATATTTTATGAAATACTTTACTATACTTTCAAAGGACATGAAAAAAGCATTTGAAATTAGAATCAGCCGTATATAAAAAAGATCACAAAAAGAAAAAAACCCTTCATTAGAGTAAGTAAACTTCTATTAATCGCAGCTTAGTGTGCCTTCCAGTGAACCGAATGGGAATTATTACAATCTTTTGCTCTTCTCCAAACTTCAGCCAAACCACACTTCTCAAAGTTTCTACAACCATTAACATGAATAAGTAAAAGAGTTTTGCCTTAAAAAAATTAGTAACAGTTTAAGGCAGACATCAACGTTAATTAATTCTACAATGTATACGGCAGATTAATACAAAGCAGTTATCGTAAGCCGTAAGACGCTTTTGTCAGTATTCATGAATATTTCATTTCCTTCGCTAAAATTCAGGTGATCCTGTTTTTTTTTTAATTTCAATCTTACTTATAAATTTGTGACTTTAAATAGGATACGAGAATTACGTCTTGCTGTAACACAAACTTAACTTTACAACAGCCGATAAATTCAAATTTACCATTACTAAATTAACGTTAACTTAATTCATTATTTACTACTCTTTGGTTCAATGTCGTTTGCCATTTTTCTACCATTACCTTAAGTCAACATTTTTTGATTTGATTAATACTTAAGAACTTATGTATTTATGTTTTATGTCATTTTGTCCTAAATGTATTATGTAACAAAGTCAGTTAAAACATCAGCTTTTAGGCTAAAAACTATTTGTTTAATGTTGTGTTTTTCTTTCGACGGGGTTTGTTTGAATTTGGAATGATTTTCCGTCATCCCACGTCAAATTTGGTTTATAAACAGGCCGGTTTTGGTTATGTGCCAACTTCAGTATTCTATTGAATACTAAATCGTTTATTTGTTTAATGTGATTTTTGTGTCGAGCTAATTGTTTTGCCGTGTAGGTTATGGAATAAATTGCCTTTAAATTTTCATTTCGTACTTGCAATATTGCCTCATGTAAAATACTTTCTGGCTAAAAATATTCCGAGCATGTTAGCTTAATAGTAATCACTTTAGATGAAAAAACAATTTAGTAAGAAAATTAATCACATTAAATAAAAACTTTCACTTTGTATTCTTCTAGCATATTTATGTTATTTGTGCTACAACTCTAAGCATTTACCTATTGATGCAATATTTCATGCACATGCATAATCAGCTTCCGGGTCCTATTGGTTTGCCAATACTTGGCTATTTGGCTTTTCTTAACACAAAGGCACCACACAAAACACTACATCAATTATCCTTTAAATATGGACCAATCTATTCGTTGAAAATGGGCAGCATCAATACAATTGTGTTGGCAAATGCTACTTTGGTGCGTGATTTTCTAAGACGAGAAGAAGTTACAGGGAGAGCACCACTATATATAACACACGGCATAATGGGTGGTTATGGTAAGTTTATTTCTAAAGGAATTTTTCAAAAGTTAATCGAATAAAACAAAAGACTTAAGCAAGCAACTTGCAAATAATTTTTTATTTCATTGTCCTCTCTTCCATAATTGCTAACAAAAAAAAGGTTTAATATGTGCTGAAGGTGCTTTATGGAAAGATCAAAGACGTCACACTATCGATTGGCTTAAAAGTCTGGGTATGTCAAAGAAGTTCAGCGAACTACGTCTTGGCTTAGAACAGCGTATTATTAAAGCCATTAGAGAATGTATACAGGTATGTACCTACTCATACACACGCACACACACACACACACACACACACACACACACACGCATTAATTATAGTTTTAAATCAAATATGCGCATTTCACCAAGCAATTGCTTAGAAGCCATACCTCATTTCTTTTTATACTCTTTATTTAATCGTTAATGCGAGAGCGACGAGTGCACATGCATGGTAGCTGTGTTGGAATTTTGCCACATACAGTATGTAAAATAAATATGTAATGATGGAGAGGAAAGTGCTTTTTATTAGAAATAAAAATATATTTTTGGCAAAACTAAGGGGATTGGGGCAAAATGTATTTGAAAATATCTCCATTTTACCTAATAAAAAAATAGCAAATTCAGTGTGAACTGCATTATTATACATTTTTATGACCAACATAATTGCTTGGGATAAAATTTAATGAAAATCTTTGCGTGACTTTATCATACTACTCTACTTCAAAATTCTCTCAGCAATACAGCAGCAAAATAATTTTGGGCAGCAATGTTTTAAATAGCTTTTGCTTGCTGATCTCCTCTCCTGTCTGTCTCATAATTCCTACAATTCTTGAAATTGCAACAATGTTACAAACTGGAAAAATATATTCCTAAAACCGTTTTTGTCTCTTCTTTCTTTTACTGATGCTGCTGTTAAAATGTCTGATATAAGCAAAAGTGAATGTCCTTGTATACAATGAACTCTGAAAATTTTGTACCTGTTGATTGCACACGTGTAGTCTTAACTTATTTATTCCATTTCGTTTTCTTCTAAACTCAATTATTTGTTGCTAACTCTGTTTGTTAACAGTTGGTTGACGCGGCGACACGCAGCCAAAAGGAGGCAAAAACGGACAAACTTTCAGTCAGATTGGCAGGTTAACTACCTTAGTTTTTTGTTCCATAATTTATATGTATTAATGTATTTTCCAGCAATCCTTCTTTTTTGCGAGTGTGTTTTACCGACTGCTGCTGGTATGTTTAACCATTTTACTTTCCATTTTATTTTCGCTTTTGCTTTTTGTGTTCACTTTTTCAAGTGCAGGAAACTATACATATAAATAAATAAAATACACACATTTTCTTTTTTTTTTGTTGGCCGATCGTTTGTTGTACGTTCATAGTCTGAGTTTTTAAATTTTTTTGTTTCTCTTTTAACTGATTTCTTGTGGTTTCTCGTTTATGAAGATGCTTCATGATGACTCTACCAATTTGTTAGATGGCATAGTGAATCCTCTACCTGCATTGCAACATACTTTGGGCAACATTATGAACGACCTGGTGTTTGGCGTCACATATGCACGCGATGATGTCACTTGGCATTATTTTCAAGAGCTACAGGAAGAAGGCTTAAAACTAATTGGAATTTCAGGTGTTGTGAATTTTTTGCCATTTTTAAGGTGAGTAGAAACACAAATTTTATTTGAATAAACTCATGTTAGTTTTCTATGAGTCATCTTTAAATTTCTAATAACTTAACGAAAAATTTAATTTTGAAAATATTATAGTCCTTGTGTATAATTGTTGTGATTTGGATTGAAAAGAGCTAATGAATACATTTTCATTATTTTTAGTTTAGTCAATTAAAAATATCCAATTGTTTGTATTTGGCTTAAATTTCTTGTTATTGAGAATTCACCAGTGACCTGGCAATTAATTTTTTTATTAGTTCATTATTATTATTATTTTATTAGTTCTATGTTACATTTCGGAATGATTTGACTGGATTTCCATACATGCAATATTGGTTAGGGATAAGACATAAACCTAGTTCACTCACGTGGATATATTTTGTTTCAATTAGATGTTTTACTAAAGAAAAAACGTTTAATAGTTTGATAAAATAATCATAGCTTTACAGCCGTCACAGATTTCTGTACCAATAAAAAGCAAAGAAAAAGTGTAGATGCTTCATTGAAAGTGTCACCAAAAAAAGCCTTCTTTCAGAGTATGTTTCTATCTATGAGTTAAGTATGATCCTTCCTTCCTGGAGTTATCCAAATTGTTTACCAATATTGCTCATCCTTTAAGTATGCTTTGCAATTTAAATTGCTTAACTTTTTCTTACAACTTTGAGTAGTTAATTTTACTTCCCCATCAAATTTTCAAACCGAGCTTATAAATTGAAGGAATTTTATCTGTTAGTTCCTAAAAGTGCCAGAAATTTCATTTTAAGCCCAGATAGTCGTGTAAAATTTTTGAGTTTTTCACTATACGTATTTTGGAATGTGAAGGCTATTTTGTTTCTTACTGTCGACTAGGGTACACTCAAACCAGGTAAGCCCATAAGGGCAGCAGTTTTTTATCTTGCGTTTTCTTACTGTCAACCTCTATATAAAACCAAACAAAACTAAATTTTTTATACATGGAAATTGTTTGACAGTTAGAAAATACAAGTGGGGTTACCTTGTATCATCTGCCCTTCTGTCGACCAAGAGAAAAACAATTCATTCAGCTAATGAAGTGGCTTCATTGATATTTCTTCATCATCATCAACATAGGCTTAAAGTAACCGTTTAGCGTTGAGGGGTTACTCGGTTAGTCTGCCTTCTGGGTAGAGTGAATACTACAAACTAGTATAAAACGAATACAGGAAAACTTCGGAAACTCGTGCACTCGGCTAAATACGACTCACTGACCCTATTTCGCCAAATTGATTTAAAAAATCGCCAAAAGTCGCCAAAAGTCGCCAAAATCTGTTTTATGTAGTTTTTCTTAACATATATTTTGTAGCAAACTTATTTTTATATAATATGTATTGCTAGTAATGCTATATGTAACATAACATATAGCATATGAAGCATTTTTGTAACGGCACGTTGCTGTATTACATTATACAAATACAATTGGAAACTATATTACACTATAATTTACTTTTATTAAGTACTTTTTGTTCGCGCATTAAATCCAAAATCGATCCAACGATCTCAGCACTGGTAGGCTGGAACGCTACCCACTGCCCTACCGAGGCACATATTTATTATAATATACAATTCAATGAAACATTAAAAAATCATTGTAGAAAGTAAAAATCTCCCTCGAATCCATATTTGTATCCACGTAAGCGAATGTGAGTTGAATAAAAAACTTTTGGTTTAAAATTAAAAATATATAAAAAAATATGAGCTTGTTCAGAAGCTGATTTCATAGCGTCACAACAATGCAGGTTTTGAAACAAGAAAAGTATTTGCTTTTTACTTATACAAAAGCTTCGTACACAAGCTATACAAAAAATCTTATTTTATAGTGCTGATCCAAAGCAGGTTTTTAAGCGGAAATGAAGAGTAAGTATATTTGAGTTTCTTGGTCGAGTGGTTGGTACGTTGGACTTCAAACCTGAAGGTTTTTAGTTTGATACTAGTTGAAGCTAAGATAACAAACATTGAGTAAAAATATGAAATTAATAAAAATAAATAAAGTAACGAAATAAGAAAAATTCAAAATGCCGTTAATGACTCCAATCCACATCGAACCTTTTTTTCATATATTTTCAGTTCTAGTGCTGAAAATGTTGATGATTTTCAGCGCTTCAAAAGCGCTTTTATGAGCAAAACTGTAGTACTCCAATCCGGGAACTCGCCATACAAAAATCAGCAGCGATATCAGCAGGTTTGTCAGCGCTACTTTTATTCCATAATAGTAGAAACCTGCTTTATTGGAAGCAAGTTTTTTACTGGGAATGAATTTTCTGTTCTAAAATGTTAACTATTTTGATGTTCATGTTGAAAGTAAATAAATAGCCGACCAGCGGTATGCGGTAAATTTGTGAACTCACTTACATTATTGGAATGCACTTTGTGCTTTTGCAGAAGCACTTCTACCTTATCTTATTGCGTACTTGTACCAAATTCGCTTTTGCTGGGCATGTTCTTCATGGTGTCAGAAATTAATATTGTAGAAATTATAAACAACATGATAAACTTATGTGCACATTTAATAGCATATTTTTAATCATTTGAGAGCATATTTTTCAGCTTTTGATGGATATTCAATGCGCATGAAACACATTTTTTAGAGCATACTTAACATTTCCCTGATTAAAACTCTGCACATTGTTATAATAAATCCCAGCAAAAACTTTGCTTACTGGTAGGCAATAATGTATATGAGGATTTAAGTCGTAACTACTTACAATTTGACTCGATAACTATTTATTTTTGTTTGAGAAGTCCAAAAAATAAGGGGTACCCCTTACGATTGTATTTACATTGTCAAAGCGATTAAGTAATTAATATTTAGCTTACTCGAAGCTAAAAAAATAAGTAGTCAAATAAACAAATAAAAATTAAAAAAAATTTTACACACATTATATATTATTTATCTTTTTATTAAATTTTTTTATATTTTATTTTTGACCCATCTGGGATACGAACCTGTGCTCGTTCAGATTTGAAGTAAAGAACTTTACGCACTCGGCTATTTTTGACTTATAAGTTTAAGCGATAAAAATTAGTTTTCATACACAAACACATGTTCACTTTAAAAGAGGGTGTCTACTTATTTTATTAATACATATCAACAAATTAGAACTACTTTCAGATAACGAGAAAAATACGTGCTAATTTTATTAAGAACTGGGTAGTAGTTCTAATTTGAAGCATAGTTATAAGATAAATAAGTACCACTCATTACTTTGTAAGCCATTAATGAAGTACTACCGATTACAAAAATCACAAAAGTTTTTGCTGGGAATGAATACAGCTGAATATGTTCTCATACTTCAGGGGCATATATATCAACATAGCAAAAATTTTAGACAATCGGGCTCTCCAAACCCAAGATTTTTCAAAATTCACCTTATTGTTTAGTAGAATAGAGCGTGATGCCACCAGCTACTCTGACTATTACACTTTGGAATATATTTCTAGCAAATAAGTGAGATGTGGTGTGATGCTCCAATTTACTCCTAGAAAGCGAACGTGTTAAATACTAAAGTGTTTTTTTAGATAGCAAAAAATATTTTCCCTAACTTTTTTTATTTCTTTATAACGTGGACTTGTAAATAATCGAATATAAAGTTTTCTCTTTTACTTTGGAATATTTTTTCATATTTTCTTCAGATTTTTACCTTCAAACAAACGAAGAATACAATTTTTACTTGATGGCAAAAAGAAATCTCATCAAATCTATGATGAGATCATTCGCAATTGTGAGGAGAAACTATTAAAGCGGAAAAAGCAACAGCATCAAAATCAAGATGAGGACGAGCATGGGGAAGTCAACCAGCCAAAAAATTTGTGTATATTGGAATATTTCCTAGAGGAGAGAGAAAAACTTCGTAACTCTAATGATAAAAAACAACGAGAAATTGCACAAGACTTTTTTTGTGATCAGCAATTAAGACATTTATTGGCTGATCTTTTTGGTGCTGGAGTAGATACAACATTGAATACATTAAGATGGTTTTTTCTGTACATGGCCAGGGAAGAAAACATACAAGAGCAGCTTAGAAAAGTATAGGCATTCCTTCAAATAAAATGTATAAATTGATTTATTTTTTAATTTTGTAGCACTTGCTTAAATTGCCCCGGGAAAATATAACCCTTAATGATCTAGAGCACATTGATTATTTGAAGGCTTGTGTAGCTGAGGTTCAACGTATTAGGTCAGTAGTTCCCATGGGCATACCTCATGGCTGTATCAAGGATGTGTACATCAATGGTTATACTATACCTAAACGAAGCATGATAATTCCCTTACAATGGGCCATACACATGGATCCGAAAGTATGGCCTGAGCCAGATCAGTATAAGCCCGAAAGATTTCTTAATGACGAGGGCCAATACAACCAACCGCAATGTTTTATACCCTTTCAAACCGGGAAGCGCATGTGCTTGGGCGATGAATTGGCCAAAATGCTTTTACTTTTATACAGCGGTTTAATACTGAGAAGTTTCAAAATCTCTTTAAGCTCTGAAAGCCAACACATTGACATGCAGGGAGAATGTGGCATCACCTTAACCCCTTTTAGCTACAAGCTGAAATTGACACCACAGCAATAAAAACACATATTAAGAATTCTTTTAGAAAAATTATTGTATATTTGTTTTCTTAATAAAATATATTATATGTGTACGTTTTTCTTATCTTCTTCTTCTTATTATTATTTTTTCTGAAATATCTTTTTCTTTTACAAGTTTACAAAAAGTTGGAGGAAAAAGAGCTTAAATTAAATAATTAATAACTATTTAACAAACAAAACAACATAAATTAAATACTACGTTTCTTTTGCTGAAATGCTTCTTCTTAATTAAATAATTTGTTAAAATAAAATTAACATATATATTTACAAAATGTTTAAATGTTTAAATAATTATTTCTTTAATGTTTGTGCTTGAATGGGGTTGGATTTTTTGTGTTTTTTTTTTAACTTAAAAACTATTTGCAAATGAAATTTAAATGAGAAAATTAAATGTTAATATATGTTGGCACTATGAATGAATCTTAAAGGTTTTTTGTTTAATGAAATTATGAACAAAAAATAAAAAATATAAAAATGAGAATTAAAATACTAAAATTTTATTAAAAAAAAACATATAAATAAAATACATTTAAATAATGGTGGTCAAGGCGAACTCATTTATACCAGGTGGCCTCCACAACCCAAGTGATAATTTTGGCCGCTTGTAATTTGAATCTCCCTCAAAAGTCTATACACATTTTCTAGTATATTTTTTGACATCCCAAGAAGGTATTTTTCAAGGCAATTTGGGGCGAGTAAAACTGGTATAAATATATACTTATGTATGTATGTATGCCTTGATGACAATGAAGCGTATGAAAACTATGTACAAGATAAAAAATTTAAATTAAAAGGAGAGTAGAGAACAGAAAAAGCTTTTTTAAGCTTTTAAAAAGCAGCTAATTGTTATAAGTGTCTTATATTGTTCAGCTCCCATTTTATAATTGTATATTATTATTTCTTTTTATTCTCATTTTTTTAATTTTTGTTATAAAAACTAAACCACAGATTTGTTAAATTAATTCTTAATTTTATAAATATTTTTTGTTTTGTTTTTCACATGTGTTAAAATAAAAAAATATAATTAAACACATGTTAAATATTGAACACAGCTTCTAGGGGGTTAAAGAATAGAATTTGTTTAAAGATATTTTGAACTAGTTGAGGATTTAAAAAAAAGTATGAATTGAACTACTTCTTCCTTTTTGTCGGCTATAAAACCTTTTTATTGTTTACATTTATTCTATTGAATTGAAAAAAAAAAATTTTTTTTTGCTTGAAGTTTGTCATATTCTATTCTTTTTTTCTTTGTAAAAAAACTTTGAAATTTTTTTGTTGTAATATTTTACTTCTTTTTCAGTTGCTAAACTAACTTGCTTTCTAGCGAAGATAAAGATTTGTTGATGTTAAAGCGTCTTTCAGGAACAGAACCGTGCTCTGAATATTCTGTTTTCTTTAATGTTCTCTTTCTCATATGCAAAAGCTTTTGGCTAAGAACACCCATTGAGGTCATAAACTATTTGCTGTTAAAGTTAGAGATAGCTTTAAGCTTTTGTTTAATTTTTGTTGCTATGGTTGTACTTGAAAGCTCATTTGCGTAAAAAGTTATTCGCTAATACCTCTCGTATTCTGTTGTTAAATGGCCTTTAAATGTTTCGTCTTTAGCTTATGGCTAATGTAATGATCTCCTCTTTGATCTAATTTGATCCTACATTGCGCATATGATGAGAATCTATTGTTGCTGTATTCAGTTGCAGAGGTCTAGGTGTTAAACACACTTTAAAAGTTTCGGGTGTTATGGTGGCACCAACTTTACCTTTCAAGCTAGGTAAGGGCTGTCCCTCGGGCAGTGTTATATTAAAAGAGTGCATGAATGAAGCGAAGAATAAGAATAGTTCCGTTCTGGCCAAAACATCACCCAAACACATACGACGTCCCACACCGAAGGGTATAAAGTATTCAGGCTTACGTACCTTACCTTCGGAGTCTAAGAAACGACGGGGGTTGAATTCTTCGGGTTTTTCCCAAAGATTTGGATCCATATGTACGCTATTGATGAGAGGTATAACATGAGAACCAGCTGGAATTTTATAACCATTCACTTCCACATCTCTGTAAAGAAAATAAAAAAAAGAACCGCACCAATTAATAAAATATTAATAACAACTGAAAGCTTTTGGTAAGTGTGAAATAGAAGCTTTTGTAAACATTGAGTTTATTAATTTTTGTCAACATTTTCTATTATAGAAAAGAAAAAAGCTTAAATTAAAGCTTTAGAAACGATTTTAAAGAACTTTGTAGTTAAAGCTCTTGTTTTGCATTTTTGCCATCTGTTATCTTAAGCTCTTATTGCCTTAACCTTATTCATAACTTTAGTTTGATTTGTTGCTTTCAAGTGTCTATTTCGTTTCTGCACCTTAGATTGTCAAATGCCACTTGAGTTCAATAAACTTGACTAGTGTGATAAAAATAATTGAGACATAATTCATAGAAAAAACTAATTTTGGTATATATAATTTAAAAGCCGGCCGGTATCAGCAAATTAAAACCGGAATGATGAAAAAAGATAAAAAATAGCAACAACAAAAGATTGAAAAACATAATAAAAAAATTTGCAAATGTTTATTGATAAACTGCAACTTCACGTGCTGTTTCAACATTTGAAAATTTCTATATATTTTTTCTGTATGTTTTTGTTTCTTTACGACATCGTTGTTGCTATTAACATGCATACAAGCCAATTGAGAAAAAAAAACAACAACAAAAAACAAAGCAATAAAAAACATCAAGTGCATTAAAGGCCTGGCTTTATGGCTGGATTGCCTTGCTTGGGTGGTGAATGCATTTATGATGTTGTTGTGAGCTTGGCTGCTGAGAGTGTGTGAAAAATAAAGCTCTTATCTTGGAAACCATCTAAAAGCAAAACTAGGGCAAATTACGACGCATCTTATAAATCTTAGCTAGTAAAATGCATTGAGCTCGAAACATGTGCACTTCATGTACGCACTGGCTAAATGAAGACCGTCAGAGTTATACACTGCTATTTGCACACATAATTTCACACTCGCAAAGAAACCGACAAACGCACACTAATAATTGAAAATAGTTTTTTCTAATACATACATATTTCTATTTAGCTCTCTACACAAAATAACAACAAGACAAAAATTGTTATTAGAATAGTGCTGTTTTACAATAAAGTTAATTAACAGTTTCTTTTTATTTATTTATTTTTATTTTTTGTATAATGTCGTCATTTTTATTATTCGAAGATTAATTTGAAAGACAACGTTGACGATGCTAAGGTAATACAACAAGTTTAATGAACTATTCCCATAGTGAAGGCAATTTTACACAGATTTTTATGTTGCATGACAAGGAAAAAAACTTACCTTGTGGGTGAGTGAGTGGTGGCCAATGGAACAATGCTGGAACGTCTCATGGATTCCAAAATGGTTGACTCCGTAATAGGTAAATATTGCAAATCTTCAATGGATGGTAATCTCTGACGGCCTACAACTTGATCTAATTCATCTTGAACACGTTTCATGGCCTCAGGATTGCGCAACATAAATACATTTATCCACAACAAAGTGGTCTTGATGGTTTCCATGCCCGCAGAAAATAAATCAATTATTACTTGCACTATTTGTTCTTCTAAAATTAGAAATAAAATAAAAATAGCAAATTAATAACAAAGTTTTTCGCTCAATTTTTATTATTATTTTTCTACACATTCAACTACAAGACCAACTTACCATGATTTTTGCCATCGAACAACTCTTCATCGCGGCCCTCCTGTTTGGCCTTTTCTATTTCAACCAAATAGAAATCCACCAAATCTCTAATGTTGGAGCTATCAAAAGAATTTTTGTGGTCATCAATTACATCTTGATAAAACTTTTGCATTTCTTCACGATTTTTGGCAATTTTATTTTTGGCCGTCAATATGCTTGGGAAATATTGTACAGTGGGTATATAATCAGCTGTATGAATTTCACCAAATAGACGCATGCCTTCTTCAATAAGAAAGTTGAAACGTCTGAATTTGGGATCATCTATGGAAAAACGCACCGACATCATTATACTACAAATGACATTACTGACAGCCACAGAGATGGCTGGTGCCATATCCATGGGTTGACCTTGTGAAATGTTCAAGTTGTGTATGTATTCATGGACTTCGGTCTGTTGAAAGAAATTATGTGATCACATAGGTTTTTTGTCCGGAGTTTTAAGGCTATAAGATAAACTTACCATGATTCTTTTTTCCATAACATGTTTGCCGTTCCCCATATACGTCATACCAAATTGACGTAGTTTTTCATGCAAAAAACGTCTTTGATCTTTCCATAATTTGCCGGTACTGTTAATAATACCTAGAAATAAAAGAATATAATTGTTCAATTCACAAGCTCGTATTAACGTCGTATGTGTTGTGTAATCGTCTAATTATACAATATTGTATTTTTGTTGTTGGTAATTTTCATACAAAAGTGCGTTATAATTATACGATTGAATTTTATATGTTCTTCAAATAGTTGTATTGAGGCCAGGTCTGGGAATATTCTATTTGTTAGATTAATTTGTAAAAATCTTTTATATATGTGATAAGTAACACCAGAAAATACATTCTTTTTCATGATAAATATATAATTGATTAATTTCAATTTAATTTTCAAACTATTTTAATCAAAATTGCTTATCGCGAAAAAAGTTATTCTAATATAAATTCTACACGGCGAATTTATATTTGGAATGTCAAAAAGCTGATATATTAACACTGTTGAAAGTTTAAATATAGAAACATTTTCTTAGTCACCTGATCTCTCGCGGCCCCCTGGTATTAATTCGCTTTGCCTTGGTATTAAATAAATTGACATTTAAGATACGACAAAATAACGATACAACAAATTTGTCTGTTCCCAAGCACATAAACAAGTGTCGTCTTTTTTAAACTATAAGACATACGACTGAGCTTGTGAATTGAACAAATATTTCAAAAATAAGTTTGTTGTTGTTATTGTTGTTGTTGTTGTGGAAGCTGTTCATTTAAACCAGCGTTGCCCAAGCCCTATGCGCTTGGTGCTCATTTGTTTTTGTATAAGCAATTAGCTATAGGATGTGTGTTCTAATACACACACACCACTCAGCACTAGCAATACGTGTGTTTGGCTGTGTATTTTAATACACACATACAACACTCAGCACTAGCAATACGAAATACACAAACAACTTTGTCTTATTAGTTTTTTTGTCGTTCTTCACTGTATGCAAAGCAACAACAAATAAATATATGAAATATTTTTTTCTTTGTATGTATTGGTTTTTACAACAAAAAATATTGAATAAAAATTAGTTTTTCTTAATATGTATAGGTGTTTGCTCCTCCATAAGAAACTTTTGGGCACCCCTGATTTAAACATATGATGCTAGCATCCTTTTCATATTGTTTTAAATATACATGTTAGACTTGCTAGCGACAAGGCGAATTCAGTACCAGGTAATCTTATCATCACAGATGATCATCAGCTGATTACACCCGAACAGTCAAACTCTATATAAAAAACGAGGAAAATTTTAACCCGAACTGTCAAAGTGCAAATAAAAATAGTCCTACACCTACTTTGTATGTGTGTAGTTTTAATGATAAGGCTACTTGTTATTAATTCGCTTTGGCTAGCGATACTTAAAAATTGTTAGCAACTTTTTAGTTTAACAGCAACATTTTCTAGTTGGTAGAAATGTTCGAAAGTTTATGGAAACATTGTTAAATTTAAAACCTTTTGCATAAAGCGTGGTACTTTGTTGAACATTTTACGTGAAATGCTGTAAAAATTCATATAAAAAATCAGCACGAATTGCTCATGAAGAAGTTTTGTTCATCTTGAGAAAAACAATGAAATGAACATGCAACACTTAAAGATTTTATGCAAAATAATGTGAGTGGGACTTGTTTCGCACGAGATTTACTACAAATACATGGGGTTTCTTACTAACGTAAGAAGTTGTAGCATACTTTCAAGGGCTAGTTAATATTAGGTACACTCCGAATCTTTCTTACGAAATAATCAATGCTGATCAACATTTTCCGTAAAATTGAATAGAATAATGTTGAGCAACACTAATTATTTCATACGAAAAATTTGATATGTACTCAATATTAACTAGCCCTTAAACTATGCTATAATTTCTCACGTTTCTAAAATAGCTACATGTGTTTTTTGTAAATTTCATGCGAAACAAATGTTACTCTCATTCTCTCGCATGAAAACTTGAAATGTTGCAGTTACATTTCATATGTTTTCCTCAGCAAAAACAGAGTACTAGAACTGCAACATTTTTTCATGAACAATTCATGTCAATTTTTGATATGTATTTTGACAGTATTTCAAGTGAAATGTTGAACACAAAACCAGGCTTTATTTGTAGTAACTGTTTATATGCAGTGATGAGAAGAACAGAAATGTGAAATTCCTTAATTTTAAACAAGAGAATGAATTTTTAAACAAGTGAATGGTTTTTTTTTCTAATTATTAAAAAAATTTTGACTCATAAGGTATTTCTTTCCGTTACAACTTTTAAACACAAACATGTCTTTTTAGTACTCCTTTTAAAGATACAAACTTTATATTATTTTTTATGGCGTTATTTTTACACAGTTAAACTTTAATTGAGGTAGGCTTTCTATAATCAAAACCAAGTTTTTTCTCCTCCCTCGTCTGTAAGTCTTTTATAAAAATCATACAGCACTTAATGACCACAAAAAGGTTTAATTAATACTGTTTTTTTTATAAAATCTCAAAATTAACCTACTTTAAAAATTTTACTCTTTTACAACAATTAAAGTAAGTAAGTATATAATAAGTAAAGTTTTCTCGCAGTTTTTTTAAATAAAGAAAACTTTATCAGAGTGCAAAAAAAGCAACAAAAAAAAAAAATGAAAACATGTGAAAGAAATTAATTGTTTTTTAAAACAGCATTTTAATACGCAACAACAAAAGACATGAGTATATTTTGTTTTCATTATGTATTACATATTTTAATTTTTAAGTTCAAGGAAAAATACCAAAAATATAAGCAATATTATAGTTTCTTTTTTATCTTGATGTTTAAGTTAATATCCTCTGCCTTAGGTAAGTTGTTGGCGCTTTTGTAACACTTTATTTATATTCATTTTTCTTGTAACTTCACTTAGTTTTGTAAATCCCAAGATGCAATTACAATTAAATATTACAAACAATTCTATGTTTTAAAATTTGAAAAGATGCAAAATTAAATCTGTTTTTATTATTGATGGGAAATGAACATTAAATTTTTTAAAGGTCTTTTTAAACCCAAAGAAATTTAATTATTTTGAGCCAATTCAAACAGAATGTCATATAGTTTATTTTGTAAGATCATAAATATGTTCCATATATTTTATTGGTTTAAAATTTAAAGTTTTGAAATGTATAAAAAAATTTAATGATTTTAAAAAATTAGCAATATGAAATTCAGTTTGAATTGGCTCTTTGTAATATTTAATTTTATTTAGAGAGAAATTTGAAGCTTGTAGAGTCTACAATGTAGACAGAAAAATATTTGACTGTTTGCATTGTTGATTTGTTTGAACAATGTGGTCAGGAAACATGTAAGATCAACCCACAGTGTAGTAAAATTTTTCTTGGTCTTTATTAAGCTTTATAAGAACAAACCCAGCCGACGGACAACATTCAAGCGATTCATGAGAATAATATGAATCAATTTTTAATTAAATGATATCATTTAAGAAAAATTTTAATATTTCAGTACTGAGAAGGAAACAATTTACGACTCAAAAATTTTCAATATGTATTTAAAATGTAAAAGTATTTAAAAATTAATTTACATCAGCTTAAACTTTCTTTCAATTCAGCATTGATTGCAAACATTTTTAGGAAATAAACATTCAGCATTAACATTTTATTCATATTTTATTTAGATACATTTTGCTTAGAATATAAAAAAAAGGAAAAAAGCTAGATGGAAACAATTAGTTCAAGTGATCGTATTGGAGACGAAGAACTTTGTTCTACTTTTAATAAAAATTAAAAATTAAAAGATTTTAGCGAATTCTTAAAAAATTTTAAATTAAAAAATCACCAAGTTTTTTATTAAAAAAATTTCTGGTGGTAATTGAACCCGCTTACTAGTCTAACCGGGCAAAACAGTAGATTTGCTCCTTTTAGAGATTTCATAAACATTTAAAAATTTGTATTGAAACTTAAAAATTACATAGAGGGAAATATATTTTGGGTAATATTTAAAATAAGGCTGACTTTTCGTACTTGAAGCTAAAATTTGAGTTAAAATTTTACTGCCGTATTCATAAAAAATTAAAACGAATTTAAAATGTATTTAAAAAAAATTTCTTTGCAAATTTAGTTTTCAAATAAATTTCAAACCGAATTTATTTTTAATGAATACGCCAATTAGTTTAAGGTTGTTTATAATCATTTTTTTTATAAAAAAAATTTTAAATATTTTGCATTTTTGCTCATTTTGATTTTGAAAATTGAACTGAAATTTAGTTTATTTTTTTACTATTTTATTTTATATTTTCACGTGATTTTCAAAATTTAATAACGAAGATAGAAGAAAATTTAGATATAAATAAAATTTGTTTAAGACTAATCGCAATTAAATAATCCAATAGAAAAATTTTAAAATAGATTTTTGTGTAAAACTTAAATTTTTGAACTGTATGTATGTAAATTCAATATTTTGTTATTTCGACATAATTAATTTGGACAAAAACTTACCGAAGCCATTTAATGTCTGCATAAATGGTGTATCTGGTCGACCGGTAAACTCTTCCCGGCGAAAGCATTCACGTATCATTTTATAATCAGTCATCACAACAGTCAATTGGTTGCCCAATCTAGTGGAAAATAAAGAACCATATGTCTTGGCCAATTCCATGAAACGTGTGTGCTTTTCATTGCCCATAAACAGTAGATAACCGATGACGGGAAAGCCCCAAGGACCTGGTGGTAATTTGCGTAATTCACGGTACAAGTTCATCAGCCATTGCAAAAAACTAATGACCGTTAAAATTGTTATGAAGACCATTAATAAATGTTGCATATCATTGGTTTTAAATTGGCGCACCAAAAATTTTATTATATATGAATCGGTCATCATTTTATAACAGTTTTAATTTAGAATTTCTTTTGGATTTGAAATTTTTATTGTTTTAAGGTTTAAACTTATTTGGTTTTTTCTTTTAAAGTCTTAACAGTTCTTAAATGTTGGCATTGTTTTTGATGCCTTGTTTTGGAGTTTTATTTTAAAAATATCTTAAGGACTTCTTTTTCTTATTAAACAGTTTCTTTGATATTTATTTGAAAATGTATTGTTAATTCTTTTGAAACTTTTACATAAAAAATAACGCTTGTATATTTTTGTTTAAATATATTTTTTATAAAATTCTTTACTTGTTTAATATTTCACAAAAAAAAACAATAATTTTATTTATTTTAAGCAGTGTAGAGAGTAGACGACTTCGCACGTTGCGTTTATAGATTTCGACTAATGCCTCGTGGTATTGTCCTTGCGACTTTTATAACAACCGATATCACGACCGATGTTGTACGCGTTGATCGTGCGAAGTGTTCGATCTTAGCACAAGTTATTCTTAGCAAACCTTAAACCGAAGTTTCTCAGCATTTGAGTTTAGTTTGGAATACATAACGAAGAAAAATCCCCATTCAAGTATCGGCCTTAGTAAATGAGCACAGATACACGATCACTGCTAAAAGAGTAAATTATTGAGTGAGACAGAGAAAGAGAGAGAGAGAAATACTAAATACAACACCTACAAACTTGTCTTATAATTCTTTTCATAATTTATTTGTCCATTTAATACTCACTCATCAAGCAAAGCTTGTTTTATAATAAAACTTTGTACGCTTTCAACTTGTTTGTTACAACTTGCAACTAATGTTTAAAAAAAAATTCTGTTGGGCCTGTATTAAAAATATTTTTCTTGTTTTTATAAATTAATCAATCATTTGGTTGTTGTTTGTGTTTGGCATATATTATCTCAACTATATTGACTCTCTGTTTACATTTTTAAGATTTATTAAAGACGCTTAATTTGCTCTTTAGTACTCTTTTCTTCTCAGTTTTGGGGGCTTGCTTATCAAATTAATTTCCATATTTTGACTCGTATGAATAGTGAAGATCCACTTTTTATTAATGGTTGGTTTTACGCTAAAATGCACTTTATGGTGTGGTTTGTTTGTAAAGAGTGTATTTATTTTATTTTGACTCGTGCGTAATATGTTAATTAAAAAAATTGCTTAATTATATGGTGTTTATATTCACCAGGCTTAAAGGATATCTGTCCACTTCTTTTAAGCTTTGTGTATACTTTAATTTGCCCTATTAAGAATTATAATGAATTTACAATTATGTACATACTTCAATTTGTTTGTGCTTTAAACTGTAATTCCAATAGCTCTAATTCTTCACACAATTACTTGTAATTGTAATTATAACATTACCAACTGCAATTAAAATTAAAAATGCTCTAGCACCAATTAGAATTAATTCCAATAATTTTCATCAAATTTGAAAAATTTATATCGGATATGTGTATGTAATTCCATTACTATCTTATACATAGATATGTACACACACACACATATGTACATATATATTAGATACTAGAATTGACGCAGCTAAGCATTTTTTTCTAGGGTTGACAAAATGTTCAGTGTTAATGCCTTTGTCTATATGCCTGTAATTATTATTTACGTATTTGCATCATCTCTTTGTTTCTGTGGCTAATTTCTAACACATTTTATTTTGTTTTTAAAAAGGCAAAATTATTCAAAGTTAATAATAAGTCAATAATTAATACGCATGTAAATTTCCACATATGTATATACATACTTACATAGCGAGTACATACATATAATGCAATATACATACATATATATATTTACATATTCCCACTTGACCTGAGATTCGATATAAACGAATGTTCGCTGAAGCGAAGAAATTTCGAAGCAAAACTCTTCGATATTTCTTCGTGAGTCTAAAAAAAATCGAATATTTTTTCGAATGTGGACTATAGATAGCCTAGTGGATGTGCGTTATTCTGTTAAGCAAGAGGTACCGTGTTCGAATCTGTCTGACCGCATCGTTAGTTAAAGAATTAAAATAACTCATATGTACATATGTGCAATAATTGAGCAGAAAAAAATTTGCCACGATAGCCTAGTGGATGTGTGTTAGTCTGTTAGCCTGGAGGTACCGTGTTCAAGTCTGATTTACTGGAGCGTAAGTTAAAGAATTAAAAGATAAATAAAATAAATAAATAAAAAAATTAAGATAATAATCTTGAAAAATTGCTTTTGCTCCTGTCTTTTTGCGATATCGAAATTTGTTCGATATTATATTTAATCCTTTAATTCTCAGTGGAACATAGGGCCGCAACAAATGTTCGCCATTGAATTCTATCAGTAGATATCGTTTTCATCTCACTCCAGGACACACCATGCTCAAGCAGCTCGTTCTCAATTTAGCGCCTCCATGTATTTCGCAGGTCTACCAGGTCTTCTGGATCCTTGAGGGTTATATTCAACGGACTGTCGAGTAAAATCATTCGCTGGCTTTCTCATTGCGTGTCCTAACCAACTAAATTTTCGCAATCGGATGCTCATACTTAAAGGGGTTTGATTGGTTAATTTCCACAAATCCAGATTTGATATCGTGGCAGGCCAGAATATCCTATGTATACGTCTGAGGTAGCGGTTTACAAAAGCTTGCATGCAGCTCATTTCACTACGCGAAATATTCCAGGTTTCACAACCATACAAAAGCACAGGTTTCAAGTTACTATTAAAAACCTTGATTTTGGTGTGATTTGAGATATTTTGCGATCTCCAGAATTTATTAAGCGTGCCATTTGCTTGCCTTGCCTTGCAAAGTCTATTCTGTATGTCTTCTTTGCTGCACCCACTTTTTGAAATTATACTCCCCAGATAGCAAAAGGTTTCAACATCGTCAATGGGTTGGCCCGAGAGCTGGAAGTTCTTGTTGCATGAATAATTTATGCGCATTGATTTGGTTTTGCTGATGTTAATTAGTAAGCCAGCTTTTGCCGCACGTGTAGCAAAGGCTTGAATCTTAGATTGCATGCTAGAGAAGCGGTGGGATAGAAGACAGACATCATCTGCATAATCAATATCATCTAACCTATCATGAAGGCCCCACGAAATACCATGATGCATATCCATACAGTGGTTCATAACTACGTCAAGTACTATGTTAAACAGTAGTGGAGACAAAACACAGCCTTGTCGAACACCTACATTTACACTGATGGGTTTGCTTGCTGAACCCTCATGGAGTATGGAGCAAAATGCGTTATTGTATAATTTCTTAATGAGATTAATTATCTTCTCGGGAACTCCTTAGCATCTTAAAGCTTCCCATATCGCATTGTGTTGCAATGTGTCGAATGCTCGTTTGAAGTCAACGAACACTAAGTAAAGGGGTGAGCGCCATTCAACCGACTGTTCCACAATTACTCTCAAGCTGTTGATGTGATCAATACATGATTTGTTTGGTCTAAAGCCCGCTTGTTCTCGTCTTAGGTGTGGTTCAATAATGGATGAAATGCGATTATTCGATATTGGCTCACTTTTAATATTGCTAACGAACCTTCGAAATCGAATGTTTTTTGAAACAAAACTGAGCGACAGGTAAACTTTTTTCTATTCATTTTTGGGTGTCATTCTCGATAGTTTTACACGATAAATGCGCGAGATATATTCGAAATTGATATCATTAACGAAAATCGTGGTCAAGTGGGTTGGACCAACTCTAATTAAACATCTGTTCAAAAATATATTTATATGAAATTTACCAATAACATTTATACAACCTACAAGCAGGGTTGTCAGATTTTTCCCGACCTATTTCGCCAAATTGGTTTTAAAAATCGCCAAAAGTCGCCAAAATTAATTTTATGTAGTTTTTCTTAATGTATACTTGATAATAAATTTGTTTTTATATAACACTTTTTTAACATATATTTTTATAAAATGATCGTATCAAAATTTAGCCGAAAATCGCCAAAGGTAGAAATAAAATCGCCATAAATTATTTCTTGTAAATTTTTCTCTTCCAAATTCAAACCCCATTAATGATTATTGTTATTAATATAAAAAAACCACCAATATCACATTGTTTTAATTTCTTGCAGACGAGTTTTGGTGGAATCTATTTTTTAAAATACTCTTTAAACAAAGTAATTTTCCCGAATTATACAAATTTTTAACTTCAATTTTGTTAAAAAATAGCCATAAAAATCGCCAATAAATTTATTTATCGCCAGAAAAATCGCCATGTCGCCAAATCAAAAATTTAGACGCCAAACAAGTTGAAAAATCGCCACATTTGGCGAGAAATCCCCACATCTGACAACCCTGCCTACAAGTCATAGAGCCAGGCCTGCCATATTTGCCAATTTATCGGCATTTTGCCGATTTTTTGCCTCAATATTATCAAAGTGCCGATTTGCCGATTTTTGCTCCAAAAATGCCGATTTTTGATAAACACTTAAAACAGGGTAACTTTGTTTGGTTTAGTATAATTTATTAATTTTGGGCAACACTGCAATACTTGTTACATTAAAAAGATACAACTTTTAAGGCTCAGTTAGCCGACCGTAACGTTGATGTAGTTGCATGTGCTGATCGTTTCTGTCTCATAGCTTTTCAATGTGACAGAAACGATCAGCACATGCAACTACATCAACATTTTCTACATTTACGCTCGGCTAAATCAGCCTTTAGGTTTATTTACAATTACCAAGGATATTATTTTGCCGACATGTCTAACGGCAGATAAAATCTGAGACTACCAGACAATCAACCAAGTTGTATAAACTCCCCTCAGACATTTGCAAATCAGTCGGCCGCTTTCTGGTACGATGTTTCTGCAAATATTTTGAAATATATTTCGATAAATTTCCTTTAAGACATTTAACAGAACAGTTTGAACATTTTCTGTTCTACGCGTTACGACTTTTGGCAGTCACTTCTGCATATTGTCTGATTTTAGTTTTTGCAATAGTTTTCATTTATCTCTTTAGTGTTTGCGCATAAATGTTTGAATTTTTAAACTTATAAAATATGGGTAAATGTTTTCTGATGAGCTGCCATTGACAGCAGATTCTATTTGCGAATTTAATACGACATATCCGATAAATTTCAAATTTTAGCTCCGACTTTTCGCAGATATTTTCTAATTTTTTGTCAGACATTTTTCCGACATTGTTCAGACATGCCGAAAATTCCTTTCGAATTTCCCCAGAAAATTCTGCAGGATTTCTGCAGAATTCTCTGAGCAAAGTTTTTAAAATTTCCTCAGACAATTAGTTGCAATTTTTTGTCAACAATTGAATTGAAATTTCTTTTTCTATTTTGTTTTCATTGATATGTTATAAAAATTAGTTAATGCTGAATTGTTTTGTTTTGTTATTTTTTTGTTAACAAAAACATGTTTTATTGTATTTAAAATAAGTATTTTGAGTTTGCCGATTTCTTGCCGATTTTTTAAAACAGAAGTGCCGATAATGCCCATTTTTGATCAAAATCATCGGCACCCCTGCATACAGCAGGTTATCCATTCACAATAGTGTACCCGATTCGGTTTGTTCTGTATTTCATGTGAAATTGAAATGTGGGAAATTATCAAAGCATTGTTGTTGCAAATTAATATTTATAACAACAATGCTTTGATAATTCCGCACATATTAATTTCACATGAACTACAGAAAATACGCAAATATAAGTATGCAGCAAAATTTTTTGCTATTGTTTTAGAAATATAACATATTTTTCTGGGCAATTAGAATGTGCTAAGCACGAGAAAACATATTTTTCATTTTGACCATTATCCAGATAACGGTACATTGTTTTTTTCGATGTGTACTTTCATTTAAAGCGTCAAAGGATGGATCGATTAAAGTGATCTATATCTTGCTTGAAAGGCTATAAATTTATGCGTCGAATAGTGGATAATTGATCGGATACAAAATGGCTAGTGTTTTGGGCATACTTTCCATCATAGACCACTTTAATCGAATTAACCTTTGACTCTGGGTGGCGCTTTAAAGGGAAGTATATGTATAGAAAAACATAAATGAATTTAATTTTTTATTTTTCTCGTATTTAGCACATCCTAATTACCCTAAAAAAATGCATTAGAAACTTTATACCTTTTGCACGTAAAGCAGTGTACGTAAATAATTTTTTTTAGAAACTGTTTGCAGTAATTACTTTTGAAGTAAGCATTACCTTTTTTTGTGACACATCATTAATTTCGCCAATTAAATTTAATTAAAATTATTGAAACTAACTACCATAACATTTATAAGAAATTATTATTGAGCTCCTGTCAATTACTAATTACAATTGCGTACGCTTAATAAGTAATTGTACTCGTAAAGCGGTTCGACCTCCATACGAAAAATAAAAGTTGTGCCGGTAACCCCCTAGAATGAAAGATAGTCAATGAAGTTTCTAAAAACAAAATTTTTTTGAAACGCCCCAAATTACAGCACTTTTTGTTTTTTTATATAGCGCAGCCACTTAAAGTCCGATCTCATTATGTCGCATATCGTTGTTCATGGCTTAAATATATGTAGCTTAATTTTTGCCTTCGGTGATTTTTGAATCCGATATCATATTTTGGGCTCCATTTATGCCATTTCGGATCCTTCTCTTCTAATGTCCATTTTTTTGCACGACATACAAAGTTTTAGAAGGAGTTTTTGCCACGTGCAAAAAATTGAACATTAGGAGGGAAGGATCCGAAATAGCATAAGTGGCGCCCAGAATTTGATGTCGCCATAATGAACGAAATGCGATATGATGAGATAGGACTTTAAATGGCGGCGCTATATGTAAAAAACTAAAAGTATTGTATTTTGGGGCGTGGCGAAAAATTCTTTTTACTGTATTGGAAATGTCATTCGCATATCTTTCATTCTAGGGGTATATGTACTGGTATATGCTTAAGCAAAGCAGTTGTTATTTTATTTATGTACACTCTAAAACATTACTTGAAATATAGTATCATATATTGTATAAATTTGAGTTGAAAAATTCTGGTTGTAGATATAGTACATTTTGTAAGTGTTGGTATGTAAATATTGTTAACTTATAAACAGAATTCTAAGGCGTTTTCTTCTTTTAATAAATTTAATGAATTAAGAAAATATAATTCATACATTTCCATACAAAGAAAAAACCTTTCAAATTAAATAGATTTAGTGCAAGTGAAAAAATTTTGCATAAAGTATAATACGGCTATGGCTGAATGGTTGCTACGATACTCTATCAGGTTCTAAGCTGCACAGAGCCAGTACAGAGAATGCTTGTCTAATTTTAGGTCGATAATAACCAGTAAAGTGTTGCCGACTATTATCGACCTAGTTTTTAACAAAAGTGTTTTAGAGTGAATCTAGGCGCACGGTAGGGCGCCAGGCCGAGTTCCGGCCACACAGTGTGTATATTAAACGAAACCATTCGAGCTGTTTTTACCCCGCTCATGACCTTGCTCCACTTATTCATAATATAATGAAACTTAAAACATAAAGTTTTCCTACAGAGGTAACCTTATAGGTGAAGTTTGAAAGTTCTATCATAAAAGCTTCCCGACATATTACGGTGTAAAAAGTGCATGTATTAGTACAACGACCCTCTCCACCACAATCATCTGGGTCTTAAATGGGTTAAATTATTTTATATGGAATAGACTTTTTTCTTGCATGAAACATAATTTAAATTTAGAAATATTTAACACATTTAGCTGAACTTATTTCATTTGATGCAATACTTCTGTTATCAACCAGAAGGTCATTGTATTTGAATTTCTTTTCTTAAACAACAAAGATTTAAAAAGTTAGATGTTTGAGCTGTTAATCTCATAATAACAACCAGTGTTGTCAATTTTTAAAGATAACGCGATGGGGCGGTCTCTTTTATTAAATATCATATACTAAATATTCTGTATTCAAACAAATTAGAGTAAACTGAAATTGATAGATTTTTAAAGAAGTTCAGTTTTCAAGCAATCAATCATATACAATTGTCATACATACTGTAAAAAGCTAACCACTGACCATTTCGTTAAAATTAATATAAGCAGCCGCGGATCCAGCTCGAGCTTTGGGTGGGGAGACTTCTATATAATGTAATAATTTGCTTTCATTGAAACTATTAACCATTCAGTTCATAATCGCAATCATCTAAAAAGGGCAAAGTTTAGCCCGAAAAGAGCTGAGTTAGCATCACTGCTATCAGCATTTTAATATATATATATATATATATATATATATATATATATATATATATATATATATATATATATATATATATATATATATATATATATTTATATATATATATATATATATATATATATATATATATATATATATATATATATATATATATATATATATATATATATATATATATATATATATATATATATATATATATATATATATATATATATATATATATATATATATATATGTATATATATATATATATATATATATATATATATATAATATATATATATATATATATATATATATATATATATATATATATATATATATATATATATATATATATATATATATATATATAAGAATATACTTTGCACTCGTCTTAAAATGAAAACATTAATTGTAAAGAAATTCGCCACTTTATAAATATATGTGTTAATTTATATATTTGTTAATTAATTAATTTGTTAAACATTTTTGGAACAATCAATAATAAGCGACTAAAAATAATTAATTTCAATTAATTAGACATAATCAGCAGGCTTTGGGATAAGAAAATTAGATTTTAACTAAGCAAACCTAATATAACTTAGAAGAGAAATAATGTAAATCGAATTCTTAATTAAATAAATTTTTCAAAAACTTGTTATTTGTTGTAGGTTAAGACAGTCTCTCTATACGCCTGCAATTCGTTGGTTTTTATGCCTCCAACCCATTACTAAAAGTATGTTTTCCAGCAAACGTCTCGCAGACTTCTCTCACGTCTCTAATATTATAGTGAATTCATCACTTCTTTCCAGCCTCTTTTCATTTGTTTAATTAATAAGTTTTATTTATTTATTTTTTATTTTATGTGTGACATTAAAAATGAAACCAAAATGTAATAAAAATGAAGTCAAAATGAGTGTTAAGCATAAAAACAGTTTTGTCACAGTTTTGTAGCTGATCGAATTTTGTCGGTTCCATGTGCAAACTTAAGAATCGATTATAGAAGCTGAATGGCGTTGATGGGCGTAACTATTTTATTGCTTATAGAAAAACGTGATAAAAAATTTCATTTACTTAATATGGACTTAATAATAATACGGTAGGGGTTTTTTTTTATCAAAACTAAAAATACAAGCGATTTTCTAGGAACTATAAAAACTAATTACATAATATTATTTATATAACACAGGGGAACAAAATGAACATTTTGGTTTGGTGCAGCGAAAGCTGTAATTGTTAAAACATATATGGCACATACCATTTTCAAAACTACCTTTAGTATTTTTCGGTCAGCTCTAGTTTTTAAATAACGCGGATTTTAATTTCGACAACCACTACACTGTCATCATCAGCGTCCTTTGTTCTCTTTTACAACGTTTGATCGTATATACTATATAGTTAGCTATGCATTTCTATTTTAAGGATGTTGAAAATAAACTCAAATTTTAAGCTAATCTCTAAATAATTCGTTGCATTTTGAACTAATTTTTTATTTCAATTAAAAACTTTGTTCCCTGTAACACCTTGTATACGTTGCATAAATATTTTGGTAAGAATTTTTGTGATACACAATTTTATTAAGGTTAAATCTAAAGTAGATAAACTTCAACATCCTTCAAAGATCAGCCAGATATGCCGCCACTAAAAAGTCTATTCCCCTATGTAACTAATATGCGATACGATTTCTTGTGTTGCAGTTTATGCTCACATTATATAGCCATTTTTGACAAAACCTATACAAGAATAAAGTTATCCGAAGAAATTTATTATTCAGGGTTTAGTTCGTTCAATTTAATTTTTGCAATTAAATAATTTTTTATTAAGAAATAATTTTTCAAAGCATGTGGCAATTGAAAAGTACAAAGACCAATTTCTTGACTTTTGTAAGGGTCGAACTGAACATCGATGTTTTCGGGATTAACCACAATCTAATCGTCAGAGCTCTCTATACTCTAGGCTACTCAGCCCCCAAAGTCAAGCAGTAAATATCTGTCATTAAACCAAATTGCATTAAAGCTCTATGTATCCTGGCTTTTAAGCTTATTTTATGGTGGCTTAGAAATTTACCAAACTTGGCACTTATCCTAATCAACAACCACACTTGTGCTTTTTGTTTATATTTCTCACCCAAGATTGAGAAAGCTCCTTTCTCTAGTTCTCAGGGCTTAAATATGTTTTTGTTTTATCCGTATTACACGGGAAACTATCTAACATATCTTTTTTACTATGTGCCTCTAGTGTTAATAATTAAAGTTGTGTGTATTTAGTCGAACTATATGGGTTTTATCCAAAGAAATTTATTATTCAGGCTTTAGTTCGTATAATTTAATTTTTGCAATTAAATTATTTTTTATAGAGAAATAACTTTTCAAAGCATGTGGCAATTGAAAAGTACAAGGACCAATTTCTTGACTTTTGTAAGGGTCGAACTGAACATCGATGTTTTCGGGATTAACCACAATCCCATCGTCAGAGCTTTCTATACTCTAGACTACTCAGCCTCCAAAGTCAAGCGGTAAATATCTGGCATTAAACCAAATTGCATTAAAGCTCTATGTATCCTGGCTTTTAAGCTTATTTTATGATGGCTTAGAAATTTACCGTACTTGGCACTTATCCTAATCAACAACCACACTTGTGCTTTTTGTTTATATTTCTCACCCAAGATTGAGAAAGCTCCTTTCTCTAGTTCTAAGGGTTTACACATGTTTTGTTTTATCCGTATTACAGAATAAAGTTATGTATTTGCGGATGTACACAATCCATATTTTGTTAAAATGAGATCAATATTTTGGGATCTACAAGCATTTAAAGTTGCTAGAAATACATGCACACATAGTACACATGCATGTATTGTATGAAAAATTTTTCGTTTAAATATTAACTGTTATTTACTGAAACAAGTTGGGAAAATTTTTAACTTTTTACCCTTTTTCCTAGAGAAAAATGTTGTTATAGAACGCCAAAAAGGATATTTTTCTTAGCCTCGTTTCCAATACGATGATTAGGAATCGAAAAAGAGAACTTCTTGCAATGACAACCAACTCTATGTAAAAATCATCGTAAACTATACATTTTCATGACTTCTTTGGAGTGTCTTTTTTTGTTGTGTAATTATTCAGCAGATACAGCGACAAAAAGTCTCCCTTATCATCCGACATCAAAGAACAGAACTTTTAATATTGATAAATTTTTAATTCGATTTTTCTAAATTTTTTCTAGTTTTTGATAAGACTACATGCTCTGTTATTGCTACGTTTTTAGACATTTTCATAGAAACTTCTCCTCAGGTTTGTTTGTAATGTAATAAAAAGTGGAGTGAATGCGTTTTTATCCAGTCATGGAATTTTCTTATGAATGTAATGTGAGTTTGCACAGCGCAAGCAATACACACTTATTAAGGCAAACCTCCTAATATGTAACTGGTGTTGCTAAGTTTACATATTTATTAGGCGATGTTGCTTAGTAATTGATGCTTCTAAGTTTGTTTGTTGCTATCTACACTTGTCACTTCGTAACAATATAAGACCGTTTAACTAAAAATTCATTTCATCTATTTTTTATTTATATTTGCATTTTCTTGCATTATGATATTGTTCAAAAAAAAAAAAACTCACACTAAAACGACGGCTAAGAAAAGGAGTCCCATTGATCACCGATATGTGCACATAAAAAACAAACAATTACTTCACGATTGTCACAAAAATATGAACGCAAAATCTTATAAAACTTAATATGTAATAATTCGTAGTTTTCCAAGCACAAGTCTTAATGCATGCGGAAGTATAAACCGAAAAAGAAACATACAATCAAGCAACTTTTATTACTTGAAACAAAAGACATATTTCAAACTGAAGTTTTGTTTTGCGAAAATACAACTTTAATAAAATAAAAATTAAATAAAACACAAAAACTATTAAGCAAATTTGCATTTGAGGTCAATGACACAACCTTCGTGCAAATATTTATTTCTTAAAAAAACCAAAGCAAAACAGAAAATCACATAAAAGTTTCAACATCTATACTTAATATAATTGTGCATTTTTTTAAACCAATTTGTGACAAATAATGAAAAGATATAAAACAACTATTTTATACATACATTATAAATATGTACATACATATATAGTTTCCAATACATATAAAGCCAATTATATATGTCAATGTCTTTCTCAATTTTTTTCAATTTCTTTTGCAAACACAAATATATAAAGTAGACTTATTGATGTTTTGAAATTCTAAGGACATGGCTAATAAAGTTTTAAGCAATTTATAGAAAGCATAAATAAACCCATATGCATTTGTTCAATTCACAACCTATTGTAGGACTTGTAGGTTGTATAAATGTTGTCAGTTTCCGCATAAAGATCCCTGCAGGAAATGTTGTACCAATTGTCTTGAAGGTACTGTGGTCCTATGACTGGTGAAAATGGTAATAGTACAAAATAATTCCAAGTCGTGAGCGGCGAAAAGAGAACATATCACAATATTTGAACCAAAATATTAGCAAAATATACACACTCATTTTACAAGATTTTTTCCAAATTAAAAATATTTGTTTAAAGTACTGTATTAAAGAGCCCATCACAGGACAAGTAGATTAAGAACCAATCACTGAGTATCTTAATTATGTCAATTGAGCCCCTCCGATGACAACGACATGTAAAAGTTAACGGTCCCTTTCATATAAAGTTCCAGAACTCGTACCGGTGTTAGTCCTTACGTACCCTCTAGGGATGTTTCTAAACCAAGGAAAAAACTTTGTATTGTGTTGCAATTACCAAACAGCATACTTCTCAACAGTAGTTAAATCAATTACTTACTAGTAAATAATCAAGCCATTTATTCTCTTACCGTACATACCCTGTGGAAAATTTGGTGACAAATGATCCAAAAGTACTCATCCTATGACTTGAGAAAATGAGACTGTTACCGAAAATAATGAGTAGTGAATGGCGAAAAAAGGTATATTGTGTAGATGGTCACATATTAAAAATTTTTAGTCAATTTAGTTGGTACTCCGGCTAGTATTGTAGTAAACGGCACTGAACAAATTCGATGCACCTAGATCTAAGGCCTATCACATAGTATCTATATAATATTAATTGCATCACTTCAATGAGACTGCCATGCCACTCACGAACCTGTTCCGTAACTATATTCAGATATTAACTCCAGCTTAACTGGCATTTATAACATTGAAATATAAGTTCCCCTGTAGTCGAGTGGGTAGTGTACTAGATTGTCATGCCGGAGGTTATCAGTTCGAATCCTATCAAAGACACCGCTTAAAAATAAAATACAATTTCTACTTGGTTTTGTAACAATAGAAAAATAAATTAACCGATTAAATTAATCGAATTATAGCTGAATTTGGAATAATATTTATATATAATCTATATTATTTTACACCGACTAGGACTCTATAAGATAGTTCAGAGACAAGTTACAAGGTGCATACAAAGTATCAATTAAGCCTATCCTAGGCCATCCCCATGTAAAAGTGGCTGGTCCGCTTCATAGGAAGTGATAGAACTCGGACTGGTCCCTACCACCTGGGGACAGGTTACGTGACTTCTTTTGTGTCAGTTCCATTTACCGTAGGGTATGATCAGTAGTTCAACCCCTAGCAAAGTAAAGTGATTTTTTTAAAGAATTGATATAAACACAAAAACAGTTCTAAATAGCATGAGTTCAATGCTTACCAGGGACATTTAACCTTTACTATGTTTGTGCTCATCGCATGTTTCTAAGCCAACCATGTCCAAGCCAAGCCTTGTCACTATATAAAATCGATACCATAAAATCAATATATGTATATGTACATGAAATGGCTTTCTGGATTGCTGAGAATGTATTGAGAGGGAATAGAAATTTCGTTTTTAAATTATTAGTTTCATGAGTTTTTAAATGCAATTTATTCGTGCTTAAATTTTTTAAACATTATTTCTACTAAAAGTGGAGAGAAATTTACTCTACCGGAATATTAAAATATTTTTTATTCCCCTTATTATGAAAGGCGTCATCAACGCCACATCAACATGACAGCAAAAAGTTTTCACTTGTCTACACTTTGTCGAAAACAATTGACTAATATTAACATGCTGGATTAATTTTATAAGTTTCAAAAATAGAAATTTTCCCAATTCTCATATTGCATGTGGCACACCCAAAAGGATTATCCCATTTGTGATTTGATGAGGAAATCGTTGGGATAGCCCATATACAAATTAATGACTTAACATAAGTACTTCCAAAGTGGGAAACTATTCGGAACTTGTTGAGAAAATCGAACACAGATTTTTAATCGTATATTTTGCTCATTTTCAACAGAGGTGATTGTCACATACTTTAGTCCCTTGGATAGCTTCAGCAATTTTAATTCAATGTTAGAGTTTGTTGTTTTCCCGATTGGAGCAAATTTTTTCAGGATTCTGATATTTCCCCACAGGAAACCAATCGGGTTCCAAATACCTTTCTGCGTTATATCGGAATTGGGATCCCAACTAAATTCCAAATGTGTTTGCATGGACATTTCTAATCGGGAGACTGTCAATAAGAGTAAATTGTTGTCGACAACGAGTATACAAGTGAGAATTGCTTACTGTCATGTTGATGTGACATCGACGTCGACTTCGACGTCGCCTTTCATAATAGATGGATTGTTATTTTAATGTTATTACAGTTGAAAAAGACAGGTAAAGTGAATTAAAAAAAATAAGTTTTATTTCCAATGCATTATGTGTTAAAAACGTAAAACAAAAACACTGTTTTTCCTCTCTTCATGCAAAATGGCGTGTCCGTAATGCATTCTGTTGATTTTCCACATTAAGACACTATGAATTTTAGCAAAAACGAGATTACATATATAACGGTTTTACAATAATCGCATTTGCTTATCTTATTCCACGCATCAAATTTTTGAAATGTATTAGAAACTATAATATTTTTTTAAATTTTTTGGTATTCAGCGTTACGATTTTTTAGTACGCTTCATTACTCAGTATAATTTGTGAATTTTGTGAACTGTTTACATAGTATTATATTGCAAACCTTTCATCAATCAGTCGTGGTTTGTATCCAAAAAACTGTATTGATTGTTATACATATTTTTTAATTTAATTGAAATTTTTTAGTGAATAACTACTAAAATAAATCAAAGAATATACATCTGTTTGTTTTCGAATTCAAAATATAGTAGGTATTCTGAAAAAATATTGAATTCGTACAATTTTTCTTATATATAATTTATTTATAAATTTTAAGACGATAAAAAAGTTAACATCAGTTGAAGGGTAGAGGACGATATAAAGAACATTATCTGTTTGCGAATTTTTTTTTTTCTTTGAAAAAATTTTGCTTCTACCGCATTGTGGGTTCTTATATTGTCGATAAATGTATTAGGTAGGTCGTATTTTGCTACGAATAATTATTTGAAATTAACATAACTTTTAACATTGTTTGTCGATTTTTATTAAAATCCTTGCCCTCATGGATAAATGTTTGTAAATAGTTCTTTTAAAAGATAAGAGTTATTTATTTTCTCATGTAAACCCAAGTCAAAATTGAAAAAGTGCTCATATCTTTCAATTTCGTCCTGCGATTATTATCATATTTTGGGTTTAGTACATGTGTACTGCTTTTAGTACATGTATAGTGCTTTCCTATACTCATTTTTAGTGGCATATTTTTTTGCAAGAATCATTTAAAAAATCTAAAAATATAATTTTATTTCAGTATACATTGAATGAGCCGAAAACTGTAATAAAAATCATATCTTCTGATATTTCCTTTAGTTGCATTGGTAAACAAAAAAAAAAACATAAAATATACGTTTAGGACAGTGGTGACCATTCTCTCAATTTCCTATACTCGCGAGTGTAGGCTGTTTTTTTTAACCAACAATACACGTACACTGTGTGTGAGATATACAGCCTATCTCTTCAGCCGCGAAGCACATACTCAAACAAAGAATAAGTTTTTGTATGTATGGCCACCACTGGCTTAGAATAAGAGTCAGCCATATATATATTTTACTTTGTTATTTTTCGATTGAAAAGTTCTTCGCATCATTAATGACAAGACACAATTCAAAAACTATTACGAAGCGTTTGCCATTCAGTATGTAATAAAAATTATGCATACTTTTAGGAAAGACAAATAAAAACTAGACCGAAACTCCACATATTGCTAAAAATCTTATATGTATGAGCTTTGCGTGTTAATTCGATGTACAAAAACGCTGTAAAATCGATATACAAAATGAACGGAATCTGAAGAATGAAAAACAAAAACATTCATAGAGCAAGTAGGGCACTGAAGCCATTCCGACCGGAATGTGTGATAAAGCTGTAAATCCAACTAAAAATTACTCTATACAGTTTGCCAAGAGAAAATGATCGCTAAGGAAATTTTTTCCAAATACCATTCATTGAAGATATAGCATACATTTTTTTTCTAAATCCTTTATTACATAACCACCCAGCTTAGATGAAATATCAAACTCTTTTAGCAGACTTTATCACAAACAACGAATGCGATTTAAAATGTTAGGCCTGAAAATGTTTCTCCAATCTTAAATCGAATAAACAAAGGTATCATTTTCACTAACGAATACTCATTATGATAAGACTCTGGCAAGAGCTTAAATTGGCTAGTAGCATTTTTAAAGCAATTTGAAAAATGTTGTCTAATAAAAACCATTGCATTATTCAACTTTCAAATTTACATTAAAAATTATTAAAAACAAAATATATTCCATTCTTATCGCAAGACGTTGTGTGAAGCCTTTAAAGTACATCATTCACAATTAAGACAAACTGGTAACATTTCGTTTATATAAAATCCCAAATATTGCAAATTTATTCCAGTTAATACTGTACGAAATTAATGATTTCTAACGTTTCATATCACACAAAGCAATAAAGAAAAAAACAGAAACAAGTTGTACAAGTTCTAATTTTATACTTGAAAAAAATTTCTTTGTGCTTTTTTCTTCATATTTTCATTCAAATTCAAGTGCAATTTCATTAATTAATGATTAAATTATTTATAATATTGACCTTGAAAAAGTGAAATGTTGTCATCTTCAGACATCACAATACAATTTTTTTTGATTGAGCAAATTTTTTACATTTTGCATAGCGATATTAACAATATTTTATCCAGTAAAAAAAGTTTCAATTTGCAAAAGTAAGACAAAACAGTTTATCTAATTAGACTGGCAGACGTTTCATTTGATTATGCGAGCAGGTTTTTTTTAGAATAACACAGCGTGATAATGAAGAAGTACTTTTAAAATGTCTTAAGTCATGCTGTAGGGCTGATTGAGTAGTTAGATCATTTTGTAATTTTTATATATATCTGTAAACCTTCAAAATCTGAATTTATCGACATTAAAATATTTCTTAGGACCCTTCGCAGACTACAAACTTGTTAACAAATTAATTTTTGTAGCAATTTTTAATTTTGATACTGTTTTCAATAGGAAAGGCAAAGTATTTTTAAAAGTGCCTCAAATGGTTCCATTTTGTCACACAGTGTAATTATCAGCTATTTTTCATCAATAAGTATAAATGAATAAAAATATTTGCAAAATTTATTTTGTTATAAAAAAGAAAAGATTATCTCTAATGGAATGTATTTCTAATAAGTTTATTGACTTAAGGAAACATTGTGGTCAAACAAATGATTTTTATTTAAACGAATATAAAGAACAAACAATTATTTATACATTCAAAAATTTTTATTTGTCGTAGGCTTAGCTATTCTATATGTATGCATTTCAAATTAATTTTTAAAACTATCTCAAATGAATTTATTCAATATAAAAAAAAAATTAAATCTGTATATTTCTTAGCTTTTTTTTTGTTATACTTCAAGACGAAAAGAAATGTTTTGTTGAGTGATATAAAATTTATTTTTTGTTATATATCAAAAAATTTTTGTCTGGGCCATCATCATCATCCATTAAGCATTTATGATATTTCACTGTGTTAAATGTGTTCTAGTCTGACTGTTGATCTAAAGACTCTAAAAAAATGAATGGGAATTAACTCAACGACTTTAAGGAATTCAATAAAAAATCTTCAGTAAACAAACTTGGTACAATCGCACTCCTGAATGATAGCAAAATTCATTGTTGCTGTTGTTATTTGTATGTATGTATGTCGTCATCGGTGTTGTTTTTTAAGGCACAGTTTTTCTTGTTTTTTGTTTGGGTTTGCGTCCTAAATAAAAATCAAACAAAAAATTCATTGATTCAGTAAAGAACATATACTGAAAATGAAAGTTATTTTTAGACAAACGTTTGTTTGAAAATTTTCTGGTGATAATTTTTTCTGTGAATTTGGGGTCGCCTAACACGAATATGAAATTAATTAATTTTTTTTAATGCGCGTTTTTGCGACATTCGCGAAAAATATGTGGTTTTATATATTTTTTTTAATTTTTAATTTATTGGCAAAAATTCCGAGAACGGTTCATCTGAACAAAATAAATTTTACACTGTGAAATAAATATATTTCTGTTCTTTTAGCCAGTACTACTTAAAAGTAAAAAAAAGTGAATTTTTAGACGTTTTTCCAAAAACTATCATATAAAATTGTTCCTTAAGATGAAAAATTATGTTGTGTATTATTGTTTTCCGGCTGTAAGTTAAAAATAATTTAATGACGAACACATGGTGTATAAAATCACTAAATTCTGATAAGAAATAAGGAAGTTATTAGCCTGTAAACGGATATATAATTTTCCATACAAAATTAATTGAATTCAGTTTGTGATTTCTGTTATCGAAAACAATTTTATATGGGAAATTAAATCAAATTTGTTCATTTAATGTCTATTAATTTTCTTATTTTTTGTCAGATCTTCTCGATTTTAAGCTTCTTTTATCCGGTACATAATTGTATTTTGCGTGTAGGCTTAACAGAAATTATAAATTTTTTTTTCTATATTAATGAAGCAAATGAAGATAATATTAAAAAAATTTGTCTAACTTCCATCCGTGGTAGAGGGCTAAAAGATATGTCGAAAAAAATTAACAAAATTTTGTTTTTGTATATAATTTAGCTAGATGCAACATTCTGGAGGTATTCGATATCGATTATATGACTTTTTATGTTATCTTTTATACTATTATCTCTTATTTTTTTCGAATATTTGAACGAATGACGAATAAAAACTTTCATTTGAATAACCATGTTAAGGCCACAATTTTTATTATATTATATCACTTTTTTCATTTTTTTTAAGGTACTAATAGACATTTCATCTTCGGCCAAAATCCTTCCTACATATTACTTCTTCGATTGAATAAAGAAAACTTCTCTTGACATATTTTGTCATTGGGCCCATATCATTCTTGTTTGGATCTTGATTGAAGCTATCAATTTGTATAATGTGTAATTTATGCAAATGACAAAGAGAATGGAGAAGTTGTTGATCCGTGACATTTTTTGGCTTAGAATACTTTTTACAATTTGGTTTTTCTTAATACAAGATGGATAATGCAACATTTATTTTCATATACTTTTTATTGTATGTATATCCACATCGACATAATGTCGATGGGCATTATATCACTGAACATTATGACATGCCACCAGGTAGAAAACATTTTTAGGACTCGCTTAAGGAATCTATTCTTACTTATTTGTATTTAATGTGGATACTTAAGTCTGTGATTATCACACCTGGTTCATAAGGTTATCCGAGACGTCGGACGCATGCGCAGTGCCCGTAGGCGATATAAGTAAGCACTTATAGCCTATACCTATTTTTGATGTGTACACTTCTATACGCTAGGGGGTAAAAATCTTTTTCACAATACAATCACAAATTTTGAGTAAGATTAATATTAGTTGAGTTAGATTGTAATAACGCGGTGTGAGCTGTGCATCAGTGTATTAGTGTAATCATACGGACAACAAGAACCCTGCAGCTAAATGTGCAACTAGTTACGTTTTGGGACTGTTTACTAGTTGTAGCGTTACTAGTCAACAAATTTTTGTCATCTTACTAGTTGTAATGAGGCTAGTAACGATAGTAGTCAAACAACAACGTTTTGGAACAGTCTTACAACTAGTTGTAATGATACTAGTAATTTAAATTATTTTTTAAAAATTGACATATTTTCAGGCGTAAATACATAAAACAAAATTTTAGCTCTAAATATAATAAGTAGAAAGTGGCTCAGTGGATAGAGTACATGCCTTGAAATATGAGGACCGTGTGTTCATACCCCGGCTGAGCCACATTTTTTTTAATATTTAAAAAGCTATAAAAAAAGAAACTAGTAAGCGCACTAGTCTATAAAAACTAGTATTTCAACTAACATATAACTATGTACAAATGGACTAGTTGGCTCCTATGACAACCTAACTGTTAAAATCGATAGTTCGATATATGGAAAAAGGACAGTTAGGCAACTAGTCTGAATAAAAAAGCAACTAGTATATTTCTAACCACATACTAGTCATTTTGTCTGCAGGGAAGTACAGAGAAACTTAACAGCTGCATAGAAATACACTAACACTGGCAAAGGGAGTCTCAAGGTCAAACTCCTGCAGTAAGGTCGTACGTTTTTTGGTTGGTGCTGTGTTGCCGTGTTTTTGAATTGAGTGAGTATTTCGGCGTTGCCGTTTTTGATTTTTGCCGGGAACTTCTGGGATTTAGGGGATTTTGGGTCCAGTTTTTCTGGATTCAGACCCGGTTCGTACCGGTTTTTGAACCCGGGTTTTTTGAAGAAAAACCGGTTTTTTGGTTTTACCGAATTTGTTGCTGAGCTTGGTGCGATATTTGGGTGACGGTTTATTGACTGCGTTTGTCTTTGACTGTTGGTTATTTTGCTGTTTAACTGCGGTAATTCCAACTATTTTGTACGGGTATATTATTTTTTGCTGGTGGATAAACAATACTATTATTTATGTCTGCGGGGAAGGGGAAGGGCGATATGTCTGGTTTGAGTGAGTCAGAGGTGTCTGATGCGAAGCTTATCGGTTTGAGCGATTTGTCGGGTGTGGAGGAAGGTACGATGGTGAAAAAGACGCGGTTGAAGCCCGGTTCGCCGACGTTGAAACGAGTGAATGATTAGAAGAATGTTTCGGTAGAAGGTGAAATGTTTCATTTCTAGAAGTTTACACTTCTCCCCTGTAATCGGACTCACATTATTTTTTTTTTTTATAAAACTTACCGCTTACGAAAAAAAAATCTTAAGCTTTTTAGCACACATAGAATTTTTGCGGACTGTTTGTAATGGTGTACCTAAGGGCTCTACCAAAATTAAACTTTCTGGGAATTTTTGCAATTAAAAATTTTTATTTTGAATGGACTATATTGTTTCTGAACTTCACAAGTTAAGGGTAAGATTCGCACAGTCCAACGTAATGACTTCAATTGTTTAATATAAATACGTATTTATAAACAGAAAATAAATAAAATAAAAAATAAAAAGTAATGAGATTAAGATGCCGATGTTTTATGTATGTATGAGCTGCCATATTTTAATCGGATTGCTAATTCTCCAAATATTTTGCTTATATTTTAAGGTGTTCCTAATTGTATGGGAATATTCCATTCAAAATTTTATGCACTTGATTAAAATTACTATGTGCAATTTGAAATAAAATTGATGCATAAAACGTGTTTAGAATTAGTGATTTTTTTTGTCTCATTATCAGCTTTTTATATTCCGCTTATTCCTTGTTTATGCATATTTTATGGATTTCGAAATTAAACTTGTCCAATCAAACACATACTTGTACTCGTAATTATAAAGTAATAGAATGCAAATACACACTAAGCATTTCTAATTTAAATATGGATGGCGGTTATATTGTTACGAATATTGTTTTCACTAAGAAAAATATTATATCTCAATTTTATTTTCAATTCGTTACTTAATGATGCAACACTTATGATGACGGGGAGGTGTTGAATTTTAGATTGACCTTGTGTGGATATAAAAAAAAAGTACATACACACTTAGTAGGAATTTTGACAATAGATTAATTGAATTTGTCTGAGCTTAACAGCTAAATGGATCATTTCTCTGTAAGTACACTCTACACTGCAAATTGAGACCAAATGTTGTATATTAATAAATCACATGAACATTTGCAGAATCATATGCAGAATTGGATCAGTAGGAAATGATTTCAATTTTAATGTCAAGAGTAATTCAAGTTCAGAGAAGCCTACATAACAACCATGTCATAGATTATTTCAATATATTTTATTTACAATCAAATTTATGTCTTTTTCTTTTACTTTAGTATCTATTCGCTATTCTTATGTTATCAATTATTTTGAGTAATATAAAAATCATTGCAAGCTAAGTACATATTTATACAAATCAGCATGCGAGTTACATACAAACCACCTCACCAATTATACCGGCTGGCAAACTGTGGGAAAACGTACATACAAGTTTAAAGTTACATTTTATTTCCGTTCCCACATTTTGCCAGACAGCAACGTCAGCATAAAAAACTGTCGTTGCTCACATTAAGTTAGAATTAAAAATTATTGTAGTTAGTCTTAAGATTCAAATCAAATAAAAAACACTTAAAAGTGTAAAAACGGGTGTTTTTAATCAACACATTATTGGCGCAGTCGGAAACGGATTTAATTTCTAAAGAAATTAATAATAAAGAACAAATAAAATCTCTAACATAACTAATAATTAAATAAAAGTTAAAAGAAAAAAAAAACAAAGTTTAAATAATAAAAAAAAAAAAGATATAAAAAAAAAACCTAACGTTAATGAATAGAAAACAAAAATTCGACGAAAATCGCCATATAAACATGGAAGAAGAATTGCAGCAAAGAATTGTAGAACTTGAAATGGTTCTAAAACAGCAGGAGCTGAAAATACAATTACAACATCAACAATTAGAGCAACAACAGCAGATACAAATGCAGCATCAACAACAGCAATCGCAACATCAACAACAGCAGATACAAATGCAGCATCAACAACAGCAATCGCAAAATCAACAACAGCAGGTTCAGCAGAATCAAGTTCAAGGGTTTTATCTGAAACCAGAACACATAATAGCCGAATTTAGGAGAATAAGGCCGTTAGACAAAGATCATAATCTAAGGCAGTTTATAATGTCAGTCGAATCGACATTGGCTTTGGCAGGCGGTAATGATGACCTCATTGCTTATGGGTTGAGGATAGTGACGAACGAAAAACTGGAAGGAGATGCGGGCAAAATGGTTAGAGAGCTGACAGACGGAGCAACTTGGGAACAAATAAAAAATCAGCTTTTAAAAGGCTTGCAGCCGAGGAGAACTTATGGAGAGATTTTTAATTTTGCTAGAAATGCTAAAGTAAGTAACTTAAGTGAACTTTTCGATATATTTACTAAGGTTAAATATGAAATAAATGAATTATATGAATTAGATGTAAGAAGACCGTCAATATATAATCCTAATTGTGTAGACAGGGACTTGGTTGACTTGATGATTGAAAAAATAGATGGACCAATAAGGGCCCATATAGGTGAAGATGAAACTTTGACTAGTATAATGTCAAAATATACGAAACTTAAGCTTCTATATGATACTAGAGCAATAGCATTTGGTCATAGAACAGACTCGAAAAATAAAGATTTTGCAAAAATGAACAGGCAAACACCTAAGAAGATTTGGCAGGATTTCATGCCGCATAATAGCGAATTTCAAAAGAAAAACAATTTCAATTATAATTTAACAACGTCAAATACTAGCAGATTTCAAAATAAAAACAATAGCAATTATAATTTCCCCACGTCAAGTAATAATAGATTTCAAAATAAAAACAATTTCAATTATAATACTCAAATATCAAGTAATGGAGGATTCCAAAATAGAAACAACATCAATGATAGGTTACAGATGGGATCTAGTCATAATAGAAATTATCATAATACACAGCAGTCAGGTTTTTCAAACCAGAGGAAAAATGATCAGAATGGAAATTGTTATAACAGTGGACAAGAACGCCGAAGGAATTATTATGGCGAAGGACCGGAGCCAATGGAAATAGGTACCTTTCATCAGGAAAGTGAAGTAAATTTTCTGATACCGCCTCAAATACCAACTTGCCTATAGTAATAATATCAATAGGAAAACAGAGAATTAGAAGCCTTATAGATACGGGTTCTACAACTAGTGTAATAAAACGAAATAAATTAATTGAAAATTACCCGGAGCAGAAACTTGTTAAACCAATCAGATATCGAACCTTGAATGGATTTGGTGAAATAGGTTCTCAATTGGTTACACCTTTTCCCAAGGAATTTTGTTGTTTGGGAACACTCAGTTGGAAGATTGTTGATTTTCAAAATGATAGATACGATGCAATAATAGGCCAAAATTTTCTGGTACCCCTTAAGGCGATAATAAATAACCAACTCGAATATGTAGAAATCCTAGGTAATAAATTTTATTTCGAAAAAACGCACTACCCTTTTAATACTAATAATATATGTTCTCTCGAACCAATTCCACGAGAATCAATATTTGATAGGCTTAATTTTAGCCACTTCAATAGCGAGGAGGCAGAAAAAATTGCAAATCTTTTGAATGATTTTAAGGACCTTTTTTATATCGAAGGTGATAAACTTTCGGCAACAAACGAAATAGAACACCAAATTATTACTGATACTGAAAAGCCCCTTTATGCAAAGATATACCGCTACCCCCAGATCCACGAAAATGAAATCAGAAGACAGGTAGATGAAATGCTAAAAGAAAATATTATCAGAGAGAGCAACTCTGCATATAACAGCCCCTTATGGATAGTTCCCAAGAAAACCGATAATTCGGGGACGAAAAAATGGCGTATAGTTGTAGACTACAGGAAGCTAAATGAGCATACAATTGAGGATAAATATCCGATACCAAATCTGAATAGCTTACTAGATAGGTTGGGTAGAGCTCAATATTTTTCGACTATAGACTTGGCGAAAGGTTTCCATCAGATACTTGTCAGGGAGGAGGATAGAAAGAAAACTGCGTTTTCTACTCCATTTGGGCATTTCGAGTTCGTCAGAATGCCCTTTGGTCTACGGAATGCACCTTCGACCTTTCAGAGATTGATGAACACTGTGCTAAGGAACCATATTAACAAAACCTGCGTCGTTTATATGGATGATATCCTTATATTCGGTACTTCGTTGACAGAACATATTAGCAATATCAGGGCCATATTTAAAACTTTAAGAAAGGCAAAATTAAAGATACAAATCGATAAATGCGAGTTCCTACGAAAGGAAACTCAGTTTTTGGGTCATGTCTTAACGACTAATGGAATCAAACCAGACCCGAGTAAAATTTCAATTATACAAAAGCTTAAGCTTCCAACTACCGAAAAACAAATAAAATCATTTTTAGGAATGACCGGTTTTTACCGAAAATTTATCCATAATTACGCTAAAATTGTTTACCCAATGACAAGATATCTAAGAAAAAACGAAAAAATAGAAACAAATGATCCCAGCTATATTACAGCCTTTGAAAAACTCAAAGAACTTATTACAAATTCACCCATATTAAGATACCCAAATTTCAATAAACGTTTCAAAATTGTTACAGATGCAAGTAACAACGCAATTGGAGCTGTCTTAACACAAGATGGTCACCCAGTAGCATATGCATCGCGAACGTTAAATAGACACGAAACCAACTATGCAACAATTGAGAAAGAATTGTTAGCAATAGTATGGGGTGTAAAATATTTTAGGCCTTATATCTATGGGAAAGAGTTTGATTTAGAAAGTGACCACCAGCCCTTAAAGTGGCTCATGAGCAAATATTCTGGGAGAGATATAAGCCCGAGGTTGCAAAGATATCTTATCGATTTAGGGGAATATAAATTTAAAATAGAGTACATTAAAGGAAAGTGCAATTACATTGCCGACTTCCTAAGTAGAATTGATGTCGATACAAATGAAATAAATACATTAAAGCCAATTCGAGAAGATTTTATACATAGTGGAGAAACAAATAGTGAAACAGAATCTTTGGAAGTGCAAACGAGGCACTCACAGGAAGAAGACTTCGATGATGGTATAGGGATTTTGGATACTGTCGTCAATCGCTTTAAAGTTCAAATCATTGTTGTCGCTGAAAAAGAGACTAATATTAAAAGAGTTTTTGGCAACAAGCGAATTTTTATAGATAGAAATGACATTGAACAGGAAAATGTGTCCAATATTTTGAGGAGAGAAATTCCCAAAGGAAAAATCGGAGTATATTCTGAATTAAGCGACCATGAGTACTATAAAGTACAATCATGTTTGATAAGAGAATTCCCCGATAGAAACACATACAAAATAGTCAAATGTTCTTACTTTGCTAGAGACATAGAGGACGAGAATGAATTGAATAAAAATATAGCTCTCTTCCATAAATATGAAAGCGGACATTCAGGAATATTGGCTACTTATGAAAATATCAAGCACAAAATTTATAATCCAAATTTAAAATTTGCAATACATAAGGTAATAAATAATTGTCACATTTGTTCATCAGCAAAGTATGACAGAAATCCAATCAAAAAGAAATTCCAAAGAACCGAAACACCTGCATCTGTAAATGAAATAGTACATGTAGATACATATGTGAATAGCAAGCAGTCGTTTATGATTTTCATTGATAAATTTTCAAAGCATGCTGTCTGTTTTCACATGCCAGATAGAAATAGTACAACTATAGTACAAAAACTTAGAGAATTTTTGGCAATAAAAGGTAAAACGAAAAAATTCATATTTGACAACGAATTCAATTCCAACAATGTTAAAAATTTTTTAGATGCAGAAGGAATTGACTTTCATATAACAAAACCTAATAATCATACCGGGAATTCCGACGTAGAAAGATTAAATAATACCATAACTGAGAAAATAAGAGCATTAAACCTCGAAGAACAATTACCAATAGAAACACAAATAATAAAAGCTATAAATTTTTATAACAATAGCTACCACAGTACGATAAAATGTACCCCTTTTGATGTGGTTAATAACAAAATAAATTTTGAAATAATAAAAGAAAGAATGGAGAAGTATAAGGACAAATTGAATGAAAAAAGAAACCTAAATAGGGAAAATTATGAGGAGAATAGAGAGGAAGGTTATATAAAAAATTACAGGGCTTTACGACACAAAGAACAGCCGAAATATAGGAAACAGCTCTTAAGGAATGTTCACGAAACCAACATTAAAAGACCTCTTAAATTTTCAGACCCTGGTAACCGCCATGGTATTCCTTCTACTGGTGGTTCGGACTGAGGGATTTTTACAAATCAGCCAGCTACCGGAGAACAATGGCTATATTGATATAAAGATGGGTGAAGTGGAAATAGTTAATACTACTAACACAGTAGTACACATCGTAAATATTTTAGAAATAGTGGAAATTCTTAATGTCTTAGAAGAAAATATTAAAACTGTAGATATAAGTAATAAGGAAATCCTTTTGCAAAAGATACAGAGTATACATGAAAAAAATTTAACAATAAAACCAAAACAACAAAGGGAAAAGAGAGGTTTAATAAATATCATCGGCACAGCACAAAAATGGCTATACGGAACAATGGACGATGACGATAGGACAGAAATTATGGATCATATCTCCACAGTTGAAGAAAATAATAGGAATATCATTAGGACAGTAAACAATCAAATTATTATCAATGATTCGTTTAATGAATCACTTACTAGCTTAAAAAACTCTATAGATCAGGATAGAAATAGTATAAAATCTGCTTTTGAACAAATCAGAAAAAGTAATAACGAAATAATGAGACGTTACCTTTACTTAGACCAGTTGTCTAAATTAAATATGCTTGAAGACAATATAGAGAAAATACAGGATAATATCGCATCCGCCAAAAACAGTTTTATTCATCCTAGCATATTTACTAAAACAGAAATAGAAAACTTCAACATTGATTTTTATAAGTTAAAACTCCTTAAAATCGGAGTGATGACGTTCAAGGACAATTCTCTAATAATAGCCATACAGATCCCTGATAAATTCATTACTACACAATTGAGATTACTTACCGCTGTACCAAACACAAATTTTATGGAAATTGATGAAGTTAACGAAAATATTGTTGAAATAAATAACGTTATTTTACACTATAAGGAAAATGTAATCGTTAAACATCTCCAAAAAAGCAACCATTGTTCAATTAGAAATAACTGTAAGTACATATTTAATAATAAAACAGAAACAATAGAGTTGGATGAAGCAACTATTTTGTTGAAAAATGCTAGAAAAATTAAAATTAAGCAAACTTGTGACAATAGAAACTTAAGCTTATCAGGAAATTATTTAATAAATATAAACAATTGTAGCATTACAATCGATGATAAAATTTTTGAAAACAAACAACATATAATACATGAAAAATTCTTTTTTCCACCAACATCAATTATTAATGTAACAAACCCTAATTTTGAATTTCAAAATATTACTTTGCAACATGTAAAAAATGTAGAAGAAATTAAAGAATTGAAAGTTCATAGTAAAGTCTCATATGGACTGAACGTAACATTGATAATTGCTGTAACTATAGCACTTGTATTAATCTATTTTATAATAAAGAAGAAAAAGACGGGTGTAAATAAAACCCAAGTCGTAACGATATCTCAGAGTCCTTCTGACATTGAGAATATCATAAATAAGTATAGACCGAATAATTAATAATTTTTTTTTAAATGAACTCCAAGTTACAACGGTCAGTTATATTTAATCTTATAAATTTTCATAATAAAAGAAAAATATACTTATATATAAAATACCATCATATATATACTAAGATATAAGAATTTCTTCCAGAAAAACAAAAAACACAAACAAATATAAAAATATATACATGTATAAGAAATCCAGGAGGATTCCAAACAAGGGGTGGAGGAGTTACATACAAACCACCTCACCAATTATACCGGCTGGCAAACTGTGGGAAAACGTACATACAAGTTTAAAGTTACATTTTATTTCCGTTCCCACATTTTGCCAGACAGCAACGTCAGCATAAAAAACTGTCGTTGCTCACATTAAGTTAGAATTAAAAATTATTGTAGTTAGTCTTAAGATTCAAATCAAATAAAAAACACTTAAAAGTGTAAAAACGGGTGTTTTTAATCAACACATTATTTGCGCAGTTAGTTGATTATTTGTAGGGTATTTCTGTCATCCATTCTGTTTACCAGATGTCCAAATACAAATTCTTATCAATTGTTGTGTTTGAGTGCTTGTTATTTTTTTCATATTCAAGTAATTTCTAAGATTAAATTCCTAATTTATATGGCGGCTCAAATATCATTCGCTGCATTTTGCGTTTAACCTTGAGCTTTTTCAATTATATGTAGTAACAAAATAAATAGACAAAAATCATACTTTTCACGTTTCATATTTAGTATAAATTTGTTTTTAATGTCTTTTGTTTGTTGTTAGTAAATCTGCATTCATGTAGACTATGTCGCGTGTTTCTCATTAAATTTATGAAAATATTTTCAAAAAATAAAATATCGTAAATTGACGGTCAGAAGTCAAAATAAAATATGCATGTTTGCAAATTTATGCAGTAAAACTTTATGTTCGCTTTTATTGCAAATAATTGTATAACATTTTTATTTAATAAAAATAGAAACTACACAGAAAAAATTAATCCTCAAAAATTTCAATAGTAGAAGTTTATCACAAAATCGACACCACTTATAATTCATTTAGTGATTGAAGAATTTACCCCTCATGTGATCAAAAACAAAGTTTTCTAAAATCAGAATTTTTTTTTATTAAATATAAAATTTTCGTCACAGGTTGAACAAATTAATTGAATCTGCAGTTTTAATAATTGAAACCGTATTTTAGGTTTTCTGTGTAAAATACTTCAATTACAAAAGCTGCAGATTCAATTGATTTCGTTGTTGAAGTTCAACCTACGATGAAAATTGTTGATTCAATTAATAAAATTCAAAATTTTCAACATTTGTTTTTGATCACACGAGTAATTGAATCAATTGCGAAATTAATTGAAACCAGTTTCAATTTTTGATCTTGTTATTAATTTTTAATTAGGCCTAAATTCACAGCCATTAATTAACTAATGACAACAGTTTCGGTGTGGTTTTCTAGAATAAGCGCGTATGTCTAAAAACCAAATTTTTCAGGAGAGCCGAAGTACTTTATTTTTAATACTACAGACCCCGTGTGATTTTTAACCGATTAATAAAGTTTTTTCATAAATTAAATATTTTCAATAAATAAAAATGCATAAATTATTTATTATATTGAGTTTATTAGCAAAAAATAAAAAATAATAACAAAACAATTCTTGAACTAAATGAAGCAAAAAAAAACGAAGTAATTTTATTATTTATTGCAACAGTTTACGGAGATCTTATAAAATAATCTTTTAGAAAAATAATTTGGCTTAAATGTTTAAATGATAAAACTTGAATAGGAAAAATCCTTTCACATATCGTAGATGTTAGTTAAATAGAAAGCAATCCAGTCCTATTCCTGGATTTCTCTAAACATGTAAAATCTTCTATCGTGCCATTAGATTCCTGGTTTAATTTTTTCAAACTCTTAACACTTCTGATTGTTTCGCTCAATTCTACTAAAATATTGCTTGTATTACTAACGATAGTTCCTTTTGTTATTAGGTCATCATCTGAATCATCCTGGCAAAGCTCAGCTCCTAAAAGTCTGCAAAAATTGTTATATCTGAATTCCTTAGTTTCTGTTTTTGTACTGTATTTGAAAACACTATTGCTAGAAAGAAGAATTCCTGAGTGGAGGTATAAAATAAGTGTATTTAAAACTTGAATTCCTCTCTCATGACATCTAATCCTTAGATTTTTAATTAAACCGTTGGCAATATTATTATTGGACTTTATTAAATTATTAATCAAAAGCTTAATAATTCCCTAAAATTCAAATAGAGTAGACGTCTTTACTAAGCTCTTTTATAGCCATGTCTGAAGGTATTAAAGTTTTACTTAAGTTAAGATGACTGAGCACACTTTTTTGTTCGTATAAAAAAAATGATTTCTAAACATATATGTATACTTAAACACACAAAAAAAAAGAAAAATTTTGTTACATCGGTTCATCGGTTAAACGACTGAAATTAACCGATTTAATCGTTAATCGAAAATAGTCAATTTTAAATTAAACGATCAGTTAATCGGGTAGTAATTAACCGGCTAACCGATTAACGTTTAACCGAATGAATACCCTAGTATTTAGTTATAAATTTAGCTACTGGGTCTAGTTTAAGTAAATTCAGATTTCTTTTTACTTTATTGACTTAAGCGGGAATTTGTTCTATTTTTAAGATTCTTATCTGAATATTTTGTTCTAAAGCTATTTTCGGCAAAACACACAAAAAATAACTTGAAAATTCTACATACATTTGAAGCAAACACTCATGTGTACTTTTGTCTAACTAAAACTTAAACTATCATCATAGACAGATAATGAAGTTTTATACAATCAGACAGAAATCAGACAGAAATATATTTTCGGTCATGAGTACTCTATAGTATTTTAGAGGACGGAAAATATGCTGATGTATTTCGGGCATTGACTTTTTAAAATATTATTTGAGCCTTTAGGTATTTGAAAATATTATTTCATTATTTTAAATCGGCCTGGCTCTGGTTTTATATTTATAAAGCCGTTACAACACTTCATTTTTAGAGTTCCGTACACCAAAGGTGAAAAGGCATCCCATTGTATTCGATACGGTGTTTGTCCGTCAGTCTATTCGTCTGTCTGTCACAGTTTTCTATCTCGAGAACCATATGAGGACCTGAAGTTGTCACGGCTACAACATCAAATACTAAGAATTTATGAAAGTAATTAAAGGGTGTTCTAAAGCGAGCAACGAGACATGTTGAAATCCCAATGTAATATACACACACTTTATAAATAGACACTTGATATTTTCAAATTTAATTTATTATTATATAGACTACACCAATAAATACTGGAATTTAATAAAGTAAAAATTAAAGGCTATTCTACCAGTTAATGTAACTTTTACCATTTAATTTTGATAATTGGGCAAACTCTTGAAATTTTAGCAGCTAACGCAGCATTTTAAAGGCAACAGTAATGAATGCTGAAAACACAAACAACAAAACGGAAAAAGTGGCAAAACTAAAAAAATCTACAAAAAAAAAACGAAAACAAATCACAAACCGCAAAAAATCATTAAAACAAAAAAGCAAAAACTAAAAAATTCCAACATTTACAAAATAGCGAAAACGCAAAAAATCGCCATAATAAAAAAACCACTAAAAATAAAAAAACGCCAAAACGAAAAAATCGACAAAACTAAAAATCGCCCTAAACCGAAAAAGTTCAATGAAACAAAAAAAACCTAAAAAGACAAAATCTGCTAAAACTAAAAACAAAAATATCCCAAAATGGAAAAAAGGACACATATGTATGTATACTGTATTCGTACAAAATCCTTCGTGTGCGAGTCAAAGTCCCACTTCACTAAATTTATTTATAGTAAAATGCCAAGAGGAAATAAATGTTAAAAAAAGAAGCGCTAAGTCGCAGAAATCTTGCGATATAGCGCTGATATAGCAACACTTTATGATTTCAAGCTTAAAACGCCAATTTTAAGCTAAGAATTAATTTTTTTTTTGACATAACCTAATATTTAATCCACGACCAAAAGAGAGAGGTTTGCTGTTTGCTCGCTCATACAGCCTAAGCGGTCCGACTTATATTTAGTTTATTGTATTTGAAAATTTTACTTGATCGAGAGTGTTCTTAGCTATGCTTGAAGAAAATCGGCGCAGCCGTTTAGAAGCTATCACTTATTTTCTAGCGGTATCTTTTTGAATCTGTGTGCCTGTTGCACCGTAGCTCATGGATACATCGATTTTAATTTAATTTTTGTGTATTTGGTGACTTGATCTAAAATCGTATAATTTATATATGAAAAAAATCGGTCCAGCCGTTTTGAAGTTATCATCCATTTATTACATTTGGTGTTATTTATCGATAACATTAATAAAAGCTTTGACAATTTGGTATTTATCTTAATAATGCGAACTCCTTACACCTGGCAAATGTTCCTATTACATTATATTTGCACTATTCTCCAAAACTTAAAATATGATGAAAAAATAAAATGCCATAAGGGCTTCAGTCATACAAGCAACGAGTTGGCTCAAATCGGCTAGATAACAAAAAGATGCCAGACTTTATTATCAATGTTGCAAGAACTGATGCCATGTTGGTAACAGAAGTGTAGCAACATAAAAATATCGGACCCTTTTAAAGAAAGGGACTAAAAGGAAGGAAATGTAAATAATAAAACTGTACTGACTCACTACTAACTTTGTCACCGGTACCTCAGTGCTATTCAGTGACATTTAGCATATATATGCTCGTCATTGAGATTCCGCTAGTGATCTCAGAACTATTGACTAACTATTGACTAAGTGGTTCTAATACATCGGCACCAGAGATTCACTAGTGAATGCTAATGATTATAGTCAACACATATGAAACTTTTTACTAGATGAGGGAATTAAATTTGATTTTTTATGAAAACTTTTCAACACAACAAAATGAGACAATAAAAAATCGTTTTGAAGCTTTCAAGAACTTCTCTTACTATTACAGGGAAAGTGAAAAGAGTAGACCATTCGTTGATAATGCCACCAAAAAGTCACCAAACTTGTCGACAAAAATGGTATATTGGATTCACTTGGCCCCAGCCTTCCTTCAGGGTACTTAATGGAGGACGTGCGAATTGTTAGGCATACTGCAAAGGCAACTTGTAGGAAGTTTGCACTAAATATCTAGTTTAAATTCCTTCTTTACACGTCTAAGGCACGTGGATTTGAAGTGCTTCTAGAAAACTCTATCTATGATTCTTTTACAGAAAGTAATGAAAAATTGAGCGAACCCAAAACGGACAAAGAGAAAAACAGTTGTTTTTCAAGATATCTTTTTTTTTTGTTTGTTTTTTTTTGCAATGTTTTTTTTGAATCTTTTTATTTTTGATATGACTAAGAACGTGCCACAAATATTGCAACATTTTTACTTGAATAATTTTGTTCAGCGACTACAACAACTAACTCATGAATAAAGTGGATAACTACTTAATTGAAATGCTCCATGGCAAAATATCAAGAATACATTGTAACGATAACGATGATGATATTTATGTTCGAAGAAAGTCGTTCTTGTTCTAGAAGTTTCAAGTTTTCCTTTTCTGTTTGCCCTTGAATTTTTCACTTTAACTGAAGAGTGGCTTAGGATTAATGGCATTGAAATTTTGTATAATAAATTAATAAATAGATAAAGAAGAATAACATGATGTTGTGCAAGGCAATATAATGAAATTGTCCAAGTAATATGGTGAAATTTTAAATTCTTTTTAAAGTTGGTAATAAGAAAAGCTTTTTTCTGGTATTAACTTTTAGTATCCTTGAGCAAACTATTTATTACCAATAAAAGAGAAAGACGGAAATTGTTTTGAATTTTAAGATGAAGTTGACATTTTTTTTACTTTATTATTAGAGCCGTGGTAAAGTTCTCAAAATTCATAGTTTTATCTTAAATGTTTTGTTATGAAAAAATAAAGGCACATGTTTTTCAAATGTTGACAATTAATGGAATATTTTCTAAGGTTGAATGCCACCAATATACATGCATGTGTTTACATTGAGCCTTAACCGCGAAAATAACGTAACTGAAATATGTTTTAAAACTGGCTTGTTTATGCGGAATTATTCTACGGCCTCTAACACGTCGTCGTCTGGTTAAATATTAAGTCGAAAATAATACAGGTATACAAATTCGGTTCAACTTTTCGACTGGAGTAACGGAAAGTTGTTTCTTATGTTATTTGAACCGCTGAATTCGACGAATATGCACTCGGTTTCTTTGAATTGAGTCGATGAGATATACCATCATGTCAAAAAAGAAGCACAATATAACTGGAGAAAAGTTTGTCCTATTGAGTGAAATAATAAATGTGAAGTTCGCCAAAAATATTATCTTTACGCCATGCCTACCTATACTATTTTTAAAATCAACTCAGTAGCTTATAAGATATCGTTGAACTTGTGATAAAACAAAAATAAATAAACATTTTTGTTATTAAAAAATTCATAAAAAATTAAAAGACCTACAAAAATTTCGTTCTTTTTCTATGAGATTATAGTTAAGTATTGTTCCAAACTAAGCAAGCTATATATTTTCAAAATTGATTCACAATATTTGATTTTATTCACAATTAAATGCGGGAGTTCAACTGGCACAAATAAAAATGTTATTGTTGCATAAAAATCATGATTTTTATCAACTTGGGAACAAAAATATTTACCTATAATCTTATAAAGAAAAAACGCTGTTGTTGTTGCTTTTTTCTGTCTTATGCATTTTTTGAAAACTAAAACTTTTATAAACAAATTTTTTTTTGTAAGTTTCATGATATCTCTGAAACTACTAAGCAAATTTAAATACAATGTAAGCAGGTCTTAGAGATGATGTCGTTGTCGAATTATGAATTTTGTATGTTATTAATGAGTAATTGTATAGGACAAACTGTTCCCTAGTTATGCTAATATTTATTGTGAAACTGCTTTCTTTATGACATAACGGGATATTTCGAAAACTAGAATCAATTCGTTGAAATTGAGTGCAGATTCGAGTTCAGCGCTTCAAATGAAATAAGGAATAGCATTCCGTTGCTCCAGTTTATAAATTGACCTGAATTTGTAAACTTGTGTTATTTATTAGAAGGCTTCATTTAAATTCTCATTAAAAAATTCTGAATAAATTGGAAAAAAGTAAGAAAAAAACTTATCCTGTAGAATTTGTTTTTGCAGGTTACGTAATTTTAGCGGTGATGGCTCGACATATTTAACACGTGCTGTTTTATAGTTTCTCTCTTCAAAGAATTGACAATAACCGTTTCTATTTCTTACAAGAAAACATTGAAAACAAGATTATTCTAATTAGGAATGTAACCGGTACCGATACCGATATATCGGTGATACTTCAGATTTTCTGATACATCGGTATTGGAAAATCAAATTATATATATTTTTGTTTGTTAATTTTACCATAAATTCAAATTCAATTCGTTGTTTTTTAAATCTTATTCCCAGCAAAAAAGTGACTCCAAAGAAGTCATGAAAATGTAGAATATCGCGATCTGGAAGCATTGCAAATTAGGATCATTTCTAATTAGTTTTACATATTCCTGTCATTGCAAGAAGTTCTCTTTTTCAATTACCAATCACGGGATTGGAAGGGATGTTAGAAAAAATTTCTTTTTCGGTGTTTTATAATGCCTTTTCCTCAAGGAATAAAAAATTACACATTTTCGCAACTTGTTTCTTTTTATGCGAATTCAAACGCAAAACTTTGTTTTCATGTAAATTTAAGTGAATAAATATAAAATTTTAGAAGACTTTTAACAATTAAGCAATTAAGTTATTTAGAAGAATATTAGTTGATAAATAAATGTTTGTTAAATAAACGATTTTTTAAAAATACTCGCCATATTTTTTAAAATTAAAAAGAATTAAAAATTTTTATGTGACTTAAATAAACTTTTACTTGCTTTTCTACTAATTATATGCATATTTTTAATATAGATTTTGTGGAAGAAATGAAAGTGCAGTTCCTTAAAAATTACTTCCAATTTTTTATACCGGGTTACTAACTATCAATTTTATATATTATTAGCCTCTTATACTGTAATTTTGTAAAATAAAAAAATTGCTCTACTTGAGTTTTGTTAATCTAAACTTGAACTCAATTTCAATATGTGTATCGGTATCGGTATCGGTATCGGCGATATTTCTTTTTGAGTATCGGTATCGGATCGGTAAAACGGCGTAAAATTACATCTCTAATTCTAACACATTTCTGGTTACGATTTTAATTACGAAAGCTGCTTATTCAATTAATTTCGTTGTTGAAGTTCAACCTACGGTGAAAATTGTTTATTCAATTACTAAACTTAAAATTTTCAATTACTCAAAATTTTAAAAATTTTTTAGAAAACGATGTTTTTTACCACACGAATAATTCAATTAAATGCGGAATTAATTGAAACCAGTTATAATATTGATATCTAAGTTTTAATACATTATAACTATTTTTTTGCCATACATTGAATATATCAGAAATTATTACAGAACACCATCGGCGAGGTAATCTATGACATGGCGAAAGTATTTTGAATTATTGAATTGCATTTTCTGAAAAACAATTTTTTTTTTGGAATCAAGCCAATTTGAAATTGAAATTCACAAGGCTTTTTCCACAAGATTCATTTGAACTAAAAATTATAAAATGTGCATACTTTTACGAGCGGCATATATGAATGTATACTATGTGCATATGTATTACTAGCATATTTAAAAATTTATAGTTGTTAAACTGCCGAACCGATTTTAACAAGGTATAGATTGTACACAGCTGTCAATAAATATCTTTAAAATGGTAAAAGTTTAGTCAAAACCGGCTGTATAATGTGAGCGTGAAATATATAACAAAAAACCGTCTCGACTATTAATTATAAAACTATTAATTGGGTAAAAGCACGTTACAAATTAAATAAATGGACTTTTTTACGAAAGTTAGACGTAAAAATAATATTGTGTAAACTTTTACGGAACGCATTTCATGCAATAAAATCATCCTCTATTTAAAGTAAATTCATAATTCCTTTTACTTTATTCGCTTAATCCAAAATTTGTTTTATTTTGAAGATTCTTAACTGAATATTTTGTTTTAAAGCTATTTTTGTCAAAACACACAAAAAACTAATTTGTAAATTCTGTATATATCGAAGCAAACACTCATATGTACTTTCGTCTAGCTAAAATTTAAACTAACATCATAGACAGATAATGAGGTTTTATACAATCAGACAGAAATCAGACAGAAGTATATTTTCGCTCATGAGCACTATACATATACCCCCATATTCATAGAATTTAATATCAGTTTGAAATGCATTTTATGTCAAATTTTTCATAAAAAATTTTCTTAAAATAGATTTCAAATACATTTTATTTATTTATGAAAAGATGCTGCTATATTTCGGGTATTGACTTTTTAAAAGAATACACTGCGTGACAGTTTTTTTTTGTTGCAGAAACGGCACTATATATTCATTAATCTAGAGACAAAACATAGTCAAACTGCGTACTTGGTTTTTCATTTCCTCATATTTTGTTCTTTTTAAAGGACTTAACATTTTCAAGGAGGAAAGGAAAGACTTTGTAGAATTTTATAAAAAATGTTTAGTTCAGTTCCCCTTAATACAAATATAAAAAATGACCTTTTAAAAATATATCCTTTGATATCCTTAAAAGTTTTCATTAAAAATTTTTGTAAAAATTATATGTTGTAGAATTGAATTAACTCTATAAGACTTCGAAATTTTATAATTTTATCTCTCTTAGTACAAACGCTGTTGCTATTTTATTCGCGGCACAAATTGAATTTCTATAAAAATTATATGTAGAAATATTAATTTATAAGAAAAACAACCATTAATTTCGAGCTGAGAGCGATAAAATCATAAAATGTGTACGCATTTTAAAGTTTATTTAAGATTAATATATCTATATAGTTTGGCTTAAGTTCGTTTTCAATTTAATCTTTCGATCAAACTATTATTTTTTATATAAGAAAGAAATTCTAAAGCATTTAAATATTGAACATTCAAAGAAAAATTTGGATGAACTGACAGCTGTTTCGAGACTACTACAGTTTACTCATCAGAGCCCTTTATCTACACTACCAGCGACGGCAGCAACAACACCGTAAATCCTACTAATTTTAGTAAGCTCAATTAACAGACTGTCGCCACCTCGTGGCGAGTCGCACATGCTAATGAACTTCTTGTAAATGTTCGGAACTTCACTAACTGTCTTTTCTTAGTATGTTCAACTGAAAATATCGATGTTATTCCATGCTGGTAAGACCGAAATGAAAAAAGCTTAAATAGTTTAACATGCTAAGAAAAGACAATTAGTGAAGCTCCTAACACCTAGAAAAAGTTCATTAATAGGTGCAACTCGCCGCGAGGTGGCGACAGTCAGTTAATTGAGCTTACTAAAATCTATCAACAATGGGCATTTGTTAGTAAATTTGATAGAGCTTATGAATGTGTATGACACACAGACAATAGATTTGACATATTTCTGGTGTGTTTCTACCAACAATACATCTGTTTTTTGGTGTTGTAGTTGTTGTCGTCTTGCTGGTACCTGTAATGAATCTTCCCTGCTTATACCCATTTACCTTGACACCCTCGTTGATATTGCTGATAACTCCATGAAATATTTGCTCTGAGTATTTCTTAAATAGTAGGGGTGAGAGAACGCCCCTTTCCTGACACCTCTACATATGTTTATCTGTTACATCGTTTTAAATTTCCCCTTCGACCGTTTGATGCTAATATAAATTTTTTATGCATTGTATATATTTTTCATCTATACCGATTGCCGATTAGGTTGTCATGCTGCACTGTGTGAAAATCCCGTTCATAGTCGATGAAACACATGAAAATATTCTTCTGAACAGCTCTGCAGTTTTGGCCTAAAACATGTATACAGAATAAGGCTTCCCGTGTTCCCATTCTTTCTCTGAAGTAAAAGTGGGACTCACCCATTTTTGTTTTCCATTTTTTATAGATTCTATTATTTATGTATTATCCTTAAAAATATATTCATAATAAGTCTGTATTCGCCACATTTTTTGGCATACTCTCTTTGTTGGAAGAACTGTAAATTCAGACTTTAGCCAGTCACTAGGATATTGTCCAGAATCATAAATCGCATTAAACAATTTATCTAATAATTTGATGTTTTCGTCGTCAATTAACTTTAAAATTTTAAATGGAATTTCATCAGGGCCTGATGCCTTATTGTTTTTTGATGTTCTGATAGATTTTTCTATCTCGTCCTTCGTTATATGCATTCCAGTTAGGCTTTGTAATTCTGTTTATTTATATTGTGATCTATAAATATCTTTAAAGATGTTCTGTATGCATTCTGTCCATATTGCTTTTCTTTCATCCGTCTCAAAAATCATATTATTATTTTCATTAGTGAGAAGAGACGGGTTTGTTTTACGGTATACTCCTGCAGCTTCTTTCAATTTTTTATGCAGGTTAAAATCATCATTTATTCGTTGTAGCCTTTCAATTTTATCAATTCAATTCGCGGTTCAGTCATTAAATTTTCACGTGGCGTATTTTTCTACGAATTTCCGCATTTAGATGACGATATTTCGCAATGTCACCATTATTTGGAGTATCTCCTGAGCAGGGTTTGGGAATCTGTAATTCCCGGGCGAAAGTTACCGGGAAATTTTTCAGATTTATTTCATAAATAAATGGACTTGATTTAAATTAAAAGCGAAAAAAATTGATAAACAAAAAGCGCTGAATCGCTGAAAACAAAACCAAAAATATCTAAAACGAAAATAAATCGATAAAGTAAAAAAAAACGCTAAAACAAAAAAGCACTAAAATGAAAAAACGAAAAAAACTTAAACGAAAAAAAAAACACGATAAAATTAAGAAGTCCCTAAGAACGAAAACATCCCAATTGAAAAAATATATATTTACAGGGTGGCGTAGAATGCGCTATATGGTGTAAATTGTTAATAGCTTTTACTTATGCGATTATTATTATTAAAGCGAACTTGCATATTCTTCTATCCCGTATTTTTTATTTAAATACTACCTGATGCTTTGAACAGCTTATATGTCATAATATCTTTAATTTTCTTTAAATTGCGATGTCGTTTACATTTTTATTTTTCACAAACAAGTTTTTCCTTATTTATTTTCTACATTTTAATTTATTTTGTTTTATTATAACCATCAAAATTTGAAAGAAAATATAGAATATGAAACACAATTTTTTTTAAAACACATGTCATTCATGTGTAAAATTTTATGAATTTCTTGTTTGAAAATTTTCAATAAAACTTGAAAAATTGCATAAAATAATATAAAATATGAAACATAGGACTGATATGGCACCACATATTTTCTATAACTTTTAAGAAAATTTCGGGCTTAATTGGTGCCACTACGCTACACTTTAGTGGGCGTAATTATCGCTGAAGAGGTGCTCTTGGGTTCTCCGTAGCCCAAGTCCTGCGGTTTTACTTGTTGACGTAGCCATTTAATAGGAAATGGGGTTAAAATTACTCATTATCGAATGATTTTGCTCTGATTTTTACAAGAATATGAATTTTAATTGTTTTTACGTTGTTTGATCGGGTAGTTATTTATATTAAATTAGCAATTCTTCTTCACTAAATGCTGAAAATAAATAAAGAAAAAATAATGATTCCAAAATTTCTAAAAAATTCAAAGCATATAGTTTATTCTGCGCCACACTGTATATGGTATTCGCGTGCAAGTCAAAGCCACACTTTACTGAATTTTTATTCTGGCAACCTGTAGGATATTTATACTAAATATCCAGTTTGAATTCCTGGCTTATGGCCCTTTTCACAATGTATGATTAAGAGCAAACGTGGTCTTTAACGGCAAGTTTTGTGTGACCAACTTGCCGTTAAAGTCCACGTAAACTTTTAATCGTGTACGATGTATACATTGTGAAAAGGTCCGTTTTACGTATAAGGCAAGTGGATTTTAAGTGTTTCTAGTAAATTCTATCTATGAGTCTTTTATAGAAATTAATGAAAAATTGGGCAAACCCAAAAGGGACAAAGAGAAAAAAAATCTTTTGTTTTTCAACATTTCTTTTTTATTGTTTTGCAATGTTTGTAGAAAACTTTTTGCTTTGTGATATGAATAAAACGTGCCACAAAAATTCAAAATATTTTACTTGAAGAATTTTTTTTAACGACTACAACAACTAACTCATGAATAAAGTGGAAAACTACTTAATTAAAATGCTCCATGGCAGAATATCAAGAATACATTGTAACGATAACGATAACGATGATGATGTTTGTGTTCGAAGACAGTTTGTTCTTGTTCTAGAAGTTTCAATTTTTCTCTTTCTGTTTTCCTTTGAATTTTTTACTTTAACTAAAGAGTGGCTTAGGATTAATGACATTGAAGTTTTGTATAATAAATTAATAAATAGATAAAAAAAAAACAACAATATGCTGTTGCGCATATTTCCTTATGCATGGCAATATGATGATGTTGTCCAAGTAATATGGTGAAATTTTAAATTCTTTTTTAATTTTGTTAATAAGAAAAGCGTTTTTCTGCTATTAGCTTTTAGTATCCTTGAGCAAACTTTTTATTATCAACAAAAAAGAAAGACGGAAATTGTTTTGAATTTTAAGATGAAGGTGAATTTTTTTTAGTTTATTATCAGAGTCGTAGCAAATTTCTCAAAATTCATAGTTTTATCTCAAGTGTTGTGTTATGAAAAAATAAGGGAGCATTTATTTCAAATGTTGACAAGTAATGGAATATTTTTCCAAGGTTTAATGCCAACAATATAATTGCATGTCCATTAGGGTAATAACTTTTTTTGGCCTAAACTTCTTCATCGCAGTATGCCATGGGCAATGTTATACTAATAATACAAATCGTTTTTCTAAGTCATTTTGCCCAAAGAAGTTCCCACACCGAATGCAATCTCTAAAACTGTGCGAAGAATTGTTTTTATTGTAGTTGAAAAACCTATTTTTTTTATTTGTTTACATTTATAGTAAACAAATATATACTTTATATATCGCGACCTCAATCTTGTTTTGGCCCACCGACCATTTAAAAAAAAATTGAGTTAAGTATGGGGTATATATATTTTGAATACCCTCTTTCAGAATCCAAAAACTCTTTCGCGAAATTCTTCCTGATTTCTGAGATATCAAGCATTCATTGTACTAGATATCATCATTTTTGAAAAAATTTTTTTATAAAATAAAAAAATAAAAATCAGAAATTAAGTAAAATACCAAGTTTCATCAATATTAATTTTTTATTCCATGTAAATATCTTTTCTAATAACATTTATACGCTTATTTTCAACAAAAAGTAGAAAATTTCATCTCAATAACAAGTTACTCAATACACAGCAGTTAGTATACACATGGAGCAACAAAAGCTACTTTTTGCAAATAAAATAAAAAAAGTGGCTACTGGAGCACATAACAAGATATTTTACTTTCAGTAAAAAGATGTTAATTTATAATCGGATTGATGAAAGTTCACAAAAATGTACATTTTTCTTCCAAACATATGCCGGAAGCAGTGGTGAGAATACAAAAAAATTCTATCGGATATATCTTGAGAAAACTTTATGTAAATTTTCTTTGTTGTTTTTCTCCATTCCGACTTTTTGGCATATGGGTCACTAAGGTCGTGATATATTAAATAAATAACTATAATTGTAAGAAAATACCAAGTATGTACACTTTGAGTTAATTTAATTTTTTATACTGAAAAAATAAATAAAATTCAAAACTTCATCGCGTTGAGTAAACGATCTGGAAAAACTATTAAATAATTTATTTATATTTTTTCATTGTCTATACGGCTATGCGATGAATAATTTGATATTTCCAAAAAATGCAAAACGGCATACTCTAATATGCATACATTAAGCCCTAACCGCGAAAATAGCGTAACTGGCATATGTTTCGGAATTACAGTCTTAACACGCCGCCTGAATCGAAAATAATATAAATTTACAAATTCAGTTCAACTTTTCGACTGCAGCAATGGAAAGTTGTTTCTTATGTTATTTGCGGCTCTGAATTCCACGAATTTGCACCCAGTTTCTTCATATTGGGTCTAGATATACCGGCATGTCAAAAAGGCAACGGTTGCACGACAAATATTAACATAACTGAAGAAAAGTTTGTAAATTTATACATATAAAATTCGAGAGTTTGAGTTCAAAAATTTAGATGAGTTTGTAAACTTGTGTTATAAGAAGACTCCATTTAAATTCTCATTTAAAAAAATTCTCAACAAAATGGAAAAAAGTAAAACAATTCTGCCGTAACATTTATTTTTTGCAGGTTACGTTATTTTAGCGGTGAAGGCTCAACATATTTAACACGTGTTTTTATTTTGTGTTTTTGAATTCTAAAATGTCCTGTTTTTTTTAGTTTCTCCTTTCTAATCAATGGCAATGACCGTTTCAAGGTTAAATTATATTCTATTGCTTAAGAGAAAACATTGAAAATAAGATCATTCTAACAAATTTCTGCTTTTTTTCGATTCCTTTTATTTGTTAAAGAAAAAGCATTAATGTGCCTGTGACTTCCCAGAAATTTGTAAGAGGCCTTTGACCTTTTTGTTGGAATACGTTTGGGTTGTTGTTTGGTCTTTCAAATATCTAATTGTTTCTAATTGTGAAATGTATTTTTGGTACTGGCTGTAGTTTTTTTTAGGTAGCAAAATAATGTTTAAAAACATGTTTGAATTTTTTTGTCTATTTTAGTTTTGATCCTTTCAAAACTAAAAAGAATGGCAATGACCGCTTTCAAGGACTTTGTTTTGAAAGACAGTGTATAATGTGTTTTTTTTTAATGATCGCTGGCTATTGTAGTTTTGTTTTCCAAATTTCTAAGGAAATCCTTTTTCTTGCACATTTAAGCAGTTTAATGTCACAAAAACAACATTGAAAGATGAATGAATAAGAAATAGCTAGAATTTATAGAAAATATTTTTGAGATATTTATGGGTTGATACAGGGTGGTCCAAATTGAACTAGTTGATTTGATATGCTTAAAAATATTTGTTTTTAAGCGCCGATACAACAAGAGGTGTGCTTGTTATAAGTTTGTAGTGTGTGTCTGTTCCATCGTACAGACTAAACGGCTGAACCGATTTTGATGTAGTTTTTTTTCCTTGAAAGGTGACTTGATAGAGAGTGTTCTTGGCTATGGTTGAGGACACTGTTAGAAATTCAGTTGTTTTTCGTCAAGCTTAGCAATTTTCAAAAGCGTGTTGCGGAAAAAAATTTGATTTAGCTTTTTACCTTAAAAATTTTTTTCAAGGCAGTTTTTAGGAATGTGAATATTTTGTAAAGATTATTTATGATTTGCTACTTTGCAATTTTTATTTGTGTTAGTTGATGTAAATAGAACTGTTAATAATAGCTCCAAATTGGTTGATATCAGTTTTGAAAGCTTAAAAAAGAATAAACTAAATTCCTGCAATTTCGAATTTATGGGATCACTGTCGAACTTATGAAGGTATCGACTCTGCCTAGGAAATTAGAAATATATGTATGTACATCCGTATGTGCATAGAATACGCATACTCAAGTAAGATCACCCGGTTTGTAACTTACCAAATGATGATTTTGTGTTTAAATTGATTATTGTAATGAAATCATAATTTTAAATATGTAACAGCAAATCGTGTAAATAACTAAAAGTGCTTAGATTTTATTCACTGAGTACATCACTCATTTTCTAATTATAGCGACTTCCCTGTATTTAAAGTTAACCTATATTTCCTTCGGCTATATCTTAGATTTTTAGGAGAAACTTTGTATGGTTACATAACTTTTTTTTTTATATTTTTAGCCCCGCAATAGAAATTCTGGATATCTTGTTCGTTTTGGGAGGGAATATAGTTTGTCCCAATAAAGAATAAGTGCTTAAGTCGATTTAAGCAAATTTCGCTTTAACACTGTTTTATTTCTTAAATATTATCGCATTCAGTTGAAGGCTGCAGTGGTTACAGTCGTAGCTAAACCTAAAAGGGTCACACAAGAAAATAGGCTTTTCACACTTAACAACATCTAACATCTACCATAAATACGCGATGATGGTGAAATTTTCCCATAAAAATTATACAGGACGGAACGGTCAACATATGTCAAAATCATTATAAAATGCTCCTAACTCATTTTGTTCCACTCACCATCATTCGATAAATCATAGAAAAATTACTTAAAATAGAAAGAAACATGTGAAAACATATATCGCGACCTCATTTTCGGTTTAGCTCATATGTCAAAAAGTCGCAATGGAGAAAAACTACAAAGAAGATTTACATGAAGTTTCCCCAAAAAAATATACCCGATAGAGTTTTTTTTGTAGTTTCACCACTGCTTTCGGCATATGTTTGGAAGAAAAATTAAAATTATTGTAAACTTTCATCAATCCGGTTATAAATTAACATCTTTTTACTCAAAGTAAAATATCTTGTTTTGCGCTGCACTAGGCGCTTTTTTATTTTATTTTTAAAAAGTAGCTTTTTGTGCTACATGTGTACATATACTAACTAATCTAAATTAAACCATTAAGAAATTTATTAAAGGTTTATTTAAAGGTTTAATTTAGATTTTATTTTTCATTTTGCCTTATAAATACTTTTATTGTTATCCAATAGATTTCTAGTTGTATGAAGGTGTAGAAAAATAAATAGATTCATATCGAATAAAAAAAATTATTTGCTGGGTTTTGAAAATTATTTATATATTTGTAAATTCTCAAATTGTTTTTAAAAGTTGTACATAACTGTTCCAAATTGTGTTTGAAGTCTACTGATGAGTTGGTAAAGCGCCAACGAAATGCTGCATATAGACAATTGCTTAAACTCCAGCAAATAAATTTCATTTAAAATAAAATTGTGACAATATGTCAAATAATAAATTTCTTAAATATTAAATTTTTGTTTTGTTTAATGAGTACAGTGCCTTAAAGGTTAGTGGTGTTTCTACCTAAATTTATATTTAAATAAATTAAGCAACCTGCGACTTTGGCTAGCACACGAAGGATTCCGTACGAATACACATATTCGATTTTGCCCCTTTTTTCATTTTGACGGTTTTTTCGTTGTGTTTTTTGTTTACTTTAATTTTTTTAAGTATTTTGCGTTATTTTTTTGCGATTTTTTCTGTTTTGGCGCTGATTTAATTTTCCTAATTTTTTCGTTTTTTTCTGGCTATTTTTCGTTTTTTTGTAATATTTTTGTTTTTCAGAATTTTTTTCAGTTTTAGCGTGTTTTTTAACGTTTTTTCTCACTTTTTGGCGATATTTTTAGTTTTAGGGATTTATTTTAGTTGTGGCGATTTTTTTCAGTTGTGGCGTTTTTTCGGGTTTGACGATTTTTTTCGGTTTTTTGATGATTTTTTTAGTTTTAGCGATTTTTTTTGGTTATGACATCTTTATTTCGATCTGGCGTTTGTTTTGTTGTTTTTTTGCGATTTTTGGTTTATTGTCTTTTTTTGTTTGTTTTGTTGTTTTTATGGTTTTTCGTTTTACCGTTTTTTCGCTTTTTGGCGATATTTTAGTTTCAGCGATTGATTTTAGTTTTGGGCCTTTTTTCGATTTTGACCCTTTTTCGGTTTGGAAATTATTTCCGGTTTTTTAGCGATTTTTTTTTTCATTTTCGGCGACTTTTTTTCGTTTTTTGATAATGTATTTAGTTCAAGCGATTTTTTATGTTGTAGTACTTTTTTTCGTTTTGACGATTTTTTTCTTTTATTTTGTTTTGCGTTTTTTGGCGATCTCTTTAGTTTTGGTGATATTTTGCGTTTTAGCAATTTTTTTCAATATTGGTGATTTTTTCCTTTAAGCACGTTTTTCATTTTAGGGTTTTTTATTTCGTTTTGACATTTTTTTAATATAAATTTTTTTAGATTTAGCGTTTTTTAAAATTTCAAGCTTTTACCTCTTATGGTTTCCAAGATACAGCAAATTGTCTATATTACATAGTCAAAATTACAATAACTAATAGAATACCCTTTAATTTTTATTATTTTTAAATATCGGTGTTAAATGGTGTACTCTATTCTACAGACTACACCAATTAATACGAACTTTGAAAATGTAAAGTGTCTATATATGTATAAGTATCTGCATATTACATTAGTATTTAAAAATTTTTCGTTGCTCGCTTTAGAATACCCTTTAATTTTTAAATGTCATATATTTGTTGTTGTAGCGGCCAAAGCTCTACATATTCTGTGAAAATTTTAGGTCCGTAACTGTTACGGCTCCCGAGAAACCAGCCTTTGACAGACAGACAGACAGACAGACAGACAGACAGACAGACGGACAGACAGACGAACAGACAGACAGACATACAGCATAGCGAAAACAATAGGGTTCCATTACACTTTTGGTGTACGGAACCCTAATAATTATTATATTTTATTAGAATATAAATTTATATTTTACATACGCCATATAAGTTAAAACACAGTGTTCGAGAGGAATTAAAAGAAACGTGAAAAGTGTGAATAACTTTTACACATTTTCAACATATTCCATGTGTTCCTGCAAAATGTATGCGAGTGTGAAAAGGCTATAAAAGCCCACAAGCCTCTTACAAGTAGCCCAAAAACTTTCGGAAAAAATACTTTGTTTTTATATTGCGTTTATAAATCATTTTACGATAAATCGCAAAAAAGTTTCCACTTTTGTTCATTTTGACTATGTTCCCCCTATAAGTGTTTCGACAACGAATAAGAAAAAAAGAGAAAAAATTAGCATGAAAAAAATAAACAAACGGTAACACTGGCATTTGTTTTAATATACATCAGTTATACTATTGATTCAATTCTCGTATGCAAATTTCTAAAAAAGTTTGCATATATAAGAGTCGCGATCACAATCAACCGAGTCACCTAACAACTGGTAATAAGCAGTGATACACATGAGCACAGACGATGGGAGAGTGGCGGTTTCCGAAAACAACAAATTTCTGTTCTGCTATGTACGTTGAAAGTTAAATTGATGTTAATTTTTCCTTTGATTTTTGGAACATTGATCATAACGCTTCCCCAGGGGAGCACGGTGTGGTACATCTTGGTGATAAGGATAGCCTTGATGTTGTGCTTTCTGAGGGTAATTGCCAATTACCCATAAAACTTATGTGTCACTCACTACCCAATCTCCGGAGACAGAGCAACGGGCGTGCATATATTTATTTAAGGTAGTAGGCTTGCCTACGCGAGTCAGTAAGGAGGTGAACAGGCACCTATGGTTTACCCCAAGACCAAAGTCGATAGAAAGTTAACCTCTAGGGGTTTTCTTTTGAATCTTTACCAGTAGCTTGAACTGGTACCACGGGAACCAGTTGCCCCACAGATGACAAGCCTTCCGAGGGTTAAAGAGATGATGCTCGCCGCATAAGCCACATCATCTGGGATGAAGTTGCTGGAGAACTTCGTCTCACCCTTATCAGGAAGGATGATTCTGTGTGCTGGTTGTTGGTGTGGTCTCCTTCGGGAGTCCTCGTGGTGGCTGTGGTTGTTACCAAAATCCCTGGGAGAGGTGTTGGTTAAAAGACTGATGCTTGCCTAATGCTAGTGGCTAGCGTGGACTTCGGTCCACCAACAGAAAGCCTCTTTGTGCTGTTGCTAAACCAACAGATGTTACACTCGGAAGTGCTTTGTGCGCGGGTGGAAGGGGAATATTTTGCTGGGGGCGTCTACACATTGTGGTAGATACCTGTCCAGCTTCTGTTTCCTCGGAAGCCTTGTGTGCATCGTGTTAAGCTGCTGATGTAGCATATATTAGATAGCTCAAACACTCTAACAAGGTGTTTATGCATGGTGGGGTCGGCCATGCATGAGAAGTTGCTACCTGTGTGAGCCTTGCAAGCCACACAAGGTGTGCCTTCGGGGTAATTCGGGGGTGGTGGTGAACACTCAACTTCACTCTGTGTTTTGAGAACACCGTTGCATAAGGCCGTAATGGCAGGTACCGACGCTAATTAAACGCTAATCATAACGCTACGAACCTTAGCCTAACTATATAATCACTTTGGATATCTCTTCAACCGACTTTTTATTTAATTTTTTAGGCTTAAGAGCCTATTAGATTTTTATGTCGATCGGAGCAGCGTGTAGTTTGATATTAAAAATAAAATATTAGATTAAGCCAGTAATTAGTGTGGGAGGGACCTTAGAATAGCAGTGATCTTCTTCGGTATCCTCCTACAGATATTTGAAGTATTCAAAATTTTGCCTTGTCTTATCTACGCTAATAAATATTTCATCATACAATTTTTTGACCATTCTCATTAACATTTTTAAAATACTACCACAATAATTTATTTCTTTTGTAATTTATTTATTTATTTTAATTTCGATTTCCAATTCACACCAAATATTACAACATAATGTCAATAAACAAATTCAAGGTTAAATGACCGAAAACAATAATATTTCGTAATCACCATCATCATAATGAATTCAAAATAAAGCTTTAAAAAAACTAGAAGAGTTCATTGACATGATACCAACGTAGTGTTATTTTATTGAAAAAAAAGCTACAGAAGCCATTGACAATTAATTTTACAAAAAAAGTCTACTGTCATCAGAACCCTTTACATCTTAAGACAACCAAAACAAATCGTTGAAAACATGAATCAGCGCAAGTTGAAAAAGGGCGTTAAAACCGCTTTTGCCAACTTTAAATGAATTTTAACACATACGGAGAGGGAAAGGAAGGTAAAACAACATACAAGATATGTACAATGACAAACAAAAATTTTACTACGATTTGTTTACATTTACGAATGTAGTAAATTTTAGTCCGTGCTGCACTCTACATCACATTTTTAGGACTGTTAGAGCCTTTGAGACGAAAACTTTTGGTGGGATTTAGTTTTTCTGTCTGCAAAAATTTCGTTGTCATACGTCCCTACGTTGAGAAAACATATTAGATGCTTAGCGAAGCTGGTAAGTTTTTTCTATTACCCCTGCAGCGAAGCAACATAAAATAAGCAAAACACTTGAAATAATTTTTCTAGAGTTGGGTAAAATCGTTCCTTTTGTGGAATCGTTCCGACCGATCCGAAAGACTAACGGAACTAGGTCATTCCTGAACGAGGAACGAGAGAACGTCTTTGTCGCTCCTAAAAACGTCAATAAACATTTTTCATGGCTTATTTTCATTTTCTGACATAATAACAATAAATAAATAAATAAATAATTCTTTGTTTTCGTAAAATATTTGTAAAGCAAAACAATAGCCCACAACAAGCAATAAATTTTTTAAAATAATAAAATCTATCATATATATAAAATAAATAAATCGTTCTCTATACAAAAAAGTGTATAAAAATAAGTGAACGAAGCAAAATGATGCTTTGAACGCTTGTCAAAGCAAATTAACTACTCCTCAATTGCGGAACGAGGAGCGATAAAAAAGGAACGTTTGGATCGGTCCGTACCGTTCCATTTAGGGAATCATTCCATGGAACTAGGTCGTTCCGGAACGATACAACTCTAGATTTTTCTATTAAAAGACACTTTTAATAATAATTAATAATTAATTTAGTGGCAATAAGGAAAAAGTACTTAACTCATATTTTAGTTTTGTAGGAGAGCACTTTTAAACGTTCAAGTGAATTTTTAGAAATTTATTCTTATTGCACTTAGAGTAGGTAATTCGTTCTTCGATTCTTTTGAGTTGGGAATTTTAAATTTGAAACTTATTATATTACAAGTTGGATTAAGCTATTATTCTATATGAGATTATGATTTGAAAAAAGCTAATCAGCCAGTCAATAAGCCATAACTTCCTGAAAAATTATACGTAATAAATGAAAACTTGCCTAGCGGTACTTCTGAATATGGAGAATACAATGGTTATATTAACTCAAAATTTGCTTATCTCGACTTAAGCACATATTCCCTATTGCCGCAGAACTAATATTTCATATAAGCTTTCCAATACTGAAATTAAAAAACAACTGAAAAATAAAGAAAAAATCCATTCATATAAGCTAATTCAATTTATTGAACACTCTTCCCTTTTAGTACTATGCCTTTCCTACAATCACACCATTTCAATTAAGAGAAAAAAATTTTATATTGTTATTCCCCTTGCAAAAGCAAAATCTGCAAACACACATCGATGTTCATAGGTTGACAAAACGTAACTGATTTTTTTATTATTTTTCATAAAATGCGGAAAATGATATATAAATAACTGATAAACTTCCCTATCCTCAAAATAAAAAAAACCGAAACTAGTTAGGTAAATTTACTATATAATTTGCAGCTGTTTATAATGTAATATCTTTAACTGAAAAGTTTTCTTAGCTTTAATCCAGCGGAAAAACTTAGAAGAGCTTCTTACTTCAGGCCTTATTAAGGACCTGCTTAGATTTTTTTATTATTCAATCCATTCTTATCTAACTGCCAAATAAGAGCTTTTAAACTCTGGACATAAAAAGATTTTTATATGCAATTTGACACGTGGTTCATTATAACATTAAATTCCACAGCCAGTGCTATGCTTGTACGTGTATGGTAATAACTTCATGCACACGTAAAAGATGTTTGTATTCATTTTGACCGTGAATACTGTGCTTTAATAAAAAATTACTTTAAATGAAAGGAAATAGTTCGAAATAAAATATTACAACCTCCTTTTGATGAATATCTATAACAAATTTTTCTTTTATTGTCAATATATCAAAAACATATTGCGAATTTTTTTTCTTTGCTGTTATTAGTAGCGCGAGCACAATGGCTTGTAAATTTTTTATTGTTCATAGTTGTTAAAAGATTTTATTCATGTATTCCATTATAAATTTGGTTTTTTTTGCTATTTATTCTCTACTGTGATGATGTCATAATTAACTATAAATATATGTAATGATTGTGTTTTATTTTAGCTTTTAGTTTTTTTTTCTACAACAAGCTTAATTATGTTATTAAATTTAAAAAATCATAATAAAAAGTTTATTGAACTTAAAATAGTATATTCTTTATTTAACAAATATAACAAGTTTTTCTTTGTATAAATTAATTTAAAAAATAAGTATGTAGTTTAAAGAAATACAATTTTAATCGAACTAGTTAATTTGTTGGTTTTTTTTTGTTAAATTATCATTGTTCAAACTTTTTCCTACAAACAACAACTGCATGCAATAAAGTTAAATGTTAAGAAATATTTTCGGTTGTCTTGTTGTTGCTTTTACCTAATAGTGTAACAAGAAATAAGGCAAACAAACTGTAGGCATAGTGATTCGAGATTTTATTTTATGGAATATTTATAAGCAGGGCTCGGACTTTCATGCAACTAAAAATTGATTTTACGCGCTTAACAAATGCATATAAAAATGAAAAATGTGCCAAAACTAATATAACATCTTAGAGATGATAGGAGATCGTACTGTATTGGGTGTATATGAATTAAAAGTTTAAGTATTATAAAGTATGTAAAGCAATTAGATTCACTTTATTGAATGATATTTATTTTTTATAATTTTCTTTAAAGGACTTTTTTGAAAAAAAACTGAAGAAATCACATTGTACAACAAAATTCTGATAGAGGGCACTCACAAAATTATCAATATCGGCGTTTTCAAAGTACACCTCTAGGATACATTTTAGGGAGATGTAAACTTTCAATGTTTAAAAAATTCAAATCCTGCAGAAAAAATAGCCTTTATATAAAAATTTGTAAAATATACAAAATTTTATGCGCTAAACTCAAATCCGTTTTCAGTTTTTTTTTCAATGGGTATGACTAATATTTGCACTAAGTACCCAGCAGAATCATTCGTCTACCGGATGCAGGTTTGTAAGGGAGACAACTTAAATCTCCCTTATCAACCGGGATTACATGGTTTTTGTAAGGAATTTTCAACTTTGGTAGGTCTCGAGGTATGAGCTTCTTTCTCCGCATCCTAGATGCATTTTTATATGTAATTAATTAAATAGTGTTTACTTTACTCTTTATACCACCATTTTACTTACAGTTGGATTAATTTTTTTATTTGACATTATTTTATTTTTTATCTATATTTATGTATTAACCCTGCAGATAACGGGACTAGTCCATACACGCATGTAATGTATTATACTCCATAGAGGACTAGTCAAAAGGTAACCCAAATGTATGGAGAAAACATGGTCGATTTACCATTACGATGCATTACATCGAAGTAGGCTCAAACTACTCCATGTCACCACTTGATGGAGCAGTCAAGTGTTCGTGTTGAAATTGTTAAAACACGAGCACTTGTCGCTTAACTACCCTGCGGAAAATTTGGTGACAAATGATCCAAAAGAACTCGACCTATGACTTGAGAAAATGAGAGTGGTACCAAAAATAAGGAGTAATGAATGGTGAAAAAAGACATATTGTGTAAATGGTCACATATTAACAATTTTTAGTCAACTTAGTTGGTGCTCCGGCTAGTATTGTAGGAAACGGCACTGAACAAATTCGATGCACCTGGATCTAAGGCCTATCACATAGTATCTATATAATAACGATTGTCTCCCTTCAATGAGAGCTTAATTGGTATTTATAACATTGAAATATAAGTTCCCCTGTGGTCGAGTGGGTAGTGTAGTAGTCTGTCATGCCGGAGGTTACCGGTTCAAATCCTATCAAAGACGCCGCTTAAAAATAAAGTACAATTTCTACTTGGATTTGTAACAATAAAAAAATAAATTAATCGATAATTACAGCTAAATTTTAGAATAATATTTATATTAGGGATGTAACGATACGCCGTTTTGCCGATCCGATACCGATTCCGATACTTAAAAATAAATATCGCCGATACCGATTCCGATACCGATACGAATATTGAAATTGAGTTCAAGTTTAGATTAACAAATCTCAAGAAGAGCAATTTTTTTATTATGCAACATTACAGTGTAAGAGATTATTAATATTTAAAATAGATATTAATACAGTATATAAAATTGGAAGTAATTTTTAAGGAACTACATTTTCATTGCTTTCAAAGAATCTATATTAAAAATATGCAGATAATTAGTAGAAAAGCCAGTACAAATTTGTAATTACTTTATAATTTTAAAAAATACTCGCCATGCTTTTTAAAAAATCGATTTTTTAAAGGACATTTATCAACTAATATTCTTCTAAATAACTTATTAGCTTAATTATTAAAAGTCTGCTAAAAGTTTATATTTATTCACTTAAATTTACATGAAAACACAGTTTTGTGTTTAAATTCGCATAAAAACAAACAAGTTCTGAAAATGGGTAATTTTTCATCCTTTTTTAACCGACTTCCAAAAAGAAGAAGGTTATCAATTCGTGTGTGTTTTTTTTACTTTTTTATGTTTGTACACGCATAACTCTGTCATTTGTGAAGCGATTTTAAAAATTATTTTTTGCTGGAAAGGGTTTGCCTGCAGTTTGGTCCCATAATTTTTTTTCTTTTTTTGAAAATCGGAAAGCGAATTTCCCCCATGCTGTCATTTCTGAACCGATTTTCAAAATTCTTGTTTTGTTTGAAAGGGTTTGACAAAAACTGGTCCCAATTTTTTTTTTTGTCGAAAATCGGAGAAGCAAGTTTGCTCCCCCTCCCCACCAATCCATAACTATGTAATTTGTGAACAGCTTTTCTTTATACTGAAGTCGGCTTTTTTTCCAGAATTATTTGAGGAATCATTATAGAACACCGAAAAAGAAACTTGTCCTAACATCACTTCAAATTCGGTGATTGGTAATGGAAAAAGAGAACTTCTTGCAATGACAAGCAAATGTGCAACTAATTAGAAATTATCCAAATTCGCAATATTTCCGGATCGCGACTGCTACATTTTCATGATTTCTTTATAATGTCTTTTTTTGCTGGGAATAAGATTTAAAAAACAACGAATTGAATTTGAGTTCATGGTAAAATTAACAATAAATAAATTATTGTTTTTGCAAAATAACAGCGTAAAATATTATTAATTTTTAAAGTTGATATTAATAAGACTTAAAAAATAACAAAATGCATTTAGTTTTTGGTAAAATTAACAAAAAATAAATAATTTGTTTAAAAAAAACTAAAAAATTTTTTTTAAGTATCGTCGTATCGACAGTAAAATATCGCCGATACCGATGTATCGGAAAATCTGAAGTATCGCCGATATATCGGTATCGGTATCGGTATTCGTTACATCCCTAATTTATATATATATAATTCTACACCGATTGGGACTCCATAAGATAGTTCAGAGACAAGTTACAAGGTGCATACAAAGTATCAATTAACCCCATCCTAGGCCATCCCCATGTAAAAGTGGCTGGTCCGCTTCATAGGAAGTGTTAGAACTCGGACTGGTCCCTACCACCTGTGGACCGGTCACGTGACTTGTTTTGTGTCAGTTCCATTTACCGTAGGGTACAAACTCTTGTTTGCAAATAACATGGTCCATGTCTGCATTCCATCGGACTTGTCTTAAAACCACTCTATGTCACTATTCGATGGAGCACTCTGGTGTTCGCGTTTTAACAATTGCACTCGTTAAAACATGAACACCTGCCGGTTAACTAGAAGCTATTGTTTGCAAATGACATGGTCCATGACTGCATTACATAGGACCATGTTATAACTACTCCACTTTAGCTAAAATGGACCACATAGTCCATGATTATCTGTAGGGAAATGGTGCAAATACAATTGGAAACTACATACATATATTATACTACAATTTACTTTTATTAAATACTTTTTTTAGCGTATTGAATCAGGAATCGATTCGACGACCTCCACATGGTAGACTAGAACACTAACCACTAACCTATCGAGGCACATATTTATTTTCATACACAACTCAATGAAATAATAAATCAAAAAGAATCAAATTTGTATCCACTTAAGTGAGAGAGGATGCACTATAAAAATATGGGAGTTGAATAAAATACATACTTCGGGTTTATAATTAAAAACATAAAAAATGCGCTATACTGCTGCTTTTTTGATAGCTGGCAAGCTACTCAATGATGTTTTTGTTCTAAGAGGTTAATTATTAGCCGACCAACTTCGTACATTATAGCATCTTCGTAAGGCATAGAGGATGCACTGTGTGCTTTTGCGCATATCCGAAGCCTTTCTAGTTGATCTTAATGCTTACTTGTAAATTTTCGTCTAACTCGAGAACAGATTGTCCGGTTTTAATAAATAAACCACTAAAAGATGTGGAATAAAATTAGCTTCGCGTTCGCTGCTATTCAAAATATTACCAAAGTACTCTCAACTTTTTACAAGTAAATATTCCATCTATAGCTTTCTTTCGTATAGTGACTTACATATAGTGAAATTTTACGTAATATGTACATATTTTCAAAACAAACTAGACTTATTAAAGACTTATTTTCCAGAACTCGAACCGGTTGCTAGTTCTTGCGAACCAGAAACAGATACGTGACTTGTCTTACGACAGGTTGTCTCTACTCCGGAAATGTTTGACTATTATTTTTTAACGAAATACTCGTATTCCTAAAAGTGTATAGTAGCTGTATGTATGTACCCAGTGGTAAACGCGAGCGCATCGATTAAACAGCCTATGACACGCTTATGTGCAATCTAAATAGGAAAATAAGCCAAAGCGTCATCACTAGCTGCTACTATATATTGCTTACATCAGCGATTACGTAATGGGTATTTTTAGCACTGGGTATGTATGTACTTATTTTCGTTTCTCAACAGTTCGCTTCAAAGAGAGAAATTAAATTGTTGACATTGTTGCCTGTCATTCTGTTCTGCGTTTAATGTGTCTATTTTAGTCAACAATTCATTCACATTTATTTTTGGCCAGTGTTATATAACAACGTATTTAATTTTAATAATTTTTTTAAGTTCATTGCATGAATGCTGCTGTTGTTGTTGTGATTTTTACTGTGGGCCTCTTGTTGTTTTTCGTTGTAATTTGTTAAAGCAGTTTTTTTTTTCACACGAAAAAGGTGTGTAAAAAAATTTTTGTAGGTAAATAAATTTGTTGTTACTTCAAAAAAAAAAAAAAATGTTTTTGTTGATTCCCTTTAATGGAAATTAAAGTATTAATTGTGTATTATGTTACATTTGCATTTTTATTTATTTTTTGCTGGTCCTTATTTTGTCTTAATGAAATTTTTTTTGTTTTTTTTTGCCGAAAAGTGTTAATAAACCTTAAAACTAAAATGTTTATGTTCAAAATAAGTGTTTGTATGTTTTTAATAAATCAAAAAAGTTGTTATGAACACGCACCCAGCGAGTGAAGCAACTGTTTTTTTTTAATATCCGATATCATCAGTCGAGTTTTTCTGTTTTGGCGTTTTTTTTTTAATTTTGTTTTGACGGTCGTTGAAGAGTAAAATGAAACCGTAATTTCGAAATTTTATTTTCGTTTAAACTACAAATTTACATTTGAACTGAAGGACATGATGGTTGCATAAAAAATTTTAATAAGGCTTTTTTGCAAGTAAATTTTGTTATGAAATACTATCATTAAAAAGTTTATATGCAGAAAACTTTTATATTTATATGTAGATTATAATTATTACTTATGAAGAATTTAAGGCTTTAATATTTATTTGTATTATAAAACTTTATGTCCAGAGCTTGTTTAAGTTGCTTAGATAAAAATAAACTTAAAATTTTGCTTTATTTTAAAATAATTTTGTATTATTTTATTTGAATACTATTATAAAATAATTATTATATAATTGTTCTCAGTTAATTGATTATTATTATTTTATAATACATTTTATAATGAATGGATGTTTTTTAATTTCTTTTGCTGTTAAAATGGACCTCACCCTCTCCGATTTTAATGAAACTTGATCTGAACTTATTTAATGTGTATAATGAAAATAAGGATATAAAATCCGGGGTCTCCGGGGTCGCCTAGTTATGGAGATATGACGACATTAATACTTAAAACTAAATCTACAAATGTCTAATTATAGACAAATATGTAAAAAAATAGAAAAATTAACAGAATTTCCATTTATCTTAAAAAAGTTAATTTTAAAAATGTTAAGAAAATATATACCAAGCCTACTTAGTCCCAAAGTGGTAAAATTATTATACATATGTACATATATAATGTTATAAACAAAAGTTTAGAAAAAGTTAACAAAATTAACAGAATCTTCAATTACAGTAGTTTGCAATAAAAATGAAGCTTAAAATGAACGTGGGTTTCAAGCTAACTATGGATCGCTGAATCCAAAACTGAAACTGATTTATTTTTTCTACGAACCGTTTTCGAGGCATCCACGAAAAACATGAGTTTTTTCAATTAGTAACTTTTTTTGCGGATATCTAGAAAACGGTTCGTAGGAAAAATAGATGAGGTTCGAGTTCAGCGATTTATTGTAATTAGCTTAAAAACCAAATTTTATTTTATTATTTTTATGTTTTTTTTTGCGTTCATTTTACTTACTGTGTATCTTCAATGAATTCAATATTATTGTAAACTGTATTTTTTTATTATTATAATAATTATACTGTAATTGAAGGTTCTGTTAATTTTTCTCACTTTTTCTACTCGAACCGATTGCTAGTCCTTGAGAACTAGTCACGTGACCTGTCTTGTGACAGGTTCTTTGTGTTATATATATATATATATATATATATATATATATATATATATATATATATATATATATATATATATATATATATATATATTTAGTCCTTTAATTCCTATTGTTGGAACATTGGGCCTCAACAAAGGCTTTCCATTCCCCCCTATTTGTCACCAGTCGTTTCATCTGGCTCCACGAAACATTTGTGTTGATGATGTCAAATGTCATCGGAATTGTCACATCAATAGTATATCAAATGTCATCAATAAAGCGAAAACCAGCATCAATCTGATGGAAAACGTCATCATAGCATTTTGACATAATTTAAGTGGCATCTTTAACTTCAACTGTCTATAAAATGAGACTTAGACGTAAGCTTTCAAAGCACCAATGCACGTGTACTTTTAACCTTAATATTTTGAAAAATTTTTAAACTTGTTGTACAGTGATATTATTACTACAATTGACTATCTTCTGTTATGTTCTCAAAAGTTTTGTAGCGGGTCCAAAGTCTGGACTGTAGAGGTTTAATGACATTCGACCATTTCTTGGAATTTAATTTTTTTATGGAAAAGTTTCAATGTTAAAAAGTCTTAGCTTTTTTTACCATTCTTTTTCTATCGTATTCTTTGCACATGAAAGTAAAAGCAAAAAAAAGAACAATTTTACATAATTTGCGTATGAAAAAAATAAAGAATTTGTTCTTAAAATATGTTTGTAAACAAGCTCACATATTATGTAAGGTGTTCTTGTTCTTGTGTGTTTTTTTTTTGAATCATGTTAAAAACAACATCTGAATGACTTTTAATTTATGGACAATCCACACACATGTATGGAAGGAACCAAGCAACAGCCAAGCAACAGCCAAGAATTCTTAAAGCCATTTGTGGCTTTAAAAAATTCTAAGAATTTGTTTTGAAAACAAAAACAGCTCAGTTCACAAAAGGGATTTTTGTCAACATAAAACGAAAGAAAAAGCAACGAGTATCTTTGGACTTTATTATCGCGAAAGTCACAAATCATTTCACACAATGTGATCGTTCTGTGTGACAGGTTGTTTATGGCGTTTCATCATAATGTAAACAAACATGGTAATAAACACATTATAGGAAACAAAATGAAATTTTGTTCTACAATTCAAGCAAAGTTATCAGTTTATTCCCATTTTGAGTTTCCCTTTTTTCTCTTTCGAAAAACGAAAGTATGTCGAAAGTGATAATTGAGTTTATTAAAATTTTTTTCCAGTTTGACATCATTTCTTATAGTAAACTTAACCTTGACACCATCTCAATGCAATTAACAATAATGAGCTTATTGTATTGCTCATATGCAGATACAAATACAGATTTGCAATATATTTTTTCTTATTGTTTATTTTAATTTTCTTGCAGGTTAGTTTTTAATTCGTAAAGTGCATATCAAGCTTTTGCTGCAATAGAGCCATAACTGAAAAAAAAAATTGTTTTGTAGAAAATGAGTTTGAAAGTTTTGAATTTAGTAACAACTTAATGGTTAAAGAAAATTTTGTTCTACTCTACATGATATTTGTATGACATTTTTATACAATATGAAGAGCAATATGAGGATAACTTCTGCTTTATTAACTCAAAAATCATAATTTTATAGTTATGCCTCGAATGCAACAATATTTGCTGTGATGAAAGATGTTCATTAATTTTTAGAGCTTCATAATTCTTACGAAGCTACAGAAAACCATTGTTCGTTGGAATACTGATCATGTATTGTTATTTCTTAATATAACATTATGACCCTTAGCCTATATAATTAGGGGCTATTCACATATTACGTAACGATATTTTTGGAGTTTTTATACCCCACACCCTCCTCTGTAACGCTTTTTGTAAAATTTTCAGAATAAATTATTTTATCCGTAACAAATTCTTAACCCTCCCCCCCTTCCCCTAGAACGTTACGTAATATGTGAATAGCCCCTTACTTTTGGTTTACCTAAATTAATTAAAGCAACACGTTCACTATTTCATAGAATACAAATTTTAGGGTATCCAAAAATGTACATCTAATTCTTTTTTAAAGCTTTGCAACCTTTCTAATACGCATTTGTGTACATGCTTTAATTAAAACTAAACAAAAAATTTAAAACATTTCTACGTTTTAGTCTGAGAATTTTTAGTTAATTTATGCACGAAGATCGAGCTATTAATCTCGCTCTTATCGTTCATACTTAAGTTATTGATTTGAACGCAAGCGCGTTTTATTTGTTTTTCTTGCGGCTCGAAAACAATTTTTTATTTATTATTTTATTTTTTAAAATACGCACATAGTTGTGTTTTGAATTTTTACAAGCGGTCAATAACTCCTGGTTGTCTTGAACAAGAACGCTTCACAAAATTGGCGCTTCTTTTTAACTACTCGTATGATAAGTCTGTAGCAATAACCTGTGGGCTGCAAAAGGAACATAAGTTGATTTTATTATTGTGCGCGTGCCAACAGTTAAATTTCAATGACCGAAATGTTGATTAAAGATGGTGATTTTGCGATTTTTTGCAATGCGTAAGAGCAACAATAAAAGTTTTGATTCAAACAGTTATCATTCAACTCCGAAGAATAACCCACTGTTGACGTAGACGCAGACGTAGCTGGGGCTATAATGGTTTAGTTATGTCAAAGCAAAAGTATAAGATACAGATTGTGATGGTTTTAAAATTAAATGGTAGCAGCAGTACACTGAACCAAAAATTCAGGGAAAAAGTTCATTGTTTCAACGAATTGTTAATTAATTTTGACTCAATGTGCTAGTACGTTAAATCAACGAATTGGTTCAGTAACTTACTTAAAGAATAATGCTTTCTATGAAGCGTTTTACATTGAACTTCAATGAATAGTTTCATTGAAGCATCGTATGCGTACATTGAATCAACGTACTCTTGCACGAAATTAATGAATGTCATTCATTGAAATTGAGGAACTGCCAAGCGACCCAGTAAAATTCCTAACACTCACTCCTAGAGCTTTAAAACTTATTAAAAACTGTTACTGAAACTGTTAATGAAAAATTCCATGAAAAACCGTATCGCGATATACTAAGCGGAGTGAACCATTAATACGTGCGAGAGTGTGGCGTAAAGCTCATGAAGGCCGAACAACAAACACAAGTCTGATTGCACCTAAAATATAATTACGCTGACGCGAAAAGCTGTTCCCCAGTCCAGAGCTGCTTTACGAATAATTAAAGATACTAAGTAGGTGTTATGCACAAGAAATGTAGTATACTGATCAGCGTTGCCAATTTAGCATTTTTTTATTCCGTTTGGTCAGAAGAACTATTAAATTAGCTATTAACTATTGTTTTTGCCATTTTTATTTTCAATTAAGCTAGCTTTAGCCATTTTGCCAATATAGCATTTTAAATATCTACTGGCAAAGTTTCATTTATTCTGTATAACTCTTCATGAAGTTATAGCATAATGACTTATCTTTTATGTCATCTTTTTGATGTGTAAACATCTATACGCTAGGAGGTAAAAATATTTTTCACAATACAATCACAAATTTTGAGTAAGATTAATCTTAGTTGAGTAAGATTGTAATAACGCGGTGTGAGCTGTGTATGAGTGTATTAGTATAATCAACGGACAACAAGAAGTACAGAGAAACTTAACAGCTGCATAGAAATACACTAACATTGGCAAAGGGAGTCTCAAGGTCAAACTCCTGCAGTAAGGTCGTACGTTTGTTGGTTGGTGCTGTGTTGCCGTGTTTTTCAATTGAGTGAGTATTTCGGCGTTGCCGTTTTTGATTTTTGCCGGGAAATTCTGGGATTTAGGGGATTTTGGGTCCAGTTTTTCGGGATTCAGACCCGGTTCGTCTCGGTTTTTGAACCTGAGTTTTTTGAAAACCCCGGTTTTTCGCTTTTACCGAATTTGTTGCTGAACTTGGTGCGATATTTGGCTGACGGTTTATGGACTGCGTTTGTCTTTGACTGTTGGTTATATTGCTGTTTAACTGCGGTAATTCCAGCTATTTTGTACGGGTATATTATTTTTTTCTGGTGGATAAATAATACTATTATTTATGTCTGCGGGGAAGCGGAAGGGCGATATGCCTGGTGGGAGTGAGTTAGAGGTGTCTGATGCGAAGCTTATCGGTTTCAGCGATTTGTCGGGTGTGGAGGAAGGTACGAGGGTGAAAAAGAAGCGGATGAAGCCCAATTCCCCGAAGTTGAAACGGGTACATGATGAGAAGAATGTTTCGGTAGAAGGTGATATATTTCATTACTAGCTGTTTACACATCTCCCCTGTGATCGGACTTACAATTTTTTTATGCTTAATTTAACTTATAATATATTAAATTTCAAATAGAATATCTTGTTACAAAAGGTAGAAGCATGTATACCTAAATTAAGAAAATCGAAGAAAGAACTTTCAACTTTAAGTGCAATAAGAATACATTTTAAAAATTCACTTGAAAGCTTAAAAGTGCTTTGGGAAACAGTTTCCCAAATTCAAATTGATGATAAGATTATCTTATTATACGTAATGCTCAATCTGACATCTAAATTGCATGAAGCAATACTGATTTATGGTAGATAAAAGCTAAGAGTTTGAAATTGAAAAAATATTGAGCCATAACCTCAAAAACCGCTTAACCAATATAATTTTCAAATATTTTTTTTGGCAAAAAACGATTATCTACGATCATAAATAACACACCACAACCAAATTTAGGTTCTTTTTGTGTTGTTTAAATAAAAATAGCTGATTTTTATGTTTTTTTATCCTTAGTTTTTCCCAACCGGCTAAAGTTTTAAAGATATAGTGACATTTAGCATTTGCATAATTTACACAACTTTTTGTATTATTCGCTTAATATTTCACGAAGGGTCCTCATAACTTTAAAATACTTTCTGGATTATTCATTTACACAAAATTCTCTTTCAATTGGGTAGAGTCACATTGATGAGTATATCAGGATATATTATTGTCGTTGCACTGATGTTAAAAATCGTGCGCTTTAGTTCTTAAAACTTTTTTTGTTTTAACCCAGTAAAAAATTTCATGTTTTTTGAAGCACTAAAGAAATAAATTGCTTCATAATTCGCTTTAAAATATGAGCTTGTTCAGAAGCTGATTTCATAGCGTCACAACAATGCAGGTTTTGAAGCGAGAAAAGTATTTGCTTTTTACTTATGCAAAAGCTTCGTACACCAGCTATACAAAAAATTGATTTTATAGTGCTGATCCAAAGCAGGTTTTTAAGCGAGAATGAAGAGTATGTTTATTTGAGTTTCTTGGACGTAGGACTTCAAACCTGAAGGTTCTTAGTTCGATACTAGTTGAAGTTAAAATAACAAACAGTGAGTAAAACTATGAAATTAATAAAAATTAATAACGTAACGAAATGAGAAAAATTCAAAATGGCGTTAACGACGCCAATCCACATCCAACCATTTTTTCATATATTTTCAGCTCTAGTGCTGAAAATGTTGATGATTTTCAGCGCTTCAAAAGCGCTTTTGTGAGCAAATATGTAGTATTCCAATCCGGGAACTCGCCATACAAAAATCAGCAGCGATATCAGCAGGTTTGTCAGCGCTACTTTTATTCCATAATAGTAGAAACTTGCTTTATTGGAAGCAACTTTTTTACTGGGAATATTTTATATTAAAATAGCCGATGCTTATGTATTTTCATCCGCTGATTACGAAAATAGCTTTATTATTTTTCTAGCACCACTAGTTTCAGATATATTTTGCAGCATAAGAAAATACTTTAACTCTTTCTTTTCTCACGCCATCCAATAATATTATTTTTTTTATAATACGAGGTCGCTGATTTTAAATCTAGCCTCTACTTTTTTATACGCTGCGATTATATTGTCGGGATCCCGGGATATTTCAAAATATTTCCCGATTTCCCGGGAAATGAAAAAGTCCAGGAAAAGAAAACCTCTAGTTTTAATACTTTTGTATTAAAAATTTTAATTTTTCATTAAAATTGTTTTTGTTTATCAATCAACATCTTTTATACTCGTATGTAACGATTGCATTAATGACTTGTAAATTGTCAAATGTGATATAAAAAATAAATATTTTTGGATGGCGTGAGGAAAGAAAAATTTTAAGTATTTTTTTACATGATGCACAATATCTCTGATACTAAAGGTGATAGAAAAATAATAAAGCTATTTTCGTAAGTCAGCGGACGAAAATACATAAAGACCAGTTATCCTAAAATCATAAAATTTAAAAAAACGATATTTAACATCCTTGCAATAACAGTAAGATATCCTGATATACTCATCAATGTGACTCTACCAAAATGAAAGAGATTTGTATAGAATAATAATCCAGAAAGTATTTTAAAGTTTGGAGGACCATTTGTGAAATATTAAGCGAATAATAAAATAATGCAAATGCTAAATGTCACTGTATCTTTAAAACTATAGCTGCAAGGGGAAAACTAATGATGGCATCGTAATTAGCAAATGAAAATACTTAAGGATCAGCTACTTTTATTTAAACAACAAAACCACCGTTCCGCTGGGTAATCGATTTATCAATTTTAGATGCTAATATATAAGATGGTTTCCATACTGTTGTGAAGAGGTTAGACACTTTTTCCTTATTGCCACGTTCCCGAACTGAACCATGTTTATCCAGTTATCATATATGAAGAATTTGCAAACGCTGATCTGCCGCAAGTCTATTCATAATGACTTGATAAATTAATATAATAATCATAACTCAATTTCCTAATGGGTTAAAAATGTTTTGCCTTTGATACTCAAACCAAATGTAGTATTTTTGTGAGAAAAATAATTTACATAAATATTTTGCAAGAATTGGCGATGTTAATGAACGTTTTAATGAGCAGCTAATATAATACGGATAACATGAAAATAATTTTACTTGGAAGAATAATAAATTATGCAAACAGTAAACGATAGACCTTTTAGAGAAGTTTTATTCTCTAAATAGTAAGAGTAAAGTGTGTACAAGAAATAATTTTGACGTTAGAAAAATAACACTGAAATCACATATTATATTCTAATTCTACCGAGTACAGTAACGCACATCATTCACATAATACCAATTGTCTACAAATCGGTGCAAGATTATCCCAACAGGTTCTCAATAGTTTCCCAGTTGGGAAGAACTTATGATATATCAAAGTTTCCGGTCGGATACCGAATGGGATACCCTTTTGTGTTTGTCACATACGTTTCCAGGTGGGCTGCAATATGTGTATTGGGAAAATTGCTAAATGGGTTGTTAATTTACATAACTTTAAAATCTTGCAGATGGCGGTGCCTTGAGCATTTCTATAAGAACTATAATAGCCTCATATTTGATGTTGTAACATTTTTATAGTTAAAATAAGTTTAAGAAAAATTTCGCCCAATGTAACATCAAAGTGCGCAAAAGTCAGGTCGATATTCAAATATTTTGTATGGCAAATAACTCCTTAATGTGTTTTTTAGCTATATTTTTGCAACCCTTTGCGACTGTTTATAATCGTTCGAGATATCGACAATTAAACAAAACACTACCCGTAATCTTAGGGCTTTAACGAGTGATTATGATGATATTTGGTATGAAAGTTGATTATATTTATCTAGTTAGCATCCCATATTCAGAGCTTAATGTTATTATACCACGCCTTAAAAGTTCTCTTATTAAGTGTAGTACACAGTTATGCTTAAATTTCAGGCTCCATAAGAAGTATGTGAAAAAAAAACAGAATGAAATTCAGGTTTGAACAAATTTTAGGCAACTTTCCGTTTGGTAGTACGCAGCTGAAAAGAAAAATCAACACAAATTTTGTCTAATACAAGAATGTGATATCAATTAGTGGAGATTTTTTCCGTCAACTGAAACAAGAATTAATGTTCAGACAATTGTTTGCTCAAGGAACTATTGACGTTTTGTGGATAACTTTTTATGTTTTGCACGTTATAACTAAGAAATTTAAGTAAATTTGCTTGAATGAAAACAAAAACTGTAAGAAAAGTCAATAAAAACTTTATATAAGCTGAAAACTTATATACATCACTTAAATAAATCACTAACACTGTATATAACAAAAAAAAATCTGAGAAAATTAGATAGATCGCGAAAATTGCAAAAATTCGCAAACAAATTTTTAAAATCGCGGAAATTGCAATGTCCTTAAACGGTTTTGTTTTAATGTTTTAATGTTTTTTTTTTGTAATCCATAATAAGAATTTGACAACTACAACTCAGTTTTAGTTTCTGTTTTATGCCACAACGCTCGCAACTGAAATGAAAATGTTTTAGAAATTAGACGACGGTGACGAACAACTTTGTCTTACAGTTTTCGTCGCCGATTTCGTTGCCTGCGAAAATGCACCTTTACACGCGCTGGCTATTCGGAACTTATTATTTGTGCAAGGCAGTTATTTGAAGCTAATCTTTATATCTAAATGCCTTCAACTATCCGCAACCTTGAGTCGTCCGGTTTCCTACAGCTTCAAAATTCCGCAGCTCCACAATTTCCCCAATATGTATATGGTTCATAAATAACTTTTTTAGTTGGCTTATATTTTAAATTTAATTTTCAAACCGCTTTTTTAAGATCTCCTTTTAGCGATTATTTTGATACAGGCTTAGTTTGAATGTTATTGATTTTGTTTTTTGTGTATCCACTTTTCTTTGGTGAGGATTGCAAAACTTTGCAAATTCTTCAAAAAACAAAAAAAAAATAACTTCATGAGTAAATTAAGTATTACGAAAGCGGTATCTTTTATCTATTGTTTGTGTTTATTTTTTATTTTTCCACTATTAATACATCTCGTTGAGCACATCAATGAATGAAAAGTCATTGCCCGAATCATGTGTTGTTTTGATTGTCAGGAATTTTATTCTAGAATTATTTAAATTTTTTGCAAATCAATAAATGTTAATGATTCTTAGAATACAGAATACTATTTTAATGGTTTATTTATGTGCGATTTTTGCTTTGAGTTTTTTTATTTTGTGTATATCTCAACAACACTTAACGACTAGAGTTTTAAGTGGAAATATACTCATAAGTGAAAGCTTTCAGCCCTATAACATATTCCGTTCAAAATTATTTCAATTCCAAAGGACTTTATAAAAAAGGTTTAAACATTAAATTTACATGTAATTTCAAAATAAAATTTATTGATATTTTGCATAACAGTTTTTATTAGCATTAATTTTGACAAGCTAAAAAAAAACAAGAAAATATATTAATGTATACGGCCATGTCACACAGTTCAATTCCGTTCGGAAACGGAATTCAACCTACCCCATTTTTGTAGCAGCTGGTGTCTAAAAAAGACAACTAAAATAAGCAAATTTGACAGGTGTATCCAGACTGTTGGTGGCGCAATTATGGTGCGGTATGCTCCAGCTAGGGCTTTACATATTAGGGTTGATTGAATTGAAATCTGTGACATGGCCGATAATTTTGCCTTTAAAAATGTTTTTTTGCTCTCCTTGAAAAAGTTCCAATATGTCACTTTTAACGTAGTTCGCGGCTGTGCTTCAATCGGTAATGCATTTTTCAAAAATGGCATTTAATTTTGGTATATCTGTATGTGTACATATGTACCTCTATCGTACGCCCTGGGAGTATAGCAGCACCTTGGTGCTGTGCTTCCTGATTTTTTCCAGACATTAACTTTTTATAATTACCCATACAATTTATGTGTTATGATATGTTAAACATAATAGCTAATGGCGTCGCCAAAGCTTAAGCATAATTAATAAGAAAGCAGCTAGGAATGGCATCAGGGCACTGTTGTTTGAAGATATAAGCTTTCTTAAATCGTTTACGATATCACACACAGGCAGAAATGATATGGGTTGATTTTGTGTTACGCACAGAAAAAACTAAATTTCACTTTCAGTAAAGAAATTCAATGAACTAGTAAATACAGACAAAAATATCCCAACAAGTTCATTGAAATTACGACCGGTTTTTTTCAGTAAACAAATTGTATAAATCTATAAAACGATTTGTCTTAAAATGTTTACAAATTCTAAACAAAATAAGTTATTGAATCAAAAAGAAATATTTACTGGATTTTCTGCAGAGCTGTAAAAAATTGCTATCAATTTTCATTTCAATCAAATCAATGATTTCAAAATGATATCAGATTTCAAACTGAAATCATGTCAAGATTGCAATCTTTTGTGATTGCAATCATTTTGAAATCATTTTTTTTTATATCATTGATTGCAATCAAACAAACTTTTTGTCTGAGTCATCATCATTATCCATTAAGCAGTTATGAAAATTCACTTTGTTAAACATGTGCAACTCTGCATGTTTATCTAAAAACTCTAAGGAAATGAATGAGAATTAATGCAACAATATATGTATACGAATTGATCCACTCAAAAATCTTCAGTGAACACACTTGGCATAATCGCATTCCTTTTGCTATCATTGTTGTTTTTGTTATTTATGTGTATGTCGTCATGGGGTTGGTTTTTTACGAAACAGAAAATGGCTTTTTATTGTTATTTTTGATGTTTACATCTTAATTGAAAGTAAAAAAAAATCAGTGGTCCACTAAAGATCATTTACTGAAAATTTAATTTTATTTTAGACAAACTTTTGTTTGAAAATTTTTTGGTGATAATTTTGTCTGTGTGAGGAAAATATAATAGCTGATTTATTTATAGTTAACAGAATTGGAGTATGCTGTACTGAACAATTCGGAAAACATCACGGGGATTCTTGGTTTACATATTTCATAACTGTTGGGTAGCCAAAAAATTTCCTTTTGGAGTTGCCAAGTTAATAAAATGATTTTCAGTCCCGTTAAAAATTAAGTTTCTCAAGTTGTAGTCAGCTCTTGAGGCAAGTTCTTGAGTCTAGACAATTGAGGGACCAGATTATTTACTTAGATTAACTTTCGAGTTACATTCCCTTCATATAATCAAAAATGGTTTTATAATAATTATTAATCAATGCATCAAGAGATAACAAGGAACCGTCAGCTGCTGATAACAACTCAAATTGATGTTGTATATAATTATACTGATTCAGAGCAACATAATTAGCACGTTTAAAGCAGAAAGTTTAAGCACATTTTTGCTTACATTGTGTTTATCATTTGCTGGAATACTAAAACTTAGTTGAATTGTTGGATGTTATGGACCCTCACGCTTAGGGACAAGTTGGTTAATTTTCAAATACTAAGTCAAGTAATTTGTCGTGCATGTTATGAACATAAATTCGATTAATTGTAGATAACACCATCATTCCAATAACTCGTTTTAGTGGGAAAATATCAGCATTTTTCAGTTGAGTAAAATCATGAAATCGATGGTAAATTAAAATCACAGAAAACAAGAATATGATATATGGCGGATCATAGATATTCTCGAAAGTTTGTTGTAAGCTTGTTGCACCTTTCATAAGCTTGGAGTGCTTTTGTAATTAAGTTGAAGAAAACGCTTCACATATTTTGGATAAATCATTGATTATGATAGATGCAACAAGCTTCCTATAAACTTTCGAGAATGTCCTTCATGTGCTACGTGTTTTTCAAAACATATGTATGTATATGTTTGCGTTCATTCTACAATGAAGCTAAATAATTTGCACAGGTAAAATAGATAGGTTCTTACATGCACATGTATGCATGTATTTATGTATATCGTAACTAATACAAGTTAATATGATTATTTTATAATTTTTAGTGCGTAATAAAAGCATAGTTTTTTAAACTATATAAATATTAAATACAGAAAGTGTATCAATAAAATTTGTTATTTGTTTATTTATATAGTGTGTAACGGATAAGGGATATTGTAGTTTATTGCTCTATTTAAATAGATTACAATTTGCTTATTGTTGTTGTTAGTAATGTAATTGTTTACAAAAAGACGATGGTACTTGCTCTCTTATATCGTTAGCTGAAATGCAAAACTACGTAACTAACCAAATATTCGATATCGAATTTTTAATTAATTATTGCGTATTAGATCGAAACGCATGCCTCAAAAAAATTTTCAAAATTTTATCATAAAAATCAGACAAATTAAAAACGGATGTATTTTATCCAGTTTTTCTCTCTCCTAAAAAATAAAAACAAACTGCTTATGTCATTTTGCATTTCAGCTAACGATACAATGCAGTTGTTATTGTTGTTTACGACTAGCAGCAGACAATTTTGTGTTTATTTTTATGTTTTGCTCAATTTAGTTTTAAATGTCAAGAGCTTTGCTATTTTTTCTTGTGTTTTGTTTTATTTCTGACGATAATGATTGTATTTATTCTAAAAATATAGAGCAGTTTACTAGTTTAATAATTAAAATAATTAAAACAATTTTAAATAAAAGAAATCAAATAAAATTTTCAAATGCGCGGAAAATTTATCGAATATGAATAGATACATATGTATGTAGTCGTAAAAACAACCATGCAGATAACTAATAGTCCCATGGAAGACTAGGACTAGTCCAAAGGTAAGCCAAATATATGGAGGAGACATGGTCGATCTAACATTACGATGTCCTAGGGCTGGGCCGTATAACCCAGCTTTAGATAATATTGGAGTATTCTCAAAACTTTTCTATGTCACTACTTGATGGATCACTCAAGTGTTTATGTTTTAACGATTGCATATACTATTTGCAATCGTTAAAACGCGAACAGTTGTCGGTTAACTACAAACTCTTGTAAGAAGAATATAACAGAATATATCTGTGGCTTGGTCCTAAAATGGCCAATGCACGTTGGTGCAGAACTAAAAACTAAGGGGACAAAAGTCCGAAAATCGAAGTTGTAAGCCAGATGAAATATATGGCTTAAACAGTTGTCAACTAACCACTTAGATCGAAAATGTACTGCTTTGAAGGTTTAATGAACTTTGCTGATCAGCCAAGGCGACCAAAGTTGATTATTTTTCCAATACCTGCGTGGAGGCTGATTTTGGACTATTTTCAGTAGATGTGTGTTATATGAAGGCTATGTTTTTGGTAGTTGTAAGCTTTAATCATTTATTTTGTGTTACGTAATTACATTTACGTAAGATTGTTAGTTAAAGTACAATGAAAGAAATTTACTAAAATACATCAACTTTTTTGGACCGGCTATGTCCGGCGCGCGATATGCATTTCTGAATACTTTGGACCTAACCAAAGTCTCTCATTTTATTTCATTACCCTTTATCACCATTTGCTGAAGAAAACAATTTTTTTAAACTTATTCATTTATTTAACCTACTTCAAAAAATAATGAGGTTATCAGTTCGTGTGTATTTTTTAACTCTGTCATTTGAGTAGTCCACTTGCAAACACCGCTAAGTTGAAAAAAATAAAAATTCGCTAAAAGCCGCCATTTTATTGTCTGTTTGAAGTTTTAATCGATTTTCTACAAATTTCGATATATTCACATAGCGGTGTTTGCAAGTGGACTGCTCATTTGCCAACCGATTTTCAAATTCTTTTTTTGTTTGAATAGTTTTGCTTGCACTTTGGCCCAAAACTTTTTTTTGATATTAGGAGGAGAAATTTGCTCCCCGCACCCGACCTACGCATAACTGTCGTATGTGAACCGATTTTCAAAATTATTTTTTTGCTTAAAAGGTTTTGCTTAATTGCTTAATCCCCACAATTTTGTTTAAATCGGTGGGGAAATTTGATCCCATAACTCTTCCATTTATGAACCGATTTGCAAAATTATTTTTTTGTTTTAAAGGGTTTGCTTGAAGTTTGGTTCCATAGAAGTAAAAATCACGCAGACAAAATGGTAGCCTGATATATTAATTATCGCATAAGTCTACAAAATCTAATCTATTTTCATAATATTTTATTTGAAAGGACATGAAAGGTTTGGTACTATGAAAAATTGTGAGCACCCACGCTCTTTTCACCTGATCGAAAAAATAATACCAAAAACGAAATCGTAGCACCCAAAAACTAATAAAACGATACCCATTACGTTTTTGTGTTTAATTTTACTCGCCTACGCCCCTCGCCCCAGCCCATCTTTGTCCGCTTTTTTAAGCCTCTATAAAGCCATAATGGGCGCTGAGGCAAAATTTTAAATCTTGTTAAATGAAATTGAAATAAGGCATTAAATAAAAAAATAATAATAACAGGAATCAACTCGGCATCGTCAAAAACTCCCCAAGTGCTGATTTTGACACGCCTAAAATCAAACACTACGACGTTATGAAAATTTTATGGGAAAAGGTACAGTTACCCTCGCTCTTTTCTCCCGTGGGCTGTTCGCCGATGTCTTGATCGAAAAAATAATACCAAAAATGAAATCAGAGCACCAAAAACATATTAAACGATACCCATTACGTTTTTGTGTTTAATAAATGAACTTTCCATTATTACTTAATTATTGTAGTTAACTATCAAAATAATATTTATATTACTATACACCGATTATATCTATAAAAGATAGTTCAGTGACATGTCATAAAATGCATACATGGAATGAATTAACAGAATCCTAGGCCAGGCCCATATAAAACTGACTGGTAATTGTTATAGGAAATGTTAGCACTCGGACGACCGGTACCTATCACCTGAGGACCGGTCGCGTGACTTGTTTTGTGTCAGCTCTATTACCCCATGTTAGGTTTTGCAATATTTGAATTTAATAAAGAGTTTCATTTCCATTTATTTATAGCCACACGAAAATTTGTTCAAACGTGTGATTTATTATTATTATTATTTATAATCAATATATAGTATAATTAAAAAGAACAGTTTTCTTATTACGACTCGTTTAATGTTTCTGCATAAATTTTCTTTTTTATTAAAGCTTTCTTATGTATCCCACAGGACCATGTTTTCTAAAAGAAAAAACGGCAAACTTATTACTAAAATGTATGTACGTATGTATAACTAAAAATTCTAATAAATAGTTTTTTTTTTTTTATTACGACACGTGTTTAAAAAAATTTTTGTTTTCAAAATTGTTTACTGTTTTTGAATAAATAGCATTTTAGTAAAAGTTGTTTGGACACCCTACTGAACCACCTCCTCAAAATAAAAAACGTGTAATATTTTTATTACAGTCAATATGAACTAGCTATTTTTTATTACAGCACGTGTTGTTTTGTTAAAAGAATTATTAACAAAAATAAGCTTTGTTACTCTTAGCGTATGTTTCACCTCAAATTTTTAAACTAAAACAAAAACTTCACAAAACTTAAAAAATACTACCGTATTTATACACTGATGTGCCAAATGCGCTGATCTATGTATGTAGCGCTTATCAAGGCCGGTTAAGTTCAGAGGCATTGTCATTTTCAAGGCTACTGTTATCGTTATGTCCATTGAACCATTTGGCTCATTGATTTTGCTAATGATTTTTTTGTTTCATAAGAATTAGTTAAGAATTTCTTATTTTTGATTTTTTATGATATTCTTTTACTATTGTTGTTGATTTTGGTGTTACTATTGTCGTCATAATGAATTAAAGAAGATTAACTTGCCAAATGTACCGCATAAATATTTTGATTATGACCGTTTGGCATGTGCGATCTTACATTTTAATTAGCAAAAAAATTATGGAATGCCGATTATTTGAAATTAATTATAATGAGATTTTCAACTTAAGACGCATTTACTAAGAAAAATATTATGCTCTTTTCGAAAGTTTTGGAATACAAAACAATTTGTTTTATTCGTTATGGTTATAGTTTTTGAGATAAAAATTTTTTTCAAAAAGGAAAGGCAGTTGCACAACAAGTCTTAACATAACTGGAGAATGGTCTGTGCTATTCAATTAAAACAAATAACTTAAACTCGATAACAATTTTATTTTCAAGTCCCGCCAATATTTTTTTTTATCTACTCAATAGTTTTAGAAATATTGTTGAACTTATGCCGAAAAAAGTAAATTTTATAAAATTTTTTTTAATTAAATCATAAAAAATATAAAAAAAATTTGTTATTCTATTAGCTTATAGGTAAAGATGATTCGAACAAAACAAGTCATATGTCATTAAAATTGATTCACAACTTCGGATTTTATTCTCAATTAAAGCCTTGTATGCAGTTCTGTCTGAATTTCTGGTTCGAAATTTTACATTTATTTCTACACGGAAAAATAGTTGCGTAGAGAAATTTGTTTTCATTCACGCAAATTCACTTAAATTTAACAATTATAACGTGAAAAACATAAAAAATTATTCACAACACCACACAAAAACAAAATGTAAAAAATTCCGTAAGCAAAAAATTGTCTGAACATTAAATTTTGTTTCAGTTGACGGAAAAAAATCTCCACTAATTGATATCACATCCCTGTAATAGACAAAATTTGCATTCATTTTTCTTTTCAGCTGCGTACTACCAAACAGAAAGTTGCCTGAAAATTTATAGAAGCTGAATGAATTTCAGTTTGTTTTTTTTTTACACATGTGTACTTCTTTCTTATGGCAGCCTGAAATTCAGGCAAAACTGCATACTACACTTAAGTGAGCAAACTCAAGTGATAAAAATCACAATTTTCATACAATCCCTGTGGATAACGTGACTACTCCATACACGCATATAAAGTATGCCCTGTACAGACAACCGTCTGTACAGGGCTTATGTTCTGCTATGTGTATGTTGAAAATTAAATTCATACTAATTTTTCCCTAGTTCCTTGCATTGTTAATCATGCGTGATTCTTTCTGAATAAAACGTTTCGAATGTTAACATAATAATAAATTAGGATTCAAAATATGATATCCTTTGCGGTGGACAACTTGCATGTTATATTAATGATACAAAAACAAAGTTTTTTGGCATGCGAGTTTCTAGAGAGAATATTTTTTCTACACTTTTTAATTTCATCGTCAAATAAAATGATGTCTTACATAATTGAAATTATAAAAAAATATCTTGCTGTTATCACACAAAAGAGACTACCGATAACATTTTCAACATATTAATTCTATTATATTTGTTCTATATTAATTTAATAAAATATTTTTCTTTAATTCTTGATGCAATTTTCGCTTTTTTGTTGATTTATTTCTGGGGATGTGGGTCAATGTTAAATATTTTGATGTCATTTTTTATACACAAATATATATATATATATATTTATATATATTCTTTTCTAGACGAAATAAATGACTGCCAATTGTACTGACAGCGAATAAGTAATGAAAGAAACAGATAAGATACTGGAAAGAATCAAATATATTGCAGAGCAAATTTGCATTATTGAAAGAAGACAAAAGTGAAAGTAATTTAAACAAAACCCGAATTATTTCTTTCTAATTTTAAGAAATAAATTTGTTTATTCAGTGGAATTGGAAATTCTGAGAAGAGTCTATGATTTTTTTCAAATTAAATATAACAATCGCAAAAACTTTGGCTACTTTGGTAATAGGTACTATTTTCTTAATGGATTACAAAGTAATGAGTGGTTCTTAATTATCCCACCATGTTGCCAGCTTTAAATATTTCTTGTTGGAAATTAATAACATAAGTATGTATACGGATCCCGACTAGACTGGGATAGTGACTTAACATAAGTTCTTCCCAAGCCAATAGTTTGACAGCTTGTTGGGAAAATCTAACACAGATTTTTAATCGTATTTTTTTCTCATCTTCAATAGAAGTGATTGTTTCTTACTTTTGTTACCTTACCTAGATTTTGTTATTTTCTTTTATTTGAGCAAATTTTTACAAGATTTTGACATTTCCCTACAGGAAACCATTCGGGTCCAAAATACGGCTCTGCGTTATATCCCAGTTAGATCCCAAATTGGTTTGCATGAAAATTTCTAGTCGGGATATTTATGTATATTATTTAATAAAATAGCATTGAAAGTAAAAATTTTAGGAACCAACGAAGAAAATGGATGATACCTTCAAACGGATCGACCGATTTTATTCAAATATAGGTTAGAAGATTTTATATTAAGTCACCTTTCAAACAAAAGAAGCTAAATTAAAATTGATCTTTCCGTTTCAAGCATAGCTAATAGAGGGCTGCAAAGTGTACACAAATGTATTCGTAGAATGTACTCGTATGAATTTCGTGCGTGCATAGATGTATGTTCTTAAGTATATACTGATGTATACATGCATGTATATGTGTGTACGTACATAATCACGACCAAATATACATATATACATACATATATACACACATATATACAAAAAAACATGCATGCATACACACACAAACATACATACGAGTACTTTCGAATATATTCCTGCAGCCCTTTAATAGCTAAGAACACCCTCGATCAAGTCACCTTTCAAACAAAACAAAACTAAACTAAATGAAAATTGATCCAGCCGTTTACCAGCAAACAAACAGACACACAGATACGCAGACACACTAAAACTTATAACACCCCTATTTTTTGGTCGGAGATTAATAAGTCAACACCCACATTTCGTTTCAGGATGCATGTAGTATTTGTTTATGAAAACAAGTTTTTTGTGCTTAAAATTAAGTCCACAAAGGCTGCATGAACTGAGTGAGCACTTGTTTTAATGTCAAAAAGGGTATAAGGTTGAACTCTCGCTGAGGTATGACAAAAATGGGGGCCTGAAAATAGTTACGACTTGATTTTCATAGTCTAAATTATAACAAATGCAATAATAAATCATTATCAATGAAACGTAAGTTCCTTATGACGCGCCATGCATGCACATCAATGCTTTGAATAACAAAAATCAATACTTGGGGGTAAAACAAAAACTTTTTAAAATGAAAAAATACTGGTTACAAATACTGGTAACAACTACATAGAATAATTTTGCTGCCACTGCGAATTTGTTTCATTTTCAGTGCTGTATTATTTTTGCCTGTTTTTTGGGAATCTCCGTTATAGTTTGTGTCTTTGCTAAAAGGTTTGTGACTTGGATAAATGGTTCGTGGCAGTGATAGCTGAAGGTGTCTCTGCTAACAACATTTACTAATATTATAACTGCGAAAGTTCAGACATACGCCTTAATTGCGAAATCTTGAAAATTTACAAAATTAAGGCCTTAATTGAGCTCAATTTACGATACAAGGCTTCAATTAATAAATTGAGGAATTAGTACTTAATTGTTTCATAAATTGAGTAAAGTTCGAAATGCAACCATTTGTGACATGTATATTTAATCCGAAGTATGTTCAGTGAGAAGCAAAAATTGTATAAAGTGGCAACCCTATGGTGTAATAAGTGTACAGATGGCAGTATAACACAAAACAAGTCACGTGACCGGTCCTCAGGTGGTAGGGATCAGTCCAAGTTCTAACAATTCCTATGAAGCGGACCAGCCACTTTTACATGGGGATGGCCTAGGATGGGGTTAATTGATACTTTGTATGTGCCTTGTAACTCAGCTGTAATTATCGATAAATTTTTTTTTATTGTTAGAAATCCAAGTAGAAATTGTATTTTATTTTTAAGCGGTGTCTTTGATAGGATTTGAACCGACAACCTCCGGCATGATAGTCTAGTACACTACCCACTCGACCACAGGGGAACTTATATCTTAATGTTATAAATACCAGTTAAGCTGGAGTTAATTTCTGAATATAGTTACGGAACAGGTTCCTGAGTGGCATGGCAGTCTCATTGAAGGGAGATAATTGATATTATATAGATACTATGTGATAGGCCTTAGATCCAGTTGCATCGAATTTGTTCAGTGCAGTTTACTACAATACTAGCCGAAGTACCAACTAAATTTACTGAAAATTGTTAATATGTGACCATTTACAAAATATATCTCTTTTCATCATTCACTACTCCTTATTTTTGGTACCAGTCTCATATTCTCGAGTCATAGGACGAGTACTTTTCGATTATTTGTCACCAAATTTTCCGTAGGTTATATGTTTTTTTAAACTAGGACAATGAGGGGAGGTAGGGGGAAATATTTTCCTCTCAAAAACTATCTAACCAATTTTGCTGAAATTCAAATTATTAATAGAGATGAGTCTAAGAGCAGATATTTATTTATTTTATTTATTTATTTAGATTAGATTAGGCCCTAGCACAACAAGACAGAAAATCTTATAAATGATAATGTTAGTCATTAAGCAAACAGGCAATTCATATATAAATAAATATAAAAGATATATATAATTTAAATAATATAATATGAATAATAAATAATGCAAATAATATAATTTATATCAAGAAAAAAGCATATGAATATAAATAGCAAATAAATGCATCATAAGTAATAATTAAACAAATTTTGACAAAACAAAAAAAAAATAAAATATAATATAATAGTAATGTGAATTAAATAAAGTGAAAAAAGAAAGAAATTTATTACATAAAAAGTTTAAATAACTCCTTTTTAAATATGTTGGCGTTGCCTAAAATTTTAATATTATTTGGTAGGGAATTCCAAAGACTAACTGTATAGATTAGGAATTGTCTCTTAGAAATTAGGCTCTTATATTTTTGTTGAATGATATTCCTACCGCGGTTAGATCTGGCAAATATGATTCTATCATAAATGTATATTGGATTTTTCAATGTAATAATATTATGCAGAAATATAAGACATTTGCATTTTAGGAGATTATCGAAATTTATATTAAAAATCTGATAGGAAAAAGACGAAATATGCTCAAACCGTCTTTTATTGAAAATGTGCCGGGCCATATTATTGTACGCAACATTAAGTTTCCGTTTGTCTTCACTATCGCAGTTTGCGAGAAGTTCACAACCATATAGAAGTGATCGTATCAAATACCCTTTTACTAATAACATACGAGAGGTGTTGAGTCTTTAACTGCCCACAAGTTACGTAGCATACTGTAAACTCTAACGACTACTTCAATGCAGTAGACCAAGTAAGTCTTTCGTTGAAGATTACTCCCAAGTTAGACGCAGAGGTAACAAAACCTATATTATCGTCGTTGATTTTTTTCTGAGCATACTCGAAAGTCCTCCGAAGTTTAGATATTATTATGCATTTAGATTTAGATGGATTTATACATAATAATAAATAAATTATCGACATTACTACTATTGTACAGTTGTACATCGTCAGCGTACTTATGAATTGTACTGTTCATTGTAATATCGGGTAAGTCATTAGTATACATACAAAAGAGAAGTGGCCCAAGAATTGAGCCTTAAGGCACACCTCTTTTAACATTGAGTGCTCTTGAGATGTTTTCTTTTAATTGAACTGCTTGAGATCGATTTGCTAGGTGCGAGGATAAAAGATTACAAGCCGAGTTAGAAAAGTTACAAAGTTTTTGAAGCTTAGCCAGCAAAATTTTATGATCCACTGTGTCCAACGCAATACGATAGGCTATAAATTTTTTCAAAAATAGGACCTCGAGGAAAGGTAGGGGTAAATTTCTTCCTCTTTGAAACTATCTATCCGATTTTTATGAAATTCAAAACAAAGATATATCTGAGTCTAGAAAACTATATAGGCTATACATTTTTGTAAGAATAGGAGCACACGAGAATGGGTAGGGGGCGATTTCTGCCCCTCCGAAGCTATCTAACAAATTTTGATGAAATTTAAAACATGGTTAGATTTCAGTCTGGAGGAACACATAGGTGATATATTTGTTTCAATAATAGGACCAGGAGGAGGGGTAAGGCGAAATTTCAACCTCTCCGACACTATCAACCAATTTTAATTAAATTTAAAACATGGGTAGATCTGAGTCTGGAAGGACACATAGGCTATGTATTTTTTCAGATATGAGACCAGGACGGGTAAGAGGCAATTTGTATTATATCGAATCCGGAAGGACACAAATGCTATAAATATTTTCCAAAATAATCCTAGCGGGGGTGGGTTAAGGGCAATTTCTAAGGCAAGTCAATCGTAAGGAACTAAGTTCCAACACGGGGTCCCACGACACCGTGCTTTCTTTTTAAATTCTCTGGTGGTTGTGGGAGCGGAAGGGCAAAATAAATGCTGAGGTCCCCCCAGAAGGGCCTTTCAACGTCAACGGATATTTAAATTAATAAATTTATGCAAATAAGATTATGGTAAGATTTCTGTTGGAAAAACTACGTACATTTTAATATTTTTCGATGCACCCTAATGTTGTCACTTAAATACTATTGAAAATTGTTTTTCAACAGTAAAAATTTATTCCCAGAATTCCGTTTAATTCACAAATAATAAACAAGAAAACATTTGACACTTTTTCTTTTCGAATATTTTTTCAATGCAGTTGAAATTTACATTCATGTATTAAAAAGACTTTTTTGAATTAAAAACAAAAACGGAAAACTTTTGTGCAAACAAAGCATAAAAATGGAAGAGATATAAAATTTTATAAAGTTAAAAACTTGATATCATAGGCAACAAGTTTATTTGAACACACATAAATATTAATATTATTCAACAAAAACAAATTCTGAAATGTTCTACACAAGGGACAATCACACTTGAAGTGAATGACTTTATTTTCAAAACAACAAAAGAACAAAATGATAATTTTTAAAATAACCACAATTGACTGCTTAGAATAGCATTTTTACGAAAAACAAAATCCGCAATTATTGTGACTTACAGGTGTTTGACATTGAAATGAAATCATAGACGCTGGGAAAAAAACTTAACAAGGATAAAATGTGTTACATATGTACCAGACGCAAAATAATATTAATAATGAATAAATATAAGAAAATAGAATAAGAAATAAGCATTTGTAGTATAATTATCTTAAAAGAAACGGTCATGATGTCAACAAAAATGGACCAAATTTAATTTAATTTAATTTTTCTTTTGCTAAAAAGCCCTGCTGAAAATTTTGTACGATTTGTCCTCAACTTACTTGTCTTTAATCCTTGAACGCTCACTATGACTGGTGAAAATGTGAGTACTAAAATATGTTCTAGAGTGGTGAGCAGGGAAAAGAGAACACATCACTTAACTGGAACAGAAATGTTGAAAAAATACCCTCACTTTACAAGAAAGTTTTTTCCAAATCAAAAATATTTATTTAAATGCTAGTGTTTTTGTTTTTTAATTTTCAGTGAACACACCAACAACAAGCCAGTGTATTTTCGCCTTCCCAGGAAGTGATTATTAACAGCATCCAGATGATTAATTAAAAAGTTGTTTTACTTTTACAAAATTGGAACTCATTTAAAATTTTGCAAATTTTAAGAAAAACCATTTTTTGTGTTATTTTATCTGGGAAATTGTTTTCCGGCTTAATTTGCAATTGAAAGTAATGCCAACAAACTTTATAACTCTCAACAACAGCGATAAAATCATTTTCAAAATATACTCTATGGAAGTAATGAAAAATTAGTTCTTTTCACTTATTAAAAAGAATATTCAAATAAAAAATGTTCTCAACATCATGAACATGACTTCGAATTTAATTAATAGGAACTAAAAAAGAGAACTTCTCACAATGACAAGCCAATGTAGCCAATCATAGAAATTTTCCTGATTTGCACCACCTTCGGATCACAAGTTAATGATTTTATTGTTTTCCTTAGAAGATCATTTTTTACTGGAAAGTTTACCATTTTTGTTGTTTTCGCTAATCCAAACTTATAAATTCGTTATCTCTTATGTATAAACATTATCATGAAAACGATTAAAAAAAGATCCATTACATCGAAATATGAAAATATTTCGGTTTTAATATTAACGCTTTTTACCAAATTTTTTTTACATTTCGCCTTATTTTTCTGAACTGGTGCCTAATCACATTTTTTACAGATTCGTAACCTTCATAAAAATTCCTTTCTTTTGCACGTCTTCATATATATATGTGTGTGTGTGTGTGTGTGTGTGTGTGTGTGTGTGTGTGTGCGTGCATTTGAGGATATCCCACTATATTGCCAGGAAGTTGAAAATTGTTATATATCTTTTTTTTTCTTATAAATTCTATTTGCGTACAAAAAATTTATTCTCTATTTCTATAGCAGATTTTATAACAAAACTGGAAATCTATTTAAAATATAATGATATTTTCTTAAAAAGGACATACAATTAACTAATTTTTTCACATGCTTAAAACAGAAAAACAAATATTTTTATATGTATAAAAATAATTGTGTAAAGGTTAATGACTTTTCAATCCAAACTTAACTTTTTCTTAACACAAAAGTCCGGCCAACGGTTGGTCAGTCAGTTTTGTAATAAAACAAGTTCACAAGTTTGGACTGCAGTAACTGAAAGTTGCTCCGTATGTAATTTGGGGTACTGAAGTCGAACCTGCAGTTGTTTTTTTATTGGTTCTAGTTTTCGAGATGTACCTTTATATAAAAAGGAAGCAGGTGCACAGCAAATATTATCATAACTAGAAAATGGTTTGTCCAATTTAGTTAAATGAAAATCCGATACTTGACAACACTATTATTTTGAAACCGTGCCACCATTGCTTTTTAATCTGCTCAATAGTTTGAGCGATATCCTGTAATTTGTGCCAACAATATTTTTATAAACATTTTTGTTTTTAAAAAATTCATAAAAAAATATAAAAAAAAAACACAAAAAATCCGTTCTTTTTCTATGAGCGTATAAATAAATATGTTCCAAACAAAAGCAGTAATATGTTATTAAAGTCGATCAACATCTTTTGATTTTATTCACAATTAAGCGAGGGAACTCAATTGACAAAAATTGCGATTGCCATGCAATACACAAGTGGTTTGATAGTGACTTTTAAGAAAGAAAAAAAAATGCTCCACGAATAGTGAGTATGGGGCTTAAAAGCACTATAATATGTACATGATTTCTATCTAAAAAAAATTAAAAATAATCGTAAAAGCAAATTAAAAGTGCAAAATTAGAAATTTTTTATTATTGAAAAATTTATCAAAATCGAAAATGGCAAAAACTTCAAATCAGAAAGGCACATATATTACAAATAAAATAAGCTTTATTTAATGAAAATCGATGGACTCAAGCTGAAAGTCCATAGCACGTGTTTTCGCGTCAACGCTTTCACACGTTTTACGCATTTAACGCTTTTCAGCGTTTCAAGTTACATGCCACGCTTTTTACGCAGAAGTCTTTTTTTGTTATTTTATGAAAATATTTTTAAACTGTATTACAAGAGCAAAATAGTACACTATACAAACATAACCATCGATAGCATTGAAAATAAAATATCAATGACCGCTGATGACGCTTACAATAGTAAAAAGTAGTCCTACTTTTTGCGTTGGACGCGTCAAGGCGTCATGCTCTGTAACTTGATACGTACAACTACACTGATGCAACTTTTTTGACAGCCGCGTATGACGCAAAAAAATGTGTAACGCGTGTTATTGTAATATAAAACTGAAAATCAGAATGCAAGTTATGACATAAAGATAACCGGTTTAAAAACATGTACAACAACAATAGCTTAATTTATCGTAGGCGGAGCTTACGTACAAGCAAAACCAAAAATAAAAATAAGAGTTGGAAAAATTGGAATAAAGAATCAGAGTGTGAGATGAGAATCGGCTAACCATATTGATAAAAGGAATAAGATAACTCATATTCTATTTCCTCACAAAATTTGGTTAAATAGCTGATGTTTCATTAATACTAGTATCCACGATCAAACGTGGTAAAAGCGAACAAAGTACGCCGTTGATGACAGCGTAGCGGCTGTCGAAATTATTAGTACTAGTCCGTTCTGCTAGTCTGATTAGATATTCTAATATTCCACTCTTAAAAATAATTTGCATTTACATTAATTCAATTATGGAACTTAAGCCGATTAATAATAACTTCCGACTTATGCGTGCTATGAACTTTCAGCTTAATATTGATTTTAGTCGTAATAAATTGAAGTCAGCTATTTGTACATATTTACAGTGTAGAACAAAATCACTTTTTTTAAAAACATGGTTTTACACCTGATTCAGGTAGAAGGCACTAAGAAAAATACGTACGTGTATCGGCATATTGAAATTTGACATCTGTGATTTATTTCAGGGGGAGTTAAATTTTACCCCTTTTGCACACTGTTATACTGACTCGGCATGGGGTTGCGTTTAAGGTGTAGGTTTTTGTAAAGCACCAAATTAACTCCACTATATCGCCTCTGAAGGGGAGTATTTTGCCCCTTTATTTATTTAGTGGCCAAAAATAGCCGTACTTCGAAGAGTTAGATGGTCAAAATGTTTGACAAAAATGTTAACCGTGTTGTTTTACATAAGAATGCTGATCACATCTTATACGTTAACAATAAGGATATAAGCTTAAAGGATATACAATGTCTAATCAGTATAACTAGGTTGAAAAGGGGGGAAAACTTAACTCCACTTAATATATAAAATCCCAGATGTAAACTTTTAAGACGCCGATACTAGTATGTATTTTCTTGGTGACTTCTACCAGAATCAGTTGCAAAAACCTTGTTATTAAAAAAATTATTTTGTTGTACAGTGTAAATATTGGCAACTTTTGCAAAATTCACTTGATTTCACTTTATTATGAATAAAATCAATATTATCCACCGATTTTCATAAAATAAAGCCAATGTTATTTGTAATATAAGTGGCTTTAGGATTTGTTAATAAAAATTGTAAGTTTTTGCGATTTTCGATTATGCATACATATTTTAATTATACCTAAAAAAATGTATTCTTCATCATTGGAATGATTATTGGTATGATTAAAACCATTGAGTTTAAGGAAGTAGAGAAGCGTCCCCACAACTCGACTCTTTTTACAAAAATCAGGTAATTTCACTTTTTTTTGCATAAAATCATTATTTATCTACCGATTTTCGTATTTTATGTGTGGTATATGTGGCTTTACAGTTAGTGATAAAACAATTTTGCAATTTTCGATTTTTATAAATTTTTAAAATGTAAAGATATTTAGATTTTGTATAAATATTTTTTAATCATTGCGGTCTGAATAACTCTGAAACCTAAAACAATTGAGTATATTTAAACATTATGTTAAAACGGCTTAAAGGTAATTTTATTTGATATGCGTGGCTGCACCCAAGCAATCAAGTAGAATCAATAAGATTCCGTTTTGAGAAATTTTATTTAGGGTGAGTTTTTAATGTGAATATTTAATCTTAGTTTGAAACTAAAATCAATTATCTGAGAATAAATTTAATTGAGTGCTAATTATGTTTCCCGTCTTTAAGTGGGACCTTAACCTCTCAAAATTTACATACTAAATAATAAAATATGGCATCTCTGATCAGCTGGCTTTGCAAATTGCAGAAAATAAAAGAAAACGAAGAAGAAATAGTTGTTATGTGGTGTGAAAAAAAGTATAGACGCGTTTATAACATAAAAAAATAATTTATATATATATATATATATAAACAGTGTTGGAAAATATAATAGAAACGATGTGCAGTTTTCTTTCTTTTCAGAATATTTCTTGTAAAAAAAATTTTTTTGGGAGTTTATATTTTTTTATAACAGAACTTATTTGTATATAAAAAATAGAAAATCTCAGCTGAGCTGCATTTATGTAGCAAAACATATGACGGCATTCATTTCATTGCCCTTGGAAAAAATTATAGAAACAACAAACTTAAAAATAATTAACATAAACTTTTTTCTTTAAAATGATAAATACAATGTTGAAATTAAATTGAAATTAATATTTTGTTGATCCACCCTTGTTTTTAAGGACTTCGATACAACGCCGGCCCATTGAGTCTACCAACCTGGCACAAACTAATGGGTCTATATTGCACAATTCGGCCTGGACTTTCTCCCTCAAATCTGCTTTATTTTTTGGCTTATATCCAGCAATTTTCTTTTTCAGAATGGCCCAAAGGTATTCAATGGGGTTTAAGCCCGGGGACTGTGACGGCCATTCCAACAGGTGGACATTGTTGTCTTCGAACCATTTCTTTGCCAGCTTAGATGAGTGTTTGGGGTCGTTGTCCTGCTGAAACTCCCACTTCAAAGGCATTTCTTCCTCGGCGTATGGAAGCATGACTGTCTGTAAAATGTTTGTGTAGTCGACAGCGCACATCTTATCCTTTACCCAGAATAATGGACCAACGCCTGAAGATTATATTCCCACCCCCATGCTTAACAGTCTTTAACGTGTGCTTTGGATCGTAGAGAGTGTTTTTAGGGCGTCTTACATGCACCTTGCCTTCAGACCCAAACAAATTAACCTTTGTCTCGTCAGACCATAATACGTTTTTCCAATTTCTGCGCAATACGTGATTCCTTGCAAAGGATAACCTGCAGTTTATGTTGTTTTGACTAAGGTATGGTACTTTCCTTGCACTATATGCCTTCAAACCCTCAGATATCAATCTATTTCGGATTGTTCGACTGCTTACTGGTGCTTTGAAGGAATTTTTCAGGTCTTCTGAGGATAAAAATGGATTTTTTTTGCGCGCTTTCGCCCTCGTTTTTCCTCCGTAGGTTTAAAATGAACCGCAGAAAACACCTTTTTTTGAGCAGTTCATGAAGTCGGCAATCCAAAACATGGAAAGGCCATAACTTTTTAATTTTTTTATAATTTCCCTTTCCTGAACTGTACAATTTGTACCACGACCCATCTTGAATGAGATATTAACAAAATATGAAAAGACTTACAGCACTTTCACTTTTTTTACGCACCTTTCCCTTAAAGTATCGAACACTTTTTAAATAACAATATTTTATTAATTTAAAGCGGAATTATTAACAATTTCCGCAGCGTTTCTATTTTTTTTCCAACCAAAACACGTGGTCACTTCACTAAAAGAATACTAAACTTAAATTTTTGCGATTATGTACCCAAAAGCAAACTCAAAATAAAGTACCGTTATCAAAGAGTGTAATACAGTATATATCTGGTGAAATGATTACCTTACAAACTAAAAATATGATATGAAATGTGCAAGTAGTTGTCGTTTCTATTATATTTTCCAACACTGTATATATATATATATATATATATATATATATATATATATATATATATATATATATATATATATATATATATATATATATATATATATATATATATATATATATATATATATATATATATATATATATATATATATATATATATATATATATATATATATATATATATATATATATATATATATAAAGCAGTTAATCGTCGTCTTAAAAACATAAAACAAAGATTAAAGATGACTAAATCTCTACTGTTCACATTAAAAACCCAACCCTTAAACTTTTTGAATTATTTTTGTAATAAAATTGGACTACACCTTTAATAAAAACAAAAATTATCCATAGAATTTAAAATTTAGACTGTTTTCTTGTTACGGGATTATCTTTTCTTGTTGCATAGTGTTATTAATCGTTCAATGACTACTTAGAACTTGAGGGAAATTACTTTTATCGCTGAAATGACAAAAACAACAGAATTCAATCAAGCAGCTTCAGTTCTGTGATTGAAGTGATTTATTCTGATCTATGACCCATATTTTTTTGGCTAAGTTGTTTGGAAACAATCTTGAAACTATTTTATATATTCGAAATTTTTGTTCAATTTTCATCATTTCGCTACAAGCAATTTCTTATTGACCTTTTGGCCCTTTTAACGCTTTTAGTATGTATTTTGTGGCTTGCACAGCTGGGAATGTTCACACAAACAATTTATTACATCGTTTATTAAAGAATTTGTAGTGTGAAAAACTACTAATTACTATTCTTTCATTCACAATGATAAAAGAAAAGGTTCTGTTCTAAGCTAAGTTAAAACTTAATTTAAATAAGTTTTCTATTTTTACCGTTAGAGGCCACTCATCGGCAATATAGTTTATACCGTAGAAGTTACTAAAAACTGATAAAAATTTCATGAGCAAATTTAAGAATGATTAAATAGTTTTTAATTAAATAAATAAATAATATGGATGATATTATAATAATAACAAATGTTTGTTTTTTATTTACAAAACAAAAATAATAATGAATGAATGTATTAGGTATGTATGTGTGATTGATTGTACGTACTCCTCTCCTTCCTTTCTAGGGGCATTTATATAACGCTATTTTTGGAGCCCCCCCTAGAGCGTTATGTAATATCAAAAAATTGGGAACTTTCTTTTTACGGCCAGACGGACACACACAAAAAACCAACAACAAAAATTGGTCGGTCTTCCGTCACGTAAAAAAGCTTAGTTTTCGCTACTGATTAAAATCCAGACCTGTAATAAATACAAGAACAAATTTTTTTTCCTAGAAAAAAATAAATGAAAACAAAGTATTTAATGAAATATTAAACAGTTTTAAAGAATCGAACTAACAGTTGTTTATTGAAATAAAAACAATGTGAAAAAAAAACGTAAAATTAATAAAAATAAAATCAAGGCCCTTTTTCAAGTATGCGTGTGCAAGAAAAACCAAAGACGTCAGTCTGCCTGTCTGTCTGTAAACTTCGAGAGAATTCTTTCAATTTAAAAACGCGAAAAATATAGTTTTAATTTTAAATCGTGTTTTAAATATTTTAAAATGGCAGCAGTTTCTTTTAGCAGCCACGAAGACAGATTGATTCTTTTATAATTTTTGTTGTTTTATAAACAATTCACAGCACAAAGAAACAATACGTGCTACAAATACCGCAGGTCTTCATTCTTCAGTATATCTCTTCGAAGAGAATGTTGTTGTTTTATATGTTGACTTTTCGAATTATGAAAATGTACCGGTACGCTTGTTTTGTTTACGCAAATGTTTTAGGCTTTGTAAATGTTACTGTTTATTCTGTTTGAATATATTTTGATGGCAAATTTCTAAACTAAATTTTTTTTTTAATTTTAATTTGTTAAACCAGATATAAAAATATATTTAGAGTTATTCAATTTGAGTCCATAAAACATAAAAATAGAATTTAGTAAAGAAAAGTTTTATTTTGTATGAATATTTATTATTGCCGCTGAAAGTTACAAAACAAATTTTACGCTCTAAAAGTAATCTGGTCAAGGCTGTGCGATAAATACCATGACTGAGTCTCCTGTTAAGCCTTACCAGTTGTATTCGTATTTTATAATTAATATTATTAATATTTTTTGATTGCTGAATGGCTTTATTTTATTATTGTGAAATTAAATTTAATGCCATTTTAAGTCGTGCATTTATGCATGAATTTAAAGGAATGTCATGTTTATTGTGAACACACCGGTGTTTTTACCCATATTAATAATATCCATGATTGGCATCAAAATACTAAAATATGTAATACAAAAATAGCACAGAACAAAAATACATACTTACAGAAAACAACGATTGCTGTGGCATGTATATGACAACCATATTTGGATATATTTAATAATGTATGGTTATGAAAAGCAAGTTCTTATTGTTATGAAATATTGTAAGCATTAATAAGAATACGATCAATACTACATTAACATTCACAAATATTTCATCATGGTTGCCAGAGCTGCGAAAGATTGCAATCAATTTAATTGCAATCACATGATTTCAAGTTTTCAATTGCAATCAAAATCGTAAATTTGATTTCATGATTTCAATTTGAAATCATGAAATCAATTCAATAAAAATGATTGCAATAAATTTTTTGAAATTAATTTCTATATTTATTGATTGCAAACAAATTTGATTGCAATCAATAGATTCCCACTGTTGTTTTATTTTGTTCGACTTCCACTAAGTATTGATTTCAGGGAAATTGATTGAAATCATATGATTTCAACAAAATTTGATTGCAATCAAGGATTAAAACAAAAATGATTTCAAAATGATTGCAATCACAAAAGATTGCAGTCTTGACATGATTTTATTTTGAAATCTGAAAAGATTTTGAAATCAAAGATTGAAATCAATTTGGTTGAAATCATATTGATTGCAATAAAAATTTATAGCAATTTTTTACAGCTCTGATGGTAGCATTTAACAATAATATATCTATAGGTACATATAATAAAACTGTAAGGCGTACAGCACAAAAAACCAACTTTTAGAATTTGTGTCTGTCTGTAGCGGCTGCTTTTGGTTGAAATTGTGTTTGGGAACTGAAGGTGTTGCCAGATGATCGACGGCGCTGGCATGCTGGCGTAAGCTCCGGCTAGGGCTCGCCGTATTGGGGTGGCTCTTGTCGACCATCAGCTAATTAGAGAGCTACAAAAAAAAATGCCATCTGTACTAAATAAATTTAGTAAAAAGGTAGTTGGAATAAAAATTTAATAAATATGTTCAGAGAACCCGAAAGCAAATACAACTAGTTATCTACCTGCTGCACACATTCTATCAAGTATAAAATTAGTAGCGTATATCATGCTGTCGTGCTTATGAAGCAACATTGTAGTACGAAAATCAAAATTTTTTGATTTTTGTGGGCGCAGCTTCGATAAGTGCAATAATAAGTATCGTGTATCATGCTGTTGTACAGCGAAATTTATAAATATTGTATTTCAAATTATTCTTTCAAATTAATTATTACGATTTGTAGTAAAGTGTATCTGAAAACCGTACTACAACTCATACTACGTTAAGTACGAAATTTAGTATCGTCTATACCCAGGGTTAGATAATATGTAAAGAGCTTTATATTATTATATTTTACAGACACCTTATAGTCATAAAGCTAATTTTAAGCGCGCGAAGCGGGCGGGCATATCTAGTTGTTAAATAAAACTTCGTACACCAAGATAGCATAATATAAAAATAAATATTTTAAAAAAGTACATACTACAACGAACGATGGTTGTGGCATGCTTGCGCGAACAATATTTGTATATCTGCAATAATGTATGGTTATGAAAAAAAAGTTATTATTGTTTTGAAATATTGTAAACAATAATAAGACTACTATAAATAAAGTCATGTTTATCTTTGATCAATCAATATAAATTCACAAACATCGTGGTTTCATTTAACAATAAAAATTAGTTTAAAAATTGTTTACAATAAAGATTTATTGTAATACATATATCATTTATAGTACAGTGAAGCTTCCATATAACGAACAATTTAATATAACGAATTTTTTCTGAGTACCCTGAAAAACCTCTTTATTGTAAAGCCTTTCATACAAAAATGCATTATAGCTATAACGAAGAAACTATGAGCTATTCATGTCAAAAGCCTCTCTTTAACGAAGTCAGGATAAAGGAATGAACTATAAATGTGTTTGTGAGTGCATATCGATACCTTTGCGTGAAATGATCTTAAACGAAATTTTGTAAAAAACATTTTTTTATTGAAATCAAAATTTTTTTATTAAAGTTGTCAAAATATCTAAATTTTTGATATCTTTGAAATATAGGGTGTAAGATGTGATCGTAAGCGACAGTTTATGAATATTAGTCATGTTTAATTAAATACATTAAAAACCCTTCTCCAGAACAATTTAATTTTTGTCGCTTAGGAACTTTTCGCGAAAAGGGGTCGATATATAAAGAGTTTATATATTTTTTTATTTTTATTTTTAAGAACAAACACAACCCGCGAAGCGATCAGCTTGTCTACGGAAAAACATCCTGGATCTATGGCGGGTATCGAACCCACGACCTCTGGACTGACAGGCTAGCTTGTCTACCCCTCAGCCACAGGGGCACCCTGTTAAGTATTTATTCAAAAGCTTCTATTCAATGCAGTCAGAATAAAGCAAAATCAAATTTTAAGCAAAATGGTAAAGTCCCGCTGTCAAAAACTGTAGTTATAACTAACTTTTTTTCGCATTTCTTCAAATGTCGTTATAACAAGGTTTCACTGATACATACATACATGAGTATAACGAATCAGTAGTTATAACGAAGGGCAAGTTTTTTATAGCATATGCCGTTTGCTATGACATTTGATACACCGTAAAAAAGCATTATTAATCTTCCTTGCCACAAAATGCCTTTTTCATAGTCTGGCAATAAATTGATAATACATATTTTTAAAAAGTTTTCAGTATAAATTAAATGTCATATGCAATAAACAAAACTTGCCCTGGTTATAATTCCAAAAAATTGTTGTATAGAAAAGGAGTTCAGAGTTTTGAATTTACTAACAAGTTAATGTTAAAAGATAATTTTATTCTTCTCTCAAGAAGATCTACCGTAATTTTTACACAATATTAAGAACGATATGACGACTAGTTCTGCATTATTAACTAAAAAATCACCTTTTTTTGAGTCATTACCAAGGAAACCTCAAATATTCAATTGTATGTTTTTTGCTGTGCGATGTATGTAGACACAAATAAGATAGTTATACGTTTCAGAACTTTTTACGAATTTAGGCATCGACTTATTAGTGCATTTTACCCTTTACAGCATGTTTTTGCATATTTCATACTAAACCGAATATTTAAGGCATTTTTCAAGTTTCTTGGGGCATATTGTCTCTTTTTCCTGCATATTTTGGGTTTTATTTTAATTCAATAAAAATATTTCCAAAAAGAAGCAAAAAATCTGTTTTGTGATCTTGGTGTCCAAAATTTAATTTTCGGTCAGATGAAATGAATGGCTAGAATTGTTAAATCGACTCGCAAGCCTATAAGAAATTAAAATATATATACTTCTTAGTGTCAGATATGAATATTTTAAAAATTATAAACAAAATGATGAAGTTTGTATACATTTTATGAGCATTTTTTTTTATTTTGGGAACATGTTTTCAAGTCTTTGGTGCGCATAAAACGCATTTTTAGGGCATATTTCTGGTTTCCCTGGTTATTACTCTTTGAATCAATGGCTCGATATGTATATCTCTTTTTTCACTTTAGAGATTTTTTAGTTTGGTGATTTTTTTACCTCTGGCACCTTCTTTTTCTAGTTTGGCGATTTGTTTTTCTGGTGATTTTTTTCGTTTAGGAGACTTTTTTTCAGTCAGTTGTTTTTTTGCCTTGACGTCTTTGGTGTTTTTTTAGTTTTGCTGATTATTTTTTGTTTTTTTGGCGGCTTTCTCGTTTTGGGGTTTTTTTTGTTTTTTTTTTGTTTTTTTTTGTTTTAGCGATCATCTTTTTGTTTTGTAGGTTGTATAACCTGAAGCCATACTCTTCAATTATTAATTTTGTTTCATGATGTATATTATATAATAATACACTAGTTGTGAAAATTTCAAGTGTATAACTATAACGGTTCAAAATATACATCTTCTTTTCAAAATAACATATCCTGATATAATGCCCTTTAATTTTTATTATTAGCTATGCAAATTTCAAGAGTTTGCCTCTTACGGTTTCCAAGATAGCTCATTGTCAAAATTACATCTTCAAAATTACATCACCTGATAGAATACCCTTAAATAGTTATTTTGTTTAAATTTTAGTATATACCCAACAGCTAAAGTTACAACTAGTAACGCTTTGGGACAGTCATATTACTAGTTTTAATGACACTAGTCAAAAACGACAGTCATATTACTAATTGTAACAAGACTAGTAACGTTACTGGTCAAAAAAGAACAATCATATTACTAGTTGTATCGAGGCTAGTAACGATACTAGTCAAAAAGGGACACAACTTTCAGGTATACTATTTTATATAAAACATATTTTTTGCTATTAAAAAAATAAGTAGAATGTGGCTCAGTGGGTAGAGTACTTGCCTTAAAATATGAGGAATGTGTGTTCGTACCCCGGTTGAGCCAAAGTTTTTTTTAAGAGTTACAATACTCTTAATAAAAAAAACTAGTAGCGCACTAGTTTACAATAACTAGGATTCCAACTGGGATATAACTGTATACAAATGAACTACTTGGTCTGCTATGACAACCTAATGTTAAAATCGATAGTTCGATATATGAAAAAAGGAGAGATAGGCAACTAGTCTGAAGCAAAAAGCAACTAGTATAGTTACAGCTACATACTAGTTACTTTGTCTGCAGGGTATTTATGTAGTTTGTATAATAATACACTAACAAGCGTATATAATTAAATATTAGAGTTTGGTTCTTCAGCTCAGTTAGTCCACTCTTTTAGTTCAATAACTCATTTCTTCAGTTGATTACATATGCTTCAATGGGTTTAGCTCAGTTTGTTAATTCAGCTCAACAAATCGTTTAGTTTCATTCATCTGCAGTATTGCTTGCTGCTTAGGTTATTTTCGACATAATGGCCAATTATTTTCATTAAAAATGTTAAACTGTCAACCACAATATAAAATATAGTTCAATTGGGTGAATCGTTCAATTGAACTAGTTCGTTCTTGAACTAAACAACTTTAATACATTATTATTTTTGCTTGGCAAAATAACTTTGAAATTTTTAAAGCATTTCTCAGCTAAGGGCACATTTCAAGAGTTAATGAATTAACTCTTTTAGTGGACGGACTTCCACATTAATGACAAACTATGTACATATATACTTTACTTGAATAATCTGACATAAACATACTTCAACGCACTGTAGGAGTCAATGTAGAAAAAAATCTTTAATATTTTCATTCATTACGGCAGTTTGCATTTGCCGTACGTGTACCCGAATAGCTTAAGGGATGTCCATTATTTCTGTATTCTTTTATCGTTGAACATAAAATGTTTGCGATATTGCATAATACTCGTGTTTATTTGTTGTTAACGCATTTTGTCATTTATTAAATAAAAACTGTTTTGTATGTAAAGGAAAGGCCTGTTTCAATGTGTGTTATTCAATATTTAATTAACTAGCTCGTGCGCGTTTTACCTGTTTTTGTTTTTCAATAAAACAAACCTTGCGAGCCCATTCAGAAAATGATTTTGTTTGTTTTAATATTAAAATCACTTCCAAAAACTATATTTTGTTTCATCTACATATTTCTACCAACAAAATATTTTTTACTGACCTTAGATAATATTTGTTTTGAATTCTTTAATATAAACAGTTTGTTTTCTGTTGAATCGTTGTTACAATGAGTCACGCTTTAAAAACATAAAGAAATGCGTGACACAATGTTGACCAGAATATCTATTTAGCTGCAAAGCATACGGTATATAAGTACATATATATTTTTTTAAATAAAGATTGAGGTAAATTTTGGGCGCCACAATAATTATTGGCCCATTGCGTGTTTGGCGATTTTTGTAAGAGATTAAAGAAAAATAGATCGCGCTGTCCTTAATCTATTACAAAATTAAGGGGGATTATTATTAATAAACTAAAATCAAACCGCGTTCCGACTACATATGCTATGCAGGTTTTAAATATATAATTAGAACTTTGTTACCAGCTCTTGTTTTCGAGATATACCGTTATGTCAAAATTAAGGCACTTGCAGGAAATATATGAGCATAACTTCAGAAAGCCATGCTCTATTCAGTTAAGTAAAAACCCAGCGGCTAAAAGTTCGATTACGGAAGCGATGATCCGATGCACACATGTAAGACAGTAATGCACACCATCGCATATACGAATCTAGTATACATTTTCAAATGCGTTGCTGCATTTGTGGAGTGAACGCCTTCCACCTGTACACCAAGTAAGCGAGATGTTCATCCAATAAGACATTTTGAACACTTCTTCGAACACATTGTAGTTATTTGTAACAAAAATAATTCTTGCAAAAAAAACCCGACTACAAAATAGGAGTGGTACCGCCCCCATATTTTATCATCGCGTACTTTTACGAGAACTAAATGTGTGTGCGAAGTCTCATAAGAATCGGATAAGTAGAAGTAGTTAAAATGAATATTTACTTTTCATGGGCGGGGCACTGCCTACTTTTCTAGCCACAATGTTGTAATGTAACGATAATTAAATCTTTATGCGAAGTTTCAGGGGAATCGGCTAAGAAGAAGTAGTTAAAGTGCTTATTAGTTTTTCTTGGGCGTGGCACCGCCCACTTTTCAAAACATAACCTTGTATTGTAGCGATAACTAAAGGTGTATGCAAAGTTTCATAAGAATCGGTTTAGTAGAAGCAGTTGAAAAAGAATATTTACTTTACATGGGCGTGGCACAGCCCACTTTTTTGATCCTGATGTAGTATTTAAACAGAAGCTTAATGTTTGTGTAAAGTTTCTTAAGAATCAGTTGAATAGAAGTAGTAGAAAACGGATGTGTATTTAGTTTGTATGGGTGTGACCCCGCCCACTTTTCAACGGAACCAATGTGGAAGTACATCCTTTTGAATAGAAAAAAAAAATCCGAAAATGGTCCATAAATGGCGGAGTGTTGAGAGAACATACATAAAAAAAATACATGACGAACTTTTCTCCTTTTTTTTTTGAAGTCGGTTAAAAAACAATATTTGTCTTATTTTACACAAAAATAAAAATCTTCTGTTAAAAGTGTTTATTTTTAAGCAAAATTTTCTTAAAAGACAGCTACATACATATGTCTAAATAACGTCAAAATATTGAAAAGAAGGAAGAAAAGAAGAAGTGGCGTGCTTCTATAAGCACGCCACAGTTTTATCACAATAAAGAAAAACATTTTTGCTATCTGATAGAGAATTAAAAAAAAATGAACTTAAAATTGACTATAATTATTCGTGGAGTTGTAATAAGAGATTAATTCAATTTTATCTTTATAAAAGAGAGGATCGACTTGATAATAACAATTTGACAATATGCAAATCATATTATTGTTACCAGTTCAAAAATGAAAGCTAAAAATTACAATGCAAAACTCCAGTTGATAAAAAGACAATAGCAATTTTTTTTTCTTTAAGAAACTGTAACCAGACAAAAAATCGAATTACATATTTATATTTAATTTTGTTTTTACGCAATAACTGACCATGAACTGATTAAAATTCCAAGAAAATCTCACGACCAAACTTAAGAAAAATGAATCAAATTCGGAATTTACATACATACATATAAAAAGTAAAAACACGGTATTCGGGTATGCGTAATCTTATTTACCCTTCACTTCTGAATTTAGGAAGCAATAATTATGTTCTGAAAAAATTTCATGTTTGTTGTTTTCAATGGGATATCCGAGTTTCTGAATATGTATGTATTTCTTTTTCTTAAATAAATTTTAAGCTAAAATTCAAAAAGTAAGCACAACTACTAAAAATTTCATTCAAATATTTTATAATTACTCCAAAATTATTGTCAAATCGATCTTTCATATTCAATCGCTTTTAATAACTTGAATAATTGAGTCGACCGACTGCTGCAAACTGAAATTAATTTTTTATAGTGGTACTTTTGGCAGAACACTAGTTTACAAGAAACTGTTCGTTACAAAAAGACGTTCTCTAAAATGATAAGTGGTGACTGACCACGGATTTTATTCATTTACTTTTCTTAGGAAGTGCTTATGAGATATTCGCTTGCCGAAATATTGATATTGTAAACATTACAAACAAAAGAATTAAGTTATACATATATAACGGCTGATTTGCGAGTAAGTATACGGTTTGAAAGCACTATCTATGCATCTACTCTCTAAAAAATTTTATAAAAATAATCAAAGGAGGAAATTAAGAGTTATGATATGTGTACAAAAATTCTTATTTTATGTGCTGCTATTAGTATAAACTTGCTCCTGGCTTACACAGAAAAAAAATTGTAAATACTGTTAATTTTTTGTTATATCAATTAAATAATGAATTGATTTTGAACCTATAACAATTTTTGTATATACGATTACGAAATTGTAAGTTAAAAGAAAATCAGAAAAAAATCAAGAATTTTTTTTTTGATTTCAAAATTATTTCTATTAAGATTATTGTTATATCAACAATGTGAATTATTGATTTTCCGAAAAAATTTTAATTATCATAATTGTTGTATTAGAGTGATTCCACCTAAAACGTCCCTATGCAAGGGAAAAAATAATTTTCTTTTTTTTGATAAAAATCTCTCAATTGATGTTTTTTAGAGCATGGCAATTATAGAAAAAATAAAAAAATACATTATTTAATAATTTTAAGCAATTTGAGGCACTTTAAAATGATCATCCACGAAACATTTTGCTCTCCCTCTTTGTATGTTTAATATTTATTTCAGAGTTTCTTTCTAATTATTAATAAAAACCCTTAAAACACTTTTTTTCGCTTTTCATTGAATTTAAAAAAATACTCAGCTAGAGTATTCTGCTGTTTATAATAGAACGGATAGCAAATAATTTAATGTGTTATTGGTTTCTTATGATTTATTTTTATATTATTTATATTAATGATATCAATAAAAAGCTTTACTTCTTCGAATTTTTTTAATTTGCGTATTAGGTCACACCCGTCGGTCACACCCATCACATTTTAAAAATCGTTTTTTGTTAAGAAAACTGATTTTTCGTCAAACAGTAAATACGTAATACAGCTAAAAACACTTTGAAGAGACACCTATACCAAAATTATTGTGTACATTATAGTAAAAATTTTACAGAATTTATGCTGAAAGTCATAATTCTTTAAAACTAAGATTTGTAAGGTCACACCCGGCGCAGCTTTCTGACGACCATTCTGAGCAAGAATCGTGTTCTTTCAGTGTCCACCCGTTATTCAACGACTTTAAGATTAATGGCCTTGCGAGTCGCAACATTTTTTTAAATAAAAAATTTTATATTATTTATTTATAACAAAAAATATGTGTAAAGTGGTCACACCCCGGCTAAATGGAAGTACTCATTAACAATAATTTTTTATACAGAATTACTTTTTGCTTGTCTGCGAAAAACACTAAATGCCTTTGGGCGGAATCAAACCGGCGACCTCTGTACTAATAGACTAACGTTTTTACCTCCCAGCTACAGAGCGATTCGATATTAAATACGTAAACAATGAATACATACAAAACTTGATTTGCTTTGTTTCATTTACGTGTGTGCATTCATTTGTTATATCAACAATGATGATTGTTAATTTATTTCACAATACATAACAAAAAATTTGGTTAGTTCAGTTTGTTGAAAAAAATTTCTGTGTTTGTCGTATCAGCAAGTCAATTTGTTATATTAACTAAATATATGTTTGAATTTAAATTACATATTAACAATTCAAATTGTTGGTTTACAAACATGATGAGTTAAGTTCAATATTAGGAATGAGCAAAAATAAATTTTAAATTTAAACAACCAAGTCAAAATATTAAATTCATATTAGCAGTAAAAATATAATTTCTCAAGTCTGTTCTGTTCCAGGATTAAATAAATAAAAGTTAGCCTGATTCGGGCTTGATTAAGTACGCGGCGGGATTGATTATAAAGTACGCAGCTAGAATTGTCAACCACGGGGCGGATTGATTCAAGTATACAGCCGGATTGAATCTACATGTAATACGACGTTTGTCACCTACTTGTCAGCTATGCCCGAGCAATGAAACTAAACAAGAATAAGAGCACAGCAGTGATTTGTGGCTCTCATCAAGCAAACGAACACCAACACAGTACGAGTACGACAGTGTATAAAGTTTATAAACATATTCGTACTTAAAATAAGATTTTTTTACATGAATAAACGGTTATCAGGATAAAATTAATTATTTTGCCCTTGAATATTCCGACTTGAATCAATCTTTCTGTACTTGATTTCAGAAAAAATCGGCATTACCGTACTTTTGACACCGCTTGGGACTAAATTAAGTACGGATGGATTGATTTTTCTTTTCAGTGTACATATCTGTGGCTTGGTGCTAAGAGGGCCAACGTCAATTTTTTTGCTGTTTGCAGTTAATCAATACATTAAGTTTCTGTTCTTACTCTCTTTTATTTTGATGAAAAAGCCAATGTCTAATGTAACCCAGAAGAGCTTCATAAGGGTTTTGCTAGCCAATGTTACTATGAACTATATAGGAAACTTAAACTTAAATGGCCTTTTTTTCAAAAGTGAATATTTTGACATTGGCCCTTTTATCACCAAGCCTCAGATATATATATATATATATATATATATATATATATATATATATATATATATATATATATATATATATATATATATATATATATATATATATATATCATTTGCATATAAGTAAACAAAATTGTTTCAAAATTGCTTATGCATGCTTAGGAGTAGTGCAAAAATCTAATTCTATCAATATAATGAGCACTGGTATGGAAATGTCTACTTGAATATATTTTGTTAAAAGTAATAGCTTTTTGGGTAAGGAAACGCCAAAAAAGATAATATATGTATGTTAAAGTGTAGTATATTGGCTTGTAGTTATTGTTTTAACATATGATGTGTAAAAACAAAAAATTAATAAATTTTTAACGCCTGAGCACGTCCACATCCTTTAATTTTTCTTTTTTTCTTGCGCCATAGAAAAACTACCACAACAGATGTAAAAGCTTGGCTATCATGTGGCAAACTGAAATGTATATGTTGACTACTTTATTCGCCTCTTATCTTTTCTCATATTCTAGATGTAAATAATTGTATTAGGTGAATATGCATTAAAAACTCTTTTTATAAAAAGACCCACATCTGTAACAATAAGGGAAAAGTACTTAAGTCATATTTTGCCGTTTTATAGGAGATCTCTCTCTTTTAAATGTTCAACATTATTTTTAGAAATTTATTCCTATTGCAGTTAAAGTTGGCCATTCGTTCTTCGATTTTTTTTTAATTTAGGATTAAATGATTCTATAACAAAGATATTTAATTTGTAATGTAATTTAATAAGTTAGATAAGGGCATTATTAAAAAATATAAGCAGCAAGCTATTACACTATAACTGCCTGAAAAATCGCACTAAATAAATGAAACTTTGCCTAGGGGTACTACTTAATATGGAGAATACAAAGGCGAAAATAACACAAAAATATGTTATGTTGACATAAGCGCTTATTCCTTATTGCCACAGATGCATATATTACAAAGTGGGGTAGAGACTAAAATCAGCAAAACCCAAGCTACATAATATGTGAGCGGGCCGCAGTTTGGTTCACATAGGCTTAAATATTTTGTGAATGTAATAATTTCATCGGTAATAATGTTTTTATACGTGTTTTTCAAATTTTAAAACATGTTTGACCGATATACTGAACTCAAAGTTGAACTTATTGTATGTTTAACGTGAACTATTAGACTTAGAGAAGAATAGGCTAATTTCAGTCATCCTTTTGCTGTCGTATAAAGATTTTAGTGAAATATTGTGCTTAAAGTCAAACGTCTTTGATTTTATACGTGTTGCAAAACTCAAGAATATATTATTGATTAATTTTTTATTAAATCTAAGTGAAAGAATCTATTTTCGTAGCAATATATGTATGTATATATTTTAAAGCGATTCACAGAAAAAATAAATGTTTTTGTTACCCTCTGAAATTAAAGATTCGTCTTTTCAGTGAGGATTTCCGAAATAATTTCATGTGTCTAGCGATGAGCGTTCGTGAGCTGGACCGGACCGTATCTAAAAAATTATATTTTTGTAGTTTTTTTACATATTTTCGTATTTTCTCATGAAAGGTTTTTTCAAGTTGCGTCCAATGTTGGTACATTTAATTTTACCATTCGTGTAATCAGCAATGCATTATTCTATAAAACGACGATTTTTAAGAGTTTTTAAAGCAGGTGCTATTTGTATTGAAATAAATTAAAAATTTTGTTTTAATATATAATTTGAGATATTTTATATACTTAAATTCCAATTATGTATATGCACACAATGAATGATAATATATGTGCCAAAAGATAAACTTTGATACTGATAATGCCCAAATTTAAAGTGTGATGTTTAACAGATGGACCACATAGAAACGCGCAAACTTCTGCGAAAAATAAAAACAGCAATAAATAAACTGAATATTCATGTTATTAGTGAAATGCTTGCTTATAACAGTGCTTGTGTTATCATTTAAATTTTTAAAGCATTTTTCTACACATGCCCATTTATTTTTTTGTTCAGCAAATTCTACACAATCTCATGTACATAGAAATCAAAAACTCAAACAAAACTAAACAGAAAATATTAAAAATTTTGTCAGCAAAATATTCTGTCTTCACGGTACATTAGCTCTGTTCAATAACTGAAAATTGTTAACAATTGTTAATAGTTATTACTAGAAGTGTTCGGTACGTGAACACTTTTCAGTGAAAACTATTAACAATTATTAACAATTTTCAGTTATTGAACAGAGCTATTGATTTTGTTTCTTGACGATGTGATAAAAAAATAATTTGATGACAGCTCTACTGGAATATGAAAGAATATGTTGTTAACGTTGCAACATTCTTGTTCTCTTTATCGATTCTTTTTTGTGCAAATATAACTCTTGTCATGGAAGAATAGTTATTAAATATTGTTCAGCAGAAAATTCACTTTCGAAATAAAATCGGTATGTACTTTTAAATATTATGGGGATTGAGCGAAGCATATAAGCAAAATATACCTAATTTCTATTCAGTTTCTATGACATATTGAATGTATTTAAGATACGTGATATGTTGAATGATTCCAGTCAGTTTCTTGTCCAACAAGAGGTTACCAGCTCTACGGCTGCTATCACACACATACCGACATCACATTTAAATAGGAAGTGCTTATGGTTCGAGAGTCATAACTAAAAAACGATATGATTGGTTTAGGCCCAAATTTACAGTCTTAAGCTAATTATTAGTAAACTAAAATGATAACTATTGGTTAACTAAAACTTCATATATACAGTGTATTGTTTAACTAAAATTTTTAATATGTGTAAAGAATGGTCACCCTACCATTTATAAATAAACAAGCAAAAATAAAGAAATAAAGAATATTTCACATCTTAAGGTGGCAATTTAAAAAGTTTTAAGCACACAAAGCTAATGGAGCAAATAGTTTTTTGTCGCTCCTAAAAGTATGCCATATGCATGTAATAATTTCCAAAACATGGTGTAATAATTATGCAGGTTCAACAAATACAACAAAAAACTAGCTAATGCTTGTCAAAAATATACACGTGCTAGACGTTGCTTATGTACAAAACTACCAGAACAAAAAATAATCAGATGATGTTATGCTGCCACCTGTATACTTATTGCACCATGTTCCAAAGCATCTAACTAATTGTTAACCAATGGCATTTGACGGTTTAACTAATGATAAACAAAGAAGTGTGAATAAAATATCATTGGCTAAACTATTGTCATTAGCTAACTAATGACTTCGAATTTGGGCCTTAATAATACAGAATTAATCATCATATGTATTGTTCTTTATATTGTGTACAAATTTCATACAATAATTTTGTATACTAAACTCTTGGGAAAGAATACAATTTTTTTACCATTATGTTGTTAGTAAATTCAAAACTTTTAACTCGTTTTCTGAAAAAAAGGTTTATTTCTAGTTATGACTCTATTACAGCAAAGTCTCAATATGCCAAAATTATAGCTGCCATAGTAGCTATAATGTCAGAGAACAGTCAGAACTAAAATTAGAAATCTATCAGTAATGGCGTATAAAATTCGCACATAGAATAAATTAGCTGTAAAACTTTTTCAGTTAGTCTGAAGTATGGCCTACTAAATTCGTGTTCGGTGTCAGAGTTCAGCGAGTTTTCGGCGTTTGTTAAAATAAATATTCAGCAAACACCGAACTTTTTGTAATATGTACATGTTTGACCCCTTTTACACTGCGAAAGTTTACTTTGTAAAGTCATGTGTTTATTGCGGAGTGGTGAAAAAAGAGAATGAGGGGAGAGGAAGTGTTGTCATCTATTGTTAACACAAAAAGATAATATATAGAAAATAATTATTTTTAAAATATTATGATTTGAATCCAATTATATTGCTTTGTATTTGCGTGAAAAAACTAAATTTCATTTTCTGTAAAGGAAGTCAATGAAATAGTAAATATTTTGTCTATGAACGAACCTAAAAACGAATTTGTAAATATAGACAAAAATACCTCAACAATTTCATTGAAAAAAAGTGTTTTTTTTCAGTGAACAAATTGTTTAAATCTATAAAATTATTTGTCTAAAAATATTTACAAATTGTAGACAAAACAATTTATTAAATCAAACAAAAATATGTACTCGATTTTCTGAAAAATATCAAACAATATTTCTGTCTGAATTTAATAAGCAATTAGTCTAAAAATGGTAACAATTATTAAGCAAAATAGTTTATTTAATCAAACAAAAATCCAAACTAAATTTATGTCTGTGTCATCATTATCACCCGTTAAGCATTTATGAGATTTCATTTAGTTAAATGTGTTCAAGTCTGAATGTTTATCTAAATACTCTAAAAAAATTAATGAGAATTAGTTAATTTCATCGATTCACTCAAAAATCTTTTGTAAACAAACTTGGTACAATTACATTCCTCTTGCTATAATTGTTGTTGTTGTTATTTGTGTGTATGTCGTCATCGGGGTGGTTTTTTACGACACAGTTTTTGGTGTTTGCGTTCTAAATAAAAGTCAAGCAAACAATTCATAGATAATGGACAGAACATTTACTGAAAATTAAATTTATTTTTAGACAAACTTTTGTTTGAAAATTTTTTGGTGATAATTTTTTCGGTGTTCTTTAGTGTCTTTTAGATAAAATAATTTGGTGCAAATGATTAGGATTCAATCGATTCTTTTCTCTAGTTTCAATAAAACCGAACTGAAAGAGTCCATAATAGCGAATATCCACTTTCTCAGTCCGCTATTTGGTTTTCTCTAAACATAGAAAATCTGCCATTTTGCCGTTAGGATCCTATTTTGATTTATTTGTAATATTTTAGCATTTGTAATAGTATCGGTTAATTCTCTTACAAAACTGTTTCCATTAGTGGCGATAGTTTTTTCTATTGTCATATCATTATCAGGCTCATCTTGGCTCAGCGTTTGTACTGTATTTTAAAAACCTGTTACAAGATATAAAGAATTCTAGATTGAGGAATAAAACTGGTTTATTTAAAATTTAATTCGCCTCTTATTAAATTGACTCGTTGGCAATAGTACTATTGGCCTTCATCAAATTATTAATTAAAAATTTTATAATTACCTCAAGTTCAATTAGAGTAGCAGAATCTTTACTTAACTCTTTTGTAGCCACTTCCAAAGGGTTGTATGAAAAATAGTTTCACAACACATACCTTATGTGTATGACACAAAAAAAAGTAATTAAACAAATAAAAGATAAGTTCAAATACAGTGGTATTTCGGTTTAACGAATGATATATTGTCAGGCCGATTCGCTATTTTGAAACGATCTTAAACCCGGTACTCTCCTTCTTTATTTTACCAATGAAAAATACATTCTTTTGATGCACAAGTAAATATGTATTTATATACATTAAACAAAGACTTTGATGTTTACTTTACAAAAAACATATACAAATTACACTAAGTATTCGTTAAACTGAAATACCACTGTACTACAAAATGTATACAAATTTGATTGATTTGTTAAACGGCTAATCGATCGAAATTAAACGATTTAATCGTTAAACGAAAATAACTAAATTTAAATTAATCGAACAGCTAATCGGATATCAATTAATTGGTTAGCCGATTGATTACCCTAGTATTCATAATGAATAGGGAAAATTATTGCCAGCCAGTCTTACATTTCGTCGTCTCTAAAAAAGCATCCGATATTATTTTAATTGGCACTTGAAACTAGATTGAATACACAAACATAATTACCCATTGAGCAATAAAACCACACATATGCCATTTAGTTTATACATACATATATATATATATTTATTTTTTCTTTTTAACAAATTTTATCTCTTATTTACATATTTTGTTGGTTTTTATTGATGTATGTAATTAAATATTAAAAAGGTATTGTACATGAACAAGTTTTCAAAAATTTCCTTGCAATGGAAACCACTGGTATTGTGATCCATGTTTAAAATAATTATTTAATAATGTTTATATAACAACTAAATAAATTATGTTAACCAATAAAATTATTGGCGCAGTTCACACCTCATTCGGTAAATGTTTAATGCCGTTTCCGACTATAATACAGGTATTAATACTTTTAACGAAACTGCCTCCCTGATTTAATTTCTGTTTGAAGATATTCAAAAAAAAAAAAAAAACAACAACAATACAATGTCAGAGTTTTATTTCCTCAAAAGTATTAATTTTTGTGTTACAGTCTGAAACGGGCTTTACTCGTTATATCGGAAAATTTTCCTATATATTTTTAAGCATTAATTCTACAGCAAAAAAATATTTGAAAAATTTTACCAATTTAATGAGTAAATAGTTACCGAATTTTACGTGAACTGCGCCATTATAAATATAACATTGCACAATGGCGTATTTTGAAAAATAAATATGTACAATATCTCAGCTAATGATTCTAATTGTCTGAAATCTCATAATTAGTAGATATTTTTCTCATTTTCAGAATATTATCTGCGAAAGGATGCCCTTCAGCGGGCTGAAGGTAACCTTTTCGGGTGTGCAAAATTCGTTTATCACTAAATTTGCCTCAGGCACCACTGCGCATTTTTACAATATTAAACTTTTAATAGTCCTCCTAAATGTTGATTACGTAGTAATGCAATTGCAAAAATAGAAAAACGATTTAAACGTATTTTAAAGATAAATTTAATTCGAAAATTTATTGAAATATTATTTATGTACTTATACGATTGTTTTCAAACATGAGTTTTTTATACAAAAAAAAAAATTATAAACTTTTTGGAATTATATTTGTTCGGTGAAAAGTTTTAAGAACATCAAATATTTAAACTACAATTAAAATTCTGGGCAAACAAATCAATTCTTATTTTGATTTCATAAAAAATAATCTCTTTCCTAATAAGAAAAAAATTCGTTGTATTATTTAAATAATTTACAGCGCATTTTTTGTTTTTATTAGCCTAAGCACTTTAAACAGTTACCCATTTAGTTTAACATAAAATAATTCTAGCATTTTATTTGCTCTACAAACGTGGACTATCGATTACCGTCTGCACCGTGCAACTATTAACACGTATACTACCAGCTAAATACAAATTGGTTCCGTTTTGTACTGTGGTACGTTTACGTTGAAACAGTTTGCCACACCACTGCATACCCTTGAACGTATCACAGAATGCACGGCGGAAATTTGCATTCATAAAACAATACGTGATGGGATTACAACATGATGATGAGTACGCCAGCAACTGTAGTACACTAATGGAGGTGTAATCTATGTACTCGTAAATAGCTGAGCCAATATACATGGCCATCGTGTTGATGACGTAGAGTGGTGTCCAGCATATAAAAAATTCTAATACCAAAACGGACAGCATTTTAACGACGCGTTTTTTGCTCTCCAAGTTTTTAGCAATATTATTTCTGAAAAAAGAAAAAATAAACACAAAAAATTAAGAAAATGAATGTGAAAAATTTAAAGTGCCAGCATTCGTCTATCCATAATCATAATAAATGATTATTTATTTATATATTACGTAACGCTATTTTCGCTGTTTTAAGCCCTCTCTCACATATTTGTGATGTTTTTTATACAATTCTCAGTATAAGTTATTTAACCCGTAACAACTCTGCAGCCCACTACTCCCTACTCTAAGAGCGGTACATAATATATGAAACTAAAAGCATGTTTATAGCAAAATTATTTTTCTAATATTTTAGTAGTGATTTATGTCACGCATGCAGTTTTCATGAAAAGTTCGTATATGGGTGATTCTCATTCTAAGCGTATGTGTGTGTGTTTTTTTACCAATTTAACTCAATGAAATATGAGCAGATAAAACTTTTATTATAACTTTCGCCTCATTTAATGGATCCTGAAATAAAATTATATGTTTAGATTTTTTAAAATTTGTCTGTATTGAGCGTTACATTTGCTTTGGCGGTTGTTATGGGAATGACTTTTGCGAACAAATACACCACAAAAATGAGTATAGGGTCGGAAAGCACTATACATGTGTTCTCTAAAAACAAAAAATTATTATATATAAAGTTATGACCACTTTTTCAATGTTGACTTGGGTTCACATGGAAAAATAAAAAATAATTATCTATTAAAATAATTCTTAGTCTAACTCTTTTTGTAAATAAGACTAATTTTAAGAAAATCGACCAACAATGTCAAAAGTTATATCAATTTCAAATAGAAGCAAAGAAAATTACACATTTGTAAACAGATAATGTTATTTATGTCGTTTCTACTCTTCACCTGCAGTTAACTTTCTTTAAAAAGTCGAAACTATCCTAGGGAGAAGATAACCTGTCAAAAGATAAGTCACGTTACTGGTTCCCAAGGTTTAGCAACGGGTTCTAGTTCCGGAACTTTATATGAAAGGGACCGGTAACTTTTATATGACGTTGTCATTTAAGGGGGTCAAATGACATAATTAAGATACTCAGTGATATGTTCTAGACCCAACCTTAAGGTACTTGTCCCGTGTTGGTGTCTTTAATACTAGTTAAGTTACTGTACTTTGAACAAATATTTTTGATTTGGAAAAAATATGCTGGTACAGTGAGGGTATTTTCTTAAAATGTTTGTTATAGTTTTGCGATATGATTCCTTTTCACGACTCAGGGACATTTTGAACTTTTCCCACCTTTCACAAAAATGGTCGAGATACAGAAATTTAGAAGGTTACAAAATAGTATTATACCGATTCATGCTCCATAATATACTAAGAATATAATATATTCTGAATTTCACTAAAGTCAAAAATCCAAAAAATGTAAACTTGCATTTTGTAATGAAAATTACGCAATTATATGGAGACCTGTTATGTATTCCATGCGGAATGAAAATGTTCGGAATTGTCAAAGCATCGTTGTTATAAATATTAAATGACAGCAATGCTTTCATAACTCCAAGGCGAATTCATGTACAGGTGGCAGCATAAAGGCAACAAGTACAACAATACAAAACCAACAGACATCTTGTTTTTGTTAGGTGTACGGTCGATGTCAAAATTATCTCATTTGTTTTGATCACTTTTCGTTTTATTTTATTAACACATTTTTTTCGTTGGCATAGAAAAATAAATTAGCTTCTATATATATAAAATCGTTTGTGTGTTTGTTACTATAGTTGGGAACTATAAGAGCATTCGAGCTGAAATTTTTAACACAGGTTCGGGTCAATCCGCGTTAGGTTATTGTTTTGTTTTTAGCCCAATAAGTAGCCATAGGGCGGAGCAATTTCCCCAAAACCCTATTTGAAGTTTAAGTAAAAAAGAAAAAATACAACGTTTGCCGGGCTCAGCTAGAAAAATAAATTATATTTTAATAAATTTGTAAAATATGTGCATTTAAAAATAATCATGAAATTTTTCTGATATCATAGAGGAAATACAAGTTCATTGATAGGTGACTTGATCAAGTTTTCTTCGCTATGTTTGAAGACAATTGGTCCAGCCGCTTAGAAGTTATCTTCTCTTTTCTAGCTGTACCCTCTTGAAGCTGTGTGTCTGTCACCGTACTGGATAAACGGCTAGACCGATTTTAATTAATTTATTTTTTTCGTTTCAATAGTGAGACTTGATCAAAAATCCTTTAGCCTGCTTGAAGCTAATCAGTCTGGCCAAAATAGTTAATTTATTGTAATTTTCGACAAATTTTATGCGGCATAAAATATGTATGACCGTCGAATAATTTTGAGCTATCATATAAATAGACGAATAATCGCGCACATAGTCCATGTCACCTTGCGCACTCATATTATATTTTTTGAATTGACTGTAAAATAAAACTTTAAATTAATAAATTTGCAAGCGCTATTAAAGAAAAAAGCCAATTAATTTTTTTATAATATTTTCACACAAGACACCTGTAAACAAACTATTTAATTTCTTCAATAAACAAAACAGTGCAATTTTGACAGCTATCGTACACCTTAAAGCGGAATCACAGTCTCACCAGACGCGACACGAGCCGGAAGATGTTGTCGTCTCAGCCGAAGGGGCTGGCAGCACAAAAGAGATATAAGAAAGTATTAGTTTTTCCTTTTGTTTTGTTTTACGCATACATTTGTAAAATGTGCAACACTTTTAATTGGATAAAATGAAACACCAAAACGTAATTGTTCTCTTTCTCAACTAGCCGGCATAAAAAGCTGATTTGGGCAATTTTCAACTGTCTAAGTTGACGTGTATAGTTAGACTGTGGCGGAATAAGAAATAAGCAGCTGCCTTTGTGGTGCCACCTGTAAAATCCAAAGCGTATTAATACCAAGTGGCCTTTTTAGTGCAACAACAACTGGACTTTACCAATCTGTCATGTTAAATGCATACATAAAAAGTTGTTGTTTAGTTTGTTTTTACATAGAGCTTGACACTGGTAAAGTCAGCTGATGCTGCTAATAGGGCTACCTGGTATCAATTCGCCTTGGTAAAATCTGTAAAATGAATTCGCCTTGGATAACTCCAAACATTTTCTTTTCGCACAGAATACAGAACAGGCCTAATAGACCACATCTATATTATTGATTTTGAAGTATTTTTGTTTTAATCGAATAAAATCAAATATTTGCCAGAAAATACGGGTAAATTATGAAAACTAAAAGTGTTATGTAGAAATCCTAGTTAAAAAAGAACTTTTACAATTTTAACATTATTTTTAACATTTCAAATTCTGTATATCAGTTCTTAGCATAATTTTGGACCCGATTTAGCGGCAAACTATTTTTTAGATATGGGTACACTGAACACAACAAAGCTACATTTTGTGCATACTTTTAGGGGCGTTAAATATATATTTTATTTTGAGGTGGCGCACAGTGGCTCCAATTGGAAAAAAGGGTAAAAGCTGTATCTTTGAAAGTTGCGATCCGATTACAAAGCGATGTATGTAAAAATCATTAAGGAAGGTCTAAGTTTTAAGAGAATTGAATGTAGTACTTCGCTGTTGGAACATTTGGTGAGCTACACGGTGTCAAAGTCGACTAACTCTGTCATTAAAAACCTTGTTGGCCTCATAACTTCTACAAATATATTCCGATTTTAATCATTTTAAACTTATAATAAAGTTTATATTTAGAAAAAATATATATTATTTAATTAGAGATATTTGTATTGGAATTTTAAAATTTTGATCTTTGGCCACGAATTTGTTCCGATTTCGTAAATATCTCCGTAATAGCATAGCCAAAATTAAAAAAAAAATATATGTATTTTATAATTTTTAACATTATCCTTTATAATGTCCAGAAGAAATTTTTAGGTTATCCCAATTCATGTAGCCAAGAAAAAAACTAAAATTTAAGATTTAGGTGCTCCTCTGTGATTTTTACATAGATCGTTTTGTAATTGGATCGCAAGTTTCAAAGATACAGATTTATTACCATTTTTTCAAATTGGAGCCACTGTGTGGCGTCTTAACCTGTTAAACTTTCTTGAAAGGTAAACTACATTGTTAGTTATTCCCATTATTTTCAGTAAAGGAAAAACATTTTCCATTCCACCGAATAAAGAACAGGATATAGAATTTTATTATGTTCTCGATGATCAAGTTAAAGCGAGATTGTTCTTACCTTCTTAGTACAGATTCTGTAGCTTTTAAACTTCTTTTACTATTTAAAGACTTTTTCACCTCCGCTTTATTATTAAATTGTGGCACTATCTGTTGCACCATACAATAACAACGTGCATGATTATGTTGAAGTTGTTGATGATTGTTATGTTGCTGATGCATCTGATAGCGATACATTGTTGAAGCTGTTCTCGATGATGATGCTGTTGGTGATGAGGACAATGCCATTATTGATGGTGTCACATTTGAGTTATGAGCATTCATATTTATTGTAGCTGTGCTACCAATACCACCACCACTGCAACATTCTGCTGTGCAAAAGCTGCTAATGGAATTTCCTTCTTTTTCCGGTAGTGTAGTTTTTAGAGTGGCAAAGCGCATACAATATAAGTGTGGACGTCCACTGTTTGCAACTGTGGAAGTGCTGTTTGAACGTTTAAAGCATAAACGTGACAAAGGCTCTGTTGTAAAAAAGGAAAAGGAACTCAATCATTTAATGGAATTTACATGTTACAATATAAAAAAACAATTTTATAAGTTTCTTCTCTTCAAGTTTTAATAATAAAAATGGGTATTAAAACACATTTTAAGAATACTAAATTATTGAATTTCAATTTGGTTTCAATTCTCAGCATTTAGTTTCTAATGATCGTTTCCATTTGAAATTGAAAATTATTTTATTAGACTTGGATTCATTCATTAAAATTATTCATTTAATTTATTTGTTGTGGTTAGCTAATCTATATGTCCACTCGTCAGTAGATGTTTAAGAAATCAGCCTAACATTTCTTGTCTTCTAATGCAGGTTCTATAAAGTATGTACAAGTTTTCAAAACTCGTATGCTTATAGAAAGACTCTCAAACAAGAATTGAGAATCACAATAAATACAAAAGGATAATAATTTTTTTAAAAAACACAAAACTTATACAAACAACACAAACAAACAGTTTTTATTCGATATGAATCTAGTTATTCTTCTTATAACCTTCATACCATTATTCAGCTTTTGGTGGACAATTAATGTATTTATATGGAAATATAAAATATTATTTAGAAAATGTAAGAATTTATTTGAATCGTTTGTTTATGGAAGGCCTTTTGCAATTTTATTTGGCAAAGACGTTTTATTACGAAAATCGGTAGGTCATATGGTAATACTTTTTGCAATAAAAGGTCTTTGTTAAAAAAATATAACTTTGTTAAAAAATAGGCCTTTCATAAACAAACGATTCATTTGTTCTGGTTAGCTAAACTATATACCGGCATTTTGTTGGGTGCTAATTCGGGCATTCAATCGGTTAACCGGTTAATTAATACGCGATTAACTGATCGGTTAATTTAAAATTGGCTATTTTCGATTAACTATTAAACCGGCTAATTTTATTCGATTAAGCGATTAACCGATGTAACAAAAATTTTCATTTTTTGTAGTATTATAACATTTTTTTGCCTGTTTAATTTCTTTCGTCTCATATATAAAAGGTATGTGTTGAGAAATTATTTTTTCAAACAAACAAAGAAGTGTTTTCAGTATAACTTTAAAATCTTTGGACTTGGCCATAAAGATGCTTAGTAAAGACTCTGCTACTCTACTTGAACTTGAAGAAACTATTAAGTTTTTTATTAATAATTTAATAAAAGCCAATAATATTATTGCCACCGTTTTAATTAAAAATCTAAAGATTAGATTTAATGAGAGACGAATTCAAGTTTTAAATACACATATTTTATACCTCCACTCACATATTTTATACCTCACTCAGCGTCTTAAAACGGAAACTAATGAATTCGAAAATAAATTTTTCTGCAGAGTGTTCGGTGCTGAACTTTGGCAGAATGAGGCAGATGATGACCTGACAAAAAAGAATTAACGGAAACAATCAGAACAATTAAATGAATACCCAAGTGCTGATACTTACTCCTCAATAGATCTTTAAAATATCAGCTTAAGACTTGTTGTCCTCCAATGTAGGAATATTATATGTTAAAGCGCCCTTCAGACTATTAGATTTAGTATTAACACTTGCCAAAAACTCAAATCTTAAGTAAAAGTCCAACAGTGTAAAAACAAATTGTTATGTTCTGTCAAATAATACGTAGAGAAATTTGACAGTATTATGGTATTCGTAATTTTTAGGAAATTTTTCATTTTATCAGGGTTGTCTTTTGCACAAACAAACATAGGAATAATAAAAACAGTTGTGTATTTGTTTGCCGGCATAAATAAATAAAAAGAATAACGAAAAGACTGGCTTTATTGCAAATTATTTATGTTACGTTTTATTTGGAATGTGATAGTCTAAACACAAAATGTAATGAGAAAATTGTCTTTAAGATATTTTGACAGTCAGACTAATTTTGATTTGATTTTCGTCTAACAAAATCTAATAAAAATCTCAAAGCTTGTATTACAATGTGGAATGGCCTTAAGCATCATTTGGAACATAAATTCTTGAGAATATCTCGAATAAATTAATATATTATTCATTTACATTAATTTTATTAAGAAAGGAATACAGGATATATCAAATATTTCTCAAAACGCTACAAGATGTTGCATCCTTGGAAAATAATCTGGTATGTGATGGAAATCGTTTGATTTGAAATCGGCGCCGATTTCAAAATTTTCTTAAAATATATAAATAAAATTAATCACTTGAAATGATTAACTCAATCCAGGTTTATAACTTTCAATTAAACATGAAAAGTTTAAAAATTTACTTAAAACTAACTAGATGCTAATATACATATAACATTTTACATATAACATTTTACATGTAACACTATATAACAAAACCAATTTTTTTTTCAATATACCAAGGCTCTAGCACATTTTAAGTTTGGCACGATTTCTGGCATTTAAATCGATTTTGTAGCTGTGGCGTCTTATAAAAGAATTTTACGGCAAATATTTTTGTAGAAAATTTCAAGGGATACTCCTGCCCCTTCTTTAAGAGAAAGACAAATATACCCAAACAGTGAAGAGTTAAGGTGTTAATATGTTCCACGAAAATGTTTCTTGTGGTGTTTTACAGGCTTAAAAGATTGTCCATACCGAGACACTGTAGCAATGTGTATAAGGAGGGAAGTATAACTTTTCCTAAAATGGATCTCAGATATAAGTTTGCAAAACGCCTATACACGTATATGTTTCGTTTTAACTCCTTCTACTAGATTCAGTCGTTAGAACCATGCTATTTTTTTTTGTTTATTTTACAGTTTACTGATTTAAAATTAATTATGTTTGTATGATGAGTAAATATAAAAATAAATATTTGTTAAGCTTCAAAAGGTAATAAAGTACATTTCAAACAATTAAATGAAACATTTTTTAATATCATTAAAAACATTAAAATACTTGCATTTTATTGTTGAAATTAAAATATATTTTACTTATATCAATACCACAACTTTTTTATATAACATAAATAATTATCTATGATTTTTGTGTTGGTATATAATTGAGAAAAAATTTATCATATATTGACATATAAAATGATATACACCAAAAATAAGTTGTTGGTAAATCTAACCAATTTGATTGGTTAGAATTGCATCAACCCACTACAGCTTGCGACCAAAAAACGATTTTTTCAATTTTTGATTTGGAAAATTGATGGCGGCAATTTTGATAGCAGACAAAATACCTAAGAGAAATATGTATGTGTAAATTACTAGGATGTTGGTAGCTCTGGTTTATATCTACTAACCAGCTGAACTTGATTTTTTTGTATTACAATGATTTTTTCGTTTAATATTATTTTAGTCAAGTAACATTGGAAATGCTGTGTCCAACGGTATATTGGTTCAAAATCTTTTTGTTTTATTGGAAAGGGAAAGTGAATATCATGAATTCTAAAAACGGCTAGCACCATTGAATTCAGCGTACTCGAATTCGAACTTTTCCCATGTGTCTTGGAATCATGCCTGATTCTTTCTGAATATAACGTTTCAAAACTTAGCCTAATAATCAATTTGGATTCAGAAGCAAATACGTTTGAAATAATAATGGGGCATTATTTTTGAAGCGAACAATCGTAAAAATTGTTTTTTGCTGAAATTACTGATTTCTGTCGTTCCAGTTGAGTTAGGAGCTTCGTTGTCTTTAAAGATTTATAATAAAATTTTATGAGAAATATTTTTATAGGATATTTCAGTCAGTTATATCGCCGTCGAAGGGGAGTTTTTTGCCCCTTTTTGAGACAGGACAAAAAAGGGAACCATACAGAGAAACGTTAGAGGGTTAAAATGTTCAATGAAATTATTTCTCAAGGAGTTTTACATAAAAATGCTATACACACGTAATACCTTAAACATAAGGTTTACACAATATCTTGTACCGATTCTCTATAAAAATGAAAACAAAGTAGGTGGCATGTAAAGAAATTTGCATAACTTTTAAACTTATGGAGATCCCACTAACAAACTTTTATAGTTTAATGAGGACACCCTTGGCTAATTAAAAAAAATATATAAATAAAGAAATTAACAGGGTCCAAGTTGGAAAAGTTTTAGTTTCAATTTGTCATTTCCGGTTTTGAAAATGAAAAAAAAATGTTTAATAATTTTTTTTCAAGATCAGATGATTTCCTGTAAGAATCACTTATTTTATTTTTTGTTTTGCTTTTTTCTAGTTCGAAAGAATAATAAAAAAATCAAAAAACGCCAACACTTTCGCACACCATAACTCAACATATATACATAATACAAAAAAAAAATTGTTTGGCTGATCGGCATAAAAAATAATGCTCCATATTTAAGAATTGAAATCATATTCAACAGAGCCAACCCACAAGTGGTAATAAGCGATATATACATGAGCACTACACAGAAAAAAATAAGTTTCGTTTTTGATAACAAAAATCCCGGTATTCAATAATTTTTTTTTCAAATTTCCTGTGATAAAGATATTGATAACAAAATTATTTCAAAGTAAAAATATATATATAAATTAAAAAAATGTTGACATGGCTGGAATACGAACCCGGGCTTTCCGGACGTAAAGCATACACTCTCTAGCTGAGCCATATCCCATTTATTTTTTTATGGGATACAACTTGTTTTAAGTACTTATGTATAAAAAGAAAAGAAATAACCGGCATTGAAAAGAAATACTTACAACGAAATATTTTATTATGTTAAAGATAAATGTTATTGAAATTCATATTTTTTTTAATAACATGGTTTTATTGAATATAATTCTTGTCTATTTTTTTCTGTGTACTGATGGAAGTGTAGCGGCATCCGAGAGCGGCTTGCTATATTTTGCTGTGTATTTTAAAAATTAAGTTGATGTTAAATTTTCTCTTGGTTCTTGGAATATTATTCATGCCTGATTTTTTAAAAATATAGCGTTAAGAACCTTAGCCTAATAATAAATTTGAGTTCACAGGCAAGGGTGCTGTTGGCTAAGTAGTTAGCGCGTTTGACTACAAGCCCTGAGGTCTTGAGTTCAAGACTACCCTACGGTAAATGGAACTGACACAAAACAAGTTATTTGATCGGTCCCTAGGTGGTAGGCACCAATCCGAGTTCTGACACTTTCTATGAAGCAGACCAGCCACTTTTACATGGGGATGGCCTAGGATGGGGTTAATTGATACTTTGTATGCTTGTCTCTGAACTATCTTATGGAGTCCTAATCAATGTAGATATAAATATTGTTCCAAAATTCAGCTGTAATTATCGATTAATCTATTTTTTTTATTGTTACAAATTCAAGTAGAAATTGCATTTTATTTTTATGCGGAGTCTTTGATAGGATTCGAACCGACAACCTCCGGTATGACAGGCTAGTACACTACCCACTCGACCACAGGTGCACTTATATTTCAATATTATAAATACCAGTTAAGCTGGAGTTAATATCTGAATATAGTTACGGAACAGGTTCCTGAGTGGCATGGCAGTCTCATTGAAGGGAAACAGTTAATATTATATAATTAATATGTGATAGGCCTTAGATCCAGCTGCATCGAATTTGTTCAGTGCCGTTTACTACAATATTAGCCGGAGCACCAACTAAATTGACTGAAAATGGTTAATATGTGACCATTTACACAATATGTCTTTTTTCACCATTCACTACTCCTTATTTTTGGTACCAGTCTCATTTTCTCAAGTCATAGGAAGAGTACTTTTGGATCATTTGTCACCAAATTTTCCGCAGGGTAATTTCAGGCAAGGCAGCAATCGCATGCATTTTTCTCATGTGCATTGGTGTTTTATTGTATTGGTTGCTGTTGGACTGTTAAAGGGATGAAGGCATAGAACTGATTACTTTGGCAGTACCGGCAGCGATTAATACTAACATATACTAATGCAGAACCGTCAGCGAAGTAAAAGAACTAATAAAATGGCTACACAGCTTAAACAACTCAATGAGTCTACTTGACACCAGAGTGACTTGCAACACTGCTCTGCAAAAAAAAACGCGCAATAGCAGAGTTGTAAATTAATTAAGCTTTCTATCTCTCTCCAACTTCACCACCTGTTCTCTCTACACTATCCCTTTCCCAAAGAAGGTAACATATTAATTAATTAACTGGTAGGTATTAATTGCCTGTTTGTATTACTTCTCTTTATTAAAAAAAATAAGTTCCAGTACCAACGCCAGCCATCTCTGCCAAGTAATCTTGTTAAATAGTGACAGCACAAATTCAACATAGACATTAAATGACTTACATTTTTAAAACGTTAGTTTTACCAATAAAACTTTTTATTCATAAAAATTGTAACAATAATTTACACTAACATTAAGTTAACAATTTATATTGGTTAGATTAACCAACATTATTATTTTGAGTGTAGTTAAAATAATGTGTAAATTGTAGTTCGTTTTGTTCATTGTTTAACAAATAATTTTGTTTTATTATTTTATATTGCATGTAATTTGTTTTTCATTAACAAATAAAATGCATTTTCAATTATCATAAAATTTCTGATTCCAGCCGCAGTTTTGCGGCAACATTTATCTGAAATGCTTTTTTCATTTGTTTTGGCTTTATTAAATCATATTAAACAAAATGATTGACAGTCATGATATAATTTTATATTAACTACACATACTATGAAGCTTTACAAACCGTTTGCACAAAAAGTCTATACAAATTAATAAAAACAATATTCATGATGTCGTGCAGCATCAGTGATTGAAATTTGAATTAGGATGGTTTATAATTTTTTTTGCAAACCATTCAAATTATTTATTGAATTTATTATGTGAGATGTACTCCCAATTTAATCTTAAACTGTTAACATAGTTATTGTAACCAGATATATTTTCAAATTGCTGGTTCAATATGAAATACAAAACTAACGACCACCCTAATGAATCCAAAATGCAAACTTAATTACAAAGTATTTCATATCGAAAAGATTTACACTTGTGAACATGAATTCAGTAACAAAATAAACACGAACAAGTAAACAGCATCTCAATATTGTAAACAGGCATCGAAATGCTCCCAATAACATTAATCCTTGCTATTGCTATTTTAATCATAATATCCTACGTGGCATGGAATTGTACCTACTGGCAAAGGCACGGGATAAAAGGACCCTTGGGTATGCCAATCGTTGGCAACATGCTGGAATATATAACGGCACGAAAACATTACGGTGATGTATATGAAATTATTTACAAGTGTGTTTGTAGAATTATTATGAATTACTTGAGAGCTCTTTAAATATGAATTTATTGTCTTTTGATTTTCGTTGCATGTCGTGTGAAGTAAATACCATGACTTATCATACATTGGTATTTATCGTCTATTCAATGAGCCTTGCATATTGTTACGTAGCTCTGATATGCTTAAGGAAGTGTTGATACGTTCTTTTCAACATTTCCAAGATAATGTTTTATGGGTCGATCCCAAACGTGATGCGGTGGTTGTCTGTAATCCTTTTTTAGCCCAAGGCGAAAAATGGCGTACTATGCGAAGTGAAATTGTTCCCATTTTCACTCCCAACAAAGTGACTATGACAATATATATATATATATATATATATATATATATATATATATATATATATATATATATATATATATATATATATATATATATATATATATATATATATATATATATATATATATATATATATATATATATATATATATATATATATATATATATATATATATATATATATATATATATATATATATATATATATATATATATCTATATGTATATATATATATATATATATATATATATATATATATATATATATATATATATATATATATATATATATATATATATATATATATATATATATATATATATATATATATATTTATATATATATATATATATATATATATATATATATATATATATATATATATATATATATATATATATATATATATATATATATATATATATATATAGACATACATGTATATATTATTACACATGTATTTGTGTACGTACATACGTATGCGTATGTATGTATACCTAGGTATACATGTCAACACATAAATTTTTGTTCTTTTTGGCTATTTCGTTTCAGGTTAAATCTTCGTTTCCCCACATTGAGAATGTTTGTGGAAAGTTGAGTGAATTTGTGTTGAATAATATGAACATAAATTGTTTTGAAGCAAAAAATGTGAGTAACTAAAATGTTCACAAGTTTGCATTAAATAAAAATAGCATAACCATCCATGTCTGACATATTGGAATAAAATTTTGTCTTTATCTAGTCAAGTGTGAAACATTAAGATGGTCCTAAATAAAAATAACTGCCTATTTCACGATGTCGAAATAATTCTTTCTTTAGTAAAATTACATTTAAAACAAAAACAAATTCTAAAATTTTGCCAGAAAAATTACACTATACAACAATTTGGCACTTTTTGCAAAATATGGGGTTTTGAAAACCGATTCTAGTAGAGGAAACAAAAAAAAAAGTATACGTGTGTCAGTGTTTTGAAAGATCACATCGGAATTTTATTTTAGGCGAGTTAAAGTTTCCCCCAATGTTGGCCTGTTCATACAGCATATCGGTATATGAGATTACCCTAATCAATCTAAGGTATAAGATGTGCTCTACACTTTTATGTAAAACACCACGAAAAGAATTTTTGTAGAACATTTTAGAACGGTTAATGGCAGGTTTTTGCCTATGATTCAAGAAAGCGACGACACGAAGAGTTAGAGGGTTAAATGTTTCACAAAAATGTTTCTGATGGTATTTTGTATAAAAGTGCAGAATACATCTCGTACCTTAAATGCAAGGCTTAAAAGATTTCCTATGCCGAGTACTATGTAATTGTAAATAAGTATGAAATTATCCCTTAAACACAGTGAGTGTGGAGCCTGGTTTGGTTGTCTGTCTATAAAGACCTATAGTAAAATTTTATGGTCAACATTTTTATAGAACATTTCATCCTCGTGCTCCCTCTTTATAGGAGTGTTTTTCGATATTTTTCAGAATAGAGCTACAAATTACTGTTTTGTGGAGAGTTATAGAGTTACCCTCTTGCTTATAAGACTTTTCAAAAGTTTATGAAAGGTTTATGAAACAAATTTTGTATGGAAATCTCTTTCATAAACCTTTTATTACCAATTGATAATTTATTATGAATATGGCCTTTAATATATATCCCAAAAATATTAGCCTTAATATTTTGTGATATATAATTTAGAGTTGTGTCTCCTTAACTGAAAAAAGTTTGTATAATCGGCTTTATTATTTTGAGAAGTGACTTTTTCTATGAAATAATTATTAAATAAAATTTCAACTATAGAGTCACAACACAAAACTATCCATTATTTTCACAAAAAAAAGGCAAAACTAAAAAAATTACTCTAACTTTCTTTTAAGAAGGAGTTTATAAAAACAGTTTTTTGCCTCTCCTGAACATTTGCGATTTTTTGAGTTGTGACTGTTTATGATTTAGTGTGTGATATGTCGTGCAAGTGCCTTCATTTTTGGCTTAACGGTATATCTCGAAAACTAGAGCTGATACAAAAAATCAAGTACAAATTCGCTTTCAGCTGCCCAAATAACTTTAAACGGCTTTAAGTTTAAGGGAACGAATAAGTTTACCAAAATTTTAATTGCTATGGGCTTCATGATGGATACTTTTATTTGAAAATATGTTAATGGCAACGAAAATAAAATATAAAAACATTTTTCAGGAGAGCCGAAATACTTTATTTTTATCAAAGCTTTTTTTTGTCACTCATGTAAGAAGTTTGTGTAAAAATGTCAGAAAAGAATTCCGTAAGGGTGAGATCCTAGAGAATAATTAAGAAAACAATGTGCCAAGGACACTAAAAGTGTGTGCAGAAAGAAAGCTTATGTCGATGACAATTGTTTACATTGAACTTATTCAAGCACACAAGCTAACTTAACCTTTTTTAACTGAAAAATAACTGCGGAGAAGTAATTATAAGTTTTTATTAACGAACAATAATCAAAAATATTTCCGATCATGTGGTTTTTTCAACGATATTAAATTGCCAGCATGCAATTGTACATCGATTTAGTTCATTAGAGCTGAAAAATATTTGAATAAATAAAGAAGTTACGTTGTTTTTAGAAAAAATGAAAAATCTGAATGGGTCCATGTAATTAGCGAAATTTTAGGTCCATGTAAAAAAACATATTATATAAAAGAAGAAAACCACAGAATTTTGTTATTAAAAGTTGAATACTCATAAAAATCAACCCTTTAATGTGTTCCTAAGCATAGTAAAAATTTAAATTGTAAGTGAATTTTAAATGTGCCAACTTTTCAAAAAATTATTTCACTATCTTCATACAAAAGCAAACTGCTTGTTACACTCTTTCATACTATTTAAAAGTACAAATTAGTCGTAAAATTAAATATTCTATATTTTTTATTTTCATCATAAAAAACTTTCCCTTAACTCAGTTATTTTCTAAATACACTTTGGATGTTGTGGCTTCAGCAGCTTATGGCTTAGATGCACAATCTTTTACCAATAACAATGCTGATTTTACTCAACTTGTAGAAAAGTTATTTCTTCCCAAGCCATTAAGCCTTTTAGAGACAACAGCTTTGCTCTTTTCGCCGGTGTTGGGTAAACTCATTAAGTATACGTAAGTAGTTCTTTTATTGGTTCCATGACGCAATTTAATATCTTCACATGAAAAAGAGGATTTAGTAAAATGACATTTCCATTTTAGCTACATACCACATGATGTTACATTGTGGCTTAACACTATTATAACAAACATATTGAAATTACGCTTGGATAATGATAAAGGACCATCGAAAAACCACATGGACTTTATTCAATGGTTAATAGAAAACAAACAAAAACTTAATGAACCAATAGATAGAGACACAATTGTTGGCCATTGCAGTACGTTCCTGTTGGAAGGTTTTGAAACTTCTTCATCTTTAATGGCCTTTGCCATGTATGAGGTAAGAAAGAGTTAATGGTGGATGTGTAAAAAATTTCAAACAAAATGGATTTTATGGGTTTTTAATGCAGTATGCCAGAAATCCTTTGGAGCAAAGTAAAGTGTTGTGTGAAATTGATGATGTCTTGAAACGTTACAATGGCCAACTGTGTTATGATGCTTTGCAGGAGATGACATACTTGGAAGCTTCTCTTTATGGTAATGTTATATGTTTTATGCATATCTGCAAAAAAGTTTATTAAAACACCTGCTATTTATAGAAACTTTACGTCTGCATCCAGCCATGATGGCTTTGTTAAAGCGGTGCACAAAATCGTTGACTTTACCAGCCCAAATAGAAGGTGAAGCAAGTTTCGACGTACCTGTAGGCATGACATTTATTGTGCCTGTGAAAGCTATTCACTAGTAAGTTTAAATCTGTGATTTCAATTGTTACTATATTTTAATTATATTTTAGTGATCCTGAATTATATCCTGATCCATTTGATTTCAAGCCAGAACGTTTTTTGCCAGACAAAGAAAAGCGTTCAAGCTGCTCTTTTTTGGGATTTGGTGAGGGACCTCGTATGTGCCCTGGTATGATTTTAGTTAGTGATGGACCCATACGTATATACTATCGCATTTACTTTTATGTGCGAACTTAATGGACATAAAATTTCTTAAGAAAGTATTCTTTAAAAACTAAATATTGCAATATCTTTTTTATCCTTCAGGTGGACGATTTGGTTTGGCTCAAACTAAGGCCGGCTTAGTTTCGTTGCTCTCCCTGTTTTCTGTCCACTTGCCTGACAAGTTTCAGCACAAGAGGTTGGAAATATCGACAACTACATTCCTAACAGCTGCTAAGGATGGAATATGGATTAAATTTAATCCTCGTTCTTAAATTAATGTAGACTAGTAAAGCCAATGGATAAGAAAATCGTTTGTATTCTAGATTTAATTAATTTTATTAAAATTAATAGAAATAATATCCAAACGTCACAGAATATGCATTATAAACAGTTTCTTAAAAACAGCTACACAATGTATAATGCAACTGTAATTAATACTGGAATTTAAAAAACATCACTACTACAACAGCAATTGCAAAACCAATATCTACTAACACACATGCAAGTTTTGTTTACTTCCCAGTGACTCGAAATAGTGCCAAAATTACTTAAATAGGGCAAAATTTACATTTCATATACTCGTACATAAATAAAATGCTAGCAGTTTTACATACATACATACATACATACATGCATACATATATAGTTGCATACATATGTGTAACCATGGTTGCGTTTATAATATTTAATTCACACATCCATCCTTTTCTGGGTCTTCTTCGTTCTCATACATCCTACAGAAAACTGGAGTGCCAATTTACCAAATGCGAATTCTCGCTCTCGCCGAGCAGTACCAGTCAACGCGCCTATCAAAACTCCTCGCATCTTCCTACTCATACCTAGTAGTAATTCAGATCATCCTAAGTCAAGTTTTGGCCACATAGCCCTTGAGACCCTACAATTCATGAATGGTTAGCCCTGTCCAACACCCAATTACTGACTACTCTATAGTAATGACCCATTGGCAATGTAACCGATCTGTGATACATTTTCTCATCTAACGGACAACCTTATTCTTGCCAGCTCATCTCCAGTTTCATTTCCCTCAACATTGCAGTGACCAGGTACACAAAATAGTCCGACACTATATGTGTCCACAAGTAAGTTGAGGGATCTCCTACAGCCACTTACTAGTTTTGATTTGACACTGTGTCCCTTCAAAGATTTTAGCTCCGTTTGACTGTCAACGTCGAAGGTTACCTCCTCGCTTGCAGCCACATTTCACCTTGGAAAACGGAAAAACAGTAAACAACTATTTATAAAATAGTTTTCATTACAATGTACAAAAAGGGCCCTAAAAATATAGAGTGTGCCACAGTCATAGACAATATCCAATAGTGCCAAAAATGGCACAATTGTGCCACAAATCCCATCACTGTAGCGTTATAGCTCAGTACATGTATATTCGGTAGTTCTTTAAAAACTACCGCTAGTCCCACCACAATCTAGAAGTTTCAATTGACACCTCTCTGCATTACTTTTGCCTACCTATGGAGTTAACGGCAAAACACTATACGGAGCAATGATCCCAAAGTACTATAGCGGTGCTAGTTTTGTCGTAGAAGAAAAAAACAAGTCTCGTGCATTATTTAGGGGTGGAGAATAACCTATCGAATAGTGGGTAGTAATTGTTACAACTATTAGTGTCTGGAGAAAGCTGTAGCTACAGTTTGGTGTACTCTATCACTAGCGCCATTGGTGTATAGAGTGGCTATACTAGTCACTAGTGGCGATGGTTCCTGGGTTGAATATGTACTATATGCTCATGCTTAGTCGTAACTCTAAGAGCTTATAGCTCTAAAAATGACGAAACGACTTTAAAAATATATAGATTGAGCACATCAGTCATCAAAATATATTAAAAATGGTCTAAGTATAGTCATATTTTTTACTTGTAATTGGAAGTAAGTATCCTTTCATATCTTTACATAAAAGTTAATGTGATTCCATAATTTCTACTTACCATAGCAAGGTTGCTGTTGCTCATGGTGGGACTGGAGTTGATAAGGTTGCTGTTGCTGTTGACCTCCTTCATGAAGCAGAATTTCTTGTTGCTGATGGTAACTTTGAACGTTATCCTGTTGATATGGCCGTTGAGCTGGTAATTGAAGGCTATTCTGATTCTGATGTTGGTGACAAAATGTGTCCGTTTCTTCTGCATTGCTCTCTAAATTGTCTTGATGATTTGGTGTAGCAACACGGCTGTAAGTATTATAAGAAACAGTATTTGCTGTTGTGCCACCATAACATTGTAGTGACAAATTAAGTTTAAGACGTGACGATGATGATGCATTCGTTGGCAGCAAAGACGTTGAATAGTACAATGATTTTCCAAGCATGGTGCCGCTATTGGATTTTCTTTGCAATGATGAGTTTTCCTGTTTGCTACCGAAAATCATGGCCTTTTCAATGCGCATACCTACATACAGAGTGCGTGTTATCAGGATATAGGCCACGGAAAGTATAATTAGTGGCAATACGAGAAGAATCAGGTCAAGAAAAAGATTGTAAGAGCGCTCATAGGGCTGTGCATAACTGGGCCAGTTTTCACGACATTTGTGCAGTCCTAGAAAAGAGATATTAGTTAATTCAAGGATTGATAGTTACCTAATATTCTTTTATAAAATTATAGTTCTTGATATATTTAATATTTGAAGCTGGCTTTTTGAGTACGACATTAGAGATTAAGGTGCCTGGTGGGTTGGTATACGTGGCTGTCTACTGCACACAGGCAATCAAGTAGTATCAATAAGATTCCGTTTTGATAGACCACTCCACTCGTCAGTGTCAATCCTTGTAGGTTCGAACCCAGATATCGGATCCGATTGTAGGTATTAAATTCAATCCGTCGCATTGGGATACCTAATCAGGTCATCTAGACCGATTTCTGCTAGCTCTGATAGATCGTCTAGTATATTACTGCCCAAGAATTTGTGTCTCGAGAGGTGCAAGGGCGGGTACTCGCAAAGAAAGTGAAAAACTGTTTCTTCTTTACTTTGATCCCGGCAGCCACGGCAGAACGCATTGTAGGAAAAGCCTATCCTGCTAGCGTGTCTGCCGATCGCCCAGTGCCCCGTCACTACTGCGACGAGCATCGAAATATCCCTACGGTTTCTGGTAGTTAATTGTGTTGTGCGCTTTTCATTGTAGCAAGGCTACATCTTCCTAGCCACCTTACACGTGGTCAACTTGCGCCACCTGTCTACAGATTTCTGCCGATAATGTTTGAAAATATAGTTTCTAATAGTGCCAAACGGCATGGCTACCGATTCAGTAGTGGAGGCGTCCATAGGTGCCTATTATGAGCAACTTTCAACTTTCGATTGTGGTCGAGTTAACTAATCGAATGAATTTTCATTTGGTATTATGGCGCACATTCGAAAAAAAACTAGCGCTATTGTGAATTTAACTTAATTGGATTGTTCACAATAGTACATATTTATCACCTGGCACTATAAATAAATACTGTTCGTTTACAAATATATAAAAAAAAAATTGAATTAATTATTAATTGACATGAACATGAAATTAAAATAAAATAATTTACAAATGGTATTTTTAGTAAAAAAAAGAATGGACAAATAAATTTTACAAAGTGCCATACAGTATCGAAAGCAAAATTGTGTTCGATTCAAAATTGGTTGTAGAACGAAATTATCGACAGTGCTGCCATCTCATAATAACAATTTTACATTCGATACTCGATTTGCGATAGCCAGCGAAGATCGAACATCGAATGCAACTCATAATAAGGGCCTACGTTAAATTTAATATCTGTATTTACTCTTTGAGTTGGCTATTTTTAAAATTTTTTTTTGGCCCACCAAAAAAGTCAAAGAGTAAATAGGTACAGATATTAAATTTAGCTTAGGTGCCTATTATGAGCAACATTCGATCTTCGACTGTGAACCAAAGAGCGAACGAATTTTTATTTGGTATTATGATGCACATTCGACGAAGTATAGCGCTATTGTGAATTTCACTCGTATTGTTGTATTGCTGACAATAGTGCGTTTCTATCAGCTGTTACTAAAATCAAATACAATTTATTCAGCTAAAAATAAACGAAAGAAAAATATAATAAAAGTTGCTTCTATTAAACTAACAAATAATCTTCTGATTTCATACATGGACAAATTATCAAATCTATTCATCTACACGAAGCCATTTTTTCCTTAATGAAGAAAGCATTTCTAGGCACACACGACATTAGAAATGTACAAAATTTACAAATATAGTTTAAAGTTACTGTTTGGTCGCCCAAAAGGAAAAAAAACAATAGCAAAATACTTCAGTTTTTCACAATTTTGTACACTACTCAACACTGTCGAAAGCAAAATTCTCTTCGATAGAAAATTCGATTCTCAACGAAAATTTCAACAGAGCTGCCAGCTTATAATACGGATTTGGCATTCGTTATTCGATGTTCGATAGCCATCGAAGATCGAACGTCGAATGCAACTCATAATAAGGGCCTTAATTTCTAATCTCGTATTCAAAAAACCACTTTAAAGGATATATTTGATGAGCAATTATTGCTCTTTTATATTCGGTCCTAACCCTATAAAACTATTTAGGGTTTTCTTATATTTTTTAAGCTTTCATTTAATTTCATCTTTGTTTGTTCGTGAGTTTTTTAATAAAAATCTTGCGCCGGATTTTTCTACAATTTCTACTTTTGCGATTCTTATTTCCATATGCATTGAGTTTCCATGACAATATAATACTTATTATGATTAGAAAATTGGGCAATGACACACCCTTTAAAGTCAATATTATTTCTCAACAAGTGCCACTTAACTGATTCTGATGAAATTTGGCACATATTGAGCTCCCTTGGAAATACATCATTATGATTACAAAAGTGGACATTCAAAATAAATGTTCTTTTTCTTGATTTTTGTTTTAAGTTTTACTTAAAACGATTTTAAAAAAATACATACTTGTTTGTTTTTAATTTTTCTTTGTGTTGTTCGATAACCAAAAACGGTTTAAATTCAGTATTTCGATAAAACGATACAGCCTCTTTTAGCTTTAAGAAAATACATTTGCAACAGTTTCTTTCCCAATTGATTTGCTCATCATAGTAGAGAATGGGTTAGTGTATTTATGCTAAATACAATGAACCCTTCAATGAAATAAATTTCTGCTTTTTAGGGCTCCGCACAGACACTGTCCGTCTGCACGTCTGTCTGTCACAGTCTGTTTTCTCAAGAACCGTAAGAGCTACGGACGTGAAATTTTTACAGAATATGTAAAACTTTTACCGCTACAACATGAAATATATGATAGTTAAAAATTAAAGGGTGTTCTATCAGTTAATGTAAAATTAATTACTTTAATATAATTTTACTATGTAATTTAGACAATATGCTGTATCTTGGAAACCGTAAGAGGTAAACTCTTGATATGTTCAAAAACGCTAAAACTAAAAGATTCTTAGACTATAAAAATGGCAAAACGAAAAGTCGCCAAAATGAAAAAAGTGCTTATAGGAAAAAACACCCAATTAAAAAAAATCGCTAAAACGAAAATAGTGTTAAAATAAAAAAAATCGCTAAAACTAAAAAAATCGAAAAAAATCCCCAAAACAAAAATATTGCACAAAACGAAAAATCACCTAAAAACGAAAAAATCGCCAAAACAACGAAAAAAAACTTAAAAATTAAATAAGCTAAAATTAAACAAAAAAATCAAAGCGAACAAATTTGCAAAAAAAAAGGCAAAAACGAAAAGGGATATGTGTGTGTTCGTACGGAATTTTAAGCAACTTATAATTATTCCAATGTGGCAATTTAAACATTTATATTATTTGAGGTAATAATTTGTCATTTTCAAAGACAACAACTTACATAAATATGTTTTAAACTATTAAAAGGATACAAAAGTAAGCACTCAAGAAGGATATTTGTCCGAAAACGTGCAAAACCGACATAGTGAATTGGGCTATTAAATTAAGCTCGTTAGAAATAATATATGAGTGATAATCATTTTTTTTTTGTAGTATATTACTTATAGGTTTACATATCGCACTTGTTCCACTAAAGAGGATCATCAAAGTTTACAAATGCTCAGAAGAGACAAAAAACTGTTTGTTTTTATTATTTATTATAAAATTTAAAAACAAATATGTCACTGTAAAGAAATACGATCAACGGCCCTTTTCGCAATGTATGGTTAAGAGTTAACATTGACTTTAACGGCAAGTTTTGTATGACGAACTTGCCGTTAAAGTCCATGTTAACTTTTAATCGTATATTGTGAAAAGGGCCGTAAGAAGTATAGTTGTTGGCACAACTCAAAATATTTCCATTTAGTTCAGTGGTGGCCAAACATACACTATCTTCTTTTTTGTTTGTGTATGTGCTTAGCGGATAAATAGCTAGGCTGTGAGTTTCACACACAGTGTTTTTGAGAGAATAGCCGGCCACTGCTTCAGTTGAAAAAAAAAAACTAATACGAATTGAACGTATATTTGGGGACAACTTAAAATATTTATCTTTCATTGAAAGCTACTTTTATATCACAAAGAAGGAAGACGAATACAACTGTAGTTTTTTTTAGGCAAAAGAGTAGAGAAAATGATGTAAGATTTTTACAGTAGGTAGATATGACCACTGCATATTGTTCTCTGGAAAAAAGTGAAAATTGCAAAAAATTTGAGTTGATACCCTTTAGAGAAACAAGTGCGATATATATTAAACTAATAATTCAGTTTTTCACTTACCTTGCCGACTTGTTGGTATCAGTTGGCTGAAAATTGCAATTGGCAACATACACAACATACTGCCACACCAAATGCACACTATAATTTTATATGCATGACTGCGTGTCTGCCAACGTCTCGAACGTAATGGATGGCATATAGCGTAATAACGTTCACAGGATATGGCCACCAGAGTCCATGAAGACACAGCAACAGATGCAGCTAAAATTAATGAATGAAAACTGAAACAATAAATAAATTTGCCACAAGCATTTTATGGTCTTGTTTCATTGTCAGAAATACAACATTGTAAATTAACACAAAAAAAAAATCGAGGTGCAGAATGTTAAAGTGAATCAGGGAGAATAAAATAAGTAGTAATACGTTTGTTTGACTTCATAACTAATGTTCAAGTTAGTGATGAGATTTCGTTAGTCTCGGTCCACACGTACAATTATTATCACACATGAACTAAGTTTTGAGGTGATGGAATAGCAAATGATTTTTCCGCGTCTGTGGAGAATCATTCATCGCGTCCAAAATATATAAAAACAGTGTTTTATTCACTCTTGATTGAGAAAGTTTTTATTTAACACCAAAACTTTATTTGATTGTATTAGGCTGCTTGCAATGGCTCGGATACTCCAAGGATTGGATGCATCTAGCAAACTTGGACGAAAAATTCTCTGTTGCTTAGATTCCTTATGAAACGAAAAGATAATTCCAATTCTTAGCACCGTATTTTTCATTTTTAAACAAAAATTTCTTTTATTTTTAATTTATTTTATTAATCTTCTTTCCCTTTTTACATTCACCGAGTTCTGATAGCGGGGAAAATTTTTCACGGGAGCTTCACGATAGCAATTTTCCCTCGAAGGAAATTGAAAATTTCATGGAAACATAAATTTCATTTGTTATTCATGATAGAGGTGATTGTTTTATCTTAAAATTTGCGAAAGTTATTTCAATAGAAAAGGTTACACAAAAAAGTGTTGATGACATCTTATACCTTAAACGTATGGCTTACAATATTTCCTATGGCTTTGTGCAAAAGGTGAAACTTTAACTACGTCAAGAGATCACATGATTTGTATATACGATGAATACCATGATTGGATTAAAAATCAATGCAGTTCGAAATATGATGATTACATTATATTATATCACATACATAAATTGAAAAAAGCGACTATTTTATCTGTTTTCCGTTTATTATTTAACAATTGCAAATAAATAAAAAATATGTACAGCGTGTTTTTTTAAACGTATACATCTTTGAGTAAGCAGCACTGCTTTGCTTAACAACCGGTTTTATCGCTGACAGTTGCATTGTGACCGACCAGTACGATTTGACATTTTATAATGAAGGGATTCACGGCAGAGCAACAATTGCAAATCGTTTAAAATTTGAATAAATTATATGAATGACTTGAAAAAAGTTTAATGAAAAACACTTGATTTTAAGTAATTTTCCTATTAATTGGCCGCCAATATCATTATTTTCTTTGGGGTTATGTAAAATCAGTCGTCTACGCTGATAAGCCAAAGAGAATTGGACACCTTGGAAAGCAACGTTCGGTGAGTTATTGAAAGAATGTGAAAGTTGGTGTTGTATATTGCGCCATATATGCGCCAGCCGTGTCGGCCTCATGCCTCAATGCCTCATGGCTACCGAACATCGAGTATCGCATGTTAAATTCGTATTATGAGCTGACAGCACTATCGAAATTTTCGTTGTATAACGAATTTTCAATCGAGCACAATTTTGCTTTTCAATTTTTTATTTTATAAATACGTATTATTGTGAACAATCCAAATAAGAAAAAAATCACAATAACGTTATTTTTTATCGAATAATACCAAATGAAACTTCGTTCGATAAGTTAATTCGACCACAATCGAAAATCGAAAGTTGCTCATAATAGGCACCTTAATGTCATTTAATTATCTATCCACTAAACCCAGTTTAGTTGATATTAAAATTACTTTTCTTCCCTGTAATTCAATTTAAAGTTGTATACCTCTAATAAAAACACCCTTTACAAGCACTTTACTTGTTGTTTATTAACGCGCATGGAAATATTAATTTTTGTGCACATGTTGCAGTTTGTATATCCTCGTATTAAATGTGGGTGGTGGTCAGTCAGGATGTTTGTTCATTAGTATTTGTTTTTTTTTATATCCTCTTTTTGTATGAAATTATACTCATAGTAAACGTGTTCACAATATAATTTTTATATTAATAAATAAATATTTTATATTGAATCAATGGGAATTTAATATGTGTGTGTACGTTTTGACTGTGCTATTCTTTAATTTAAGATTTATATTTATTTAAACATTTTTTCATTTAATCAGACGTGTTCTGTAATCCATGCGGAATAAAAGTGTTTGGAATTGTCATAGCATTGTTGTTATAAATAATAATTTACAACAATATTTTCATTCCGCATGGAATACAGAACATACTCGATTGTGATTTTAATTTCAAACTATTTAAATTGATTTGCAGTTCAAAGTAGTTTAAAAGCAAATTATTTGGAAAAAATTTGATATAAAAGGTCGAATTTCAGATAAATTAAAGAACAAGTTATAGCTCAAAAATCTAAACTTTTTGATATATGTAATTTAAAAAAGGAGTATTTTTTAAGCTAATCATGAATATGAATTTAATTTATTTTTTTAAGACGCGTTTTCGAGAGAAGGGTTTATATGAATAACATAATTTTGTACGGTTCTATGGATATCGTTCTACTTTTGTGTTTGCGTTAATCGAATCAAACAAAACATATTAATGACCAAAAATTTTAAAGAAAAACAAATTTATTGACGATTTTTCAAACATTTTGATTTTAAATTAATCCATTAGTATGGAAAAATATAACATTTTTGTTATCCTATACGTATAACATATAAAAGGTAATTTTGTGCCAAATAAACAAAGTGTGAAATCGTTAAGATCCGATAAAAGATATAAAAGTTATAACCAGGGCTGGGACTTTCATGTAACTAAAAATTGATTTTAAGCGCTTAACAAATGCACTTAAAAACGAAAAATATGCGCAAAAATATGCATTTACCTACGAAAAAGTACCAAACCTCAAATAATATGAAAATATTTTTTTTAATATTTTATTATTATTAGAGAAAAAACATAAAACAAACATAATAGGGTCTATTACTTAATGCTACCGAATTTTAGCTGCGTTGCCAATCGGCAACTGAAAATTAATAGTTGCCAGAAAGGTACTAATATCAACTGAAACTGACAGTCCTCAGTTGTCACTTGGCATCAGTAGTATCATTTTCAGCAACTGTCAACGCAACTGAGGCTCAGTTGCTATCCATAATCGGCCTACTAATATTTTGTTAAGAATTGAGAAATATGCATTAAAAAAATTTTGTAATTCCAAAAATATGCATTTATTGCCAAAATATACAAAAATATGAACTTAGCACCAAAATATGCAAATATATGCAACCAAAAATCGATGCCAAAGTACTTAAAATTTGATGATTCGCATAGATAATTAGCCAATACCTCTTTATCTATAACCACAAAAAACATGCATTTGTATGAAAGTTCGAGCCCTGGTTATAACCAATTAAGTAGAAACCCCCCGACTTCATATGAAATTCATAAGTTTGTTCCTTAGATGGAAGTAAGGTATATGGCTGAAAGATATATCGATTTTATATATGACAATATGCAACATTCTGAATACACATATTTAAAATCGAGTAACTTGAGCAAAAGATTTTATATAAATATGTTTTTTTCGGATACATTTTTGGAGATTTCTTGATATTTATTTTTAGATACTCTACTAAAACACTGGCAAACTGCAGCTGATAAGATTCGTTGTCATTGAAAATATTACTAAATTTTCTGCCAACTTTCTATAAATAAATATTACATCTATAGCCTTCTCAGTTAAAGTAAAATTTTACGTAAGACATATTTTTTATACAGGGTGTCCCATTAATCAACGTCAACCCGAAATTGGATGATAGGGCAAGAAGTGACTGCCCCAAAAAAGTTAGAAAAAAAATCTATGTCACTTATTTTAAAAGGTGCTGCCAGTTTAAAAAAAATCAGCCTGTAATGATATTTCTATTGCTGTGAATACAAATCTTAATTTTTCTTATTTTTTTTCTCCTATATCATTGTCAGATATCCTTCTGTAAATGGCAGTTAAAAATTCATACTGCAGTGGCCTGATTTTCAAAGAAAATCTTACATTTTGCCAAACGACGTACCTAAATTTATTACTACTCCCAACTTTAACCGGCAGTGCCGCTTTCGGCTTTCGGCTTGACGTTGATTAATGGGACACCCTGTATATACTTGCCTTATGAAATCAGGTTTTATTGAATACTTTAATACTTATTGTTTATAAATACGATATTAACCCTTAAACTCATTTTTGAATAATATCTTAGCGCTTAGGTGTCATTGAAGACATTGTAAAATCTTATGACAAATATTATTGCATGTCATCTGCGCACTAAGATGACATGAAACATGGGAATTTTTTTCCAATTTTTGAAGAGGGCTAAGATCTTTGATAAAAATGCTTCTCATTATTTAAGAAATAAAAGTGCTGAAAAAATGTTTACCTTAGTCCTGACACTCTGGTCAACATTTCACGTGGAATGTTGTCAAAATACATATACAAAATTTGGCATGAGCTGTTCATGAAAATTTGCTGCAGAATCCCAGATGTAATTTTTTCAAATCCCAAAACAAGTTCATATGTACTTATATGGGTTTTGCCCTCTACCAGAAACAGTCGATAGGGATTTGTATTTTTGTTTGTGCTGTACAGTGTAATTTTTTAGCAAACGCTCAAAAACCACTTTTCGCAGATTACTCAGAACTTGTACGAGATCTAGGGATGACCTTGTCTGCAATAGTTTCAGACTGCAGAGCTGTACTTAGTTTAAGTAACTCAATAAGACGTTTTGTTCAAGAGCTGTGGGGAAACAACATCTTTCACTATTTTCAAAAGCATCAAATCTTTTATTAATGTCCAACACCAAGTTAGTGGGTACTAGCAATTCCAATTTATTCTAATTATCTTTTGATAGATATGTTATGTTTCCTAATAATTTTCGAAGAGTGTTAAGTAAGAGAACCGCGTCAGCTAACGTAGCAGTTGTTTTGCTAATTGACTTTGTAGCCTTTTAGAAATAACGCAAAATTTTCACCACCTCTACCATCATTATCCATTCTGTAGTTGTTAGCTATACTTTACATTTATGACATAGACAAGTTTGTACTGCAACTCGGTGTTGTAGCGAACGTCTCAAATATTACCAGCATATAGATATGTCGTTTATATGGACATGATTGGTAATATTGTGTGCAATTTACATTAAAAAGTCGATTAAGTGGATGTCCTATAAAATGCTCAAGATTTGGATAAAGGGAATCGCAAGAATTCAAAAGACTTTCTATGTTGAAAAGCCCAATGCCATATAACACTTCTCTTGTGAAAATATCCCTAAATAGGAAATAATATTAAAAATTCTTTAATATTCATCCCACCGTATGAGCGATTTTTTATTTTACTTTAATCAGAATGCTCATACGTCTGCATATGTATGTGTTTCTATATGTTTTAAGTGTTTATTCCTGACCAGAGGTCATCAAAAGGACCCAGTTGGCCAGCTCGTCGTAGAGGACATTTTCATCAACGGCTACTTAAGCATATTTCGGCATTTGTCATGCACGATATTTGTCGATTAACGTGGGTAGATAATGTCCGCAAGCTAGTCTTGCAACGTTCAATTTGAAATTTTGTATAATTTCGTTACAACAAAATATATTAATCTTCGTATACCAGCCAGTGAACATCTTGTGGACATTGTCACTCAGTCTGTCACCAGTTTGAATATTTTTGATACATTCCTGCTTGCTAAAATTGAGCGAAGTTGAGCTGATGAAAAGTTGTGTTATAATGTCTATTGAAGCTTCTTGTATTAAATACTCCCTGAGCGACAAATCCCTCAAATTGTTATTGTAGGACACATGTAAAAGATGTAAAAAAGAAAAAGAGAAAAGGAAAAAATGTAATGGGGACATTTTTGAGGATGTTGTCATTTACATGGTCCTTAAAGAAGAGCTGAGTGACAGTGTCGCTCTTGTTGTCATGTATGAACTTAGCTGCCATTTGTTCGAAAATGTCCTCACTGATCTGTTTGAGCTGTCACCGACAGGTCATCGACGCTTTAACAGTGTCATGCATCAGTCTTGCAAGATGTTTGAAAGATAAAGCCAACCGGGAAGATGCACTTAAAATGAGAATTTATTGGTGTTTTTGCAAATGCTGAAAAATGAAGAGACGTGAAACTACTCAGTTGAGATCTAATTTTTTTTTCAATCTCAACCAGGGATGGCAAAGTTGGTAAAATTGTACCATTTTTGGTACAATTCGGATTTTAAAAGTACAATGGTACACCAATGGCTTATTTAGTACAATTAATAATTTTTCTATTTTATTTTTTCCAAAATCTCCTTATTGCAGTTCTTTTAGTGTGATAAAATATTTTATCCTTTTCGTCCAATCGTACATACATATGTATGTATGCCACTTTTACCTGAATTAAATTGAAATTTTGCGAAGTATTGAAAACAAAGTTTGGCTTAAAAGGAGATATACTTAAAGTGGTCAAACAGGGTAAGCTCAAAAATGTTGTCTCTATAATTTCAAGCAGTAATGATACATATTAGAATCTGAAAAACTACATTTTAATAAAATTATTTGAATTGTAGTAAAGGACTATTTTTCGGAACTTTATTGAGAGTATAACGTTCTATCTTCCAATAGCTAGTATCTGAGCTATTTTCGATTAGATACTGCAATAGCTAAATCCCACTTAAGCACACTTTCTCTTTTGTCATAGACACACATACATATGAACAGAAAAGTGATTTATTTTCTGTACTTAAAAAATTTTTCTGGTTTGAAAAATCCGTTTTGGTACAGTTAAGCCCAAGAAAGTACAATTTTAGACATCAGTTGGTACAGTTTTAAAATCTCATTTGCCATCCCTGATCTCAACTATGTGTTTTAATTTTGTTTTATCATAAAAAAGCGATAGCGACCTGCTTGTTTGAAAGCTAGCATACAACCACAGTCTAACCAGACGCAACACGAACCGGAAGATATTGCCGACTCAGCAGACGCGGTCAGCATCACAAAAGAGAATGTGTTGTACACAGGGGTGTTAGGTATGACGATTTTTTACGATATGACAAGAAACGATATAACATACTGTGTTTTCATATCGTAAGTTTTTTACGATATGACAACACTGAGAAAGCGATTAACCGTGTATGGCTTTCTCAGTGCTGTCATATCGTAAATAGCTAACGATATGACAACACAGTATGTCATATCGTTTTTTCTCATATCGTAAAAAATCGTCATACTTAACACCCCTGGTTGTACATTAAAAACTTTTACAGACCCACTCTCTGATTTCCGGGAGTTATTATTCGTATATATAAACTATTATTTATCCGTTTATGTGCTAAACAAAGCTTAGCTATTGACCTTTTGATATACAAAATAATAAAAATTGATTTAAAACATTAAGCGTAATAAGTACTGAATTTTTCTTTTCTTCATTATTTTAATGCCAACAGTTTAGTAGATAATTTTCACTCCATTGCCATCAGTTATTAAAGACTATTTTGCTTTCTTGTGTTTCTTTGAATTATTTTTGTTCAGTTTTATTCTTGATTTTTTCCTCTTTTTTTTTTTTTTGCTAACAAAGTTGTGCAAGTTTGCTGTCTGGTTTTCAGAATATGTTCTATTCTTTGCAGAAAAACTCATTCCTATTACATTAAAAAAGAAACATCTGTCTTCAAAGCATCAATCTCAATTGATTGACACCACAAATAGTATTTAAGCTCGATAAGACAAAAACATAAATCTCTCTTTATTTTCAACGATTAAAGAGCAACTTTATTACAAATAACTTTCCATTAGCAGCAACAATTTTTTTTTGCTTTTGCTTAAATTATATTAAATAGCTTTTATGGCACAACGGCAGTGAAAATCTGATTTTATTGTGAAAAATATCTGAATAAAAAGTTTCCATAATAGATGACGAACTTGATTTTCTGGCAATTATTCATTATTATTATTCAGGCATGAACTTTTACCATTTCATAATTGTTTGGCATTTATTCGAAAATGATTTTGTTTGTAAAAAAAAACAGTTTTTTTCTTTGGAATAATAATAAATATTTAAAAGAATTGTTCTAAAAGCTTGTGACCCAGAAAACAGGTCGGATTTTTTGCCATGTATAATAATGAATTTTTGGTAGAGTATTTGTTTTTCTTGGAAATCGGGAAAATTTTTAAATTTCCCAAATTTCTAGGAACTGTCGGTTAAAAGAAATTATAATAATATATATTTGCGTACTTTAGTAGACTTATAATTTAGTTTAATTTAAATTTAGTTTTGTTTTTCCCGAAACTTGCATAATACCACACAATAATAGGCTGTTAATAAGCGTTTGTAGATTTGGCAACATACTGTGGTAGCATACTTAGGAGGTAATGAAAGCTCTAATACTGCTCAAGAATAACACAATCCCATACAATGTTTATTTGCGAAACGTTTTCCTCTGTCATCTGCATCACTTTAGTTTATTAGGTATTCACTACTATACAATTTTCTTTAAAGGTTTCTGTCCATAGTAGAACTACGCCGCGTTGTCGTTGTCTGCATATATGTATCTATATAATAGGAATTGACAATAAACACTTTTCATTCTGTAGCTTCATATATGCATCATTTTATGACAGAAGGATCAAAATATCGCATACCAGTTAATTAAATGCTTGGAAATTATTAAAATTAAGCAGAAATATAGACGATTTACTTTTGAATATACACCCAAGAATATGGGGATGCAGCGAAAAGCTTGTGGTCTTGGGTGGACTAGATTTCGGAGTCACTTTGGATATAATTTTTTTTTTATCACAAACGTTTTTAGAGAAGCCATACTCGAAGAATAGTGTTTGAGAAAACCTTGACAATAAGAGGTAGCAGATTTACTTTAAAATAAATAGCAAAATTTATAAGCAATTATTAAACTGGTATGCGATATTTTGATCCTTCTGATATTAAATGGTGCACATATGCACCAAATTTTATTGGGTTATATGATCTACATATCTTAATCTATAAAATAGTTAAAACAGATTATAATTATCGCTATCTATTGTTTAGCGAAAGCCGTTGAAAAAGTCTTAGTAGAAAACATAGTTTTATCCCATTAAAGGATCATGATAGGCCATAGTTAGTTATAAAGTATGAAAATTAAATGAACAAAAATAGTAAACATAATTTTCCAGAAAAATTCCTTATTTCAAAATTATGATGCCAAAAAGCTTTATAGTGAACATACGTTATCTTTTGGGTGAAAAGTGCAATGCACCTGGCCTCTTTGCGCGCTATCGGTGCTACTTTTGAACACACATTATTTTTTAAGGCCATTCTGTCAGAAAGTGCCGGTGGAGCGAATAAAATAAATACTTTTGAAAAATATGGTGGTCTAATGTAAATATCGGTCGTTATACGTTGATAACACGTAACTGATTTATACAACTTTTGAGCTGAGGAAGTTACATTATAAATAGGCTGAAAGCGTTACTAGAAACGGAATAAAATAATTCAAAATTATTTAGTAGATACTCTTCACTAATTTCGGTTTTGTTTTTATTTTAACGATAGGAACGCGTTTCAGAGGTTTAAATAAGATTTTCTGCATTTTGTTGATAATAGTAACACATTAGTTACGAGTTGCCAACGTTCTTTATAAAATGAAGTTAACAATGAATACAAGACAAAGAAAAACTGAATATCAATAACTATCAAATGAAATACAGATCTAAGAGTGACAGTATGAATTGATTAAAAGTAGATGATATTCAGCTCTTGACTGCAAACAACCGACTTTGGTCGAGTGGTCTCAGCGGTAAAGAACTCTGATGAGATTAGCGGGAGCTATCGAAACGTCAGTTCAACTCTCCGCGCAGTAAAAATTTCCTTTGTCTTCATGCTTCACATTTATCTCTAAAATAAAAATATAATTTAATTGAAAAATTAAATTAAAACTGAACTTAAGCCAAAATAATTAACATTTTTTTGGAAAGCTAAAGTAATTCAAATTGTGTTTTGTGTGTAACCCTTTTTACAATGTATGCTTAAGTGCTAATGTGGACTTTAAGGACAGCCTTGTATGCCGAACTTACCGTTAAAGTCCACAATAAGTTTTAATTGTAAATGAAAAGAGCCGTATAAGTGATTAGTGTTACAAATTAAGCAAGAAAATTTATTTGTTTTTGCTTTATTTTCTTCTTCTGAAAACGATATTTTTCATAACTTTATAAGAATTTCTTGTATTTTTGATCACTCGTTATATGAAATAACGACTGTGTGCGCCTTCCACATCCTTATAAATAGATAGATATATTGTATGAATTTTTTTTTATTAATAGTTGACTTGTTTCCTGTATAGATTGTTCCATATTTCACTTCTAATTGCTTCGTCAAAAGCTCAATTCAAGTCTATAAATTCAAACTTTACAGATTTTCCTATCCATATATATTTATAGCGATAACTTTATTCCCCCGGTTGCAATAGTTCATTAGTATGATTTAATATATATTCCAAATTATTAATCTTCAGCGTATATTTTGCCTGAAAACCCTTTATCTACAATCATAAAATCATGCCAACTCCTACCAAGTTGTACCTCAGTTTTTTTTTTAAATAAACAATTTAATGTTTTTCCCTCAGCTATTCCTCATATATATTTATTTCATTTTCTACATCTTACCAACATAATCTATTTTATTCCATATTCATAATAAATTACCAAATGTTAATAAAATGTTTATGAAATAAATGTCCATACAAAATTTGTTTCTTAAACTTTTCATAAATCTTTGATAACACAAGTTTACAAATTCCGGTAAACTTTTGGATCAGAGCAGACACGAACAATTCTTAATATTATTTGAGGCGTTGAGTCCGAATCTAAATTTTGTTTTCCAAGATTGGTTGGTTGATTCTAGTATTCGAGATATAAATATTTTGTCAAAATGGGAGCAGTTGCATAACAAATGTTAACATCTGGAGAACGGTTTATGCTCTTTAATTAAAACGAAAATCAGGATTTTTATCAATTGTGTTTCCTCACTTAATTGTGAATAAAATCCGAATTTGTCAATCAATTTTAATGAAATATAAATTGTTTTGTTTGAAACACCATTACCTATGTATATCCTAATAACATAAGAACGGTTTATTTTTATTTTTTATGAATTAATTAAAAATAAAAATTTTTATGAAATATATTTTTTTTGGTATCAGTTCTCCGATATCTCTGAAACTACTGCGTAGATCTAAAAACAATAATGGCGCGACTTGAAGATGATATTGATATCGAGTTTTGGTTTTTCGGTTTAATTGAATATCGTTAACCGTTCTCCAGTCATGTTAAGATGTCCAACTGATTCCTTAAAAAAAAGTATATTTCGAAAACTAGAAAAAAAATAAACCGACAACATATTCGGATGCAGCGCCCCATATTACATAAGACCCAAGTTTCAGTTGGTTTGATCCAAAACCTAGTGAACTTGTGTAATTATTATAAATAAGGGGGTATATCTTTATATTTATGCTGTAAATAATTCAAATCTCATGGTTGAAGCAAATATTTTTTGGCCGAATAATAATAAACACAGAAAGAAAGCAAAGCCAAACAAAAGTTTATATGTATGTGATTTAAGAGTTATTGTTTATATCTCTGAGGGACTTCCTACTAAAGATCTTGATGAAGAAAAAAGTAGACAAATAAATTATCGTAATTTATAGCTGTTATTTATTAAACTAACTCACTAAATGCAGAACAATTGCTATTTGCGCTTCAGCACATCCTTTATTAAGGTTACACCCACGCGTACACAGCTTCATACATACATACTCGTATATGTATATGGCTATGTATAGAACGTATGCAATTTAATACACATTAATGCCAAAATATAAATATAGCGGTATAAAAGTTGTCTTGGACAGTGACTTTAAAGCGTTACTTGAGTATCATATATTCAAAAAATATTTGTAGCAAAAATAAAACCCCAAACTTCAACCCAAGTGCATAATTTTCCATCCCACATAAACACTGTTTGTAAAATTTTCATAAAACCTTGATGCGTTGAAGGTTTTGACATACATATATAAGCAAGAATGTAGCTTATTAGCCATGTCACACAATACCATTCCGACTGGAAGTGGTTTCAATTCCGCAAACAGTTTTTTTTTAGAAAACGAAATTGATTTATTTAGAAATATTCGTTAATATTATTAATTAACTTGTTACAATTTATGTTTGACATGGTTGTGGCATGTTTACCGATATAGTTTATGGTTGTGGCAAATAAGTTTTTTTTTTTAAGAGAAGTAAAATAATCGGGCATTTAATGCTTACCAGTTAATTAATTAATGTGTTACATTCTTTGCGAAAGGAATAGTGTAGAGAAAACAGGTGGTGAAGTGAGAGATAGAGATAGAAAGCTTAATTTATTTACAACACTGTTCTTGCGCGATTTTTGTAGAGCAGTGTTGTAGCCCCTCTGGTGTCAAGTAGAAGCATTAATTTGTTTAAACTGTGTAGCCATTTTATTAGTTCTTTTACTTCGCCGACGGTTCTGCTGCAATACCGACGAAGGAGGGTGCTGTGAAAAGCATTAGGGTATATTAGTATTAATCGCTGCCGGTACTGCCAAAGTGATCTGTGGTGGGTGCTATACCTTCATCACTTTAAAAGTCCAATAACAAACAACGCAATATCACACCAGTTCACATCAGAAAAATCCATGATGTTGTTGGCTTCCCTGAAACTAGTCTTGAGCTCAAGACCTCAGGGTTTGTAGTCAAACGCGCTAACTATTTAGCCAACATCATTGTTTTAAGTGACTGTGAAGTTTAATTAGTTGACGACAACAAACTCATGTTTACATTTACCATGACATTATTAGCATTCATAAAACTTAAAACATGGTTGCATTTAACAATTATACATTGTTAAAAAAGTTTTGACTACAACCAACAATGCAGCAGTAGTAGTACAACAGTTAAATATAGCATGAACCATACTACTTTAACGGCCCTTTCCACAATATATGACTAACAGTTACCGTGGACTTTAACGGCAAGTTCGGCATACAAAACTTGACGTTAAAGTCGACTTTAGCTCTTAATCATTCATTTTGAAAAGGGACGTAATTCAGTTTGTCCCCGTCCAGACTTGCAATTTTTGTTGCAGCAACTTTTTATTTTCTAGTGAGAAAAAGCGAGAGAGGAATAAAAAGTGTATATATTTCTTTTTCATCACTCTCATACAAAACAAGAGTTGCTGCAACAAAAGTTGCATACTTTGGACCGGGTCTTTGTTTTAAAAAACTATTATCATAAAAAAGAAATGGCTGTCTGTGTTTAAAAAGTTTTTAGCTCTTAACTTTGATTAAATTAATTAAAAATTATAAAAACCACCGAAGAAAATGGAGGATAACTTCAAATGGAGGCTAGAAGATTTTAATTCAAGTAACCTTTCAAACAACAAAAAACTAAATTAATATCGGTCTAGCCGTTTGGGAGTCACGGTGCCACAGACACATGGATTCAAGAGGATGCGGCTAGGAAAGGCAAGATAACTTCCAAACGGCTGGATCAATTTTCTTCAATTATGGCTAAAAACACTCTCGATCAAGTCACCTATAACAAACAACTAAATCAAAATCCGTCCAGTCGTTTGGACTGTACGATGGTGCGTACTTTATTCGTCGGGGGCTAAAAAATAGAGAGCACAAATAAACAGAAAAAAAGCTGAAAATAAATTAATAAAACGTTTGTCAACAAATTGTATTTAAAAATGTTATTTTTTATTTCAGATTCAAAATATTTTATTTAATGTTTAATTTCAAAAATATATTTTTTTAGCTGCTGTCAATTTTTAATCAAAATATGGCTAAGAGAACATCCTATATATGGTTATTTTTATATACAAATATAATATGATTAATAATTTAAATCATAGTATATTTACATTCAATTAAACATTAGGTTGTAGGAATCATATATGTAAGTGTTAAATATATAATATATTTATATATTATATTTAGAAAAGATTTATTTCCATAATAGAAGGGTTTGGCTCCCACCATATAATCCAATCATGTTTCTCTTAGATTATGGTTGCCTCTACCATGTGTTTTCTTTGCGTGTATGAATTCCGACATCGCACTCCTTTTGCTATCATTGTTGTTCTTATTTATCTGTATGTCGTCATGGTCTTTTCACGATGCCTAAAACTGGTTTGTTTCGGTTGTTGTTTTTAGTGTTTGCATCGTAAATTAAAGTAAAAAAGAAATTCATTTTGATTTAATTGTACTATAATATTGAATCAACATGAAATATAGTTATTTCAAAAGGAAAAATGTTCTTTCAAGATTATTTTAAGTGATGTTGTATTCAGATAAAACATCTATAAAGCAAAATCACTACCGAAAAATGTTAAATTAACCTGGTTTTCGACGATTTACATAGAAATTTTTCTGTGTTTTTGATGTTTAAAGCTTTAAATTTTCTGTGTGAGATATTTAAAGCTTTTCAAATAAACATATGTTTGAAGTCTGCAGGCATATAGACATGCTTAATCCACAACAAATAAAAACTTTTTAATGCTATTATTTAATAATTTATATCTAAACTATTAATCATAAAACATTATACCAATTCAATTAAACAATATTGGAGGAGATCGTCATATGCATCAGTTTGTGGATTGCAAAACTGAAGAACATTGTTAAGATCAATTTTATAATGCGAGCCATTTTTGTACTGAACTCCTCCACCAGTTATGGTTTTCTTGCAAATAATACCTTTCAAAGACTCACAATCACCTGTAAGTACGCCGCTCGCACTCATAGCCTTGCAGTTAGAGGAATTGCTGTTTGTCATCCAAAAGGATGATTTATATCCTTAAAAAAAGGTCTATATGTGGTAAATTCGTCTATCAAAATTATCATATATAATAAACTATCTATATTTACCATATTTCACTGCTATTGTTCCAAGTATGTTAACAGTTTTATCTATGTCGCCAATTATCTGTGAATGGCTGTCAATACTTTTACAATAATCATTTGCCTGGCTTGCAACAAACTTGAAATAAATAAGGTCACTTTAAAGGTTTGCTGTTTAAATTCACAGTATTACTGACCTTTTCTTCAGCTTGAATGTAAAACAAATATTTTTGGTATATAAACCATGAATTTTCTTCGGTCACAATACCACTTGTAACTTTTAGGAAAATTACTAAAATAATCGTTAGTAAAAAGCGTATTTTCATATTTTTTTTATATTTTTAGAAAATTTATTTTTTATGGTGTTACTTTGCAGAGAATTATACTGTGAATGCGCTGATGTACTTAATTGTAAGAATAGTATATTTTATTTTTGTTAATTGTAAGAGTAGTTTATTTTATTTTTGTTATGCTCTCAAACAAAATGCATTATTGCGGTTTAAGTTGTTGTTCGATTTTTAGTGATGTAATGTATTGTATGCTTAAGCTGAAAGTCCATAGCACGCGTTTTCGCGTCAACGCTTTCACACGATTTACGCATTCCATGCTTTTAAGTGTTTCAAGTTACATGCCGCGGTTTTGTACGCAGAAGTTTTTTTATTATCTTATGATCACAAATATTTTTAAACTGTATTAGAAGGGCGAAATAGTACACTATACAAACATAACCATCGATAGCATTGAAAATAAAATATCAATGGCTATAAAAACAGCTAACCTGTTAGCACTCCGCTGATGACGCTTACAAAAGTAGAAACTGGACCTACTTTTTGCGTTGGACGCGTCAAGGTATCATGCTCTGTAACTTGATACTTACAACTATACCGATTAAACTTTTTTGACAGCCGTGTATGACGCAAAAAAGCGTGTAGTTCGCCCTCTCATATGCCCGTTATATACAGGGATCAGAATTTCATGCAACTAAAAATGGATTTTAAGTGCTTAATAAACCCAGCAAAAAATAATCGTTATTTCGGAAACAGTACAAACTTTTCCTGTTGTACAAATGCAACTGATAGTAGCGATATATCGCACCTGTTCATCAAAAGTAACACAACTCAAAATTTACAAGTTTTCAGTAGAGACAAAAAACTAATTGCGCCAATATAATGGAATTATTGTTATAAACAAATATACCGTTGTAAAGGAAACTCAATAATATTTCAATAAAATAATACAATACTAAAATTTTTACAGTGGTTAGATATGGTAATCATACACTGTTTCCTTCAAAAAAGTGGAAAATAGAATTTTTTGAGTTGTGTTACTTTTGATGAACAGGTGCGATATGTATTGCCTGAATAAGCTTAAGCTTCTTATATTTTTCTTTTTCGTCCACTTAAAAAACACATTTCTAAACACTCACTTACAGTGGTGCATTATAGGAAGCGCTACTATAAACCAAATATTACGAACATATAAATTTTGGGAAGAATGACGATGAGTTACGATCTTAAAATTATAAAGCAATAGTATGATTTTATTATATACTCAATGTGCTGAAATAAACGTTTAACAAGAAATGCTCCAAAGTGAGACATCGAAAACTAATTATCATGCAACACGTAAGCATGTTTGTAAGCTACACCAACAAAACTCTCTGTTATTGTTTATGAATAGCATCTTCCTCATCTCTCCTTTTTAATAGTTTTTATTTCGTCAACCATATAACCAGGTTCTGCCTCTGGTAATCAAATGTTAAACATAGTGGAAGAGGCGCATTGAGCATTTTTTTCTCTAAATTTGTATTTATTTTTCCCATGGTAATGTAGCTATATTCTTATCAAATGAAAAAAAATTCAAGTAATATTTACCGATTTTCACTTTCAAACGCCACTTTACATTAGTTGTTCAATATTTTTTTATAAATATATTGAAATATGCAATAAAAAATTTTTATAACTCTACATATATGCATTTATTGCCAAAATATGCACTTACGATTAAAATAAGGAAAAATATGCAACTACAAATCGATGCCAAACTATTTAGAATTTAATGATTCGGAAAGATAATTAGTCAATACCTTTTTATATATCACCACAAAAAAATGTATTAGCATGAAAGTCCGAGCTCTGGTTATATAAAACTCAGACACATTCAAAGCTACGTACTTTACGTACGTACGTTTTTCTTCAACTATTATCGGAGGCAAAGGTTCCAGGCTTCACTTTATTTCTTCTCATGTTGACCTTTAACCTTTTTGATTTCTGTAATTACCAGCATGAAATATGATCGATATTTTCAAATGCTAGGCACGAGATGGCGACTCAGCTATGAATTGGTAAAAAGTAAGTAGGATTTTCAGCTCATTGGCTGCCTTCACTAGCAGTGTCGTTAAGGCGAAAAAGAGTTCCGATGAGAAGACTGTGGTTGGCTCAAAACATCTGATGTAAGTTCAACCTTCTGTACAATCAAAATTTTCTTTGAATATTCTATTATTTTTACATGATTTAGAATTTATTTCTAAAATAAAATTAATTTAATCGAAAGAATAAATTAAATGCGAACTAATGCCCATGCGAACTAATGCCAAACTAATTAAATAACTTTGGATAAAAACCAGACAATTCGACTAAATTTATAACTCAACTATATGAATAATACACTATGAACTTTTTTCATACTATTTATGCTCAAACTTTTTTTGTGTACAAGTTGATATATTTAATTAATATTTTCATTATATTAACACAAATTGGCTCACTGTGACAAGAAGGCAAACGCAAACTTTTTATAATGCGCAATAACCATTGAGGAAACACAACTATGTAATTAAAGGAAAATGATTAGTAATCAGTAAAATGTTGGTCTATTTTTATTAATTTAAGAGTATTTTCAAGGAAAGTTGTGTGTTTTTGTTACATTCTTGTTGACAAAGAATTCTATTACGTTTCTAAATACAGAAAAAATGATATAAATTAATCAATTAAACATTTAATAATAAGACCTATTGAATGTAAACTGGATGATATTTTTATTTATTTGTTATGAAAAATGGATGATTTTTTATTTTACTTTTCACACATTAATTATAAGATTACTGTATTAGAAGTAATTGGCAATTGGTATATAACGTTACGATCCTTAGCCAGCCCATATAATAATTTTGAACTAAAATAAAAACTAATTTTATTTTCGCTATATTTATTCGAAATACTAGCTTTTGTGAAAGATTGGAGAAGAAAGAAGGAACAACAGTGCTCCACATTTCAATAACTTTATGCGTAAGAAACACTTTACTCACATGGACGTAGAAAAACTACAAGCCTACAACAAAATAACTTTTATTTTGAAACAGTTGAGACCGGTCAAACACAAACGACGTAGATAAATAATGTTTTTGCACTACGTACGTGACATTAGAAAAGCGTCCAAAGAAAATAAAAATATACAGCTAATCGAACTCTATATTTTATCCTTCCTCATTAACCTGTTCTTTTATGTTGGAACATTAATTTTAAAGTATAATTGTTGCAATGTTACAAATAACTGAATTTAGTCGCTAGAAAAGCGAAAATAGTTTATTGCAATTTCTTAAAATTAGTCAAAGAGATAATAAGTTTAAACTGTTATTTTTGATATTTAAAAATTGAAATAACGTATAAATACCTCTGTATAGTAGATCACTTTGGCAGTACCGGCAGCGATTAATAATAACATATCCTAATGCACTTACAGCACCCTCCTTCGTGGGAATTGTAGCAGAACCGCCGGCGAAGTAAAAGAACTAGGAAAACTGGTCTAAAAAGAGCGCGCAATAGCTTTCTATCTCTCTCCCACTTTACCACCTGTTCTCTCTACAATATCGCTTTTCCAAAGAAGGTAACGCATTAATTTATTAACTGGGCAGCATTAAATGCCTGATTGTGTTACTTCTTAAAAAATAAAATAAAAAACAGTTCCGAACGTATTCATTCCGAATGGAACACACCAACAGTCCTGTTTATAAGACTTTGACAAACGAGATTTAAGTTTTCCTAAACGAATTTGTGATTTTTCTAACTTATTGTGCTTTTTGATAAAAAATATTATTTATTTGTAGAACGAACACACACATACACCGCGCTAACTGCCAAAATATTTAAGCGGAAAGCCTAAAAAGGAAGAGCAATGAAAAACAAATAGACCAGAAATTTCTTAGATTAACTTTTTTCTCGTATGGGGTAAAACCAAGTTTTTGTTTTTTACAACAATAGGGCTTAGGATGAGTAATAGCTTTTTGGTGAGACTTTTGTTATCAGAGCAGACCGCAAACAAAATAGACATATTTTTTAGATAATTGGGTGCAAAATGATTTGAAAGCTAACACAAAAATGAAGTGTCAATTTACAGTATTATTTTATTAACTAAATGTTTACACATAAATATGTAGTTTATATAAAAGCCGCCTCAGCTAAAAAAATTATGTGGATACATACATACACATCGTTCGTTCTATAAAACAAAAAACCAAGTAACTACAATATATAAAATTTTACAGGAGAATAGTACAAATAATAGCTGCATTGTTTTCTTTTTGATTATAATGTCGTCCAGCTTTATGAATGTAGTCTATAAATTTGTAGGAACATGGGTTTTGAATATATATTCAATAGTTAATGAAAACACCGATTTCGAAATTTTTGCACTTATGTCACTTATGATTTTTCATTTCATTTAACAATATGTATATACTTATGTCTTCATATCCCAGTAAAAGGAAATAATTTTCATTGTTTCCTTATAAGCGTGTAAAAATTGGTTTAAGTCATACACAAATTTAAATGATTTTTTTTTTACAGAAATGCTACGAACTTTTTTCAACTCGAAACTAATATTTACTTATTTATTTAGTTTTAAAGGGTCCGCCAGATAACTTTTTTTTTGAAAATGCTATAAAAAAACTACTGAATATTTTCTCAAATTTCTTTTTTTATTTGAAAGTACAATCCTTCCGGTTAATAATGAAAAGTAATTTCATTCAAATGGCTCTCTCGGCTGGACATGCAGTAGCCTACACGATCGGTCCAATTTTTAAGCACATTATCGATTGTGTGCAGCTGTATTTCACCAATGGCTTCACGAATATTGTCCTTTAAAGCGTTAATTGTCTCTGGCTTGTCGGCGTAACACTTATAATAGTCCAACGGTGTCAAATCGAAGCTCCGAGGTGGCCAAACGACATCAGCTCTGCGGCTGATAATGCGATCTTCAAAAACCAACATCCTCCTCTTCAATTTTTGTGAACAAAAATTCGTTCAACATGGCCCGATAACAATCGCCATTGACTGTAACGGCCACTCCTTGCTCATTTTCGAAGAAAAATGGCCCAATTATGCCTCTGGACCAAAATCCGCACCAAACAGTGACTCGTTTTGGGTGCGTCGGCTTTTCAATGTATGCGTGCGGGTTTTCTGTGCCCCAAATGCGACAATTTCGCTTGTTTACATACCCGCCAAGATCAAAATGAACTTCATCTGAAAAGATGATTTTTTTGGCAAAATCGGCATCTTCTGTAAGTCGATCGCAGGCCCACTTATCGAATATTTCCCAGCGTTGTTCAAGCGTATACACAACCATATTCGTTCAGCGGAAGGATAAAACTAATTATCTGTCAAATCAGACATGAGCTAAGTATTACCATTCACGAAAACGTTAGATGGCGGACCCTTTACATGAAAACACTGTTTTCTGTTTAAATGCGTATGAAAAGAAACGAGTTGTGAAAACGGGCAAGTTTGTGAACTTTTCAAGAGGAAAATATCATTATGGTCTTCAAAAAATAGATTCTTTTTTAAATCGATTGACGACTACTTTGAAACGGGGTTTTTTGCCGGAATTTATTGCATTCGCAATTTATGAGATGTACGTATCTTTTTACATTCCACATATGTATACTGATCTATATATTTAAGTATGTATGTATTGATCATATTTTTGTTTGTTAGGCGTTAAGCATGTCTATATGAAATGCAAATATGTACAACGTTTTTGTTAATGTTTTTTTTATGAATTTAAGACTGGCTCATAACTGTCCACACTTATGGCTTAAACGTTAATTTAATATCAGAATAAAAAACATCAAAATACTTTATAGTGATGCTAATTCTTAGTTGCTTTGTTTTTGTAAACAAAGTAAATGCGCATTTCTACATTGTATTTTGATGTTCACCCTATTTTAGAGGAGAAGCAAAACATGCTTTTTGATTTCTTAATATTTTGATTTCTTAATATAATGTAATTTTTTTTCGTGCAAGCCGAATTTTTTGTATATTGATGTCTGTTGGCGAAATACGTCGGAATTTGTAAAAAAGTTTCATTTCGATTTTTTTGTTAGTTAGATCGTTTTGTGTTTTATGTAACGATATTTTATTTCATTTTCATTACGTATTTTTTTATTTTGATCTTTCGTTTTCTTGCTATTTATTTTTTCACACCCAGAGCACACGAACGAAACAACAACTGAAAAGCGTTCAAATAACGGTGAGAACAAACAGGCATTAGCACTAACGAAAAGCTGGCATATATATTAGTGATGTTACGAATATCAATTTTTAATATTCGCGAATACGAATACGAATATCTGAAACAATATTCGCCGAATTCGAATACGAATATTCACTTAATATTTCAAATTTAATTGAAAAAAAATCTACCCTTTGCGTCTATAACAATAAATTGAGAAAAACTGTCGCAATACTCTAGGTATTTAACATTATTATGATATTCCGATGACGGAATTTGAAATTATTCAGTTAGCACCTGAATACCACTTTTGTAAATTTTTGGTGGAAAATAAATAAGGGAAATACGAGCGGCGAGTGTTCCAAGCGACCGAATGTTTAGTGGTGCGGAGCTTATTTACACACCGCGCAATAGACTTGATGGAGAAAAGACTTCAAAACTTTTATTTTTGAAGTTCAACATTCCTCTACTAAATTAATTTAACAGGACTTTACTTTTTAAATACCATGTCGTTGTGAAATATATTTTGTTTCTTTTTTCTTTGCTAAAAGAACATTATTGTTTTGCGTTATAGACATATTTTTTTAGTAAAAATTAAAATTTTTTTTGTTTAATTTTCAGTATTTTTTATGTATTATTTTTTGGAACGTATTCAAAAATATTCGCGAAATATTCCCTTTAATTTGAATACGAATACGAATACGAAAACGAATATCATGAAAGAGACGAATATTCGGCGATTCGAATACGAATACGAATATACGTAACATCACTAATATACATAGATTAGCTTAACCCACAACAAATAAATATTTTTTAAATAATATTTTAGTTTAAACTTTAACTTTAAATTTTAAAGCACAAATTTTTTTTAATTTATAGCTGTGGTCGCAGCCATATGACCGATTCGGAATGATTTTGCGCACAAGGGCACGGCACACGCGTTGTTAATTTCTAAACACGTTTTAAATATGCTTAATTTTTCCTCCCTTTTCTAATAACCACCTATAATCACAATCTTTTACTTTTGATGATACGAAATATGTAAAAAGTTTACTGCCAGGTGCACAATTTCAAATATTAGCATGTATTTTGGCTTTTCTCAATAAATGGTTTGTCCAGTAAAACACAGGTCGTCATTATCCGGAAAAAATATGAATTGTGGAGACTTTCAATTATTGAAGTTAGCCTTAACAGTATTATTACCACTTTCAGCTCAGGATTTGCACCAACTTAAAAGAAACATCAAATTATAAAATATCAAGTTATCAAAGTTGAACAGTTTTTGTTTTGCAAAAGTCTATATAGAAACTAGTTCCTTCCTTTACTTTATAATGGAAACTATGTTGTTTGATAAAGAAAAGTCCATTTAAAGATTTTCCTAATTAAGACAGTTTCCTCACACCACAATTTTCACTTTCTTTAAGACTAATTAATTACACTAATTTACTATGACTTTGAACGTTTCACAAAATTATTCTCCTCTTCTTCAACTGACCTTGTGAAAATTGTATCAGTTTGCAAAAGATTTCTCCAAATATAAAGTGACGCAACAATGTGCCCAACAATGTTACTGGCATACAAAGTACCCCCAATAGAATGTCGGATATGGCAAGATTTAGTAGGAATACATTTGTAATGGTACGCATTCGACGATTCTGTACGAGTGTTGATATTACCAACAGGTTGCCAACAATGGCACACAGTAATATTACACAGTAACATAGAATCAGCCATATGGGTACCTCAAATGTATTACTTCGCCCCGACTGACGTTGGGTGGCATTGTTATGGTTGGTATTTGCGGTGTTGGAGACAATTGAGTTATTACTGCCACTGCCGCTGTTACTAGACGATGATGATGATGATGATGATGATGATGTTATTGTTTCAGCTGTAGAATGCGCAGTAAAGTTACTTTGGGTCAAGTTCGCAAAGGCCAAATATGCATTGTTGAGTGCATTGTCATTTACTGCAAAAGAGTCTGTAGTATCAAATCCAATAACAGTTGCCTTAATATGCCACGACGTTAAGGTCGTTAGCTCGGTGTAAGGCGTTAATAACTCAATGATGAAAACACAATTTATATAAAACCGACAATTTTAAACTTTTAGATTTTTCTTTTTTAATTAATGCTTGCTTGTTTCGTGGCTTATTTATAATAATACACTTTTGTTTATATTGCAAAATTGTTCTATTTTTCTTAATTTTCTTAATTTCGTTGATTGATTTTATTTACTTTAACTTATAATATTATTTACTTTAATTCCTATTCAATATTTTGATTTGAATCACTTATATTTTTTTATTTGTGTAGTCGATGTGTTTTGTTACACTTGCCGTTGTAGACTGAAGTGAGCTGTTAGTGCCGCAGCAGCAAATATTAAGTGACACTACTACAATTAAACCAAAAATACAAAAGGAGAATAAGAATGCCGCATGTCCTTATAAATAAAACGAATTTTTTATATTCAACACTCTTGACGTGCCCACGCACAAGGACTACCTATAGATACTTTGTTGCTTCATCAATGTTAAACAACATACACTCTTTAAATCTACTCCGAAAGGTTGAGAGATAGTCATGTGCCTGCAGTTCAATTTTTTCATTACATTTTATGATGCAGCAATAAAACTGTTTGTTTCGCAACAAATAACATTTGGCAAATAAAAACTAGGGGTCACTTGGAAATTATTTGTCCAAAAAAACGTAACCACTATTTTTGCTAAGGGTTGGTGTGATTCAACTTGGTTTTTATATCACAAAATAAAGTTAATTATGCTGCAAAGAGCTCTTTTTATATATAAGAAATGTTGGAATTAAAGGATATTCAATTTTAGCTTGTCTGCTGGTCACGTTTTTTCCGGCATATATATTGCATTTATCCATATATTTGTGTGACCGTACCTTAAAGTATGTACTAGAGGGTGCACAAGATGTCTTGAAGATGTGTTTAAGACATTTGTTTTGGTTCAAAAACTTTCACAACTGTGATGTAGAGACGAGCTGTATTTGCAATACTTTTTGAAACATATTTTTAATGAATTTGTAGCACAGACTATGATACAGACATAACACACTGATTCGGTGGTACCCAGTGAAAATGGAGCTATTAATTAAATGGAAATTTCCCTTTACATATAAAAAGCAAACACACATATACTTTGCGATTGATATATAATAATATTCCAAACGACAAATTCCGAAAAAAATTTTTATGCATTTCAAATAAATATCGAATTACAAATCTTATATGAATATTATTTCAAGGGAACATCTTTTGCCGACATGTCTGTTGTAAAAAAAACAAATAGAATGTTGCCAGACCTTTTGATAAATTTTGTATCGTTAAGTTTGCTTTTATGATATTTTTACACGTATGCCATCTTGAATTTTAAAATATTTAATCCAGACATATTAAACTATTTGTTTTAATGCTTACTGCCTTTAACATTAACACAGATTGTTTAATATGTCTGCATTAAATTAAAAGTATCATAAAAGAAAGCTTAGCGATACAAAAAAAGTCTGGCCTTATTCTAATGACAGGCAGTGTATATATCTATCGCGTAAATAGAGACTTAAGTGTATTTATAGCTTTACTTTTTTCTTTCTTTCTTTTGATTTATTTGTTTATATAAAAAGATGTCCACCACAAAGAGAGACACTTAAAATAAGAATGTATTGAAGTTTTTGTAAGTTTCATAAAACAAACCAACAAATGTTCAGTGCTGGTGCTACTAAATGAAATTTGTATGTGTTTTGTTCTCTTGAGTAGACACCAGACATCTGCAAGAAACATTCGTTTTTCAATTTACAGTATTGTTTTGTTTTACAAATCACTAATAGGGGATCTAAACGATGACTTTTTCCCCTGCATTTTTCTTGAATTCTCTTTTGTGTTGCTACCCCTTTGATCGCCTTTGTACCACGTTCGTCAATAAACTCTAGGAAAGTCATGGTAAAAAGTTATCTTGTGAATCCCGTATAACAGTGTTGCTAAAATGGGTGACAAAGCAAGTGTTGAGACTAATAAGCAAATAATGAGTAATGGCAATCAGCAGTTGATTAAAACAGAATCAACACAAATCGTTTCTTTTAATTTTTTTTATTACTATTGTTAACATTATTTGTTACAAAAGCAGTTATTTACAAAATAAAGCAATGAGGAAATGAGAAAATTAGAAAACGTTATGCTCCTTTAAATTAAAAAAGGAAATAAGAAAACAACCATTGATCAGAAAATTTTTTTATGATATACAGCCATGTCACAGAGTTCAATTCCGTTCGGAAACGGAATTCAATCCACCATAATATGTCAAGCCCTTGCTGGAGCATACCGCAGCATAGTAGCGCCGCCAACTGTCTGGATACACCTGACAAATTTGCGTATTTTAGTTTTTTTTTTGTTAGACACCAGCTACTACAAAAATGGGGTAGGTTGAATTCCGTTTCCGAACGGAATTGAACTCTGTGACATGCCCGATAATACTTTTTAATTAAAATAACTTTATTTAATTATTGAAACTAAATAAATTTTTTTTAGAAAATGGTACTAAATAAAAAATTTTACTTGGTAAAATTTTGGCATATATATGACCAGTATTGGCCTTTTAGAGGGTATAATGTCGGTTGACATTAAGCTAGGTTTTTGATTTTTAGGGTTCGGTACGCCGAAAAATATAAAGAAACACTATTGTTTTCGCAACGCTGTCTGTCTGTCTGTCACAGGCTGTTTTCTCGAGAGCCGTAAGAGCTACGGATTTAAAATTTTCACAGACTATGTAAAACTTGGCCGATAGAACAACAAATATATGACAGTTAAAAATTAAAGGCTGTTGAAAACCGTAAGAGGCAAACTCTTCAAATTAAAAAAAAAGTAAAAACTAAAAAATTCCAAAACTAAAAATATGTCAAATCGAAAATGAAAAAAGCGTTTAAAGGAAAAAAATTACCAGAAGTAAAAAACTCGCTAAAACGCAAAAACCACTAAAACTAAAAAGACCGGAAAAAAACTAAAAAATCGCCAAAAAGCGAAAAAAGTTGTCAAAACGAAAAAAAGCACCAAAATTTACAAAAATGCCAGAACTAAAAAAATTGCCAAAACCGAAACAAATAGCAAAGAAGAAAAAAAAGTGTCAAAACAAGTTAAAATTAAATAAATAACCAAAAACTGAAAAAAATCCACAAAAGGAAAAAAGCAGCAAAACTGAAAAGGGCCAAAAACTAAAATAGATCGCTAAAACTAAAAATATCGCAAAAAACACCAAAGCCAAAAAAATCGCGGACACTAAAAAAATCGGCAAAAAATAGCATCGTATACCAACTTTCATATATTTGTGAAAATCTCAGGTCCGTACCTCTTACGGTTCTCGAGAAAACAGCCTGTGACAGACAGACAGACAGACAGACAGACAGAAGACGGACAGCGTTGCGAAAACAATAGGATTCCTTTACACTTTAGGTGAACGGAACCCTAAAAGTTTCTACTAAACTTGAGATCAATCTGTCAAAAAAAAGGGGGGTAAAACTAAATATTACTTTTTATGAGCGTGCAAAGCCCTATTTTCTAAGCATTTCTAAGTATTGTCAACAAAAGTAACAGGAAGCCGGTAAATTTTCAATTACGATATTCTACCCAAACATCACACAACCATGGCACAAACAATAAGCTAAACAGAATTGTTTAATAAATTTTACAAGATTTTGTACTAAAAATGTTTCGTTACTTTTTGTTTTACTGCCTTTCGCTCTCATAATTATAGTATCGTTTCGATTCGTACTCTAGTTGTCTTGTTGTTGTTGTGCACTCTGATTCATTCGTCTTGAAAACTTCGATTCAACACATATTTTGATTTTAAGAAATTACGAATGATTCTAATCTCGTTATTTATGATTCTGGCAGATGTCTAATAGACACATGTATTGTATACGTATTTTTAGAAGTGGGGCAATGCTTGGTGATCGTTGATATAAAATACAACAAGCTTCCGTTTAAATTTTCATACATTTATTATATTTAAATAATACTTCTATACAAGCGAAAGATTTTATTGGGTTTTTAAATGTCCAACAAGCCCAAACACCAATTGGTGCTTTGTTCTAAAGTGTTTTTTTATGTACTATAAATTTATGGTTAAAGTTACAATTTAAACGTATAAATAATCTAAGAACTTCTTCAAAAAAGCATAAAAAACATAAGCAGATTATCTAATATAAATTGTATATTTAACTTACCTTTTCAAAAATATTCACGGAATTAAGGAGTTTCGTTTGTTAGACATTTTAATGGTTTTTCTGTCATTTCTTATTAATTTATGACCTGATGGCTGGAGGCAGGACATAGGTAAGTATAAATTGTTTGTTGAAAAATAAGTGTAAAAATGTAAATATTAAACAAAGGCAGCTCGGTTATTTTATTATAACCATAGCAAATTAATTTATCTTTAAAATAAATATAATGTACATCACCAACAAGTTTGCTTGTTATTTGAAATCACTTGGCTTATAGTACAAATAAATATAATAAAAATATGTACAAATATTCTTGTACTGGTTAGGATAGTTTTAGACTCGAATTCATAGTTTAGTAATCCCGCAGAGGTCAATGGCCTTGTATGTAATCTTAAGATCTACAAATAATTTAAAAGCCGAAGGTTTACAATCTTTTTGTAGTATGTACTAAATGTGAGCACAAAGCATCAGTTTGTGAAGTGTTCATAATGTACATACTTGAATTGTTCTCTTCTTTTATTGCTTTTGATTTTATGAGAAAACTAAAATTGTTATTCCATTTAATGAAAGCACTCAACAACAATGCCGACCAACGTCATTGTTTATTGTTGTGTCCAATCTAATTTCAATTATGACAATTGTCAGAACATGTCCATGGGTGAGAGAAGAAACAAATAGAGCCAGGCATTTTTTTTATTTTTGTTACTTCCGAGCGGTAAAAGGTAATGAATAGTAAACGAGAGAGACATGCAGAGAATGTATAATATTTCATACCAGAATTCATTATTGTTAACACAGAACATGTCCTAGGAAAGTAATGAATTATTTTAATGTGTCCAGCGAATGAATTCTATAATCCATTTTTTTTTAATTCGTAGCATAATAATATACAAATATGTATGTAAGTAAAAACGAGGAAAACACGAACAGTTGTTACGAGTAGGAACAAGACATTCCTTCTTCGTAAGATGTGATAAAGTACGTGGTAATGAATATGTAATTTTTGTGTGTGATCAAATTTTCTTCTCGCTTCCAAAGGAATGCATTGTTTCGCTTTTTAAAATAACACTTTATGTCTTTCACTATATATTTAATCAATGACTACTTTTCCCCCTGTGTTTTTCCTCATAATTACAATCACCCTTGTTATGTTTTTTTGCTCATTCTAAAAAATATAATATGTGTTTATGAATGTATGGATGCAATTTGTATTTTATTATGCAGAAAAGCCAAAAACGGCTTAAGATGTATGTGTGTATTTCTAAAGTGTATGTGAAATGATGTCCATTGTGAATTGTAAACGATTTTTATTGTACAATTGATATAAGAGTCTATTAAATTTTTGTATATAAGAGTCTATTAAATTTTTGCATTGTGGTTTCAATGTTCTCTATATTTACTTTACACTCAATTCGAATTACAACTACAAACAATATTTGTGCTTGAAAACAATTCAATAATGTTAATTTTTTTGGGATTGCGCACACTTTTAGTATGTATTTATTGGATTTTTTTTAAAGAATATTTTCCCATCCGAAATGGGTGGCAGGTAGAATGATTTATTTTTGTTGAAATAGAAAAGGTAGTCAAAACCATACAAGCTCTATTATTGTTCAAATTCTTATTCAATATTGCTATTATTTGCTGGTGTTTATTAAACAATAAATCCTTTGTAGAATTTACTTTTAAAAATCTTTCTTAGTTATCTTTAGTAACGGGCTAGACAATTTCCTTTAGAAATTTTTTGCCGTACTGAAATTTATATTCAACTATAAACTTTTTTAAAGAAATTGTAACAATATAAAGTAAATATATAACATATAAGCTGTCTGTAGTCGCTTGTGACAAGGATGCAGATAATGAAAGATATTTGAGGATAATGTTATTATTCGTGCTTAGGTCTTTTTTGTGATCTTCTAGTGAAAAGCACATATTGTAGCGAAGGGTATCAATTTTATTTTTATTTTCTTATTTCTTTGCCTTCACATTTTATATATTTTTTAAAAAATATATACACAGTTTGCATTTAATATGACTCATGTGTTAATTTACAATTCTTTTTTACTGAAAAAATTGTAGTTTGTATGAATAACCCGCGAAGTAAATTTTCTCGATTTTGTGTTATTTGCGCTAAACATCGATTAACAAACAAATTACGAAATTAGTGATAGAACTGTAATCGAATATCCCAATGAAAATGTAGAAACTATTGTAATATATTTTATTTTTCCAGCCGAGGTGTCACTCAGTCTGTTTAGGATCGTATTAAAAGTCTATTTGCTGCAAATGAAACAAGTGTATCTTTTAGGTGTGAAAGAAATATATGCTACGCATCGTGCCAAGAGGCATCTATCTTATCTTTGCAGAAGTGAAATTTGAATTTTTGATAACAATGGATAAATGACAACATTCTTAAGAGAACACAGAAAAAAATTAAGTTATGACGTTTTGAATTTTATATTTCAACAATTATAGTTTTAAAATAATTAAAGTTAAAGTTTGTTAGAATTAGAGGTTTGAAAAATAGATTTTTCTGTAATCTAGAGGCTAAAATTTAAAATTAGTATCACACTTGTTAATTGATCTTGAGGTGTGTAGGTAGTAGGGTATTCATTCGGCTAACCGTTAAGAGGTTAATCGATTACTAGCCGATTAACTGATCAGTTAATTTAAAATTGGCTATTTTCGACTAAAGGTTAAACCGGTTAATTTCAGTCGACTAACCGATTAACCGACGTAAAAAATATTTCAAAGTTTCTATTACAACATGTTTTTTGTGTGTTTAATTATTTGTTTCGTCTCGTATTTGTTTAGTGATCTTAACTTAAGTAAAACTTTAAAACCTTTGGACCTGGCTATAAAAGAGCATAGTAATGACTCTCCTACTGTAATTGACTTGAAGGAAGTATTAAGTTTTTGTTTAATAGTTTAATAAAAGCCAATAATACTACTGCCACCGATTTAATTAAAAATCTAAGGCTTAGATTTAATGAGACACGAATTTAATTAGTTTATACCTCCACTCAGGAGTATTTCCTTCTAGCAACACTGTTTTAAAGTACAGTACATAAACGAAAACTAAGGAATTCGGAAATAAATTTTTTTTTGCAGAATGTTCGATGCTGAGCTCTGCCAGTATGAGTCAGATGATCACCTGACAACAGAAGATATTATCGATATTAACACAAGAAATCTTTTAACAGAATTAACCGAAACAATTTGAAGTGTTAAGAAATGGAAAAAATTAAAAACGGATATAGTGGACGATTTTATATGCTTAGCGGAATCCAGGAAAAGGACTATATATATATATATATATATATATATATATATATATATATATATATATATATATATATATATATATATATATATATATATATATATATATATATATATATATATATATATATATATATATATATATATATATATCTTAGTTGAATTAAACAAATCGGCAAAAAATTAATTGTTCAAACTTTAACTAACTTTGCAAAACTAGTTGACTAACAGTCAACTTTTAATTTGATTGTATAGCAAAGAAATCAATTTTGTGATAAATTAATATATACAATGCAAATATATCTATGTAGACATAAATACATATATGTATATAAGTACATATGTATATAAAACATATGGTCCATTAATTAGATATTAACCGGTTACATAGATGTGAAACATTTTTTGTTTTCAACCATTTGCTATTATAGTTAATGGAATAACAAATTTCATTTATGTATGTATGTACATATGTATGTATGTATGTATGTAGCTTATTTAAAATATAAACAAGTGCAAAGATTTTTATGTATAAATTTATAAATTAATGCACATATTTATATTAAATATCTGCAAAAGCTGATATTTTTCGGCCTTGGTAAGAAACAATAACAAACGGTTCAATATTTAAATTTAGCAAAGTTTCTCTTAACATGCATCTTCTTTTGATTGCGGAAGTTAACAAAAATGCACCGGTATTATTTGTATGTTGATTTTTTTTATTAATAATAACATTGAAGGCTGGTTATCAGTATTATTGAGAAAGCTCTTTAACCATGATCTTGACCAAGCTAATCTGTCTTTGATCACAAATTAATAACAATACATAAAATATGTATAAAATCAATCGGCACATATTATCTACTTACACACATCCATACATACATACATACTTGCACAAGTGTGGCATTAGGGAAATAACAAAATTTTGGGATATAATACCGTTTTTCAAGAAAAACACTTCACACACCAAACGGCATTTATATTTAATAAAGTGAAGAAATCGCTATTTGTGGTATACTTTTCCTACAGACAAAATTTTTGACTAAAAGTTGTGTAAATTTTTGAATTGAGTTTCCCTTAAAAAAACACAAAAATGTAGTATCTGTATAACTTCGAATAATTACATTGTGCTTTGTAACAAGCTGGGCAATCTACTGGTAAACATAATTCGACTACACTGATTTCAATGGTGTTATCCGTTTTTCGAAGTTAGCTCTCATTTTCGCGTTATTCATGATTTAAAATTAGTATGCTAAAATACCATAAAAACGATATTTTTATACTTTTGCGAAAATTTTCGAAATTAAAACGGTTGAATAAACACAATAAACCACGACACGGTGATTTTTTGTGAAAAATGTACTTTTTTGTAAAATATTTTTTAAACTTTAATGCGCGCAAAATCGTTTTTTTTTTCAACAACAAAAAAATTCAAAAAAATTGTTTTCGAGTGTTGTTCAACTAAAATGCGACGCACCTAATGCTTACCGCTTGTCCCATTCGTTTTGGTTGAATTTCTTCCAAAAAAAAAGCATAACATTTATAAATTAAAGATTATGAATAGAGACCAGTCAGGGATGGAATTGGTTTTTTTATACTATTCAGAAACACTGTGTTACTCCCCTTGACTCATGCGATACTCTCAAAGTTATATCACTTCTCTATGTGAATACATTAACTTTATATTCATCTTTCTGGATTATATGAAATATAATTGTGTATGACAACATTATTTATTGTTCGAAATGCAATATCCAGTTAGTATCATTACTAGCATTTTTCACGATATTTCCCTGAATAAGAACTGCACAAAATTTTCAATCCCATGAAATTATTGCGGGAGGTCACGAGAGTTTAATATAAAATTTATGAAAAATTATTTCAAATATTTAGTTGTTATTTTTGCCCAACGACAATAAGATATAATAAATATTCCCAGAAATATGGAAAAAATTAACATCAATTTAATTTTTCAATCTACACAGCAAATATAACAACATCGTTTTCGGAGGCCGTCACACTTAGTGGAACAACTTAAATGATGCATTTTTAAAAAAGAAACGTCTAAAACTGCCTGCAACTTAATTAATTTTTATCTGATCAATATATCGCAGTTCTTATAGTGACTGGAAGAAGATTATGATATCAAATGGTGCAAAACTTATTGTAGTCGGATAAATCATTTTGAAGATTTTTGAGCTAATGTTTATAGAGTAGTTTTTTTTTGTTGTTATAATCAGTTCCGAGCTCGTGATGGGAAAATAAAATAAAATTTTTTTAAATTTTAGCATCCCTACAGAGAAAAAATTATGATAGCTTTTTTTTAAACAAACATGTTTTTGAAACTGATTTTAAAACTATATTATTGTCTCTATTTAGTTTAATAAATAATTTTGTTTAACTTATTATTTCATTTCATTTACCTACCGCCAATGTTAGCAACCTGATAAAATTATGAAATTCTTTGATTTATTTTTTATATTTCTCTAAAACATTTTTGATTGAAACAATTTGTTTATTGAAAAAATCAGATTTTTTTTTTCAAACAAATTATTACAAATTTTTGCATTTGAATTTACAAATTTCTTTATAGGACCTAAATTGAACAAATTTACATTTGATTCAGGGAATTTGGTATTTGAAGTGAAAAATTAGTTTTTTCTGTGTAGAAGAGTAGAACTATGTGGTACAGTTTTGAAGATGTGGGTATGTTTTGCAAGGTTGGGTTAGGTTGCGAGTGCAGTCAAAACTTGAGAAGTGACTCAGGTGGGTCCGTTAGTTCGATCCCTTTATGATACCCTAGATCAGACAGGGCGTAATTAATCGCTTTATTACAAATTATATACGATTGTCCTGTCGCCGTGTCAAACCATCCCGATCGAACTAAGTACGAGGATAGCTTGACTAGCCCTATATTTGCCAGACTATCTAAGTCTGAAAGTATGCTAGTGCCCAGATTTTGATTTGTAAGCTTTGAGGACATATGTTAATGTGAAGAAATAGTCTGTTGCATTTGCTTTTTTAAAAAATTTTCAATATCGTGAACATTGATCAACTTGTTTTATTGATTTGTAGTGTTTTTATACTTAATTAATGTATTTAATACATACAAATTTCAATTAAAAGAAAAGTAAATTAAAAATAATAATTAATTTAAATAATCACACACACATACATACAGACAAACAAACATATATACATACACGCTCACATACCATTTCATTCACGCAACATACATGCTATTTACAGACGATAATTAAAATAATAAATGCCCACACATTAAAAGAATTGAATAAAAAAAAACTATTAATCAGACCTTCTGACCATATTTAAGAATATTGGAAGGTTTTTGTAGCATTTCTTAAAATAAATGTATGGAAAATCAATTTACCACATACAAAAGTATATAGAAATAAGAAATGTATAAAAATAAAGCCGAAGCAATTTGAGGATGAAGTTGTTATTTCACTCCGCTTTAGTGGATTTGATAGCATTGTTATTAACGTCGATTAATCGTTTCATTTGATCGCCCTGAGCCAAAAACGCTTTTGAAGGAATGCATCCCATACCGTGAGCAGCACGAATAGCTGCTTTGGTGGCTCCATTAAGATTTGATTTATATGTCCTTTTGTAAAACTTTCCAAACAAGTATAAGAAAATCAAGGTATTGGCAATGAAGAAGAATGTTAGAGTTTTTGGCATATTGCAGCCCTTTAATGCAATGAGTACCATATATGCCATGATTAGAACAAACTGCATTAATTGAATGCTGGTCATATACTTTTTCCACCACAAGTACTTTTGGTATTGAGGGCCCATAGCAGCAACCATGTAATAAAAATACATGACAATGTGTACTCCGGAATTCAGTATGCCAATGACGACACCTTGCTCGCCTAAACATTAAGAAAAAATATATAAATAAAAAGAATATCGATCATCACTATATTATACACATATAACAATACCTGGCGCATATTTAAGATACATCCACGAGAACAAAGCTGTAATTGTATGGTGATACACGTGCAAAAAGGTTACCTGATTTTGCTTTTTACGCAACACAAAAAAGCAAGTATCCATTAAATCTATAATTTTCGAAAAAAAGTAAAACCAGGCACCCGAATATAGATTTAAGCTCTGTTCACGTGTTCGAACAATTTCACACTTTTTCGACAGCAAAGTATCTGTTATACGGCTTTCTTGCAATGACTTTGGTAAAAGAAAAAAATAGTTGCGATTAGAAAAATGATGTCAATTGTTTGATTAAGTTCATATAGTTGTAGTATATTTTGTCATGAGTTTATTCTATTACATTAATCGACACAAGCCATATTGGTTAAGATCCCTCAATTAAAACATGTTTATCGATTTTAATGGAATATGTTTCTTTCGTTAACTAACTTTTTTTTTAACTTTGCATACAATAATGCTTAATTTGGGTTAATAGCTTCATTAACGATATGGGTGATTCTTTTCTGTTATTTTTTTTATAATAATATTTTCAATTTTAAAGCAGAACTTTATATATATTTTTTTCCAAATTATTTTTACATTTTATAGTAATAAAGTGCAAAAGGATTTTTCTATAACTATAAAATTTCGCAAATGCTGATAAAATTTCAAATTTCAATTTTTTCATTATTTCTTTTATAGATAGTAAAAATTTAAATATAATAGGATTTTGCGACAACTGTAAAAGTTCGCGCATGATGATACAATTTAAGATTCAATTTTTAATGTGACCTTTTTCTGAAAAACCTTTTCAGGACCATTTTTTAATTTTCCAATGGTGAGATTGTATAAGAGATACTGGCCTTACTGATACAAATAGTTTTTTTATACATATAAGTATATTTAAAAAAAAATGGTTTTTGAAAGTCTGTACATAAGAAAAAGGGCTCGTAACTGTTCAAAATTGAGTTTGAAGTCTGCTGACGATTTGGTAAAGCCATAAAGAAATGTTGTATATAGACAATGCTTAAACTCCAGCAAATAAATTTCATTTAAAATAAGTATATTTTTTATAATATTTAAAATGAAATTTACATCCACGGAACTGACATTTTTAAACTTAAATGGCAGCTGTAATTTGGCAATATCCAACTCACATATGATAAAGGTTTGTAATGCGGTATTTGCGATAAAAAATAATAACAGGATCAAAATGAGGACCAAGTTCTTGATAGGTACAATACCATCTCATTTTTAGGCAACCTGTTAGTTCATGCTTAAGTAGATAACCGGCTAATATTAAACCAATTTGTAATTAAGTCCACCAAAGTTATATGAGGGGAGTAAAAACAGCGAGATTAGTTTCGTGTAATATATATACAAAAAAATTTCATTTGAATTTCTTCAAGAAATTTCTTCAAGAAAAACTGCTATAAAAAATTTCAGAGCAATTAGTTTGAAATCAGCGAAATGCTCTTTTTCTGCTTTTATATCTCATAACTTAATAAATAAAGTATTTACAAAAAAATTGCTGCTTAAAGTTATTGTCTATGAAGTTTCCAACAACTTTTGCCTTATCGACTTTTTTTTCTAAATCGCATATTTAACAAAATAAACACCAAAATATCGAAAAAGTCCATAGCTATTAATGTAACAAAAAAAAAACACCCATACATTTACAAATTTCGACAACATTTTTCGTTCCGTAGGACTTGCAGTTGTTTCTCTACTTATTTTGGACGCTGAACGCGAATCTGTACTTCCTCAGTTTTCGAAATATAACGTTATTTATAAAATTTATTATAGAGGATTTAGGCGCTGAGTTTTTTATATGTTTGTTCAGTCTTGAGTTTTTAGTTTGTAGGAGAAGGGAATAGAAAAGCCAACGGGGTAGAAAAAATCTTGATTTGTGTTTCCATGTTTGTTTTTGACATTTATTTTTAAACTTATTTGTATTTTTATTTCTTTCATACTACAAGTTATAATTTATTTCAGTTCAAAGAAAATTTAACAATTAAACTTAAAAAAAAAATCAAGGTAGAAAATCATGGTATAAATGTTTATGATTTTCAGTAGCAAGTTTGAAGATTATCTCAAATAATAAATTTGCTAAATGCTTTAATTTGGGTTTTATTTTTCATTTTGCTTATAAATACTTTTATTATCACCCAATGGGCGACTAATTTTGTATAAAGGTGTAGAAAAATAAAATAAATGTATATCGAATTAGGTTTTTTTCGCTATTTTTTATTCCCCTTATAACTTTGGAGCCCTCACCCATCAAATGATAAAACTGGATAGACTTATGCAAAATATTTCATTTTTAGTTCAATCGCTCTTTTATTTCAATAGCTCACACACACAAATACCAACTATTCTAGCAGGGCAACAGTGTTACCATAAGATGAATGAGTAAAACTGCTAGATTGCAGAAGAAAGAGTGCTAAAATGTTTTCTACAGCACATCTAAAAAAGTGCTAAAATTATTTTAAATTTTTAATATCACTTTTCTTAGATATTTTCGGCCGTATGTAAAAAAATATTTTTCTTTAGCTTTAAAGTTCATAGTAGTTACCAAGCTAACCATAACTTTGTTAAGAAATTATATACAAAACAACTTTAATTACTTGGTGATTTAATAATAAATAGCGGTAACACCACCGCACAGTGTGTCGAATGAGCAATATGCTTGACACGCTTGAAAGTTGGCATACATAATAAATGGATTAGGAGCTATTATAAAACTTGAAGAAAAAAATTGGGGTAGGGTGTTTGTGCAATTTTTTTCAATTAAGTTTCTGTTGGATCAAGAGATAAATTTAAAACGTCATAATTTACATTATTGCAATACTTCTTCGGTTTTTCGCGAATATATAAGGATATATACGGAACGTCGTTTTGTTAAAGCAAAGCTATTCTGATCATATTAAAACATAAAATTAAAAATTTGGAAAGTGACAACACTTTTTTAATGTTTTCCGGTAGGGGATTCGGGCAGGAATTTTTTTTTTCGCAAGTATAAAGAGCACGCGGTGGGTTTTGGCATACAGTAGGTACTTGGCCTGAACAAGTTGGTATTTACTACTGCTATTCCAACAAATTGTTATACACTTGGGATTTGTGGGACTTTATAAAGGCACATTCAGAATGAGTGCCTTTGCAACACATTTCTTTCTATTGGCACTGTCCAATTAGAGAATAAATAGCCTTTCCAATTCTGAAAACCTTTTGCAAATCCATTCAGTAGTTCCGCTTTTATGGCCGCTTTATTTCTCAAGAGTTTTAAATGTAAATTTTTGGCGATCATTGAGATCTACAGGTAAATTTTCATTTTGTTTTGATTTCAGTTTTCTTACACTTAACATGTTACGTGTAAAATAGCAAGCAATCAGAACAATCCAGAAACATTTTCTACCATTTTCTACCATTTCTCTTCCTATATTGGCCATACGTCACATAGTGCACCGTGTTCAACACAAGGTAGATTAATACATGTATTGGTGAAAACACAGCTGTTTATCTATTTTCATTATTGGAACTGTCAAAAGTTGTTTATTTTTTACAACCCGTTGAAGTGATAAAAGAAGTGTAAAGAAAAAACTAAAAAACTAAATTGAAAAAATAATAGATCAAGACTTGATTTTTGACACTTCGTGCAACGAAACAAAAATAAAACCATGCTGTTTTTATCATGCTGTATTTATTTTAGTATTACCTTTACCTGTATTAATCTACCTTGGTTCCACAACACTTCATAGTTTATGATGTACAAAAACGAATACGATTTCATTCGAGTAGTCAAATATGTAAATAACTTTTTATTATTTAATTAAAAAATTTTATTAAAAAATATGAGCTTCGGTGGTCATGGTAGTAAAGCATATAAACATTTCTATGAAGTAAAAGTAATAAAAATATGATGAACAAAGATAAGTTCATCCAATTTCTTTTCTTCGAATGAAATGAGTATTTGAATATCGAGCTTTTCTCGTTTTGTTTTGATTGTGTATGTCCATCACTAAAACGTTTATATATGTTTTTTTTATAATTTTTATGAATCTCTATGTATTTCCAATCATTTGGATAATTTGGTGATGTCTTCCATCACACGAAGGAAATAATTAATTTAAGCTAAGAGCTAAGACTTTAAGCTTTATTTTCAGACTCAAACGTGAGTGCATACTTTAAAATTTTTATATAATAGGCCATGTCACAGAGTTCAATTCCGATCGGAAACGGAATTCAACTTACCCCATTTTCGTAGCAGCTGGTGTCTAAAAAAGAAAACTAAAATACGCAAATTTGTCAGGTATGTCCAGCTGTTGGCGGCGCTACTGTGCTACGGTATGCTCCAGCTAGGGCTTGACATATTAGGGCGGATTGAATTCCGTTTCCGAATGGAATCGAGCTCTGTGACATGACCGAATAATTTTTTTTAGAATACAAATTTACTCAACAATGCTTGGCAAATCTGCTTTAAGATTTTTTTTTGTATACATCCGTTATTTTTTAAATTTTGAATCCAGCCGTGAATGAAAGTGGCTGCTAAGGTAGCACTTAGCACTATCTTGAAAACTTTGAGATAAAAAGTGCTAAATCTAGCACTAAGAGTTCTAAAATGGCAAGCCTGCAGGGCAATCACCGACATTATAGATAAATTAAAGAAGTTCGTTGTACTCATGAAGTACGGACTCACTAAGAATATATTTTAAACTAAATTTTTCATTCTATTAAGAAACTAAAAATACATTACCGTACGACACATCCATATGGAATAACAGACTTGAAGAGCATTATAGGCAATCATGACATGTTTTAAATTGTAAGCATCACGGGATTTCATAAAAGTTGGTCCAATTTTTAGAACTATTATTAAATAAACTGCAACTATGGAAAATACAGGACCCGGTGAGCTCATTAAAAACCAGCTATCCACAGTTTCATCTAATAGCAACGATAGAGGATTTTTATTTTATATTTTAATTATATGTACGTTATGTGGAAACTTACCCACTCCTTTCGATAATGTTAGATAACGCTCGTTAAATACTTTCATGTAGGTCGTCATAACTATGGAGATGGCTGCAAATAAATTTTAAATTAATAAATATCAGCTAAAAATCCTACTGTCGCTATTCTAAAAAACTGAAAGGGATATTATTTTTAGTTGTTGTGTTTTTATAGCGAATGAATGAATATTAAGGTACGGTCACACTTGGTAAATAATTGCCGAAACAAAAAAAAAACTTGACCAACAGACAAGCTACAATTGTAGTTCGTTTAATTTAAATATTTTTTTATATATTGGTTCGTATATAATAAAAATAATATTAAATAGCTTTTCGCAGCATAATTAACTTTATATTGTTATATAAAAACCAAGTTAAATCACACTAATCCTTAGCAAAAGTAGTGGTTACGTTTTTTAGGCAAATATTTGCCAAGTGTAAACATACGTTTAGTTAAATACTAGAACTTCTCTTTCAAATATTAACGAAAACATAAAACAAACTACACAGGTTAAGGAAAGCTATAGTTGTGCATACATCTGAACATGTGGTATTATCTAGGTTTCTTAAAGCTGGTTTTATTTAACAAGGCTAAATTTTGTATACAAAGTATCTGCATGTACATACATGCACACAAACATAAGAACAGAACACATTTGTACAAAAGAACTTTTTGATTATAACCAAAAATCATTGTGTCCATTTTTTATTTTTTTTTATTTTTTATTTTTGTAGTAGAATGTTTTAATTCGCAAATGAATATCTACATTGAATTTTAATTTCAACCGGTTCGTCAAGAATTTTTCTAATAATTATTTTGATTTGTGCCAACACTGTCTCCTTAAATATTTTAAATAAATTAAGCAGTCACACAGACTTTTGAAAAATTTTTATGTTGTAAATAACTCGGAAGATTGCCAACTATTGAAGATATCTTAATAAAATTTTATATACGCATGAAGCCGAGATATTATTTCATTTACAGGAAACGACACAACTTAATGGAAAAAGGAAATTCTATTATTCTCTCAATACTTGAGTATACAAAATAATTGTATGACATTTTAACACAATATGAAAATCATTATGACAATTAATTTTGCACTAATAACTCAAAAACACGTATTTTGAGTTAGGGTATTGTTGCAGCAAATGATATGTATGTATACACAGAAAAAATTATCACCAAAAAATGTTCAAACAAAAGTTTGTCTAAAAATAAATTTAAATTTTAGTAAATGCTCTTTACATAATCAATGAATTGTTTGTTTGACTCTTATTTAGGACGCAAACACCAAAAACAACAAGAAAAACTCTGTGGTAAAAAACTACCCCGATGACGACATACATACAAATAACAACAACAGCAATGATAGCAAAAGGAGTGCGATTGTACCAAGTTTGTTTACTGAAGATTTTTGAGTGAATAAATTCATTAATGTCGCTGCTTAATTCTTTCTCATTAATTCTTTTGGAGTCTTTAGATAAACATTCAGACTTGAACACGTTTAACAAAGTGAAGTTTCATAAATGCTTAATGGATGATGATGATGATGACCCAGACAAAAATTTTGTTTGTTATATTACAAAAAGTCCAGTAAATATTTTTGTTTGATTAAGTAAACTATTTTGTTTAATATTTGTTAGTATTTTTAGACTAATTGTTTTATAAATTCAGACAAAAATATTTTTGGATATTTTTCAGAAAATCCAGTATTTCTTTTTGTTTGATTTAGCGAATTGTTTTTTTTTACAACTTGTAAATATTTTTAAACAAATTCTTTTATAGATTTAAACAATTTGTTCTCTGTAAAAAAGCAATTTTTTTCAATACAATTGTTGAGATATTTTTGTTTATATTTACGAATTTGTTTGTATGTCTGTTCCTAGTCAAAATATTTACTATTTCATTGAATTCCTTTACAGAAAATGATATTTAGTTTTTTCTGTGTACATAAATTAAAATTTCTGAAAAATAAATAGAAAGTTTTAAAATATATTTTGAAATTAAAACTTTTTCATTCAAATAGTTATGGACAGTATTGAAATAGAATTGGAAAAATTCTGTAAAACCACATAATGCTCTTCGAATAGATAAAAAAAAATTCTGCAAACAGAAAAGGAAATGGTGTATTTTTATAGGTCATCGTTTTTTTTTAATCAAGTTTTGTCTTAAAATTAAAGAAATAAACGTGAGCAAAAAAGCATGGACAATTATGAGCGTACATGAGATGTTTTTTTCATCGTGGTCGTCCATGAAACCTATGGGAAATTCTACTTCCAATTCTAAAATTTCCTGAAACTTTTAGCCTATAAAACTGTGTTAAAAAATGGTTTTCTGCAAAGTCTACTGATTCAAAATTTATTATTTGCTAAACTAGATAAAATTAGTTCTAATTATTTTAGTTGCACGATAGACATAAACATTTTTATGATCATGCGATCTCATTTGATATAGTTTTTTTTTTCGCTATGAGGAAAGAATAGGACATTTCTTATGTGCAATTACCCAAAGGAAAGAAATAAAACTAAAATTTTGTATTGTAAAACATTAATAGAAAAACTTATTCATAATTTTTATTCAAATAGGACCAATTAACGAGTTTGTACACTCACATAAAACATCGTTTGATTCAAACAATTATTTTTCTTGTCTCAAATTATATGAACTGTGTATGATTTTGTTAAAAAAAAACATGTTTTGAACTTCAGTATTGAACAGGTATTGCCTGTTGTTGTAGTCACAACTCTTATCTTGCAATTTTTACTTTAAATAAACAAATAAAAAATTTGTTATTGAACATTTTTTAATTTACTCCAAAACAACTTAAATATTTTGGTTTGCTAAAGAATTGCCTCAAACCAAAAATTAAAAATGGGCCCAAAGTTTTGTGTTGAAAATAGTGGCAGTACGAATAATCGCCCAAGTGAAAATCGTACGAAACAGTGCTGAAGCACCCAGAGAAACTGTGCCTAATCGCAAAAAAAAATACAAATTAAGACAGCACAAACTCTAATGCAAAATGGTCCATCGCCCAGAATTTTTGTTGGTTATTCATTATAAAACAATTACCCAAAAAAAACATGTCCAAATATTTCAAAATGTCAAATCGGCAAATGTTGGGCATGAAAAATCTCACAAAAAAAATTATCAAATAACGCTCCAATTAAAACAAGCCCAAAAATTAAGAATTTAAAGCCAAAAAAATTAGAATAAATGATACATATATCGTCAGCTTATTATTGGTTTGTCCCACCGACCATTTTTGAAGAAAAAAAATAAGTTAGGAGTGTATTATATATATATATATATATATATTCCAAATCCCGTTTCTTAATGGTTTCTAGATATTGACCATCAACTACTTGTATGCTTTACTGCGCCAGCAATAATAAAAACTCGACAGCGGCGTAAAAACAATAGTGTACATATTGTAAAAGCAAGAACATTAAATGTATATCAAATGAAAGCTTAAGGGGCCTCTATGAAATTACTTCCATACAAAAGTATCGTTATATCAATTAGTTTGTAAGAAAACGACATTTTTACGCAAAAAATCAGATCAAAAATTATAAAAATTACACAATATTTTTCAATTATATATGGCTATTATGCCATCATATTTTTTTCTTCTTTATTATTTAAAAGTTTTTGTTTTGTTTTGAAAAAAAAAATTTTGATATGCAGCACAAAATAAGGGTTTTCGTTTTCAATAAAAGCTTACTCACTTTTAATTCTATTTATGAAAGTTTATAAAACATGTGCCGGCTCAAATTGTAATAATTAAAAAAAAAAGTTTATCGCGTATATTTTCAGAATACTTTAAATAAACCTCGTTGTCGTTTTTCTCTATTCCGAGTTTGTGGCATATGCGCCAAACCAATAATAAGCTGACAATATAGCTCAAAAATTATGAAAAAATACCCAAAATAAGTAAAAAAAAAATTCACCCATTTTTTTTATCAACTCCTTTCATTCGAAAAATCGTATTTCAGAATAAAGATTAAGGCTTTCCCTTTTGGTTATGTAGAATAGTTGCATGCCGGGCTTAAAGGTTTTCTCCTCTAGTTATGTCGAAAAGTTGCTTTTCTGAGAAAATATATTTTTGTATTGGCAGTCTCTGGTAAGGCTTAAATAATTTCTCCTCTATGTATGTCGAAAATTGGCTCCGCTGAATAAATTTTTCTACATGGCCTGCCTCTGAATATGTCTAATAGTGGCTTCGCTAGGCAAAGATTTGCTGCCTAGTTTAACGTAGTGTTTTTTTAACCGATTCGCGTAAGGATTTTCTGCATAAGTCAAAGTCAAAGCCACTATTAGACACTCCTAGTGGAGATAGTCCCAAAGCCCGGTCGGAAGTTGGCAATGTAAGCAAATCTTTACCCAGCAAAGCCACTTCTCGAAATACCTGGACTTTTACTTGCTTGAGAGTGATAATTGAAGACCATCTACATTTTGATCAACATATTAATGCTGTTAGCGAAAGTATTACCTTTGGTTCAAGAAAACTGATTTATGTCTTCTAGAGAGGATAAAATATTCTGCTGCTTATGCGTTATTGATGTCTCATGTTATCTATTGATTAGAAACATATTGTGGTACGTGAGGTCGCAACTCAGTGAGCCTTGAACGTATTATTAAGAGAATTGCGAGATTTGTATATGGTATTAATTATAAGAATCGTATTACTGAAGCTATGAAACAATTTACTGTGGAACTCCTTAACCGAGAATTTCTTTTTCTGTCTTTGAAAAATCATTTATTATAAGATGCTATCGAAATTGTAAGAGTTTACTTCAGCATTTGAAAAGTTTCCTAACAACGTCTTCCTTCTACTTTTAGAAAGCGTTTTCTAACACTTTCTGGTGATCACTCCAGTTAGCAGTTATACCGTGCCGGAACCGATATATACATACATACATGCATGTACTATTTTTGATTTTCTCTTTTTTTACATTTTATGTTAAGTTCTTCGTACTTAGCCATCTAAAGGGGATATGCCACGGAGAATTCACACAAAATAATATCTTATATTTTATTTTTATTTTATTAAGAATTATGTAGCAATTATATATTATTATTGTTAATATTTGAATTTTTGTTATTAGATCGTTTACTTATGTTTATATCGCTAAACTAAGGATGCACCTTGGCCTTATTTTCGCCTTCAAATAAATAAAATAACTATGACACACTGGAACGGGGTATTTTGATAAATCTTTAGGGGTTGATTATTTGATAATCCTTATTTTATTCTTTCCGTCAGACATGATGGCAACAAATGTTCGCTGGGTATGTCTTTATGTAAGTATGTACGTATGCTTTTATGTCCATATGTATGTATGTATGAAAGTATATAAAATATGCTAAACACGTACATAGAATTTATATTGACGTGTTTTTCTTCATTTCTAAGGTGATAGAAAAAAAGTATTTCATAATAACGTGCATATATTGATTTTTTTTAGATGGAAAAATATGGCATACAATGTTATATCGGCTGATCAGCTGAATTTTATTAAGATGACAGTCCATCTAAATATTTGCGTTTATACTTCAAATAGTGCGGGTACGTTTATAATAAGTAACCTTATAATTAATTTATTGTTATATTCTTTTATTAATGAGAGAAGCAACAATTTGATACGATTAGAGAAATGTTATAAAAAGTGCACGTTCGTGTCATATTCTTACATACAAACATGTGAATATGTGTATTTGCAACTCGTATGGATTCATACATTCGTTTGCGTGTGTGTTCATTGTGTAAGATATTTTTATTATTTGGAGGAGCACATTCGTTCATCAGTTTCTGTCATAGATTTATTAATTATGATTTGATCCAAGTATCGATCAAACAAATTTGAAGGAAAACTATTTTATTTCGTATACACAACCACACACACAAACACACACATGGATACCCACATAGCATTTGGAAGATTGTTTTAACAAAAATTACAAAACTGAGTCTTTTAAGTCTACATTAGATGATCAAAAAGTGATTAAATCAGTTGTGCGCTTAAGAAGGTACTCGAAAATGATTCCCACAAACGGTTAGAAAACGAATTGTGCGCAATCATAAATTGATTATGCATATGCTCGAAATGTGACTGTTTTGAGTATTGTTAGAAGAGTAAGTTTATGTCAGCTTTGTGCTCTCGCTATTGTAGGCAGTACCTTAGCTTGGTGGTTGGTGCGTAAGGTTACAAATCCGAAGGAGGTTGGTTCGATTCTCAGTTAAAACTATATTTTTTATTTTACTTCCTGAGTCGTAATTGAGGAGTAATAAAATACTCTTTTAGAAGAATCGCGGCTAGGGTACCATTTTCTACCGACAAAAGTATATTCTATGGTCAGAAAGCGACCATATAAATGATTATTGTAATTAAGCAAAGAAGTCAAAAAAGTCTCGAATATGATCAATAATTTCACTAAATGTTAGCTGGGTATCTGTAAGTATATCGCAGCAAAACGAGAGCATAAAAGTCATTGATGAACTGAACTCAAAATAGAACAATTTCTAGTGATTCATCAATGAATTTAACACGGAAGTGATCCAAAGAGCTGAAGGGTATGCGATTAAAATGTTGTTTAGAACAAATATTGATGACTATGCTGACTGATATGCATTGAAAATGTTCTGCCTACGGAACAAGGTCCGACATGTTTTGTAATAACTAAAAATATAGTTTTTAAAATAAGAGAGATGATATTAGCTACAAAAATCGTGTTCTGTGACCTTTGACCTTTAATATATCGTGTAGTGCGCACGAGATGATGTGAAGCTTTTTAGAGAACTTAAAATTTAAATTACGAATGACATACAAAAGTTTTATGTTTCATATACTTTTTTGAATGTTGCTATAGAGCGCAATTAGCTCCAGATTTGGCAAAAGATAGGAAAAAAAAACTGAACAGCATGGAAAATGCAAAGCGATAAAATGCTGACTCTCTTTGGAAATGCCCATATGAAACTGTTTTCTTATATTTACGTAAATACAAGGTTCTCCATTGCAAAAAAAAAAGTATAGGCATGTGCATACTATGTGATTTTCTTTATTAATTGTTGTTATAATGCCGTAATCCAAAATTTTCTTTTGCCTAAAAAACTTATAAATATAATTCTAAAATTAGTTTCAGTGCATTGTATCCAAACTATGCGATTTACCAATTTTCGAAATTTTCTAGACATAAAAGTTGACAACGCTGGTGGATGGACATAATATGTATATAAGTAGATAAGTTTATTAGCACAATCCACTATTTCCAAAAGATATAATCGGTCATTTGTAACGTGATCGGAATTAAAAAATTTCAATGTATGAACGTAGTATGCTTGTTCTGATATAAGTACTCGTATATAAAGAATATGCAATAAAAGAATTTAAATATTTTTAACTACGAATGACCAAGTCTTCCGCATAATAATTTTTATATAAACTATACATACACATATATATTTATGTGCGTATGATGGCAGATGTGTAATTACATATCTACATATTGTAACCAAATGAATGTATTCATATGTACATATACTACATTCTTGTTTTATATAAAGAAATTAATTTAATATTAAAAAAAAACTAAAGTACAAAATGCTTCTAATCAGAACTTATTGGTATTTGTGAATCATTATGAAATTTTTAACAACCCGTTTTCTAAATTAATTGAAGAATGCTTGTAGTTTTTTTCGATTTTGAAAATTTTTTGCAATGTAGTTCATTTTAAGATATTCGGATATTAGCACACTTTACAAACTTAAGTTTGTCCTAACTCGACTTAAGCGGTTAAGACTTGTAGCCTAAGGAATGTCGGAATAATAACACTGTACAACACGAAAAAAATTACGGGGCTCTGGGAACCGATCCTGGTAGAGGAGACAAAAAAAAAATACGTGTGTTGGCGTTTTGCAACTTCACATCGGAACTTTAGTTAAGAGAGGTTAAAGTTTCCCCCTTTTGGCTCGGTCGTGCAGCATATCGGTATATGAAACTATATGTTCTTTACATCTGAGGTGTTGGGTATGTTCAGCAACTTTGTAGAAAATATTAGGGCAAATATCTTTGTGGAACATATTAACCCTCTGACTCCCCCACATTTTTCTTTTCTAACAAATCGTGAAAACTGCTCAACAAAAATGTTGCGCATAAAATTTTATTATAGATCTGGAAAGACAACCAAGCACTATACTTAACTTGTACACCAGAAATCATTGAAAACTTAAACTATCTTTAAAGGTTAACTTCATACTTATTCCCAATTAGTATTTGGTACAGGAAATTTTGTAAGTCTTACGTTTAAGGTATAACATGTGTTCAGCTTTTTTATGTAAAACACCACGAGAAAAATTTAGCTGGAACATTTTAACCTTCCAACTCTTCGCTTTATGGATCTTTTTGTACATTTCTGAAATAATAGGCATAAGACTCTTCTTCAGCGGCGATATAGGGGGCTTAAATAGTCTACAAAAATATTCAGCATAAAATTCTACTATAGCTCTTTAAAGAGACTTAAGCTGCAGACGTAACTCGGACGCTAGAAATCATTGAAAACTGAAAATGTGTTCAAGGGTTAATTTTGTACTTATGCACACTTCGTTCTTGACATAGAGAATCTTGTAAGACTTACGTTTAAGGTGTAAGATGTGTTCAGCATTTTATGTACAAGACCACGAGAAACATTTTTTAAGAAATATATAAAACACCCATAAAACGAAGAGGTAGAGGGATAAAATGTTGCAGAAAAATGTTTGCCCTAATATTTTTTACAAAGTTGCTGAATATAACCTACACTTCAGATGTAAAAATCTTATAGTTTCATGTACCGATCAGGCCAAAAGGGGGGAAAATTTAATACCCCTAAAACAAAATTCCGATCTGACATTTCAAAACGCCGATATTGCCGCACTGCACTGCACGTCTTTTGCCACATTTTTAAGTCAAGCAATCTTTTCGATGACTTCATATGCCTCTTTAAAACATATCAAGGTATGAAATTTTACTACGTTCTACAGTATTCTCAAACGTCTTAAGAGTTCCACCAAATTTTCTAATACGTTTTCTTCCACCCAAAGCTATACGGAATTAAGCTTTGGGTGGAAGAAAACGTATTAGAAAATTTGGTGCAACTCTTAAGACGTTTGAGAATACTGCAGAGACTACGAGTCGTCGGGACCTTAATTTGTTAATTTTCAAGAATACGATTTCTTAAATCCCGTTTAGAGCAGTGATGTTAACCGTACAGTAATCACCGTTTTGTACGGTAATTTCGGACCCCAAAAGGTAGCAAGGCAATCTTATTAATAATAACATTAAATTAAAAATGTTATTAGCCGATGGCCCTGGTAGCTAGAATCTTTCACTTCCTTATACTGATCTTATATTTAGCTATAAGTTTAATATTAAATAAATAAATAAAAATATTGAAAACCCCCGATGAAAATAGATGATAACTTCAAAACGGCTGGACCAATTTTCTTTAAACATTGGTTAGAAGTTTTTGGATCAAGTCACCTTTCAAACAAAATTAACTAAATTAAAATCGATCTAGCCATTTGGGAGATACGGTGTCAAAGACACACAGATTCAACAGAATACTAGAAAAGATGTGATATCTGCTAAACTGCAGGAACGATTTTCTTCAAACATAGCTAAGAACACTCTCGATCAAGTCACCTTTCAAACAGAAAAAACTAAATCAAAATCGGTTCAGCTGTTTGGTCTGTATGTGGACTCGTCAAGACACACAGATACACAGACACACACACTACACACCAATAATACCACTTTTTTAGTCGGGGCTTAAAAATACGATGATTTCAAAAATTTTTAAGTTAGGAAACTCAATTCCATTATTATTCTAATAAAAATTATGTGCCTTAAAAATTCCATCCTCAATAAAAACTATTTGATTAAAATATTAATTAAACTAAATTAAGCTTGAATAGTTAAATATTGTTATTTTTTAACTTAATGGGGAATACACATTTTCTTTCATTTCCCACATTGTTTTTTTGGCTCACGCCACGCTTAGGGCCGTAAGAGCTCGCGTCCAAAAAAAAGCTATATCGAACTAAAGAAGTAATATTTTTATTTATACAAAAGTTGAGCGATCTGAAGTACTGTTGGTTGCAGTCTATATGATTTTTTTTTTCGTTTTAAAATTCAAACATACTTTTTCCATTATTTTAAGCTTTTCATTTATACTGCATTTCAACCAGAGCGATGTGTAATACATTTTAATTGAGATCTCTTCTTGAATTTAAGCTCCATATAAAGCTAGACCCTGAAAAATCCACAGTTGCAGGGAACTGGATTTTGTTTTGTATGGGAAATCTTATAGAAATAATGGTTCACTTACATTGCCTCGAAATCTTGTAGATTTGATTTGAAATCTTTATCGAAATCTATAGGGATTATATCAAGATCTTTTGCCATTTTTCAGAATTTCGTGTCTAAGACAAAAACCACTGACTGAAATTTTTTTCTAAACTAGAATAAACAATTTGCAACGTAGCTAATTCACACACCTTTTAAAGAAAAAATCTTATGAAACGAAATATTGTTTAGTACAAATTGAACAAAACCGTAGTTGCAGCACTAAATACTGCAAGATTTTGAGCAGATTTCTTCGATATCTAGCGATGAAGTAGAATTGGTTTTGTATGGGAAATCTAGTAAAAACAACCAGATTTTGCTCGAACTCTTGTACGTAATAGATTTCGGTGCAATGTAAATACACCATAAACGAGCGTTTGTTCAAAATCTCTTTTGAACTAGATTTTGTTCAGGTGTGAAGCAGTGAAGAATGGTCGTAACTTAAAAACGAAAAGTCGGAGGCATCTGAGTCTAATAACCTTTTTTTTAAGAGACTCTGCACTAAAACATAAATACAATATTGCAGCAGGCAGCAGAGCATTAGAAATTAGAAAACTATACTACAGACTTGATTACTTTTAAGAAACTGGTTAGAAACCGATTCATTCAATTTATTGTGTGCATATAAACACTGCATTTCCAAAGCGGTTTTGCATCATCTGCTCAACCACATCTAAGTACAAAATACAAACAAACTTAAATACAAGTATTTAAGTACATACATACATATTAAGTATTTCCAAGCGAATAATATTTTTAGTTCAAAGTCAACAAAGTCAATACTACTAACAACGACCGCAGCAGCAATTCGTGTGAAATTTTACGAATTCAATAAGATATTTTTGAAACAGCATTTAAAACTTGTTAATGGTTACACAGTGCATTTTCGTATTATTTGCCATAAAGTTGAAAATGTTCTTAATTGCACATGTACTTGAATTTAATTACTTTCGTGAAAATTGTGTCATTTGAAAAATTTTAAGGTTTAACATTGAAATTTTTATTTATATATTTTATAGTAAGCACCGCAAGATCAATAGAATCAAATGAAAAAGGATTTGAGATGTGACACAAAAATCAAATCAATTTTCAGAATGTTCTTTTAATTATAAACAGCTGCATTTAAATAAAACAAGTATATATATTTTTATTTTTTTGGCCTAATGCTACGTTTTCTTTGGGTTAAGGTCAACCAGATAATGAACGTTTAACGTTCTTAAGATAAATACTTAATAAAAAAAAACTTGGTAATATGTGCAACAAGTTGGTTACAATTTTAATTTAGAGAAATTTCTATTTTAAACGCGCACATTTCTTAACGTACACTTACAAGTATTTCAAATTTAAAAAAAAATTATGTTACTAATAAACTCACATTTCGCTGATGACTTTATATCTGTTTCCGTTATAGAAATATATCCGCAAGAATTTGACAGAGACGCGTCAACTACGGATGCTAAGAAGACACTGACTAAACGTAAATTCTTTTTCTAGGGATCTATAAATATTTTTTGCGATACTTTTTATTTATTTTTTGTTCTGTTTCATACAAAATGCTACACAGCCATTCACACAGGTGAATTTATTAGCCAGTAAAGTTTCTCTTAATAATTTAAAAAAAAATGATAAAAGTTAAGACGCTCATTTGCGTTAAAAGAGTTAGCAAACATGGCACATTGTTAAAACAAGTAACATTGATCTGTCGGTTAGCAAGAATGACAATTGTGTGTGGTTGCTGCAAATCGCTTCATATCTTAAACATGTTTGAAGCAAACTGCCAAACTTACAGTTATGGTCAAGGAGACCACTAGAAGTTATTTAATTAATTTTAGAAGAAAAAAGAGCAAAAGTGAGCAAAAATGTTTAACAGTCTCGGTCACTTTGAAATACATATACTTATAATGTTACTAACAGAGCAACATAAGCATTAGGGGACAACTTTTTTTTGCCGCATGCTGCAGTTCCAAAATTGTGTATGGCATGAAATAAACTAAAGCTGAAAGTCCACATGACGCGTTTTACGCTTTTTCGCATCCTACACGTCTGTCAAAAAAGTTATATCAGTGTAGTTGTTCGTTGCATGCTACAAACAGAGCCCAAAAGCGCAGGATGTTTTGATGCGTGGAATGTGAAAAATGGTTCTACTTTCTACGTTTGTAAGCGTCATAACAGCATGCTAACATATCAGCTGGTATTGATAGCCAGGGATAACAATTTACATTTTATATATACGGTACGGTCCCCAGTTGGTAGGGATCAGTCCGATTTCTAACACTTCCTATGAAGCGGACCAGACACTTTTACATGGGGATGGCCTAGGATAGGGTTAATTGACACTTTGTATGCACCTTATAACTTGTCTCTGAACTATCTTATGGAGTCCTAATCGGTGTCGAATAATATAGATTATATGTATATAAATATTATTCCAAAATTCTGCTGTAATTATCGATTAATTTATATTTTGATTGCTACAAATCCAACTAGAAATTGTATTTTATTTTTAAGCAGTGTCTTTGATGGGATTCGAACCAACAACCTTCGGCATGACAGGCTAGTACACTACCCACTCGACCACAGGGGAGCTTATATTTCAATGTTATAAATACCATTTAAGCTGGAGTTAATATTTGAATATAGTTACGAAACAGGTTCCTGAGTGGCATAGCAGTCTCATTGAAGTGAGACAATTAATATTTTATAGATACTATGTGAGAGGCCTTAGATCCAGGTGCATCGAATTTGTTCAGTGCCGTTTACTACAATACTAGCCGAAGTACCAACTGAATTGACTTAAAATGGTTAATATGTGACCATTTACACAATGTGTCTTTTTTCACCATTCACTACACCTAATTTTTGGTACCAGTCTCATTTTCTCAAGTCATAGGACGACTACTTTTGGATCAATTGTCACCAAATTTTCCGCAGGGATATTATTAGGCTAAAGTTCGTAACTTTAACGTGTCTGTCATAACTTTCGAACTAATTCAATTAGATAGAAAATTTTCGAATCTCAGTTGGTGTCACCAAACCACACATTTTAAAAATTTTCGAAAACTATAAAATATGTTTCAGTGCTAGTTTTATTTCCCATGCATAAAATATATTTAAAAAAGTACGTTCCTAATCGCTGTATCGTACTTTTGCAAGATTAGTAGTTAATATGGGGCAGCTTTTTATATCTCAGTTTCGCAGTATTAATTTTAAAAAATATTTATTTAAATTAAAGCAAATTTAAAAAAAAAATGTTTTTTAAATTAAATGAATTTTTTTATCGGTAAAAAAGCTAATTCTATTTACTTCACTAGCTTTATGCGTCAGGAAGTAAATTGAAAAAAATTGTTCAGAAGTGAAGTTGCTTCATTAATGCAGAAAAAAATTTTATAATTTCTTTTAATGATACGTATAAAAAATAATTTTGTGCCGAATAAAAAAAGCTTAAAATCGAGGAGATCTGACAAAAAGGAAATAAGAAAGTTATGAGCCATTAAGAGCAAGAAGCCGATTTTATATCCCATACAAAATTTAAAAAAAAATGTTTTTTAATGCAAACTGAAATAAGTGAATTTTGTATGAAAACTAAAAAAAATATTTAAAAAATAATATAGCTTAAGGGCTAATAGCTTTCTTATTTTTTATCCGAATTTAGCGATTGCGCCCATCATGTGATCGTCCCAAAATTATCTTTCAAATACACGCCGAAAAAAATATACTCAGTATAGTTTCTGGGAAAAGGTATAAAAATATATTTTTTTACACAATCGGCACGATCAGTTTATTGAATGAAAGAATAGAGAGATATTTATACAACAGTTTACAATTTATTTTATTCAGATGAGCCGTTCTCAAAATTTTCGCTAATAAACGAAAAAACTAAAAAAAAAACAGAAATATACTTATTTTTCGCGAATATCGCGAAAACGCTCATTAAGGAAAATAAATGAATTACATTTTCATGTTCATCGATCTCAAATGAAAATGTTTTTTTTTTTCAAAATATGACAAAGACTTAGAAATTCTAAAGTTTGCTTCATTATTTCATCTTAAGTTTGTTTGAAATCTGACCTTCTATATATAAAAATAGTAGATATTTTGAATGTAATGTGTCATAACAGCTATAAAGAATCTATAGTGTCGCATCATATGATGTTTCACAAATTGATCGATTTGATCTCATATTCAAAATCTTGATTATTTTTACATGTACCCAAAAATAAAATGCAAATTTTTTTTGCTGTTCGAAATTGAAATTCGCAAAAAAGTTCTCCCGCTACGCCCTAATGTGCACGGCAGTACCAGTGCACTATGGCATGAAATCGAAAAGTTGCAGCATAAAAAAAATTTCCCGAATTGGTGGTGTCACCAAACTTGGTATGCAGACTTCCTTCCACTGCCACTATATAGTATTAAAAAAATAAACTGGGTTGTTCACATCCCTTTTTTCAGTGACACACCTAGAGGGGGGATTTTTACATAGTTAAAGTGACTCAGCATAAGAAATCTTGTAAGCCTTTCGTTTGTGGTATAAAATAAGTTGATTACCTTTCAGAAATTTATTATTTTACATATTGTCATAATTTTATTTTGAATAAAATTTATTTGCTGGAGTTTAATTGCTTAAACTCCAGCAAATAAATGTCATTTAAAATAAGTTGATTACTTTAATGTAAAATACAACGAGAAACAATTTTGTAGAACGTTTTAACCCATTAACTCTACGCTGTATGGTTCTTTTTTCTCTCTTTCTTAGAAAAGGTACAATAACATCGTCTTCAGCAGTGATATAGCGATCTAAATTTCGAAACCATTTGCCATAAAATTCTACTATAAGTCTTTCCGGACACTTAAGCTCCAAACTCAAGCGGAGCGCTAGAAAGCATTCAAAACTGAAACTGTGTTTAAGGGTTAATTTCGTACTTATTTACAATTAGGACTTGGCATAGCAAATCTTGTAAGCCTTACGTTTACGGTATAAGATGCGCTCAGCATTTTTGTGAAGAACTTCTCGAGAAATATTTCTGTAAAACATTTAAGCCTACTAGATTGCCGCTGAAGGGGAGTTTTATCCCCTTTTTAATATATAAGCAAAAAGGCCCCTAAAACGAAGAGTTAGTTTGTTAAAACGTTTCACCAAAATATTTCTCGTAGTGTTTTACATAAAAACGCAAATCGCATCCTATATCTTGACCCTAAAGATTACAAGATTTTCTATACCGAGTCACTCTAACTATGTGCAAAAGTATATAATTTTAAAGTTTTCCACCTAGAATGTTTCTAAAGAAATATTAAATTCTCTTTAGTATGCAGTTGTTTCCAAAAACGTTTAACACGACATAAAACTTGAGTCTCCCTAGAATAACTATATGTAGGAGTCCCCTTTGGAGTCCATGGAAGTAGGTAAGTTCTACAAAATCACAAAAAATCTGATCCATTAAAACTAGGGATGTAACGATACGCAGTTTTGCCGATCCGATACCGATACCGATACTTAAAAATAAATATCGCCGATACCGATTCCGATACCGATACGAATATTGAAATTGAGTTCAAGTTTCGATTAACAAAACTCAAGTGCAATTTTTTTATTATACAAAATTACAGTGTAAGAGATTATTAATATTTAAAATTGATATTAATCCAATATGAAAAATTGGAAGTATTTTTTCAGGAGCTAAATTTTCTTTGCTTCCAAAAAATCTATATTAAAAATATGCAGATAACACAGTGCAACAATCCAAAAACCACACCTACTTGAGAGTATAGATTCGATTGTACTACCACGGGGTAGTAAAATCCTATACTAAGCTTGGCGAATTTGGTAACCAATTTCGTTTTATGGACCTCCAAAGTTTTGGAAAATCAGCGGGAACTCAAAAAAAGGTGTCATCAGCTTTTGGCCAACAGAAAATTCAAACTTGGTGATACCGCTTAACTATATATAACAATAATGTAGCTAAGAGTTCGCTAAGCAGATTTTATTACCATTTTATGCCAAAAAATTATTTTTTCGTGCACTTTTTTTTGAAAAATTAAGGAAAAATTTTTTTTTTCACTTTTTCCAGAATAACTTACAGGGACTCGTAATTTTTTATTAACAATATTTGGCAAAGTTGTAGCTACGGTAAAGCTGAATAACTTTTGTAAGCATGTCAATATAATCTGAATGTATCTGGGCACCATAAACAGCCCAGAAAAACTAATTTCAACCTCAAAAGTTTTCGTTTTTTACGAGTTAGGCTATATTTTTATTGCATTTTTTTGCTTTCTTTGTTATTGTTCCACTTCTTATGTTGCTGATTTTAGTATTTTATTGTTTGTTGTTGTTTTGCCAAATAATGGTCATGAAAAATTTGGAGTCCCTGTAAGTTATACTGAAAAAAGTGAATAAAATCATTTTTTAAAATTTTTTTTCAAAAAAAGTACAGGAACATATTATTTTTCTGGGCACAAACTGTTAGTGAAACACAACAGAAGTATGCATATACTATTGAATATACTATTTAAAAAAAAATATTTTTTTAGCATAAAAAAATAGTGAAAAACTACAATTTTTAAGGTAAAAAGTGGTATGTGTGAGCTATTAGAATGCCTAGATACGTGCAGATTGTATTGATATGTTCACAAAAGTTGTTCAGCTCTACCGTAACTATAAGTTTGCCAAATATTGTTAGTTAAAAATTACAAGTCCCTGTAAGTTATTCTGAAAAAAGGGAAAAAAAAAATTTTTTCCTTAATCTTGTCAACAAAAAGTTCACGAAAAAAATTTTTTGGCATGAAATGTTAAAAAAATCTGTTAAACAGACTCTTAGCTACATTATTGCCATATATAGTTAGGCGGTATTATAAAGTTTGAATTAGCTGTTAGCCAAATACTGATAACACCGTTTTTTGAGGCCCCACTGATTTTCAGAAACTTTGGAGGTCCATAAAAAAATTGGTCACCAAATTCGCCAAACTGAGTAAAGGGTTTTACTACCCCATTGTAGGACAATCCCACCTGTACTGTCCAGTTCTTGTGTTTTTCCAAAAGTCTTTATTTGTCGCATAGTGTAATTAGTAGAAAAGCAAGAAAAAAATTTTAATTCCTTTATAATTTTAAAAAATACTCGCAATACTCGCATAAAAAAATTGTGAAAATTGGTAATTTTTTATCCTTTTTTCTTGACGAAAAATCATTATAGAACACCGAAAAAGAAATTTGTCCGAGCATCGCTGCCAATTCGGTGATTGATAATCCAAAAACAAAACTTCTTGCAATGGCAAGGATATGTAAATCTAATTAGAAATGATCCAAATTTGCAATACTTCCGGATCGCGAATTCTACATTTTCATGACTTCTTTGGAGTATCTTTTTTTGCTGGAATAAGATTTAAGAAACAACGAATTGAATTTAAATTCATGGTAAAATTAACAAAAAAAACTAATTTTTTTACAAAATAATAGTATAAAATATCATTAATTTTTAAAATTGATATTAATAAGATTTAAAAAATAACGAAATGAGTTTAGTTCATGGTAAAATTAACAAAAAATTAATAATTTGTCAGAAAAAAACTCTGAAAAATTGTTTAAAAGTATCGTCGTATCGACAGTAAAATATCGCCGATACCGATGTATCGGAAAATCTGAAGTATCGCCGATATATCGGTATCGGTATCGGTATTCGTTACATCCCTAATTAAAACATCAATATACGAGTATGTAGCAAAAACAAACATTTATCAAATATGTTTTCCAACAGTTAAAAATACACACCTCGAGTATTAGAACCCACATTCACAGATTTTTTTTCAATAAAAATACTTTTTGAAAACGAATGTTTTAATTTTGTAAAAAATTTGTTCTCAGCGCACAAGGCGAACATTAGCAGCTTTGTGTACATAAATAGGGCTACCAATTGTCATATGTTTTTTAAATTTTTCTTTCCAATATATTGAGAATTGAACACTATAAAAAAATTTTAAAATCTAGAGTTGAAAAATTTATTTTTGCCGCAAAATGTGGAAATTTGGCCATAGTGCAGTGTGTAAATTAAACACAACCATATTCTTTGCTCTTTTCAATCGCTTTCGTTTGACGTTAAATTAATATTTTACCGAAACAAAAAATACGTGCTGACAACGTATGACCATCAATATGTACAAATAAAATGAGCTACAGTGCAAATAAAGTATGCAAAGTTAATACCTTAATGATTTAAAATTAATAAAAATTATTTTTGGGGAATTTCTGGAACGAAAATGTTAAAACTGGTAATGCAAGTCGAAAGAAGTCTAGGAACCCTGCCTGACAGCATGTTATATTTATATATGAAGTTTGTATGTAAGCTTTTGGTTAGTTTAACTATACACCTCATTTTATGATAAGTTTAACATAATGTAATTGCCAGGGCTTGGATCATCATATAACTTAAAGCTCTTAACAAATGCACCTAAGTATGAACATATATATGCATTTTCCTACCAACAAAGTACGAGGGGAATAATAATATCGAAATATGTTTAAGCTTTTTATTATTACAATTAATTTTATGTGGTTAGCTAATCTATATGCCGGCACTTCCTTGGTTGCTAATGCCAACTCGTCAGTAGATCTTTATAAAATCAGCATACGAGTTTTGAAAACTATTCAATCATAGTTACATCAGCTTAATATCTGATAGATCCTCCATTGGAGAACAACAAGTCTTAGGCTGATTTTTTAAAAATCTAACTAAAATGGATGCCAAACTATTTAAAATTTCATGACTCGGATACATAATTATTCAATATCTTATTATCTGTCACCAGGAAACCGAGATTTAAATGAAATTCCGAGACCTGCAAATTATGAATGACTCTTCTATTGAAAGCTTAAAAATGTATGCTCAGTGCAGTCTTTGTTATAAAGCTTTGAAAAAAAGCTTATCAACGCATTTATATATAGTGATCGTAGGAACGTGATTCAACTGCATTTGCCAACAATTGCTGTTAAATTACACTCTCCAACAATGAAAAAGTTTCGGATAACAAAATAGATAATTGTTATATACTTTCATCTTCTGAATTAAAATATCACCATACAAATTTTCGATTAGCTATACTTCTAAAGATATACTGACTTTAATATTTCCATAAATTAAAGCATTTCTTATTTCGGACGTAATCATAAAACATTATTTCGGACGTAATCATAAAACAATTTATGGATTAGTAATCTACACAAAAATATATTTCTTTAGAGTGTAATTTTGCTGATGTGAGTTTAGTGGTTGTATCAGGATTTTGAAAATTGTCAGTTCTATTCCAATTAACAATTTTTGGCATGAAAATTGGAAATCCATATAGAAAACAACTCAAAACTTCAAAAAAAAAAATTACAGCTTAGGTAATACAAAAATTGTTTTATTTTTAAAAGTTTTCTAAATATTTGAGAACCCTCTAAATGGATTTCCAATTTCAATACAAAAAATTATTCGTTGTACTCGTAATATTTATTTTGTGCTTATCATGGAAATAATAAATTTTTTTTGAAGTTGTATAAGTTTTAAGGACAAAAATAAAATACACAATTTCCAACATCCTGGCAATACAATTGAGGTAACTTGAAAAGCACTCTCAAAAGAAATATATTTTTGTGTATATTAATAATCCATAAATTGGCTTATGACTTACATATATATACATGTGTATGTATGTATATGTAAGTCAGTGGAGTTTAAACTCTGAATTTCCATAGCACGGGTGCATAGCCTATTTTTTCCGAAATCAACACACGTACACTGTATATGAGACTCACAGTCTGTCCATGTAAACCAAGTCTTGGAGACATTATCGATGCATGTGCGAAACAAGTATCTATCACCCATGACAAATTGACGACAGTCCAACCTGTTGACGACATTTTCGAGCAAAGGGTACAAAAATTGCTTGTGACAGCGTTTGTACCATGCTACTAAAGTTGACAATAAATAATAATAACATTTAAAAATTTAATAATCGAATCGAGCCCACCACCTCCTCACTAAAAGGTTAGTACGCTACCTACTAGCCTACTGAGGTACTTAAAAACAAGTTTTATGGGCACCGAAAACTCTTCAATGTACATAAATGAAAGCACGACAGCTTCGATACAGTTGTTACTCTTGCTGTCGGCAATAAAATCGTACACACGACATTTTCGATGCACTTGTTACTCTTGTTGTCGTCTTATTTGTAGCACACATTTTCATAATCTTGTCAGAACAAATTCTTTGTACACGACGACATACTCCACCATGTTAAAAGAAAGCAAAAGTAACACAACTGCTAAAAAACAGTTGTCTCACTTTGATGAAAGTTGTAATCCATACAAGGAGTTTGACAACTACGACTCAACTATCAATTTCGTTATGCATCGTAATAGTGCCTACATTTTTTCATTTGTTTCTATTCTACACGTGTTCTACAATACTATTTTGAGGAATTTGTCACTCAGAAAGTATTTATTACAAGAAGTTTTAATAGACATTGTAACAGAATTTTTCATCAGCTCAATTTCGTTAAACTTTAGCTAGCAGGAATGTATCAGATTCAGGGCTGCCAGTTTAGGGGTTCTGAGCCCAAGTGAGGGAATAGTCACCACAAAAAAGAATGAAAATTTTCATTTGGGGTTTGGGGCTTGCATTGGGTATATTTAAAAATACTTTCAGTCATATCAATTTTATTTAAGAGTTTACTTACTCTCAGGTTGCCTGAACTTAAGTTTTATCTGAAAGTTCAACATTATCGTTAACATTTTATTGGTGTTTTTCCAAATCATCGGTAAACTTCAACAATAATTTTGAAAAGTTTCAAACTTTCACAAACTTTCGAAATCCTTTGAGAATTACAAAAGCGTAGTAGTTTTAGAAACTTATACAAAGCACAACAAGCAAATTATATTCGATATGAACCTATTTTATTTTTCATATCGAATATAATTCGGATTCAGCTCATCGAAATACATGTAGATAGGTGGGTTTAGCCATATGTATAGCCAACTTCTCTGTTTTTGTGTGCCGGTGTAGTATTTGCGTTAATGAGTTTATACAAAAGCCTCTGAGTTGTCGTCTGATTTCAATATACAAAAGTGAAGTATCATGTCTAATATACAATTTTTAATTTTTCGCCTGAGCTCAGTTGAAAATAAAGTTAGTTATTGAAATTATACTTAACTAAATTTTGAGTCTAGTATTATCTTTATGTTAATATTTTTCTTGTTATGGGCTCTAACTCATCCAATACGAAAAACAAGAAGTAGACTGCATGTTCCTACAAAATACAGTTTGTTTGAAACAGTAGGCTTATTGAAGTCAAGTCATGTGGCTCACTTTGGAAATAACTTAAAATTTTTAAGAATACTTTTTTATTAAGTGGTTTAAAATAGTATTTCTTCGTATGATCTTTCAAATACTTTAAAATAAAAATAAATAAAAAGATAGAAGCATTTTATATTAATAATACCAATTTACACGCTGAAATATTTCATGAAATTTTCTTCGTGAAAGTTTTTGTATTTGCTTATTGTAAGAGCGGGAAAGCAATCGGGTTAAAGAAAATTTACAAAAGCCGTCTGAAATTTTATTTGCTATCACTTTTTCAACCAAAGTTATTTCCCTGTCCATTTTATTATTTATTTATTTATATAATTTAGTCTATGCATATAATAAAATCCTTACAGACTAGCACATTAAAGCATTAATTGCTATAATATAAAATTATTACACACAGAAAAATTTCCATGTAAAATCGTCGAAAACCAGGTTAACCTAACATTTTTCAGTAGTGATTTTGCTTCATAGGTGTTTCATGTTAAGTCAACATGATTTCCAATAATCTTGAAAGAAAATTTTTCCTTTTGAATTAACTATATTTCATGTTGATTTAATATTCCGGTACAGTTAAATCAAAATGAAGTTGATACTGAAATAATACGAAAAATCATTTTTAATCAAAGTAATTTCGAGTTGAAACAAAGTGAATTTGATATTGGAACAACACGAAGAATCATGTTGAATCAAAGTTATTGCAAGTTGAAACAACATGAATTTGATATTGAAACAACACGAAGAATCATGTTGAATCAAATTTATTTCAAGTTGAAACAACGCGAATTTGATATTGGAACCTGATTGAATAACCTGATTTCAATTTATCGACGTTAGCGCTCGTATTTGCTATATTCGCGATTTACAATTTATATATTAAAGTACTGTAAAGCCATATTTTTGTAATTTTGCGAAAATTTTCGAATTTAATTCGATAAAACTATTGTATGATTATTGACTGATTTTAATTTTTTTTTTTTGAAAAATTTTCTTTTTTCGCAAAAATGTTTGTATAATGCAAACTTTACAATTTTCGAGTTTAAAACAAAATAGCACTGTAATGTTCAGTCGCAACAGATCGTTAAAAAAAATTTTTAAAACATATTTTTTCCTGAAGAAATTTTTAATTTTTGCGAAAAAAAAGTCACAGAATCTCTTGATGTTGTATATACATAACCAAATTAACTAAATTTAATTTTGAAAATTATTCTAAAAGTATAAAAAATCGTTTTTATGGTAATTTACTATGAAAAATGTAAGTCGCGAATATCGCGAATACGAACATTAACTTCGAAAAACGGCTAACACCATTGAACTCAGGGTACTCGAATTATCTTTACCAGTAGGGAGCCCAACTTGCTAAATTTTGCGACTTGCATAGTGTAATTTATTAAAAAACTTTAAACTTTTGTAACACTTTATATGTGATAACAATTATCTCCTGATACATAATATATAAGTCCGTGAATAATATAGACTAAATTTACATTTTGAAATATTTCATGAAACATTTTTTTTGCTTCTTGCAACTGTGTTGCAAGAATCATCTAAACATTTATTTCATACCACTTTTCTTCGCTGACCATAAACAAGTTTCATGCAGCAAATTTCATGAAATATTTCATCGTGTAAACTTAGATTTCTTTTTTAAAAATGCGTTTTTTTCCATGAGGATTTTCTTAAGGAGTTTCCCTTTTAACAGGGGATTTTTCGGGGAAATACTTTTTCCAATTTGGTGAGCGCGATAAAAAGGACTTGGCAGCCCTGATCAGAATGATTAAAAAAATTTGTTGTTGCAACGAAATTATACAAAATTTTTAATGGAACATTGCAATGCCACAATACATTGTCAATACATAAATATACAAAATTAGTGAAAATTAATCTTTCTGTTATATTTATGATTCATAGCTTCTTAAAAAGTTGTTTGCCTATTTAATGCTCGTGTACTTTATTGAAAAAATTTATCACTTTTCAATATACGATATATTAACAACTTCTTTGAACGCAACAATAGAACTGTCACAAACAGACCTGCTTTCGTTCATTTAGTGTGTAAAATATAATTGTAAAAATATTTTAAAATGTTAATCAAATGTTAGATTTCTAAGGATAAAACTAAAGATAGTTAACATTCAATATCCTTGCAGTTGCACTAAAATATCCTGCTACGTACATCAACAATATTATATTTAAATGAAAGATAATTCTGTGCATATTAATAATTTGGAAAGTCTTATTGAATTTTAAAGTCCAGTTTAGAAAAATTTGGCTAAGAAGAAAAAAAGAATGACTAAAAAATAGAAACCTCGATATTTCAAAAACTAGAGCGACCAACAACATCATGATTAAAAGAGAAGGCAGTGCCACGTCCATTCAAAGTAAATATTGTCTTTCAGTAACTTCTACTAAGCCGACTCATATAAAAACGGTGCATACACATTAAGCTATCGTTATAATATATCATTAAGGTTAGAAAAGTGGAAAGTGCTATTCCCATGAAAAGTAAATATTTATTTTAACTACTTCCTCTCAACCGATTCTTATGAAACTTCGCACAAATACTTCACGTGTCTTATTCAGTAGCTTCCAGACAAGTTGAACACATCTCGTAAATTGTTAAAGAAGTGCGTACAATAAATTGCCCTCAAGACAATTATATTTGTATTAAATTTAAGGATTTGTTAAACAAGATAATACTCAATAAATATTTGAAAAGAAATGTCATTATTACTCATAAATGTGTTGTAATTGCATATTTGGGTTGGTACTACAATTTTTCTCCATTGTACTTCTTACTTTTTTATGTCTATTTTTTTCTTCAATATTATTTTGTTTTACTTTAAGCAGTTTTAATATCTTTTTATATGTATAGTAAACAGCCAATAAAGATAATTATATTGCAAATGTACATATAATGTATTATTGAAAAATAAAACATATAAAGTCTTTTTCAATTACCTAAATTACAGAAATAACATGCAATATTTGATAGCAAAAAATAAATAAATTGCTTCACAAGTAGCAAGTAATCATTTAGTTGATCATTAATATTAAAATATAGGAATGCAATTTTTACTCTTAAAAAAAGCCATTACAATGATTATACAGTTAAATAAAAATGAGTGCAAGAAGTGAAAATAAAAAATTATTGAAAAATTACTTGTGTTTTGTATATTTTTATATTTATAAAACAAAAAACTTCTAAGGAAAACATTTCACAAATACTTACAAGCACATCCATAAATTCATTATCATTAAATTGTACAAAATGTAAATGAAATTTTCACAAATTTCACTTTAAAATCTTGATAATAGCAATAAGCATTCATCACCAGTCGTCTTACGTCCTGAATTATTTCAGAACAAAGACTTTGACTACATTTTATAAACTTTTACGATGTACTAACGAATTTGTGGCTTTTTGGCATTTTTCTTTTTCTACGAAAATTAATGTAAATGAGAGCAAAGATTAAGAATGTCATTCATTGTTTTCATACTTCAACGCATAATAAATTTTAGCTAAAAATATTTTCTTAAAAAAAGTTTTCTCTTAAATTAACAAATAAAAACTTATTTATTTATCAACGTTTTGTTTTTTAAGTTTGATTTATAGAATGAGCACATGGTATAGTGTCATATTTTATAAGACACTAGCCCCACCTGGTGTGCTTTGCTACCCCATTGCTGGGCAGATATAGAAAATTTATAATTAGCTTCTATGGGCGGTACCCTTCTCTCCCCTCTGATATCCTCAAGATTTTACTGGAAATCGTACTTTATTATAAGAGTAACCCACGTATAATTTTGAGCACTTCGAATTAGTGCTGATAGAGAAATATTAATAATTATTTTCTATGGGAGCACCCCGCTGCCTGCACCCACTCATACCCACATTTTTGTAGAAATTGAAATTTCTTCAAATTTTGAGTGTTTCACGATTGTAGATGTGAACGTTTCCAGGCTCTTATGCCACCAGGATTTTGCAGAAAATTGCAAGCCATTCTAAGATCAACACAAATAAAATTTAGAGAGATATAGGAAAATATATAATTACCTTGTATGAGAGGGGTACCCATCTTCCTCAACTTATACCCTAAAGATTTCTCCAGAAATTGAAATTTGTTCGAAGAGTAACCAACGCCAAAAATTTTGATCTTCATTATTGTAGTTAAGCTGACATAGGAATATTATTAATTACTTTGTATGTAAGGTACCCGTTTCCCCTCTACTATACACCCAAGATTTCGATTCGAATTTCACGTTGTTCTAAGAGTAGCACACATTAAATTTAGAGAGCCTCACTCTTATAGCTTTGCAGATATAGGAAAATTAATAATTACATGCAACACGTTTTCTGCGCCAAATTCTTTTGTTTTGATCAGCTGTAGTGTAATATTTTTTGTAAATTAAAAATAATATTTGCAAAAATTAAATGTGAAATTCAGATTAAAAAGAATTTGTGGAATATATTGAGTTTATTCATACATTCATGGAGTTATGCATCTATTGCAATCACTGAGCTTATGCATCCATTGCACTTGCTTAATAAATTGATAAAATTAATGAACATAACAGAGATGAGACACAGTCGATAACTGCAATGCAAATTTTGTTCATGCAAAAATTGTGGTAAGCAATTAATTTTCATGCATTTTATTCTTAAACATATTTGTAGACTTTATTATGAATGTTTTGTTTTTAATTAAAAAACTTTTTTTAAAGAAAAAGATAGAAAAAACTAATCTACGACACAAACATATTTATCGACAACATTGAAAATAGAATATAATTTGTCAACCCTGGCTATCAAAAATAGCTTGCATTTTTCCATAACGCCGGCGACGCATAAAAGAGTAGAAAGTAAACATACTTTTTGCGTTCGACGCTTATACGCGTTTTACGCTTTGTGCTATGAACCTTGTCACATATAATTACACGGATTCTACTTTTTTGACAAACGCTTATAACGCGTTAAAGCGTGAAACGCGTGTTATGGACTTTCAGTTTTAGAGAGCCGCCTCTTATAATTGTACAGATATAGAAAAATTAATAACTACCTCAAACTAAGTAAGAGTAACCCACATCAAATTTTGCTAGCTTGACTATTGTAGTTGTACTGATATAGAAATATTATTATGTAATTATATCCTATGGGGGGTCCTCGTTTTCCACAATCCTATGCCGTCAATATTTTGCTAGGAAATGCACGTTATTCTAAGAATAGCACACATAGAATTTAGAAAGCTCCACTCTTATAGTTGTAGATATATAAGAAAATTAATAATTACGAAAAGAGGGGTACCCGTTTCCCCCCGCTATACCACCAACATTTTGCTGGAAATCGCACGTTATTCTAAGAACAACACACATCGAATTAGAAACCTTCACTCTTATAGTTGTACAGATATAAGAAAATTAATAATTACATCTTATGGGGGTACCCGTTTCCCCCATACTATACCGTCAATATTTTGCTAGGAAATGCACGAATTTTAAAAGCTCCACTCTTATAGTTTTACAGATAAGAGAAGATTAATAGCTACCTCCAAGGGGGTACCTGTTTCCCCCTCCACGATGCCTTCGACATTTTGCTGGAAGTTTCACTTTCTTCTAAGAGCAGCTCCCCAGTAAACAGTTTTCATGTTTTTTGAAGCACTAAAGAAATAAAGTGTTCCATAATTCGCTTTAAAATATGAGCTTCTTCAGAAGCTGATTTCATAGCGCCACAACAATGCAGATTCTGAAGCGAGAAAAGTATTTGCGTTTTACTTATACAAAAGCTTCGTGCACACGATATACAAAAAAAAATTGATTTTATAGTGCTGATCCAAAGCAGGTTTTTCAGCGAGAATGTACAGTAAGTTTATTTGAGTTTCTTGGTGCCGTTTCGCAACAGTATTTTTGGTCGAGTGATTGGTACGTTGGACTTCAAAATTGAAGTTAAAATAACAAACATTAAGTAAAAATATGAAATTAATAAAAATAAATAAAGAAACGAAATAAGAAAAATTCAAAATGGCGTTAATGACGCAAATCCACATAGAACAATTTTTTTCATATATTTTCAGTTCTAGTGCTGAAAATGTTGACGATTTTTAGCGCTTCAAAAGCGCTTTTGTGAGCGAAAATGTAGTACTGCAATTCGGGAACTCGCCATACAAAAATCAGCAGCGATGTCAGCAGGTTTGTCAGCGCTACTTTTATTCCATAATAGTAGAAACCTGCTTTATTGGAAGCAAATTTTTTACTGAGTCACATTACATTTGGATTTCCCCGGCATCAGTAAGACAGTTCTTAAATTTCACAATGATCGGTCGCACCGGTCATTGTGAAATTTTAAGGTCAAATTTCAAAATTTTGAAAAATGAAGCCATTTGTCAACAGTTGGTAAAGAGTTGACAAATTGCGTACTGATTCTTCTAAAAATCGGCGAGTTTGGTCTTTTAATGCTGAACTATATTATAAATTTTTTTTTTTTAATTAATCCTTTACTGTCATGTAGGTCAAAATTACTTAGAAATTTGTCGTTTTTCCCCCATTATTTTTGTTTTAAGTGCAATTTACTACTTAAATTTTTAAGCAGGACTTTTACTAATAGTAAGAAGAAACATTTTCAATTTATAACGAACCTTTTCTTTTAGTGTATAACTTGTACATAGAATAGCACTGAGGCTGCCCAGCCAGTTGCCTCGGTTGTGCTGAGCAATTAAAACTGGTTGCAGTACTACGTTGATTAAAAGGTTGCCTCTTGAGTAGGCCCATTATATTATTAATAATTTAATTTTTTTATTGTTTTCGTTTTGTTTTGACAGCACACAACAATATTTATGTGCCATAAACAGCAATTATCTTAATGAGTTTTATTGGAATACGCCACAGTGGCTGAAGTTAGGTCGAACAAAATCGCGTGCAGTTAAACAATTATTAAAGAAAATGTGTTTAATTGCAATAAATAGGAAATATACAGATAAAATCTATATTTTTGACATTTAAAGGAATTAATCTCCTTTAATTTAATTTGGTCATTCATGGGAAATTTTCGAAGATCTCGTAGATGACTTCAATTTTTTTTATTTATAAGGAAGTATATAAAATTATAAAAAGTTTACTAAAACAGAATTACATTTTATTGGCTTACTAAAATGCACATATTAAGTTACTGTACAGATACAAATCCTCAAAAGAGACGTACATATTTATCTTTTAGTGAACAAGCTGCTCAAAATTACGATGGTAAATCAATTTCTTAAATTTATTTAAAAATGCTGAATAGCTTCAAATTATTCAAATAAAAAAATATTATGTAAAATGATAAATTATTATATATTGAACCCATAGCGCCAAATTATCATTTCTAAAAGTTTTATATTATTTTGGTTAAAAATTAATACAAGTTAATAGTAGTTAAGAGGGTAGTCACAACTTAAGAAATTGATTCAGTTGGGTCCCTTTTATGAAACCTTGGAACAGATAAGGCGTGGTTATTGTTGCCTTACTGCTTTATCAAATGATCCTGACTTTTCGAAGTAATATGAAAACTTCACTTGCCCTGCATTTGCCAGACTGTCTAAGTTCAGCAGGGTGTTAGAGGTATTATTATCCTTACGCTTGCTAGCACAACATGGAAGGTGAATAATAGGTTTCCCTTTAACTTGTAACTTGTAACTTAGACCCATGATGTGGCAGATCATTGAATTGTTTAATGTCACACCTTGTCTGGCAATACCGTCCGCTGTACAGTTACAAGAGCATTCTGAGTGTTCTGAAATACAAACTAATGTGATTTTTATGTGATTATTTCGAATTTATTTGCTTCTTTAATCCAAATTGATATTATAGGCTAAGGTTCACTTCGTTGTACTCAGAAAGAAGTAGACATGATTAATAGTATTGATCGTGTCTATTTCTTTCTGAGTACACAATGTATGAACCTTAGCCTATACAATACATTTCGACTAAAAAAGAAAATTAGCTCGAAATATGTAATTACATTAATATATACAATTAGGCTTTTTAGATGTTCAATGAACACTGTTCAAACAGACATATACCCCCATATTCATAGAATTTAAAATAAGTTTGAAATGTATTTTATGTCAACTTTTTCATACAAAATTTTCTTAAAATAGATTTCAAATACATTTTATTTATTTATGAATATGGCGGATATACTTTAGTATAAAAATAAACCAAAAAATTTGCCTTAAGGATAGCAAAAAAAATCTGAAAAATGGGTATGAATAAAAATAAATTAACAGCAACACTTGGAATTTTTGTTATAAAACAGTAAATTAAAATCAATTTAGTAGCGATTTAATTCCCATATGCAATTTTTACGAGAAGCTTGTCTTGATGAAACAGAACAAGTCTGCAAGTTCAGGCTAGACGAGGTTTTCCATACAAATTGACAGTAATCATACGCCGTAAAAAGCAGTCATGACTCATGAGATAGAATCCATTTTATTTTAAGAACGTTTTTTCTCATGCTCTCAGTTTTAGTCACTCGTGGAAGTGTAGCGTTTTCGAAAACTTCGTTGTTATGTTCTGCTGTGAATGTTGAAAGCTAAAAAATTTTGTTAATTTGTCCCTTGTTTCTTGGAAATATTGATCATGTCTAATTATTTCTTTCTAAGTATAACAGTACGAACAACCTTAGTCTATATAGTCAATTTTGACCAAACTAGAGTCACTATCAAATGTCTGGACATCTCGATATGAGAGACATACTTAAGTAGAATAAAAAAAATTATCTTAAAAAAGTTAAAGTTTGTCGCTTATGAGGATTTGACTCTAAGGCTTTAATATATACTTGGAATGTTCTTTCATTTATAATGATTTATGTCTTTTTCCTCTTTTTCGTTTCAATTTAAATATAGTGATTCTTTTGACATTTACATGATTTCTGAAAAACACAACGTCATTTACAAGAAATAAGCCGCCGGTAAAAGCACACGTTGCACAGTGCTTTGTCTCCATATAGTGAATAGACAAAATTACAATAGCTATGGTAGATAAACAATAACAAAAGTATATATAATTTTGGAGTAGAGCATCTGAACTTAAATCGGTACTCGGTTTCTTCAAATTGGTTCTAGTTGTCGAGATAAACCGTTAAATCTATTCAGTTAAATAAAAATCCGATCTCCAATAATGTTAATGTTTATCGTGCACTTTTAAATGTACATCGCAAACGGCTGGATCGATTTTGATTAAGTTTTTTCTGTTTGAAAGGTGACTTGATCGAGAGTATTCTATGTTTGAAGAACATCTGTTCAGCCGTTTAGAAAATATCACATCTTTTCTCGATGTATCCTATTGAATCTGTGCGCGCGTCTTTGAATGCCGTAGCCTTCAAATGGCTAGATCGATTTTAATTTAGTAAACTTTGTTTCAAAGGTGACTTGATCCAAAATCTTCTAATCTATATTTGAAGAACGTTGGTCCAGTCGTGCATTTTCTTCGGAGGTTTTGCAAATTTTTAATTTAGAAACTCAATAGAAATAATACAATATGTATATTATTTGTTGTGTGATGGATGATGGGGAAAAAGTAGTCATGGGACAATGCACTATGAGTCTTTCTTTTGTTTGTTGGTAATTAATTTACTAATAAAAGGGCTGATTGATTTATTCTCTCCGTTCATATTAAAAAATTATTAATAATGTTTTGATGGATATTATGCTGTATTTGGTAGTATATTTAGTGCAGAAAGCAAATAAAATTATGTGGCAACTTAAAAATGCTCAATGCCGTGTGATATAAAATATGTTCTAATATTTTGCAAAAATAGAAGAAACCAGGCTTTAAAAATGGTTTTTTGCAGATTTTAACAAAATTCAGCCTGATAAGCTCATAAAATTCAATACATCATCACCACTTACAAACAAAACATGAAAATAAATTTTCGTACGAAAAACTTGGCGTATCATTAATATGTAATCAACATCCTGTTGATGTTGATTTAGCCAAATCATTCAACTCAGTTTTAATGAAAATGTCTATGCTATACATTTTTTATTATCTTTAATTGTATATGATACACAGATTTCTTAACAAAATAAAATAAAATAAAACAAAATAAAATAAAGAAAAAAACAAATAAAAGTTATTTTTGTCAGAATTAATTTCTTTGTGTGTATCTAAAAATTCTTTACATCTGTTGCCTTTGAAGATAAATTTGTGGTTTCTTTTTTTCATTTTTATTGCAATATAATTTTTTTGTTTTTTGGCTTATCGCATAAAAGTAAATTTCACACTTAACAAAGAAAAATATTTTGCAGTAATTTATTAGATATTTTTTCAACATTAGGGAACCTTTAATTTAATATGGCTTCAAAGATAATATATTTTTTTTTAAATATTCTTTAGTCTTTCATTAAGGTTTTAAGCAATTTCAGTAATTTACTGTGATTAATGATGTTATACTAGTGACTTATAATGAGAATTGAGTTTAAAAACTTTTAAACTGTGTGAAGGAATAAAATAAAGAAAAATATTTTATATTTTATAGATAAATTGTGTGTTTTCCTCGTTCCTTAATTTTGAACTCTTTTTAATTTATGCAGTCTTTTTTATTTGATTTCTTTACTTTCAAACTATGAAACAAATTTTTCAGCAGTATAAAAACTTAAAACGAAATGATGCACATGTGATATCACAGACTTACAAATAGAAACTTTTATTTTCCGTTTTGAACAAAACTAAAATTTTTCTAATCAGTTTGATGCGCTTAATAATACTGTCTCCTTAGTTTTTTTCCTATCACTTACAGATTGTTTTATAAGCATATCTAGTGTTTCGTTTCCGGGAAGAAAGAATTCCTATGAAATAAAACAAATTTTTCACTTCCCGATTCCCGGGAGTTTTCGTCAAGAGTCCCAGGAATTATAATATACTAGAATATGCGTCCATGATGTTCAGAACACATTTATTCAACTATTGTACTCTCAAATAATTCTTTGAAAAAAATTTTCAAGTTCTTTCTTTTAAATTTAAAATTTTAATTAACTACCCTAGAAGGGAGAGAACCTGTCAAGTCACATGACTGGAACTTTATATGTAAGGGACCTGTCCCTTTTATATGGCGCTGTCATTGGAAGGTGTCAATTGAAATAATGAAGATACTTTGTAATAGATCCAAATTTAAGTTATTTGTCCTGTGGTGGTTTCTTTAACACTATGTAGTAAAATTACTAGAACATTTTTTTTAGGTAAGTGGTGGGCTTCTTTTCATCACTCACGACTCAGGAACATATTGTACAATTCCCATTTTCACTAGTCATACCCAAAATACATTGTAAACAATTGATACAATTTGCCGCAGAAGAGGTATGCAGTAGAATCTAGATAATTCGTAATCTTAAGGGACCAATAATTTTTATGGACTATAAGGATTTTTGTTTTAACGGAATTTCGGTTTATATTCATATTTAAATACATATTAAGTACGTACATACTTACTATACACAACTAAAAATTAGTTCTTAAAAAATTTTTGATTTCCTTCTGTTTAAGATTTTTATCTCGTATGTTGTTTAGTGTGTTTTCTATCCGCACAAAAACATAAATGTTAAAATAAGACCAAGTTCCTATCCAACAATTTCGGCCGTAAAAATTACTGAGATCCAAATAAGAACTAAGTCCTTGATAGGTACAATACCATCTCATTTCTAGGCAACCTGTAAGCTACGCAACATTTTCCCATAAATAATTCCCATATAGATAGGCAAAAAAAATATTGCCAAGATAACAGATTGTCTAGAAATGAGATGATATTGAACCTATCAAGAACTTGATCCTTATTTTGATCTCAGTACTTTATACGCCCGAAACTTTTGGATAAAAACTTGGCTTAATTTTTACATTTATGCTTTTGTGCAGATCTCAACTCTTTTTTAAAGCTTTTATTTGATACCATAAGTGCCCCATATAATAAACTCTAGATGAAAACTTCCATTTTTTCATTTTTCTTTCCCATCAAAACTTACCTGTGTACCGAATTTCAGCTTTCTACCTATAATGGAAATATCCCATAAAAATAAGGGTGCTCTAGTCCCCCCCACCCCTCCCTCACTTAAATTAAAAATGCCTGTTTTTGGACTTTTCTGGTTGTTTGCTTAACAATAACAGCATGTGTGCGAAATTTCAGTTTTCCAGTTGTACTGGAAGTGCCACATACAAAGAAGGGACACCATAGTCTCCCAAGATGAAAAGTGTACGTTTTGAGATTTTTCGGACTATTTTCTCATTAGGAACTAACTACCTGTGTACCAAGTTTCACCTTTCTAGCCATACTGAAAGTCATGATTACAAAGAAGGAAAACTTCAAAAACTTTAATTTTCAAATATTGTTCTTAAGGGCAGATCTCTTGCGAACAAAATAAGCCACGAAGATCATGAATATCGATGGACGAATGTCGATATTATTAAAAATTTAGTGAAGGCTCTCAAATAATAAAAACCACAATTTCCATACACACAGAAAAAATTATCATAGGTTTTTATTTTAACACACATGTGTTTGAATTTGTTTTTAAATTTTATTATTTTTTTCTTTGGTTTTTAAATATTCCAATACAAAATTTTGATAGAAAAAATGCGATTTTTTTCTTATTAAATATTTACGAATTTTCGTGTTTAATTTTACGAATAGAATACGAATTATAGTTTTTACTGTGCAATAGTGAAATTATAATTTTTGAGTGGGAATTGTGATTTTTATGCACGCCTTCCCTCATGTAACTACATATAATTGGTACAAGTGCTAACGGCCTTAATGTTCCAAAATCCTTTTCTTGAGCTAAGAAGTATTTCACCCGTATGCAATCAAAATTATGGAAGAGATTTTGTCATTGTGTAAATCATCACATACATACATTAAAAATAAAATTTATTTCATATAAAATCATGTATTTTATTATAAAAATATTAGAAAAAAAATTTAAAATTTTTTTGGAAATGGCGTTTGGTGCGGAACATTTTTGTGCCAAAATCACCTAAAGAGGCTATATTCATTATTTGTACGATATTTGCCACCACGTAGTGGTATGCCAAATTTGTCGTAAAAATTAATTAAAATTAGCCTAATGTACATAAAATTAAAAAAAAATTATTCCGAGAGTATTGGATATTTCGTTCGGTGCAGGAACTTTTTTTACGAAAATGACCTAAAAAAAATATGGTTTTTATTATCAGTGTACCATTACGCGTTGTGATGAAGAAATTTTAGTCAAAAAATTTATCACCATAATGTATATGAATTTTACAAAAAATAATTTGTATGACTTAAGTTGCATCTCTACTCTTTTAAAATTTTCCTTAAAATTTAACATCTCTTAACATTAGAATTAAATGTTTTGACTAAATTAAAGCTCTTAACGATTTTGTTTTGCAGAATCTTATGTTCTCAATGTTTTAGTTGTATCCTTTTAATGGTCAAAATGAAATATATAGCAAAAAAGTGTGAGCAAAAAACAGAATTTGCAGTACTTTATACAAAAAACTTTAAACGTAATAATATTCATATATATAAAGCGGAATAGAATTTTCCCAAGGCGTAATAAAGTGGCCATTATAATGGCTTCAAATTGTAAAAGGACTTTATTTTTTTAGTTTCGTTATTAATTTCTCTAAATAATATAAAACACACAACTTGCCAACAATCATAAAAGTGGCAATAAAAATGAATAAAAACACACAAATCCTAAATACGTATGAAATGACTCTAATCGTTTTATTTACCACTAAAAAAGTCACTTTTATTTTATTAAGTGTTTGCTTTTTCGGTTTTTTTAGCCATTCTCTCAATTTTCTATGCACTCATGCACAGGCTGTTTTTTTTTACCATCAACACACGTACATCGCGTCTGATACTCACAGCCTATCTATTTAGCCGCGAAGCTCATACACAAACATAGAATAAGATAGTGTATGTTTGGACACCACTGGTTTATACCCGTGCTAATAAATATTGTCATATCATTGAGTGTTGTGTGGTCGCTAATGGCATTATTGGGATGAAAGTTTGTTAAGTGGAAAAAATAAAATTAATTTCATTTTATTTGCTGCCTTCATAACAGCTCAAATTTCAACAACAAAAGGAACTAGATAAGATTATGCTTTTTGTGCAAAAAAAAAAGAAAACATTTGGTCGAAATATTAAACCAACCTGATTATTATTTGAAAAGGTCGCGCCACCAACTCGTAAATAAGTATAAACGTTAGAAAATATTTTCCTTATTCCTATTAATAATATACTAAATCTGTTTATCTTATTTTGGCACACCACTTCATATAATAGATATAAAATTCATATAGTTCATATAGTTGATATAAAATTATATAATATCAAGAGCTTCTGATTCCTTAACACTTATAACAGCAATTATTGAATTAGAGAATCGATCCTCATTGCATGGCCCCATTTCGAGATTAATACAGATCAGGAATAAGCTTATCATATATGAATGGCCTTATAGCCTTAGACCTCCGACAAAAATAAGATATAAGGTGGGAGAAAAACAAATCTGAGAAAGGCGTCAGTCAGTCACTGACACCAAAAGCAACAAGTTTTGACAAAAGTGCCTTGGAGATATCTAGACACCCCTTTAATTTCACCAAAATGGTGTATATAGTGGTACCACTTTTCCGAAAGAAAACCCTTTTTAAATTTAATATGGGTTACTCTTAGAATTGGATACGATTTATGCCTACTTGTTAATGTGTTGTCGATAGTGTTCATTAGGCAGTGCTATGTCTGTGCCACTTAAATATTCCAACAACAACTAAAACAATGCCTAATGCACATGGAAAACTCATGGTGTTGACGACAGTCCTGAACATTGTACGGAGATCATCGCAAAATAAGTGAGAAGAAATAGCTTCTTAGGACCTCAAAACATCCAGATATAATGAAAACTCGACTTCGAAAATATACATAAAGTCGGTAACTTCCTATTTTTTTTTTTAACAGGAAGCAAAAAGTATATAGAATATTGAATATATGTACATTTTGCTTTAAAACTTTACGTGTTTTCCTCTTTAACAAATATTTGTAAGGTCTTTTCTACGAAAATTATTTGATATTTACATATTTACAGCTCACAGCAATAATTTTTCCATTGGCATTTTAAATACCAAAAGCATTCTGTTCTAGTCATTTATAATTCAATTCAATGAGATGCGCAGGAGTTTCAAGAGAAAAGAAATTTTAGGAAAATTTTCAACTGAAACTATTGCAAACCACAAAATTTTGTTTAAAGAAATTAATTAATATTAAGGTTATTTGAAATAACAAATGTAAATATTTATTTCAATAATTTAAGTTTGCATAGCTCTATTTCAAGTTGTAGGCGGTTTTTTAGCATTATAAATCATACCCTGCGTAGTGAACTATCGAACTGTTTGTTTATGAATCTTCATGCTCAGAAGGAGATAATTAATGAAATGAATGTGTTTGGTAAATATGTTGTTAATTGTAATTGAGTTAATGCGAATTAAGCATATAAATAAATACAAGCGTAGGAAAATTAGTAAACTATTGTTTCCAATAAGAAAATAAAGTTATTAATGAATGAAATGGGAAAAATAAAACACTTGCTATGATGGAGTTTGTTTTTATACAATAAACATTTCTATGGAATTTATGATAATACACAATTTATTGCTGGAAATAAAACAGGAATGATGAATTAGTATATAAGGTTATTTTATTTGATACAATTTAACGGCTTAGTACAATAACTCGCTAAGCCATATGAAGCAAAAAATTGGTTTTATGTGCTCATTCCCTTGCTAGGTACCTTGGCTTTGCATCCAAGAGGAATTTTTTATATAAATTCTAGTATTTTGCAAATAATTATGCTGCGTAATTACAGTAGAAACTTCCAAAACCAATATAATGTAAAGTTTTCTTTAAAGTTAAAGGTCGATTTATTCGATATATTGTTTTTGTGGCTTACCGAGTTGCTTATACTAGAACAAAATGTTATAAATAATTTTTCTTTATTCGTAATTTTATTAAATTTTTAAATTGTATGAAGCAGACCAGAGCACATAATCCCAGACTAAAATCAAAACATGTATATTTATGTAGCTCATTTTATCAATTTAAATGTAAGTATTTCACGGTATTTTTAACCTTACCAATTTAACTAATAAAAATATGAGAAGTTAAGAATCATATTATAGTTTCCGCCTCATTCAAATTAAATTATATTATACGAATTTTTTAACATTTTTTGTAGTGAGCGTTACAGTTATAAATCTACTCTCTAAAAAGAAACGAAAAGTTATCGCAGGGCGAAATGAAAAGTTATGAAGATTGTTTTAAATCTTAATTGGGTTTACATAGAAAGCTAAAAGACCAATATCTTTTAAGCTTTGATTGTACGGCAAAATGAGAAATCTCTTCACAAGAGACGGAAAATGTTTAAATCACATGAGTGTATGCCTGCTCTTGCTCAACCGTCCATAAAAGAAACGTCAATGAAGATTCCGATGTCGCGCTCCATACTTTATTGTGTTTACGAAAACCTAAGTTTTATTTGCAGTAAAGAAATTCAATGAATTAGTAAATGTTTTGTTAAGAAGCGACCTGCAAAAGACAATAGTTACTCAACAGTTTAAAAAAAAATTGTCCAAATCTATAAAACAATTTGTCTAAAAATATTTACAAATTCTAAGCAAAGATATTTACAGAATTTTTTACAATATACCAAACAAACTGTTTGTCTGAATAGGTAAAAACTTTTTCTAATATATTTGATTTTTATATATTAAAGCATTAATGAAATTTAACTTTGTTCAACTCTGTATGGTCTAAATTAGGGAAGTAAAGATACGCCGTTTTGCCGATCCGATACCGATACCGATATTTAAAAATAAATATCGCCGATACCGATTCCGATACAAATATTGAAATTGAGTTCAAGTTTGGATTAACAAAACTCAAGTGCAATTTTTTTTTCTTACAGTGTAAGAGATTATTAATATTTAAAATTGATATTAACCCAGTATAAAAAATTGGAAGTAATTTTTAAGGAGCTACATTTTCTTTGCTTCCAAAAAATCTGTATTAAAAATATGCAGATAATTAGTAAAAAAAGCAAGAAAAAATTTTTAATTCCTTTATAATTTTAAAAATTAATCTCCATGCTTTTTAAAAAATCGATTTTTAAAGGACATTTATCAACTAATAGTCTTCTAAATAACTTAATGGCTTAATTATTAAAAGTCTTCTAAAAGTTTATATTTATTCACTTAAATTTACATGAAAATACAGTTTTCAGTTTAAATTCGCATTAAAAAAAAAATTGTGAAAATGGGTAATTTTTTTATCCTTTTTCCTTGAGGAAAAATCGTTATAGAACACGGAAAAAGAAATTTGTCCTAGCATCGCTTCCAATTGGGTGATTGGTAATCGAAAAACAGAAGTTCGCAATGGCAAGGATATGTACAACTAATTGGAAATTGTCCAAATTCGCAAAACTTCCGGATCGCGAATGCTACATTTTCATGACTTCTTTGGAGTGTTTTTTTTTTGCTGGAATAAGATTTAAAAAACAACGAATTGAATTTGAATTCATGGTAAAATTAACAAAAATAAATAATTTTTTTACAAAATTACAGCATAAAATATTATTAATTTTTAAAATTGATATTAATAAGATTTAAAAAATAACGAAATGAATTTAGTTCATGGTAAAATTAACAAAAGATAAATAGTTTGTCAGAAAAAAACTCTGAAAATTTTTTTTAAAGTATCGGCGTATCGACAGTAAAATATCGCCGATACCGATGTATCGGAAAATCTGAAGTATCGCCGATATATCGGTATCGGTATCGGTATTCGTTACATCCCTACTCTAAATGTTCTAAAGACGCCAAAAAATGAATGAGAATTAATCCAACATCATTAACGAATTGATTGATTCAGAAATCTTCAGTAAACAAATTACGTTTGATACTAATTCTACGAATTCCGACATCGTATTCCTGTTGGTATCATTGTATTGGATTCCTGTTGTTATTTATGTATGTGCATGTCGTCATGGGGTTGATTTTTTTGGGACACAGAAACTGGTTTTCATTGTTGTTTTTGGTGTTTGCGTCCTAAATAGAAGTCAAACAAAAAATACACTGATTCAATAAAGAAGTGAAATTTAAATTTTATTTTATACAAACTTTTGTTTGTAAAACTTTTGATGATAATTTTTTCTGTCTATGTTATCACGCAATAAAAATAAGAAGCTGTCTTTCGACTACCCTGGCAAGAAGCTGTTCCAACGGCATTGAGTCTTCCTGGCTTTTTGTGTACAAGGTGCAGAGTACTTCTCCCATATTAAAAGTATATTACATAAAATATTTTTCTATTATTTACTTCAAGTAAATTACTTGAAGTAATTTCATAAAATGTGTATATATTTTGGATCACACTCTTTTAAGATACACTACAAACTTTTGTTTATTTATTTCTTTTTGCTAATTTTCCTAAGCGACACTTGGAAATTTTATTTCTTTAACGAATAATTAATTACGTATTTACAATTAGCAATCCCAATTCATTAGCCAGCCCAAGGAAATTAACTCAATTAAAACAGTTACGTTAAAACTTTTAATTGTCAATATTCATCTGAGAAAATAATTTCGTTTGTCAGTGTTTGTGTAAACTTCTTTACATATTTATTAAATTTGTTTATAGCTGAGTTGTCAATTTGTTAATAGCTCAGTTGTAAATAATTCTGTTTACGAATTGTTGCTTTTAAATGAAAAACATTGTTGAAGGATTGCACTATGAAACAAAATTTAACTTTTGTCATGAACTTTGATCAGCACTATATTTTTTTGATGTGTTTGATGCCCAATAACTAAGCAGAAAAAACTAAATTTAATTTTCTGTAAAGGAGTTCAATGGAATAGTAAATATTTTGTCTAGAAACGGACATACAAACAAATTTGTAAAAATAGACAAAAATATCTCAACAGTTTCTTTGAAAAAAACGTGTTTTTTCAACGTGTTTCTACTTATTTAAAAATTTATAAACAATTGAAAATGGTACAAACTTTAAATTTTTAACAACTGATAATAACGCCACATATTGTCACTTGAAATGCAAAATGCCCCAGCTAACATTTTCAAAAGTTTACAGGATAATCAATAAATATGCTAAATTATGTAATTATCCAGTAGCAGAATTCTGTAACTTTTAACGATCCGATAACCGTAACATTTGTCGACATATTGAGTCGGTTGCAGTAACGATAGTGCGATTGTGTAATTTTATTCGATATCATGTAGCATCTCTGGTAAAAAAAAAGCGAAAAGCGCAAAGAGGAATGGAAAAAAACAAATGAATTTGTCCATGCCAAACAGTCTACAGACAGTTTTTTCATTCGGGTTGCTAATTTTGAGAAATATGTATATGTTAAATATATGTTTAAATAATAGAAATATTGTTATTTATATATAAAAGTGTTTATATGTTTGTATATGGTTGTATAACAATAACTTTTGTTGTTGGCATAAAGTACGTGCTGACTCTTGTCTATCTATTAACACAGAAAAATTATTGTCGTTAGTTAACCGACAGCGAATATCGTTATAAATGTTACTGAATAACAAATTCGATAAATTTTCGATAAAGTTACAGAATCGAGCTACAGGTCTTTTTCGCTATCGATTTTCATAACTATATCGATATTTTTGTTCGGGAAAGTCAGTTTTTCAAAATTTTTGTGACTTCAATATGTATCCATCGATTTTCATTATAATGATTATCTTATTTGTATTATACTATGTGTGGATTTATGATTAGTTAATAAAAATGCCAAGTATTTTTGTTTTGCCAATTTCGATTTTTTATATATTAAAAAAAAATTTCCCAATTTTCCATATAAAATATATGACTTTCATCATTGTGGTATAAATAATTTCGAAACCGGGTAGTATATAAAAAAAGTAATATTTAAACAGCTTAAAGGCAATTTTGTTTCAAGTTTTTTAGTGATTTTTGTAATAAAATTGGACAACCCCTTTCCAAGTTATGACAAAATCGGTAGAGAAGACTCTTCAAAAATCTTAAATTAAAAAAATAATTATACATTGAATATAAAATTGTTCTGGTAGTTAGCGGACCATAACAAATCAAAAGAATATAGTGGTGGTCTTTGGCATTTTTCTTGTTGCATAGTGTTATTAAACATTTTTGAAAATGCTTAATTGGGACTGGGTTATGTAAGTTAAGCTTCTTTTTAATTGAAGTATTCTCATGTCTTTGCTTAAAACGAAGTTAGCTTGCACTACCCGAGCTTTTAGAAGTGTATTCTGTAAAGAACATTGATATAAGACAGCAAAAATGACACTTTTACCATTTTAAATCTGCTTTAGCTCAAATAAACTAAATTGGAAAGATAAATAAATATATAATTTTTTTAATTTACTACTTGACGTAAAAAATACATAACAAATACTTTTGATCTTCTTAAGAAAAACAGGCATGAGTTGTAATTACACGCTTAATTAAAAATTTTGCGTGAACCTCTGTTTCTAGAGCATTTTTGTCTCGTTATTGCTTTCTTTTTTGCTGGGACCCTCAACTAAATAAATGAACAAAATTAATTTTAAGGAAACTTTTATACGCGCAGACATTTTCAGACAAATGATAAATGTTACGTTTGAAGTAAATTTTTTCATTTGGTACGAAACAATTAAGTATTAATATAAAGAAAGATGGTTTTATGTGTTTCATTAAATCGCAACTAACGAACTTAATTACACAACATTCTGGCACGTAATTATTAATACCCAAAAAGCATATGTATGTATGTGCTTCTTTCATATTGAAATTTTATCCAATAGCCCTAGAGGAAAGTGAACCTGTCTGTCAGACGATAAGAGAAGGGATCTGATATTTTTACATGTAGTTGTCAATGGGAGGGGGGGGGGGGTTAATTGGCATACATGTGATGCTCAGTGATAGGCTCTAGATCCAAAATTAGGGTACTTGCCCTGTGATATTTTCTTTAATAATAATCAAATTATCGTACTTTAAACATCTATTTTGAGGTTGTTTTGTTAATATTTTTCTTTTAGTTGCGTAATGTATTCTCTTTGCACCCGCCATGAATCTAGAGCGTAAAATAATATAAAAGATACATAATTGGAAAAAATTTCCCGCAGGGACTAAATGGCTTCCGTCTATCATCCACAAAATATTAAAAACTTGCAGTAAAACATTATACAGTAAAGCATTATGCTCTCGCAAAGGCAAACTTTTTTCCAACTATCATCTAGCAGTGACTACAACGAGACGCTTATAATCAATAATCTTCCAAATGTTGAGAGGGCAGGCATAAATGTCTAATTATTTCCCAGCGACCACATATTTAAAATACGCTTTGATTTTCAGTTAATATCAAAACTCGTAAGACTTCAAACGTGTGTTTGTTTTGCAGTAAAAAAACAAACTGAATTAACATGCTCACATTTACTAATAAAAGAAATATAAAATAAAGGAAATATAAAATAAACTAATGCAAAAATGAGGTTTTTCTTTGGTGGATTGTGGTATACATCACAACCCACTGGGCCAGTGTTAAAATTACCAACAAAATTAAAAAGAAAATTATGTAAGTAAGGGAAGGCACAAAAGATTAATTTAAAATTAACTTTGGTATGTTTTGTGGAATATATTTAATTCTAAGTTAGAAACCATTTAATGCCACAAAGGACAATACAAAAGTTATAAGCAATTGTTTTCAGGCATACAAATATTTGTATTCACTGATAGTAGTACGTTGGAAGTTGTACCTACCGCAGCGATGTTTGCGACTAAATTTTAATTGCCCTCTGTTGATATTTTTAGTGATAAAGAAATGCAATTAGTCGTCTAAAGGTTCTGAATTTATTACCAATCATTTAGCCAAAGTTTCCATTGTGCACTGTTATGTAAACTTTGTCTTAAACTTACCAAAGCTTTATCAGTTTTCTATTTGATTTTAAAATAATATTATTATTATTTTCTTTAACTAAACTGAACAATTATTATTAAAGACTTGAAATCGTTTGCAAAATATGCAAATCATTCTCTTGAAAATAAATTTACTTATTCTATAGTTTAATTCTATCATAAATTAAACCTCTTCATATTCATGTACAAATTACAAAAAATATGCACATATGTTTGAAAAATTAGAGTGATTCATGGGGAAAAATATTGTATAATAGGTCCATTATTGTACATATGTATATTTGCGTATATTTTTTCCTAACCCAATTTATAAAAAAATATTCCATCATTTGAAAGTTCATTTGAAGCCGGATCATATTATCCAAAAGCGCTTTCAGTATTGGGATAATCAATAAGAATCCTTACTTTTTTTTAAATTTGTAAGGACTATAATATTGCTGATGGTATTAGTGGGCACGTTTTGTACACCACTAGACGCGGCTTTAAAAATCCTTTTAATTAAATGATATCATAACCTGTATAAGTTGCTTTATGAGAAGTTCAAAAAAGTTGATGCAATTAAAAAAATAATTTTTTTTAGACGCGAACCATCTCACGACCGGTCATCACTACATAGACCCCATAAATTTAGGGAAACATGATAAAACGAATGAAGCTATGATATAAGGTTGTATCATTTAATATATATTACTTATGCGATTATTACTTATGACCACACATATAGTGCACTTTTGTACTTAAAGATAAAATTGGTGGGACTTAGTTCCATCCGTTACCAACTTTTAAAAAATCTTAGTTTTTATGGAACAATGCATTGCTTATATCACGGAAGCTTAATTCGTTACTAGATTCAGCGTAAAAAAACCATTCAAATGGAAAGAAAATACTAAAATATGCACAGAAAAACCACAACAAAAAATTTGCTGTAGCGATTACTAGTTATGCTACTAATATCAATTTTGAGTATTCGCGAATGCAAATACGAATATCTGCACCAATATTCGCCGAATACGAATATTCAATCTGATATTCAATTGAGTCTCCCTTTGCGTCAACAAGAATAAAGTGAAAAAAAAACTGTCCTACTACGTACTACAAATATCTGACATTATTATGACATTATTATGACTGAATGTGAAATTATCAACTTCGCACCAGAATGCCACTACTGAACATTTTAAAATTTTTATAGATTTACATACCCAGCTAAAAGTTGGTATTGTGTTGTCATTACCAAACAACGTCCCAGTAAAAAATTGCTTTAAATAAAGAAGGTTTTTACTATGGGAGAATAAAAGTAGCGTTTACAAAACTGGTGATATCGCTGCTGATTTTTGTATGGCGAGTTCCCGCTTAGGAGTAGTACATTTTTGATACAAAAAGAGCTTTTTGAAGCGCTGAAAATCATCACCATTTTCAGCACTAAAACTTTAAGTATATGAAACTTTCTCGCTTAAAAATCTGCATTGTATCAGCAGTGAAAAATCTGTTGTTTTTTTTTTGTTTAGTTTCTTTTATATACATTTACTGCTCTGCCTTAGTGCTCCAAAAAAAGAGAAAATTTTTTACTGTGGTACTACATACTATTATATACCGTCGGAATTACTTTACAGTAGTTAAATCAACTACACACAGAAAAAAAGGAATGTAAAAACCACATGCCGCAATTTTGATTAGAAATCATATTAAATTTACAAGAAATAATTTGTCGTTTGAGTGTGTTAGTGTTCATTGCTACAATTTACTGTTCTGCTTAGTTGTGTGACTTGTTGTTGTTTATTCTTACATGTGTCGTATATGTATACGACAAAATACGAATTACCAGCGAATATTTACTGCTGCTGGCATAAAATTACCATTTTTTCATATTAATTTTAACGGAAAATAATTAATCTAACCTTAAATCACCGTTAAAACAATTTTGTTATAAACGTTAAGTTTCATTTTCAATCGACATGACTATAACTTTAATTTCAAATAAGTTTTATGTTAAATAATCATTTAAATCATGTTGAATTAAAATGAAACGCATTTTACATACTATGGTATTTATTTAGTGTATAAGTAAAGAATAGTTTGAAGCTGTTGTGGCTGCAGTTGTTAGCGCGTGGACTATCATGCAGGTCCCACGAGTTGAAATCTTGGCTGGGGCAGTCAGCTACAACGAAAAGTTTTGTGAGGACTATCACGTAAGTAAAATAATTAATAAAATAGCTACATTAAATTCATGTTGTTTAAGCTTGATATAACTTTAATTCAACACGATTCTTCGTGTTGTTCCGATATCAAATTCACGTTGTTTCAACTTGAAATAACTTTGATTCAACATGATTCCTCGTGTTGTTCCAATATCAAATTCACGTTGTTTCAACTTGAAATAACTTTGATTCAACATGATTCTTCGTGTTGTTCCAATATCAAATTCACGTTGTTTCAATTCGAAATTACTTTGATTCAATATGATTTTTCGTATTATTTCAGTATCAACTTCATTTTGATTTAACTGTACTGGAATATTAAATCAACGTGAAATATAGTTAATTCAAAAGGAAAAATTTTCTTTCAAGATTATTGTAAATCATGTTGATTTAACATCAAACACCTATGAAACAAAATCACTACCGAAAAATGTTAAGTTAACCTGGTTTTCGACGATTTTACATGGACATTTTTCTGTGTGCAATGACTTTTAAATATTGAACTTTTTTTTTGTAGCCTGCAAATACATCGCCATGTTATAGTAATTCGTTATAATGTCAGAGTAGAAGTAGTGAAGGATATGTTTATTAGCATTTTAACTGATTACTTTGCCATCAAAAATGTTCCAGGCTACTTTCATATTTTGTTTTTCTCACTCTGTTTGCGCTTTTAATTACCAATTCAAAGTGTTGTTTGGGAGAAAATATTTTCGCATATATGTATTTATAGGTAAATGAATATAAATGCTTTAATTCAGAACAACTTAGTTTTTAATTGTGTGGAGAAAAATAGTCCACCCGTTTAGAGGCTAACAAGTAAAACCATTGGGTGAAATAACCAAAGAATTAAGTGCAGCCCGTGTTTGCGCATCAGCGGTCATTCCATTAATCGCCAATTTGGAACGAAAAAATTCTTACGGATTTTGATTCATCCGCTGAAATATTTAGTGAGACGGTAGTCATTTTAAAACAGCAGCTCATTAGAGAATTTTCAGCTTCAGAAAACGAGATATTGCTTATTACGTCAACTGTCATTGATCAAAGATACAGAGTAAAATTTCTTAAAAACAATTTAACTCAAGAGCGTATCAGCATTTTGGATTTGCTTGAAGACAAACAAACAGGCGCATCTTTACATACCGTATCACAATAGGATTGAAGGAGAAAACCCTTCAACATTTTTATTTTTGAAGTTCAATATAGCTTTAGTTATGATAGGAACTATACAAAAAAATGCGATTTAATTATTAAATTAACACGATTATAACATAATATACTTTATTTTTTTAATGAAGATTATTATTTTAAGTTAAAGCAAAATTTTTTTAATCAAAATTAATAAAAATTAATAGTTTTTAGCTCATTTTATGTATTTTTTACGTCTTAAGTATTATTTTGCACTTTGTGTATTTTTTAACGTATTCGAAAAATATTCGCTTGAATTTGGCGCTTAAGAATACGAATGTCATACAATAGGCGAATATTCGGCGGTACGAATATGAATATTAGTAATATCACTAATGGCTACATCCCCAAATTCTCATAAAACCAAATAATCTTTAAGAGGATAAACGCACACATTTTTCATGTTCATGAAAGGTGAGTCGCTCTAATGTATGTATATAGATATACGAACTAGACATTTTTTATGTTTTCTGAATATGGTGTACCCGCACTCATGGCATAATATTTTCATTGTAATAGGCACAATATGCAAAGCAAAATGATTTGCATACAAACAGCCACGATGGAAGTGTGTTACAGATAAATATTGAATATGTTGGATTGTATTTAAAAATGAACATTACAGAATGATTTGAAGCATCTTTAGTAACCCAGTGGTGGTAAAGTTCGAGCAAAGAAGGACTAAATCGGTTTTTTTAAAAGACTAGAAACGGGCTAAATCACACAAAAATAAAACCTAAAAAACGCTAAATATTTTCTTTTTGAAAACTCAATGTTTTCTTTATTAATTAATAAGTAAAAGTAACATATTAATTTGTCTTAAATAAGAAGGTACTTCAAGTAAATAATGGAAAAAGGACAAAGGTACATAGTTTTAAATACAGTGGCTCACACCTTGTCTTATGCAGAGATTAACTTTTTCTTTAAGACTTCATAACAACGAAACTAAAAGCAGTATAAAAATAGATATCGTACCATTTTCTAGAGAAAAGTATCCAGTTTAACAATAAATATTCATATATTGCAAAAGTTTTGATTAAAATTCCTTAAAAAGAAGAAAACTAGAACTAATTTTTTATTACGTGAGGAAAAAATTTAGCCTTTTTGAAGATAAATGAATAATAAAAAAAAGATAAAAAAGCCACGAAGCTAAAACATAAATGGTTGATTCAACTTTAGTTCATATGTTAGACGACTTATCATTAAGATTTGTTTCAACAGTTGTTGTCAGGGATAAACACAAATTAAAAGGCGACAAAAAGTCTCAACTAGCAACGCTGGTTACCTACCACCTTCTCATAGGTCAAAAGGACAAAAATTAGTTAAAGTAATATTACTATATCTCATTAATCCTTCAGCAAAACATATGTGACAATAAACTGCTTCCATTTTGTGGTGTATGAAATATTTATGTGCATTCTTAGCGATGCTTCAAATGCATACATGTATATGTATTCTGTAATAGCTCCATTCACAGACTTGTGCAAATTGTTTTGCATCATAGCATTTGCAAAATGATATACTACTCTGCCAACGATTAATTCGTACAGCTCTTAATAGACATTTTATTTTGTTATTTTTGAAATCATATATATTCCATATACAAGTCAAACTTTTTTCATCCTTTCTTTTGTAGTTTAAAGATAATTTTGCTGCCTATAATATGCCGTATGTAAGGTGACCATACGTCCTCTTTTTTAGAGGACAATCATCTATTTTAACTCGCAGTCATCTATAAAATTTGTGTCCTCTTTCTGTCATCTTTTTTTATTATCAGTCATCTTTTGTCATCTTTAATATTAAAAGAATGATCAATGTTTGTTTTTATTGAACTTTGCTTTTAAAAATATATGGTAGCACTTTTTTACGAGAAAGTTAATATATCGATTGATTGTGTGGAGGCAATAATAACAGTCAACGTCAACACGAATAAAAGCTGTGAAGAATTTGCAAAATACTATGAATCAAAAGATGCTATTTTAAAGAAAGTTCACGAATCTGAAAAGTACAAGTAAAACTAAAAGCTAATTATATTATATACTGCAATAAGATATTTTGAATAATGAATTTTTAAGTTTTGTTATTTCTTTTAACTACTTTTATATATTTATAACTTAAAATAAAATTTTCTACTTGTTTTTTTACATACATACATGTTTGTATCATAACTTGTACAAATAAAAGGGAATCACAATGGATCCAATTCGGTCTCCGAGTGGATGTTCAGTATAGCACTACCCTTCCTAACCTACATGTATATATGTGGATGTAATTTTTTCTGTAAAATATACAAAAAATGTAGACATTGAATTCAAATAAATTGTTTACTATTTTTGATGTCATCTTTTTCTTTCTTCGAAATCTGGTCAACTTACGTCTGAGTTAATCGTTGGCAGAGTAATAGTATGTGGCTGTATTTCTTTGCAGTCTGTTTGTGTAGAGAAACAATATACTAAACCATTTTGCAAATGTCACGATGCAAGACCATTTGCAGAATGGTATGAATAGGGTTAATATTTTTTACTGTTTTACCCCTTAATAATAGTATAGTATATTTGTGTAAAGCTAACATTTTGATTTTTGTATTTGTCATTGTCTCAGGTGATATGTTCATTTCAGAGATTCAAATGCAAATGCGGGTAAATACAGTTGCAAAGTAGGCAAGCACTAAAAAAAGTTTTACATTTACTCTTTGCAGGTTATTCAGAAAGTTTTTCTTTAGGAGCTTGGTCCAGTATTCAGTTGAAATTAAAATAAAAAACAGTGAGTAAAAATATAAAATTAATGATTAAAGATACCAGCCTTCAACATGACGTTAGTCCATTAAAACACCATATCCATCCTCTCCAATCCACATCGAACCATTTTTTCCATATACTTTCAGTTTTAGTGCTGATGATTGAAGATTTTCACAGCTTCAAAAAGCACTTTTTGTATCAAAAATGTACTACTTGATAAGGTTAAATCACCTTACAAGAATCTGCACTCATATCAGCAGGTTTATAAATGCTAATTTGACTCTATAATAGTAAAATGCTGCTGTTTTTAAAGCAGTTTTTTTTATTGAGGCATTGTTCTATTCTGCAGTAGTTTTCTTAATTTCAAAATATTTCGTAGCCGAAATGTATAGTTTGTAATAAAATAGAAACAGCCCAGCAAAAACTTTGTATACTGGTAGGCAAAAAAGTATACGAGGATTTAAGTCGTAACTACTTACAATTTGACTCGATAACTACTTATTTTTGTTTGAGAAGTCCAAAAAATAAGGGGCAACCCTTACAAATGTATTTACATTGTCACTGCAATTAACCAGTTACTAATTGGCTTACTTGAAGCTAAAAAATAAGTAGCCAAATAAACAAATTATAAGTAAAAACAAGTTTTATTCACATTATATTTTATTCATTTATATATAAATTTTTTTTTATTTTTTTACCCAGCTAGGATACGAGCCTATGCTCGTTCAGATTTGAAGACAAGTAGTTTAACCACTCAGCTATTGTTGACTTAGGCTGAACCCACACCGTGTTTGACAAAACTATATTTTGTGACGTATACGACAACAGAACATTAGTTCTTATGAGACCGCACACACCAAATGTTTTTTGATGTGCCTTAAAATCATACGAGTGTGTTTGACGTATAAGACAAAATCGTTTTGTTGTATTTGATGTGTTTTCAAGCTTATAAGTTTAAGCGACAAAAATTAGTTTTCATATACAAACACATGTTGACTTAAAAAGTGGTTGTCTACTTATTTTATTAATACATATCAACAAATTGTAAGTACTTTCAGATAATGTGAAAAATACGTACTACTTTTATTAAAAACTAGATAGTAGTTCTAATTAGGAGCATAGTATCAAGATAAATAAGTACTACTTCTTACTTTGCAACCCATAATTAAAGTACTACCGATTACAAAAATTATAAAAGTTTTTGTTAGGAGGTATACAGACACTATTTGAAATGAGAGGTATGCTTCTGTTGGGCTTTAATACCTTACATTATACTTGCTTAATAAAAAATATACAAGAGAAATTTCCTTAATGAACAATATTTTATCTTTTTTAGTTTATTTTTGGTTTTATCTACTTACAAATGTAGCAAAGAACAAACAAGAAACGTGTACACATGTAAAAGTAGATAACCATAAATTAATTGCAATCACTTTTAAAATATATACCAACATATGAAAACAGTTGCCGGTTTCCTGGAAACTATTACTGCCATTTTCTTAGTTAAAATGGAAGTTGATAAATAAAAAATAAAAAAAAAACAAATCGTTCTAGCTCGACATCTGGAAGAAATTTCATATTTTGTTACAATTTCATCTAGTAGCATCTGCAAATTTTAATAGAGTGCGTAGAAAAGTAAATTTGAAAATTGTGTGTTCTTTAGAGATGTGACTTTTATAATGATTACATGTAAAATATTTTCTTTTTGTTGTTATTTTCTAAATTAGATTTTTTTATTACACAATTAATCAACATAAAAAACTTAAGATGCTAGATACCCCCAACCAGGCACGGTTACTAGGTGGGGGGAAAGGAATATCCCCCCTTCAAAACGAGTAAATTTCTATAGAGTTTCTAAAAGAAGTTTGGAAAAATAGTATGTTTTATTTAGAAGTCCCCCCCCCAAAAGCTCAAGCTGGATCCGCGCCTGCCCCTAACAAAATATAGCATGGGACATTAAGTGAAATAAGTGCCTTTTGAAAAGTTAAAGTGTCCTTAAAATCTGAAGTTAATAAAATAAATTAAATTAAGAAAAAGAGCAACTTTTTAATTTGAAAAGTACGAGTATATCATAAGCGGCACGTTTCTAATGGCAATGTTTTGTTTATATTTAGTTCTCTAGATTGTGCCAACAAATCATTAAATTTTCCCTGGTTAGAAAAGAAAAGAAATCATTCTTATTTTATTAGTTAAACTAAAAATAAAGTTGCCTTATTAATTATGACACTACGCTAATCGAGAAAAAAACGAAAAGAGGCGATTATGTTAAAGTCCTTTTATTTATATTTTTTTTTTTTTTGCATTTTATTGTTTTCCTTGGCATATAATTTCATTGGAGCTAGTTTCAGGATAACTATGTAGGTGACTTTGCAAATAAGTCCCACATTTATTTGCTTAAATTTATTTTTATGACTTTTATATGAACACAAAACTGTTGCAAATTTAGCAATACGCGAGGAAAAAAAGAGCAATGTAAAATCAACATGACGAAATTTTGTTTGGAAATAGAGTTTTTCTTTTCCCGGACTTTTTCATTTCCTGGGAAAGCGGGATTGATTTTTCAATTTCCCGGAAATTCCCGGGAATTGCCGCCCAATACAAAACGATACAAAATAGCATTTCACTTAATTTATTTGAACAAAAACAAATACCAATTCACGAGATCTATTTAATAAGTTTATGAATGCATTAAACGTTAGTAAAAAAATGCTTTTTAATTTAAATTCAAAAATTTTATTTTTTATTGTATAACTTCTAATTAGTAGCCAGCCGAAGTAAAAAAATTTACTAATTTCATACTTTTTTATAATTTCTCTAGCTTTTTAAGTAGAAAAGATATTGCAATGATTTATTCTTTATTTCATAACACACTAATGAGCATTTCATACTGCTAAGCACAACTGAATTGAAATAATTAGGTGGCGGAAAAGTGACTACCTGCAAATTACATTATCTTCATTTGTATCGATTTTTAATTGAACCCTATGTGAACCTGTTTTGAGCTTCAAGAAACTCATGTGTGGCTTAATAGAGCAATCTGATATTTTCAGAAAATATAGACCAGTACTTCTGTAGTATGCCTACTTTCGCTATGACCACTTAGTGAAAATCTATTATTTTCATTTCTTCACGAAATATGATTTTTTCAGAGCTGCTCTTAGAAAAATATGAAAATAAAAATGAAGACAGATAAAATGTGCTCAAAAATACATTTTTTTTCTTTTATTTACATATTTTTCTAAATAAAAGCAGCACTAAAAATGTGTGCTACAAAGAAAAGTTACCATAATAATATTTAAAAAATCCCGGGAACTCCCGCTCAATTTTCCCGGGATTTATTTTCCGAAAAATGTGCGAGATCCCGGGAATTTTTTCCCGGGAAATCCCGAATGAAAAACACTAATTGGAAATCATATTAAATTTGCAAGAAATAATATGTCGTTTAAGTGAGTTAGTGTTTATATGATTTGTTCATTGCTAAAATTCACAGTTGTGCTTAGTTGTGTGACTTGTTGCTGTTTATTCTTACATGAGTCGGCTATGTAGATCACAAAAAAATAGAATTACCAGCAAATATTTACTGCTGCTGCTGGCGTAGAATTACTATGTTTCATGTTAATTTTAAACGGAAAACTATAAATCTAACCTTAAATATCTTTGATTTAAAAATTTTCAATTTGATATAAACGTTACATTTACTTTTAAATCAAAATGACTACAACTTTATTTTCAAATAAGTTTTATGTTAAATAATCATTTAAATCATGTTGAATTAAAATGAAATTCATTTAACATTGGATGATATCTATTTAGTGTATAGATAAAACAAAGTTTGAAGCTGTTGTGGTGCTGCAGTGGTTAGCCCGTGGACTATCATGCAATTGGCATGATTTCAAATCTTGGCTGCGGCAGCCAACTGCAACACAAAGATTCCTGATGCCTATGCTAATACAAATCCGCACGAAAACATAAATGTGAAAATAGTTCCAAGTTCCTATCCAAAAATTTCGGCCGTAAAAAGTACTGAGATCAAAATAAGGATCAAGCTCTTGATAGGTACAATACAATCTCATTTCTAGGCAACCTGTAAGCTTGGCAACATTTTCACCATAATTCTTTCCCATATTAGAAAGGCAAAAAAATATTCCAATCTTATTACTTCCTCATCAGGACCTATCTATATACCAAATTTCAGCTTTCTAGCTATAGTGGAAGTGTCCAATACAAATAAGGGGCGCCCAGATTTTTCTGGTTGTTTGATCAACTAAATTTCAGCTTTCTAACTATACTGGAAGTCCCCCTTAAAAAGAAGGGGCACCCTATTCCCCCAGATGAAAAGTACCCTGTATACCGAATTTCAGCTTTCTAGCTGTATTGGAAGTGTTCAATAATATTGATGAGTCAGTCAGTGAGTGAGTGAGTGTGTCAGTGTATAGGTACTAAAATATGCACTTTTTACACCTTCATATCTTGGGAAGCTTCAATGGTAGAACTTTCAGACTTCACCTATGAGGTTATCCATGTAGGGAGACCTTAAGTTTCATTATTTTAAGATTAAGTGGAGCAAAGCTATGAGGGGGTAAAAACAGGTCGAATGGTTTCGTGTAATAATACACACTGTGTGGCAGGAACTTGGCCTGGCGTACCACCGTGCGCCTAGATCACGTAAGTAAAATAATTAATAGAATAGCTACATTAACGTCATTTTGTTTCCGCTTAATATAACTTTAATTCAACATGATTCTTCGTGTTGTTTCAGTATCAATTTCAGTTGTTTCAACTAGAAATAACTTTGATTCAACATGATTCTTGGTATTATTTCGATATCAAAGTCACGTTGCTTCCACTTGAAATAACTATTATTAAACGTAATTCTTCGGATTATTTCAGTATCGGCTTCTTTCTGATTTGACTGTACTGGAATATTAAAGCAACATGAGATATAGCTATTTCAAAAGAAAAATAATCTTTCAAGATTATTGTAAATCATGTTGAATTAACATGAAACATATATCAAGCAAAACCACTACCGAAAAATGTTAAATTAACATGGTTTTCGACATTTTACATAGACATTTTTTTCTGTGTGCACGTGTGAACTAGACATTCCACTAAAAATATATGTACATATGTGTGAAATTACTTCACCTGCCACAATACAAATATATTAAACAACTATTTTTATACTGAAGTTTCTTAATATTCCAATGATTTATAAGTCAGTAAGAATTTGCAGATCTTTTTCATATACTCGTATTCAACAAACATAATATTTCTGTTCGTTTACTTACTAAAATTTACTATTTTTACTACAGCTGGAAGTTTTCAATACAAAAAGTAAAAAAAATATTTCCAATTGTAGTAAAAGTAGTAAGAATTTCGAGCAAACGAACACAGCAATTATGTAGTGGGCTTTAAATTTTGTTACAAAAAAAACTCTATTAACGCCTGTTTTCATAAAGTCTTTGAACTTTAATATTTTCATTAATTTGGGTACTAAATGATATTTTAATTAATAGTAATTATTCAGTAATTTTTGGACAGAAACTATAAAAGTTTGTTTCTCAAAGCAAAATCGCAAGAGAAATCAGTAATATTTTGTACAAATTATTACAAACTATCAGGTAGGCGAACAAAGCTATTAAAACTGTATAGTATTTTGTCACAGGAGAATGTTCTTAAATCGCCTGGGTTTCAGAACAAACTTTTCATATTAAATTCTATTTAATAAAGATTATATTACAGTTGAGTGTTTTATTCGAAATTAACATGAAACAGACAACAAAAGCTTTGATAATAAAGCATTTAGTTGTTTTTAATATCATATAAGAGGAAATCACTCTTCGTAGGAAACTGCTATTGTAGACCTTGCAGCTCTTGCAAGTCTTGGATATATGCTACAATATGCAAACCAACAAGAACAAAATATAAGAAACTTTCATTTCCTACACAGCAGTAGATATACAATTAGGAAAATTACTCAGAAAGATTCTCTGAGAGTGTATAAAATATAAATAATAGCAAAAACTCTTTGGTAGTCGACCGCAACCAGCGTTGCCATAACTTTTTTTTTAACTGCAAATTTAGAATAAAAAAACTGATTTTCGCGTGAAAAAGCTGCACATAAAACAATATAATTTATTTCAAATATTTTCTTATTAAAACATAATACATATGTACAAAAAATTAAAAGAATTATTTTTCGAATAATGTAATACTAAGCGATGAATCGAAATTTAATAATTGTTTTCAATATCGGAGGAGAAAGCAGGATAATTTTTTAAATCCTCGAAATGTAAAAGCAATATTGTGAGGGTAGCCTACAATAAGATAAAATGAGGTAGATCCTTAACTATATATTTTTTAGGGGGAACGTGAAGTTAACAGATCATATAATAATTTTGAAAAAAAAATTAAAATAATCTAACTATGAAAATGGGCTAGGGTCATGCTGTTGTGGTGGATCATTGTAACGAGATGCAGCATATATTTTCAAATGCTAAGGACCGGATATGTTCTACCATATCGGAAGCCTCGAAATATTGCTCTACAAATTAATAACTTTCTGAATAAAATGAAAACGTAGTCTATGAGTTGCACTATGGGATATTTTTCAAAAATTTCTACAAATTACACAAAGAAATCGATTCATTTTTTCCGAATCGGCTTAAAAACGTAAGGAGGAACATGTAATAAATACAGTAATTAAAATTTTCGCTTCCGTATTTAAGTTTTTGTTTTGTTTGAAACAGGTATACAAATCCTTTTTTCGGGCTAAGAAAGTGTTGTTCTTTGTTTGTATGAATTACTAAAATTTCGGCAAGAGAATTCTGAAAAAAATTTTACGTACAACAGCAAACTCCATATAGAAAAACACAACTTTCTTTGACCTAAATGTGTGTGAATTCATTCCCTCTAGCATTAGTGAGTAAGTGTGAGTAAATGTTTCCACTGTTATATTAACCAAATTGGGTATAATTATGACTTTAGAAATAGGAATTAATATAGCGAACTTGAGAGATAATATAAAAATATAAAAACTGCGGAGCCTGCACAATTTGCGGAAAAACTTATTTTTTTAAGCAAAAAACTGCAAAACTGCTCAGTGCTTGAAAAAACTGCAAAATTCAGATAAATCTGCACATTTGGCAACGCTGACCGCAACTATTGCTTCAACAAAAAAGTAAACAATGTTGGTTTATGTGTTTGTACGATTATTTATTTTTTCTATTTAAAAATCAGTTGTTTGCATTTTAAATTGTTGGTTCATAGTTAGACTGCAAATAATAAATTAAGAAAAAAAATACAAATTTATTTTTTTTTAACAGTATATTTGAAAAATTACATAGTTATACATAATATAAATATGTATGTATTTCCTACATGTTTGAAGAAGACACTCATCCTTTGTAGCAGAAAATGATAGTTTATATCCTAGAGGTGCAAATATGCTACCAAGAGTGATTTCTGCTATAGAAATAACAGTTAAAAACTATAAATATGTGTACATAAGCAAAAGTATGTATGAACAAATATATATGTAAATAGTTTAGTAATCCATTTTTTCCATGCTCAGAGTGCAGATAATTTTTTTTATATTCGTTAATGCTCTTACTTGTCGAGCCATGTGTGACACTTATGTTTTCAATATGTAACTTATTTTTAATAAAATTGTTCTAAAGCTGTTTATAGTAACAATTTTATGTAAAATTATTCAACTTAGGAGTTTTTTTTTTCTTTATATAGCTGCAGGGTTTTATAACATCTTAAGGCAATATAATGTTCAAGGTTCTTACTTATAAGCATAACAGCATACAGAATAAGTAGAAAAGATAAGTATTCACCATAAAAAAACGGTGCTTTTCGGGAAATTCGTATTAATAAAATATATAGTATATACCTATATGCATATGCTTTCAAAATTGTCCCAAATTATAAGAATACAGGTCTGAAAATATTGACAAATTTAACTGGACCAAGAAACACGTGATGCATTTCTTTAAAAAATATTCACTCTTAAATCTCGTGAGAAATTCATAGTATACATATACCCAGCAAAGACTTTTGTCATTTTTGTAATTCGTGGTACTCTTGGAATAAGCTGCAAATTAATAAGTGCTAGTTATTTATCTTATAACTCTACTCCAAATTACAGCTACTACTTATTAATTAATGATATTAGTACATATTTATCTCATTACTTCAAAGTAGTTATATTTTGTGGTTATATTTTAATAAAATAAGTAGACAAACACTTTTTAAGTTAACATGTGTTTGTATATGAAAACATTTTTTGACGCTTGAACTATTTATTAAGGCAACGATAATAGCTCAGTGAGTAAAAAGCACAGTTTTATATCCCAGCTGCCCAAAAATTTATTTTACATACTTATGAAATACCAGTACTATCAAAACAGAAATTTCGAAACATCAAAACAAAAATTCATTGTATGCATATTTTACTCTTTTCAGTTCATTCAGCCATTTATATTGTTTATATCCATTTTATTTTCCATCCATGATGCAAATGTTTCCGTTTCCGTTTCCGTCTGTTATTCTTTGATTTTGTTTACAACTACATTAAAATACTTCAGGTATCTCTGGGTGTTAGATTGCTTTTCACATAGAAGGCGTTTTTGATAATGTTATTTTATTGATTTTGTTTTCTCATTGAGTCGTCAATTTTCTAGTAACCTCTCTCTGTTTTTCTGCAATTATAAGTATAACACAAATGAATTTATAATTGTTCAATTCACAATCTATCGTCAGAGTTGTTTGTCAATAGATTTTACAATAGTTTTGAAACGTTTTTGAAAATGTCTTTTAAATATTTTTGCAAAATACTTACAGCTTTTTTTCCTGTGTTTTTTAAATGCCGTATGAAGGCAAGGACTGGAAGGTTACAGCGATTGCTATTTTCTTGAAATTATTTTATATTAAGTTTTGTATTTATTTACTTGTTAAAAGAATAAAAAATTATATGTATAAAAAGTTATAAATATATTCCCAAAGATATGTAAGAAGAGTTGCATATGTTTGTCCCCCAAGGAAATTAAAATTATTTAAAACAAGAAAAATAAGACAAATTTTCGATCAAACATAAGCTGAACTGTCATATACACAAAAAAATTATCAATTTCAAACAAAAGTTTGTCTAAAATAAAATTTATTTTTCAGTAAATTTTTTTTACTGAACGAGAAATGTTTTTGTTTGACTTTTATTTAGGACTAGGGTTTGGAATTTCCCGGACTTTTGAACTTCCCGGGAAACGGGAATGAAAAAATCTCGTTCTCGGGAATTCCCGGTATTCCCGGGAAAAGGTAATTTTCTAAATTAAATACATTTATTAAATGAAAATGGGCGAAATTTCGATTTTTTTTTAATGTAAGTATTATTTTTTAAAAAAGTTGATGTAAAAGCAATTCTAAAACAAATTTTAAAAATTTTTTAGGTGAATTCAAGCAAATAGTGTTTATAGTTATTACAGAGTAAGAGATACTATAAAGACTAATTGACGAATATATCACAATTAGTTAAACATTTTATTTCATTTTGCAAAGAACTTGCCGTAATGTTTTTTACTTTTTTTCTTGAAAAGTTTCCAGGACAATCCAGTTACAGCACTATACTCAGCTGAGCTGAATTTTACATATCCTGAGCCACAGTCTGCCTGAATGTCTTTGACTATTCATTTTATTTATTTTAAAACATCTTCAGGCTTTCAATAATTGCGTCGACTTATAATAAATTTAAGTAGTGTCAACTCAAAGTTTTTACAGCTTCTATGAGCTTAAAATTTTCACTAAACTTTTCCAAATTTGTTCACTAATTCTGCGGAAAATCACTCAAAGTTGGTTTAATGTCGAATGACATACTTTAGAGACCACTGTAATCATTGACACTTGTACAAAGTATTCCACTTTGTTCTGTTATAGTGAATAAACGACATCTTTTACTAAATTCATCTTGCATGTACTTTTCAAATCAAGCAATAATTTTTCTCGGCTTATGAGAAATGGTATGATTTCAATTTCATGAAATTTTTATGAAATTTCTGTACAAGTTTGAACCGTTCACATTTTTATTTTGTATTAGAAAAAATTTTAGGGACATTTTACTGCCTGTTTATCGATGTCGAAGGAATTCTTTCTTTCTTACAGTTACATTTGAAACAAGGACAAAGTTTAAGAACTTTTTTTGTTTCAAATGAAATTGTCACAATGAAAAATGTCCTTCGACATCGATAAATAGGGCATTAGTATTTAACCAGACGATGAAAAACATAAGAAATTTAAAAGAGAACTTAAACAATTTCATCGTGTAACTTTAGTCGTACAGTCAGTCAAACAAAATTTTGTAATATTTAAAGAACATTGAAAATTTTTTATTAAAGAAAAACAGGATTATAACAAAAATTTCTTGTATGAATCAAAATAAAAAAGTCCATATATTTATGAAGTAACGCGTACTTTTAATTTCCCGTTTTCCCTGGAAATTTTTGAGGTTTTCCCGGGAAATTAAAAGTAGACTTTTCCCGGGTGGGAGTTCCCCGATTCCCAAACCCTATTTAGGACACAACCAAAACAAAAATCAACTTTCTGTATCATTAAGAAACAGCCCACCTTACGACATACACATAAATAACAACAACAATGATACCAAAAGGAGTGCAATGTCGGAAATCATATAATTATTTTTACTGACGATTTTTGAGTGAATCAATACGTTGCACCCTATAAACATCAGCAGCTTTTTTAATGCTATTACGGAAAATCTAATTCATTTTTTAAGTCTTTATATAAACATACAGATTTAAACACATTTCTTTGCTGTTAGGCAAAAAGTTCTTAAGTCAAAAACTGATTTCATTTCATTTTAATATTCATTTTTCCGAGTTATTGTCTAAAGAACAAATGATTACGATTGGAAGCAGTTGTTATTGATACCAACTGGAAAAGAAAAAAGAACTGTGTTAAGGCCAATAAAAAAATTCTAAATTCATTTTTTAACTCAGCACCGGTTTGCCTTACGTCAATGATTTAAAAATTTGAAATTTCATAAATGGTCAATGGATACTTTAAAATATTTTTTATAGATTAAAACGGAAAGTTTGCCGTAAGGCCTTCAAGATATTCTCTGCCATATCAGTACAGTAAAAACTTGATAGTCCGGCTAGTTGTCTATAGACCTTAATCTGCAATATCAAATTTGCCAGATTAACGAATAAAAATTTCGAAACATTGTTTATGTATTAAAAATGTCCTTAAAACACATATCTACAATTTGAACTTTATCTAAAAGGAATAAAGTTTTGTGTGGTCTCTTTGCTGAAGGCATTTTGCACCAATACTGAACTTCAAAAGAAAAAGCAAGAAAAGAAACAATAAAACTTAAAAAAGAATAAAGTTTTTGCACAGTACGTTTCTATGTTTTAAACAATAACATGGCATTGCGTAGCAAAATGTTTTTTTTACAGCAAAAAACTAATAAAATATGTTTTGAAGTAAAAATTAATAGAGATTAACATTACATTGCAATTTGTATGCAATCCGAATTATAAGGTTGCAATCAATCCAGATTATACATGCAAACAAAAGATATGGTTGTGGCATGTCTATGTCAACAATGTCATGTTTCCCGATATAGCAAATAAGATACTATTGTTTTAAACAATTGTGCACTTTAATTAGTTACGACAAAAAGCTCATGCTTACATTTAATCATGACATTATTAATAGCAACATGGTTGAATCTAACAATATTATTATTAAAAAATTCGAGCTACAGTCATGGTATATTTAAAAATTGAGCAACAGTATGGTTTCTATAACAATAAAATATGGTTCTTGTCCGTACTATTTTAAAATTATATAATTAAAATTATATATTTTTGGAATTTAATATAAAATAAAATATTTTGAATCTTAAATAAAGATAGATAATACATACATACATATTTGTTGACACATGTTTTATTTGGAATCGGGCATGCTCTAGAAACCATTTCGTTTTGAAATCGGCAACAAGAACCATATTTTGTTATTGAATTTTCAAATATACAATGACTGTAGCAAGTTTTTTTGTTAACAATAATTTCAACCATGTTGCAATTAATGTGAATGCTATTAATATCATGATTGAATGTAATCATAAGTTTTTTGCCGTAAACTAATTAAAGTTCACAATTATTTAAAACAATAATAACTTATTTGCCGCAACCATAAGCTATATCGGTAGAAATGAGATTGTTGACGCAATCATGCTACAACCATATCTCTGCGTGTAGTTTCAAAACACCGATACACGTATTTTTTAGTGCCCTCTACCAGAATCGATCAATTTTTGTATTGTATTCTACAGGTTACTAATGTTTGAGCTTGTTTCAATTGCAAATTAAATCGCTTTTAGTTTTTTCTCCCTCGCAAATACCCGTATTAGGTTTGCAACGAAAGTTCACTTTCGAACTAATCGATTGTTTTTGGTATTCATATTCGCATTTGCTTTCGCTAAAAAGGATGCGAGTAACTAAACCGAATAGTAAAATTAACGAAAAATCAAAAATTATTCAAGTTGGCAAATTTGTTTTGCTGGAAAAGAAGAGCAAGTTAGTTTTCTTGTAAAAAAATAATGTTTTTTATGTTAGTTATTATCCTTTATTTAATTAACAAAGTAAAGTAGTGATATTTATTTAAGTACAGTTTTCCAATTTTTAATGAGTGTGCCAAGGTCCATTAATAAGATTGTTTCAAAAGCACACTTGATGATATTGCAAACATGTTTGCATTATCTGTTTCCAATTCGCCTTGGTTTGTGCTAGAGACATTTTTTTTTTTTTTTTATTCCATTTTTCGAGTTATTACTCGAAGTAATTTAAGTTATTTCATATCGTTATTGCGTTTCTCTAATTTATATTTAGTCGAATACTGAACATTTTGTTTGTATAGTAAATGACTTAAACGTAATTATTCGCATTCGCAATCGCTTTAACATTCGCAAAAATTTTAATTTAATATTCGCATTCTCATTCACTAAACTTATATTTGCTACCACCCTAAGCCGTATAGTTATTAGCCATAATTAAAAATAATACTCATACGCCGTTCTACAGCATTCATATTTAATTTTAATATCATACAGATATAATTCAAAAGATTTTTAATTAATTACAAATCAGGTATAATAATCAACAGCTGCAAAATAAATTAGATCAATTTATTTTTAATTTATTTGCATTATGACAATCTTCTTTAAGAATGCTTGAAAATTTTTATTTATTTTTTATTTATTTGCTTGTGGAATATTACAGTGCACGATGGGCCAGGATTTATATATTTTGGCCAAAAGTACATTTCAGGTAAATGCAAAATTTATTTATACTACCTAAAAGAAGGCAACATAAGCTTTATTGCCCCATAAAATATTTTGTAAAGTAAAAATTCCATATATTAAGCCATTCTTTGCACTTAAAGCTGACCTCACTAATTTAAGCAATAATAAAAAGAATTAAACTGGAAATTATTGTATTAGCTTTTTTCTAAACAGCCAATTAAAATATATTAGAAAAATTAGATGAAACTCTTCAGATGTGCTCAAAATGAAGCTATTTTTAAAATTCGACTTTTTGTAACATCAAAGTGCGCAAAAGCGTGATCGATATTGAAATATTTGTTATGGCAACTAAATCCTTAATATGTATACTACTTATATTTTTGCGACCCTTTGCTGTAGTTCATAAACGTTCGAGATATCGACAACTGACCCAAAAACTACCCGAACACTTTGGCCATTAACAAGTTATTATATAAATACATCGTACGCTGAACGAGCCAAACAGGCCTCAGATAGGTGAGTGTGGTCAAATTTACATACAAATTTTTTATTTTATGTGCCGGGGTTGTCTATTGTTACTAAATTTAAATTATTCATGAAATTTCGTATGTAATTTTTCTATATTTATCAGATCTTATTATTCTAATGTCACGCTTTAAAACTTCTCTTATTAACAGTAAACAAAATTATAAAATTTTATTTACAAATTTCTAGCCCCATTTTGAATTGTTAAATTTGATTATCCGATTCATAATCCTCGACTCCAAAATCTTCCAAATAGCTGATATCCAGCCTCTGGTGCTTCTAATCTTAGAGTAAATAAAAAATAATGATAATTTCAAATGCATCAACATTATAGCCGCCATACTGATTTCACAATTTTAAATTCCAAATATCTGTTTATAAAATACCTATGACGGGCCACATAGTCTTCTTTGTCTTTTTTAAAAAATTAAAAGGCTAATTTTTTTTAATTCAAATTTCAGATTCGTAATACGCGACTCGAAAAAGCTAAATATTTTCAGATCTCTAACATCTGTCGCTCCTAGTCTTAGAGTACTTAGGAAATGATGATCTCTTAAAAATTTATCAATTTTATAGCCATATTGATATCACCATTGTAAATTTCAAAATAATTTTTTAAATAATATCTATTACAAATCCCCAGAGTTCCTTTTGCCTCTTTTAAAAAATTAAAAGGTTGATTTTCTAAAATGTTTCTTCGCCATATTGGATCCGCCATCTTGAATTTTAAAATTTAAATTTCTTCTTTGAAATCAGTGGAGCCAAAAACCCCCAATACGATATTTTATAAAACTACTAAATCAATATTCTTTCTATTTATGGGCAAAATTCTGGGATGCTGCCCCATCGTGCAGTGGGACGAAATTAATTATAGTGAGTTTAATTTATAAACCACAAATATTTTCAATATGAGTTTAAAGACAAATTAAATTAAGTAATTGTATGCAAAGAAAATATTTTGCTATTGGTTTTGAATTGTATTATTTTAGTCATATTGTTTTACTTAAAAAATATCCCATCATTGATTTTAATTGTATTTAGAGAACAATGACTAATAAAAAATAAATAGACTGTAACTTATTTTTATTTATAATAAAAAATTATAAGACAATATGGAATACTTTTTCCCAAAGATTTTCATAATAACATAGAATAAACAAAATTTATTCTACTCTTAGTTATTATTATCTAGGGCATTCACTCGATTCATGTTTGCTCGATTTATCGGAGAATTGAAGTCAAATAATGTTGGATCAAACAAAAATTTCCAATTTTGAGTAAAAATTTGTTCGACTAATTTAAGTCGATTAATCGAATAACTCGAGTAAACAGTTTTATGTAAATTTCTTTTTTTCAAATGAATCTTTTAAGATTTCTTAACCAAAACTGAGAAAATATTTTAATTTGATAAAATTTGGCATTAAACTCAATCGTTCTGAGATACTATTGGACAGTTTGATGTAGATATTAAGGAATTAAGTGAAATATACAGCAACAATAGGGGCCAATGAAAAATTTTTGTTACCTTATAGTAAAACAATAATTACATATTTGAAATAAAGAAAATATTTCGATACCAAGTAATTGGTATAGTAAATTTGAATGCTACTGTTTTCGTTTTTTTTATTATAGCATTTTCCGTTTCTGTCCGATTTCGGTCCATTAAAATGTTTGATATCAAATGGGCAATTCAATAAAACTATAAAACTGTAGACTTTGTTATTATTTGTAATACCAAACACCCTCTGAAATGACAACAATTGTTGATAATCATTCAAAATTTCAATAAATTTTAAATTCGATCTACTGCAACTAAGTGGCTTTTTATCGGATCCGAGCAAATAAGCGACTATTGGACGCGTAATTTAATAGCTTTTAAAACAAGAAATTATTTTATTCGAACCATACTTTCAGGCTGGATGGAGATTTAAAGAAAAGCATACATCGAAAAACACAAATTAGCGGTTTTTTCACGTTCAGCACAACTTTAAAAAAATCCTATACAAACTTTAAACACTCCAAAAGCAAAAATTTGCAAATTAGTGTTATTTAATGAATTACCCTGCATAAAGTGGGATGAAAATATGATCATAAAATTTTTCCCAAAGCAAAAACTTCTCAAAGCGATGCATTTAAATAGCGTATTATTTTAGATTATCAACTGTTTTCATTAATAAAATATATAACACGGCAATAAAACTTGATTTCTTATATTTTTCCATACAAAAATTAGAAAAAACCGAGTAAATTCAAAAGGTTTTTGATTAACTCGAATAACTCGACCGAAATAAAAGCTATACTCGATTGTTCGAGTAATACAAAAATCTCAATTTCGATTAATTGATTAATCGAACAATTGAAAAGTCGATTAAAATGAATACCCTATTATTATCCTTATATATTTAGTTTATGCTTGAAATTAATTTAAAAAAAAAACTTTATATTTATACAAAGGCTAACTAACGCATCAGAGCAAGCAAAGAAAACGTGCAAGATAATAAAATTTTATGAGTACGGATTTACAATATAGTCACAACTATGAATTTGAAAACATGAAAAACATAAGGATGTAAACTCATTTTATAAGTACTCTACTAGAGTCTCTGAAAATAGGATTTAATAATTATAGGCAAACACCCACATTCAAGACAGACGGGACAAATATTGCACACGAGCATGACATATTGTTGAATGTTAAATATTCATTTAAAATATTAAGATTAATATTTCCGCATATTTGAACAAAATGAAATATGTTTAACCATCCGTACATTATGAGCAGAATTGTCCCAAACGGATAAATGAACATTGATTTGGATTTTTTTTTTTGGTGTTGTGTTGAAAAATATTACCAAGGTGACCATAATCAAATGGTATTATTTTCCAGCTATATAAATTTAATGTTTGTGGAAACAAACATGATCATGATATAGCTAATATTTGTGTGCAAAAATATTTCGTAGAATCAATCGTTTTTGAGATAGAGCGCAAAGGCTGGCAAAGGCTACACTATATATTTATTCACTCTGATTTAAGAATCTACCCATGTTCACAGTTAGGTTATATTGCTTCCTTCCGGAGTTATGGGACTCAATACATTTTTTTAAAGGCTCATCTTTGCCAACCATTGGCAGATTTTCAATGTATTTTGTTTTTGTAATTTGAAATTTTTCCATACAAAATTGATTAACGCTAAACGTTGCGTTTTACAATATAAGAGCCTAAGTCTAGTATCATATAAAAGGGCATCAATAACTTTCTCAGACCCAATGAGGGACTATTCACTTTTTACGCTGCTCTTTTCGTAACGTTTCCTACCAAATTTTCAGCATATGTAACTACGCAGCTATGTAGCAAATACGTAGGTTCACCTTTAACTCGTTGAGAGCCAAAAGCAACTTTCATAATTGTATATATTTTTATATTTGGGTAGCAATAAGCTAGTGGATTTTAAAATTTTTTTAACCAATCGAAAGGTATTTAAATATTATATTGTATTGTATTAGTGCGGACTTCCGCAAAATAAATGGTTATTAATCTGGAACTTCTACACCGAAACATCTTTAAAAGAGGAGTCAGACCTTACAACCCAAGTCTTAGTGGCCTTCTAGCTTAAGCACAAGAGGAGCTACAGTGGACTAACTTTCACCATTTCGGACTCCAAAAAAAATCTGAGGCTTGTAACTGTTTTAAATCTTATCCGATTTCAAAAATTTACCTTTTTTAAGAGGAAATAAATATAAATTGTTATCATGAATTAGAATGCTAAGTCTATTATTAATGAAGTAAGCCATAAATCATGGAAATCAACGGACATATGTGGGTGTTTTCAGCAGACAAGCACGGCGCTTCGCCGGTTGTATATGTTTATATAAATTTTTAAAAAATATTCTTGTGGATCTTTTCAAAAGTTTCTTACACCCAAAGAGAGAGAGAGAGAGATGCACTAAAGCTAAAGTTTTGTATCATCATCTATTTTATATATAATAATATCCAGAATATTTTGTGAAAACCAAACAAAATGAAATACTTTTTATGAATGTTATTTAAACATAAAAGGGGAAGATAAGAGAACAATAGAACCTCTTTTAAAAAATTGGTAGTTACGTGCACAATAGGCGTATGCATAAATTGTTCTCTTATTACAGCTTCTATTGTTAAAATTTTATTTTCATTTTAAGTTCACAGCTTACGAGGACAGCAGCGTTTTAAACACACCAATTGAAACATTTTACAGTTAAATGCTTCCTTCAAGCATTTATCACTCTATGAATTTATTCATTTAGAGAATTGTAATAATATACAATTGTATGTTTCATGTTAAGTTTTGCATTTTTTTCTTTTTTATTCCAAGAAATAATTGTGTGATATTTTAAAATTATAAGAAAATATGTTCTTCTAAAATTATCCGTAAATAAATGTGTATGTATGTATGTATTTTAGAAATATTTAGAAATTCTATTTCGCATTACAGATTACTTAGCTGAGAATATAATTGAGAGGCTTGGTGCAATAACTCGATAAGCCACAAAAACCAAATATGAAATAAATCAACTTTTACGTTTAAACAAAATTTAAAATTGTGTGGCTTTTGGAATTTTTTACTTTAAATACGCCGCACAATTAATTGCAAAACACTAGAATTTATCCACAAAGGTCTTTAGGAAGCAAAGCTATGGTACGTACCTAAAAAGGAAATGAGCACATAAAACTAATTTTTGAGTTCATGTGGCTTACCGAGCTATTGAACTAAGCCCTTCAATTATTAGATTTTATTTGACAGTCAAGACAGATCAAAAATCAAAACCATAGTTTGGACAAGACAGTTTGGTGTTATAATATTTTATGGTTTTAAATTTTCTGACATTTTAATTAAACTTAAAATTTTATTAAATAAAAACTTTTTGCTTTTTTTAAATAAAAAGTTTTGCTATTTTACCACACACAGCAATTTTCAAAAGCAGACAATGGAAAAGTTTGTTCGTGATATCTGCAATAGTAGAATGGGAAGGTAATGAGTTAAAAAAAGCAATATTGTTCGAGTAATTCTTTTAATTGTACACCAAATAAAATTCTTTAGTAATATGAATAGTAGATTTTACTTCTTTCTTTAAACCGATTAGATGACAAGCAGAAAAATAACATTAAATTAATTGCCTGTTCCACAATGTCGACCGCACGAAAAATCAGAATTATCCGGCGATAAACAACTGATTTGAGTACCCCTAACAAAATATTTAAATTTTTTATTTAATTATTTAGTTAATAAATATGTTACTGCAAAAATAAAATATGATTATAGTGGGACGCAAATCAGTTGTTTAACGCTTACTATTTCTGATTGTTCGTGCAATCAACATTGGGACTAAAAAGGAGGAAAAGAACAGTCTGTCATAAAGTAGTCCATGCATTATTCAATATGAATGAATATATAATCGTTAATATTATTGCCGTTTGTGCAATTAATGAAATGTTATGCAATTTTTTTCACGTTGAAAGTGTAAGGTCGCATGCAATAAAGTCCAAGAAAATAACGTCGATGGACATTATTTCCACTCCCAAAAGGATATATATGTCCATCGATATTTCCTTTTTGAAAGGAAAAATACTGGCTTTGCAGAGTAAAATTGTGTTAATAGCAGACCTTCTGCCACGCTTCAGGTTTTTCTCCTCTTAGTATGTCGAATAGTGGCTTCGCTGAGCAAAGACTTTCTTCCTAGCCTAAAAGCTACTATTCAACATACCCAAAGCAGAAAACTCTTAAGCCTAACCCAAGGCCAGCTCCGCAAACCATCTTTCTTCTGTAATACCAATTTTATAGACACTATTTGCATGTTTTTTTATGGACATTATTTCCTTTTCAACGTGGAAATAAAGTACATGCACATTATTTCTTTGGACATTATTGCGTGTCACCAAAATTAATCATAATACTGAACGATGTTCTTTTGGTTGCGCAATAAAAATGAAAAGTCGTTTAATGTCATATACATACATATTGACGATACCAATGTGTTTTAAAATTCCCTGCAGCAATATTTATAAATAGTTAGTTATAATGAGACTAGTAACGATACTAGTCAAAAAAGCACCAAAAAAATATATATTTTTTTAAATTGATATATTTTTGAGCAAAATTTTAGCTCTAAAAAATATAAGTAGAATGAAATATGAGGACTCTGTTTTCGTACACCGGTTGAGCCAAAGTTTTTAAGAGTTAAAAAACTATAAATAAAAAAACTACTAGTCGCATTAGTTCACTAATAACTAATATTTCAACTAACATATAACTATGTACAAATTAACTAGTCGGACTCCTATGACAATATAATTTTAAAATCTATATTTCGATATATAAAAAATGACATTTAGGCAACTAGTCAGAAGTAAAAAGTAACTAATATATTTTACTTTGTCTGTAGGGTAACTTTAGCGTAACTTTATGGCTAACGAAAAAAACTTTTAATGATTTCTACTTTATATTACGAAATACAAAGAATTTATATATAATTAAAAAGTAAAATATTATTCTTTTATATCCTTCCATGACCGTTTAACAGTGATAAGGAAATTATTCATAAAGCGAATGGTACGGAGATGTGTACTTTAAAAATTTTATCACATGCAATTAACGTCGAAAGGGTTCAGATTAAAGATGAAAATAAATTGCATTATTTTATTTTATTGTAAAGAAAATTATGTACGGAAAATTGAAAAAGAAAGGAAGTTAAACAAAGAGATAAATGTACTCAGCTCGCTTTATAGTTTTACGAGTAAAATAATTTCATTTTGTTCGACTGGGGAACTTTAAATGAATTGATTATGGATTAGCTACACAGAAAAAAGTTGGCACATAAATAGTATGAAAAAAGTTTATAATGTATTGTTCATACATTTTATTAATTTATAAATAAAAAACAGGAACTATTTCATTTGTAGTATGAATTAATTTTTAATAAATAAATTTATGTAATCTAAGTTGCTTTGAAAAAAAATTTTAAATTTGTTTCTAAACAAATTCAAAAAAAATTTTTTTATTTATATAAAGTAAAAATACAGCTCATTTACAATAGACTGTTTGGCAGAAAGGAAAGAGTTGTGGCTGGTACAACAGGCTATACAGATTCAATAATGAATTTTTAAAAATATATTTTTTTAAAGAAATATGAATATACAGTGGAGTCCCGATAATTCGTAATCGCAAGGGACTGACCATTTTTTACGAATTATAGGGGTTTTCGATTTAGCGGGGTTTCGATTTAACGGGGTTAAAATAACATAAATACGAATTAACGGGGTTTTTCAATTTATTTACTAAAAAGATAAAAAAACATTAAAAAAACTGGATATTCAGGTAGTTTTTCGCGCTTTAGCTTACTGCTTGAAGATATTAGAATAGTAAATTCTCTTTTTTGAAGGATTGAAGTAAGAGTTGATGGAGCAATTTCAAATCGCTTAGCAACGTCTATTTTTTCTCTCTCCATTGTCAATGGCTGCAAAAATTTTTTGTTATTGTAACACCGACAGAGTTTTATGCGTGCGCTTTGACATTTTTCTTTATTATTCATGTAACAAACTGATGTTAAGAAAATAAACACACACACCAGCAAAAGCAAAAACCTACGCAAAAAAATTTTTCGGAAAACAAAAAATCATTCTTTCCATGTTTCTGTTGTTTTTATTACGAATTATAAGTGGTAGTTAGCAAACAATTACGATTTATAAGACGTAAAGAAGATTTTATTTAAAAAAAAAATTACGAATTAGCGAGGGGACCAAAATGTATGGAAATTTTACGAATTAACGAGATTTTTTCAAGGGACCGACATTTTATTACGAATTATCGGGAATTACGATTTATCGGGGTACGAATTATCGGGATTTGACTGTACTTATGTAAAAGTTCCTAGCTAGAATGAAAATAGTTTGGAAAAAATTATCATGTTGGTTTTATAGCATTTATGAAAAAATTCCTTGGATATAAGTAATATTTTTTCTGTGTAGTTGCTATTGTCATTTCCCTTTGCTAATGAAGATCTTCAGGGAACCTTCACCGAATAATCACAGAATAAACTAGATATAATAAAAATGTAAATATTGAACATTCAAAGAAAAATTTGGGTGTACGGAAGGTTGAACTGACAGCTGTTTCGTGACCACGAAGTCTACTCATCAGAGTCCTTTACCCACACTACCACTGACAGTGGCAACAACACTGTAGCGAAAATCGTACTAATATTAGTAAGCTCAATTAACACACTGTCGCCATCTTGTAGCGAGTCGCACCTTATTGAACTTTGTCTAAATGTTCGGAACTTCACTAACTGTCTTTTCTTATCATTTTCAACAATTTTAAGATTTTTCCATTTCAGTCTTACCAGCGTGGAATATCGTCAATATTCTCAATGCTGGGATTTTATTGAATGTTTATTTTGCCCAAGTTTTTGGAACAATACACATTCATGTTTAGCTAAGTGCCTTTAGAGTTTTAATAATTGAGTTATGAATTTTTTAGTCGAACTGTATGGTTTTTATCCAAAGTTATTAAATTAGTTTGGCTTAAGTTCATTTTTAATTTAATCTTTCGATCAAACTATTTTTTATTTAAGAAAGAAACTCTAAAGCATGTATATATTGAACATTCAAAGAAAAATTTCAAAAAACTCTAAACGCACTTAGCTAAACATGAATGTGTATTGTTCCAAAAACTTGGACAAAATAAACATTCAATAAAATCCCAGCATTGAGAATATCGACGATATTCCACTCTGGTAAGACTAAATGGAAAAAGCTTAAAATAGTTGAACATCCTAAGAAAAGACAGTTAGTGAAGTTCCGAACATTAAGACAAAGTTCAATAAGGTGCGACTCGCCACAAGATGGCGAAAGTGTGTTAATTGAGCTTACTAATATTAGTAGGATTTTCGCTACAGTGTTGTTGCCACTGTCAATGGTAGTATGGGTAAAGCACTCTGATGAGCAGACTTCGTGGTCACGAAACAGCTGTCCGTACAGCCAAATTTTTCTGTGAATGTTCAATATTTACATGCTTTAGAATTTCTTTCCTAAATAAAAAATAATTTGACCGAAAGATTAAATTAAAAATGAACTTAAGCCAAACTAATTTAATAACTTTGGATAAAAACCATACAGATCGACTAAAAAATTCATAACTTAATTATTATAATAAAAAGTTTAAAAAATAATATCATAGTTAAAACATTGGTGGATTTCACGCAACACTCGGTAACTGTTTACTCGTTAAGTTGGTAATATTTCCTATACATTTTGCTGGCAAATTTTTTTAAAATAAATTTTGCAGCAATAAAATATGTGGAATATTTTACCAATTTAACGAGTAAGCAGTTAACGAATGTTGCGTGAACTCCACTATTATTTCTTACTTTACCATTTACTACAATTAGCTTGCTTTTCTAAGATTCAAATTAGCAGTTGAACCACCGGCTTTAGTTAATTACAAACTATGAATTTGGCCCTAAGTGTAGTTAAAGAGCTAAATTTGTGTAAAACTAAATGAAAGCATAAAAGTTTAACAAAAATATGAAAATTAATATAATAAAATCAAGTTTAATTTATATATAACTTCTTTAGTGTAAAAATAGCTAGCGTTAATAGTTTTAAAGCACTTGATAAGTTACAGACAACAATTGAAGTTTTACTTTCCGAGTGATTACTTCTGCTTTATACACTTTAACTTAGATTTACAGTATTAATCTTTTGGCTTAACGGTATAAAAATTGTCTAATGAAGCACAGTTAGTAGCTATGTAGGTGTAATAGGCTATTAGTAGTTTATAATAAAAGTTTGTTTGTGACCTTCATTTTTCGTATAACCGCATTATTACTTTTACTCTATAACACTAGACCTTGAACTTTGCTCAAGACTTATTTAACGAATCAGAATTAAGAGACTTAAGCAATTAACAACATAAAAGATACGACCTTGTGAATTTTGTATTAAAGCGAATAAGTTAACAAAGTAAATTAGGTTTTGGTGAAAGTTATTATACTATAGTTGTGTCTTATTTATGTATGATTCTCAAAGGAAAAGTGTTGAATCCTTCTGCCACAAAAATATACAGATAAACAAAGTAAGAAAAAGATAGAAGTAAAATTATGGCAAAGAAGGACAATTGTATTACTCTTGGAAATATGTACATATCAGAGATGAGATCATGAGCAAAAAGTTATGCTCGCAAAATCTGCTTTGCAACTTATACTGTTTGTGTATATTTGTCAACTGATCTTCATTAATACTGTTTTTATAAGCACATTTTCGTTGCTGACATACGTGCATATCAGCACTATCGCAAAACGTTAATTTTCCCACTTTTAGCATCCTAAAACTAAAATAAAAAGACAAGTTCATTATTCTTTTAAATCAATGCTAACTAACTAATTAAATGATACTTCTTTAGAGTTTCTACGATAAATGGAACTGACACAAAACAAGTCACGTGACCGATCCCCAGGTGATAGGGACCAGTCCGAGTTCTAATACTTCCTATGAAGCGGACCAGTTACTTTTACATGGGGATGGCCTAGGATGGGGTTAATTGATACTTTGTATGCACCTTGTAAATTGTCACTGAACTATCTTCAGGAGTCCTAATCGGTGTCGAATAATATCGATTATATACAAATATTATTCCAAAATTCAACTGTAATTATCGATTAATATATTTTTTTTTATTGTTACAAATACAAGTAGAAATTGTTTTTGATAGGATTCAAACCGACAACCTCCGGCATGACAGGCTAGTAGACTATCTAGTCCAGCACTGGGGAACTTATATTTCAATGTTATAAATACCATTTAAGCTGGAGTTAATATCTGAGTATAGTTACGGAACAGGTTCCTGCGTGGCATAGCAGTCTCATTGTAGGGAGACAATTAATATTATATAGATACTATGTGATAGGCCTTATATGCAAGTGCATCGAATTTGTTCAGTGCCGTTTACTACAATACTAGCCGGAGTACCAACTAAACTGACTGAAAATGGTTAATATGTGACCATTTATACAATATGTCTTTTTTCATCATTCACTACTCCTTATTTTTTGTACCAGTCTCATTTTCTCAAGTCATAGGACGAGTACTTTTGGATCATTTGTCACCAAATTTTCCGCAGGGGCCATACTTCAGTTGAAGTATTATTTAAAAAAGTGACGGAGCTTACCTCTCGAAAATCTCAGTCCAAAATCTTTAACAGCTCTTAAATATGTTTGTACTGTTTAATAGATATCACATACAAAATTTGTAAGTATTATTTTTAATATATGAAATTTTCTTATCGCTTTGGTTTTCTTTGGCCAAAAGCAAAATGTGAAAGTTAGGAAAAGAAACGTGAAGTGAAACCTTGCAGTTCAATATCTAAAAAAGTTGGTATTCAACCACAAAAAAAAACAATAAATACCTTTTGATTGTTTGCCTTTTGGCTATTTATATCATTTCATTTTGGTACAAGTTAAATAAAGAACAAAAGTTTTCTGCATTATAAGCTTATGTTGTTTTTTCCACTAACAAAACTACAACTTTCCAAAAACATAAAAAATATATTTGGCATTGAGAAAAATCGATAGAAACTAGAGATTGTACATATTGTTACCAAATAAAAATTAAAATTCAAACCTTACGTACAAAAATGTAGCACTGACAAAATCATCTCTACAGTACAATATTCCCATTAATTCATTAGCAACTAGATACAAAAATTAATGCATGCAGAGAAGAGATATGGTTGTAGCATGGTTGTTTCAACAATGTCATGTTTTCCGATATATCTTATGGGTGTGGCAAATAAGTTATTACTGTTTTAATTAATTGTAAACCTTAATTAGTTTTCGACAAAAATCTTATGCTCACATATAATCATGACATTATTAGCATTCATATTGATTGCAACAGCGTTGAATTTATTGTTAAAAAAAATTCGAGCTACGATCATGGTATATTTGAAAATGCAATAACAGTGTGGCTCTACAACAATAAATTATGGTTCTTGTCTATACTATTTTAAAGCAGCTTTTTTGCAAACAAGCTATTGTTACAAACAAGGCATGGCTCTCTGCTGGCAAACAAGTTTTTGTTCTATCGTTTGGTGGAATGCTTTTTTGTTTTACTTAAGAGCTGTTGGTTTCTTTTTTGTGTGTCACTTAAAAAAAACAAAAAATAAGAAAAAATAAATTAAAAAGAACAAAAACCGATAAAATCTAGCAAATAATATTCGGCCATGTTCTGAAAACAATTTCTTTTTGAAATTGCAAAACTTCTAAAACGTAAAACAGTGTTCTTTTAATCGGGCAATTTAATAAAATCGTTGCTTTGTTTGGATAAATTTTCTGAAACATTCGAGACATAAAAATTAACTGAAAAGCTGCAATAAGTGAGCTTTTTGGTTGAAAGTTGCCGATTTCAAAACGAAATTGTTTCCACATCATTCCCGGTTGCAAATAAACCATGTGTCAACAAATAAGTATGTACATATGTATGTATTATTTATGTGAACATAGATATAACTTTCAATTTCAGATTCAAAACATTTTATTTTCTATGCAATTTTAATAATATATATAGTTTTAGCAGCTGTCAATTTTTAATCATAATATGATTAAAAAACAAACTTTGTATGGGTATTTAGAACCATGCTATTTTTATATACAAATATAATACGATTAGTTTAAATCATATTATATTCAATTAAACATTAGCTTGTGTGAATCATATTAGTTTTATATAAGACAAATATAATATATTAAAATAGATTTATTTTCATAATAGCATGATTTGACTCCAGCCATATAATTCAATCATAGTATGTAGCTCTTAGGTTATGGTTGCCTCAACCCTGTTTTTTCTTTGCGTGTGGAACAAATATTTTCTAGAAAGTTCTACATACAGTGAATAGAGCTGTTGTCAACAATCGCAGTTGAAAAAATAGATATTCTTTTAATTTCGTAAGTTTTCTATATGTTCAGTCAATTATTTTATTGTTTTTGTCAAGTTTTTTTTTTGTGCACGTAGGAAAAGAATCAGAAATGAAAAGCGACTGATTGCGACTGCTTACAAACTCAAAATTTTCAAATCGTCGTCATATTAGTGACTTAACATAAATTTTTCTCAAATGAGAAATTATTGTGATATTTTTTTTTTTTTTTTTTGGAAATCCAACACAGATTTTTCATAGAGGTGATTGTAGTTTACTCTTGAAAGCTTCAGCAATTTTAATTCAATATTAGAGTTTGCAATTTTTCCGATTTAAAAAAATTTCTGCAAGATTCTTATATTTCCCTACAGGAAACTAATCGAGTTACAAATACGTTAATGCGTTGCATCGCATTTGGGATCCCAGGTAGATTCCAAAGGGGTTTCCATGAAAATTTTTATTCCGGTTCGTTGTGGAATTTTAATGGATATGGTGAACGAGCAATGAGAATATGAACGTTTCTTAGCGATTTATATTTCTTAATTATATTTCGATTATATTTCTTAATTGTGTGAAAAATAATAAAACACCAGTTACGTGTTGTCAACTTATTACTACCAATATATTTATCTAAAGGCGATTTTTGTTGCAGACCAGTGTTATTACGTCCTCAATATATATGAATAATACTAAAAAGAATATATTATTGAAATGCATCCAAGAACAGTATTTATCGTAGCTAAGTAATTTATTTATTATTTCATGTTGGATAGTGTAACCATTTCCAATTATCAGGTGTCAGGTATGAATATTATAAATATTATAAACGAAATTATAACATTTTTATACCCTTTTAAGACATATTTTTTAAAGTTTTTAGGGCATATTTTTATGTTTCTGGTACATATCTTATGCGCATAAAACACATTTTTAGGGCATATTTCCGTTCTCCCTGCTAATTATCCTTCGACATTATTTGCATCGTTTCATACGCAGAATTGGGTTTCAGCTAAATTATCGTTTTATTAATATGTTTTTTATTTTGTAACTGTTGGGATACTTTTTAATTTGCAAAGATTATTCTTTAATTTTTGTAGATTTTATATTTCAACCGTTTTCTTACTTTCTTTTCAGCATCTTTGAGTTAACCTTTTTATTTGTAAATGGCCAAGTAATTATTAAACTAAATTTAAATAATAGAAAGTCATTTTCAAATACGATTAATTAATCTTTGTTATAAAATGAACCTCTTAGCGTCAAATTATCGTAAATAATTAATATGATTAAATCAAATGGTAACAGCCTGGATTGACCGACAATCAAGGGGAAAAATATAAAGACAGTCTCCTTGCAAATGAAAAGTTATGCTGCGGACATGTTAAAGTTTCCGATGGTTACTTATTTTTGGGAATCAGCACATTTTTATTCATTCGATGAAAGAAACTTGAAACAAAGTCCTCAGTTTTATTTTATTTAAAATATGGCTGCAGTGGCTCTTATCAGTCTGAGCATTGTAGTTTCCATTCCACTAAAGTCTGTATTCTGCTTCACTACAACACACAATTTTACCATCGTTAATAATAACTTTCTTTTTATTATGATGATTTATTTCTTGTGTTTGATATCAGGTGTTTTACTTTTTGATCTATTACAGAATATTTTAGTATGTGGTAAGAAATTGAAAATTTAAAAAATATATGTACGTTTTCGTTCTAATAACACTTACAATAAATTGCTTAATTAATTATTATTAAATGTTACAAATAACTTAATGGCGAAGGACTATCAATTTGCGCACAATAAGTCCAAAAACTATTATATTTTAAATTGGTACTCGGAATACCTCGTCTCCAAATGGTCATTTTGAAAACAGTCGTTGCTGTCTTCTTGAATCAAATTTCTGGTTTTAGATTATTACACACAGGAAAATTTCACATTAAAATCGTGGAAAACAGCTAGTCCACTTTGGCCCACTGGAGGCCACCCAGGGCTGAATCCTCCTCTAAAGGTGATCGAAGTTTCATACAAATCCAATCAGCAGTTTAGAAGTTCCAGATTTATTACCATTTATTTTGCAAAAGTCCTCACGCTCCAACTTTAATAAATATTACAAATAGCAAAAAATTTCAATATGCAAATATGTTGATTTGTACGTTTATTAATCTTTCACAGGACAGCTGAAAATAGAACTTATTCAATTTTCATCTAAGACTAAATTTACATGATGAAATATTTCATGAAATTTGTGGCATGAAACTTTCTTTATTTGGTAAAACAATGAACATGGAAGCGAATTGTGTGGAAAAAGTGGTAGATAATAAAATTTCAGTTAGTTTTTGTCATCTTTCTTTGCCAAATTTGCTTTTCCGTGCTTGCAATAAGCAAATAGAAAAAGTTTATTGAAGAAAGTTTCATGAAATATTTCATCATGTATATTTAGTCTAATACACAATATGAGTTTTAAATGTCATATTCCTAAAGTTAGATTTTGCAATCAGATGAAAACTCAGACAGTGCAAAGACGGCATAAGGGAACTAATAAAACATATTTTTTACCACTTTATTGTAAAACCTAATGAAGAAAAGGCGGGATCCTAAGATCCTAACTAAACTTTGAACACGTACTTTGTAGTACGAGACCTAAATAAGTGGCCGTCCAGACTTGCAATTTTTGTTGCTGAAATGTTTTTAATTGCGCTGTAAAATGGCATTAGTGTCCATATTATGAAATTCTGGTTTCGGAATTTTCTTATGCAAAATATAAGCGGAAATCACTCTTGGTAGCATATCTGCACCTCTAGGATATAAACTATCATTTTCTGGTACAAAGAATGAGTGTCTTCTTCAAAAATGAAGGAAATACATATATTATGTATAACTATGTATTTTTCAAATGTACCATAAAGAAAGAACTACTCTTACTTATTTCTTAATTTATTATTTGTAGTATTGAAAAAGTTAGCAAACAGGACTACTATTGGTTTGTATTTTCTTTTTTATTTTTCTATTAGCCTTTCTGAGTAATTTTGTTAATTGCATATATGCTAGACAAGTTTCCTACAGTTTTTAGTATTGCATATCTGCTACTGTGTAGGAAATGTAAGTTTCTTATATTTTGTTCTTGTTGTGTTACATATTGTAGCATATATCCTAGACTTGCAAGAGCTGCAAAGTATGTAATAGCAGTTTCCTATGAAGAGTGATTTCCCCTATAATAAAACGTGAAAAACATCTACAGCAAACTTCAAATTGACAAGTGCGAATTTCAAAACACAAGACAATTGCAAAGCACATGAAACTGTGTACCTCTCCCCAATCTTCTCAACACTCTTATCCATAAACTTAAGAGTTTCTGCAACAGTGGTCCTATAAGCGATGTGAAGTGTTGCTTTGTAATATATGGATTATTAAATTTTGTAACCCATATTTTAGGTGAATTGATGTCCGCCCAGCTTGAGCTGGGCATTATTTATTTCTTTTAGATTTATTTTTATATACATTTTCATTTAATTAAACTAACGTTAATTTCTATTAATTAAACTCATATTAATGTTTATGTATCAATAAACCCCAATTTAGAAAATAACCTTATTTATTTGAGATATTTTCAAAATATATTTATCTTTGCTGGTTACCTAATCGATAGTATACGATATGATGATTAAAGCTCTACTGATGAGTTGACATTAGCAGCCAACGAAACGCAAGTACTAGATTAGCTAACCCGCAAAACTAAATATATTGATGAGTCCTGATAGATTTGAAAAATGTTTTGATTCTTAAAATACTGAGTTTAAAAATTAAATTAAAACACGCTATAGGTTTGAGCCCTAAAACTTTAAATTTTTGAAACACCTACAAACTTTTGCAATTCGCAGTTTTCTGTATTGACATGCCTCGTATATAAAATTTGTATTTTATCTAATTTTAATTTTCCGTAATAATAAACAGCTTCATTTATAAAACATTTCTCATAAATATGTGAATAAATAAATAACGAAAACGATTTAATTTATTAAAAACATAAAATCCATCTTATTGTAGCAATATAAAATAATTTTGCAACTTGTTCTTTATTCTATTTACAAAAACCAAACTATTTATTTATTTATTTTTTAACTTTTCAAATAGATGTAAGTTGACAAAAAAAACTAAAGTTAAAAAAGTCAAATTTGCTCTTAGGAAAACAAAATTCTTGTCGAATTTTGTCACTTTTTTCAATTTAGAAAATGCGGTAGGAAAAAAATAAAATAAAATAAAACTTGAAAATAGTTTTGACATTAGCATTTGGTTTTTTTCGATTGAAGCTTAAATTTACCGGATGTGAGATATTTTTGAAGTCAGTTTCCTTCTTCATAGTTTGCTACAAACAAATTTTTTTAATGCTTTACAAGTATGTGTATAAGAGTCTAAAATCTAAAATAGAAAAAAACTATTAGCATACGCCTTAATCTTAAATGTTTGGCTGATCTGAAATTGTTTGTGGCAGTTTTATATAAATACCTATAGATTTTGAGTACGATACTTGAAGGGATCCAACTTTTAATTTTTAACAACCAGTCTTAATGTACATATAGAAGCCATGTTACATTTCCTTGAAGTTTTTTTTAGATTTACTGGTATTTTAAGAAAGTCTGCAATGCAGTATTCGTTAACTTGTTTAAATAAATATAAATATTTGTACTCATAAGATAAAATGAAAACAAATATTTAGAGAATTTTTAATGGTGGTGTTGTATATTCTTGAATAAACTCCTATTCATATATCTCAAATAGTAATTGTGGTCACATAGAAGGCAAACGAGCATAGAGGAAAAACATTATTGCGACACAAGCTTGTTTTCAGCATACAATATTCTTCAACTTGCGCAACTGAATTTTACTGGTTAAAAATTTAATTTTCTTCCACAAATTGTTTTGGCAGTCTCAACAATACAATTGATTGAAAATAATTAATTAGTTGCGTATGAGGCATGTATGAATTATATATTACTCATACGCCCTAGTAATAATTACAAACATGCATTGCTGGTGTTTTTGATAAGAAATGTGTTTGACTAATTGGTTACGAAATAAATTTTAGTTTTGAGCTGCTTTGATGTGGAAAATGTTTTCATTTTGATACATTTTATGTGCTACGAATTATATATCTAATAAACTTATGAATTTGTCATTTGCGTGAATGTATTTAATATATCATTTTTATATTCGCATGTCGCTTGTTTTTTGTTAAGGTTTTTATCACCACTAATCAGTATTTATTTCATAAAAAATACTTCCTTAAAATATTAATTAGAATATATGTAGCCACAAACTGAGGGTTAGAAAACGCCGTTGGGTTTGACATTAATCAGCCACCTGGATTGGTTCTTTGCCACCACTTCCTTATTATACTTAAAATTGTGCTGTATTCTTTTTTAATCGAAATCTGATTTACCCCATTAAAAATTCTTAGCCATACTAATGGCCACATGTGCTAAGTTCGTTGGAAATTGCGTGCTGCTAAAACCTTTTATCACAAAAAAATAATCAATAAATTACATCTATAACTTGATTTAAACCATAGCAAAATTCTGGGAAAATAGTTGAAATCAATTTATGCATTTTCTATGACAAATAGTTTTGATCAAAAATAAATGTAGAGCTCAAATTGGTTATTAGGCTAAGGTTTGTAATGTTATATTTACAAAGAATTGGGCATGATTAATATTACAAGGAACAAGGGAAAAACTAACTTCAACTTAATTGTTCACCGTACACAGCAGAACAAAGTAGCGTCAAGTGAGCACTGCCGATGGAAGTGTAGCGGCTTCCGAAAGTGGCACTACTCTGTTCTGCTGTGTACTTGGAAACATTAAGTTGATGTTAATTTTTCTCTTGTTCCTTGGAATATCAATCATGTTCAATTCTTTCCGAATATAGCGTTACGAATCTTAGCCTAGTAATCAATTTGGTTTCCCAAGCAAATACGGTCGAAATAATTAATAATTAATAATAAATGTAGAACCGTTTAATGAAAATATGTTCCAATTTTCTTGTGTCAAAATAATAAATTTTATATGCTTTCTTTAAAAATTATCTCATTAATTAAAAATAAGTATTTTTGGGTTATGAATTTAGTCGTACTGTATGGTTTTTATAAAAAGTTATTTAATTAGTTTAGCTTAAGATCGTTTTCAATTTAATTTTTCGATTAAACTATTTTTATTTTTAGAAAGAAATTCTAAAGCATGTAATAATTGAACATTCAATGAAAAAGTTGGATTTACATCAGATGTTTCGAGACCACCACAATCTTCTCAGCTCAATTCTTTTCCGCCTTAGCCACACTGCCAGTGAAGACAGCAACCACCAATGAGCTGAAATTCCTATTTACATTTTATGACGTTTTCATGACGTTCATCTCAATTACTCATGTTTACAAATTTCGAAAAAGTTTTTCGTTCCCTAGAAATCAAAGTTGTTGCTTTGGTTATTTGGAACGCCGAACGCGAATCTGCATTTCATTTTTTCCCCATTTGCTCTAATTTTCGCAATATGGCGTTTTGTAAAAAATAAAGGTAGGGCATTTTTCTATTCGGTAAAGAGCAAAAAGCGAAATTCGACAATAAAATAATATTGAGAGCGCAAACATTGTTTCTACATTTGTTTAGTACTTTCAGAGATATAAATTTTTTCCGCGATGCGATGTGTTATTATCATAAGTTCAACCCTCCGTACCACCAAATTTTTCATTGTATATTTAATTATTACATGCTTAAGAATTTCTCCCTAAAAACGAAAATAATTTAATCGAAAGATTAAATTGAATACGAAGTGAAGCAAAACTAATTAAATAACATTGATTAAATTTGTTATTTGAAATATTCTCCCAATTGCATTGAAAATAAAGATTTATCTGTTAATCAATTTTTATATGAAATTTAATGTTGCTTTACCAAATCGTCAGTAGACTTCGACCATACTTTTGAAAAGTCTCAAACCTCTTATTTTATGCACAGAATTTCAAAAACCATTTGAGAGTTTACAAATAATAATTTTTTGCAAATCACAAAAGAATAAAATAAGCGTAGTAGGCCTAGAAGCTTATGCAAAACTAAAAAAAAAACATTTATATTTCAGAATGTTGTCAAATCTCGTTAACTTATCTTATTTGATGTACTAAACAACTGAGAATTACTACTTGGCGATGTATTAAAATGGGCGCGCTAAATGTAGTAAGGCGGTACTATTAATTTTTTAACGTCACGTTTGAAGTTACTTGCACCTAATTTAAGAATTCCAGTACACATGTTCTGTAACTAATGTGATAAATTTTTAATGCTAGCAAAATTTTTGTCATACTACAGAACACAGGATGAGTAACAAAAAATTTTCTTTGCTTATTTTAATCTATCCAGTTTAATTATTTTATAAAATCACCCTGCTAAGAACGCGATAACTAATATAATTATTTAAATTTTTCTCGATGCGTAAACTTATTTTTTTAAGCGCAATGTAGCAATACGCGTACTTAAATTTTTAAGCAGGAACTCTACTAACTAAAAGTTAGAAGAAAAAATTTTAATTTAGTACGAGATTTTTCTTTCTGTACACATACAAAGGCTACTGCATTTAGTATGTACAATTCCATTAGGGGCTATTCACATATTACGTAAGCCTATTTTCGAAGGTAATATGTATTCATATATTCGATATATTATACATAAATAAAACCAATTAACTAAACTTATATATTATTGTTTTATTTTAATTGACATTATTATTTAATACTCTAATTGTTGTCAATTTTAATTGGAAAACAAACCAAAACCTGTCACCTGCGGTTATTTTAATTAATTAAATATGTATACCTTGTAGATGGAATTATTGATTCGTATTTTATTAACTTTAATGATATTTTTATGCATATATTTAATAACACAGCTATTTATATATATTGCGAAGAATGCAAGAACATGAAGCAATTTTAAATTTAAACTTATTGGCTAAGACTAGATCATTTGAAGCAGTACTAAAATTAATAGCACACATATTGCCGCAAGACATTTACAAAAATGCTTCTCCGAGATATTCATTTTCGATTAATAAAGTAGACAAAGAATGTTTAAATGTACAAAACAAGAAAGATGACTTTATTGCGCTGTAGTATATTTCAACCTGTCATTTCTGAGAAAAAACTTTAGGAATTATTGGAAAGGTAAGTAGTTTTTTAATGGGTTACAAAGTACACATTATTCCATATTCTTGCTATTTTAAAAAAGTACTTGTTTGACATATCTCTAAAACTAATTGGAGGATTTCGAAACAATGTTCGCTAGGCTTAATGATAATTGTGTTGCGGAATTTAGGTTTTTCTTTTTTACTTCATATGGCAAAGTATTCTTTAGTTATTCTAATATATGACGTGGAATTTCCTTCATTTTCGAAATAACTCTTAGATTCGCGTCCAACGGTCCAAATAACGATAGAAACAACTTCAATTACTAGGGAACGAAAAAGTTTCCGAAATTTGAAAATTTATTCGCTTTTTTGTTATTTTAATAGTTATGGACTTTTTCGATGTTTATTTTATTAAATATACGATTTAGGTAAAAGTCGGTAAGGCAAAAGCTATTGAAAACTTAGAAGCCAATTTTTCATGATGTGGTCATATTTTTCGACTTGGGCCATCATGCCGTATAAATGTAATTTAATCAAATTTTAACCGTAAGTCGGCAGGGGAAGGCGTGATCCCAGGTGCGTGAAATTTTTTCAGAGTGATTTTTGCATCAAGCCTACAATTTTTGGCTGGTGAGACGACAAATATTTCCACTTTTGAAAATAACGGACATCCTAATATGTATGTTATACTTATGACGTTTTCTTTTGTAGAAAAAATGTTTGATTTTTTTACTTTTTATCAAAAAATAGCAATTTAACATTCCTTTAAAGCAAAATGTTACCTTCGTAAGAGATGAGACAATAATTTCTAATAAATTTACTTCATCGAAGAATGATTATATTGCAAATTTTCATTAAAAAGTACAAACAATGCAACATTTTTTGTAGAAAAGAAAACACCATTACAGTATATGCTTTGTTTTTGCATGTGTTCGTATAAAAACACGTTTTTTGTTAGTTTTTATCTCATGCCCCTCAAAACGTATAACACAGACACAATTTTCATTATAGTGTTTTTTTAATCTGTAACATTCTCCATAAATATTTTAACAATTAAAGTTAATGTCTGTAAAGTTTTACACTATTTACTACAACAAATTATGCTGGACCTTTTTATAACAAAGTTCTATCATTTCGCTAAAGTTTTCCTTAAAAAAATTTTAATCTTTGAAATGTTTGAGTTAATATGTTTATATTAATTACATTAATCCAAAATCTTTAAAAAAAATTTTTTTTAAACTTAACTACTTAATGTCTTACCTCCTTTTGAAAGGTAAAGTGAAGAGACGACAGGTAGTGAAGGGGGAAAGTAAGCGCATCTGGTATTAATTAGACGAATTTAATTCCTTAAGCTGTATGTGTACACCCATGTTACCAATTGTTTAACCTCGCCGACAATTCTTCTTACATTACCAACGAAGGAGGGCGCTATGAATAGCATTGAATATTATTAATCGCTGTCGATACTGTTCAGTGACCACTGTTGTGCCTTCGTCACTTTTTGATCATCGATATATTACAATGCATGTATACTATATTCTGGGACAGATAGCATTTTGTTGCATTTTAAAAAAGTCGTTTCTTAACATTGCACTATGGCCGGAAATCGCAAAGTTTCGTCAAAAAATATTTTCAAATAAGTTAGCGTCACTGAAGTTGGTAAAAAAGTGGGTTGCTCACAACTCTTTTTACAGTGCCGCACCTTATAAGAAGGATTTATAGATAGTTAAAGAGACTCAGCCTTACGTTTGAAGTATTAATTAAATATGCTCAGCACTTTTATGAAAAATACAACGAAACATATTTTTGTAGAACATTGTAATTCTCCATCTCTACGCTGTATGGTTCTTTTTGTTTTTTTCTTAAGAAATGGAACAAAACCCTTCACCTGCGATATAGCGCGCTATGAAATATAATTCTACTATAGGCCTTTTAAGACACTGAAGCTCTAAACTCAACTTGAATGCCAGAAAACAATCATAACTTAAACTGTGTATAAGGGTTAGTATCGTAATTATTTACAATTGGTACTCGACATAGCAAATCCTGCAAGCCTTACGTTTAAAGTGTAAGATGTGCTCAGCATTTTTATGTAAAATTTCACGTTGAAAATTTTTGTAGAACGGTTTAGACTACTTTATTGCCACGAAAGGAGGCTTACAACGACGAGTTAGAGGGTTACAATGATTCACAAAAATTTCCCCCATAGTGTTTTACATAAAAACGCAAAGCATATCTATTACTTTAAACGTAAAGATTACATGATTTCCTATGGCGACTAACTATGTGCAACTTGTATAATTTCCGAGCTTTCGATCTTGAATGTTTTTAAGAAATATTAAATTATCGCAAATTTTCAGTTGTTTGTAAATAATTTTAGCATGACATAAAACTTGAGACTGCCTACAATAAGTAAATGGAGGAGTCCCCTTCTTTGAAGTCCATGGAAGTAAGTAACTTCTACTCCACACAAAACGATAAATCTTTTCAAAATTTCACGAAATGCATGATCCATTAAAAATAACAAAATAAGTACCAAAAACAAATATTTATCAAATATGTTTTACAACAGTTAAAAATTCGTAACTTAAGTATTTGAATCCATATTAACAGGTTTTGTTTTTAAATAGAAATACGTTTTGGAAAACAATCGTTTAATCTTATAAAATTTGTTTTAACTTCACAGCTGATAATACATAATATCAAAAGGTGAGCATAAACAGGGTTATTAGCTGCCATATATTTTATAGATTTTTTCTTTCTAATATATTTGGAATATACCTCTATTAAAAAAATGTAAAATCTAATGTTAAAATATTTACTTTTTGCCACAAATTTGGGAAATTTTGTCAGTTTGCATACTTAAAATGGCTGCAAACCTATAAAGGAGTGCAATGACAAGCCTATGCCACTACAATATTACAGCTACAGAATTTTATTGACGTACTTTTCACTGGAAATTCAACGTTTTGTGTATTTGTTTCACTTTTTAACCGAATTATTTTGCTTAAAATTAATACCTGAATTTTTATTCTTCATATTACAATAGTAACAAGCTCAGTTAATACGAAATCATTCTCCCTGATCAAAAATTTTTTTCCTTTCATTGTGCTTAACCCGAGTTTATTTTCTTTCACATTGCCGCTTCTTTCACACCTAATGAAAAAGTTATTGTGAACGTAAAAATTTATAAAACTTTAATGTAAGTAACAGGAAATACCAAGAGATTAATTTTTATACAAACTTGCTGCCATTGACTATTCAGACATACAAATACCATCATAAACAACACAAATTGCTTGTAAAATCATTAAAAGTTGTCTGGTACGTTGATTTGGTATACAAATTTATGTTATCAACCATTAAATAAAATAGTGCGACTAACGGCCCTTTTCACAATATACGATTAAGAGTTAACGTGGACTTTAACGGAAACTTCGCCATACAAAACTTGCCATTAAAGTCCACGTTAACTCTTAATCATACATTGTGAAAAGGGGCGTAACACAGATGAATTCTTAATTTTTAATTTGCTATACAAATAGTTTCACTACGCTTTAATATCTTTTTGCTTTTTGTATTAACAAATTCTATATTTATTTTTAGCTCTAGTAGTCTCAGCCAGATGCATGGAGCGAACAGCGTGTTAGTTATGTATGCTGTCAGAAGAGTTTCTCCTAACGAAACGTGTCTGTTTTGAGCAACTTTGTCTACTACCTCCTATAATTACCACAGATCCACCTGCTCTAAGACCCTGTTTGCTTGCTAGTATGTCGACTGTGGATATATTTCAACTCTCAGTTTTAACGTTAACTTGCCTCTGCAAATTCAATACATTTTCTCGTACTTATAAACTACATATTCAACTATTTCATTTTTAAATTTATTCTACACAAAATAAATTTTAGTTTCATTATGACAAAAACAAACTATGTTCTTTGATCTGCATTATTGCCCTTAAATTTCTTTAGTATCGACATTTACTTAATATTAACGTATTTAGGATTATCCTTGGACATTCAATTTTAAAACAAAATATGCAAAATTTACAAAATAATAAAATTTCTCTCTTGTTTTGACTGATGAAATTGTTTTCATAATATTTATATTCTTGACTATGGGGTTGTGATTATTAGAAAAAATTTTATTATTTCATGAATATTTTATTGACAACATCGATCAGGCAGGTGGTATTCAAAGTTTTGTTTCCACAAAAGGTATTTTAAACGTACAAAGTTAATTTTTACATTTTTGAAAATACAAACAAATTGAGTTAGAAAAATAAGTATTTTCCTGATAAATTTCAAAGTTCTCACTAGGGTATTCATTTTAAACGACTTTGCAATTGTTCGAATAATTAATTAATCGAAATTGAAGTTTTTAAATTACTCGATTAATCGAGTAAAAGTTTTATTTCGTTCGAGTTATTCGAGTTAGCTTTACTGCTAAAAATTATTCGAGTTAATCGGAAAATGTTTGAATTTAATCGGTTTTTTGCACATTTTTGTGGACAAGACAAGTTTTTTCGCGTTTTTATATATTTTAATAATAAAAACAAAAGAAAACACAATAGCCCAATTCACAATCTTGTGCAAATGGTCTTGCATCGTAGCATTTGCAAAATGGTATAGTATATTTATACTCACCACTAACAATTGTTAAGTGGTGAGTATCAATATGCAATACCATTTTGTAAATGCTATGATGCAGGACCATTTCCATAAGATTGTGAATTGGGCTAATATTTCTACATAAATTAGATCATAAACTGATCCTTTAAAATAGTTTTTTTTTTTGCTATTCAAATGTCGCGCTTTGAGAAAATTTTGCACCAGGAAATATTTAATACCATTCCGACCTGTCCTGTATTCGCTGCAGAATAAAAATAATCGGAATTGGCATAACATTATTGTTGTTATAAATATAAATACGGTTAGACTTTGGAAATATTTGCCCAAAAAAAACGCAACCACTACTTTTGCTCAGAGTTAGTTTGATTTAAATTGTTTTTTATATCACATAAAGCTATTTTTATATTTTTTTAATAAATGCGAACCCATATTTAAAAAAATATTTTAATTAAATGAAATAAAATTTTAGTTGTCTGTGGGTTACGTGACAAGTGTGACCTTAAGGCTTTTATAATTCCGAACATTACATGCGATATTTTACGAAACATCTAATTAACTAGTTGCTCTCGAAATATCTTCTTTATTTCAAATAATTTTTGTTTGATTTTTATATATCCGAATTTTTTTCTTTCTCCCTATTATTGCTACTACATTATTTACTTAATTTTTTGATCATGCGGACTATTAGTATAAAATAACGTTCGAATTGAATGAAAAATTTCATATAAATTAAACAAATTTTCTACTTTTTGTTAAAAAATCTACAAAAACTCATTAAAAAAAAAAGAAAATATACATAAAATTTTTTAGTCGAGTTATTCGATTAATTGACCTAAATTACTCGAATAAATTTTTACTCGAAATTTAAATTTTTTGTTTGATCGAACATTATTTGACTTTAATTATTCGATTAATCGAGCAAACATTATTCGAGTGAATACCCTAGTTCTCACAGTGCCATATTAACAAATTTAATTGAAACAACGTTCATTTATTTACAAGCAGTAAAAACATGTCTAAGATTTAAATGGTAATTTTTTAATTAAATAAAAATAGACAATAAAAGTAATCATTTAAATCTGCAATAGAAAGATTATTAGAAAATTTTATATCGTTATTCACTTCCTAATGTGTTTGTATTGTTTCATATAATGTTTTATAACTTTTAAATCAGTATTGCTTTTAACCATTTGTCACCACAATAGTATACAAATCGAAAGAAGTTTTAACTAAATTTGTATTTACTGCTATTTTGTTTTTTTATGAATTGTTCCGGTGTAGTTATTATATAAAAAAATAAATCAATAAATATATAAATAAATAAATATTAGTATATCAGGCCTTGTGACGTTTTTGATTATGGCAAACTTCAAGCTAATTTAAACAAAATAGTCAGAACATTAAAATACAATAAACTAATTCACAAGGTGGTCCTAAGTGTTCTAACTGTAGTAGGTACTAACATTATATAATAGTTGTATGTTTGTTGTTGATATTCTCAATAAAAAATATAATATGACACTACAACTTAATTATATATGTTTTTGTGGAGTGCTATGTGTCATTTTCGCACAAAAACGTTTTTATTTTGAATTTTAATTTATGTACTTTTATTGTATGTAAATAAATATTTTTGATATAATATTTTGATGTTTAGTTTCTAAAGTTTTTATAGTTTAGTATTTGAATATACGACAGGGCATTCAAATATGTCCTATTTGAAATGTTGTACTATGTTAGTACCTAAGACATTAGTACACCTTGGGAATATCTTTAATATTTTAGCTAGCTAGTTCATAGAATCCCTTACAGAATTGAATTGTAAACGGAGTTTTAATCCAACTCCAATTGGGAATGAGTTCATGAAAACGTAACGAAACTGCTTTGTTCAAAAGCTGTTTATTTCATTTCAACATTAAAAAATATCATTTAAAAATCTCTGCTTTAAGTGACTGGAGGGTGGTAGTGAAATATTCTAGTTGTTAGAACCATAAATAAAGGATTCGTGAAATCCAATTCATGAAAATATCCGGTGAAAAAGGAATTGTGATCTGGATGTTGTTTCAATCCGGATCATTTCTGGTTATTTTTACATGGGCTGGTAATTGCAAGAATTTCTCTTTTTTTATTCCTATACAATGGGTTTGAAACCATGTTCACAATGTAGAGAAAAAGCGATATTTTTGATCCGCTACAAAAGCAAAATTTCCCAGATTATATTTTTTTCTTGTAATGTACAATATGTGCAAATCGAAATTTTATTCATGAATTGTTCAATATTTCATGAATTGTTTAATAGTCAAAGCGCTTTCCACCTCAGCCACATCATCACATATAAAAGCAACAGCATGAATATGAATTTATACATAAATTAAAAGACGAATTAAAAAAAATCAAAAAAAAAACCCGACTATAAACAAAAAATAAGTCCTGTAGTGCGGAATGTAGCGACTTTTACAGTCATGAAACACTAAAAATCGAATCTTCAAATCCTCTCAATACCGGCTCCCGGCTGAAAAAGTCACTATGTTCCGCACTACTGGACTTGTTTTTTCGGGCTTTTAGATTTTCTTAACTTTTTTTATAGCTTTCTTTTTTAGTTTTTTTCGATTTCGTACACAGTCTGGTTTTAGATATTTTGTTTAAAGTCCACTTTTTACGCAATTGCGGCTTTTTGGCTGCTAACCAATTTCAAACCGTTCAAGATGCCAAATGGTCATTCGAAATTAAAAATGTTAAGGGAAACCGAAAGATTACTTTCAAATACCTTTTCAACGATACCCATTTTGATATAGTTCGCCAACTTTTTATTTAGTCTCTTTTACAAAATGGCGTTTCTTTGCAGCCATATTGAAGTATGGCGATTTTAGCAAAGATACTAGCCAATAAAGAAATTTGCAAACAAACATACTTACAAGAAACGCGCGAAAAACATAACATTTCCTTGGCACTTTGGTAATAACTTTAAAAGTATCTGAGAGACTAAATTTTTTTGGCAGAGAAGATTAAAAAAGTAGAACAATTGTCCAATTCATTAGCTAGCTGTATCTCTGTATCATGTGTATTTCTGTATTACTTCACAGTAGTGTATATTTGTTGTTGATATTTTTCATATAGAAATGAAATAAACAAATACACTTTTATTTCATGCGTTTCGAAAAATTCGTATTTAGAGAGACTCTCGCAGAGAGTATTTGTATGTATCTTGTCCTTCTTTTGTCCATTAATACAAGATACATATGGATACAGTAATACAGTTCACAAGGTGTGTTTCAAAGGTCAAATACACAATACTCAGAGAGCTTGTGAATTGGGCAAATATTTTTATTATTTACACAAAATCAAATTTTTTTCAACATAACAAGAATCTAAAGACTGATGCTGGTAGAGGGCACCAAAAAGGAAATATACATAATACGTGTATTCTTTAGAGTGTATACATCCGGGATTCATTTTAGGGAAGTTAGATTTTCCTCCCTTTTGCATATAAATAGTTATAGAGAACCGGCATAAATATTCTATAAGCTTTAAGATATAAGATGTGTTCAAGATATGAGATGTGTTCAATGTTTTGATGTTGAACATTTCAATTCGTTATTGTGATGGCGATTAGTAATTGCTTACATATTCGTATACTTTTTACCATGATACAATAATATGAAGGTTGAATCGCTCTTTCTCTCTTTTCGTCTTCGTATTAACCTTCTGACGTTTTTGCCGATTATTTTTTACTCTCAGAAATAGTGCTACCGCATTCATATGTTAAATCCCAATTTTGTGTTTCCTTTTTAACTTTTTTTTTGCTCAAAATATTAAAAACATATTTCTAACATATTTAATTTATCAATATTAAAATTATTTAAAAAATTCATCACATTTATTCTGAGGAATTTAATTTAAAAATATATTTAAAATAAAAAATATAAAAGCGCAAAACCTACAGCCACAACTAGGATATGCTGGGGCGTGTAAAGCACTCTGTTGCATTGAGGTCGACATGAGGTGTTGACATTCAGTTTAATTTTGTAAATGCTCGTCGTCGTGCGGAGGCAGCTTCTGCAGAGGCCGTTGGTGCGGTTTAAGTATTCAATGATTTCTAGCGTACAAGTTGAATCTGGAGCTTGGGTGTCTTTGAAGATCTAGAGTAAAACTTTATGGCCAATATTATTGTAAAACATTTCTTCCCCGCACTTTACCTGTATAGGGATATTTTTTATAGCGCATGAGCGCTAAGTGGGTTAGCTAGAGGATTAATATGTTCTACAAAAATTGTTTCCTTAATATTTGCTGAACATACTCTACACCTCAGTTGTAAAGAACACATAGTCTTATGTACCAATATGCTGCATGAACAGACCATAAGGGGGAAACTTTAAGCCCCCTAAAACAAAATTCCGATGTGATCCTGCAAGCGCTGACATACGTATATTTTTTACCTCCTCTACCAGAATCTGTTTATAGAACCCCGTAATTTTGAAAAAAGTTCAAGATTGTTGTGTAGTGTTATTGAATCTAAATTTGGTTAACTACTTATTTCATTTTCGGATATTTTAATTAGTCTACTTGTTTCGTGGTTATTCGTTATTTTGCAATTTTCGTTAATTTTTGCGTTCAAAACATTTATTTATAAAAAAGAGGAAAAATTAAACTTTTTAAATATTAAGATTATTGAAGAAATCTTGATGTTGGTATTTGCAAAATTTTAAATGGATGTAGATAATATGTTTTCAAAATACTCTACATAATTGTAAAATTTAATTCAATTCACATTTTTTTATGAATTCCACTTTCTCTTTAAATGTCCTTATTTTCTATTTGATTATTTCTTTATTTATTTTTATTATTTGTGACAAATCGCTGTTTATTAAGTCACATTACAATATATTTTTTTGTGTTTAGTCTTATTTTACTAAGTAAGTATTATAAATATATTGTTCTAAAAATAAATCATAATTATTAGAATGATATCGAATATGAAATTATGAAATTTGTGTGATTTAGTTACGAAAAGTGGAGCTGGAAGTATGGGGTAGGCTAATGTACATACATTTAATCTCGAACTATAATTGTGCTAACTTTAGATTTTTTACAGTGTTAGTATGGCTTAAGACGTGGGTAGCAAAATTCATTTTAAGGAACATTCATCAGCCGCTTCTTCTTCGTTCTCTACCTTATTTCTAATATTATTATTTTATTTGTGATTACTTGTTGTCATCTATAGCCACCTAAAGCTTAAATCATCTGTACTACTTTTTTTGGAATACATCTCACTACACCCAACGAGCATGGCCATGATTAATAGGTAGTACCAATTCTATAATATATCTTCTTATATATGAATCGTTACACTATATAGCCGCTGAAGTGAAGTTTTCGGCCCCTTATTCAAGCAAGGACGAAGGATTAGAGCGTTAAAATATTATAGAAAAATGTTCTTTATGAATCAGTATAAATTTACATTTACACACATTTTAGTCTTTGTATGATTGCTGCAGTTCAACATGAGTCTGGAGCTTGGATGTCCTTGAAGTAGAGTTTTATGGAAAATGCTGCACAATAATTTTTTATAAAAGTGCAGAGCATATCTTATACTTTAAACGTAAGACTTAGAAAATTTCCTATGCCGAATCACATATTTAATGTTTTCTTTGTAATTTGAAACAGAAATATAAAACAACTACAACAAGCCAACTGCAACATGCCAACGACATCTAACTAAACTTGATCTAGGCATTATTCTTACCACACATATGTATTATTCCAGTCTGCAGATTAACATGTTCATTCAATAACAATTTCAATTAACAAAACTTTATTAATAACGTATAAGTCCTTGATTTAAAAAAAAGTCGGATTTTAACATATCACATAATTTTTTTCTTTTCTATTTGCTTTTAATATTTAACCCATAAAATATATCATGTTGTAAAGAAAACGTATTGTGCAATAGCCGAAAGTAATAAATCATAGCAACAAAAACAGAAAGTTCAGTCTTTCTTTTCGTCTGGAAATCCAAGAATGATTAATTATATTCTTTACATTGCATAATTGTTAAATTGTAAGATGAGAACAACAAAATGTTAGAACTTTTAGAGAATGTCAGACAAAACAAGAAACAGAGAATGTTTATTCTAAACAAACTAAGTTTTTTTTTTTTTGTTTTAGAAATTTTGACAATCTAAATCATATATTTAGAGGCACAGAGTACATTAGATGTATTAATGGAAAATATTGTACACTCAAAATAAAATTGTAGGCAAATTTAATCCATTTAAATTGTTAGCTTTCTGTTAATGCAAATTATTGTTACAAATTCTAATGAATATATAATTTTTATTGACTAAAATAACCTTTTAAAACTGTAAGTCATTTCATGTCTATGTTTACTTTGTGCTGTCTTTATTTAAAAAGATGACTTGACTGAGATGGCAAAGGTGTCGGTTTGTAAACATGTGAACAAGTTATGAGAATCTAAGTTCAAGACAAATAAATTACATGTTACTGAATTGTAAAATATAAATAAAAAAATAAAACATATTTCAAAACTATTATTATTTTTGATGGTTAAAATAACAAATTTAATTTTTCAACAATTTTTGCGGTTATGACCAATTTAAAATAATAACAACGAAAATAGTTATTTTACAAAAATTGCTCTACCTTAATTAAGTCACCACATGTCTAAGTTTAGTTTATGCTGCCGTTATTTAACAAAATGACTTAGCTGAAATGGCAAACGCGTTGGTTTTTAAACGTGTGAAAAGTTATGAGAATCTAAGTTCAAGACCAGTCCCAAAACTAAATCGACGACAGTAGCTTCAAAATTTCAATCATATTATTGTTTATTTTCTTCTTTTTTTTCGTATGAAAATAAGGATAAAATTTTATTAAAACACATCAACATTGCTGAGAGAATGAATGAGTGGCTAAAACTGATAGCATTAGAAAAAACGTTCTAGAAATAAAATAGATTCTATCTCATGACTTCTTTTTACGGCGTATGATTACTGTCAATTTGTATGGAAAAACTCGTCTAGCCCCAGTTCTGTTTCATCATTAAAGCTTAAACTTTGGCAAGCTCCCTTCCGGTAAATAGAGTAGCAACACTATAGACTAAACTACAATTCTATTGGTTGATTATACTGTATTTGATGGGTTGGTTGGTGCCATTCTACCTATGAAATTGGTTAGATTTACCAATATTTTATTTTGTGTGTATTGCTGTTAGTTTTGCAAAACAGCAATGAAACTACACAAATTGTATGAAAAGCCTTTCATTATTAAATAATTACAAAACGTCAAGAAAAATTAATCACTCTTAGATTTCCAGACAAAAAATGTTTTGTCGCCACGTAATAGAAAACTTGATTGCCTTTTTTCATTATGATTTATTAATTTTCGGTTTCCCATATTTTCTTAGAGAAAATAAAGACATTTTTTTACATTTTATATGAGATTCAAGAAATCTCTTAATGTAAATACTTAAACTCTGTTCTTTTTTTAAATTCTTCTAAATAAGACTTGCAGGTACATCTGCTAAGATGACTTTGTTAAATTTGCTGTTATAAATTTTATTGGTTTTGTATTACCCCACAGATGCATTAAAGGGACTGAAAAGGTTATGTTGTGTGAAAACAGATAAAGCTTTTCCAAACAATGTTTCATACAGTTGACGCTTATTTGATCCGACTAAAGGTATAAAACTACCAACTTTATGTGTCGTGCTGAGAAAAAGTAACAAAATCTTTTTTCCTATTGCATATATTCATTATTTGTATTATTGATATATAAAAGAAATCTCTTTCATTTAAGTATAATTATAATGATTTGTGTATTTCAGGATACTTAATGGGAATTCATGGATGTTGAAATTGTGCTTTCTAGTTTAGTTTTAAAATTTTTTGCCATTTAAATTGTATTCACAAACCAGAGATTAAGATTAAATTTTTTTTTTAATTCAAAGTCCATTCAAAGGCTCTTGAAATAATTAAAAAAAACTGAATCTCTCTAAGGTTTCTTATGCTCGATAATAAGGAGCTCGAGTGAGTCAGTGAATAGTTAACGGAGTATTTGGAGATCAAACCTTTCATGTCAATTGTGAGACTTCTGAGGAGGTGGCTTAAAAATTTGCACCACTAGGATTCCGTAGGGCTGAAACGATATGATGAAATTCTGTAGCTTCAAAAACGTGCTATTTTCTATTTTCTATCATGCAAAGGATACCATTAAACGTAAAACAAAGAATTTCCTTCTTTTTAAAAATGTAGAAAAAACCAAGTTTTCTGGCAGCAATGAAGAACGTGTAATATAGAATATTCCTTTACTAAAGGGAAGAGATTATGTCACAGCACAAGTCACGTCACTGATTCCCAAGGACTAATAACCGGTTTGAGCTCTGGAAATTTATATGAGAGGGACCTGTTATATGGAGCTGTCATTGGAAAGACTTAATTGACATAATCTGTGGTAGGATCTAGATCCAAACTTAAGGTACACTCGTCCTGAGGTGATTTCTTTAATACTAGACAAATTACTGTATTTCAAAAAAATATTTTCGATTCGTAAAAAATCTGCTTGTAATGTGAACATATTTGTTATAGTTACGTTATTTGTTTTATTTTCACTGCTCAAGACTCGGGAACATCAGTCATAGTACGCTAAAGACAATTGTTACAAAGTCTCTCGCAGGGCCTCTATTCATTTAATGTAAAAAATGTTCGACACAAACACAATAGTTTAAACTTTCCCGCCCAAATGTTATTGATATTCAACATATATATCGTACTCTTAGGTGCGCTTTCAATGGAGAAAAAATGAAAAGTCCGATATCTCTTATGGTTGCTATTTTAAATTTGTGCATCTCGACCATTTTTGAAAAAAAAACCGTCATATTCAAGATTGAATAACTTTAGAGCGCGCCATACGATACTAATAATTTAGGTGTCATTCGAAAGGTATCAAATTTTAATTAATAAAGTCATAGCTTTTTGTTACAAGTGCCTTTAAAATGCCAACGAATCCTTTATCCTATAATATCTTAAAATATGCTTTCTTTATTTTTTTTATTTTTTACAGGATGCAGCTGACATGTCTTTATCTTGCAAAAGTTTTCAAGAAACAGATTTGAAAGTAACAATCGATTAGAAATTTTCTCTAAGAATATATTGGTGTACACTTGGGAATGCATGTGGCAAACCCAAAAAGTTTATCGCATTTGGGATCCGAGCGGTAACTTGTTGGGGTAGCCCATCTTCAAATTAGTAATTTAACATGAGTCCTTCTCAAGTAAGAAAATATTGGAAACTTGTTGTTAAAATCTAATACAGATTTTTAATCGTTTTTTTTTTTGTCTCCCTCTCGATAGAGGTAATTTATATATTCGAATTTTCGATATTTCCAATACAGAAATCCCATCGGGTCCCAAATACATTTTTGCGTTACAACCCAATTGGGAACCCAGTTGAATACCTAATGGGTTCGCATGAAAATTTATGAAAACCGGATAATTTTTAAACACCCCGACTAGAAATTTTCATGCAAACACATTTGGGTTCTAATTGGGATCCCAATTCCGATGTAACGCAGAAACGTATTAGGGACCCGACTGTTTTCCTGTTGGGAAATATCAAAATCTTGCAAAATTTTGCTCAAATCTGGAAAATATCAAACTCTAATATTGAATTAAAATTGCTGAAGCTATCCAAGGGACAAAAGTATGTAGCAACCACCTATGTTGAAGATGAGCCGAATATACGATTAAAAATCTGTGTTAGATTTTCCCAACAAGTTCCCAGTAGTTTCCCACTTGGGAAGAACTTATGTTAAGTAATTAATTTGTAGATGGGCTATCCTAACAGGTTACCGATCAAACCAGAAATGGGATAACCCTTTTGGCTGTGCCCCATGAATTCCCAATCGGGCCCCAATGTGAGTATTGGGAAAATTTCTAGTCGGGACCGCACACATTTTTCCTGTCAGAGGTCAATAATATAAAAGTTTAATAATATAATCTACAACCATATTTTGGTTTCGTAACTGTTCACAAAGGCATCAAAACAATTATTTTATATATATAAAATAGATTATAAATTATTCATCTTATTATGTAAAAATGTATTATGTATTATGTGTTAAATTTGTTATCTTGTTAATATATTGTAGTAATTATTTTTTGCTTACAAGCCTGCAAAAAGTCATATGATAACACTCGAAGTGTCTTTGGTATTAAAAACACATCCACGCAACAACAAAAGTTATGAAACGATTCCTATTAACAGGATATTACGTACATACATAAATATTTTATTTATTATATTTCCCAAAAATTCAAACAGAATTTTAAATAGACTTTGTTACATTTACTAAGCGCGTAATACTCTTGTGATTAAATTACAAATCATATTTTTCCCTAACAAAAACAAATTACAAAATTTTGGTTGATATGTTTAACGGAAATGAATATTTTTATAAAAGAGAAAATTACATTTTTGTTGAAAAATGTTTGGTTGAAAACTTATAAAATCTAAAGAAGAAAAAGTAAAACGTTATACACTGGAAAATAATTTTATTTGTTCACTAATGTATGTACTAGTTTTGAGATAAATCTGAGAACTTATTTTAATTTAGCATTTTACATGGCGCCTATGCCACTAAAATATAAAATTGCTATTTAAGAAAGTAGCAACACGCTTTATAACTGATTAAATTATCTTAATATATGTATTTATTCTTGTGATTCAGAAACTGTTATATAGTCGTTTGTAGTTTGTACAATAGAAAATAAAACTGTAAACAAGTTCTAATGAATGACAAGAACAAATATACGTGCAACGGCGTTTGGAAAGTTTACTCATGGTATATATTGGCACAAGAATTCTCGTAATTAGAGTAATCGATTCGGTTTTTCAACCAGTTTTTCCCGCAAGACGGTTGTCGGTTTTTTAAATTAAAAAACCGGCTCAGTCGAATACTTTTCGCTTTGTAAATTTTGCCAACAAAATTAGCTTTTATTACACAGAAAAAATATAATCAAATTGCAACTAACAATTTGAATTGTTAGTATGTAATTTTAATTCAAACATATATTTCGTTAATATAACAAGTTGAGTTGTTGTCTATGTTTGCCATCCTAGACATTTTTTCAGCAAACTGATCTAACCAAATTTGTTGTTACGAATGGCGCAAAAATTCAACAATTTTTCAATATTGTTTCGATTAAAAATGCCAACTAAAGCTTTTTTGGAAATTTGTGAAAAAAATTAACAATCATCATTGTTGATATAACAAATGAATGCAAACACGTAAATGAAACAAAGCAAATCAAGTTATGTGTGTAATCATTATTTGCGTATTTAATAACGAATAGCTCTGTAGCTGAGAGGTAAGAACATAAGTCTATTACTCCAGAGGTCGCCGGTTCGATTCCGCCCAAAGACATTTAGTGGTTTTAGCAGACAAGCAAAAAGTCGTTTCGAGGGTTGTATGTAAAAAAATATTGTTAATACAACAATTACGATAACTAAAATTTGTTCGACAATCGCACAATCGACAATTCACATTGTTGATATAACAATAATCTTAACGTAAATAAAACTTTAAGGTTTTGTAACTGTTCAAAATTGTGTTTGAAGTATACTGACGATTTGGTGAAGCGCCAATGAAATGAATATAGACAATGCTTAGACTCCAGCAAATAAATCTCATTTAATTGAAATAATTTTGAAATCAATAAAAAAAAATTGTTTTAATATATCTGATTTTCTTTTAACTTACAATTTCGTAATTGTATTTACAAAAATCGTTGTAGGCTCAAAATCAATTAATTATTTAATTGATATAACAAAAAAATTAATTGTATTTACATATATTTTTTTTCTGTGTATGTAATTACGAATTTTATTGTTGATTTTCCTAAGTATTTTTTCCTTCTCAGTATAAAAGTGCTAGATATTTTTTAGATATGGAAATATTTACAGAACATGCAATTAAGTCTACCTAAGTCGGTATCGGTATCGCATTGGCGTAACAAACTTTTTTCCTAAAATCATGCCGGCGAAGATGACTTTTATACCCAAATACACTAAATGTATGTCCTGAGAAAGTATTTTTTTATATAAAACTAAATAATGAATAGCGCAAAAATCCAAATTTTTTTAAATTTTCGAATTGATAACTGTGTACTCTTCCCAACTCAGAGCGAATATTTCCATAAATTTTTTTCAACATTTTTTAGTTTTCTTGTTTAACTAACAAATAAATAACTGTGACAATCAGTTATGATTTGTATACGATATCTTGAAAATGCTGGAAGGTTTGGAAAAATTAAAAAATTTTAATTTTAAAACAAGTATGAATCACTAACTACAAAAGATAAGTGCTTAGCCAAATACAATTTTTTAGAGCTTAACAAAAGCTAAAACGATACAAAAAGTTTTTCGAATCTGGCGAGAAACATAAAATTTACAAGCGTAGAAAATTTTGCTATGCCCGTAGTGCTCTAATTTGCGACTTACGAGAATTATGGAAACCCTATCTTCTTAAGTTGAATATAAATAATCCTTTATGTAAAATTTTATTAGGATCGGATAATCTGTTTAGAAATGGCTGAGTTATTTCAAAATATTTTGATTCTGCCCAACAGTGGGTTTTATCCGTTAAAACAATTAGGCGAGTCGCATTTTGGTAGGAATAATAGTTTGATATTTATATTGAAATATTGACATAACTTTTAAAATTGGTAGGAGATTTTGTTAAAATGAGTTTTATTTGAAAGAAGAACTAACCTGCTTTTTAAACATTAATATATCTTCGAAAATAATTATTTTAAAAGATACGAAATTTAAAAATATAAGATAATGATAAGAAATCTTAATTTCCTGCTATAGCTCCTTAAAACCCTATACTCACTTTTTCTTTCATAAAATTCACTCCCGGACCAAACGTGTACTATGAAATTACGTTTTCCATTAAAATATTCTTCATGATCCCGCTTTTTGAAAAAAAAACATCTGGTTACGTTGCGTATGAGCAGTCGTATGTAATAAATATAACTTATACGTATAATGTATAGAACTATTTATGGAAAACAAAACTATTAATAGATTAAATGGCACTATACAACAAGGTTTTTTTTTTCAAAATGACCAAGTTTAAGCAACTGATCCTGGTAGAGGAGACCAAACAATTTATGGCTCTATTGGCGTTTTGAAATTTAATTTTTTTGCACATTGTTATAGTCAATCGGCATAGGACATCTATTAATCCTTACAATTTAGGGATAAGATGTGCTACGCACGTTTATGTAAAACACTACAAGAAATGTTTTGTGGAACATTTTAATCACCAAAGGCTTCGCTATATGAATCTATTTTTCACTTTTTTAAACAATAGGCAAAAAAGTACCATTTAACGCACTGAAATATCATACGAAAATATTATCCATAAGATTTTACCAGAAACTTTCTAAGACTTCAAATCAGTAAAAACTTAAAAATGTCTAAGGCCTCATTTCATGCTCATTCACAATTAGTATTAAAAAAACCCCTAAAATAGAATTTGATGAGGCTAGTTTGAATTAAAACTATGCCTTTAGATGTAATATTTAATATTTCTTTATAAAAAGGTGAAATCAAATTCATATAATAAAAACCTTTTTTTTCATCCTTCTCTTCAAAATCCATTACCATTGAAATCTTTTTAAAAATGTGTACTTGGTTGAGCACAAAAGGCGATACAAACATCAAAGTCGCTCATAAAGCATGCCGATATATAAATATATATTTTTTTTCATACAGCATTGTCGCTGACACACTTGATACAAAAATAAGTTCAATAATACCACCATAATGCTCGATGTGTATTGTGACCATGCACATTGTCACCAAAGTATTTTTCTTCTGTTCAACAATAAGACAAACTACTGTACAACGCTTTTTTTAGGAATCATCGAAAAACTGACATTAATTTTCAGCAGTACTATGAGAAATTATTCATGAAATAAGATTCATATGCTCGAATCTTACTCGTTCCAGTATTATTCAAACTGAATAAGGATACTTTTCATGTATATACATACCTACATAAAATTTAAAATATATTCTAGCGTAATTGACATTTGTAACACATTAAAAAATGTATTTTTTTGCATTTTAAAAACAATATCAGCTATTAAAAAAAAACTTTTCTGAAAGTTCCTTCTCTCACATGAAAAATTGTATTAAGTTTCAAAACAACCAAAGCCTTAAAGCTGCTCAGTTTCACCACATCTTCAAATATTGACACATATATTTATAGCATCCCTTGTCATAAATCAAGTCATTTCCTGTCAGCGAACTGTGTGCTGTTTTTGGCAGGAAATCAAAAGCACTCATGTCTGTGCTGGTAGCGGTTGATTAGTTTGAAAGATTCCCAAATACTTGACAATATTATAAAAATAGAAATTTTGTCATAAAATAAACTAAAAGAGTATATAGCATAAATTCGTACTTTAAGATGTCACATTAAAATCTTTTAAATAAAACAGAAGGAAACATAAAAAATTCACATTCCCTAATTTCCTAGGCAAAGTTTATTTTCCATTAAATTCCTTGTAATCGTAAGATTATAGGGACTAAAAACAGGCCATAACTTATTTACGTAAATTTATCAAAAAATGTTTCAGCTTAAAGAATATTAGATGATATCTGCAATATCATGAAAAGGTAATAAATAATATTACCATAAAATAATTGAAGAATCTATAAATTTTCAAACTTTAAATTGAATTTAATGCAAAACAATATAGTTCAAGTATTAAAATAAATCTATAATAATATTTGTTTTAAAATTACAATCAAAGTAATCTTATTAAATTTATCTAAGAAAAAAAATACATAAACAATTTGTTTTGATATAAAAATCATAAATTTATAAGTAAAAAGTTAAGAGAACTGTAAGCATACTTATCTTGTATTGCCAAAGAAATAAAAGTTTGATTTATGCAACATATGTATACACAGAAAAATGTATTGCAAAAAAGGATATTAAATGGTACCATTATATTACTCATACATATTACAGTTTTGCTCTAAAAACATTGGATATTTTATTCACATAATTTTTTTTTTGTGGAACTAAAAATACGTGCGTTTAATATATCGCAAAAATTTTTTAAACATAAGATGATTGTTATGTTGTTTACTACATATTAAAAAAATAAAAATTAAAAAATGAAGCTTAATACAATTTTCATGCAGGTATATAATATACATGTGAAAATTTTGCTATTTTTAGAAAATCTGCTATCCTGTCAACATTTTTGAACAGACGTGGGACAAACAAATGCCAAATTAATTATATTAAATATATCTAATTAAATATATGCATCTAATATATCTAATATTGTCATAATTTTATATTAAAAGAAATTTATTTGTTGAAGGTTAAGCATTGTCTATTTGCATTTCATTGATGCTTTACCAAATCGTCAGTAGACTTCAACCAAACTTTTGAAAAGTTAGAAACGCCATATCTTATGTACAGACTTTCAAAAGTGCGATTAAAGTCTACTGACGATTTGGTAAAGCACCAATGAAATGCAAATAGACAATGTCTAATCATCAACAAATCAATTCCATTTATATCTATTGTAATTTGTAGAGAAATTTGAAAAACTCGAAGGCCGTTTTTTTTTCTTAAGCGATTAATTTTGAATTTCTTAGAATTTCACCATTTTCGTCCAATGCTGGACGTAGCGTCGTGCATGGTTTAAAGTTTCAACTGCAGTCATTTTTGAAGTCTATTCTTTTCAAATATTGCAAATAGAAAATTTTAGTTTGGAAGATGTTTGAGTAAAATTTTATACACGAGCACTATTTTTGTAAAAATTTACCCATTTTTCGCTCTCATTTTAAAATTATGCATTTGATTTATTTTCAAAACTACATAAATTGAGATAAATAAGCAATTTTTGAAACGTTTGGCTATGCTATTACTGGGGATATTAACGAAATAGAGAATAAGGTCGAGGCCAAAGACTAAATATTTTAAATTCAAAGCTTAATATCTTTGCAAATTTTATAGGTATCTTAGTAAAATAAACTTTATTTTCTTTATCTATTTATAAACTTTACACCAAGTTTATATTGATTAAATTCGCAAATTTCAAAGAGACATATGTATCACCCTTTTTTCCAATTGGCATCATTGTGTATCACTTGGAAGATAGATAGTAAGACGATATTTATCGTCCACTGTTAGCAGAAACTTTCAGCTAGCATGATGACGAAAAATTTACCTAAGTCACAAGCCGCTTAGCAAGAAAAAAACCAGGTTTTATATTCTCTAAAACATGGCAAAAATCTCCAAAATTCCAAGAGATCCCCGACATTTCCCCGGAATACAACGGAGGTACTGAAAAACTCGAAACATACGCAGCATCAACACTGATTGAGCCATCCAGCCGCAATTTTACCTTCAACTTAAGACATCTTGCCAGAGGAGTCTCAAAATAAACAAGTTTACGTTACCAGTATTCGTTACACCCATGTTTTCATATTAATTTTTTTTAGTCGCCTCATCATTAAAACCATTGACGTACACTACATGCCATAGGGAACAACTTTCTTTCAAAAAGAATTTCGTTAACAACTCACACATTGTCATACAGACCTTATTTCATTTCATTTTAACATGTAATCGACCTTATTCTAAGACCCTTTATTAAAATAGAATAATATTTGGTATTAAAAGTTTTACATTAACAACACACATATATTTGATATGAGTCATTTTATGAAGAACTTCAGAAATAACATCATTACCTACATTATTATTTGATTTCTCTACGGAATTGAGAAATTTCAACTTTCTTAGTAATTTTTATTGAACTAACGTTCCATGTACATACATTTCGTCATATAAAATGAGAAAGAACTTATCATTATTTTTTACCTTTTTTATGAGTGATAAAAAACTTAATAAAAAACAAATTATTGTGATTATAAAAACGATTTATTTTTCTGGGTAGTATCATTAAAAAAAATCTGAATTAATGACACTATACTGAAAAAAAAAGTTTTTTATATCACAATAGTTTCCTTATTATAACGTTTTTTATCTCTTCTGAAAATACTTTACAAATGATCATCATTTTGCATTTTATATCACGATATGTATTTAAACATAAAATTAAATATATTGTTGGCTATATCATAAATGGTACACTCCATTTACTATTTTATGTTCAACAACTTCTATTTTAGTTTCTTTCATTACTTCATAGCTAAGCTGTTGACATTTCTTTGCAAGATATTCATAATGTCTCAAACAAAACAAAAGATTTAATTTCATTTAGTGCTTTTTGTTAATAATGAGAGAAGTGAAAACATGGTTCAGCACTTAAATTATGAGAATGTACATGTTCATGATTTAATATCAAAGAAACTATAGAGAATACAAACTTATTTTCGAGTTGATTGATGCTAAGTAAGAAAATTGTACGCAATTGATAGTCTTTTATTCTTTATATTGACTAAAAAAAACATAAGAAGAAAAATTAAATATTTACAATCTTATACAAGTATTTCATAGAATATTTATGCATTTTTTCAGATATCAGCATTCTGACCACGTGGTTTGAAGATAGTGTATCGTCCAATGATTCCACCAGCCCAAAAGAGAAAAAGGTTGAGCTTTTCCTTGTTGAGATGGGTATTTGAGCAAAGTGTGATTCGTCAGTAAACATAATAATGATCGATGAATTTCTTGAGCCATGTTTTTCAAAATCAATTTATTCAATCTGGAAATGTAAGTCTATTCGATATAAATTGCCAAGCCAAACTGAAGCAAAAAAACCGCCAGCTAGCTAATTCGGTTGTTTTATGATTTGACATAAAGTTTGATAATGATTTGATATCAAACGTTATCAAATAATTATCAAAACTTAATTCAAACTTGTGCTTGCTGGTTACATACACAAAATAAAACGTACTACTATAAAATATATTATCAGTGATGTGCGGAAATGAGTGAGTAAAAAAATTCAAATTCACGATATTTTTCACATGTTTCTTGCTTTTCTAACTTTCTTCGTACAACAAATATATGCAAAAAACAAAATTTTATGAAAAATATTACTGTGAAACTCTGAGCAATATGAAGAGTTCAATGTGCTGTTTGCAAAGATTGCTTACTCGTTTTGGGACTTTGTATCATGAGCACAACGTTAACCTTGAGACTTTGGTGTTTGAAATTAAAATTCTTTCTTTTACTTGCCATTTTCTTTAGATTTCAAATAAAAAAACTTTTTCAAACTTGTCTTTCCATTATGATGATCGAAATCTTATACGGGGAAGCCTTAGTAGTGTAAAAAAAAATAAAAGTTATCAAATTTTTACAAGTTTATATAAGTGTAAAAATATTGCGCCAATCATAGAAATTGTTTTCAACAAAATATTTTATTGAGCTAATTTTTTTTCAGCATTAAAGTACGGTCAGACGAAGTAAAAATATTTGAAGAAGATTTTATGATTTTTATGGTGGCGTAAACAGTAATCGATAAAGAAAACAAAACACCAACTTTTGGAATTTGTCTCTGTCTGTCCGTCTGTCCTTAGATCTGAACATGCATCATGCAAAAACCCCTTATGAAATTTGATATGAAGGTACTTTAGAGCACTGGTTCAAACTTCCCATACTTTTTACGTCGATAAAATATCAAATTTCTAGCTTAAAATAGAAAAAATCGAAAATAAGCAATTTTGCTAAAAAGTTGCTGTGAAAAATGTCATCAATAAAAGTGACATCGCATTGATGTACAATGTATGACACGTTGTTTTCATATTGATGACAGTTAGTCGCATCAACATAAAAAATAGGGATGATTATATTAACTTTGTTCTGTCAAATATTAGGTCAAGACCAGCGTCAAAAATAATAATAAATAAATTAAACATATTTATTTGCTGTGGGTCAAATTAATCTATATTTCTACATTTCATTGTTCATCAGTAGATCTTTAAATAATATGTTGTTGAACACTTCCTTTGCAATAACCTTTCCAATCAATATAAAATCTTGGTAGTGGTTTTTCAAACAATTCTATATATAAAACGGAGTATATATAAGGCAACAAATGAAGCCACGAGTGGTTGTTTTGTTTGTTCAGTATGAAAAGGTCTAACTACAACCTCAGTACATTTTGTGGACAATAGAAAATATTTTCATGTCTCAGGCTACATTTAGGCAGCAGCAATTTGAATGAACAACAAAGCTACATGGTTAACAACATTCAAAGCATTATTTATCTAACATGAAAAAATGTTTACACAATTGATTCTAATAAAAAAAAGAATGTGCTTCTAGAAATACAAAGGATAGAATATTGTAAACAATCTAACAAAAGAAAAAACAAAATACTCATGTTGTAGAAACATACTAAATATGAATTCAATGATATGAAGTCAACATAGTTATACGAATAAACCAAAAACCCCTTTAAATAATAAATGACTGGCTTTAGTCTCTTCTGGACGATAGTCGGGAAAAAGTTTGCAGTTCACAAAACCAAATATTTACAATCGTTATATGTACACTCCAACTTTTTACTCGCTAAACATGTAAAATAAAACCCTTGATTCCACCAGTCATGGGACAAGTGCATACAGAATATAATCAGCACAAATATGCCGCAAACTGTTTTTGTTGTTGCCGATCAGCATAATACAAATTGAAGTTGGTTGAGCACTGATCACTTTGCATTCCCTTAATAACCATATAATAGTCGCGTTCATGCGAAATGAAAATGTTGAATGGTCATAGCACTGTTGTTATAAATATTAAATTATAACAAAAAGGATTTAATAATTCCAATGATTTTCATTCGGGATAAAATGTAGAACAGGCCTGATAATAAATTTCTTGTTAAAGTTGAACCAATAACAAAAATGTAATAATTAAAATTGAAATTTTCAATATATTAAAATTCGTAGAAATTTTATTTTTGATTACACGAGTATCTTCCGTTACTAATTTATTCATATTGTTTTCACATCTTTGTGACATCCGCAGTAGAAAGTGTTTGCAGAGAAAGTATATGTCATATAATTTTAATTCGTTTTGCTTTCTTGATGTTTCCGTTTCCGTTTGTTATTTTTTGAATTTTTTTATGACCAACTCCCCTAAGCCGCTTCTGTTATCACTGGGTGTTAAGCTGTCATTCTCATGAATTGTGTTACTTTTTTTAATGTTATTATTATTATTATTTCTTTTGTCATTGGTATTACCTTATGCACTCACACCATAAGTATTGAAATTGTACATATAAAAAAGTTTATAAAAGTGGTGTGTAAAAAAATAAGTCTTATTTGTAAGCATATATTTACATTAGAGTGAGTGACTTTGAAAATTTAACTTTGGATTTTCGTCTTCATCTAAAACTAATACGGTGGCAATTTGAGTTAAATTGGATAACTATAAGCCGTGTCCCATTGAGGTCAAAGTTTAAACTTTTCAAAATTCAGCCGTTTTTCAACAGTTGATTAGAAAAATCCCCAAAGGCCATATGCACCATCAGACTCAGTCGTTTTTAACAGCTATGCCTCCTGTAGTAATTAGACAGACCCTTCTTGTAAATTAGTTGAAGAAAAACCAATATAATATATAAATATTTCCGAAACATGTGTTATTTTTTTATGTGAAACTGATGCCACACCGCTGCAGACTTTTGTTTGCGATTTTTTCAAGTCGAATAGGATTCTGTCAGATATCTTTTTGACATAATCGTACGATTGTGTAGGGTAGTCAATCATGGCCTTACACCGATTCTGCTGAAAATCGTCGGGTGTGTTGTTTTTAATATTCAAAATTATATTCATACAGTTTTTGTAATTCATTTTTTTGTGTTAGTTATGTGGGTCAAAATGACACATTTTTCCTCACAGACATTCGCAAATTAGTTTTGCACAAAATTTTGAAAATAATTACCAAAAAACTTTGAAAAATGATTTATGAACGGAAACATTAACAGGTTTTGATTGGGGCATTTTTGGACTTAAAGCATGGATCGGATAATGTTTTCGTTCATTAAGTAATTTTACAAGTACTTTAGCAAAAATAAAATGAAATATATTTTAAAAGATAAAATACAAATATTATGTGATTTAAAAATAAAATTAGGATACAATTAAACTTACTGAAAGCAACGAACTTCTGTAACGACATATAAAAGGCATCTGTCACTTTTATATGCCATAGGCTCTAGTTCTAAGTTTAAGGTACGGTACAAATATTTTTGATTTGAAAAAAATCTGCTTGCTCTGCGAGGGTATTTTGTTAACACCAAGGATCTTTGCAGCAGTCGAACCTCCGACCCCCCAGTTAATAGTCTAGCACAATATCCACTACACTACGGGCTAATCAATAGTTTAAAACAATTTAATATTTATTTAAAATGTGTTGTGACATAATAGTAGTATTTATAAAAAAAGTATAAATTTTAAAATTAGTTTCAAAATGAATACTTATGAATATGTGCAATTTAAATATATTTTATCTACAAACTTAGAAAAATTAAATTTTTTTTATAAAATGCTTTATCGTGCTTTGAGTTGATTTACTTTCTTACAAACCTTGAGATAATATGAAAAAAATTTTAATTTTAGTATTTAATTTTAGTTAAAAGCATTCCTGTTCTCATAAAAAGAAAAATATCTTTTAATATCTAACATTTTGTTGTTCAACTAAATGAAGCTGGTAAAATATACAAAGAAACATTTTCAGTCTGTGTAATGAGTTGGTGTTCGGGTGTTGCAAGCAGATTGTTAATAAAAATTAATAAAAAAATTTATATGTGGATGATTCTCATTTACAATGCTTCATGTGTGTTTGTTGAAAGTTTAGCAAAATATTTCTACTAAAATTTTCAGTTTTTTCTTTGGGCATTAAGAAACTATAAACTTGTCAAAGCACGAGATAAAATTTTTAACGGTTTCAAAATATCAGTATTTGCTTTTATTATTATACATAACAAATATTTTCAAAAATAATAGATACTATAGATTTTTCAATTAATTGAAATTATTTAAAATTTTTATTTTAAAGAAAATATTATAAAAATTTTTATTTGACAATATTTCTTTACTCATTTCTTTAGCTTTTTCAGGACAATAAGCAAATAATGACAATTAGTTACAAAGAATAACTATTGAACAAAAATGTTTTTTTTATAAGTCATTAACTCAAAAAACGCATGTGTTTAGTTAAGGCCCAAATTCACAGTCATTAGTTAGCTAATGACAATAGTTTAGCCCATGATATTTTATTCACACTTCTTTGTTTACCATTAGTTAAACCGTCAAATGCCATTGGCTAACAATTAGTTAGATGCTTTGGAACATGGTGCAATAAATATACAGGTGACAGCATAACGTTAGCTGATTATTTTTTGTTCTGGTAGTTTTGTACATAATCAACGTCTAGCACGTGTATTTTTTGACAAGCATTATCTAGTTTTTTGTTGTATCTGTTGGACCTGCATACTTATTACACCATGTTTTGGAAATTATTACATGCTTATAGCATACTTTTAGGAGCGACAATATATATTTGCTCCATTTGCTTTGTGTGCTTAAAAATGTTTAAATTGCCGCCTTAAGATGTGAAATATTCTTGATTTCTTTATTTTTGCTTGTTTATTTATAGTTGATAGGGTTACCAGTCTTTACCCATATTAAAAATTTTAGTTAAACAATACACTGTAAATATGAAGTTTTAGCTAAACAATAGTTATCATTTTAGTTTACTAATAATTAACTAATGACTGTAAATTTGGGCCTAAGTCACTATTGTGGTGCATGTTTGATATGCATCCATCTATACATATACATATATAAATGATACCACTAATGCCAAAGAGATATAAATATACATGTATATAATTTTGAGTAAAGTGTGGGTCTTTGAAAGTGCAGAAATTCGTTAGTATTAGAAATTCGTTTATTATAAAATTTGTCTCAGCTTTGTTGGTATCTATATATGTATGTATATATATGCTCTACAGATAAGATTGGACCACGGGGTCCATTTTAGCTGAAATGGAGTAGTTAACACATGGTCCTATGTAATGCAGTTATGGACCATGTCATTTGCAAACAATAGCTTCTAGCTAACCGACAAGTGTTTGCGTTTTAACGACTGCAATCGTTAAAACACAAACACTTGAGTGCTCGATCGAATAGTGACATAGAGTAGTTTTAAGACTAGTCCGATGTAGTGCAGACGTGGACCATGTCATTTGCAAACAAGAGTTTGTAGTTAAGCGATAATTGCTCGTATCTTAACAATTTCAGCACGAACACTTGAATGCTCCATCAAGTAGTGACATGGAGTAGTTCTGAGACTACTACGATGTAGTGCAAAGTTGGGTTATATGGCCCAGCCCTAAGACATCGTATTGTTAAATCGACCATGTTTTCTCCATACATTTGGGTTACTTTTGGACTAGTCCTTTATGGAGTTTACTTTACATGCGTGTATGAAGTGGTCGCGTTATCCGCAGGGTGCGTATGAACATTGTGCACGTACTACATATATATGTCTATTAAAATGTCCGATTATTTTAACACGAAATTGTGTGTACATACATAAGTAAAATTTTTTTATTATTGAATTAAAATCAAACATTTGAAATTTTCATAGTCATTGTACGATATTTTGATTTTAATGAGAGAAATATTCGACGCAAATTCAAAAGAAAATAAAGACGATGCTTTTAAATATTTCGTTATTTTTCCTGAAGCTCTTATTACATATGCTGATACAGCCACTGATTTTATAATGAACAGGTTTTATGTTTTTCTTTTTTTTTCTCGATAATTTGCCTAAAATATTCAGCATAAATGTTACCTCTTCGTTACCATTTTTATACTTGGTAGTTACATATGCTCCTAATGACATATTTACGTTGTCGTCTGTTATGTTATCAAATTGTCTAGACATATTAACGCAAATGGTAACAAAATATGTTACAAATACAATATTAAGCATTATCAGTTTAGTTTTTAATAAATATAAATAAGGAATGGGACAATAAGCAAACAGTATTTGTTTTTTATTAATAACAAAATCAAATTAAAGTTTATATGAACAAAAATATTTGTAAAATTGTTTCGAGGAAAAAAATAGTTTTATGGTGGGTGGGTTATAGTGAAACTTTACTCAAGATATATTTTCAATAAGAACTAGCCTCATGAAATCTGGTTTTATAAGATTTTTTAGTACTATTTATGAATAATTAGGAAATTAACCCCTAAATACTTTTTAAGTTTTGACTGATTTCTTGTGTTAAAGTTGATTACAGATCTTTAATATCTTTAAAGACCTATAGTAAGAATATATTACATATGCTTAGTAAATATTAGGGACCCAAAGCCGTTCTAGCGGAAAGTTAGAGTGTTAAAATGTTCCACAAAAACGCTCCTCATGGGTGGTCTTTTCATAAAAGTGCTAAGATAAGTGTATACCTTAAACATTAGGTTACAAGACTTCTTATGCCTATTTACTATAACAGTACACAGAAAAAATTATCACCAAAAAATTTTCAAACAAAAGTTTGTCTAAAAATAAGTTTCATTTTCAGTAAATGTTCTTTACTAATTCAATGAATTTTTTGTTTGATTTTTTTATTTAGGACGCCAACACCAAAAACAACAAGAAAAACTGTGACGTAAAAAGACAACCCCGATGACGACATAAACACAAATAACAACAATAACAACAACAACAACAATGATATCAAAAGGAATGCGATTATACCAAATTAGTTTACTGAAGATTTTTGAGCGAATCAATTCGTTAATGTCGTTGCATTAATTCTCATTAATTTTTTTAGAATCGTTAGATAAACATTCAGACTTGAACACGTTTAACAAAGTGAAATTTCATAAATGCTTAATGGAAGATAATGATGATGACCCAGACAAAAATTTTGTTTGATATATTACAAAAAATCCAGCATATATTTTTGTTTGATTAACTAAACTATTTTGTATAATATTTGTTAGTATTTTTAGACTAATTTTTTTATAAATTCAGACAAAACTATCCAGTAAATATTTTTGTTTGATATATTAAATGGTTTTGTTTATAATTTGTAAATATTTTTAGACAAATTGTTTTATAGATTCAAACAATTTTCAATGAAATTGTTGAAATATATTTGTCTATATTTACAGATTTGTTTGTAGGTCCGTTCCTAGACAAAATATTTACTATTTAATTGAATTCCTTTATAAAAAATTAAATTTAGTTTTTTCTATAATAAATCCTATATGTTAACTTTCAAAACAGCGCTAAATTGTATTATATTTATTTTATTTTTTGTGCCATCTACCAGAATCAGAAACATGTTATATTTTGTACAGTGGAATTACTTTTCTCTTACTCGTGAGAAACTATAATATCTAACGATTCATCTAAAGTACTTTAAATCAATCAAGTTGGCATAAATGATTTTATAGCCCTAAAGTGCTTTTGATGGAAGTTGCTCTGGAGCAGTAACTTTTATGAAAGTTTATGTTATGTTAGCTTTCTTTTCATTTACGCTAATAAATGGCTGCTTTTAAATTAATTATATTATATTATCACGTCGCATGTAATTAGATTTTTATTTTCCTGAGTATTTGTCAGTATAAAAGCTAAAATGCGGGATATATAAAGATCTAACAGACAAAATTATTCGTAAACAGAAAAAATGGTTTTGATTTTAGTTTGCACAACGTGCTACAGAAAAATCTAAAGCAAATATGACGTCATGAAAGGTAATTAATTTATTTACCTTTATACTTGTCAGTACAGGTGTAAAATAATAAAGTTTTACAGCAGTGGTGGCCATGCTCTCAATTTCCTGTGCTGGCGAGCTTAGGCTGTTTTATTTTTTACCAGCAGTAACACACGTACACTATGTGTGAGACTCACAGCCGCGAAGCACATACACAAACAAAGAATAAGATAGTGTATGTTTGGCCACCACTGTTCTACAGTAATAAGAAAGAGTTTGACATGTGGTAATAAAGAAATATAATAATAAGAAAAATATTAATTGATTCCAACTGCAGCGTAGAATATAATAACATGCTGTTTTCAAATAAATTTGTTCTTGCACGGAAATATTTCTTATTCAATTTCTATAATTTTGTGAAATAAATGTTAAAAATGTTAAGTAATACAAATACTGTTATTTATACATATATAAAAACTTACATATGTGTGTATATTATTGTATAATAACTACTTGAGTTGTGCTAAAAAAAGGACTTGCTTCCACTGAACAGCAGACTGTTATCTATTCAATTACGCCACAAAAATTATTGTCGTTTAGCTACACGCAGCGCATGTTTGTTAAAAAATGTTCTGCATAATAAAATCGCCAATTTAACTGTTAATATTTCTAAACGATTTGATTGTTATTAAAGCAGCCGTTAGCACTTCCTTTGGCGGCCCTACTCAGCTGGTGAAATTCTATCGTTTTGGACTGTTGGCCAATATACTGTCATTCCATAAAAAGGTAAAGGCTCGTAAAGATGAAAATTACCACCCAATTTCAATATGTTCTTTCTATCTTGGGAAGTACTTGGACTCCAGTAGCTTACTCGGAGTACAGCTTACGAATGGCTTTCCTTTCGGAAAAATTTTCTCTTTTTCTCCGTTTGATGGTGAGGCATGACACATTTTTATCAAAACTTTTTATTTTATTTATATCGAGCTTTCTCAGGGTCGCTCTATACGAGTTGTTATCTCAACATCTTCTTTTTCTTCTTTGTTTTTCAAAATGACCTTCTCTGCCAAACAATCAGTTCTATCCAGCCCTACTCTCTTTTATATTCATTCGGTAATAGACCAATCCTGTCGGAGATTGAGCATATAAGGAAATATATGAATGATGCACCTAATCACGATCTTATAACAATCTCTGAAAAAGGTATTAAAATTATGCTCGAAAGGGCCAATGCTGATGTATGCTCACACATAGACATATGACCAAACCTGCTGCTCCAACTGTAATTATGAATGATATGGATAGTAGGGAATCAGAACCTCTTGATTTTCTTTGTAAGAAAACCCAATATGACGGTAAATTGATTGATCATACATATCTAGCCTCAAAAGAAGCACTCAGGTGACTGGGTCTTTTAAGATGGTATATAAGATAGTTCACACCATCAGATCTCCTTAATATTTATACCACTTATATCCGACCGTTAATTGTTTACTACTCTTATTTATGGGCCGGCGCTTCAAAATCTATTGTCTTGTTGGAGTATCAACACAATATGGGCTCTGTTTCTCAGTTTTATCGTTACTACATAGGAATGTGTTCAAATAAAATAGCGACTTTTATTTAATTCTAGTGAAAATAATAAACATAAATCAACATCGAGTATTAAAACTGATTTTAGTTCGAGCATCGCTAGAAACAAAAGTTACTTTTTCGTTTACTTTTATTATCTATTTAATTACATTAAGAAAAACAGAAAAAAATATAAGCATATCATGCTTCTTTGAAGAAAACATCCGTTTCCGCAGGATTGTTTACCGATGAACTTTAGTGCAACCCTCACCTAACATAGACTCCCAGCAAATAACATTACGTTTCTGAAAGCAGTAAGAGAATGCATGCCTCCCACATGCGATGTTTTAACGCGCTTCCGAGGGCGCTCAAAAAGAAGGCAGAGATCATCGGGTACATAGAGGCGAAGCTGAAACGTAAAACCCTAAACCTTCTGTCAAAAACTTAAGTCTAAGAATGTATTACAAAATTTGTTTAAAACAGTGGCAAGAAATTAATTCAAACTAAAAAATTATTGTGCGTGTAAAAAATTGCAAATTAATTGATATTCAAGTGCAAAATTTATGCTCTCCCAAGTGTGTTGAAATGAAAAAAAATACGTTTTCACTCATCTAAGTTGAAATCACTGTACTCGTATGTGTTAAGAGAGCTATCATTATTTTATTGACAGTACGATAGTTTGCTATCTATTTTATCAATGACAGAGATCGCTCGGTGTTCATTGGATGGCGCAATAAGATGAAGAGACATGATTGTAGCCCATTTTTTAGGCTTCGAAAAAAACGCTTTTAATTTCAAAAACAAGAGCTCCCAAGTAGGACATCGCGAATAAAAATCATACCTTCTCGAAGCGCTTTTCGAAGCCAGATAAATAATAACAGCCAGAATTTTTCACTTAGAGACCTCCCGAAGTAGTACTTATTTGCTGGGCTGCTACTATTGACTGCTCTTATTTAATTAAAAGTGAAACTTTCAAAATATTTTGTTATGCTTCTATTAATCAATACTATTGACGCAACCACCGCTAACGTTTCACCCGGCATGACATGCAAAAATAAAATAAAGTTTTTGTGTGTTTGTATTCATTTCAGCCTCTACATGTGTATAAATGTTAGTATCACCAACATACCGACTATCACCATCGGCCATACAGCAGCTTTACTTCCTATATCCTCATTGTAAATACATGTACGTGCTGCTGTATGGAGTCCATTTCAATATATTTGAAAATGTTCAAAGTGAAAAATTTTCTACAGTCATTGTTTGTGGCATAAATACATGTTTCGTTTAAAAAAGAAAAATTGTTTTTTTCTTTGATAAAAAAAACTAAACTAATAATATTAAATGAGAAAAGCTTATAAGGCCAACAATGTTGTTGTTAATCATTAAAAAGAAAAATATAATAAAAAATGTTTACTCCAGCATTATGACTGGCATCATCCTTTTGTCTAATGCTTTTAAAGATTTACTTTCATTTTACTTTGCACTAATTTTTCTGAAGAGATGGAAAAAAGTACGTACTTAAGTCCTGTTTATATTATAATGTGAAATAAATAAATACTTTGTTACGCAATTAAAAACTACCAAAATTCTTAAAATTTTTTTTTTTTGAATAATTATTAATTTTTAAATTATTACATTTTATTATGGGGCATTTACATTGCCTCGAAATCTAGTAGATTTGATTTGAAATATTTATCAAAATCTATCGTTTACACCAAGTTGTTTGACCTAAACTTTTCTTAAACTATAACCCAACATATCAAAAATTATTCAATTCACACACATTTTTTACAGCAAAATCATTTAGGGTCATTATTACAGCTTGGCAATAGTTATAGGCAGGATTTTGTCGGAAGGATAAGCACTTTATCTCTATTATAACTTTACTTTTACCGAAAGTCAGCGGTAAGCTAAAGGCAAGTTCGTCCTACCTGGTAGGTTAAAGTAAATTTGTAAAAATGGCAAACTGATCATCCGTCCGACAAAATCCTAACTTCAACTACTTTCAAGTTGTAATAATGGCCCTTATAGGGTATTTAGTATTAAGATAAATATAAAACTACTAAATTTTGAGTAGAGTGATAATGTAGATTTCGTTTTGTATGGTAAATCTAGCAGAAAACAACAAGAAGTACACCCAAAGTTCAAACTGCATCCGCACCTGTTTCGGGGAAATGTAAATGCACTATTAGTCTGTAATACGACTGACTATTTTACGCCTTTATTCTTAAATATTAGTTATGAAAAAGGGCACTGTTTGGGGTTGATATAAAATAATTTCGGTGTACGCAGGATCTAATTGAGTTGGATTTGCATATAGAAAGCTCTTTAAAAAATCATCCTGACTTACAAAAGAAAAAGAAAAAATATTTGCATAAAAGCAAAACTTCAGCGAACCATCATCTATATTTTGTTAGCTTTTGTTGCCATTAATTAAAACGAAACGTATGTTTGTGTGCGTGTGCATTAATGAATTCATCTGTATATCAAATATGCTGACAAGCACGAATTTGGAAGCTCAGTCCCACTTACGCATAACTTTGGAAGACTTCCAAAAAAGAAATACAAACAAGTTTGTATGTGTGATGTAACACATTTTAAACCTTGCAAGTGAATTTAAGATCGTCAGTATTTCAGTATACTTTTATTTCAGAATTTTTTTTTTGCATCGCAGTTATTCAATATAAAAAAAAACTAGTTTTTTGATGTATAGAACAGTATTATTATGTTTTACTGTGCAGAAATTCTCGTACATATTTTTTGAAATATTTAGATTAAAAACTAGAGCATACACAGAGAAAAGTAAAAACAAGATTCAATTACGAAAGCCGTTGATTCAATTAAAGAATTAATTAGATGTCATCCAATCATGAAAATTTTAGTATTGCATAGACAGTTAAAATGTTAATATTTTTCGATTTCTTTTGTTAAAAAAATATAATATTAATGAAAAAATTAATTGAAATTTTTACCAACAAAAAACATTTAATATTTTAATATTTATTTATAGTCGCACTATTACTTATTTAGTAAAATATTAATTGAGGGGGAAAGAAAGCCTGCCTGTGTAGTAAGGTTTAGTAAGAAAATAAAAAAACATCATTGATCACTGAGTTCATGTTTAAGAATCTAATTTATATATATAAAAGTTTGCTACAATATCTTTAGCTTTTACATGATATTCTTGGTTAAAGGCTCCCTGACGGTCTGCATTTAGCCCCATTCAAATGCTAATTGGAACTAACTGGTTAGTACCCCTCAGAGATCAATGTAACTGTATTTTTATAAAACAAAATTGTTCTGAATAAGTAAAATACTAATTTTTGGATATCACTAAAAAAACATTTTTACAAAACAATGTCGCGTACTCTGAAAAATTATACGCTTTTCAAGAATTAACATTTTTTCCCCGAAGTTGACCAGAAAACGCATCGATCATAATATGAGTAGTTGACAAGAAAGTGGACCTCTTTGGCTGAGGCAATGCAAAACTTTACCGAAATTTCTTAAAGAACTCTGTTCAAGATTGAAGTAATTTTCTGGGAAAATTCGAAAGGAAATCTACATATTTCTGAACAGCTTCGGAAAAATGTCTGACAAAGCATTAAAAAGCTCCAATTTGTTTGATAGAATGTCAGAGTTAAAATTATAAATTTAGCATATATTTCCTATAAAACTCGCACTTAGAATCAAAGCATTTCAATATTTCTACGGCTCTTCTTTTGCCATGTTTATGGCATTTCTAAAACTAAAATCAGAAGTGAAGGATACAAATGGCATGTCATAGGTCAGAAAATGTGCAGAATAGTCTGTTGAATATCTTTAAGGAAGTAAAATAGCAGTCCGATTATCTGCAGACTCGGTTGATTGTCTGATAGGCTTTCAGATTTTTTTGAAGTCAGACATTTCAGCAAAAAATTTTCCCAGGAAAACATAATGGATGGGAAAAAAGTATAATGATATATCGATATTTTGTCAAAAACATAACGATATATAACGTCGATTGTTTTAATTGCAATGTATCGATATATCGATTTATTATTTTTTTGCAAAAAATATCGACAGCATCAAATTCGATATTTTTAACTTTGGTTTCGCTTTTCGCTTTTTTTAATTGCGATGTAGTCTGTATCAAATAAAATATTACCAACAAATCTTTTGTGTTAAATTTTCCGAAAAAATGCGCTTTTAATTGATACAAACCTTTTTATCAAATCGATTTTGGATATTCATTTAGCTTTTAGGACTTAGAAAACTGCGCTGCATGCAATAAGTTTTATCTAAATCGGTTAAGTGATTCCATATATCTATAAATTTTCAAGGACGTTGAGCTTAAAATTAGCGTAAAGTTCGTAAAATTCTCGCCAAAGTCAACAGCTTTTTTCAAAAATTCTTTTGTAAAGTTGAAATTTTTGCTGATTAAGAAACTTTCTGGGAGATAAGTTTTTTTTAGAGAAGTAACACAATTAGACAATTAATTCCTACTAGTTAATTAATTCATGTTAAAAATTCTTTTTTGGAAAGGGATAGTGTAGAGAGAACAGGTCGTGAAGTGGGAAAGAGATAGAATGCTTAATTCATTTACAACGCTGCTATTGGGAGTTTTTTGCAGAGCAGTGTCGCAAGCCCCTCTGGTGTCATGTAGAGGCATTGAGTTGTTTAAGCTGTGTAGTTATTTTTATTAGTTCTTTTACTTCGCCGACGGTCTGCTACAATACCAACGAAGGAGGGTGCTGTGAAGTGCATTAGGATATGTTATTATTGATCGCTGCCGGTACTGCAAAGGTGATCAGTGGTAAGCCTTTATCACTTTAACAGTCCAACAACAACCAACACAATAACACATTAATGCACATGAGAAAAATGCATGATGTTATTGGCTTGCCTGAAACTAGTCTTGAACTCAAGACCTCAGGTTTTGTGGTCAAATGCACTAACTACTCAGCCAACAGCCACCTCAAGTTTGGATTTATTCACTTAGTGGCTAATAAAATCAAAAGTTCACCCGTGTAATATATGGCTTATTATATTCGTAAGACACCTGTCCTTAAGAACAATTGTTAAAAGTTAAGATTTTTGGGGTTTTAAATTTTTTATAAGTTCTTAGAAAAAATTTTTTAATCTGCATGAAAAAAAAATATTTTTTTCCAATTATAAAATGTAAATAAATCCAAAAACGTTGACCAAATCAAAAATTTATGTCCACATATTTTGAAGGCAATTTTGTCATACAGCTTTTGACTTTTTTTATCCAAATGCATGCCGTTCTCGATATACCTAGTGAAAATATTAGACAGGCCCATTAAACAAATCTGTGGGCGGTAGAAAAAAAACTGAGGAAACAGTATTTTTAAGCACATTAAGCTAAACAAAATAGCAACATTTCTATATTGTTGTTTTGTTTAAATTTTATTTTTTTGTTGGCCTGTGTTATTTTTATATGAACTCTTTACTATTTCTGAAATCTTAACTTAGGCGAAGAACCTTAAATTTGAATAGCTAGCTCGGATGAGTCCTATTTCTTAGTTGTTTTAAAGTTTTTTTTTTAATTTGCGCAAATTTGTCATGATTAAAGTTCTCTTAACTGGGAGATATGTAAACTTTAATATCTAAATTGATAAATCGAATGCAATAGCACAAAACACTGCACTGTAGGTGCTAATGACTTAGCAGCACAGAAAATCAAATTTCCTACCTTACCTTTTTTAGCTTTACCTGTCTCATATAAAATAAATATTTTCATTTTTAATACAGAATGCTTGAACCTGACCAAAATCATTCATTAAAATTAATAAGATATTCTTAATACATACACAGTTTTTTGTTCAACTTAAAAAAATAATTATCTGCTGCTTCTGTTGTTTTCACACGATAAAAAGTTTGTTTATTTTTTTTAATTTTTTTGCTGAGACTTTAAGCTGAATTATCGTGTATTGAAAAAAAATTACAAATATTTTTAACTTGCATTAAACAATGTGTTCAGAAAAAATGTTACCAATTGCCTTTGAAAGTATTACAGCGAAATATAAAAACCAAGAAAAAATGTATTAAAAAGTTAAGCTATAAGCAGCAACAAAAATTCATATCAACAACTACTGCGATTTTGTACAACAGAGATGGAAATTATGATATCATTTTACTCAGTTTGGTACTTTTTGAAGGGTACTTTTTAAACGGTGCGTGATATATAAAAAGTAATAAAAAATTCGTAACTTCTAAACCGAAAATAAACTGTTATGCATAGAAGAAGTCATAAACTTTTTGAATATTATAATAGAGCGTAAATCAAAAAGGCGTAAAATTTTACAACCCTGTGTGTAAAAATTCTTTTAGGACTTGTAAGTTTTTATAAATGTTCATCGATTTTAATGAAATATACTATCAATAAAAAAAAAAATAAAATCCTATTTATCTAATTATCTGAAAGTAGTTATCTATTAAACAGCTTTTAAGTTAAAATATGTTTGTATATGAAAAAAAGTTTTTGGCGCCTAAACTTATAAGTCAACAATTAATGAGTGGAGAAAGTACTTGTCTTTAAATTTGATATACCACAGGTTCGTATCCCAAGCTGGATAAAAAAACAAAGTGTGAAAAAATATAAATAAATAGTGTCTATAAAAAAATTATTTTATTTTGTTTATTTTAGGGATGTGCAATTAATCGACTAATGAAATTTTTTGAATAATTAAAATTTAGATAAATCAATTAATCGATTAAGCATGAATCCTGATTTATAAAAATATTCATTGATCAAATAATTCTAAATTTGATTATTCAAAATGAGGATTAATTGATTAATCGTGATTTTGAATACTACATATTTTGAATAATTGAACAATTTGTGTTTTTGAATTTTGTCTTGTGTTTTTTTTTTATGTTATGCTATGTTTGTATTTCATTAATGTTTGTATTTCATTAATTTTACAACAAATCAAATAATATCATTTTGTATGAAAATTTTCTGTGTTCTTAATTTGAATAAAATTATTCAAAACTAAAATTATTTGATTAATGAGCATTTTGATTGTTAAAGATTCTTGATTAATTGGTTAATCAAAAGATTTGATTAATAGGTTAATCGCATATCCCTAGTTTATTGACTGCATACTTTTTTTAGCATCAAGAAAGTCATATAATAACTAGTTAATTGCTGCGACGTTGCAAGTATATTTGTAAGGGATATCCCTTATATAAGTAGTTACGATCTAAGTCTTCACATACTCTTTTGCCTACCAGTCAGTAAATCGTTTGGCTTTGTGTTTGTTGAGCAAGAGTCAACATATCGGGCATCACAAAAGCAAACTTTACTATACTCGTAATGAAAAGAAACAACAAGCCACAAGATGCATGTACATACATAAATATACAAATATATGTCCGTTAAATAAATAGTTTTGTGACCAAACTTACTTTGCTTGTATAGTTAAATTTTGATTAAAAATTAATATCTAAAATTATTTATTTCTCTCGCATTTGATTTTTTTCACACTTTAGTTTATATATTTCAACTTTAATGTTTCCATATTAAATCATCATTGAACGAACAATCGTACATTATAATTAAATGTTAAGCAAAAATAAAAAAAAATCATACAATAAATTTATATTTATTTACGCAACTGAAAATATTAATTTTGCTGTACGTGTTGCATTGTATTGTTTGTACAATATTTGATTTTTCATCTCATTGTATGTTGTTTGCCTTGCTGTTTGCGTTTTAATTATTAAGTTTTTTATTTACTTTTAATTGCGTTTCTTTTTAAATATATTGTATTTAATAATTATTATAATTTTTTACAAAGAAGTTAAGCAACAATTTTATACGTCTTTAGTTTTTTAATGTATTTTTGAGACAAACTTTAATATTTTAATGATTAGAAAAATTTTAATATGGAAAAAATTCGTTACAACTTGAAATTAATTGTAATTTAATGCATACATATGTAATTTGAATAAAAAAGTTTTGTAATGTTAGCAAAAACATAACTTTATTTCATAAATATTTTTGACATTGACAAAACTGAGATGCTAGAATTCAGCTTAAGCATTTCTTTGTTGAAAGTGTTTTTCTTTATCTCAGAAAAATCTCATTTTTGGGACAATTTATTTCCTCCAAATCCCACTTTGTGTCACTTTTGGAAAATATATGAGGGGCTTAAAAGCAAAGGGGTTAAAGTGCAAAAAAGAAATTTCGGAGAAATTAAGCTTCAAATTTTTTGTTCCCTTGCATTTTTATACATAATATTTTTGGTTTTTAATACATACCGCCTCTTGAGGTCATCGTAGAGGTTTGAATTTTTGTAGAGAAATATATATTGGTATTAAGTGTTAATATAACAAAATTTTTTTAGTTTTGGCACTTGTACCCCTTTACTTTCCACCCCTTTTATATACAAAAATCTATATATAAAAGCGTACATTTGTTATCAACTAGGCGTATGAGTGATATTTGAAAAATTTTCCCAATTTGCTGATACACAACTTTTAAACACATTTTTTTATCGCATAGTAAAAAAACATAAAAATATTTAAACAGAAAAGTTTGCAAATTTTAATGCCAGAAAACCATTCGTTTGAAATTTACTATTCAGTTTTTTGTCTGATTTAGAAAAGTTTCATTGTGAGTTCTAATTTAAAACAGTGTAATTTACAGTTTTTAGTTTAACAAAAATCTTTCACTGACCTGTTTTCAGTAAAAAATTTATTTGAATTTTCAAACACTATTACTGATTTTTAAATAATATTTTTCGACAAGTATGGAATACAACAAATTGTTAATCTTTTTCTTTAGTAAAAGAAATTTGTAAATTTCGGAGTTCGATTATAACGAGCAACGGTTGTAACGAATTAGCACGTGCAACGAATAAATTATCTGTTCCCAACAGTTTTGCATTAAGATATCATAGAAATTTGTATTTCTATAGGGAACTCTCTTTATAGTAAATTTTGTCTTATAACGAACTGTTTTTTAAGTCCCACAAATAAAATTACATGGAAATTTATACTTGCTTCGTGCCGATAGGGTTTGTAGTATCATAGAGAGCGCACTTTGCATAGATGGTCTAAATAATTTTTTGCTTTCTTATCTCAAATTATAACGTTAATTAAATATTTATAATCTTTATAAGCCATATATAAAATTAGCTATGCTTTACGCTTAAGATTTGAAAAATGCATTTAGTCATTCATTTGAGACTGATGTCTGTTAACCTATTTTTAGACTATTATACAAGCTGTTCGACTTTTGCACTAAATGCATTCCTGATATAATGTGTTCTTATTGCTTTATTTAAACTTTCCATAAACTTATTAGAGCAGGATTGCATTTTCTACAGAATTCTAACGTCTTGTTAGATAGTGTAAAACAGGTATTAGTGGTGCTACAGCAGAAAGTATTAAAAAGTTTCATAGGTAAATAAACAAGTTTTTTTTAAATATAACCGACATGCCATTTCTACTACACAAAGTATATCAACATTTGTCTTAACATAAACTCCGAAAAGTTGCTAAGCAAAAGTTAATAAAAACAATGTTTCTCATATTTTCTTTTAATATTTAGCACATCGAGATTTCGCTGCAATAAATCTGTTCTGCATAAAACGAGTTTAAAGTTTTAATTTACCAGCAACTTAATGATAAAAGAAAAATACACCCCCATATTCATAAAAATGTATTGAAGCTAATGTTGGTTTTCTGTACAATTTTTGTATGGGAAACCCGGTCTTACTGCACACATTAACTTTACTAACCATTTACGAATATGGGAGTTATTCTTCTCTTAGGATTTGAAAATCAAATTATCTTTCTAGTGATGTCTTTAATGCAGAAAGGGCTCGATATTATGATGTTTTATTTTTTTGTTCCATATTATATATAGTTAGAGTTAATTTTCACGATGGAAATTTTACTTCTTCTTACTGGCTCAGGAGTGAAAATTGAATTGTTAAAAATAACAATAAGTATATTTCGTTTTATATTGTAGAATACTAATATTAAATAATCTAATTAAAATATATCCATTTTAGTGTAATGGAAAAACCAAATATTGTAATAATCTGTATCTTTCATTCAACATCCATAATTAGATTTTGGAAATTTTATTTATTTTCTAACTTTGCATTTTATTTAAAAGGACGCCAGTATTTCGTATATCAATGCGTATATTAATGTAAAATTGCATGACAATCAAAATTTATGTCTACAAGCCTTTCAAACTTACTGTTTTTGTTTGTTCACTCAAACTTTATTCCGAATCCCTTGTGCTTATATCTAAGTGATAACCCAAAAAATGTTTGATTGTAATTATTTTGTGATTGTGTCGTGATTATAAATTTCTGTTTGCTTTTATGTTGTTAATGGCAATATATCTAGCTAGAACGTTGAAAATTTCAAAAGCCAAAAGCTTCAAAACATTTAAACTCTTTATCTTAAACTTATTTATATGTTCGTGCAAGTTTTTCTGTTTGCCTTTAACAAAACTTGTTTAGCACCATTACCATTTATGACCTTTTGGTAACATAAAAATTGCTCTTTATAATTAAAAAACACTAAAATTAATTGTACGTGTGTGTTGGTTGCAACAACGTATTAAACAATTAAAAAATTTATATGACCCCATTTGTCGACTGTTCTACATGCAATGAAATGTTTTTGGCTCATGAAAGTCAATTATTTAAATTGTTGCAGGAAATCGGTCATTTGCAAAATGCAAAAAAAAAACAGTTATATGAAATTAGCTTCAAATAACTTAAATAATTGAATAAAAGATTAAGGGCCTGTCCCACGATGTAGACAAGTCGATGTCGTTCGTTTGCAATATAAATAAGAGAACGGTATCGAATTGTCGACATCGTGGGACATGCTCTAAGATTAAAACTCTAACGCATGTAAATATTGAATATTTTAAGAAAAATTTGGATGTACGGAAACTTGAACTGACATCAGATATTTCAATACCAATACAATCTTCTTATCACTTTTACATACACTGCCAGCGATGGCAGCAATATTTCGAAACAAAAACATCTCGAAACATCTGATGTCAGTTAACCTTCCGTTCAGCCAAATTTTTCTTTGAATATTCAATATTTATTTTTCTTTAAAAAAAATAGTTTAATCGAAAAATTAAATGAAAAATTAACTTAAGCCAAACTAATTTAATAACTTTGGATAAAAACCATACAGTTGGACTAACATTCATAACTCAATTAAATTTTTCTTTTAAACCTATAAATCACCCTTTAGAAAAAGTGAATAAAGCCAAAAATGTCAAACGGAGATAATTAAAAAAACCTGTTGTGGATTTGCAAAATGTTGCCTTTATTCATATAATTTTTTTAAGAGAAGTAGCACACGAAGACAAATAATACCTACCAGTTAATTAATTAATTTCCTACCTTCTTTGGGAAAGGGATAGTGTAGAGAGAACAGGTGAAGAAGAGAGACAGATAGATAGCAAATTTAACTAATTTACGACTCTGCTATTGCTCGTTTTTTTTAAGTTTTGTAGAGCAGTGTTGCAGGGCCTCTATTTTCAAGTAGATGCATTAGTTTTGTTAAGGCATGTATCTATTTTATTAATTCTTTTACTTCGCCGAAGATTCTGCTACAATACCGACGAAAGTGGGTGCTGTGATGTGCATAAGTAGAGGTGATCAGTGCTATGCCTTCATCACTTTCACAGTCCAATGACACACCAATGCACATTACAAAAATTCATGATGTTGATGGCATCCCTGAACTAGTCTCGAACTCAAGATCTCACATAACCTTCACATAAGGTTTTCATATTACAGTATTTTATATTAATTTTTAAATCTTTTACTGTACTTTTTGTTGCATTTAGTTTTTTCTTTGATTTCCTTAAACGACATGGAGCCATGTGGATTTAAACAATCTGCTTGTGTTATTTGTAAGAATATTTAAACTTTTTATTTGCTACACACAAATCCAACCTGTGTACGTTGTTTGTTCTTTATAGAACATGTGGGAATAAAAACTAGTAAATAACCGTAGTTATAAAATTTCAAAGTTTCGTGTGTATAAAAGAAGTCACATAGGAACAAAATATGTACTTTCAAATTGTTTATTGTTTTTCCAAAACCTTAAATGTATACTTATATATATAAATTTATTTTTTTTTTAACAAACTCACAGATAAAAGAAAATAAGAAGTCTAACGGCGCTGATGATTTTTCAAACAACTGTCAAACTTTGTTATTTTTTTATTCGTTTTTTTTAACATCTTATACAAAATTTACAAGATGCAATATTTCATGAAATTCGTGGTATGAAACTTTCTTTATTTGGTAATAGAATGGACAGGGAAACAAATTGTGTGAAAAAAGTGGTAAGAAATAAAATTTCACAAAATTGGATTTTTTTGGAACGAAGTTCATTATTAAACGTGCAATAATATACACATATCAATTTTATCTATGCTGGGCGTAAAAAAAATTTTATATGAAAAATACGTATTATAAATATGAGTAAACAATATTGGTAACGAATACTGTTATATAGGAAAATATTTATTTATTTTAATAAACAGTTGTTCAATTCACAAACCTGCTATATCACTGTATCGGGTATATTATGGCATTACTTTATAGTAGCTTATATTTGTTGTTGATATTTTTTATATAAAAATTAAATGCACTTATACACTTTTATTTCATATATTAAAATTTAATTATACAAATTGACAGCAATAATTATGCTGCATAAGATACACTGTATTTACTAACAAACACTAAAAGCGCTGCGTTGCTAGACTCATTTCAATAAACAACAGCTGATAGAACTGAAAATAACTGAAACGGGATTTTCTGGAATCTTCTACATACAGTGAAGAGAGCTTACCAGGCTGATCAAGATCACTTGATGAGAAGTACGAAAGTGCTGCCAATGCCAATACAAATGGCGAGTAAGTGTTATGTAGTACATGCTTGTGTTAAATTCGTGGTCAGAGTGGATTTTTGAACTTAGACGAATTAATATTGACAAGAAAAGTTAGTGGTAACATCGTGTTTAGACATATGTGTATTTATTCGAATTGGGAAATAAATAAACAGTGCTGCCAAAATGTTAATTATAAAATTAAATATCCGTGTTTTATTGTATCGAGTGTACTATTGTATTATTTTACAGTAGTATATACTTCTTGTTGATATTTTTCATATAAAAAAAGTACACTTATACAATTTCATTTCATGTACATATTTAAAAAATTCGTATTCAGAGAGAGACTCTCTGAAAGCACTGCTAAGTATCCTCTTCTTCTTTTGTCTATTGAAACAAGATACAGACGATACAATAAAATTTACTCTTCACAAGGTTTATTTAAATATAAGATACACTGAAAGCTTGTTAATTGGGCAAATATGTTTTGATAAAGTCGTATTTAAAGAGACTCCTTCAGAGAGTATTTTAATATATTTGATTTTTCTTTTGTCCATCAATACAAGATACAACCGATACAATTAAATGGAGTGTCCACAAGGTGTATTTCTAAGGTGTATTTAAATAAACAATAAAATGAGGCCTTGTGAATTGGGCAAGCAACAATATTGATATGAATTCATGTAAATTCAAATTATTATTAAGAGTGAAATGTTCGAATATTATTCAATCAGATTAGAACGTATCAGTACTACTGATTTCGACAGGCTACTACACTGTCTGTTTCATCAGTGTTCTTATTCACGTTTACCATTTATGAAAGTGAATGCTTTTTAGACGCAAGTAAGTGTAAGAATCTACAGAAAAACTTTTGTATTCTATTTCGTTACAAAAATCAGTTGAATAGATAATAGATAAGTGGTAAAAGTGAACAAGATAGCTGATGACACGGTGTAACGGTCTGTCAAAATCAGTAGTACTGATACGTTTTACCAATCTGATTGAATATTCGAACATTCCACTTATAATAATAAATTGAATTAACATGAATTCAAATAATGAACTAAAAAGCCGAAATAATTAATTGCAGACTTTACCTCTTTAGCTCAAAAATAAAAATTGAATAAATTTATTTCAACAATTATTTGCAAACCAAATGCATGAAAAATTTTACCAAGTAAACAGTTACCGAATGAATTGTGAACTTCACCAATATTTATATTTCAGTATATTATAATACTTATTATTGTAAGTTTGTTAGTCTGTCCAACTGAAACTAAAAAGAAATATTTGTTATTTTTCTTTCCAGAAGTTTGTTAAGTCTAGACTCTATTGTTTTTTTTTTTTACCACAAACATTTAACAAATTCCCTTATTGGTTACTGAAATCGTTTTGGGACTTCAACAAAAAAATATTTGTTTTTGTTTTATTTGGTTGACTTTTTCAAAACCAATCAACATCAGTATTTGTTTTCAAAATTTATCAGAGGTGATTAAAATTTGGGGTGTTAAATGATTAATGATGGAAAACATATTTAAACTTTTATTGTATATTAATTTAAGCGCAAAAATATCTGTATAAACGAAAAAATTAGCAATATGAAATTTATATATTTTAGTATCAAGCACGATACAATAATAGAAGGTAGTCCAATTCTCTCTTCTCGTCGCCATATTAACGTTCTGACATTTAATCGAATTATGAAAATTCATGCTGCTATATTAATTTAAGAAACCCAATTTTTTGCATTGTGTTTTCTGTTTTATTTAAAAATAAAAATAATACAAAAAAATTCAGAAAAGGGTTTGATAATTTGTATTAAATTGTGTTGAATGGAAATGTGTAAATTTAATTAAAGATGAGTTGCCTTTATACGGAGTGCAGTAGCACAAGACACTTTGTAAGACTTCTGGTGTTAAATTCTTCAACTTTCCAACAATTCCTTATGTTCGGCAAAAGAGGCTTAAGGCCAGATTTTGTAAATACAAACGCTTTTTGCGTTTTGATTTTTGTTTGTAAAAATTATTTTGAAACGTATTTGCGATACTTTTTATACAAATATTATTTTATGCAAGATCAATGAGTTTGACTTAGCAAAGACACCTTTGGTATGTGCATTACATTTTGGAAAATATGACATACACACAGAAAAATTTCCATGTAAAATCGTCGAAAACCAGGTTAATTTAACGTTTTTCGGTAGTGATTTTGCTTCATAGGTTAAATCAACATGATTTATAATAATCTTGAAAGAAAATTTTTCCTTTTGAATTAACTATATTTCATGTTGATTCAATATTCCAGTACAGCTAAATCAAAATGAAGTTGATACTGAAATAATACGAAAAATCATATTGAATCAAAGTAATTTCGGGTTGAAACAACGTGAATTTGATATTGGAATAACACAAAGAATTTCAAGTTGAAACAACGTGAATTTGATATTGAAACAACACGAAGAATCATGTTGAATTAAAGTTATATCAAGCTGAAACAACATGAGTTTAATGTAGCTATTTTATTAATTATTTTACTTACGTGATAGTCATCAGAAAACTTTGCCTTGTAGCTGACTGCCCCAGCCAAGATTTGAACTCGTGCCACCTGCATGATAGTCCACGCGCTAACAACTGCAGCCACAACAGCTTCAAACTTCTTTTCTTTACTTATACACTAAATAAATATCATCGTATGTAAAATGCATTTCATTTTAATTCAACATGATTTAAATGATTCTTCAACATAAAACTTATTTGAAATTAAAGTTATAGTCATGTCGATTGAAAATGAAACTTAACGTTTGTAACAAAATTGTTTTAACGGTGATTTAAGGTTAGATTAATTATTTTCCGTTTAAAATTAATATGAAACAATAGTAATTTTAAATCAGCAGCAGTACATTTTCGCTGGCAATTCGTTTTTTCTCGTCTACATAGACGCCAATGTAAGAATAAACAACAACAAGTCACACAACTAAGCAGAACAGTGAATTGTAGCAATGAACAAAGCAAATAAACACTAACACACTCAAACGAAAAATTATTTCTAGTAAATTAAATATGATTTCCAATCCAAATTGCGGCATGTGGATTTTGCATTCATTTTTTTTCTGTGTGTAGTCATAGGCAAGAAGTACATAAAATTAAAGAAGAGTGCTTTCCCAGGTATTGTCTGAAATGCTTTAATCGAAATTATTTAGGTTCGTTCTCAACACCTTCGTTTTGTTATGAATTGGTTCGGTTTACATTTCAAAAACTAACACAGTCAATATGAAATTGTAGGAACCTTACAACACTGCACTTATGGACATTATGACACTTTTGAAAGTGTCATAATGTCCACGGTCATTATGTCACTGGACATTATGACATGCCACCTCTGTACTCAGAGATTGAAAATTTCTGAAATCTATGATTGAGGTGCTGATGAGCTGGCATCAAAAAGCAAAATGCAGACATAGGGCACATTCGTAAATCCAGTAATTGTGCAATAAGCAAAGACCTGCGCTTGAAAACCATCATTTGGCAACGCTTTTTTCTCTTCGTAAAAAGTTTCTCTACGCAAACAATTGACAGTCACTGCTGTCGCAGTTTGCAGCAACTGAGGGTGGTGTTGGCTGAGTAGTAAGCGCGTTTGACTACAAACCCTGAGGTCTTGAGTTCAAGACTACTTTCAGGCAAGCCAACAACATTATGCATTTTTCTCGTGTGCATTGGTATGTTATTTTGTTGGTTGCTGTTGGACTGTTAAAATGATGAAGGCATAGCACTGATCACTTTGGAAGTACCGGCAGCGATTAATACTAGCATATCCTAATGCACTTCACAGCACCCTCCTTCGTCGGTATTGTAGCAGAACCGTCGGCGAAGTAAAATAACTAAAAAATGGCTGCACAGCTTAAACAATGCGATGCCTCTACTTGACACCAGAGAGGCTTGCAACACTGCTCTACAAAAAACGCGCAATAGCAGAGTTTTAAATAAATTAAGCTTTCTATCTCTTTCCCACTTCACCACCTGTTTTCTCTACTCTATCCCTTTCCCAAAGAAGGTAACACATTAATTAATTAACTGGTAGGCATTAGTTGCCTGATTGTGTCACTTCTCTCAAAAAAAAAAACTACAGCAGCATTTTTATTAGTGTTGCAATAGTTTGCATAACGGTTGGACAAATTTACTGCATTTACGAATTCATCCCTAAATATACATATACTGGCTTAACAAATTACTTAAATAAAACAAAGTGATAAATAATTTTATTAAGTTTTGTGCAAAAAAATTACACATTTCTTGCTCGCAAAAAATATAAATATGTAGACAAAAGTTAAGTTGCTTCTCAGGACATTGTCTACACTCATGATTTTATATGGTGCGCAATAGGCAAAGTCTATTGCTGTTTGAAAGTTGGGAATTTTAGAATAGCATACAACAACTCCATTAAGGAGGGTGAAATATATTTTTTTTTAGAAAAGAAAACAACAAAGTTGTATTTTTTCACAAAACGGCCAAAATGTCAAAAACTAAATTTACACAAGAGATGTAGAAAAATGACATGCCTCCAATTTTATGAAATTTTTTTACACATTCGAATCGTCAACATTTTTGTCTTGTATAATTGTCAAAAAACTTGCATAAAAAATTAAACGTTTAAACATTCAATGAAATACGTAGCAACTTTAATATAAAAAAAAAATAACGGAAAGACGTTTCATGGTGTCATTTTAGTCTATGATATTTAAAAAAATGCTATCAGTTTTAATAGGATGTTTTTCACGATAAAGAATGACTTTATTTTTATTTGATTGTTTCTTTCTTTCTGATCTATTGTCAGTTTTTAGAAGCAATGTGAAACAAACTGACAAAATTTTTTTACGTTTTTACAGTACGGGCATTTCCACAGAAAAATATACTTTTTGTCGGGTTAAATGAGCAAGATTTTATTTTAGAACCATGAATTTCATTTTGTTCTTCTTTTTTACTTGATTTAGAGCTACTTACGCTCTAAAAAAATATAACGAAGGAAAAAGACTCAAGAATTTTTTTATATTTTTCAAATAAGCGATAAAAGTTGACTTTTTTGTGGAAACACTTATAAACATTGTAGGTTTAAATTTGATTCATTTTTGCTTTAAAAATGATACGTTTATTTAATTTATTTTTCCTTGTGTACCATTTTTCTTGCGATGTATGTAAATTTTCTGATCTTTTTCTACTTTATTAGCTATCTATTAATCACTTTTGTTTCAGATTTTACTAATATTTTAAAGTTTTCATAATATATGTGATAAAATCATTTATTTCAATTTTTATTCCGTCTATGCAATATTAGTGAATTTTACCCAATATTTAAACCTTTTTCACAAATTAGAAATTGCTTTAGTTCAACAGAAATGAAGTTTCAAATACAAAACAATAAAACCGAAGACTTAGACGTATAGATCCTATAGTATGTTGAAGAGAATTATTAACTTTTACAACACGGACAAATTTTTTGTCAACAAATACTTTGTTTGACCTCAAATTATTACAACAAATCCTCAAACTACACAAGTTTAAAGATTCAGGTCAACTTTTAGACTAGAAACAAAACAGAAATTTGATTTTTAAGTTATTTGGGGCGCTGAATTTGAAACTGCGCTCGGTTCCTTCAAATTGTTTCTAGTTTTCGAAATATACCGTTTTGTCAAAAAGGAAGCAGTGGAACTAAATATGTGTATTAATATAACTGGAGCACGATAGTCCTATTTAGTTAAATAAAAAAATACGAATTTTGGCAACAATATTATCTAGAAGCCGGGCCAAAATTATTTTTTTAATTTGCTCAGGAGTTTTGGAGATATCGTAGAACTTGTTCCAAAAAAATGCTTGAAAGATTTTTTTTAATTCATAAAAAAATAATAAAACAACAAAAGCTCTGTTCTTTTTCTATTAGCGTACAGGTTAATATGTGCCAAACAAAACGAATCTTATCAGATTAAAATCTATCCAGACATTTTGATATTATACTTTAGTGTACCATCATGCTCGTTTAATGGAGAAAAATTCCGTCTAATAACCGCTTAAGGACATTATCTTCTTGTAATGTCGAATAGTGGCCATACCAAAAAACGTTTACTAAAAATTATAAATAATTAAAATTTATTTGTCGAGGGTTAAGCAGTCTCTATATGCATTTCATTGCTATTTTGCTAAATCATCAGTGGTAAGTAGTCTAGTCTGAAATGCATATAGACATTGCTTAACCCTCAACAAATAAATCATTATTTTAAGTCTAATTTGAAGAATATTTCATACAATAAATTTAATAAATGATTTTAGTAAAAAATTAATTACATATTTTTTACATCAAAGAAATTAAGCTAAGTCACAACGCAATAAACAGTTCTCTTGCCTTCAGCGAAAGTAAAATTTATATGAAAATATGTTGTTTTTTGAAATTATATATTTTTTATATTGGTTTGAACAAGTACAAGTATTCCTCGATAAACAAAAGTTTATTATACGTACAAACAAAACACAATGCAACAAGTCCACTTACTATTTCAAATCGAGGTAAGTTTCAATTGTAATTCATTTTGACACAAATATACATTTCGAAATGTTTCTATCAACAAAATGCCATGAGAAAAATAGTTTCAATAAAAGTTTGGTATTTTCCATGTAAAACCGAGAAGTACGTTATATAGATATTTTTGATCTAAGCTATATTTGACTATGCTATTACCAGGGCTTGGCAGTATATTGTGCTTGTATGTCGTTAATAAGAAATATGTTTTACATCTGGATCGAGAACATTATAAAAAGCTAAAAATTTTAAATATCAATGACACCAACATATTTTAGTCACATAGAAAGCTCCATTGAACACATTTTCAAATAATAGATTTATATTGCGTGTAAAAGGAAACTTGGATAAAAATTTGTGTGCAGAAATATTATTAACATATAAGAACTATTCAGCAGAATATAATGACTTTAACAATTTTATACATGTGTATATTTATGTGCTACGAGCTTTTACTTTATGCTCTGAAATATTTATTAGAAAAGTTAAGGAACAACGTGACAAAATGCTTATTTTCTTTATTCTTGCAATGATCTAAAGTTTGAACATTTTTATGAAGAAATTTTATGAAAGACAACCATATTCACCTTTTCGTTTATTTAAAAGTTTAGTCTTGGTTTAGTCCTTTGTCAGTAACTTTTTCCAGTGTGGCTCATTTTAAGTTAAATTAGTTTAAGTTATTAGAATTTTCGATTTAAGTGAATTTTATACGACTAAAACTTTGATTAAAACAACTACAATTTGTTTATCACATTCATATATTGAGGATGCTGTTGGCTGAATGGTTAGCGCGTTTGACTACAAACCCTGAGGTCTTGAACTCAAGACTAGTTTCAGGCAAGCTAACAACATCATTGATTTTTCTGATGTGCTTTGGTGTATTATTGTGTTGGTTGTTGTTGGTCTGTTAAAGTGATGAAGGCATAGCACTGACCACTTTGGCAGTACCGGCAGCGCGTAATACTAACATATCTTAGTGCACTTCACAGCACCTTCATTCGTCGCTATTGTATCAGAACCGTCGGCGAAGTAAGTTAATTAATAAATGGCTACTCAGCTTAAACCAATTAATTTCTCTACTTGACACAAGATGTGCTGCAACACTGCTCTAAAAAAACGCGGAATAGCAGAGTTGTAAATGCATTAAGCTTAAAATCTCTCTCCCACCTCACCACCTGTTATCACTATACTATCATCCCTTTCCCAAAGAAGGTAACACATTAATTAATTAACTGGTAGGCATTAGTTGCGTGATTGTGTTACTTCTCTTGAAAAAGATTACATATATGTATAATTAAAAAATTATTTTAAACAAATTACATATTACTGAATTGTTTGAAAATCACAAAAGAATAAAACAAGCGTAGTAGGCCTAGAATCTTAGACAAAACTCAGCAAACAATTTGTATTCCAATTGAATCTATTTTATTTTTCTACATCTTTGCTTAACTATCAGCAAATAAACTTCATTTAAAATAAAATTAAGACAATATGTCAAATAATAAATTTCTTAAAAATTTAATTTGGACTTTATTTTTCATTTCGCTTTATAAATATTTTTATTGTTATCCAATGGATTTCTAATTGTATAAAGATGTAGAAAAATAAAATAGATTCATATCAAATACAAATTATTTGCTGGGCTTTGTAAAAGTTTCGAAGCCTACTAAGCTTGTTTTATTCTTTTGAGATTTTCGAAAATATTATCATTTGTAAATTCTCAAATGGTGCATAAGATAAGAGGTTCGTAACTGTTCAAAGTTGTGGTTGAAGTCTACTGACGATTTGTTAAAGCGCCAATGAAATGCATATAGACAATGCTTAACTATCAGCAAATAAACTTCATTTGAAATAAAGTTATGACAATAATAAATTTCTTAAAAATTATTTTATTTATCAGTACAACATTGCTTCGATGAAAATTTTTTTGCCAAAAAAAATAGTTTATTACCCTAATAATGAAAGCTGTTAAATTGTTACCTAAAGAATGTCATGTACTTTTCATCATAAGAAATTTATCATTTATTATCACAATTTTCAAAACACGTGTTCTAGATACAATAGATTGCAAACCATTATGCTTCAATAAATCTATATCTGGCTGAGCTATATGTTAAAGCACTCTAGTTATTTGTTTAAATAGAACAAGCATTAGTAACAAAATACTTGATCTGCTGGTATTTAAAATGTATTTTGGTTTTATGACGATTTTTCTCAAATATTTATACCCAAATTTTCACACAGTCTGTGGTTGATGCAAGTATTCTTGTGAGATATTTAATGCTGCTTAAAAAAGTATGTATAAAAAGTGGTTACAGTCAGTTATACTTTTGATTCGTTGCACAATGGGACAGAATCAAACTGTTTGGAACATAAATCAGGTATTTCTAAACGGATACTCCTATCGGAATAAAATTTCACATTGACATAGCACAGAACTTTTTCCATTTAAATTTCACATATCAGCTCTCTTTATTGCTCACGTGCGGAGCTATGAAGTCTTAAAATAGGGCACTTCAGCTATGTGAAATTTTGTACTGCTTGCCATTTTTTTATTTCTCATACGATTTCAAAACTTTTTGCTCCAGTTTAGCCCTTAATAAGATATACAAATTTAGTCTACATGTTCTAAAATGCCAAAGGTGTGATTCAAAAACAATTGGGTTTTTTTAACCCTTATGTGTATGCATTTGTTTGTCAAAGTCTTAAATGGGCCTCGGACCAACTATGGACGCTATGGGCAAAACTATTGAAAATTGCTCTTTTGGGAACTTTCTTAAGAATTCCGAGATTCCTAGAAGAAAATCTTGAATTTTTTTCTGGAATGGTATTTAGTACATAAATTCCTATATAAATGCAAAATTTCATTCGAAAATATCAATAATCAACGATTTAATAGCAATAAGGAAAAAGACACTACATAACAAAATGTTTCCCCTTGTGTTGCAAAAAGTTTTTCAACAAGTATGAAATTTTTAAAGTCTGACACATAATTTGGAAATTTTGATATGTGATGTGTCTAGCTTTCACTTGTATATGTGTTAAATTAACGGCCACCCACTAGCGTATACTTAATATTTAGAATTAACTGTGCGTAATACTTGAAGTAAAGGGGGAAACCCAGTAATTTTTCCATATGTATTAATTTTTATAGTGCTATAAAATCATTGACTATTGATATTGCCGAATGAAATTTCGCAGTTACATAGGAATTTATGTACTTAATACCATGCAAGAAAACAAAAAAAAAACGATTTGTTTCTTGGAATCTCAGAAATCTTAAGAAAGTTCCTAGAAAACCAAAAAAATGCAGTTTTGGAAAATTTTTTACATAGCGTCTATACTTGATCCAAGACCCATTTAACACTTTGGCAATTAACTTCGTACACACAAGGGTTTTCAGAAGTGGTAATTGTTTTTGAGTCCCAGCTTTCGGATTTTAGAACATGTGGTCTAAATTCAAAATTTCGATTTAAAACAGGTCCTAATATGACCAGGTCCTAAGTGCCCTGGTCCAACTACATTACGAAATTCAATTAATTTTCACCGTCGATTCACCTCTGTGCAGATACCGTCATTTTGAGGTCTACGAGGTCAAATTGGAGTATTTCGTTGTAGCTGAATAATAGCGGTAAATTTTTGGATAGATCAAATATAAAAAAATAGTAGAACAAATATTGTTTTCGAAGGTCCAAAGAACCATTTTCAACCATAATTTTTTTTCGCGAAAAAACGTTTTTGGCATATTACTAGCTATACTCCCTATACTCGCTATGCCCCAATATATTTATTCATTGCAATGAATTTTTTCGCTGCCAATGTGCAATAACCAAGCAAAAAAGGCATACCAATGATGAAATGAACTCAAAGTAGTTATATTTCTTGGAAAACATCAATGAATTTAAAACGTAGTTGTCCTAAAATGGAAAAAGCTGCATAACATGAGATTAACAGCTTGTAGTTGTTGCCGCGAAAGAAAATATTTTAGAATATTGAATTCAGTACTTATAATTCTTAGTATGGAATCAAAGTGTTATGCTTCTATTTAACTCCCAAATATTTTATATAGTGGGAACCAAACAGAAATGATTTTGCAAATATTTAGTAAAAGCTATTAAAGCGAAATTTTAAACGCTTTCTGTTGCTAAATATTGTGTTTATTGCAACACGTTTCATTTCTGCTTCTTGGAAAAATAAAATAAAATGTTTTAAACATTTTATGGGGCAATCAAAGCAATGAAAATATAATACAAAAAATACTAAATCTAAAAGAACATAGCAGCTATATGTTGATGCCAAAAATATCAAAGCTCAACAGGTAAGAAAATAGTTGCTGGCAATAGTAACGACACAAAAATATTTTTTTGTGCTCTGCATTTGTATGTGAATATTGCTATAAATTGGCCCATTCACTTCATAAGACAAACGCGCAGCCAACTAAAGAACACTTTAATTGCAATGAATACGAAAATTGAATGTTAATAAAAAGCAATTGGAAAGAAAAAACTTATTCTCTTTTTTTTACCAGTATTTTATAAAGAAAAATTTTTGTTTTTGTGACAATCATATCTTTATTAGTGACTGGGTAAATGCTTAATTTTTTAGGCAGACATCCAATTTCAGATGTCACTTTCAGAATGCCCAATTTTTTCAAACATTTTCAGTTTGATTAGATTAAAAAGTTGTATAAACATTGTTTAAATATGCATAAAGGAAATGATTAATCAAAATTTTAATTTAAAGAAAACGGATTTATTAATTACACTACTATGCAACAAGAAAAATGCCGAGGAGTACTCCTATATTTTTTTGCTGTGTTATAGTCCCATAACTACAGAAATATTCGAAATTTAAAATTCTATGAATAAAGTTTTTTTTATTATTTTTCTTTTTTTAATTTGGTATTTTTGAAGAGGCTGCTCCACTGATTTTATCATAACTTATAACGAATTTTATTACAAAAACGATTTAAAAACTTTAAATAAAATTACCTTTAAGTCTTTTATTTTTTTTATATACTTAATGATTTCAGATTTATTCAGCCCGCAATGATGAAAAATATATTTCTTTTATGCAAAATCGAAATATTTTTATTTATTAAAAATTTATAAAAATCGAAAAGTACAAAATGGTACCATTTTAACTCCACCTAAAATAAATCCCAGATGTAAACTTTCAAAACGCTGATACATGCATGTATACTATTGGTGACTTCTACCACAGTCTAACCAGACGCGACACGAGCCGGCAGATATTGCCGTCTCAGCCGAAGTGGCCGGCATCACAAAAGAGAAATAAGAAAGTATTAGTGTTTCTTTTTGTTTTGTTTTACGCATACATTTGTAAAATGGCCAACACTTTAAATTTAATAAAATGAAATACCAACATGTAATTGTTGTCTCTTTCTCAACTAGCCGGCATAAAAACCTGATTTGGGCAATATTCAGCTGTCAAAGGTGACGTGTCTGGTTAGACTGTGCTTCTACCAGAATCAGTTGTAAAAACCATGTTATTAAAAATATATTTATATTTTTGTACAGTGTAAATATTCGCAAATTTTGCGAATATTAAGTTATTTGAATTTATAATGAGTATAATTAATATCTATCCATCGGTTTTAATGAAATAAAGCTTATTTTATTTATTATCAGTTAATAAAAATTGAAAATTTATGTCATTTTCGATTTTTATAAATTTTGAAACAATTAAAATTCTCTAAATTTGTATAAATATTTATCATCATTGCGGTTTGAATAATTCCGAAATCATTGAGTATGTAAAAATATAATTTTAAAACCGCTTAAAGAAATTTTATTCCAAGTTTTTTTTTAATTGTTTTCTGTAAGGAATTTGGGTAACCTCTTTTCAAGTTATGATGAAATTGTTGTAGCAGCCTCTTGAAAAATCCGAAATTTTAGAAAAATATTAAAAAACGTATCCATAGAATTAATTTTTTTTTCGTTAGGGGACCTTAACACAGCCCAAAAATATAATTGTGATTAAAGGTCATGACAAAACTTTCAGTACGAATAAAACTCGAAGTTTCTTAGAGCATTTTTTTTAATCATTTTTTAGCAAAACTAAAAATTTTTCCTATCACTTACAAATGTTTTTTAATTGGCATATCTAATATTTTCATGGGGTACACCAGTATATTTCATATTAACTCGAGAACAGTATGCCGTATTTCGATCAGGAAAACAGAAACGGATACCTGATAAATTTACATTCAAACTAAATACAATTAGGAAAACAAATCAATATGTCAAAAAAAATTTAATTATTTTGGCTTGTGCTCGGTTTTAGTTTAATTTTTCAATTAAATTATATATTTATTTAGAGATGAAGCATAAAAATGTTACTGCGCGAAGGGTTGAACTTACAAGTTTCGATAGCTCCCGCTAATCTCGTCAGAATTCTTTACCGCGTAGACCACTTGACCAAAGTCGGTGGCTTGCAGTCAAGAGTTGAATATCATATACCTTTAATCAATTCGTGAATATCTCGAAAATGAGAGCTACATTTGAAAAGGACTAATGCCATTGAGCTCAGCGTAATCAAATTAGCTTTAGCAGTAAGGTGCCCAGCTTGTTACATTTTCAGACTACCATAGTGTAATTAGTTGGCTTAAAAGCCAATTTAAATAGTTTGAAAAATAAACACATTAAATAAATATGTGTAACATTTCTCTAAATCTTACACTTCAGGAAATTTCTATAATTGTTTACAGCTAAAAAAAAAATAAGCACACAAATCATTGATGCAATTTAGTTTTATTTCTGATGAAAAATTATTGAACAACTGATTATTATGGGATGAAAGTGATCTAATTAGTCTAAAGTAAATTTACTGAAAAACAACAGTCTTTTAGATTATTCAATAATACTTTAACCTCTTGATATGCAATGAAAATGCTAACAAATTGTTTTGCCGTGTTTGTATGAGTAGGCAGTTATTGAAACTTACATATATAAAAATTTAAAGTCTTACTGCAAGTAGCATAAAGTGTTCTTTGTAATTATAAACAGAATTAATTAATGAATATGTAGGTGTAGTACAACTAAAGTATCCTTAAAAAAAATTAAGCTTCAACTTAATTTGTAAAACATATTTGTTTAACCAAAATACAAAATGCTAAACAGTACAATAGTAAGAAGAGGAAATTATGTATGAAAGATAACATATTTCAATACATTTACTTCCATTTAATAACTTTGGAGCTCTAATTTAAATCTACTGTATTGAAGATTATTAAAACTCATGTTTATGTATCGTTTGGTATACATACTACAGATAGCAGTCACTAGAACACTCACTACAGATAGCCTTGTATGTAACTGTGTATGAATATCATTTTGTATCTTTTGGTTATTTATAGGAAATTTTTCTACGAACATTTAGCATAAAACAAATATATTTATGAAATTCACGAGGTAACATTAACTATTCTATCGGTTGTATGTGCTAAGTTTTTTCAAAATTTATATATGTAATATTAGTTTTTCGCATATTTTAGACCAACATTATACGACAAAATAAAATCAACTATTTTAAAAAACTTAGCACTTACAACCGATACAACAGTTAGTGCTACCTTATCAATTCCTTTATAGTATTTTCGGTTAAACTATTTTCATTGGAAAATTATGGCGGAGTGTTGTCTTGCGAAAGTAGAAATGCAATATCGTAGATTTCTTATGAAATATTTACAAGAAGAAAATGCAAACGATTTTATAAAAGATCTACGATAATTTGCATTTACAAAACAATTTACAAAACAAAACAATTTGCATCAAACAATGAACTCCACTTATATGAAATAAAAGAGAAAATGCATTATTGTACTTTTTTATTTTTTCATGAAAATTAGAATATACTCTAGAGGGAAAAGAACCAGTCACAAGATATGTCACGTGACCGGTAACTTTTACATGGGGTTGTCATTGGTGGAGGTCAATTGACATAACTAAGATACTCAGTGATAGGTTCTAGACCCAAACTAAGGCTACTTGTCCTGTGATGGACTCTTTAATACTAGCTGAATTATTGTAGTTAAAACAAATATTTTTAATTTGGAAAAAATCTGCTTGTGCAATGAGGGTTTTTCCTAACATTTTTGTTCTAGTTTTGTGATATGTTGTCATATGATTCTTTTCACCGGTCACCACTCAGGAACATTTCGTACCATTCCCATTTTCACCAGTCATAGGACAAGTACGTTCGAGACAATTGGTACAACATTTCTCGCAGGGTATGTATACTTTATTTGAAATTCTTTCAAAACACAATTAAAGAATTATATGGTTGTGTTGAATTTTAAAGCTGGTAATGTTAAATAATAAAGCAATAATGTATATTAAAATAAATTTTAAACAAACTGTATTAATTTATTCGAGATATTCTCAAAAATTTATGTTTCAAAAATATATCTATTACATTTAGTACATTTAGTTTTCAACATAAGGGATAAAGATTTAAATAAATCTTTAAGAAATTTATTATTTGACACATTGTCACAATTTTATTTTAAATGCAGTTTATTTGCTGATAGTTAAGCATTGTCTACATGCATTTCATTGGCGCTTTACCAAATCGTAAGTGGACTTCAATCACAACTTTGAATAGTTACAAACCTCTTATCTTATGCACAGACTTTCAAAAATAAAGATGCAGAAAAATAAAATAGATTCATATCGAACCAGGGATGCCAGAATTCCTTCAACAATATTGGCTAAATGTAGACAAAAAATGGCTCGAATGCAAAAATCATGAGCGTTAAGCAAAAGTTAGAAAGTATTATCTTTTACATCAAACTGGAAAGATTTTTTTTAAAGCAAATAGAACCCTATGGACTACTATTATTGCGCTCACCGAAGTTTTTTTTTTATTAGCAAAATTTTTTCAGCTATTTTTGTCAATCTTTAAAAGTTTGTTGAGTAAAGCTTAATAATGCAAGTATTTCAGATAGAGACAACCCCTGTTTCTGAATTGTATTTGTGCCGCCTATCGATTGCCATGAGCCATTATTGTGCTCACCGATAATTTTTATTTTAATAAACGAAACACTTTTCGGTGATGTTTGCTAATTTTGAAAAGTTTACTGGGTATAACTTCTGAATGCAAGTATTTCAGAAAGTTTCAACCCCCTTTCTGAATTCTATTTTTTGCCTCCTATCGATTTTCATCTCTGAAAATGGTTTGAGGCTTTACAAATGATCTTGCAAAAGTGCAAATGCAAAATATCGTAGCTTTTTTATAAAACTTTGTTTATTTTGTTGTTGGATGTTGGATATTTTGCATTTGCAACCTCGCAAGACCGTTTGCATCAAACACTGAACTCCGCTAATAACATATTGCTCTGTTGTATTTTTTTGGTAGTAAATAAGTGTTCCTTTGTTGCGAGTGTAAATTTTTTTTATGAAAAATCGGTAAAAAAAATTTCATGTATGAAAAAAATGGCTAAAAAATGGCTAAATTAAAATAAAAGTTGCTAAAAAATAGCTAATGGCTAAATTAACTTTTCTTCTGGCTAAACCGGATGAAAAATGGCTAAATTTAGCCAGAAAATGACTAATTGCCATCACTGTATCGAACCCAAATTATTTGCTGGATCTAAATAAATAATAAATAAAAAATAAGCTATATATGTTTAAATTGCAAAATATTTCCACCTTTTCGAAATTATTAATCGAAAATATTTTTTATTACGTTAATGCTAACGAAGTTCATACCTTAAATAATATTATTTACCTTTTCATTAAATTTTTATGGTTTTTAATACAGAGAAAACAGATTCATTGTGGTAACCGAATTTCTAGCCAACAGAATGTTGTCGGTTACACACTCTATCTTAGAGTTTGGTTGTATATTCCGAATGAATTCGGTACAAGGAACTGAATATACCAGAAAAGATATTGAAATAAAATACTATTGTGAATAAAAGTCAAAGCATTTATAATTATTATTTTATTTTAGTTCAGACAAAAACTTGTATTTATTGTACAAAACACAACATACAAATAAATGCAGTAACCACAATAACACCAGTAATAGTATAAAATAAAATAAGAAATTAAAAATCATTCTTTAAGTAGTTTGCAAATATGTATATTGCTTAAAGTTATTCGACATCCATTTTCTGACTTCCACGATTTACTGCAATTTCATTAGTTAGAAAGAAGACTGAAAGCATTAAAAGCATTTAATTTCTTACCAACTAGGCATTATGAAAAAAGAAGTATTATCTTGCAGTTACAAGAAGTGTAATTTAGTTCCGTTACCTCCCGATTTACACACGTGCAGAGGCTTTTATGCATTTGGTTAGATCTTTCACCGTTTTTAATTGCTCTTACGCTGTAATTACTACACAGATAAAACAGATTCATTGTGATAACAGAATTTGTAGACAATCGAATTTTGTCTGTTGAGTGGACTATATAATTCGATTATAATCACTGAACAAATTCAGTATATAAGATTAAATATCATACAAGGCCTCACTGAAATAAATAAGTCTATTTTCAATTAAATGGAATTTTATATTGAACATTTCGATGGTCTATATTCAAATAGTGCTATCTACAATTTTCTAAAAAATTCGTTTTTTGTAGCAATGTGTTCTCTGACTGACTTGTCATCTATCATTTTAATTCGAAAAGAAAAAAATATCTCCAAAGCGTTTTTTCAGTCAATTTTTTATTGTGCTTTCTAACAACACACACGTTGTTTTGTTAATAAAAAATAGTGCTATCTGCATAAAAAATATTTGTGTTTAAAAAAAATAAAAATTCGTGTTACTTAAATGAAAGCCTCAATTAGTTTTCATTACAGCTCAAATATTGCTATCTGCTTATTTCAATGTTCGATTTGATGAAATTCCAACTAGTAAAAAGTGCTATCAAACATATAAGTGCGAATATCGGGAATTAATAAAAAATTAACCTATCCAGGACTTAGATGTCGTTTTTAAATAACATTGTAAAATAAAATTTTGTTATTACTCTTAGGGCTAGGCCACACGGTCGTTTTTAACACGCGCGTTTCTGTTTTTCTGTATTAAATTTGAAAGTTTAAAAATTTAAAACTTTCAAATTTAATATAAAAAAACAGAAACGCGCGTTTTAAAAACGCCAGTGTGGCCTGGCCCTTAGAGTAAACGAAAAAAGCAGTTTTTTCTCTCTCCTGTAAAGTTGTGATTTTTCCGATAGCACTACTTGAATATAGACCCTCGATTTTTATTTTATTGAAATCACAAACCAAAAAAAAACACAGAAAACACATTATTAAACAAACACAAAGAATACAAAATCTCTGCATATTGATGGAATTCATAATCCTTTAGAGTACTGCTGCTCAGAGACTATATATGATAAAAAATATATCTGTGATTTGAAGATACTAAATAGAGGAGGATAATGTTAAGAAACTTACCTTGAAAATTTTGTAAATAACGGCATATATTTTCAAAGACTTCCAGCAAGTCAAGACTAGCGAATAGTGACCTTAACTATTGTCAACCGGATGTCTACGGAAACATATAATTATTCATAATGCTCTGAAGTACAGATGTGTGTTTTGATTAGCGTCGGTACCTGCCATTACGGCCTAATCCGACGTTGTTCTCAAAACACAGAGTAAAGTTGAGTATTCACCACCACCCCCAAAGTTGCCCCGAAGGCACACCTGTGTGACTTGCAAGGTACACACAGGTAGCAAGTTCTCATGCATGGCCTACCCCACCATGCAAAAACACCTTGTTAGAGTGTTTGAGCTATCTAATCTCTGCTACATCAGCAGCTTACGCGATGTACACAAGGTATCCGTGGAAACAGAAGCAAGCCAGGTACCTACAACAATGTATAGACGCCCCTATGCAAAATATTCCCCTTCCTCCCGCGCACAAAGCACTACCGATGCAGCATCTGTTGGTTTAGCAACAGCACAAAGAGGCTTTTTGTTGGTGGACCGAAGTCCACCCAGCCACTAGCACTGGCCAAGCATCAGTCTTTTAACCAACACCTCTCTCAGCGATTTTGGTAGCAACCACAGCCACCACGTGAGCTCCCGAAGGAGACCTCGTCCGCCAGCGATGATGTCGCTTAACGGCGAGCATCATCTCTTTAACCCTCTGGAAGGCAGGTCATCTGTGGGGCAACTGGTTCCCGTGGTACCAGTTCATGCTACTGGTAAAGCCTCAAAAGAAAACCCCTAGAGGTTAACTTTCTGTTGCCTTTGGTCTTGGGGGAAACCATAGGCGCCTGTTCACCTCCTTACTGACTAGCGTAGGCAAGCCTACTTCCTTAACTAAATATATGCACGCCCGTTGCTCTGTCTCCAGAGATTGGGTAGTGACACATAAGTTTTAGGGGTAATTGGCCAAAGGTAATGTCAGCAAAAACCACTTACCCAATCCCCAGAAAGCACAACATCAAGGCTGTCATTATCACCAAGATGTATCACCCGTGCTCCCCGGGGGGCCCTGAAGTACAAGTATCAAGTTTATAAACTTACCTTTTACTAATATAGAAAACGCTATTATTTGCATGTCGTTCCGCAAACTCTTCTTTTACTCCGCCAGACAGAGTTAACAAAGCTAATCCATTACTGAGAGTTTTAAAATTACTCTTGCAAATGTTTGCAGATTTTGCAAACTTTCTGCGGAAATAAGAAATAAATCGGGTTTTATTAAAATAAATTTAATAGTGAGAACTTACCTATTTTCAAGCTTGAAAATAAGAAAGATTTTTATTGTTATAAACAAAAGCAGATCGAAAAAAGAAAAAAATTTTATAAATTGTGAGAACTTACCTTTTAAAATTAATAATAGGGCATTTACATCGGCATGAAATCTAGTTTGAACAAGATTTTGGGCAAAATCTAGTTTATTTTATTAGATTTCCCATACAAAATAAAATCTAGTTTCCTACTGGATTTTGTCAAAATCTTGTTGTGTATGGGAACTTCAACTCTGATTTTTTTCATAATGTACTCAAAAATAAACCGCATAAGGTTTGTGTATTTGCTATTAGGTTTATCCTTTAGCTATTTTGGTTTTGAAATTTAATGTTTCCGTGTAGTTTGACAGTAAAATTTAAAAAAATTCCAAAAAAGCTTGGCGTAAACGGTATAGATTTTAAAATAGATTTCGCTCTGGTATAAATGTAGTATAAGGAAAATGATTTGCTGCTTGACTTTGAATTTAATTTTACACGTTTTTAATATTAATTAATTTTAACTGTCACAGTCCTCTTACCAATTTAGTAACTATTCTAAACTTCCATTTGGTTGGAAACACCAAATCAGTATTTTGAAAACTACAAACAAAATTTAATATCAAGGACTGGTTAATGTTACTGAAATTACACATAAGGAATATTATATCAGGAAGTCAAGGAATTATGATTAAATTCATTAGATTTCAACATTTATAGCCAAAAACTGATTCATTTTGTGGAAGTTTCGTTATTTTAACTGTTTTCCAATCAATCTGTTTTCTCTGTGTAGATTAAGATTTTCATTATGAACAAATAATGTATGCATACTTTTTTTACGACGAAACACCATCCATTGCAGCTATTTTTAGCGAGTAAACTTTATTTAATTTAAAATATTTACAGCCAGTTATTGAACTAATAATTAAATGGTTTCTAAACTTAATTTTTATTTAAATAGAAAATTCGTTTTCATAGATCATATATAAATATAACTTATATGTTCAATCTTGTACATTTAAATTCGATTTAAGTTTCATTAATTACGGTTTACAGTTTATAAAATTTTTTCACTTACATATATCATTTATTACAATCATAATCAGATCGCTGCATATTGAGTTTTTAATTGAATGTAATTTTGCTATTATATATTAATATTAAGTTTAAGTATACATATTACTATAAAAGTAACACAATCTATTGTAATTACATTTACATATGTATTGTTGCTCACAAACGGTGCGGATCCAGCATAAGCTTTTTGGGTGGGGAATTTTAAATGAAGTATACTACTTTTTGCCCAGTAAAAAATGTTCATGTTTTTTGAAGCACTAAGGCAATAAGCGCTTTAGTAATACGCTTTAAAATAAAAGCTTATTTCGGAACAGTGAATGCTTATGAAAGAAACTATACAAAAAAAACTGATTTCTCACTACTGACACAATACAAGTTTTTAAGCGAGAAAGTTTCAGTTTTAGTGATAATAAAATGGTGATGATTTTCTGCGCTTCAAAAAGCGTTTTTTGTTTAAAAAATGCAGTACTCTATAATAGTAAAAATATATAATAGTAAAACCATGTTTTTTTTTTTGAAGCAATGAACCACCAAGAAAATTCTCTTTAGAAATAAGATATTTATTATTCGATTGGTTATAGGGAATATCCCTTTTTTCCCTTCGTAGATCTACACCTGTTTTCTAATCATTTTTATAGCGCATTTTTACCAACATAAAGCCAATCGCTGTGCTTTCTTAAGACAACCAATGTCATATTGTCACTGAAACGTGCCTCACAACTTTTTTTATTGATTTATATTTAATATCATTATTGTGCTTTGTTACAGGAAAACATAAAAAATATTTATTTGGAAATAAAAGCGGGCGTGATGTAATTTAATTATACTCACCGATAACTTTATTATCCATAATGCATGAAAAAGCTTTAAGCTAAGGCATGTGACTGCAATATATTTAATGTATGTAAGTAAAATGTTAGTAAAATGTAAGTTAAAATGTTCAGGTCACTGAATTTCTAATGCGCTTATACAATATGGCACCAAAAATACTTGTTCTTGAAATGTTGTTCATCTCTAAAAATTTGTTGTTATATCTTTAAAAATATTTCTATTTTTAAATAAAATAACAAAAACTTAACTTTTATATGCGTCAATATGATAAGATCAGTGCATATTATTTTAATTAAAATAAATTTAATTTATATAAAGTCTAGTATGCAGATCCGCCTGAATTTCAGGTTTAAAGTTTTGTATTTATTTCTACACGGAATAATTGTTGTGAAGACAAATTTGTTTTTATCCACGTAAATTCACTTATTTTTATAAATTACAACGTATAATACATGAAAAATTATTTCAAAGACCACAAAAACACAAAATATCAAAAATCTCTTCAGTAAACAATTGTTAGAACATTAATTTTTGTTTTAGTTGACAGAAAAAAGTCTACAATAATTGATATGCCATGCCTGTATTAAACAAAAATTGTGTTGATTTTTCTTTTCAGCTGCGTACTAACGACACAAAAAGTCGCCTGAAAAATTTTCAAACCTGAATTTTAGTTTCTTTTTTTAAACATACTTCTTATAGCAGCCTGAAATTCAGGCAGAACTACGTACTAAGCTAAAAGAGTTTTACTATTTATTACAGAAACTATAAAAGTGGAAATAGAAGTTTTCGATACTAACTATCTATCCCTAGCATTGCACTGATAAATATTCATTATTAATATATGTTTGTATATCTAAATATCTGTGTTTGTATATCTAAAATTTAATGAATCGGCGTTCATGCAAGCAATCCTTTTTAATTACTAAATCAAATATATCCATATGTATAATGATAACACAAGGCAACACTAAGCTGTAGTACTTTTCCATAGAACAGTATACAAAAATCTTTATCGCAGGAAATTCAACAATTTTCTTTTGTGATATAATTAAAAAAAAGTGTTCTTATAGTTATGCGGAATAAAAACTTTTTTGTGCCGCAGTGTTATATGAAAAAATGAGTAAATTAAAATGTTTACAATTTGTAATGAAAACACGAATAAAATAAATATACTCGTATAAATCTGTGTATAATATACACTGTACATAATATGTATGCATATATTAATTTTAGTTCATTAACAAATATTTTCAGTCAATTGAAAACTTAATAGGATTAATTAATATCAAGTTATTTCAATATCAATAAAGAAAAAAAGAATGCAAAAATGTTTGTTCATACTATTTATATATAAAAAGGTTAATTATTGTGGTGTAAGGCAATGTAAATATAACTAACTGTCCCTCGAATTACCCCAGCAAAAATAAATCTGGTACAAGGAAGCAGGTAGATTAATAAGAAGTGCTTCGGAGTATGCAATAACGTAAGCAAGTGCAGAAACTTACCACACACACGATGAATTTGGTTGGTTATTTATATTTTTTCGTGTGTTTTTAACACGAAGTTTTTTATTCAGCTCAAACTTTTTTATAGTGCATCATCTCTCGCTTACGTGGGTACAAATATGGATGCGAGTGTGATTTTTGCTTCGTAATTTAATTTTTTTATTCTTCCATCGAATTGTGTATGAAAATAAATGTGCCTCGATAGCTTAGTGGTTAGTGTTCTAGTCTACCATGCGGAGATCGTGGGATCGATTGCTGATTCAATACGCGAAAAAAAGTATTTAATAAAGTTAAATTGTAGTGTTATATAATTTCCAATGGTATTTGTACCATTTAATACATAAATAAATATAAAAACAAAAAAAAAAATAATGGCAAATAAAAAATTAATCTAAGTGTGGTAAAATTGTGATATAAAGAGCAAAACATATTTTAATTATATACATATAAAAAAGACATGAGGTTAATGCATCTAGGATGCGCAGAAAGACGCTCGTGCCTACAGACCCACCAAGTGGGCCATCCCATACAAAAATCATGTAATACGGAAGCAGGTTGGTAAGGGAGAGTACCAAAATCTCTCCCTTAAAAACCTGCTTCCGGTATACGGATATTTCCTGAGAGAATTATATAAATCGAAACTTTGCATTCTTGCATGAAAAATTGTGTATACCGAAAATCAGCGTAAAATCGCTAGGAACTTAATTTTATGTACAAATTGTGTAGATGCTACCCTTAAAGCTATTAATTTTTTTTTTGGGTTTTAGGTGGTACGACCGATGAGAATTCTAGGATTTCATATAAATTGAACCAGACCTAGGTGAGACTTAATCATAAAATGATAAAACTTTGAACTTAAAGATACTACATACGGGTAGCCCTATCGGTGAAATTTGACGTTTTACAATGAATGTGCACTGAGATGAGAAGGTGTAAATAGTCGACATTTTAGTACTTACTCATCCCTTAGAATATTCCTTCGAGGCATACTAATCGAACAAAGAAATTCCAACCTTTTAAAACTAATAGGAGAAAGAGGCCACAAATTTTTACATGACACAGTCATCATCATAGTACATTAAACTAAAATACGTTTCTAAGGCGTTTGGTAGAGTGTGGCATGGTACACTTTTGTCAAAACTTGTTGCTTTTCATGTCGCTGGTGACTTCTCTCGATTTATATTTAGCTTTCTCTGGGATCGCACTATACGAATTTTTATATATTAAGACTAATTCAGGGGTACTGCAAGGCTCCGTTCTTTCCCATACTCTATTTCTTATTTTTCTTAATGAACTTCTCTGTCAAACTTCTAATCCTACCTCCTCCTTTGCAGATGATAATTGCATTTCCAATTCATATTTATTCAAGCCTATTGGGGATTGCGGCCATGAAGCGAACAATAGCCGATACACTTAATCATGATCTAATAACAATCTCCGAATGGGGTCATGCGAATAGGGTCGATGTCAATCGCCGCAAAACCCAATGCTATTTGCTCACACAGAGACGCATGACCGAACTTGCTGCTCCATCTGTATTTATTAATGGTGTAAGTATTGGGGAATCCGATGCTTTTGATTTATTCTCAAAAAAAGAATTCAAATGCCTCCGTTTCTTAAGGCGGTTCAAAAGATATTACACTCCATGTCATCTCCTCAGTATTTATGGAAATGAAATATAACTCTGGTGTATGAGTCGGCGCTTCAAAGTCTCTTTTGTAATTACTCGGCTGCGTGCAGCAGAGGGTGACGAATCTCATCGGCGACAGTAGGGTAGCCAACTCTATTGATTCGCTGGAGCATCGACGTAATGTGGAATGTATTTTGTTGTTTTACCGTTACTAAAATGGAATGTGTACTGATGAAATCTGGGAACTTTTTCCCAATACCCGCTCTCTTCTTCGAACAACACGTTCTTCATTAAGAGCACATCCCTTTTTGGTCGATATGCCAGCGAATCGCACTACGCATTACAGAGAGAACTCGTTCTTTGTGCGAACAGTTCGTATGTGGAATAAGCTTACTGCAGAGGACTTTCCTATCACTTTTAATGTTGGAAGGCTCAAATCAAATGTTCATAGCCACTACACCCTATATCCTCCTTCCCACAACCAATTTTCCTAATCCCGGCACAAGAGGTCATTTCCTGGGTGCTGGCCTTACATAAAAACAAGTTTATAACAATTAAGTTATGAACTTTAGTTTTAATTCTTTGGGTTAAATCAGGGTGCTGTAAGGTGAAGTGTTTAGTGCGTTGACTACAAACCCTGAGGTCTTGGATCGAGACTAGTTTCAGGCTAGCCATCATTATGATTTTTTCTGGTGTGGATTGGTGTGTAATTGTAATGAAGTAATGAAGGCATAAAACTGATCACTTAGCAATGCCAGCAACGACTAATAATGGCATATACTAGTTCACACGACAGCAACCCTGCTCGTTAAAGCCGAGGCGCTGCAACACTGCTCTACAAAATTTAACAAAAAAAAACAAAATACAAAATACGCGTAATGGCAGAGTTCTAAATGCATTAAGCTTTTTATCAGTCTATCTATCCACCTCTCTCTCTCTCTCTCTCTCTCTAGCCTTTTATATCTGGTAAAGGGACTCAAAAAACAACATATTTCTGAACAAAATAGTTTCAAAAGCAGTTGTAAGTCAAAGTAAATATTTATACATATGGGCATATCCACAGGAAAGTCCACTTTCTGTCACGTTCGACACCAAGAAAGTAAGCTTGTTTTTCAGAACCATGTGGTTCAATTTTTCCTAAAATTTTACTAACTGTAGAGTTACTTACGGACTACATAAATATGCGAAGAAGTATAAAAAACTTACGTTGCTTTGAAAAAATCAACATAATTGCGTGGAGTCGAACGTGACGGAGAGTAGACTTTCCTGAGGAAATACCCATATATATGTGAAACCAAAAGCATTGTGTAACAAATGTTTCGCTTAAATCGGGGTATAGGTGTAAATAAAAATAAGCTCTCAAATAATTATTAATTAAGTCTAAATTGATAAGTTCAACGCAGCACTATTTATTTTGAATTAATTACAGAACAATAACGCTCATACGCCACACGCAGTTATGCAAATATTTAGTTGCGCAACTTCAGCTTTGATGAGATGAAAAGAAGAAATTAGCTTAATATTTATCCAGGGTGTATTTTATTAATTATGAATAGCTAAATAAACTATTTTATGAACTATTTTATTATGAATTGAATTTAATTGTTATATACTAAAGTTGATTTGAGTATTTAATATAATATATTCTATTTAAACTATCTTTAGTATGAAAGAAATTTTAATTAAGTTATGTATTTTATACAAATTAAAAATATTTAAAGAAAATAGCAATTTAACAAAGATTTTTTGTTAAATTTTAAGTTTTTCTTTTTGCCAAATGTTGAGTTTAATTTGAAAGAAATTATTATTTGGATTAATTTGAATACATATTTTCAAATAATTGTGTACATTTTAAGCACATAAATAAATGAGAGCCCAATTCTCCTAGTCTTTGAACCTAAAAGCATTCTGTTTGTTTGACGTTTGAATATAAAAATAAAATATCTATTTTTAAACAGAAAAACACACTTTGAATTGAAGTGTGTTTTTATATAGGTGGAAAGTCAAAGTCATAATAGAGTCGCAATGGAAAATATAATGGAACAAATTTCAAAGATTTCTTTATCTGATGTCTTTCACTTGTTGAAATACTTAATTTAAAAGCCTCTGCTGCAGTTCTTTTTTTTGTCGTTTAACTATCACGTTGGAGTTTATTTGTGTTGTACACTCCGAAAAAAAACCATACATAAATAACGGTGTTGAAGTTTCTTAAAAAATCTAGAACGCTTCATTTGGGAGCAGATCTGGAGAGTGCGTAATACTTAATTTATTCCATTGGCCGTTATCAGTGCTCATGTAAGATACACCGCTGGGATATGCTATGATAAATCATCAAATTAACATCAATTTAGCAGTGATTTAATTCTCGTATAAAATATTCAAGAAAAGTTTGTATATATAAGAATTGCAATCACATTTAACAGAGCCACTTAGCTCGTGCTGATAAACAAGATACACATTACACTGATGATTGAAAAGTAGCGGCTTCCAAAAATAGCTTTGTTATGTTCTGTTGTGTACGTTGAAAGCTAAATTGATGATCATTTTTCCCTTGTTTCTTGGAAATATTGTACCTCAGCCTCTATAATCAACTTGGATTAAAATGCAAACTAGTTCGAAATATTCACATTAATTTATTTTATTAATTTTCTTTTTTTTTTTGTTATAAATTGCATTATTTTAACTACCTGTTCGCCGATGCCGAAGGAGTTCTTTCTTTTGCACAATTACATTTAAAATAATAACAAAATTTTTTAATTTGTTTTTGCTTTAAATATAAAGAAATAACACCTTCGACAGCGGCGAACAGGCAGTAAGTTTTCATTTTAATATCTAAATTATATCTATAAGATTAATCATTTTGAGAAAACATGAATTGTTAAGCATTGGCCTCCCATTCTTATGCGGCAAACTGAAAATTTAATAAAAATGCTAATTTCAAAGCATACACAAATGAAAAACATTTCACTACTGATATCACTTCTATCATATTCGAGTTAGAGATGGTGGAAGTGAGTGAATGCTCTTGAACAGCCACAAGGGTGTTGACACTAAAATTAGTAAATTCTGTTAGAAACAAACAAGGTGCTACGATATTTTGCAATTTTTTGTTCTTTTCAAGACCCTTTTCACCAAACAATGAACACCGCTTAGATAAAACGTACATAAATAATAATACACCAGTAAATTTGAAATTGTGCTTAAAAAATTGTAATTTAAAAATTTTAATAACATAAATGAAAATATCTTAAATTCTCAATATTTTGCAGTTTTGATAAGCTATCACTCTTTTTATGAATTTGGGTAATATCGGTGCACGTACAGAAACATACCTTATTTTAAATTTCAAAAACAACCTCTGGAACTCTGCAGAAGAGTGGGAACAACTGCATTTATCGATGGCAATTGGTATATAGTCACGTTTTTTAAGCAGTAGTTTTGCTGCTTTTGGACTTTTTTGTTTTATGATATTTTTATTTTACACGACAGACAAAAACTTTCATAAACTATGGAGTTCAAAGTTTATTTAGAAACAATGCTTGTTATATGTACATTTTAACTCTGTAATGTAAACTAATATAATACAAGAAGCAAAAAACGGCCTTAACTTCACTTTTTATTTAAAAAAAATTATCAATGAAATTTAATTATTTTGGCTTGAGTTGAGCGGAAAAGAACTCTGAAGAGATTAGCGGGAGTTATCGAAACGTCAGTTCAACCCTCCGTGCAGTCAAAATTTTCTTTGATTACATGCTTCACATTTATCTCTAAATAAAAATATAATTTAATTGAAAAATTAGAACCGAACTCAAGCCAAACTAATTAAATTTCTTTGGATAAAGAATTTATATCGAAAATTTAGGAATGTAAATGGAAATGGTATATTACCTTGTGTAAGTTATTAAGAAAATTTAATGCAAAATATGAAACCTGTTGTTGATATAACTTGATTCTTTTGTAAATATAATATAGACGTGAGCTTTTGTTATCGTCACTGATTTTTTACAAGCACGTCAACAAATGATAGTGAAAGAGAGGTGGTTCACGATGCCACCTCTAATTTGAATATGTGTGTAAGCGAAAAGAACGAAACTATTTTTTTTTAACTCATACTTCAGAAATTTTCCTCTGTGAATTTAAGTTTCTAGAGTTGAAATTCCTTATGTGTTGGCAAACATTATTTCACTGACATTTTACTGACATTTTAGTGCGTTTGTTGATTACTTCTCACAGCGGCTATTTTCAAAGTTTGTTAAGCAACCATGTCAACGTTTATCACTCAGTATGTGTTGTATATGTAGAGATATTTCAAGAGGACTAAGAGGATGTGCAGAATTGTATACAACGATTGTAGTTTTTATTTTTAGTTTCTTTTTTTACGAGACACATAAGTAATGAATAATATCATCCATTTATTATATATTTAGATATTAAATTCTTGCTTTCTTCGACCTTAAGTTGATGAATTGTATTTGTTTTTTTTAGTTATGCTCTCAGTCACGTAATGTATTGACATAAAACTTCGTTAATTGGTTAACCAATTAATTGCTATTCGATTAACTGCTCGATTAATTGAAAACTGGCCATTGATTAAACCTGTAAATTTCGTTCAATTAACCGATTAACCGTTTAAACAAAATTTTAAAAAATTAACATGAAGAAAAGTAAACAAATGGCAATGCTGGGAAAGTGCAGTTTGATATCAACTTGAAAGTGATTTAATTCTCGTATTCAATTTTCGTGTAAATAGTTTTATACAGAAAAATTTCTATATAAAATCGTCGGTAGTGATTTTGCTTGATAGGCGTTTCATTTTAATTCAACATGATTTACAATAATTTTGAAGGAAATTTTATATTTTTGAATTAACTATATTTCATGTTGATTTATTATTGCAGCACAGCTAAATCGAAATGAAGTTGATACTGAAGTAATACGAATGATCATGTTGAATCAAAGCTATTTCGAGTTGAAACAACGTGAATTTCATATTGGAACAACACGAAAAATCATGTTGAATCAAAGTTATTTCAAGTTTAAACAACGTGAATTTAATATTGAAAGAACACTAAGAATCATGTTGAATTATAGTTATATCAAGCTGAAACAACATGACTTTAATGTAGCTATTCTATTAATTATTTTACTTACGTGATAGGCATCAGAAAACTTTGTGTTTTAGCTGGCTGATCCAGCCAAGATTTGAACTCGTACCACCTGCATGATAGTCCACGCGGTAACCACTACAGCCACAACAGCTTCAAACTTTACTTTACCTATACACTAAATAAATAAATACCATCGTACGTTAAATGAATTTCATTTTAATTCAACATTTAATGCAAATTATTCATTCAACAAATATAAAAAAATATTATATTACTCCTATTTAACTTTATGAAAGCTTTAAGCAATCTTTAATTAGAAATGAATTCCAGTTTTAAATAAACTTATCCTATGCCTCAAATCAGGAATATTTTCTCATAATAAGAGTTTTTTTAATAAAGTACAAAAAAGAAACAAAGAATTTGGAAACAAACTTTTTGCAGAATGTTCAGTGCTGAACTGTGCTAAAATTAGTCTGATGTTGATATGACAACAGAAGAAACTACCAGAGGCTACTGTAAACAGTGTTCTAACAAAATTAACCGAAACCGAAGTTTGATACTCTCTATTTTGAATTGGTTTCGAGTTTTTACACATCTACGATAAGTAAAAGGATAATTTCTAAATCACGTGTTATTAAAACTAAAAAAAAAATCGCATAAATTCTAAACATTCCAACAAAATTTAAGATATCTGTAAAGCAACTAATAAAAGGATCTAACTTACTTATTTTTTTTTTATAATAGATATTTATGGATTCTTCTTCTGCATGATTTAATTCAGGAACTATTATGATATATTTTATTTTTACTAATAATAATATCTAAAAATAATTAATAATTTGCCTATATTTTTTTATTGAAATTGGTGCAGCTCACTCCTCATTTATGTACTTCTTAAATTGGTCAAATTGCCCAAACATTTATTGTCAAAAAAATTTTAAAATAAATTTTACAGCAACAAAATATATGAAAAAATTTACCAATTTAACGTGTAAACAGTTAACGAATGTTGAGAGAACTGCACCTTTACTTAATTTATAGAAAATTTTTATTAATCGATTAACCGAATAATCCTAACTTAACCGATAATTAACCGATTAAATCAAAACCTCGATTAATTAATCGAGCCATTAGCCGATTGATACATTAACCCGATTAATTAAAAACCCTTATATTTATTCGATATCTTTCATATTTCTCCCACTTTACAAGTGAAATTATCCCTATATTCACCTCCGAAATGACTCTAACCTATTGTGGGATATCTTCCACAATTTTCCCAAATTTTAACGCTCATTTACTCAAAACTATATATTAATACATTTATAATATTGAAAAATTCATATCTCAGTAAATTTTTTAAACTTAGAGGTAAAAAAATTTCATTATTTTTAAAAGTTTATCTAATTTTAGGAAATGTAGCTAAATCAATTTCGGCCTCCGGAATTAAAGTCCGTTTTCATCCCTATACCAAAAAAAAGTAAAATTTATTTCAATATAAGAAGCACCTGCAATAAAAACGCTTAAAAATCTTGGTTTTTATGGAATAACGCACTGCTGATGGTATGAATGGTAAAATTTAATGCACCGTTGGATGCAGCTTGAAAAGGTCCTTCAAACGATGAAATTTTTTTATATGTTGTCTTGGGAGAAAATACGAATATATGCAAAAAAAATCTAAAAAAATATACCTTTTTTAGACCCGGTCCAGCTCACGGGCAGTTATCCCTAGATACCGCAAATGTTTTGGGAAACCTCATTAAAAAGACCGATCTTTAATTTAAGAGGAGTAAAAAAAGCACGTTTTTTCATCTTTATACAAGTCGAGTCGCTCTATTGTACACATGTGTATAAGTATGCAGATAGATATTATCTCTAGGTGGGAGGAAAACTTAACCAAGTAAATTATTTTTTGAAATACATTTGTTTTATACTGTTGAAAATTGCATTTTTCTCCTATAGATGGGCAAATTCCAATATGTTTCAAGGTCGTAGTACTGCTCAAAACCATCTCCGATATTAAGAACACCAAGTCCTTTTTAATAAGTAACAGTAAATATTTGACGGTATATGACGTATATCTATTATGGATTTCTTCAAGATAAAAAAATAATATTAGAGTTATATAAAGTATTCGGGGTATAATATTTTATCGTTATGTTGCTGAATTATTAAATTCACAACTGGCATTGTACTTTCGGAGCAAGAACTTTGCTTACTGGTAGGCAAAAAATTATGCGAGGATTTAAATCGTAACTACTTATAATTTAACTCGATAAATACTTATTTTTGTTTGAGAAGTTCTAAATATAAGCGGTACCCCTTACAAATGTACTCACATCGTCACAGCAATTATCGAGTTATTATTTAAGCTACTTGAAGCTAAAAAATAAGTACTCATATAAACAAAATAAAATATCTTGTATCTTATCTTATAAAATATCTTATATATAATAATAATCTTCTTATGCGCATCATATTTTATTTATAATTTTTCACATTTTGTTTTTTGTCCCGGCTGGGATACGAGCCGTGCTCGTTTAGATTTGAAGACAGATAAATACTGTACTCACTCAGCTAATGTTGAATTTTACGTTTAAGCACCAAAAATTAGTTTTCATATACAAACACATATTAACTTAAGAAGTGTTTGTCTACATACTTTATTAATGCATAACAACAAATTATAAATACTTTCAGATAATGAAATAAATACGTAATTATTAGAGTATTCATTAGGGGATTCATTTAATCGGGCTTTTGCTTTTCACGGTTAATCGCTCAGTTAATTAATCGAGGTTTTGGCTTAATCGGCTTATAATCGGGTAATGTCATCATTAATCGGTTAACCGATTGATAAAGTTTTTTCATAAATCAGGTAATTTTAACAAGATCATTTTACTAGTTATTTCAATAGTGTACGGAGATCTTCTAAAACAATCTTCCAGAAAAATTATTTGGTTTAAATATTTAGGATTTAAGCGATTGTTTTCTTTAGTTTTGTTTAAACTTGATTTGGAAATAATACAGAATATCCAGTTCCTCAGACCTTTTCCTGGATTTCTCTAAACATATAAAATCTTTCATTTTGTCCTGTTTTAGTTTTTTAAATTTCTTAACACTTCTAATTGCTTCCATTAATTCTATTAAAATATTTCTTGTATTACTATCGATAGAGTCTTCTGTTGTCAGGTGATCATCTGCCTCACACTGGAAGAGCTCAGCAACGAACATTGCGTAAAAATGTTTATATCACAATTTCTTAGCTAACGTTTTTGTACAGTATTTTAAGACACTGTTGCTGGAAGGAAATATTCCTGAGTAAAGATATAAACTAATTGAGTTCGTCTCTCATTAAATCTAATCCTTAGATTTTTTATTAAATCATTATTGTCAGTAGTATTATTGGTTTTTATTAAACTATTAAACAAAAACTTAATACTTCCCTCAAGTCAATTACAGTAGCAGAGTCATTACTAAGCTCTTGTATAGCCAGGTCCAAAGGTTTTAAAGTTTTACTTAAGTTAAGATCACTGAACACACTTCGTTGGTTGTATGAAAAATAATTTCTAAACACATACATACGAAACAAATAATTAAACAAAATATGTTATAACACTACAAAAAATTAAAAATTTTGTTATGTCGGCTAATCGGTTAATCGACTGAAACTAACCGGTTTAACCGTTAATCGCAAATATCCAATTTTATATTAAACGATCAGTTAATCGGGTAGTAATTAAACGGTTAACCGAATGAATACCCTAATAGCTACTAATAAGATTAAGCACCTTTATTATGTTATAAATTTATTTGTAAAGTTGTTAACAAACAAGGATAGATAAGAAGATGATGTTGTCTGCAGCTGTAAGAAAAATATTTTTCTTCTATTAGCACAATTGTTGTGTTTTTCACTTGCTGTGTTTTGGGATTTTGTTAAAAAGAACAAACAAATAGAAAATATGACTGGATTTTACACTTGTATTCTGTCACACATAAAGAAAACGCAAGAAAATACTTGATTTAAAAAATAAAGAAAAAAAGAAAAATTTATATCTGTTTCATATTTTGTCTACACGTGTATAAGAACATTCAAATATATTTCAATAATATCATTCCATAAGCATAAGTGAATTCTAAATTGAAAATAATAAGCAGATTTAAAGTTTTAATACATAATAATTATATATGGAAACAAAGACAATCATTTATTTTTCATATATTTCATGCTATAAATAAAATTAAATATTATATAACAATTTATATTAAACGAGAATTATTACAAAGAGCTGCATGTGAGGTTGTGACACAGACGAGAATCGAACCTATAACTTCCACACTGAGAGGCAAAGCAAGTCTACCGATGCAACCAATATTTAGTATTGCTTTGCATTTTAATTTTTTGAGAATTATTTCATTTTGAAAGTGAGAATTACTGCATATGAAATAGATCCCCAAAAAAAAAGGAAATTAATTTATTACAGTATGTGGGGTTATTTTATTTCATAAAGGACCTATTTCATGTTAAAAAATGGGGAATTATTTCATAGTTAAATAAGTACCCAAAAGTAGGAACTAATTTCAATTCCTTTTTTGCGGTTAGTTCATGCTGCTTCCAGTGTGTCTGACTTGTCGTATATTTATATTTACAGTTTAGTACAAACTGAACAAAAATCTTATATTTCGAAATTTTAAAATAATAATTTTTTTTATTCAAATGATTATAACGCATAAACTTCCAAAATATATAGAAATAATTCTTTAAAAACCCCTCACAACAAAAAACTTCCTACCATACCAAAGTCGTTAAAATGTTTCAAAGGTCTTAATTTTCACCACCGATTATATTACTTAAGTACACATAAGCGAGTCATTCAAACAATTATTTACAGTAAATAAACTTTTTTTCATTGTATGTCATGGTAACTATTTCATATGAACTAAAAGACAGACACTTGCAAGCCGGAAAAAGCAATGTTAATTGGGAATGCTTGTAAAGTATATAGTGGCTGTCAAAGTTCTCATGCATCTTTATTTTGCTGGAAAATTTTATTTTTAAACACAGAATTTTTCTAGGTTTCGTAAAACAATCGTTCAAATTTATTTCAGTTTATTCATTTAAATCTCCAAGATTTTTTTTACAATATTTTTTGGTATATTATGATTGCATACAACCTTTATTTTATAGCTTTCAGCAGTATTTTTAAAGTCATAGCAGCAAATATAATAAAATTCTTAAGCAAACTTAGGTCAGGGTATATTCATATATGCATTAGGGTTTGCAAAGCGATTATAATCGTAATCACAATCACGATTAATTGCACCTTTTTATCATAACCGTATTCGAACCTTTTAATCGCACGAATTCAATTAAAAAATTTTACCCTTTTTTAAGCAAAGAATTTATATCAAAAGCTTTCGGCAATGAACTTCTTTCTTAATATGATCATTTCGAACGTATCTGCCTGTTAGTCCAAATTGATTATTGGGCCAAGATTCGTAACGTTTTAATTCAGAAAGAATTGGGCATGATTAAATTCCAAGGAACAAGGCAAAAACTAACATCAACTTAATTTTTCGAATATATTCTTATTATCCGGACTTGTTACGTTTTGAAAATTTATTTTGGCGCCTATTACACTAAATTTAATTAAGCTTTTGTTTTAATTTTAAATGAAGTCAGTGAACGAATGAAAAAACTAAAAACTTAAGTTATTTAAGAATCTACCTACAGCTATTGCTAATTGTAATGGTACCACAACGACAGCATATTACTAAACAATTTAAATTAATTAAATTGTGTAAACTAATTTTCTACTATTTAATATAACAATTACTATTGAAAATGTATTTACACGCCACGATAGACCAAGTCGCAAAATAAAATTTATTGAAATCCTTGCCTAGTGTGGATAATGTGTTTTAGCTTTAATGGTAAAAATTTGTGGCTACAATATAAATAAAACGTTGTATATGTAGCTGCTAAAAGCTTATCCATATTAGCAGTTTGTGTCATGTCCTGCCTGATACGTATTATTATTTATTAGTTAAAATAATTTAAATAATTTTTCAGATGAATCGAAACTATTTTTTTTTATTTCTACGGAAACTCTAGCTGGTAAAACTTATTTTTTTTTTGATAAAATTAATATTAAAACATTACTCTAATGTAATATACACAAATATACAAATGTAAATATGTATATTAGGGTGTAAATATTTTACTATTTTTACAAATATCTAATTTTACATGCCCTGGCCAAAATTGCCATAAAACAAATTTTAAGAAATTTGGTTTATGTCTTAAAACATATAAAACCAACCAACCAGCTTTCCTTACCCCTTTACATTTTGATACAATTTTATACGAATGATGCCTCTGGGATAACTAATATTCGTGCAAAATCTAAGCTCACTACTTTGTCTAGCTCACTAATTGTCGCGAGTTTACAATGGGAAAATTCATCAAAATTTACTAAACTGACTTCACAAATATATGTCTGTATTTAAAACTACTTATCCTAGATATTCCATTAAGGTGTCATGTTAATGGGCACAAAATTTCCCTTAATTTGTGTTTTTATAAGAACTTTAAAAGCACCATTCTTCAAGAAAATCGCCCGCGAACATAAGGTCCGTAAAATTCGACCTCTGAATAATGCAAAACTAAATCAAAACATATGTCATTTAAAGGGTCATTTTGTGCTCTTTAATATGTCACCTTAATGCAATATCTAGCATAAGTAGCTTTAAATATATGCATAATTTTGTGAAGTAAAGTTTATAAATTTTTTATGAATTTTCCATTTTTTCCTATTTTTTCCTTTCGGTATATTGAAAAGCGGCTTCGCTGAGGAAAGTTTTCTCAATAGCAGGCCTTCGGCCGAGCTTAAGAGATTTTTTCCTCTCGGTATATCGAAAAGCGGCTTTGCTGACTAAAGAGTTTTGCATAACCGGCCATCGGCCGGGCTTAGGCTCTCAGTATATCGAAAAGCGGCTTTGCTTATCTGAGACTTTCTGCCTAGCCAGCCTTTACTAGTGCACAAGGATTTTATTCTCTGAAAGCCTTTATTTGACAAACGTAGAGAAGGAAACCAATAAGCCCGCCCAAAGAGAAAATCTTAACTCAACGAAAGCGCTTTTCGATCCAGCTGGAGGAAAAAAACCTTAAGCACGGTCGCAGGCCGGCTTTGTGGAAAAACTTCCTCAGCGAAGCCGCTTTTCGATATACTGAGAAGAGATAATCATTAAGCTCGTCGAAATGCCGCTTTTCGACATAACGAGACGAAAAGCCCCCTAAGCCCACCAAAGACCGGCTATGCAGAAAACTTTACTCAGCGAAGCCACTTTTCGATATACCGAGAGGAAAAAAACCTTAAGCTCGGCCGAAGGGCGGCTATACCGAAAACTTTATTAAGCGAATCCGCTTTTCCATATATCAAGAGGATAAAATCGTTCCTCAAGAATGCCCGTAGACAGATTATATTGGAAAGAGCTACTTGTTATGTTCACACTAAATACAAATTAAAAATTATATAATTAAAAATTTAATTAAGAAACAAAACCATAATGGCCTTATTTCTCAATCAATTGAGAAATAACGCCATATGGTCTTATTTCTCAATCGAATGAGAAATAAGGTCATATAGCCCTATTGCACATGGCTTTATTGCACTGCACCATATAGACTACGCACACTGTAGTGGAATAACAAACAAGTCGTAATAAGTTTATAATTTTTAAGCTGTTCATTTATGTGAAAAACTTTTCGGATATTATATTTGGAGACACCGTGTTGTAACACAGCTTAGATCTAAAAGGCATCAAGGCTAACACCGTGTTCAACAAAATTTCGGTAGTTGTAACTTTTGTAAATGGTTAACAATTTCAATAAATTTTTATGCAAAGTAATAGGCAACAAAAATCAAAAATAAAGCATGCTGAAAATAATTTGACTTGCAATATATATTTTTTACTTCTCTGCCTTGCTTTTATTTTAGGGAATGTTAAATTTGCCTCTTTTTGCACATTGTTATAAATAATCGGCATAGGAAATAACAAATTCTTAGCACATTTATGTAAAACACCACGAAAACCATTCTCGTAAGGAATTTTAAACCTCTAATGATTCGTTGTATGGATCATTTTGTTCTTTAAAAAAAGGCAAAAAGCTCCGTTTCAACAGCGATATAGAGTACTGCCGATTACAAAAATGCCTAAAGCTTTTGCTGGATAGCGTAGAAGAATAACAACTTGTGCTCTTAAATTATGGCTACCTTAAAGTTTTTTATGCCGATTTTTATTTATTTTTTCATTTGGAAGCGTTATAATCAAATCATTCACTGGAAATGTTCCTTTAAGAAAAATAACATACTACTCTTTTTAGGCACCTGATGTTGTACATTTATTAAAGTTTATGTTTGCCTTGTATGTTAAGTTGAATACAGTTTTGGTATGCAAATGGAAAATCTATAAAATATTTATAAAAAAATTGTTAGCATTGAAAAAGCGATTAGTGTTCTGTTAAAGTTTTCCAAATGGTTTCCTCTTTGGGAAATATATGAAGAAACAACACGTTTAAAAATAAAAAAAAATTTTTTTGCTGTTTATATAAAATGCTTATCTTTTAAACACACCATGCAATGCAGTTTTAGCTGACATGCCAGTGAAAACTGAACTGATGAATTTCGCACACAAAAAACCCAACTGTCAACATTTAATATCCGGCAACACATGGAAAATAAATTTCTATTTTTAGTGCGGAATATAACTTAAATAATGAAATAAGCAAAATGAGATCACACAAATTTTAAATTAGGCATTTAAGTAATTAAATATTTGGTTTTTATACATTTAGGCTGTTTCCAATTTAGGAAATAATTTTTAAATGCTGCCCTCTTCTTGCAATTTGTATATTAGCAAATACATGTAACCGCAAATAATTAAATATAATAATACCAATAAGCCAGGAGTGTTTATGATTTTCATTAAAGCTTTTGTGGCTACATGCTTAATGCTCAGCAGAAAATTTAGTACATGCATATGTATTGTGTTTTTTTTTTTGTTTACCAATGTAAATATATAAAATATAAGAAGGTAGGATTCAAATTATTCTTTGCACTTCATCCAATGGATTGAGAATTAACATTATATTTTTCGATTTTTTCGCGGTTGATCCGGGAATGATATTTGCAAAAAAATACACCGCAGAAAAGGAATATAGTGTTGAAAGCACTATAGATCTTCTCTATAAAAACAAAAAATCATAATAATAGCAAGACGAAATTAAAAGTTATGACCAGTTTTATATTTTTGACATGGGTTCACATGGAAAAATAAAAATTTTTCGTTTTTTAAAATAATCCTTTACAAACACTTATGCATAAGTAGGCTCTTCTTTCAAATAAGACTAATTTTAATCAAATTGCCTAATAATGTCAAAAATTATGTCAATTTCAAATAATTTTTGGTAGCAAAACACGACCTACCTTAGACATTCTTCGAAAATATAACAACCCACAGTGCGGTTGAAGCAAAATTTTTTTTTTTTTTGAAACAAAACCAGAAATTTGTAAACAGAAATTGTTCTTTATATCGTTTCTACCCTTTAGCTGCTGTTAATTTGTTTTAACATAGTAAAATTTATAGATAAATTATATTTAAAAATTGTCTTACATAACGTTCAATACATTTTTATACGAATTCAATGCTTTTTTCAGAAAACACACACTTTATTTTGAATTCAATACAATTCAGATGTTCAATCTTCGATGTATTTTAACATAACCTCCTTAGGTATTCACTAAAAAATTTCAATTAGATTTAAAAAATATGAATAACACTCAATGCATTTTTTAAACAAACCATGATCGATGGTGCATCGTTTTGCAAAGTAATACTATAAAAGAAATTTCACAAAACTTTAAATATTCACACAAAGAAAAGATATGGTTGGGGCATGGTTACGTCAACAATGTCATGTTTCCCGATATAGCTTATGGTTGTAGCAAATAATTCATTATTGGGTTAAACAATGAACCTTAATTAGCTTGCGACAAGAAACTCATTCTTACATTTAATCATGACAATATTATTCATGGTACAATACAGTCATGGTACACTTAAAAATTCAACAACAGTATGGCTCTATAACAATAAAATATGGTTCTTGTCCATACTATTTAAAACAGTATACTTGCAATCAAGCTGTGGTTACAAAAGAGACATGGCTCTCTGCTTCCAAAAAGTTTTGCTTCTATTCCTTGGTTGAATGCTTTTTTGTCAGTTTTTTGTTTTGCTTGTTTTTGTGTGTCGCTTGGTTTAAAAAAAATATACAAAAAAATTAAATACAAATAACAGAAACTGATAAATGTTAGCTAGCAATTAATATTCGGACATATTGTGAAAACCATTTGAAAACGAAAAACAGTGTTCTTTTAATCGGACAATTTAGAGCATTCGGATAAGATATCTCAAACATCTGAATCATGAAAATTAATAGAAAAGCTGCAATATTTCAGAATGTGGCCGATTGTAAATAGAGCATGTGTCAGCTAATATGTATGTGAGAATAGATACAATTTTTTATTTCAGATTCCACACACTGACCAGTTAAAAAAATAAAGTTGTAACCATATATTTGGTTGTTTTGAGCCATATATAGAGTTTTTTTAAATCATATATTGTAATTTTGAACCATATATATGGTTGTCATGAACCATATATATTTAAAACCATATATTGTAATTTTTACCATATATACGGTTATTTTTATATATTATCATTTTGAACCATATAAATAATGGTTGTCTTGAACCATATTATGGTTATTTCAAACCATATATTGTAGTTTTGAACCATATACATATATAGTCGTCATGAACCATATTATGGTTATATCAAACCACATATTGCAATTTTAAACCATATATATTGTTTTTTTTTAACCATATTATATGTAAAACGGATTTTTTTATAATATATTCAACGAGTGTTGTGTTTTTCTTCCGACGGGGTTTTTTTAATTTGGAACGATTTTCCGTCATCCCACGTCAAATTTGGTTCGTAAACAGACCGGTTTCGGCTATGTGCCATCTTCAGTGTTCTATTTATTCAATAGAACACTGAAGATGGCACATAGCCGACCGGTCTGTTTACAAACCAAATTTGATGTGGGATGACGGAAAATCGTTCCAAATTAAAAAATCTATTCAACTATATATTCAATCATGGTATGTTGCTCCTCGATTATGGTTGCCTCAACAATATTTTTTCTTTGCGGGGTTAAAAGTACAAAACTACGCTGTTATTTAAGTGTATAGCGTAAAAGCGTATACAATAATTTAGAAAATATATATTATTTATAATATATTTAAAAAATTTGATGTGGGAAATAAGAGAAGTAAATGCAAATATTCTAAAACCGTTTTAAATTTAATCTCGTTTTTAAAAAAACTCATAGTTTCTTAATGTGGAAAATCAACAGCATGCATTACGGACACGCCATTTTCTATGAAGAGAGGAAAACAGTATTTTTGTTTTTCGGTTTTAATACATAATGGGCAGTCTTACACAAAACAAAAACGTATGTACATTTATTTATAATCTATTACATCATAGCAGTTTTCATTTTAAAATTTAAGCGTTTATTTCATGAAATACTTTACAATACTTTCAACGGACACAAAAAAGCTTTTGAAATAAGAATCAGCCATATACTATGTACTGTGTATGTTCAAAATTTACAAACACATACAAAAAGCTTTCAATTGCAAGCATGTCGCGTTAACTCTTGATGTAGTACAAGTTTATATAACGCAAACACTCTAGCAAAGTGTTTATACAATGCACTACAATAAATCCATAGGCAATAAATCCATATCGCTTTATATCTCAATCAATTGAGAAATTAGTACTTGTGGTGCTATTTCTCAATACTATTCAGCAATAATGCCATACACAAAAGTGGGAATATGGGAAATAAAGCCATATTTTTTATTAAATATTTCGTATTTTATTCGCTGGGCTTATCGAATAGCGGCTTTGCTGACTAAAGATTCTTTGCATAGATGGCCTTCGGTCGGGCTTAAAGATTTTTTCCTCTCATTATATCGAAAATAACGGCTTCACATAAAGCTGCAAAATTTGTGTTCATGTACCTTCGTGGTTCACCCAGGTGCGATGAATGAATGAATAGATAGATAGATACTAACTTTAATATCTAAAACTTCTATGTGAAATTGGCTGGCCTTAATAGCATTCCACGACAATCAAATATGTATTTTCATCTGCTGAATTCAGAAAACACCATAAAAATTTCCGACTAGCTCTAGTTTTAATGATATAGTGGCTATAATATTTTCATAAACTAAACATTTTTTATATTCTTCGCATCATATTTCCCGATGGATCCTCAAAATCATAAAACAATTTATGGATTATTAACCTACAAATTAATATATTTCTTCTAACTATAATTTTGCTGATATGAGTTTACTGGTATTTTCATGGTGTTGAAAATTATGTATTTTTGCTGTAGCCCTTAAAAATTTTAAACTTCAGAAAAACTCATCATTTCAAGCACAAAAAAAAGATATTCCAATAAACAGTTTTTTGGATGAAAATTGGAAATACATGGAGAAAGAAGAAGATATATTTAAAAAACAACTTGAAATTCCACAAACATTTTTTACGTGGTTAAGTAGTACAAAAATAGTTTTATTTTTACCAAGTTTTTTGTACTAACTACCCTACGGAATATTTGGTGACAAATAATCCAAAAGTACTCGTCCTATGACTCGAGAAAATGAGACTGGTACCAAAAATAAGGAGTAGTGAATGATGAAAAAAGATATATTGTGTAAATGGTCACATATTAACCATTTTCAGCCAATTTAGTTGGTACTTCGGCTAGTATTGTAGTAAACGGCACTGAACAAATTCGATGCACCTGGATCTAAGGCCTATCACATAATATCTATATAATATTAATTGTCTCCCTTCAATGAGACTGCCATGCCGCTCAGGAACCTGTTCCGTAACTATATTCAGATAATAACTCCAGCTTAACTGGTATTTATAACATTGAAATATAAGTTCCCCTGTGGTCGAGTGGGTAGTGTACTAGCCTGTCATGCCGGAGGTTGTCGGTTCGAATCCTATCAAAGACACGCCAATACCAGTAATGTATCCTGAAACTCACATCGGCTAAATTATAGTCAAAAAAAGGTATTTTTGTGTACATTAATAATCCATAAATTGTTTTATAATTTTGAGGACACAAAATAAGTTACATTTCTCTAATTTTTTTAAATAAATGAAGTATATATCCCAGGATGTGAAAACCAAGATTAGATGGCCTTTTGCTATGTTAAATCCTTTACGAAGATGCACCCAGCTATCTACCAACACCAAACTCCGAATCTTCAATTAAACGTGAAGTCTATATTGCTGTATAGAAGTGAATCTTTTTACACCCAAACACATCAATAGCATCCAAGTGTTTGTAATCAGATCTCTGCGTAGAATACGATGTATATTTTGGCCTGAAAGAATTAGTAACATTAATCTTTGGCATACCATCCACCTAAATACCCATCAAGTTCGAAAGCCGTAGACGTAAATGACACTGGATTGGACATACGCTCTAATAGCCACCTGACGACATAAGAGGGGCTCTCAAGTGTAACGACATATCGAAAGACATGCTCATACTTGGAGTAGACAGCTAGATACCGAAACGAGAACTTCAAGATGCAGTTGGAGCGAAATAAATCATATCGGAAATTAAAGAGATGATTGGAAGAACTTTGTTGTGGTCCTATATTCCTTACATGTTGTGCGTTAGGTTCTATAAAACCAACCACTGTTTGTTTCAAAACACGGTGGCGTATGACTATCATTATTTAATGTTTCAAAAAATATATAGTATACGCCGGAGTCCCATTTCTTGTAATTTTCGTCTAATTTTCTGGTCAACTGTTAGTTGAAACCAGGGACTGAAACCATGAAAAAAATGGGTTCAGGTTCAGGTTCGGCTAATCAAAATAAAAAGTTCAGGTTCGGGTTCGGTTCAGGGTTCGGGCTTAAAACCAAAAATTTAAGCACGCACAATTAATAATAAAATATATAAATCAGGTTTACGTTCACGTTTATACGTTTAAACAATATATTCTTTTTTTAACTTTAACTTATTTTGCTTTAAAAAATTTTTTTTCAACTTTGTAACGTACGTACCGCATTGACATAAGAAAATAGACTTCATATTAGAAATTATTAGAAATACCCAGAAAAAGAAAAAACACAAATTTTGGCAGCCATTATTCTTCTATTAACTATTTCTCTATTTTTTATATTTTTGAACCCGAACCTTGCTGAATTTTTCGGTTCAACGCGTTGGGGTTCAAAGTCTTTATAAACAGCAAACCTAAACCCGTTTGGGTTCAGGTTCGGGTTCGGTTTCAGTCCCTGGTTGAAATAGAATGAACTACTATACCGTACTCCATTCGGCAGCTGCTTGGCCCAATCGCTGGTTGGTTTTATACGAACTTAACAATTTAGAACATATTTTGGCATTTCCAGAAGATCAAAATTTATTTTAGGGCCTGTTCAAATATTACGTAACGCTATTTTTGGACGTTTTATAACAAAAATGTTGACAGTATTATTATTGCTACGTTCCAAACTATGTAGTGACTTATAAATTCAAATTGTTCTCAGATTTTAGTGACTTACACCATAAAGATGAATTGAAACTTATCACCTTGTATGTGTGCAAAAAGCATATTTTTTGTTAGAAATTTTTTAACAAATGATAAAGAAGAAATATTTTTTCGTGTTGTTTTCAGTTTTTTTAAGATTTGTTTTTCTAAAAGTTTGCCTCTGTAAAGGAACTTTTTTCTTTTTTCTTTTATTTAAAAGATAAAAGATCTGTAAAATACTTTGGCAGTAAAATCTTACGTTTTTTGTATGTATTTTTTAACTAAACGTTTGTAAAAAAAAAGTTGCAAATATTTCACTACATATTTGGGTATGATGCGCAGTGAGAGCGATACGAAAAAAAATTTTATTGAAAATGTAAATAAAATGATTTTAAGTGAATTAATAAAACGTGAATTTTTTTGCATTGAATTACGTTTAAAAAAGCCAAATCGAATGATTTATTTATTCTTCATTTAAAAAATTGTGTTAAATCTTAAAATAAACTTGAATTTTTTTTATGTTCTTATCAGTGATTTTTATTGGTAATCTTTGGAAAAACTGTGATTGTAAACAATATGCTTTAAGTATAACAAATATACTTATAACCCAGCAAAACTTTTAAGAATTTTTGTAATGACTAAATTGAAAAAAGAGTATGCAACATGTTCAAGAAATCATTCGTATATAGCGTTGTCATTCTCTTCGAATTCAGACAAAATCCGTTCCACATCTATAGAATACTTATTATTATGTCTTACCTTTATCATTTTGAGCAGCTTTCTAAAAGTTCATCTCAAACTATCTAATAGAGTCATATATGTATGTCGGCTGGTCTTTTCATAGGCACGATTTCCGTACAATGGCCACTTAAATATGTTTTGTATTTCAGCCAATTAAACCGTGCGGATATCGATGTTAAATCACAACTTGGCGATGAAGTTTTCTGTGAGTGTTATTTATAGCTTAGCTGATACTAAGAGTAATTTCAAAGATGAAATTGGACACATAAACTCTACTCTTACGTGCGTAGCACATTAGTTCGATACCTTTTATAGTTCTTATTTTAGTTCCGTCTAAACTTGGGCATCTCGGCCATTTTTTAGATAACTTCGTCATTTCTAAGTTTGAATAACTTTAGAGCATGTCATCAGATATTAATAATTTTGGTGACATGCGAAAGGTCTCAGTCCCTTCTTGATAAGTCATTTAGCTCCCTGCCGCTAGTGCTTCTAAAATGCCAAAGTATCCTTTAACCTTAATTTTTTTTATATAACAGTGCCTTACTTACAGTTTTTATTTTGCAAGCTTTTCAAGTTCGAATGAAAATAGACTAAAAATTTAAAATTTTTTTCTTTATGATAACCCGATTATTACTATGAAAAATATGAAAGCAATAACAGTTAAAACAACCACAATTTTAATATTTCCTAAAATCTCGAATTGTATATTTTACACAGTAAGAATATGTTAGTTTGCTATATGCAGTATTTAAAAATAGAAAAAATAACTACCACTTTTCAGTATAAGGAAGAAAAATTTTGCACTTTTGATGACCTTGCTATGCGTTTGGAAAAAGTCATCCTACACCTTCTAAATTATTAAAATCTGATGACGCGCTGCAAACTTAGAATATTTCCAATGTTATTATTACAGAAAAAATTCCAATGTATTCAAATGTTTTTTTCTATTGTTATTGCTTAGGCATATTTCATAGAAATTGTAAGTTTATCACGAAGAAACAACTGAGTGATTCCACGTAAAACGGCCCTATGCAAGGAAATAATAATTTTCTTATTTTTAATAAAAATCTCTAAATTAATGTTTTTAGAGCATGGCAATTATAGAAAACATAAAAAAATACATTATTTAATATTTTTTAAGCAATTTGGGGCACTTTTAAATGATCATCCACGAAACATTTTGCTCTCCCCCTTTTGTATGTTTAATATTTATTTCAGATTTTCTTTTTTTTTTCCTTTCTCATTATTAATAAAAAACCCTTATCTCTGAATATACTTTTTCGCTTTTTGTTGAATTTAAAAAAATGCTCAGCTAGAGTACTCTGCTGTCTATAATACAACGGATAGCAAATAATTTAATGTGCTATTATTTTCTTATGATTTTTTTTTATACTATTTATATTAATAAAATTAATAAAAAGTTTTATATCTTCGAATTTTTTAAATTTTCGTATACGGTCACACCTGTCTGTCACACCCGTCGGTCACACCCGGCACATTTTAAAAATAGTTATTTTGTTAAGAAAACTGATTTTTTGTGAAACAGTAAATACGTAATACAGCTAAAAACACTTTGAACAGACAGCCATAGCAAATTTTGTGTCTACGTTATAGTAAAAATTTTACAGAATTTATACTGAAAGTCATAATTCTTTAAAACTAAGATTTGTAAGGTCATACCCGTCGCAGCTTTCTGACGACCATTCTGAGCAGGAATCGTGTTCTTTCAGTGTCCACCCGTTATTCAACGACTTTAAGCTTAAAGGCCTTGCGAGTCGCAACCTTTTTTTAAGTAAAAAATTTTATAATCTTTATTTATAACAAAAAATATATGTAATATGATCACACCCGGCTAAATGGAATTACGCAACTGTAAATTTTGAGTATATTTGTATCCCATTTTAAAAACTTTATACAATACCTACAAACTTGTCAGTTGGTTGCATTCGATAAAAAATATTTGAAAATGAAAATACAATTTTTCACGATATTTTAGAATAAATGGCCTTGGCCTTTTATAGGAGCCTGCTGCTGAAAGCTATGTCTTTTTTAATCAATACTTGTAAAGAGCAGACTGAAACCTTTGGAGTGACACCAAAATTATTAATATCAGATGAACGTGCTTTAAAGTTAGTCAATCTATAATATGACAATCTATAATATGTCAGAATAATATCTTCAGACGGCTATAAAATAGGTACCATAAAAGGTATCGGAGTAATTGTTACACCAAGTGATCGGACTAATTCTTACACGATGTGAATAGATTATATACTGAATTACATTAGAAGCAAAAAATGCGGTAAAAATTCCGACCCTATTTTTGAACTAACCCTATACTCTCTCGAATAATTACATATAAACAAAATCTTTGCTGGGAAACTATTAATCAACTATATAAGCCCATAGAACAATTTACCTCATTTTATAAAATTTTCCTATGAACTTGGTTTATATTTTTAAACTTCGAAGCTTTAAGCAAACATCATTATTCTTTTTTTTTCGTCTTCAAACTCATCTTAAACTGTTAAGGTATTTGAACTTTCCTTCACAGTTATATCTTCAATTTCTTATATATCTAATAGAAATTTCCCGTTTTTTATGGTGTCCCGATTGAAATGCGACACAACAACTTTTTTTACACAAAAAAGTTTTTTGGTTTCTTAAAAATATGTGTAACAAAAACTTTTGGAAATGTTTTAAGTTACATAAAGTTTTTCGAGTTTCTTGTAATGCTAAATTAAATTAAAATAAATGAACATCAACAGTATATTTCTTAATAAACAAGGGGAAAAGTTTTGTGTGAAATATTATACGAACTAAAGTAAGGGCGAGACTTTCGATAAAGTTTTTCAAAGTGTACTTTAAAAGATTTATAAAAACTTAATAAACAAAATACAAATATTTTATTGACAAACAATTACATGCTAAAAAATGACAGTATACCACGTTGATATCAAATTTACTTTGGGAATGCTACACAAAAACAAAGATTTTTAAATACAATTAATTTGTTTGTTATATCAATTAAAAGATTTTGAACTTAAAACGATTTTTGTATATACAATTGACATTGTCAGTTAAAGGAAAATCAGAAAAATATTTTCAATTAAATATATCAACAAATAATTTGTTGACAAAGTTATTTTCCTTAAAATTTTTTTTGTTAGATTTCAAAGTTATTTCAATTAAAGTTATTGTTATATTAACAATGTGAATTGTTGAAGTTCCGCGCAAAATTTTGATTATCATTATTGTTATATTAACAATATTTTTTTATACGCAATCTCAACCTCCCAAACGTATTTTTGCTTTGTGTGAAGTCTGTGTAATAGACTGATGTTCTTACCTCTCAGCTACAAGGCAATTCGTTATTAAATACGCAAATAATGGAGACACGCAAAACTTGATTTGCTTTCTTTAATTTACGTGTGTGCTTTTCGTTATGATATAATTTAACAAATAATTTTGTTAAGTAACTTAATTGACTAGATATATTTAAACTTGTTATATCAATAATGATGATTTTTAATTTTTTCACAAGTTTCAACAAAACCTTTAGCTAGCATTTTTAATTTAAAAAAATATTCACAAATTATAAGTATGATTATTTCGAACGTATTTGCTTTGTGAATCCAAATTGATTATTAGGCTAAGTAGAACAAAAATCAGAAAAATTGCAATGAAGAAAAATAAACCGATGGCAACGCTGGGAAAGTGCACTTTAATATCAGCTTGAGAGTGATTTAATTCTCGTATTCAATTTTCACGAAAAAGTTGTATATATAAGAATTAAAATCACATTCAACAGAGCCACCTCACAAGTGGTGATAATCAAATACACGTGAGCATTGACGATGGAAGTGTAGCGACTTCCGAAAGTGGCGCTACTCTGTTCTGCTGTGTACGTTGAAAAATTAAGTTGATGTTAATTTTTCCCTTGTTCCTTGGAATATTAATCATGCCCAATTCTTTCTGAATATAACGTTACGAACCTTAGCCTAATAATCAATTTGGATTCATATTCACAAATTGTTGAGTTTTTGCGCCATACATAACAAAAAATTTTGTTAGTTCAGTTTGTTGAAAAGCAAATTATGTGTTTGTCATATCAACAACTTTATTTGTTGTATTAACTAAATATATTTTTGAATTTAAATGTCATATTAACAACTTGAACTGTTAGTTGCAGTTTGACGATATTTTCCTCTGCACAGACTAGATAAATATTTGAAAAAGTAAGCGTATTATCTGCTATTTTTTGTTTGAAGTAAATACCTTGGGGGATATTTTTAAAAATTTTAGTTCACCGTACTTTTGCTGTGAAAGGTGAAAATGGGAGTCGTGAGCGTTGAAAAGATAACAAACACATTACTTAACTAGAACAAAAAATTTAACAAAATACCCTCACTCAATTAAACTCTTTCCAAATAGATATTAAAAAACTCAGTAAAGTGCGACTTTGGCTCGCACACGGGTTCTCTACGAATACACATATATCCCTTTATATTTCTGCCCTTTCAAAGTGAAAATTTTTTCAAAAAGAAAATTTTTTCGCTCTGAATTTTTGGTTTGATTTTAGTTCATTTATTTTTTAATCTTTTTTCCTTCTTTTAACGATTTGTTCGTTTTTTTCGATTTTTCGTTTTTTGCAATTTTCTTTTTTTGTTTCTTGCCGATTTTTTTTTATTGGCGTTTTTGGACTTAGCGTTTTTTTAACGTTTTTTCGCTTTGTGGCGATATTTTTAGTTATGGCGATTTATTTTAGTTTTGGCGGTTTTTTCAGTTTTGGGGATTTTTTTCGGAATTACGTGATTTTTTTTTTAGCTGCAGCGATTTTTGTTTTTTTGTTTTGACGCTTTTTTCATTTTGGCAATTGTTTTAGTTTTTGCGCTTTTTTTTTGGTTTTTGCGCTTTTTTTTGGTGATTTTTTCCCATTTTAGGCGATTTTTTTCGTTTTTTGTGATGTTTCTAGTTTTAGCGACTTTTTTGGGTCTGCGTCCACAATTTCATAGTACCAATCATTTCATGTTTATTTAAGTATAATATCTTTAAAATAGATCAATTAACGGCGGAGTTATGTGATAATTAATATATCGGGCTACCACTCTTTCGCCCGATTTTTTTTTACTTCTATGGGATCAAACTAAGAGCAACCCCTCTCAAACATGAGAAATGATCTACAGATTTTCGAAAAAAATATATGGGACCAAACTGCAAATAAATTCTTTCAAGCAAAAAAATTATTTTGGAAAGCGGTTCAAATTTCTCGACCGATTGTGGAACCAAGCTGCCATTAAAACCTTTCAAACAAAAAAAAAGATTTTTAAAATCGGTTCTCAAATGACAGAGTTATGCATGGGGGAGCGAATTTCCCCCACCGATTTTCGAATAAAAATATGAAACAAAACTGCAAGCACACCCTTTCAAACAAAAAAAATATTGAAAATCGGCTTACAAATGACATGGATTAATTGATAACTCCTTCTCTTTTGAATTCGGTTAAAAACATAATTATTTTAATTTGTATTAAGAAGCCAAAAAAATAATGTAGATTATTTTATAAATTTTTTTAAGACTGCAATTTAAGGCACGGCATGATTGGCCTTTTACTTGGTCAGATAAATAAATAAACACAGCTGTAATATGAAAAAAAAGAGAAGAAAAATATAATAATTTATTGATTGGTGATTGAAATCACAAACAGAAAACAGCTCTTTGTTTACAGTTTTTTTTTTTTCATTTTGATATTTTCTGCTTAGTCAGGCCTTACAAAATGGCAAATATTTATCATCATCATCAGAAAATGGAAAACATAAGCTGAAAATAAATGGATAGAATGTGCATTTCAGTGGTCTTTAAAAGTTGTTTATTAAATGAGATTTATACTGATTTCTTTTATTTCATTCATTCAAGGTTGACACACAACGACAAATCCTCAATCTGATATGCATAAAAGTATGTAAGTAAGTATACATATACATAATTTTGTTAAGTTGAATTAAGTCTTTAAACGTTTGGCTGGAAAACTCTCAATAGAGATGTTCGAAATAAGTTTAGATTTAATTAATAAGACTCAGATATGTATAATTTCAGCGGCGATGAGACAGACTTACAGACTTAAAATATGTGTAACTATAGCCGTTAGTAAAACAAGTACTAAAAGGTCATAAATGTTAAGTATTAAAGGGTGTTTAAAAATGGTGTTATGACTTTAGTCGAGCTGTATGGTTTTTATCCAAAGTTATTTATTTATCCTAAAATTTTTTACTTTAAGTCTGAAATTTATTATATTCGACTTTTTTGTTCCATATCTGAATTAATGTAAATTCAAATTATTTTATTAAGAGCGGAGTGTTCGAATATTCAAATCAGATTAGCAGAACGGATCAGTACTACTGATTTCGACAGGCCGCCACACCGTCTTATCAGCGTTCTTGTTTACTATTACCACTCATGAAGGTGGATGCTAGTGTCTGTACAAATGTTCAGAATTTTACTCTGTTTGTGCTTTTTCATTTCTATCACTACCAGCATGAAATATCATTGATATTCTCAAATACTGGGTTTTTCTATGTTTATTTCTGCCCAACTTATTGTTCGGTTTATGTTCTCGTTTAGGTGAGATATCAAAAAGCCTAACATGATAAGAAACAAAGTGAAGTGCCGAACCTTTGTACAGACAATAGTTGAGAAAAAGATCACAGCATGGCAAATCAACTGTTCTTGAATGTTCAATTATTACATCCTTCAAAATTTATTTCTAAAGTATTAAAGGGTGTTTTAAAGCGGGCAGCGAAACTTAATGAAATCCAAATGTAATATATAGACTCTTGGTATATACGCACGTTTTAGGGTTAGTGTATTTATTATACAGACTATAGCAATAAATATTAAAATTTAATCAAAATAAGAATTAAAGGGTATTTTATCAGATTATGTAATTTTGTTATTGAGATAGAAGAAGAAAAAATTTTTAAAAATATTAAAAAGCCCAAAAAAGGAAAAAATCGTAAAAATTAAACAAAAACGCACAAACGAAATTAGAGCTTATCAGAAAAAGTTCCCAAAAACAAAGAAAAATCGCCAAACCGGAAAAAGGATATATGTGTGTCTATGGTATTTGTACGGAGCCCTTCGTGTGTGAGTCAAAATTACACTTTAATGACTTAATTTAATGTTGTTCTCGCTGTTCATCTTTTTATTATGAGACCAGTCTTAACCGAATAATTTATAGCATACTAGGACGAGTTCGGCCCTTTAAATTTTTTGCCTCAAAACTTATTATTGCATAAAAAATAAGTCCAATTTGCAATTAGCTAAATTATGATACATCAAAAAATGCTAAAATTAATTTTTAAAGTCATATGTCTCATAAACTATAAATGATAAGTCATACTTCTAGCGAAGTTTTTCCACTAATTAAATAACTTTTGACAAAAAGCGCACAGTTCGACTATATTCATTATTGATTGTTGAAACTCTAAAGACACGTAGCTAAAGTATGTTGACTCTTCAAATAACAAAAAGGACAGAAACAAAAATTCACACATTTTAGTATTTGTAAAAATCAGTGGTTTTTCACGCTGCCACCTCTAGAATTCAAAAGCTTAAAATTAAACAAGATAAAGAAGTTAGTGAAGTTCCTGATCAATAATGAAAGCTGAGGGAAGAAAGCCCCACTAGATGGCCTTCTCATCCGGAATTTATTAAAGTTAAAGGATTTTCAAAACTAATTGGTTGTGGCTGCCGTTCGGTTTGTGCCTGCCGTGGCCGTGACATCTAAGCGGTAAAAAGCTCTGGTGATACGACCAGCTGGTCTCAAAAAAATTAACTTACATGCTTTAGAATTTCTTTCCAAAAAGAAAACAATCATTTAATTCATAAATTAAATTAAAAACGAACTTATGCCAAACTAAATAACTATGGATAATTTTGTCTCCCTTTAAATTTGTTCCTACACTCAAAATGTTCCAATTTGGATCCTTTTAGCACATTGACCTTTGGGAACTAGAGTCCAAAATAAAACTTAAACATACATACAATTCCCATTTAATAACTTCGGCTTTGCTTTCAATTTTACTTTTATAATTCATTCACTGTGGCCTGTACTACGTATGAGTATTACAAGTATAAAATAATTGTCATACGCAAAAGTGAACGTTTATATCGTCTCCGAAAATGCAAAAAACCTTATCTAACATTTTAAAAGTTTAAGTGGAGAAGCATGAAAATTGTTTACATGAAAAAATATATTGACAATTTCAGCAAAATTTTACAATAAATGTATAAATTTGTGGGACCTTTTTTAATTGTATTGTAACATTTTACACTAAATGTCAATATAGTATTCTCCTTCTCCTGTAAAACTTTTAAAATGTTAGATAAGTCTTTTTGCATTTTCTGTGACGATATATTGCTTTAAAATTGTTTATTCATCTACAATTAAATCAATCATTTGGCAGCTAATTGGAAAATGCTCTTTATTTTTGTAATCTTGTTACATTTTTGCTATCTGTAGGCTGTATTTATATTCTTCAGAAAAGTTCATCCACCCTAACAATTCTTCTAACAACATTAAAATTATCAACAAATCAGCACTACTAATTCTCATTCAATAGCAAATATTCAACAAAGCACATGTATCAATTAAATTCATTTACATACAAATTAATAAAAAGAAAATTACTAATTCAAGAGTATTAAATTTATTTTAATGTTACAAGTGTTCCGAATAACAGTTTTACTGTGTATTCGAATTTGCTTTTACCTAAGAAGTAAACATGTTACATTTCTGAGTTAGTTATTGACTAAACTTTTTTAAAACAAAACAAAATAATTTTGAGTATTTATTAAAGTGAATTTACACATTCTGCTATGAAAAAGATATTTTACGGTAGACCTTCTGTTAACTAAAAGACAACTAATCTCTTTCATTCTTTCATTAAATATAACAAGTTGTTAAGGTCCTTTTTCTAATACTAAGAATCTCTTAAGGTAGATATGCCAAGGACATGTAAATAGCCAAATTCTTTAATTGTTGCTGTCGTCAGCTATCTTCCTATTGCAATGTCAATGGTACACACTAGAGTATGCAAAAGGCGGAATTTTTCAAGAAACCGGGTTTCGAATTATTCGAAAAATAGTTTTTAGATAACCCGGTTTCGAATACGGTTTATACAAATAAATCGGCTAACCAGTTTTTATAAAATTTAGATGCAAATTTTATTTTTTTCACTTTTTGCGAAAAATCTATTTATAATACTGTACATATTCATATCAATCTACTGTAAAAATTTTGCTTTGTCTTGGCCGCTCTACAGCCACAAAAATTTACACAAAAAAAAGATCATCAAACTGCAGCTAAAAATTCGAATTGTTAATTAATAATTTAAATTCAAAAATATATATATAGTTAATATAACAAATTAAGTTGTTGATACGACAAATACCGGAAGTATTTCTAACAAACTGAACTGACCAATTTTTTTGCTATGTATGGCGCAAAAATTCAACAATTTTTTAATATTTTTTTGAATAGAAGTGCCAACTAAAGTTATTGAAACTTGTGAAAAAATGAACAATCATCATTGTTGATATAACAAATTAAAAATTTTCTAGTCAATTAAATTACTCAACATGTTTAAAATATGTTTGAAGTCTATCAGAGCTTAAGCTACTGGGCCGATATTTATACAATGTTCGGTTTGTTACTGAATCAATTTCGATCCGATGTATTGACTGAGCGAAACCATACAATTTAGAAAACTATTATTCAAAACCGGTTCCGGGTATTGCATACTCTAGTACGCATATACATATGTATGTTTATATTCAATATGGATTTCATTGTAAAATATTTATAAGAAAGACGTTAAATTAAAAAATACTACAAATACTATCAGCTTAAAAGATGAAACATGCTTTTGTGAGCGTCGCTTTATACAGAATTATTCTTGAGGTTGTAGTCCATATTTAAATATGAGGAATAAGAGACTTTAGATATTTGTTACGCATATATTTGAAATCAGATTGTCTACGTGATTAAAATTAATTCTGTCAAATCTTCTTTTTTCATATTCATTTATTAATCTATTTCTTCATTACTTTTAACACGCGTCGTAATCCTAAAAATGTTTTTTTTTTTAATTTTGAATTTTTCAAATTAAGCATCATTTAACCTTTTTAGACACAAAATAATCATAAAATCAGTATCCCTTAACTGGATATATTATGTTAATTTAATAATTTAAATTTTGTACGTGCAACTAGGAGATACCCTGCGGAAAATTTGGTGAAAAATGATTCAAAAGTACTCGTCCCATGACTGGAGAAAGTGAGACTGGTACCAAAAATAATGAGTAGTGAATGGTGAAAAAAGACATATTGTGTAAATGGTCACATATTAATCATTTTCAGTCAATTTAGTTGGTACTACGGCTAGTATATTAGTAAACGGCACTGAACTACTTCGATGCACCTGGATCTATGTAATATGTAATAGTATCTATATAATATTAATTGTCTCCCTTCAATGAGACTGCCGTTCCACTCAGGAACCTGTTCCGTAACTATATTCAGATATTAATTTCAGCTTAACTGGTATTTACAACATTGAAAGATAAGTTCCCCTGTGGTCGAGTGGGTAGTGTACTAGCCTGTCATGCCGGAGGTTGTCGGTTCGAATACTATTAAAGACACCGCTTAAAAATAAAATACAATTTCTACTTGGATTTGTAACAGTAAAAAAAATAAATTAGTCGATAATTACATCTGAATTTGGGAATAATATTTATATATAATCTATATTATTCTACACCGATTAGGACTCTATAAGATAGTTCAGAGACAAGTTACAAGGTGCATACAAAGTATCAATTAACCCCATCCTAGGCCATCTTCATGTAAAAGTGGCTGGTACGGTTCATAGGAAGTGTTAGAACTCGGACTGATCCCTATCACCTGGGTACCGGTCACGTGACTTCTTTTGTGCCAGTTCCATTTACCGGAGGGTATTTAAAGCTTTATTTATCGTTATAAAATTAAGAAGACATTACCTGTAATTTAATTAGCATAGTGCCGAAAAGTTAAAACTACAACGCCTCATTGTCTGTCTGTGCGCGTGTAGTCTAATTTTGCGACAGTTATTTCGATAAAATTTTCTAAACCGATTCCATAAAACTTTGTACAGGCATTCAGTCCTATGACAGTACAACATTATAATTAGAAAATATGGCACTGCCACCCACGTCTATACAAAGTAAAACTTGCTATCAATTTCTTCCAATTAAAAGATTCTTAAGAAACTTTGCATATGTAGTAAGTTTCCCTAATAATAATTCTAATTAGAAAAGTGGGCACCGCTACGGCCAAGTAAAGAATATACATAGTAATTATATTACAATTAAAGAACTCTGTTAAGAAAATGACACAGATGACTGTAAATGACTTAATTGTGCAGTCTATATGTGCGCAAGTACATACACTACGAGTTGATTAAGACAATGCGAGGAAATTAATGAGATTTAAAAATTATTTTGGAGAAAAAAAAGGCCAAAGTTAGATTTTTTTCAAAATAAATATGTCAAACGATTTTAGGGAGTATTTTCGAATTAGATATCTTTTCACATTTTGAATGAGGCCAGCAAAACTGTTAGCTGTAAGCAAGAACAGCAAAGGAATGCGAATAAAACAAGAAAAAAATTTATTAAATTGAAATTTTCTGACATTTTTTTCTTTTTGAAAACAATGGCTTGATATATGATTGACCAAGTGCAAATATTTTACTGTTATTACAAAATAATCGAAAGTAATTCTATTTTCTTTATCCAGATATTCAATGTCATATATATATATATGGATGTATGTATGTATTTTTTGCTTAAACAGGCAAAAACGGGTACAACGAACAATATATAATATAATTTGTTTTTTATATTCTCTCTATCCACTACAAAATTTCTTTAACGTAAATGCAGAAAAATTGGTTTTCCGTTAAGGGCTAGCTAGATTCGTTATACCCAACTTTGACTGTATAATAATCATATATGCAAATACAAATATGACATATTTATGTCGTTATAAATATATTATCGTATGCAAACAGCATATTATTTATTTTGTTGTTTTCTTTAGAAAAAAAAAACATACGTACTCATTTTTGAATAAAAGCAGCAGCTTAGATATATTGTTGCAATGTTCTTTACATTTAATCTATGTAATGATTTTTTGAAATCTTGATCAACGTTTTCATGCATTAGACCAGTCGTTAAAAATTTGATTTTTCCAACGCCCTCAAGAAGCAAAAATACATCTCATGCCACAAGAATCTAAGTTAGTTTTATGGTAAAACTAAGCTTGATTGAAGTTTGGTCATTAAATTTGCAACAGGAAAATATGCAATCGGTTTTCAAGACTATCTAGAATGGCAAAATGAATTAGCAGAGTGTTCAGCTCATTATACTTCCTTCTCAGATTGTCCCCTTTTATTGCTTTAGTAACTGTATTATTGTGTAAATGAGAACTACGATCACTTTCGGCCGATTTATTTAACAACGGGTGATAAACTGAGATGCATGTGAGTTAGGATTTTTTATGGGGACTTCCCGTAGCTAGAATTCCCGGGAAATCCCTCTTTCCCTTGAATTTTATGCGGAAATTCCCGGGACTAAAAATCTGTTTATATCCATAAAAAAGTACACTGATTTTGGCACCAAAAAATTATTTTTTTTAATTAATGTTGTTCAACATGACTGAATATCTATGTAAGGGGAAAGAAAACAACGAAGGCTCAAAGTGTATATTAAATTATTTTGGACTGAAGAACGACGAAAAATATTTTCTCTTTAATTAATTATTAAGAAAAACTCCAAATCAAGCAACTGTAACGTTGTTCAGTATTTACCAAAATGCAACAAAAAATTTATTTTAATCGCTTAACAAATGCATCTAAAAATGAAAAATATGTGCCAAAAAATGCATTTACCTACGAAGAAAGTGTCAAAACTAAAATAATATGAAAATATTTATTTATTTTTTATTTTTTATTATTATTACAGAATAAAGCATAAAGGGGTCTGACGACGGTCAAATAATCAACTTCGGTTGTGCTTTTTCGGCTCCACGTACGCGTTTTCGGCTCTTATTGATGAAAATCAAAAAGTTTTGTTATTTTAAATTGATGAGCAATTATTTGATCGTCACCAATTGTGATTGACAAAGAAAATGTCAGTTGTTTTGTAATTGTGGTATAATAAGTTTACTGGTGGCAGCACGAGGGCAGGTGTGTATTTTTTGCGCTAGTAGTTTTGTGTGTAAGCTGCGTCAAATGCGTCAAGTTTTTTGACAAGCATTATTTAGGTTTGTTATATTTGTTGCCCTTATGCGGCCACCTGTATACTTGTTAAACCTGTATACTCATGATGAAATAATATAGGTGGCATTACTAGGGCAACAAATACAACATTACAACAAAAAAAGGAATTTTTGTTTGTGTAATGTCGTCGTATAAGTCAAAAATTATTGTAAACAAAAATCAAAAGGACGCGCTGCAAGTGATGAATTACATAAATTATTGAATTAAAAAATACAAACACACACATACGCGTTTACCGTCGGAGTTATTTCTTATAATATTTAAATTAAAATAATTAAAAACTTTAGTAAAATAAACTAATCACAATTTCAACAAAGAACACAACACGTGGACTTTTTATAAACATAAACAAGACTTTGACAGAGATCTCGACAAACAATGCTAGAGCAAAAAATTGTCATCTGGCGTAGTAATGCCACCCATATTATTTTATCATGTGTATACTTATTAAACAACTGTTGATTGAAGAACTTATTTGTACATCGCCGTTTAAGCAACAAGCACACAGCACTAACACATATGCATTGATTGGCATGTTTATTTGACGGTGGCCAGAGCCTTTAAAGTAAACATAATTGGGTGTATTGCCAGTCGGCAACTGAAAATTCATGGTTGCCAGAAAGGCACTAAATAGCAACTGAAACTAGCAGCTCTCACATATTAATATAAGCTCTCGGCTTATTAATAATTTAAAAAAATTGAGAAATAAATATGCATTAAAAAAATTGTTATTACTCAAAGAATATGCATTTATTGTCAAAATATGCAACTACAAATCGATGCCAAACTATTTAAAATTGGATTATTCGCATAGATAATTAGTTAATACCTCTTTACCTATTACCACAAAAACATGCATTTGCATGAAAGTCCGAGCCGTGGTAACTAGAAATGCTTAAAATCTTTATGCACGTCTTTTTGATATATTTAGTGAGGAAGAAAATACGGAAATTACATATATTACTTAAGATGAACGTGATATTTTGAAAGAGAAGACTTTCGAAGAAGCTTTAAACGCTGCTAATAACAAAATAAATAGCTGAAAAAGCTGGAAAAAGGACCAAAATATTTGATAATTTTAAAACGCCTTCTTAACTATCCGGGTGACTTCTGTTACGCAAATAAGAAGCCGAAAAAACTATTTCCAATAAAGAATATAAGAGTACAAATCTTCCAGTAATTGTCGTGCTAGTACTGCCATGGCAGTTCATTTCTATGAAAAATTGTGGCAGTTATTGTTACTGGCAGCCCAATCTGAAATTGAGACTTTGCTGTTGTGACAGCAAATCTCGTGATTATTATCGTAATGTGAATGCGGTTTTAGAAATTGATTTGTTTGTAAAATACTTTTAAAATAAAGCTCAGTTTAAAATAAAGAATGATTCAATTATTCATTTTGCTTGTATAAAAATCAATGTATTCCAGAAATTAAAAACTTTGGTGAATATTTTATTACGTTCTTCAATTCCCAGAATTTCCCGGGATTCGGGGAATTTTTTTTTTATTTCCCGCTCTCTCGGGAACCGAAAAAGTCCGGGAATAAAAAAGCCCTATTGTGAGCTCTGATGATGGAAGTATGGCGACTTATGAAAACAACGTTGTTTTGTTGACGATAAATTTTCCCTCACATATCTTGTATCCCAACCATATTATTAAATATCTTATCTTTATTTTAAAGAAAATATATAATATTCTGTAAGCCCAATGCGAATAAATTTCTCTTTTTCCAAAAATAAATAATGGACTCATTAAGCTTTAACGACCAGTCTAATATTCATATCGGTAAATGAAACGAAAAACCACGCAACTGGCAAAAAGAAATTCAAAAGGACGTTTTTAACTTGTTATGGTTTATTATATCGTAACAAGTGTTTCTAAAATTTCTTAACTTGTGTCATAAAAGTCAGCGCTATTATAACAAAAAACCAACAAAATTGAATACTATAACTTGAACTGTTTTAAAGTTTTTTAATTCTTCTCTAAAATTCAATAAAAATTGTGTTACATAGTTTCTCATTTCCTTTGACGATATACAACTATTCAATATATTTATCAATGGTATATCAAACAACTGGAATAGATTAATCACAATAATGACTATTTCAAGGACAAATAAATAACTCAAATGTATGGGGAAACCGTAAATTTTATATGAGTCGATGTCTGATTATATGCCTGTGTAGAATAGAGACAGCCTACATACTTGCTTCAAAAAGATCCTGCCAATTGGCTTAGTATGTGAATATGAACTAACCGCCTAAAAATATATTACACACATTCATATTTATGTATGTATAAGCTAATTATGAAATTAATATACTAATTATATATAGATTTCTTTTAATTAAATGAACAACACTCGCCTAATTTAACTTTGCACAGAAAAAAATAAGTTTCGTTTTTGATAACAAAAATCCCGGTATTCAATAATTTTTGTTTCAAATTTCCTGTGATAAAGAATTCCCCTATATTGATAACAAAATTATTTCAAAATAAAAATATATATATAAATTACAAAAATGTTGACATGGCTGGAATACGAACCCGGGCTTTCCGGACGTAAGGCATACACTCTCTAGCTGAGCCATATCCCATTTATTTTTTATGGGATACAACTTGTTTTAAGTACTTATGTATAAAAAGAAAAGAAATAACCGGCATGGAAAAGAAATACTTACAACGAAATATTTTATTATGTTAAAGATAAATGTTATTGAAATTCATATTTTTTTTAATAACACGGTCTTATTGAATATAATTCTTGTCTATTTTTTTCTGTGTGGATAAGCTGCACATAATGTAACAAGGGCACATAATGTAACAAAGGCAAAGAAAAAAATATATATAAACATATAGAAAATAAATGTGAAATGCAAGGCTATAAACAAACACTAATGTATGGCATTTATTATAGAAATGTGTTTTGCGACTATAAAACCATTTCATTCTCATTCACACCCAGGGCTTTTTCTAGATATCAGCATCTTTCATCAATATATTGGGATTTATTTTCCTCTTGTTTCATTCATTCATTTTATCAAAGGAAAATAAATAAAAAATTATTTGTTTAATCATAAGCATGAAATTCTAATGTTTCAATTCAAAACATTGTTTTCGTATTAGTTGTTGTACATGGTTGAAGGCATTATTAATCGTTTTATAAATTGTTAAGGAAAAAGGCGATAAGAATGTAATCTCTAAACTTAAATTCAACTTTAATTTATTCGCAATAAAATTTGTTGTCCTTATCGCATTATAAATTGTATCTGGTGCCAAATAAAAGGTGAACAATTTACTCCCGCTGAGATTTGCTTATTCTTTCTATATAGAAAGAGGAGCACTGAGTTAATAAAGTATCCTGCTTTTATTCACGATAAAGACAATTAAATTTTAATTAACTATAACCAATCATTTTGTTGTTAATTTTAAATCCTATTATGTAAATATTAATTAATAGATTCCGACGCAAACATATACATGCTTTGAATTACAAATTTCTTAGAGCTTTGTCGTTGTCATTCAACTATTGTAATACAGTCACTTAAGCAATAAAAAGAGAATGAGAGAAAATAAGCAAAAATTTCGTATACACCTTCACTTTGGCGTTCCAAACATTGTTTAAATAGTCTCAAAATGTCTCAGGTCTGGTTTTCTCAATTTCTTAGGTATCTATGGTTACAACGATTTTAGAGCATAAAATTTGCAGAAAATTTTCTTCCAAACATTTTTTATGCTCTCAACCGTTTTTTTAGTACACTTTTGGATACTAGGCATTAACATTAACAGTTGTTAAATTATTTCAGGAGTCTATGTGACAGTTATTTCTTTTGGTGCTTGCAACTTTTAAAGTTTTTAAGCCACCGTTAGCTTTGCTTTGGAGGTTTGGGTGTATGGAATATTGTTTTATAAAAAAAGTTGTCGCAAATTTCGTGTTGTGCAATTTTTATAATTGACTAACTGTTACCCGCGACTTCGTCCGCGTAGCTCTTCATTTACAGGTAGTTATTTATGGTTTACTTGGAAAGTTTTATACATATTTGATAACATTAACGCTATTAAAACTTATTAACATTAACATTAACTTAATCTGTTTTGGTAATATATTATTTATGTCATACATTGCAACCAGTGCACTATGGTTCAGACGACCACTTTCTTTGGCCAACACTAATTTAGGGCGAATTTCTTTATCGATTCTTATGAAACTTTGTACAAACATTCCCTTCCTGTAGCAAAGCAATATAGAGATGAAAAACTGGACAGTGCCACGCCCATTCAAAGTAAACTTTCTTTTTAAACTACTTCTACTTAACCGAATTTTATGAAATTTGGCGTACACATTAAGCCCCGCTATAAATGCAATATTATAATTAGAAAAGTGGGCATTGCCGCGCCCATTCAAAGAAAATATATGTTTAACAACGTTGCCAGTTCAGCCTTTTCGAGGCTAGATTTAGCATTTTATATTGTCTTTTAGCCTCGAAATTTGCGTTTTAGCTTTTTGGCTTTTTTTTTCTTTTCTCATTTTTCATTTAGCCTACATTGTTTTTAAGACATTTTAATGTAAACTTTTGCAATAAATGAATAATTTTTGTTAACCTGTAAACTTGTCTCTATAAAATGGTACCAAAATTATTTTTATAGTCCTTTTAGTTCCGTTGTTAGAGTCTAAAAGAAAATATTATGCACGCATAAAATAAGTTGTATTTATATGTTGTAACTCTCTCTCCTTTTTTCATTATCTACTTGAAGTCCCTTCTTATTTAATAACACTATGCAACAAAATTAAACTTTTTTCATGACCTTTGATCACCGCTACATTTGTTGATGCGTTGTGACCCCCCTAACTACAAAAACTGTCGAAATTTAAAATTCTATGGATATATTTTTTTTGTTTCTTTTTTCTCAAATTTGGCACTTTCGTGAGACTGCTCCACCGGTTTCCACATAACCAGGAAACGGGTTGTCCAATTTTATTACAAAAACCATAAACAACTTAAAATGAAATTACCTTTAAGCCGTTTAAACAATATTTTTTTATGTCTATAGAAAAAAAAACGTCGTACTAAATTCAATTATTTTCTATTTACTTTGAGTATTCTTAAATTGTGTACAAAAATTGTTATTTTATGTACTACTATTCGTATAAACTTCTTTCACAGTCATAGTGTGTTGGTATTTGTTTGCTTGTTGATAGCTTCAGTCGCATGTTGTGCTTATGTTGTTGTCTTGTTGTTGGTTATTCTATTTGTTCGTTCGGTTACGACTAATAGCCTACAAACGTCGTATTACATGCTGCTGGCTTATAACGCTGCCGTTTTTTCTATACTAAGTCACCTGAGTGGTCTAAGGCGTTGGTTTTTCAAACATGATGAGCTAAGTTCAATACTAGGAATGAACAGAAATAAATCTTAAATTAAACCAAGTAAGTAAAAATATTAAATTTATATAAGTAGTAAAAATATAAATTCTGAAGTCTGTTCTGTTCCAGGATTAAATAAGTAAAAGTTAGCCTGATTGGGACTTGATTCAACTACGCGGCGGGATTTATTAAAGTATACAGCGGGTGTGAACCCACATGTAATACGATGTTTGTCAGCTACTTGTCGGCTATTCCCGAGCTATGAAAATAAACAACAACAAGAGCAGAGCAGTAATTTGTGGCTATCATCAAGCAAACAAACATCAACACAGTACGAGTACGACTGTGTATAAAGTTTATAAAAATATTCGTACTTAAAATAATAATTTTGTTACATGAATAAAGGCTAATCAGGCTAAAATTAAGTATTTTGCACTTGAATATTCCGACTTAATCAATCTTTCTGTACTTGATTTGTGTTGCGTATGAGCCCAAACATTTTTTACAAAACGCAACAGAAATATTTAAGATATTTATAGACTTTTTGTATGGGGGTGAGAATAATACTTTTCCGCCCCTGAATCTGGGCATGGCTGTTATATATATTAGCGTAATTACCCAAAAATTAGCTCTTGATTAATTTTTTCTGCATATTACTTGAAAACATTTTATTCCGATGTTTTATTATTCCTTGAAACATGTTTGAAAAGTTTTTGTGGAACGACTATTTTTAAATAAGTTTCACTTTCTCGAAAATCGCTTAACAAACGCACAAAACGAAAACTGAATTAAAATACCAATACTCCAATTCAACAACTTCTAGAAATCTTATGGTAGAAACTGGTGGAAAATTTTTTTAAAAATTTTTTTAAATTTTATTTAAATCTTTATAGGTTATGAGAAATACTAAGTAGACTCTAAAACACTTTTGTTGAAAATTAGATCCATAATAGTCGGCAACACTTTACTCATTATTATCGACCTAAAATTAGACACACATTATTTTTGTTGATTTTTAAGCAAAATGTTTTTACTAAAAAAAACCGATTGGCTACGTGCAGCTTTGAGCCGCGACCTCCTGACTGATAGTCTAGCGTAGCTACCATTCAGCCATAGCCATATTATACTTTATGTAAATTTTTTTTCCATTGAACGTTTTATATAAAAGATTTTTTCTTTAATAAAAATATATATATTTTAATTCATTGCATATATTAAAACAAAAAAAGCATAACAGTTTTGTTTATAATTTAACAATACATATTTGCTTACCAACACATACTAAATTTATATATAAAATCCTTTCTGGTGAAACTAAATTTTGATGACTGAAGGAAAATACGGCGTGCTTCTATTGTTTAAATATTTTTCTTCTATTTTTTAGACAAATTGCTTAATATTCAAGATTTTAATGTTATTTAGACATACTTTGTTTTAAAATAAACACCTTTCACATCAGATTTGTAGTTTTTGCGGAAAATTGGACAAATTATGTTTTTTTTTCAAATTTAGAGTAATGTTTTAGAGTGTATTTTGAATATCACGAAAATTTTTTGAATTTTGTTTTTCCCTTAAGTTAATCTAAACACTATTATCTTTCGTTTTCATCATAATATTTTTTTTTAATTTGGGTACCTGTTTACCTAATAACTGCAGGTAAAAGCCTCAAAAAATCTTATTTTCCAATTACAATTAAAATTTTTAGAAAAATCAAACTTTGGGGACTTATAATCAAACGGTTAACTAATGTTAACAAAAACAAAATGAATTTTTAGTTGGTCTGAAATGTGGCCTACTACATTGCAATAACAAATGCATCAAAAGATGACATAAGAAAATTGTTTTGGCCAAAGAAAGCGGTCATCTGAACCATAGTGCAGTGATATAAGCAAAAAATTACTAAAAATTTCAATTTATGTATGAAAATTCTTTTCAAGAAATTTCATTAGCTCATGTTGTCAAAACATATACAACCGGATTTAAGAGCAAGGGGATTCAAGAGCAAGGTAAGAACTGCACGGGCAAGGCTATGACTGGCCGCAGCTGATACTGTGCAGCCTAGTAACAGAGACAGGCAAAGATGCTTAAAGAGTACAGCGATGATGCGAAACTTTATTTTGTCACAGTGTTAATACTCGCATGCAGAATTATACTGAAATATTCATAATCTAAATCACAAAGAAAACATTTTTACAGTTTTCTCATATCGTTTACACTTCACTGAGAGTGTGATTGAATACCTTTTTTCTATTTGTTGGCATAATATTTTGCTTTTCCTCACAAAGAAAAATTTACACAAACCTAATGAAAGCGAAATGAAAAATTGTTAACAGCATGAGATAACGCAAAACACATTTTAAAATTTACTTTAGCGGTTTTCTTGTGTCTTTCATATTTTTGAAAAGTCATTCGTTTTATTAAAAAAAAATTTGTGTATCGCAGTTGAGTGGATGTTAAGAACTAAAGTGGCTGCTCGATTGTCCTCTTATTGTTTGTGGTTGGCTAGTTGTTTATTGAAATTCTCAAAGAGGATCAGACAGTCTTAAGAAAATTAATTATGTAGTGTTAAAAAGAGATTCATCTTAAAATTTAAAATATGTTTTACGAACGCAAAATGTGTATATTATAGAATGCAATGACCACGCAAACTTGATTTTAAGCCATTTATAATAAAAATAAATATAAACTGAAAATGTGCATAAGTCGGAAGTTATTATTATTTGGCTTAAGTTCACAATAATTATTGTGAACTTAAGCCAAATAATAATAACTTCCGACTTATACACATTTTCAGTTCAAATAATAATTACGTACAAATATGAAATAAATATAAACTTTAGATTTTCCTGACCTTTAATTACTCAGAGCACCAAAATGCTGATTTTTTTTTTAACTAACTGAAATTAAAATATATGATTCTTATGTATTTTCGTCTGCTGATTACGATGGCAACATTAGTCTTTTTTCAGCAGGTCTAGTTTTAAAGATATATGTATTATTCGCTTAATAGTTCACGAATGGTCCCACAAATCTTAAACCACTTTCTGGAATATTAATCTTAACAAAAATCTCTTTCATCTGAGTAGGGTTACATTGATGAGTATATCTGGATATCTAACTGTTATTGCAAGGATGTTAATAATCGTTTGTTTTTGTTTGGTTCAGTCCTCGAAACATTTTTTTTTTGTAAATTGTCTGAAATTAAAATAGCTAAATCTTTTTGCATTTGATGATTATGGTAGCCTTATAAGTTTTTTCCTAGCACCTCGAAATATTGTGTATTTATTGAAAAAACTGATTTAAATTTTACTTTTCTAAAAAATTTTGGTTTTTATGTCATTTTTGTGAATTTGCTAGTCCTTAGTGCAACGGTTACGCATAAAAGGCGTCGTATAGACAATCTTGACAATATATATATATAGACACAATAAATAGTGAAGAAACCACAAGCAAGGCCTGCTATTAAAGATAAAATGTGTTGTGTTTGTGCTTTATTTGCAGTCTTCGACCAACAATAATAATAAAATATTTTTTTATTTATGCAATTTTTGTTTTATTTAAATATTACTTAGATTTTTATGTAAACTCCATTATTGTTTTGCAGATGAAATTTTTCAGGGAAAAAACGAAATTGAAATGCATTGAGAATTGCATGTTTTTCCCCATCTAATTTTTTCCGAAGGAACTTTTATTCATAATAAAAGAAAAGGGAAAAGTGAAAAAACTCGTACGGAATTATTTTTCATCTTAGCATTATTTTATTTACAAACGAAATAAATTCTCATTAAAATGTTTGTCGTAATTGAATAATTTATTTATAAATTTGTCACATTAATCTTGGTTTCAAACAACTTTTATTGCGTGTAAATCTGTAGACAATATTTGTCAGTTTATAGCATCTCTAACATTAAAAGGTATTTTAGTGAGAAAAATGAATGGCTTTTGTTATTTATTTGTTACATTTAATACAGCGACACTTTGCTGAATGATGATAGTGATTCACACACACTCTCTAATATCATATGTATGACTGACTAATATATATACTTTTTTATCTAACATGTTGCATCAATGCAAGAAAGTAATATGTCGTCAATATCAATTATTACATGCTTAGAAAAATCCTGTCTCAATAAATATAATTCAATTGTAAAATTAAATTGAACGAACTAAAGCTAATTTTTTTATACATAGTTTTGACAGTACAAAATGGCTTCAATTCGTATATGCGGACGGACCTTATTAATCTGCCTTGATACTGAGTTCTGCTGGCAATTGTCAACCGATTTTCAAAATTCTTTTTTCGTTTGAAAGTGATTGCGTGAAGTTTAGTCGCGTAAATTTTGCTAGAAAATCTGTAACTTGAGGTCTACACGTAACATAATATGTAAGATGAGATTGTCAAATTCAATCGCAGAGAGAATTATTTTACGTGTAGACTTCAAATTAGTGTTATCTCAATGTTATAAGAATTTTTATGAGAGCGTTGTTATAAGAATTCTTATGACAACAATCTTATGAGATGAACTGTCAAAAAACACAAGTATATGAAAATAAAATAATGTGCATGTGTGAGTGTTTATTAAAATAAATGAAAAGCGATGTTTTTTTTATAAAATTTCTGTGTTAAATAAATGAATAAATGTGTTTAATTGATCTATAAATTTAAATTTGTGTGAAAAATTAAAAATAAAGTAACTTATTATGCAAAAGTAGTACATGTTAGCTCGATAAGCATTGGCATAAAATGAAATCTTATCGGAAAATTAAAATTACGTCTTCCCCTAGTATGAGATTAAGAGAAAATTCGACATTTTGTTTTTAGTATTCTGCCGACGTTTTTTCTCATGTTATCTCAAAGTTAATGTCTCGTGAAGACGTTATGTAAGGGATAGGAAATTGAGAGAATGGGCACCACTGATTTAGTGTTATTAATAGCGTCTACTCAGACATCTCGCTGTTTGGCCTTTCGTTTGGTTGTGTGTAATACATTGAATGTAAGCACTGTTATTGTTGCAGTCTTGTTATTGCATTGTTTTTTACATTTTTTTTTTGCTTTGGGCATTGGTTCCTGTTTTGTTTGAAAAAATATTAATGTTTTGTATATTTTTATTTCTGTATCTCTTTATTACATTTTTATAATTGTATTTATTTCTTCGTTTTTAGAACATAAGATCTGATGATGCTACGCGATGTGTAGCGAAATATTGGCATAGATGAATAAAAGTATCACTTTATTTGATCTCGAGCTTAAAGAAAATCTTATTATTTTTATTAGAATAAAAAGGTCGAAAAACAAACTAATTAGTTTAACTTCAAGTTTATACGAAATTTTTTTGGTGTAACTAACCACTCTACTAATATCTGTAACTTGGAGGTAAACTACACTATGTTGACATAGTTCTATTTTATAAAAGATTCATTTTTGAGTTCAGCTGATCGAGATCTTTCCGAAAATTCCCAAAAATATATATTAATGGCGTCACGACTAAGGATAACAGAAGAAATAAGTTACGATTTTCATTGATGTTCAATGTATTTTACAACATTAAAACTTGCGTACTGAAAAGTGGACTAAAATGACATAGTGCAGTTTACCTCGGAGGTACAGATATGTTAACATAAGTAGTTTTATTACTTTTTGCACTTCTTAATGTCAAAAACGAAAAAAAAACGTTAAAGTATTTATTTTGTTAAATCCATATGAAAATATTTTCTTTAAGGCTAAAATAACTTCGAAAGTTGTTCTGAAATTGAAAGTTTAAAGCAAAGAAAAATTTCTAGCTCAAAGTTTTTGATAAACATGACCTTTAAAATTATTTCTATTTTGCTCATATATATATTGCTGGAAGCCATAAGAAATTCCTTTAATTTTGTGTGAAATCTCATATAAGTTTTTACGAGGATGCATTAAAATTTAATAGTAGCAAACTCAAGCTATTACAAAAAAAAGGAGAAAATAAAAATATGTACGGGTGTGCGTTATTTCACAAGTTGGTTTTTGCTATGGGGGCCTGCACTTAATTTCTAGTTTTCGCTTTAAAAAATAAATATCGGATTCAAGAAAACTCGAAATTTTTAAACTAAACCGTGCCGAATTCAAGCAACATGTAACATATAAAAGTTCATGGACAAAGAAAAATTTCATATTAAAATCGTCCAAAACCAGGTTAATTTGAAAACTGTCAGCAGTAATTTTGCTTCATAGGTGCTTCATGTTAATTCAACATAATTTTGCAATAACCTTAAAGAACGTTTTTTCTTTTGAAATAAGTATATTTCATGTTGATTTATTATTCCAGTAAAGTTAATTCAAAATGAAGCCGATATTGAAATAATGCGAAGAATAATGTTGAAACACGAGGAATCATGTTGAATTAATAAGACTGCATTTATTATCAAGTTTATAGAATAAGATTTGAGTGTAGCTATGTGATCAATTATTTTATTTACGTGATGTATATTAGCATTAGCATCTGAAAAATTTGTGTTGTAGTTGGCTGCCGAAACCAAGATTTTTCATTTTTCTCATCAAAAATGTACTTTATATATAACAACCATTCTCATTCTATTCTTTTATCGCACGTAATTTGTATATAATGCTGAAATTTATGTACAAGAGACATCATACATGCTGCTATTATGCCTTTTGGAGCTGATTAGCTTATACTTATTTCCTTCTTTATTTTATTAAATCTTTAAAATGAATTTTATTTATTTCTCACACAAGCTATTTTTCCCTAACAAATCGTCATTAGTCAGTCATAATATTTGTAATTTTGTCCTTACCTAAATGTTGTTACACAGAATATATGAAATATGAATATATGAAACACAAATTATAGCTCTTTTATTTTGTTATTTAAAGCTCTTAAGAGCATGGCAGAATGATTTTTTGTGTCTCAGTTTAGTTAATTAATTAATTAATTTAGTTTTTCGCTATAGATTTTTTATTTATTATTTTTTATTTTTTTTTTTTTTTTTTTTGAAGACTGTTGGTGGTGATTTTTCATCTCAAGCACGAAAATAAAAAAAGAATGTGATTCCGATCACAGGGGACATGTGTAAGCTTCTAGTAATGAAACATTTCACCTTCTACCGAAACATTCTTCTCATCATTCACCCGCTTCAACTTCGGCGAACCAGGCTTCATCCGCTTCTTTTTCACCCTCGACCCTTCCTCCACACCCGACAAATCGCTGAAACCGATAAGCTTCGCATCAGACACCTCTGACTCACTCCCACCAGGCATATCGCCCTTCCGCTTCCCCGTAGACATAAATAATAGTATTATTTATCCACCAGCAAAAAATAATATACCCGTACAAAATAGTTGGAATTACCGCAGTTAAACAGCAAAATAACTAGCAGTCAAAGACAAACGCAGTCAATAAACCGTCAGCCAAATATCGCACCAAGTTCAGCAACAAATTCGGTAAAATCGAAAAACCGATTTTGTTCAAAAAACCCGGGTTCAAAAACCGAGACGAGCCGTGTCTGAATTCGGAAAAACTGGACACAAAATCTCCTAAATCTCAGAAATTCCCGGCACAAACGGCAACGCCGAATTACTCACTCAATTCAAAAACACGGCAACACAGCACCAACCAACAAACGTACGACCTTACTGCAGGAGTTTGACCTTGAGACTCCCTTTGCCAATGTTAGTGTTTTCTATGCAGCTGTTAAGTTTCTCTGTACTTCTTGTTAACCGTATGATTTCACTAATACACTCATACACAGCTCACACCGCGTTATTACAATCTTACTCAACTAAGATTAATCTTACTCAAAATTTGTGATTGTATTATGAAAAAGATACATCAAAAAACTGTTATCTTAAAAATATTTCATTACATGTGATGTTAAATAGAACTTGTGCCACGAAACAATGACAATGTGTTAAAGTTCAAATAAATAAATAGCCGCCTATGTCCTAAACTATTATTTTTTAGCCTGCACTTTGTAATGGTCGGTCCAGTTTTAAAATTTTTATAATTTAATGGTCACGTGAGTATAGCTTTAAAAATTCTTTTCTTTCTGACATTAACACAGCGACACAAACAGATAAATATACGCTTCAAATTTATAACATTCCTCTTTTGTGGTAGCAGTCTAAGACCGAAAATTTTATATATATCTCATTTTTTATTATTGATATTACTAACAACTTCTAATTTTTTTTCTTATTACAATTTATAGGCTTTAAAAAATTACCCAAAATTTAAATAATTTAAACGTTACCATTAAAAGTTTAAGTCCCTGTGATTAAATTTATATGTTTAGTTCTAAAAGTCATTAATCTTGACAATAACGAAAAATAATGGCATTCCTTTTATTTGACTTTTGAAAGTAATTTCTTTAAACGAGGCAACAATCAAATTTAAGTCTGTATACAGACGGTAGACTCATGTGTAAAAAATAAAGTGGTGCTGAGATTTAATTTTAATGAAACCAAGTTTTTAATTAAATATATTATCTACTTTTTGAAACACACATTGGGTAATCCAACACCACAGATTGAAATGTTATAAGTATGTACAATGTACGTTGTAAATACATACCTACATTTTTTATTCCATTTCTAATATGTAGAATATTAATCTGGTACTTAAAAAAAATTTTTAACATTGTTATTTATGGGACGCTAGGCACATCATTGCTTTGAAAAGCTCAATGCTTTGGAGGTAAAAAAACGATTAATATGAAAGAAATATGTGTTTTAAAATCGTAAACCATATTCGTGTAACGCGTACTGATAACGAATACTGGTAGCGAATATACAAAACGAAATGTACACATGTTTCCATTTTGAGACTACTCTGGCATGACGCACAGTGGAAAATTTTAGTCCTTATCGGATCAAAAATCTGTAACTTTTTTGTTCTTAGAGATAGAGTTCTGAAAATTTCCACGAATAATCTTAAATGTATTTGCTATTATTCTATTAAATATGAACCAAATTAAACTAGAACTTATTTCACAATAAAGGTAAGAATTTTATTTTTTGTATATAGAGATGACTTCAATATGTATTTGGTACAAAATAGTAACTTTAACTTGAAATAAATTTTTTTATTATATTAACATTTGTAATGTTTTTTATTTATGTGATGTAACTTTAACCCATACCTAACTTAATATAATGTTATTGATTTGCACTATTCCCATTTTTAACTGGGTTTTGATTTTATAAAATTAAATTTACATATTCTGTTAGGCATATATAGTATAACTTTAAATATTTAAGTAATACTTTAACCGTGACATTTTTGTGGGTACTTCATCAGTTTAAGCGTATCTTCATCCAAATCTTTTGCAAGTTTGGCGGATGGTTTTCTTATACTTGTTACATATGGATCAGAGGTGTAAAGAAGTCTGTTGAAAACATCTTCGTTAGTGGCTGATCGCGAACATTTTCGAGAGTGATGTAAACGATAATTTTTGTAGTCTTTATTGCGCGACTCTTGTGCATCTTCGGACAGCTGACCAATAGGCAACACTGCAAAATGTTTTATAATGCTTTCCCCATGTATCAATATTTTGTGGACAGATGATGGCATATGATACAAGTTGTATTTTTTTATATACAATCTTGCTGCTTCGATTGCATATTCGCCAAATTTTCCAGAGTCTATTATTAAATCAGACGATAAAGCTTGAAGAATGATGTGAAACCTTTTTATTAATTCTTCGTCTACTCCAGTTATATCAGCAGATCGTGAAAAATTAAAAAAAATCTTCTAGCCGTATTACCATCATTGCTGTTACCACTTCCTTGTCTTGGCTTATCAATAATTAATCCCAACTCTTCACGAAAACGTTTTTGTATATTAGCTTTTTTAAGCTTCTTTATTGCTTTATGATTTTCAGTTAACGCTGACCATTTTTGGAATTCACTATTATAACCAATGTGCAGATTCATTTCCATACATCTTATCCACGCGTGGAGGGTCGATAAGCCATACTTAAAAGCATTTTCATCTTCTGGTCTCGCAGCTACTCTCTCTAAGTTATTCATTTGAGTAGGTGTCGCTTTGCATATGGTACATGATGCACTTGATGGAGTATTTGTTAAAACGTGTGCTACTTTACCATCAATCATTGTAAGAAACAGTTTATGGTTTACGGCTACATTTTTGTTGTTCTTTGAAATAATAGTTGGTGACAATAACTTTATTTGAGTTTCAATATTATCTACCACTTCTCTAGTTTTTGCTGGTGTCTCTTTGCAAAGTTCTATTGAGATGGGGCGACAATATCGAACAGATTAGCAGACTGGATTTTCCCAAATAATATCACCTGTTTCTTCGTTTACAAGTTTAATTGGTACTAAAGATGTTATAAATACATTTTTATCAGAAATTAGATAAGATTCCTCTGGAAGCACTTGTTTATATTCTGATTGACCTGACGAGCCATCACAACCCCATTTACAGTAGAGAGTTAGATTTATTAAGCTTTTATTATCCACAGCATCAATCATTAAAATCCTGGTTGAAGTGTGATCTAACAGATCTTGTAAAGACTTAACTCTAGCATAAGTATTTGTTACTTCTAGTAAAGCTGGTGGAAGGCCGCAACTTTTTTTTGCTTCCTGAATTTTATAGTATTGAGGAAGAACAGTATATTTCTTTCCATCATAAGATTTTTTAAGTATATGTATTGTGCTTTTGTCAGGTCAAGATCAATAAATACACTTAACGCAGCTAATTCATCGAAAGATTCGCCGTTTTCGTAATCTTCCAGGTTTTTAAGAATCTCATTCTTTTCAAGCTTAGAAGAAGATCTTAGCAGTTCAATAATTTTTGCCTCTTCTAATTCTCCCATCGATCGCAAGCCTTGGATATAAGTGCCATAAATATGTTAGAACCCATTATCTTTACATAGAGAAGTAGTTTTACGTTTCTTTGATGATTTTGATGATGGTTCATAAGAGTTACAGGGTCTTCCTCGATTCGCCGTACATATTGAAGGTTTCACTATTGCTGGCAAAGTTCTGCAAAAGTCTCCATTTAATCACTCAGCAATTTTTGTTTAATATTTTTAAAGATCTGTTTGATTTCTTCCATCGATTATTAAAACTTGCTATGACAGTTTTTTTATATTATTCACTATATATTTTATATTTTCTTCAGAAAGTTGATAATTTTTTTCAACAAAAAAGTTAATACTTTGTGTATTTCTCCCACTTTCAATATATGTATCAATTATTTGACGCACTGAACACTTAAAATTATTCATTTTTAATTAATGCAATACTGATTTTTAATAATCTCTTCACAAAAAAAAAACAGTATAACCAAAAAACATATATTAATTGTGACAATTCTTAAACTTTCCATCAATAGCCTACTAGTCAACTTTTTTATATAACGGGATTTTTATTTTTTGCTAAATTTTAAAATTTTTTTTTAATCTAGCAAAAAAAAAATACATAACAATGCAAAGCTACTTTAACAAAAATCATTTGTTCATTTATCTAATTTATCTAATTATTGAATGTAACTTCTGTTTAGGCAGGAATATGCAGCTAATATTTTTATAGTATTTTACTAATATATTAAGCTTCACAATTTTTTTACATATGAGCGCAGTGCTAAGCAGAGCTCCTAATTAAAAGCATTACCGAAGTTTTTACATGCAGCCAAAACAACATTACATCATTCAGAAGCTAAAATTTCAAACGTTTTCACTAAAACCTGATCCGCTATTTATAAAATCGGAGTCTACATTAAATCACCTTTCTAATAAGGTATATACCTCCTTAATTGTAATGTGAATTATATTAAAAATATGCTCTGAAATACGTTTTATTTTTATAGTTATAAATCGTTGTCGTAAAAAGATGTGAATACGGTCTTTATTTCCAAGTATTGCTATTGACCAAACATCAAATATTTTCCTCAAATTATTAAGTTCGACATCTTAGCTTTTCGATAAAAAAAAATTTTGGTGTAATTCGAACCTTTTTAAAAATGAATTATGGGCTGGTCTTACTCTACGATTTTCCACTGTGTGACGGCTCAAGTTGATTTTGAAACTCCAGCAGGAAGAACAAATTTCGGCTGGTATCAATAGCTTTTTCCGATTTTTTAAGTGTGGAGTAGTTCCCCGGAGAAGTGCCGGGACCTCTCTTGATTTTTAGTGATTTTTGCTGTTACCGAGAATGCTTTCGGTGCTATTGGTGGTGCTGCTGCTACTGCTATTTCAACCTTTGTTGTTGCTTCTGGTGCTGCTGCTGTTGGTTCTGCTTGTACATTACCCAGCAAAAAATAATCGAGATTTTGGAAGCAGCGCAAACTTTTTCTGTTACACAAATGCGCTTCATAGTAGCGACAAAAAATTTAAAAAATTTTTTTTTTGCACATTCACTTACAGTGGTGCATTCAAGGAAGCGCTACTGTAAGGCAGAGATTATGAAAATATACATTTTACGAAGAATGACGATGAGTTACGATCTTAAAACGACAAAACAATAATATTATTTTATTATATAGCCAATGCGCTGAAATAAGCGTTAACAAGAAATGCTCCAAAGTGGGACATCGCGAACAAATATCACGCAATACGTAACCATGTTTGTAAGCTACACCAACAAAACTGTCCTTTACAAACCTGCTTATCTCGAAGTAGTAGTTTTTGCTTGATAGTTAGTGCTGCTGGTATGTCGGCTGGTGTCTATGTGGCTGATAATGGTGTGTCTGAGGAGATAGTGGTGTTAAATAGTACTGATGCCACTGGGCGCTCTGTAGCCACTGTTAAGAAGGAATAAGCGGCAGAAGGAAATAGTGCACAATGGCTCCAATTGAAAAAGAATGGCAATGGCTATGCTAGTACCGACATTTATGCAATAGAGAACAAAGTCGAGGCCAAAACTAAAATTTTAGAACTTAAAGCAAAATATCTTTGAAAATATTAAAGATGTCTAATTAAAGTAAAATATATTTTCTTTATTAGTCATAAGCTTTACAACAAGCTTAAATTTATTAAAATCGGATAATATTTATAAAAGTTATGAAGCCAATAAAATGTTGCATGCCCATGGTGGGCAATTTTAGCACCCTGTAGCTCACCTTATGTTTCCACAGTGTAGAAAAAATTTCAACATTCCTAAAGCTTAGGTCCTGCTTTATTATTTTTACCCACATCGTATTGTAATCGGATAGCAGGCTTAAAAGATATAGATTTATTACCTTTTTCCAACTGGAACCACTGTGTGATGCTGGAGTTGAAATTAGTTCCTAGTCACTGGTGGAGGTCTTTCTAGCTGATAGAGAAGATAGAGTGCTGGCTCGTAAGGTGTTAACTAGTTCGGTGGAGTATGATGTTCTCGTGATGAAGCTCATAGCTGAGAATGAAAATTTGGTGGTAAGGTTGGAAATTCAGCTAACGAGGCTGTCCTTAGCGCGAAAAATTATGCCCCAATGGTGACCCCTGTAGTTGCTTAAGTGGTTGTTCCTATGCATTTAGAGAAGGTGTAGTGATATCTTCTCATATGTACGCATATAGCTTTTTAACCGCTTTTTATATGGAATCACTAATAAGATTGTTAAGTTTAAGGAGAAAAAAATCTATTTCAGAGTTACTCAAGTTTCTATTGTTAGGTATAGTTTCGTTTTCGTTCAATTTATTTAAGATTTTTTCAGTTTCTCATGTCACAGCCACCGAAAAATGTTAAAACTTAAAAAGAAAACGAAAAGTCACAATACTAATGTTTCAACTTAATTTTTGGCACTATCGTTCGTCACACTCTCTATCGTCCCTTATATAAAAATAGTTTTATATACAAGAAAAAAAACATTAAATAATATAATTTAAGCTATTTATTCTATACCAACATTACAAAAACATTTTCAATCACCTTTTAAATCAAAACACAAAAAAAGATTTTCTATCATGTTGTTGTTTATTTCCACATCAAATGAATAAATTTTACAAACCGAATGCCAAAAAAGTTTTGCTTATTGGTTTTAAAAAACCACTTAAAAAATAGTTATTTATTTTTGAAACTCATGATGATGACCTAAATACAAATAGCCATGCATTTTTTTACTATTTTTAGGAAACGGATATTAAATATTTTCGCTTGTAAAGTATTTGATTTTAAAAACCTTTTGATTTATGTTAGTACTTTTATTTGAGCTATAACATCAAATGACCTATAAGCTCGTATTTACTTAATTGAGTAAAAAATTGCAATTAACAAAAAACGTATATAAATTTATTGTTTTAAAACTTGTTCAAAAAGAAAATATGTACATGCACAATATATAGAAGTTTAACAATAGAAATTACACTTTACAGCACAGAAAAAATTGATATGGCTTTAACGATTGATTCTTGTAGAGGGAAGAAAGAAAAGGGTGTATCGGCTTATGAAAGTTTAAATTTTGGATTTATTTAAGGGTGATATACATACATTTTTAAGATAACAAAAAAAATAAATTCAGTTTGTAATTTGTATTGGAAATTGAAATCTTCGATCACCGACCTCTAAATATCAAAATTAAAAGCGCCGCTTTTAAGACACATCTATTCTCACCGCCAGAAATTATTTTACAATGAGAACATAAGTTATATTTTGTGAACCGCTTTAGTATCCACATTGCAATCTATTTTGCAAAAGACCTAACTAGGGATGCCAGTCCTGAAATCCCGATTCCCTAAATTCTGGAATTTTTCGGGGTTGACAAATTTTGAATCCCTGGATTCGTGAATTCGTGAAATATTTAAATTACGTTTTTTAAGTAAAGTTCTTATACTAAACTCCTAATGAAAAATAATAATTTTAACAATAATTTATGAATTTAAATGTATTATGGTTGTCAAAGAGTATCCTCCATACCCACTCCCTTGATCGGTGGTGATAGACGAACTTCTCCATGTTCGTAGTGCAAATAGGTATAAACTGAGTGAATACGACGATTATGGTAATTGGATAAGACGGCTGTGTTCTCTCACGCGTCATGAATGATGCTTGTGCTCTACTTCACTCTTAGTGGAAAACTTAATTTCGTTAATTGGATACAATATCCATCATTCTATGGATTTCAGGTATTTATGTGATATTCTTGGCAGAAGGTTGACTTGGAATACCTATGTAGAATTAGTTATACAAAAAGCCTCTAGAGTTGAGCTGGATGCACCTGGATGAAGTATGAGCCCTAAAACTATTATGTGGATTTATGAAGTTATACTGGTATGCTCTGTATTCCATGCGGAATGAAAATGTTCGCAAATATAATGGTATGAGACAATAATGCTATGAGAACACCGAACACTTTTATTCCGCAAATAATTCAGAACATGCATGGATATCAGACCGACTATCACATAAGTCGCGATTGTAGAAGCTATTAAGATATGCAAGGTCAATATGTTGGCATATTTTCTTGCCTACCGGTGTAATGAGGATATTTCCTGCTTTTGCTATTGAGCCCTTAATTGGTCCAACGCCTATTCAGATCTTCACAAGATCCGTTGCAGCAGTGGCTGCTTACAGGATCGGTCTTGGAAACTCTGTTAATTGTATTGGCAACAAGCATTCATCGATCCTGTGCACAATATCTTAAAGATAACCATAACCTATGCCGAATGATAGCATAAACCATGAACTCAGGTTCGGCATAATACTATGTCAGCTTTCCGTTTAGGGCGATCAAGGCTGTGTGAGGACATTGGTTCACCTCTGGACTCCAGAAATATACGATGGTTGGTGGATAGATCCAAAACCCACTGCTGCTGTGTGAGTTAAAATATCTGTTCCCATGTGCAAATGGCCTACGGTAAAGTCCTAAGGGCTCACATAAACCTATCCTTTCGGATAGCCCAGCAGCTCTGAAATCTTACCTTTGCTAAAGTGCTTTACCTAACTACATAACCTATAAATAGGTAACAAAATTTTGATTTACTGAATACCTGGTCAGATTGGACTCAGAGCATTTTTGTGGCGTCATTTGGTCAATGGAAAACTCTGTAATATAGGGAAATGAATTTTCGATCTTAGTTCAATGAATTAACTATTAATTTTGTAACGTCCTCTTACCAAAATTCATATTTTACTATTCAGTAAAATTATAACATTTGTATTAAAATTATCCTTTCTTTCTTAATTTTTTATAGTTGTTATTAAGTATACACATAATGAAAATATTTTACTTTATAAATTGAGTGTTTTATTAAAAAAGGAAAGTCCCAAAATCCCGAAAAACCCCGAGATCCCGATAAATCCCGGCATCCCGAAAAATCCTTGGATTCCCGGATTTGAAATTATGAGATGCCGAGTAACGGGATTTAAAAAAACCACTCCCGTTTGGCATACCTTGTCCTAACTGTTGTGCACTGTGAGTCAGTGACAAACTGGTCACTGCAACGTATGAGTTATATGCATTTAATTAAATTGCTCATACGTCAAAGAGATCTTGGAAAGTGGTTTCATATTTTGCATTAATATTCAGACTTAGTTTATTCCTGAAGACGATTAGCAAGTATCATGCTTCTTTAAACGGTAAAACAACTCACACCAAATCTATTTGTGCAAATATGCCTGTAGTTTTTGTAAAATGTTTTGCAGCTTTCACCATTTTACTTGTTCAACTGAAAAATGTTTTTAATTTCTATCATCAGCAACACTATTAGAAGCAAGTTTTTTTTATTGCTTAAATGTTTTTCTACCAGACATGTTTTCTTCATAAAAAAATGCACATTTGATATTTTCTCTTAAGAAGTGTAATCATTTTTAAGGCAAAATCCATAGCGGCCGCTTTTTTCAAAATATAAAAAAGAAACTATTAAAAAAATTTAAAAAAAACCAAACTATTTTGTTTTAAATGACAGTATAAAAAACAAACAATCAGGTGAATTTTCAAGCAAATCATCTAGAAAAACTTCTCCATTACTCTTTGTAAAGATACTTTTGTATTAAATAAAATTCAAATTAACATACAAAAAAGATTTTTCAAAGCCCACATACTTTCATTTTTCTGTTTGCTTAGCTTGAATATAATTTTAAACATCAATCACACAAAAGGGGTTTGTGTACTAAAGTACAAACAAGTTCAGTCAGAGGGATAAAAAAATAGTACAAAATTAATTTGTTTTTTTATGTATAGTTTATTCATATTTTATTTATATTTTTGTTTAATTAAAGGAAAGAAAATATATCAATGGCACATTTTTTTATTTCCATAATTAAAAAAAAGAAAACGGAAGACATTAATCATCTGAAAACAAACGATATTATCAAAGAAAACAAAGCTTTTAAAAGTGCTAGTTGATTTTGGTATTTCAATATATTTCATTTATTATTTATAAAATGCCAATAAATGTACTATTTCATTATGAGCTAAGCATATCTCAAAAGTTCAGATAAAAAAAATGTTTCAATTTTAAGAAATAGCGTAGCTTTTCATATTTCCAGCAAAACGGTACAGTGAAAGTTTAAAATTTTTGAGAGTAAAAAAATTTATGCCAAGAGCACCAGCATCACAATTAGATTGGCCTTGCTACAACCATGGCCTACAATTTTGGTTTGCTTTAATTTCTAAGCTTTAATTTAAAGGCTTTAGAAGATATTATCTTAATTCAAAAAAGAATAATGTTATTATAATTCATCACAGAAAGATAAAAATTAAAAATAAAAATCATTGTGAAAAAGGTGCAAACTATAATTTATTTTGTAACGTTTTATTTACACAAAGTTTGATCTCACTAAACTCGTTTAAAATACTGTAAAACTAATTCCACGTCCTTACATAAGAAACTAACGGACTTTTTAATTGAGAAACATCCTAGATTACATTAAATCTTTACAGTTAAAATGTAACACTTATTGCTTGTTTGTGTTGGTAAGTAAAAGACTTTCAATATCCATTTTTTTCTTTCTTTTATATTTTAACCCTGGATAACCCTCGACTAAAATAGTTTATTTAAAGTAGTTAATATAGCTGTGAGGCTTATAGCTTCTAGTAATGGCTGTATTGTGTGTTTTAGTTAAGTGGCATGGAGGTGTTTTATAAAGTTGCAAAGTGAAAATGACTACGCTTACGTTAGTGCATCCAAGAAGCACTAACATCAGCGAGAGAAGCTAAATTTTATATATTTATGTTGCTTTGCCTATATTTTTTACTTCTTAAAATTAGCATCAAACACTAACGAGTGAAGCATTTGTTCTCAAATATGAAATGTTAAACGCAAAGTTTGCATTGTTTTCTAATTAAAACAACTACAACAATTTCTTTGAAGTAATCTCTGTCTCCTAGAATTCACTACTGCTTATCCAGGGCTAAAGCTGCTTTGGTTGGTTTTTCATTTGAATCATTACAAACAAATGAAAATGAAGCTACAAAGTGTTGGTTTCTCTGATAAGATATCAAAGTTTAACTATTCATGCTAAAAAGTTGTTTCACATTTCCTTTTGTGAAAATAGTACTGAAAACAATAAATAAAACAGATCAAAAGACATTAAGACAGCACCGAAACCTAAGTGAAGTTCTTTTTTTTTAACTTATCGACATATTTAAAAGTTTACGTTGATGTCATTTTAAAATATTGGAAAATGTTTATCATTACCAAGGATGTTGTTAACTTACTTTTCAAATTTTATTATAAAAAAATACTTATTACAGTTGTTTATATATTAAAGATTTATTTTAGCTCTAAGCGGACTTGTACCAAATTTACAAATAAGAATGATGGGATATATAATTTCTCAGATAATTTCATCGCTTTTGATACAATCAAATTTTTCTGTTTGTAATTAATATGGTATATTTCTCTATAAAATAGGCAGTAGGATTTATTTTTTTATTTAATGAAATTTGTAATAATTATTTTTTAAAACTCACATTGTAAGCAATTTAGCCAAATTGCACAACTCAACTAAGGCTTGTTCCTATAAGGTTAAAACTAAAATTTTGTAAAATACCTTTAGCTTAAGCCGAATTTACGTAAAACAGGCATTTTGAAAGATATTGGAGGTATTATTATAAAAACGTATCTACTTTGATAGATGAAATGACAAGACCCTGATAAATGAAAAAAAATATGGAATAGCTACCATCGCAAGGAAATTTTAGAAGAGCATATCTTAGTTCATTAGAGCCTGGTAAAGGCTGGAATTTAGATAATATGATATGCGTTGTATATGATGGGACTGCAACTAACAACGATTGGAAGAATAGTGTGATTTATTTGGGTGCCGCTGTGGCTGACTGGTAGCGATGCTAGCCTGTGAGTCCAGAGGTCATGGGTTCGCTTGCCGCCATTGTCCCAGTGTTTTTCACAGTTAAGCTAATCGCTTCTTGGGTTGTGTTTGTTATAAAAAAAATATTTAAAGAAGTATTTGGAGAGACCGTTAAAATATTGTGTTTGCATACTTCACGTCAACTATACACTGTTACAAAATATCAAGTTGTCTTTTCTCGTGAAAAATTAATTAGATGGGCTTGTAGATCTAGTTGAATAGATCATTTTGCCATTTTCAAAAACTTCAATACAAGTTCAAAATCGGAAGTTATCGACAACAAATAATTTTTTTGACAAAAAAAAAATTCACTGCGCTATTTCTATACCTATTTTAATTTACTAAAATTTTTCGAATAGAGGAGAATTTACGCTTTCTGTGTATATTCAAAATATTTTATTTGGTCTGATATTTCATAGAAATATTATACAAAGAATATTTTTTTTTTTAATTTAGTAAAATTTGTCGGTGTTTTGCCAACACTTTGCTTAAGAGCCTAACTATTTTTTATTTTGATAAAAAAAGTGTATCTTATAACGATTACAATAAGCTTTAAATTATCAAAAATCGGCTGGAAATTGGCAAAGTTACAATTTTTTCAAACGAAATTGCACTCTGTAAAATAGTACATGCAACAATAGAGTGGTCGTAAAAATTTGATTTTGGATATCTTCAAAACTCACTCATACCCCAAATCAATATGTCTTTTTCGATTTTTTAAACTGTTTTTTCATAATTTTTTTAGTTTTTTATGCAGTCGGGTTTTTGATTTATTTGAATTTGTTTTTAATTATCTTCTTTTTAGTTTTCGTACACAGCTGTGCACAGTTTTTTTTTTAATTTTTTATTAGAAGTTCACTTTTTACGTAATCCGGGTTGTTTAGTTGCTATCCAACTTTCGATAATTCTAAATGAAAAATGATATACCTAAAGATTATTTTCAAATACCTCTTCAACGATACCCGTTTCAATATAGTTCCCCGACTTCTTATGTTTTCCTCTTTCATCAAATGGCGTCTCTTAGCGCCTTATTGAATTGAAAAGATTTGCATTTATTTAGTTACGCAAGATTAAGACAAATCCATTGACGTAAGAATCATCAAAATCGACCCACGCGTTTGGAAGATACGTGGTAATAACATAAACATTCCTTGGCAGTCGCCAATTTTAAACGAATCGGAACAGAATAAAATATTTCAATTCTCTTTCAATGATATTTTCACGACTTATAAGTCAAAGTAAAATTATTTAAATATACACGAAAAGCTTAAGTCCTCCTCTATTCAAAATCGGTACAAAAACAAAGCCGTAAAAATTTGTTTGTCTGTGAAGTTCTAAAAAATCGTTTTTTATCGATCGGCAATGATTTACTCAACCAGGCTTTCAATACTGATTAAGCTCCTTTTCACGAGAACTTTCACTGCTACAGCGTGTTATTGAATCACAATTTAGCGTTTTTAAAATCAAATTACACTTCAAAATAAAATCACAAAATCAGAGAATTTCATTTTTATTACAAACAGCATTAATTGCTCTAACTGAATCAGTTTTTGTTTTATTCTAAAAATAATTTTTCAAGAAAGAGTTATTTGTAATTAAAGCATTTATTAATTTTTTCAGAAATCATTTATTATTTATCTATTTATTATTTGTGTATATTATAAAACATTTGTCTAAATTGCAATTTGTTAAATATTGAAAAAATTTTTTTGTTTCATAATTTCAACCAATTTAATAGCCATTTCTAGTAAACATATTTTTTATGCTTAGTGAAGCAGATACAGAGCAGAAGCCCTAAACTTTACCATTACCTGGCATCACTATTAATTAAGTCTATCAAAATGCTAAAAGTTGTAAACACATGCGTTCAATTTACGTACAGTCAGTCGTCTTACTCCTTTTCTTTTTTAATTTAGATGTTAAATATTAGAAAAAAATAATAGAGAATTTAATTTCTTGATGTTAGCGTTTTGAAATACGTGACTGCCATCACTTCATATCATATGAAATTAAAAAAATTTAACAACAAATGAATGCTCGTTGTATGACATGTCTTGTTCGAAAAGTTTTTTTTTTAATTTTACTGGTGTTAAGCTTGTACTTTTTGTCTGGTAAAGTGAAAATTTCTAAATTGAAGATTTACTCTAATATTTTTTTTTAAAGAGAAGTAATACAATCAGGCAATTAATGCCTACTAGTTAATTAATTAATGTGTTATCTTCTTTGGAAAATGGAAGGTGTATAGAGAGAACATGTGGTGAAGTGGGAGAGAGATTGAAAGCTTATTCATTTACAACTCTTAAATTGCGTTTTGGCAATATTGAGTTATGGTCAGAATGGCCAAAATGTTTAAATAATTGATTAATCGCACTTTCCTAATATTGTGTATGATATAGTGAAATTTTACAAAAGGCATATTTTTAATATAAACTGGACTCATAAAATTCGGTTTTGTGGCATATGTATACCCTTTCCAATTTGGTGAAGTTTATAAAATGTTTAAAATATTAAAACCCCACTATATAAATATTGCGCTCTGAAAATTAAAAAACAAACAAATATTCATCGACGTATGCCACATCGTCCGAAGTGTCACTTACTATAAAATCTATTGTAGTGTAAACAATACTACGAACTGGAAACATACTACCACCGATACTTTGTTCTTTTGTAGTTTTCAAAGTTCAATTTTTAAATACTGGGTTTTGGTTTTTTTAAACTTGTTTTTTTTTAAATATATTTCATGATAACTTTCTTAGTCTAAAAGAGAGAGTTTGGGGAAAAACTCATGTTCGATTCATAACACTAATAAAAAAGTTAATTGAATATAAATGTTTTTCTCTGTGTATGGAATGGAGAAAACTTCTTTATTTTCTTATGTTGAAAGCAAATAGCGCTAAAATCAATTAATTATTATTGACATTATCTCGTTATCTTTACCAGTAAATCTAACAATTATTATTTTCTTTTTTCCTTTAAAACGACAACTTGTATTTATCTTAATTAACGCACTATCATATATTAGAGAATGATGTTAATGTGCGTGGTATGGCATAAAATAAAATATCAAATTGTATTAATTTATTTATCCATTTAATATTCTTTATATGGCATAAATAACGCAAAAAGAGGGCCATTCATAAGTGTATAATAAATACACAGAGAAAACAAATTCATTGTGGCAACCGATTTTGTAGCAAATCGAATTTTTTCAGTTGCACGTATTACTGTATAATTCGATTATAACTAACGCATGAATTCTGTTGTAGGAAATGAGCATGATATTATAAAAATCTGAATAAAAATAAAACTACTGTAAAATAAAAAATAAAAAAACATTTAAACATTTTTAGTTTATTTTTCAAAGAGATAAACCAAAGATTTAGAAAGTAAAGACACAGAAAAATACACATACACACATTTACTACATAGAAATCTGTAAATTATAATGACCAACAGGTCCTTTAAGAATTTTGAAATGATTGTGCTATTATTGTATCGTGAAATTACTTTAGTAAAGCCTGTTACTGTTTATTTAATATGTATCGTAACTTTTGTGACGTAGTGAGCGTCAAACATTGGCATAAGACGCATGTAATAGGACAATTCAATTCGTCATAGCTGTTAACAAATATATAATTGGCTAGCTGTTAGCAAATTTAGAATTGGGTGGAACTCTTGGCGCACACTGTGCAACCGTTACAACAATGAGAACTTTATCTGATTTGTCCTGAAGGAATATGGTACTTTCTCAGGACTAAGCGATAGAGTTTCCCCTCAGAATTTTAGGGCTCTGAATTGCATTCAGAAATACATCTGGGGCTTAATTGTCGCTTTCGATATCGAGGTGATGCGATCGAACTTTCTTAGTTTGAGATTGCTATTGAACAGTGTGTTTACATTGTCGTATACCATAATCTCAAAATAAGAAAACTGAAAGCGAAAATTGGAAGCCGCTATGCAAAAGCATTATAAGCTACAGAAACTTATTAATTTTTTTTAGGTATAACATATTAAAACAAATTTTGGCAGTACAAATTTAAGTCCCAATTATATATATTAAATCTCGTAGTTCCAATGGATCCAGCAGTCATCCTTGGATAATTTCTGGAAGTAGTAAAAAAAATTACATGCCTTATATATGTATTGTTTTGAAGTGCACCATATTGTTTAAATTATGAAGTTAGTCGGCTTTTTATATATATTCAATACGTACTTCAGAATAAACAAAATCTTATTTATTCTTAGAATATTATACAAGCTGTTCGACTTCTGTTGTTATTGCTTTTTTAAAACTTTCCATAAACTCATTAGATCAGGGTTAAATTTTCTACAGAAGTCGAATAGCTTGTGAGATAGTGTAAGACAGGCATTTCGTAGCATTGTAGCTTGGCCCTAAAGAATTGTCGTACACATTGTTTCAAATAAACACTAACAAATATAAGAACGCTAAGCTGATTTAAAGCATGGATAGAAGAGAGAGGGAGACATTTATAATAAAACACATTTTGATTTGTCTCTAGTTTAGCGATGACGCAATAAGACAAAGAGTCATGATTTTAGCGCATTTATTATGCTTCGAAACAAACGCTGTTTAATGCAAAAACAAAATGCATGCCTCTTTGAAGCCCTTTTCGAAGGATGAGAGACAACAACAGCCAGAATCTGTCGCTTACAAACCTGCTTCGGCCAAAGCAGTAGTTTCTGCTGGAATCGTACTTATGTTCTGCGTGAAACATTGTACCAATTATCTTCAACGTAATTATCCATCCTATGACTGGTGAAAATGGTAACGGTACAATATGTTCTCGACTCGTCAGCGGTGAAAAGGGAACACATCATTTAACCAGAACAAATATGTTCACAAAGTACCATCACCAAACAAGTAGATTTTTTTTTAAATCAAAAATATTTGTTTAAAGTAGAATAATTTGACTTGTATTAAAGGAATCGCCACAGGACATGTATCTTAAGTTTGGATCTATAACCTATCAATAATAATCTATGAAAACGCCGAGTACAAGTGACAGGTCCCTCTCATTTAAAGTTCCAGAGCTCGAACCGTTTGCTAGTCCTTGGGAGCCAGTCACAATATTGCAAATATATAATTGTAAAATTGCTTATACATATTTGTAACTGAGAAGACTTTTACACTCACTAATATGCACGTTGTTTTCAGTGCAATAATTCTGATTCTACATGATTCGCTGGCAAATTAAATCAATATTATTTACATAACAAAAGTAAACCAAGTTGAATGAAAAAATTATGAAGCAAAATGTTTAAAGAATAATGACCCAGCAGCTAAATTTACAACTAGATACGCTTTGGGACAGTCCTATTACTGGTTGTAATGTTACTGGTCAAAAAAGGACAGTCATATTCCGAGTTGTAGCAAGACTAGTAACGATACTAGTAAAAAAAGAACAATCATATTACTAGTTGTATCCAGACAATAACGATACTATTCAAAAAAGAACAACATTTTCAGGCATACGACTTTTATATAAAACATATTTCCAGCTCTTAAAACAATAAGTAGAAAGTGGCTCTGTGGGTAGAGTACTTGCCTTGAAATATGAGGAATGTGTGTTCGTACCCCGGTTGAGCCAAAGTATTTTTTAAGAGTTACCGAATCTAAATAAATAAACTAGTAAGAGAGCCTAGTTTACAACAATTAGGATTCCAACTGAGATATAACTGTATACATATGAACTAGTTGGGATCCTATGACAGCCTAATGCTAAAATCGATAGTTCGATATATGAAAAATGGACAGATGGGCAACTAATCTGAAGTAAAAAGCAACTAGTATAGTTCTAACTACATACTAGTTACTTTGTCTGCAGGGGATATATTGTACTTTATTTATTTTTCGTTTCTGTGTGTAAGAAAGAACAACAAGTATTTGAATTCACAAAAGAACTGCAAACAAAAAAATTAAAAATGGAATAATCAAATATTCTTGCGTTCTCTTCTTTCGATTTCGATTTTAGTAAATATTCGGAATTAATTTGGAATTCTGGCTTTTTCTCCTCTTTGATTTATATTGATTTTTTTCCTTTGACAGAATTTGCTTGTTGTCTTTATTTTCTTTTTGAAGCTCTAATAATGTCGAAGTTCTCATATCAACCAATCTAAAAGAGAACCATAATATGAAGGTTTGTTAAACATTAATTTTACCTTCCTTATTTGTATTGTTGGATTGTTTCTTTATTCCAATTTTTTTAATAACATTTTCTTGCTCAAAAGGTAAAATTAGATACATAGAAATTAGAAACATATTAATTTATTACAATTAAATTTTTGGTTGTATAACATGTAAATTGGTGGAATAGCACAATCACTTAAATTTAAAGAAAATTAATATTTACTTTCGTTAAATATTTATTTTAGAAATTATATTACAAATGACGCAGATAGCTACCATGGATTAAAATATTAATTGCATTTTAATTAAAAAATAAAATGAAAATTCAATGGAAAATACCTTTTTATTGACGTATTCAATACAAATTGTGTGTAGATAAACCTACATACACACATACATACATACTATACATATAAAAATAAAAAACTTAATTAATTTAAAAATTTAATTAAAAAGAACAATAAAATACATATTTAATTTTATATAAATTTCAGAAAATTCTTAGCTACCACCAGATATGAGCAACAATAATTATTTAGACATAAATAAACTAAAATTAAAATTACTTTACTTTTGTTATGACATGAAACCATACTGTGGATGCTCAATAACAGCAAGCAGTTAGAGCTGTTATGTTTGAAATATGCCATAAAATAAATGTCAAGACCCAAAACTTGAAAAACTAGAGTTTTCTCAAACTAATTAATTTTAAAAGCCAGCATATAAAAGAGTTATTCTCTTCCGTCTCATCACTACCTCTCTCAATAGATTAAAAATTAAAAGTTTTAAATGTGATTATTTCGAACGTATTTGCTTTGTGAATCCAAATTGATTATTAGGCTATGGCTCGTAACGTTATATTCAGAAAGAATTGGGAATATTCCAAGGAACAAGGGAAAAATTAATATCAACTTAATTTTTCAACGTACACAGCAGAACAGAGTAGAGCCGCTTTCGGAAGCCGCTACACTTCCATCGTCAGTGCTCACGTGTATTTGCTTATCAGCACTTGTCAGGTGGATCTGTTGAATGTGATTTTAGTTCTTATATATACAACTTTTTCGTGAAAATTGAATACGAGAATTAAATCACTCTCAAGCTGCCATCGGTTTATTTTTTTTTCATTCCCAATTTTCTGATTTTTGTTCTACTCAAGACAAACTTTTTTGGTTTTATTTTATACTTGAGTATATATGAACATGTAAACATGTGAAAAGCTCAAGCCAGTAGCTAATTGTTTATTAATGTGATTATTTCGAACGTATTTGCTTTGTGAATCCAAATTGATTATTAGGCTATTGCTCGTAACGTTATATTCAGAAAGAATTGGGCATGATTAATATTCCAAGGAACAAGGAAAGTGGCGCTACTCTGTTCTGCTGTGTACGTTGAAAAATTACGTTGATGTTAATTTTTCCTTTGTTCCTTGGAATATTAATCATGCCCAATTCTTTCTGAATATAAACGTTACGAACCTTAGTCTAAAAGTTTTAAAGTTGAATGACCTTGAAAGCCCATTAAAAAACTAATTCGCAATAAAAACGAAAAAAGGTCAGTAATAATAACTGAAGAAAAGTTTTTCATTATTGATTCCCGAAAATCCTGCAAATTTTTCAGAAGCGTTTTTTTTTGTCCTTATTGGAAGTTAATATCATAGAAGAAGATATTTGAATTTCAAAATTTATACAATATAATCTTTCAAATGGATTTAACTCTTTTTACTTTAGAAAACATTAAAATATCTAAAATCTAATATTAGTATGTTTATTCTCTAGGGGGTTTTAAGAAAAAAAATTTTATCCAAAGAAATTTAATTATTTTGGCTTGAGTTCGGCTTTAATTTAATTTTTCAATTAAATTATATTTTTATTTACAGATAAATGTGAAGCCTATAGACAAAGAAAATTGCTGACTGCGACGAGGGTTGAACTGATATGTTTCGATAGATAGATCTCGCTAATATCTTCAGAGTTCTCTACCGCTTAGACCACTCCACCAAAGTCGTTGGTTTGCAGTCAAGAGTTGAATATCATCTACCTTTAATCAATTCATACAGTTACTCTGAGAGCCGTATTTCATTTGATAGCTATTGATATTCACCTTTTTCTTTGTCTTGTTTTAAGCTTAAAAAATTTTTTCTAAGATTCATGTATTCATACAAATGTTTATATGCATTTTTATTTGTTGAAATACACCTTTTTGTTTTTTATCTATTTAATATTCTTATCAATGTTTGATAAAATTGATTATATCAATTGTACTATGAAAAAGCAAACAAATTAAAGTTGATTATAAAGCAAAAGCTCTGCTTTTATTACATCCTCAAAGCGAAAAAGAATATATATATTTAGATATTTATTCATTCACTCAGTCTGACAGCCGGGATAAATATTTGTTTTCAGCAAATATTCAACATATTAGACAAGTTCTTTCCTAAATACGTATTATGTAGAATTGTATAAGAATTTGTTTATATCATTAACATTTCCACCCATAGCCGCCAAAAAGACGTAAGCGCCAAAAACCAAATTTTATAAGGGAAGGTTTGTGCTATAAATTGTATTTGGTTTCTTTCATATATTGCCAAGAAAAAACAACTTTCTGTGCTAATTTTTTATTTTTTATATTATTTCCGTGCACAAAAATTAACCAAAAATTCATTGATGAAAAAAAATTTATGAAAAAAATTTATAATAATATATAAAATTAATAATAATATATATACTTTACAATGAAAATGTTTAAATTTTCGAATGAAGAGAAAACAGAGAAAACAGATTCGTGGAGACAACCGAATTTGTTGCCAATCGAATTTTGACAGTTGCACCAGCCATCATAAAATTCTCATTGAAAAAGAAATTATTTTACAAAAATAATATATAATTGCTAATTCAAACCGTTTAAGCAGTTTGGTTTATCAACTGTAATAAAATTAACCACTAGTTACTTAGTAGCAACAACCGATAAAAAGTAAAATAAAGTTAGAAAGACAATTTTCCTTAATATTGGTTTTCCTTAAATGCAAATAGCAATAATTGGTAAAAAAAATCCAACTCATAATATTTTATTCGGTTGTAATCATCATTTTCGTTAGTTGGTCATGACAAAAGCATACAACCGTTTGATCTAACCAATTTAAGAGTTGTCAGAATCATATCTTTATTACAATTCTACTCTTATGATAATGAACAAGGATTATTTTTTGAATTCAAAGAATATTAATAGCGTGAGTTGAAATATAGTCTATTCAACTAATATTTTATCGGCATTACCATTTTCCAAACAATCTGTCTTCTGGCTGTAGGATGTGCTAAACACGGAAAAAATAAAAACTAAAATTTATTTCGGTCATTGTCCAGATAACGGTACATGTGTGTTTTTCAATATATACTTCTATTTAAGGAACCATCCCAAGTCAAATTGTATCTTATTTGAAAGGCCACTAAATTAGATGTCGAATAGTAGTAGCTAATTATCTGTGATCGGATAAAAATTGTCTGAGTTATAGCGGATCAAAATTAAAATTTTATGAAATGTTTTACGTTTCTTACCAATCGTTGTTATTTTTGGAACTATTTTGTACCATAATTAATACAAAAATCCATAGTTTTAATAATCTGTTGAATAGTCCATTCAGTTAGAAAATTTTTAAACATCAGGGTGTTGTTGGCTAGCGCATTGACTTTTAAGCAATGGTGTTCGATCTCTGTGCCACGCAAGTCAATATCATAAACCTTTCTGATGTACTAATGCACTAATGGCGTTGTCATAGTTGTTGCTGGATTGTTTAAGTCATGGTCATCACAGCGCCGCGCCCTCCTTCGTCGGTAATGTTAGCGAAATGGTCGGCGAAGTAAAATTATTAATAAAATGGCTGTAAATAAAAGCTTTCGAAAGTTCATATTTCTACTTAACACTAGAGGCGCTGCAATCGAACACTGCTGTAAAATTGACAAAACGCTCAATAGCAGAGTTGCAAAAACAATTAAGCTTTCTAATACCATCTCACTTAACCATCTGTTCTCTCTACACTACCCCTTTCCCAAAGAAGGTAACACGTCAATTGGCTAACTGGTAGCAATTAAGTACCTGAGTGTTACTTCTCTCAAAAAAAAATTAAATATAATAATAAATGAACCGAAATCGGATGAAAGCGAAAAATCGCATAATGAACAAAACGAAATGAAAAAATTTCATGGTAACAAAATGTGTAAACAAACAAAGAATTGTACATAACACTAAATTGTTTTCGCTGTAACAACATAACGCTACATTTTACAGCAACGATATTTTGTGAGATAATGCGGATGATCGAAAATTTTTCATTTTTGGCAAAAAAACAAAAATCGTCTTTATTGTATATTAAAATGAGCTAATACGGCCTTAGTTTCTTTATGTAAATAAAACAAAATATTTTATTCCATTTTTCCCGACGTTCCGTCCATTATTTGTTGACTTTATCAAGGGGTGGGAAATCTATTTCATTTTTCAAAAACAATAAATTAAAAATTACAATTTCACTATATTTTTATAGGATATTATCAGTTACAACATAATATTCTCTTTTCTACGTCTTTTTGTCGGTTATGGCTCAGTTTGCTCGGTCTGGTCTTTAGTGCAGAAAATTTTTTAATTAAAAGGAAAATAAATAACTAAGATTATTCGAAATGATTCATTAATATAGTTGAAGCTACTTTAATTTAAGAGATTCTTATGAAACTTTCGTCGCAATACAATGTTGTTACGAAATGAAAATAAAGATTGAAATTTAGCGAACAAAAATGCAGGGGCCGAATCGTCGCTTTCGATATCGAACTGATTCGATCGAGTTTTCTTAGTTTGAGATTATGACATTCGATATCGAACAATGTCTTTATATTGTTCGATAGCGAATGCCATAATCTCAAACTGAGAAAATCGATCGAATCAGCTCGATATCGAAAGCGACGATTCGCCCCCAGCACTGACTATGGTTGTCAAAATGAAATTATTTTCTATTTCAAATAGCCATAATATCTATAAACAAGTGGCTTAAATCGCATACATTAATTTTTTTTTAAAGAATTTTATTTTTGCATTTTTTTATACTTATCATCACATTTTCCCTTAATTCCTTAAAATGAAAGTGACTTTACCTTTCACTTATTGACTCCTCATATTATATATTAAATTTTAACGTGGGCTTAAAGCAGCTGATATGATATTATTTAAGAAAATGTATGTAGAAAAATAAAGAAGTGTTTGTCGCTCAAGCTATTAAACTTTTACCTCTTTAATTTCGCCTCTTTAAATAAGTCTTTAATGCAGTCAACGAACGTAGATTTCAATCTATTATTTCCATATAAATGTTATTTTAAACATAGACTTAAATTAAATTTACTTAAATGATGAGAAATTTATACGATTTTTTATTATAAAATACATAAAACTGAAGCAAAATTATGTGTCATCGCACATTGAACTTTTCACACCGTATCAAATCAAATAAACATGTTAAAATAAAAATTACAGGTAATTTACATTAACACAGATATTTATGATACAGTTTGAGTATCGCTTATTTTACTTTTGAATTTACATATTTACTATAAATTTAAATTTCCATTTTATTAACAAAAAACATGAACGTATTTATGTGCTACAAAAGGATTTAAAAAGGTCAACCAACAAACTAAAATTTAATGAACCATGACTTCGTTAAAATTATTGCATTTAGGTTTTGTGTTGCTAAACGACTTTGTTGAAATTGAATTTCTTATACAAATTTACTTAGAGCACATCTGTAGCTCTTTTTTTTTCTTTAATAAAATAAAAAAATAAGAAGTAAATAAATTTTGATTTATAAGTACGATTACAAATTACATTTAATGGTAAGATTTTCTTTAATATATTTTTCTAAATTTTTTACTGTTTGCAGAAAATCTGAAAATTTTCTGTTAATTTCTTAATTTAATACAGAACTCTGATCTGCTGAATATATTTGCCCTTATTACGGTTGTCGTCGTCGTAGTCGAAATTAAACAAATCCAATGTACAACGTATGCAAGCGTTGCCATATATTATCGATTTCGTCACGACTATGACAACCGTAATAAGGCTGATTAATTTGAATTAGGCGTGATCATGCCTGATTACGTATGATCGTAAGAAACTATTTGCATCAAACATCTGTCCGTTTATAAGCTGAACTTTAGCGTGACTATTCCGTCATTGCCAATGTAAGGAGCTTTTCGTTGGATTTTCTTGGACATGACAGGATAATTCTACAAATGGAAACACATTTCCTTTTTTACGAATAAATTTATATTTTAGTTTCAAAAATTACGTAACAAGGTTGATGTACAGACCATCCTGGCATTTCCTGCCAATTTTAAACTCTAAGCGTAATCAGTATAAAAAGATCAAGACAAAGAACGATGTGTCTTGAACCAATCAATCGATTCAATTGGAGTTTGTAGAATTCGGAACAATGTTTCAAGTTAAAGTGGTCGAATCTAGAAATTTAATACGACAAGGATTTTTGGATTGATTAAAAAACTGCTTTAAAATTTTTTCGACAATATGGCGCCACCCAACGCCAAATCAGACGGTTTGAAATCTTCTTTTTTTTCTATTTCCAAATATAGTGATATTTTTTAGTTCCCCTCAAAAGGGTCTTCGTGGTAATTTTGAGAATTTTGTTTTTGCTCATAACTTTCTTAACTTTGAGGGTGCTGTTGGCTGAGTAGTTATCGCGTTTGACTACAAACCCTGAGGTCTTGCGTTCCAGACTAGTTTCTGGCAAGCCAACAACATCAAGCATTTTTCTCATGTGAATTGGTGTGTTATTGTGTTGGTTGTTGTTGGACTGTTAAAGTGATGAAGACATAGCACTGATAACTTTGGCAGTACCGGCTGCGATTAATACTAACATATCCTAAAGGCTCAGTTAGCCGACCGTAACGTTGATGTAGTTGCATGTGCTGATCGTTTCTTTCACATTGAAAAGCTATGAGACAGAAACGACCAGCACATGCAAGTACATCAACGTTACGGTCGGCTAACTGAGCCTTGAGCCTTAATGCACTTTACAGCATCCTCCTTCGTCGGTATTGTAGCAGAACCGTCGGCGAAGTAAAAGAACTAATAAAAAGGCTACACAGCTTAAACAACTCAATGCTTCTACTTGACACCAGAGGGGCTTGCAATACTGCTTTAAAAATAACTCGCAATAGCAGAGTTGTAAATTAATTAAGCTTCCTATGTCTCTCCCACTTCACTACTTGTTCTCTCTACACTATCCATTTTCCAAGGAAGGAAACACATTAACTAATTAACTGGTAGGCATTAATTGTCTGATTGTGTTACTTCTCTTTAAAAAAATGGTAAAACTATATATTTTTTTTATTTTTTGCTTTATAAATGTTTTTACCGAAAAAAAATAAAAAAAATTGCAAATGTTTTTGATTAAATTCTTTGAATTTGAAATTTTCGATTTTTTTTGGAAATTTTGTAATTTTAAACTTCAATCCACCAAACAATGTTTAAGGCCGTCCATAACTCTATTTTTTCGATTTTTGGATATTAAAAAAAATCTATAAAACATGAGAAAGCCTGTAAGTGTTATGTTTAAGGTATAAGGTATTATCAGCAGTTTTATGTAAAATACCCATAAATTTTAATCGGATCAATAAAGTCGTTAGCCTGTACGAATTTTTTTATTCCGATGAATCATTTTCGAAGTTTCAGCAATTACTTCAAAATCTGTGCTCAGATTGACGTTAAGTAGGCTTTTCGCAAATATCTTCAGTAATAGTGTCGCAGAATTTATTAAAAACACATTTTCTGACTTGTAATAAAATCCAAAATCACATGTAGTGTAGTCAAAAAAAATTTTTGAATTAGAAATTTTTTTAATAGAATAATGATTCGCTTTCTCATTTATTTTAGTGAACTCATTTATTTAAGTGAACTCATTTATTTTAGTGAACTAAATAAGTAGATATTCATAAATATATATATTCGATATTGTAGTATTAGATTTATTTATTTCATATACGAGTACATATCGCTCGTTTGGTGGAATCAAGCCATAAATCATAAAATTAATTTTACGAAAAACGACTTTAAACTTCTCAATTTAGTTACAACCCGGAAAAAGAAAATGTCACTCTAATCTCTATTCAAGGTAGAAATTTGTACATAATATACTAAACGTGAGCACAAAGCAATAGTTTATGAAGTCTTCATAATGTACGTTATTGAAATGTTCCCTCTCTTGTTGCTTTTGATTTTATGAAAACACTAAAATTGCTATTCCCTTTTATCAAAAGCATGCAACAACAATGCTGAGCAAGGGCATGGTTTATTGTAGTGTCGCAGCTACTTTCAATGTTGCATTTCAATTCACAATAGTGTATCTAGATATGAAAAGTGTTAATAGTAATGCAATATGTCGTCATATAAAATTCAAAATGGCATTTTTGCAGTTTATATGACGATGTATATGTTTGAAAGAAGAAACGAATACAGCCAGGCACTTTTTTATTTTCGTTTTTTTTTCATTATTATAATCACCCCTTGTTATCTTTTTCTGCTCTTTCCAAAAACATATAATATGTATGTATGTATGTATGTATGTATGTATGTATGTATGTATGTATGTATGTATGTATATATGTATGTATGTATGTATGTATGTATGTATGTATGTATGTATGTATGTATGTATGTATGTATGTATGTATGTAGTTTGTATTTTATTATGCATAAAAACAAAAAAAAGGTTAAGAGTGTTTGTTTAAAGTGCTTTTGAAATGATGTACATTATGAAGTGTACAAGATTTTTATTGTACAATTGACACAAGTGTCTATTCAACTTTTGTACAATTGCCTTTTGTATATTTCCTTTACACTCAATTAGAATTGACTACTACAATTAATATTTGCGCTTGAAAAAATGCAATATTGTGCACTTTTAAACGTCTAGGGCACACGTTTACAATATACAAACCGATTTGGCTATTAATTTAGCACTATTAAACTTGAAATGGCGATTTTTAGTTATGGCGTTGTTGCAGCCAACAAACGATATGTCCTTACTATAGAAGACATCTGTATGCCAAAATATATACTGTTTGGATATTTAAATATTATGTGTGGTTATATAAATGTTCTAACTCTCGTAGCACCAAAAACGAACAAAACAAAAATAAGTTTTAAATCTTTTTTTATTGCTTTGAAACTCCATCCTATAAAACAGCGTTGAAAAAAGTTTCTTTATAACAATTTCTGTAATAAACAGAAAATCCAAGTTGTTCCACAGCACAGACCATTAAACAATTAAAAAATGATTTATCGTTTATTTAATATGCATAGAAAATGTTATGTTTGCAAATAACTTAGTTGGTAATAAGTGTTTTGCTTTTTTCTGTTTTTGTATAAATTTCAGTACCAAAAATAGTTTTAAATTAAAAGTTTTATATCCGTACCAGAAATTATATGTTACTCATACACAAAGATAGCTTCTGTAGTAAAACTATGTTATGAAACTAAAACAAATAAATGATCTGTTGTGTAGGTTGAAAAATTAAGTTGATGTTAATTTTTCCATTTGGAACGATTTTCCGTCTTGTTCCTTGGAATATTGATCATGACCAATTCTTTTCGAATATAAAGTTACGAACCTTAACAATTTTTTAACAATTAAGTTACGAGTTGTGGTCGAAATGTATGAGTTTATATGCAAAGAAATTTAATTATTTTGGCTTGAGTTCGGCTTAAATTTAATTTTTCAATTAAACTATATTTTTATTTAGAGATAGATGTGAAGCATGTAGACAAAGAACAATTTTACTGCACGGAGGGTTCAACTGACACGTTTCGATAGCTCCCGCTAATCTCTTCAGAATTCTTTTCCGCTTAGACCACTCGACCAAAGTCGGTGGTATGCAGTCAAGAATTATTTTAAGTGAAATCGTTAATCGCTTTGTGAAGATAGCCTTTGGCGTCACAAATACTCCAGCCTTCAAAAATTAAATTTTTTAAAGTTCAGTGTTACAAATCTTTAAAATTTCTTAAATTCAAGCTATAATTCTTTATTGAAAAGTTGACGAAAAAAATTGGTTTTAATTTTTTATTCTACTACAACACATGAGTGGGAAAATGTGTGTGTGTGTGTGTAGCTCAAAACCATAATGAGCAATTTAAATGCAAATAATTTTTAAGTTCTTAAGCGATTAGAAACTGTCTGATTAAACAACTTGTGGCACCTATAAAAATTTAATATATAATTATTAGGGCTTTTATATTTATTATTTCTTTACTGAATACTCTGGGAGGGGAAATATCACTTTGTGTTCTCACCTGGAACCGGGGCCACACAGAAGAAATGTTTGACTATTTTAGTTAGTTATTAGCTCCGTATTCTGTTGTGGTATTTTAATTTGTATAATAACAAAAACAATAAGTTTTTAATTTGTTTCTGAGCTTTTCACATGAAATACATTTGCTGCCGGTCAAGTTCAGTTCTTGAGTTTATTCCTCTTTAATAACATTATATTTATGTTAATGTTAATTGACACAAGGTTCGATTAATCAGCAGTTCTGAAATGATTTCCAGCATCATGTATGCAACTTTTAACTTAAAAGCGTTGGAGTTAAATCTTTGTGTTACGCCTTTTGGGAATTGCTAAAGTAAATGACAACTCATTCAAGTCAAATTGAGTTGAAAGTTCATTAAAAGTGAAATTTCAATTTAAAATCCATTTAAAATAATTACAATAATTAAAAATAATTCAAACACATATTCATTCATATGAAGCCAAAAATAGTTCTTAAATATGAGTTTAAAAGAAAATTTTTTATTGATTATAAATAATTTACTTAGTTAGTTTGGCTTAAGTTCGTCTTTCAATTTAATTTTTTTGATTAAATTGTTTTTAGAAAGAAATTCTAAAGCATGTAATAGTTGAACAGAGAAAGATTGTTTTTTGTACGGAAGGTTGAATTTACATCATGAGGTTTCGAGACTAAACACGATCCCATCATCACAATTCTCTTCCGCTTAGGCCTCACTGCTAACGATGACAGCAACAGCCAACCTGTTGAAAATCGTTATTAGTATAACCGATTGATAGCCAACCGCTCAATTTTTGTAACATGTTTTGAAAACACAGTCTTAACCATCGGAATATGAATATGCTGGTTTCTGACATAACAGCTGTAATCTGCTGTAATCGTACAAGGAATTTTATTTTGTCCCCTTTGAATTTTCTCTACGTTTGATTAATTAACAATTACTTTGTATGTGAGGTGCCCTTCCCAAAGCAAATTTACTGTTTTATTACGAGCATTGCTTATAATGAAATTCACATCAAGTTTCAAGATTCTCACCGATATTGTATCCAATTATACAATAATCAATAATTATTTTACTAAATTTATTATTTGAGATATTCTCCCAATTTTATTTTAAAAAAATTTTGTTTTTTTTTTGTTGCGGATATCGTCCCATTATACCAAAGGGTCGTGGTTTGTTTAACACAATTTCTAAAATGCGTTTGATTGTTATATCCAGTGGACAGCCAACTTACTGGCCAAGATATCGCACTGAAAATATTCCATTAAAAACGAATGCTGACATAGATGACGCCATTAGAATGCTTGAGGCAAACCTTAAACAAACTGCTTTAAATGCGAGTACTACAAATCTTCAGGTGAGATATAATAAAATCTATTCAGTTTGTAGAGAATGGCAACGCTACAGATCCCCTCAGCTAAAATCTAGGCTGAAGGAATATACTGAACAGCTCAAAACTCTACTAGATATCAAAAAGCCGCTTCTGTTCAAAAATTTCTGAATGGGCTCGACGCAACACCTCAAACAGACGACTATTCGCTATGGATAGCAGCCAGAGCCCTCGAAAGACCAGTGATTTATAAGCCTCAATTGCGAGGTTCGAATGGAGACTGGGCAAGAACTGACGCTGAAAAAGCTACTCTGTTGTAAACCACTTGCAGAATACTATAGTTGAGCTGCCACCAGTCCTCGCTATACCAGATATCACCTTTAGGTTCAATATTCGTGAGATTGAACACTGTATTGCGGGTTTAAATTCGAAAAGCTCCAGGTGCTAATAAAATGATCTTAGTGCTACCCTATACAGCAAAAAGGATAATTCTATTTATTTTCAGTGGTATTTTGCGCCTCAAATGCTATCCCGCAGAATGGAAGGTTTCGCTGATTACAATGATATCGAAGCCAGGCAAAGATTATACGAAGGTGGAATTCTATAGACCTTCGAAAATCTATTTATGAGTAAACTAACACCCATACTGAATATTGCTGGATGCATTCCAGACTACCAACTCGATTTAGGAGGCAACAAAGCATTATAGAACAAACAAATAAACTCGTGAACGTTGTTAGAAAAACCTTCGAGGAAAAGAAATATTGTTCTGCGCTCTTCATCGATGCTTCGCAGGCATTTAACAAAGTATGGAAAGAACGTTTAATACATAAAATATAGAAAAACCTACCCGCAAACATCCTTAAGCTTTTAGAGAGCCCTCAGTAACCGATTGAAGCCGGAGTTCCTCAATGCAGCATCCTCGATCCTGTATTATATGTGATATATGCCTCTGACGTGCCGGTAAGCAGTAACATACATATATCAACATTCGCTGACGATACAGATTTTCTAAGTGTTCACAAAAGCCATCAAGAAGCTTCTCGCAAGCTGCTAGATTATGCAAGAGCAAGAGGGTGCTGTTGGCTGAGTAGTTAGCGCGTTTGACTACAAACCCTGAGGTCTTGAGTTCAAGACTAGTTTAAGGCAAGTCAACAACATCATGCATATTTCTCATGTGCATTGGTGTGTTATTGTGTTGGTTGTTGTTGCACTGTTAAAGTGATGAAGGCATAGCACTGATCACTTTGGCAGTACCGGCAGCGATTAATACTAACATATCCTAATGCACTTTACAGCACCCTCCTTCGCCGGTATTGTAGCAGAACCATCGGTGAAGTAAAAGAACTAATAATATGGCTACACTGCTTAAGCAACTCAATGCCTCTACTTAACACCAGAGTGGCTTGCAATACTGCTCTACAAAAAACGCGCAATAGCAGGGTTTTGAATGAATTAAGCTTTCTATCTCTCTCCCACTTCACCACCTGTGCTCTCTACACTATCCCTTTCCCAAAGAAGGTAACACATTAATTAATTAACTGGTAGGCATCAATTGCCTGATTGTGTTACTTCTCTTTAAAAAAAAAGAGTATATGCCACAGTTGAAACAATGGGTAAAACAATGGAGGATAAAAATTAACGAAAAAAAATGTCTACACATTACTTTTACATTGTGCAGAGAAACCTGTCCACCTATACAAATAAATAACCAAACTATACCTCAACACACTGAAGTAAATATATCTCTCATTCTAAAATTAATATGGTCCTAAGGTATCCAGTTATGGGGCACTGCCTCGGCATCAAGTGTAGAGAAAATTCAAAGGCGACAAAACAAAATACTCCGTATGATTACATCAGCCCCGTACTCGTAAAAATCGAGATGTCCGGATGGCTAAGACTGTGTTTTCAAAATATGCGAGAAGATACATAAAAAAACTTAAGTTGCTCCCAAGTCACCTACCCCGCAATATCATTAACCTTAGAGGCCACACTCTTGCTCTCAGCCCAACACGAGAGACGTAAGACTACCTAAGAACCAACCACAGAAACATATATTTTTGTCTGGCATTGGCTGGACTTAAGACTTATAATTTTAGAGTTAAGATTTTATTACTTATTGTTAATTCATTTTTATTAAAGATACAATAAATAAAAATAACCGGAAAAAAATTTGTTGCGGGCCAAGCACTTCTATATGCCTGCATTTCATTGGTGTTTTACCAGTAGACTTCAGCCATAGAGGTTTGAAACTTTTGAAAAGTATGGTTGAAATCTATTGATGATTTGGTAAAACACCAATGAAATGCAGGCAAACAGACATGCTTTACCCGCAACAAATAAACCATTTTTCTGCTACCTTATATGCATTGGCTATAAAAGAATTCTAACATATATATATATAATATTACAGATATGCGATAATTAATAATTACTTTGATTCTCTTGTTTAATGTTATAAAAAATTTTTACTTTATAGTAACTAATGTTTTTTTGGTATTATATGTAATTTATTTAGCACAATAAATAAAAGAAGTACAACACTGTCCCATTCTTTTCCTTTAACATAAAACGACAGTCAAATCAAACATTTCTATATTTTTCTTTTTAGGACCTGTTCATTTGATGGCATATATTCTTTGTTTGAGTACGAACACTATAATTACTAATTTATAAAATTTTGCATGAAATTCGCAGTGTGTTTAATTTGAAAAAATATATAAATAAAAATTTCAGACCAAGTTCAGTGTGTATTTAAAAAAAAACGAATACACAGACTGCTTAAGCCTTTTTCGGCTTTTCTGTAGAAACACCCACGATCCCCGGCGACCACCGGCTAATAATCTAGCACACTATCCACAACATTACAGGAGTATTTTACACGAAACAATTTGCGCTGTGTTTACTCTCCTCGTAACTTTGCTTAACTTAATCATAAAATAATAAAAATGGAAAGATAATGATACTCCATATATGTATTTTGCATCATAGGTTAAGTTTAAAAGTCTTATTATAAAAGATTCCTGAGATATGCAGTTGTAAAAAGTGCATATTTTAGTACCTATACCCTGATTCACTGTCGCTCTCATGCATCAATATTATGCTCATCCGCTGTAGCTAGAGAACTGAATGTAATAATGAATAAGTTATCAGAAAATCTGAAAAAATTAACTTTTCATCTAAGGGACTATTGTGTCCCTTATTTGTACGGGACACTTCCACTATAACTATAGAGCTGAAATTTCATAAGCAGACCCACTTGAAAAAATTCTTAAAATGGGAACCTCAGTGCCGCCCTTAGATGAGGTGAGGTAGAAAGCCTATTTAATATACTGATGGGTCTTGGTGAGTAAACAATCAGAAAAATCTGAAAACGGAAACTTTTTATCTATGGGCACTAAGGTGAGCCTTATTTGTATTGGCATAATTGTTTGAGGATTCACGACTATACGCCTGAAACAGTCACCAATCGTCATATTATATAACTCAACTATCCGTAAACTTTAAGCTAAAAGAAGTGTTATACATACATACAAATACATATGAGCAATTCCACGTAAAACGGCCCTGACATTTACAGGAGATGATTGATTCTTATGTATTTTTTGTTTAATGTGCGAGTTTTGCTCATCATGAGACATGACTAAGAAATTATTTCGTTTTAATGACAACTACGTCAATTAATCATGTATGCGAAGATATAAGGGAACAATAAAATAAAACTAAATTTATATAAAGATAGACAAATCGCGACCTCATTGCTGGCTTAGCTCATATGACAAAAGGTCGAAACAGAGAAAAACGACAAAGAAGATTTACATGAAGTTTTCTCAAAATATACCCAATAAACTTAGTTAATATGTTTTTAATAAAAGTAATATATATTGTTCTCTGCTGCATTAACCACTTTTTTTATTTTATTTTTTTAAATTAGGTTTTTGTGCTGCATGTGTATTGAGTAAATTGTTATTGAGATGAAATTTCCTACAGTTTATTGAAAATAAGCGTACAAATATTATTAGAAAAAAATATTTACATGGAATAAAAAGTAAATATAAATGAAACTTTAGATTTTATTTGATTTCTGTTTCTTATTTTTTTATTTTTTTTTTTTTTTTAATTTAATGTATCAAAATTGATGATATCGAGCACAATGAATGCTTGATATCTCAGAAACCAGAAAGAATTTCACGAAACAGATCCCAGATTATAAAATACGATATTCAAAATATATGTAACTAAATTTTTTTTAAATGGTCGGTAGACCAAAACAGCAATGAGGTCGCGAAATTCTGAATATTAAAATATCGAATATCAGAAGGAATGAATTATGTAGATATACGATTCATTTGCAAAACAAATTTCTCTGATTCTCATGTCCCTATCAGCATTTTTGGTGATAAGAGCTGTTAAGTCTGCCTTGTGGGTAGAAGGTGTCTTATTCTAAATGTAATCGTACAGATTGTCATCGATCCAAATGCGTTAAGGGTACATAATAGTGATGTTACGAATACACATTTTTAGTATTCGCGAATACGAATATGAATACGAATATCTGAGCCAATATTCGACGACTTCGAATACAAATACGAGCATTTAATCTAAATAGTTAGTGGCACTTGATATTTCAAATTTAATTGAAAAAAGCTATCCTTTGTGTCAATAACAATAAATTGAGAAAAGCTGTCACAACAATAAAGGTATTTAACATTATTTAACATTCCGATGACTGAATTTGAAATTATTAACTTAGAACCTGAATGCCACTTTTTTTAATTTTTGGTGGAAAGCAAATAAGGAAAAATACGAGCTTCTTTTACCTCTAGACATGCAATATTTAGTGACGCAACCAGCGAGTGTTCCGAGGGAGCGAAAGTTTAGTGGTGCGGGCTTATTTACACATTGCATCGCAATAGGTTTGAAGGAGAAAGACTCCAAAACTTTTATTTTTGAAGTTCAACATTCCTCTACTGAGCTTTGATTATTACTTTAACATAATTAATTAATTAATTTAACAGGACTTTACCCTTTAAATACCACCCGTGTCGTTGTAATATATATTTTGTTTATTTTTTCTTTACTTAAAGAAGATTATTATTTTGCGTTAGAGACAAAGGGTTCTTTTAAGTAAAAGAGGTTAAACATTTTTTACATTAATATGATAATTTCGAACGATTATTAGACTAAGGTTCATAACGTTTTAATTCAGAAAGAATTGGCCATGATTAATATTCCAAGGAACAAGGGAAAAATTAACATTAACTTAATTTTTCAACGTACACAACAGAACAGAGTAACGTGCCACTTTCGGAAGCCGCTACACTTCCATCGTCAGTGCTCATGTGTATTTTGCTTGTCACCACTTTTTAGGTGGCTCTGTTGAATGTGATTTTTAGTTCTTATATATACAACTTTTGTGTACGTTGAAAAATTCCCTTGTTCCTTAGAATACTAATCATCCCCAATTCTTTCTGAATTAAAACGCTACGAACCTTAGCCTAATAATCAATTTGGGTTAAACATTTTGTTGAATTTTCAGTATATTGTTGTGTATTATTTCTTGTAAACGTATTTGCAAAATATTCGTGAAATATTCGATTGAATTTAGCGAATACGAATATACAATTCGAATACGAATACGAATACTCATAACATCACTAGTACATACTGCGCTAGCCATCTAATTGAAAGCGAGCTTCTGCTCTGACTACCATAAAATTCATTAATTCCCGATTTTTTTCACACATTAAACGATTTTTATTTTTCAAATTGAATGTGACAAAGTGATATGTTTTCTATAGCATGAATTTATTCACGTTGAGTTCCTAACGATACTAACCTCAATATAAACAAAAAAAGAGAGCTACTCTTTCGAAAAAAGAACCCTATATTTATAAATTAATACTGCTAGCACAGAAAAAATTGTCATAGGTTTTTATTTTAACACACATGTGTTTGAATTTGTTTTTAAATTTTATTATTTTTTTCTTTTGTTTTTAAATATTCCAATAGAAAATATTGATAGAAAAAAATGCGACTTTTTCTTATTAAATATTTACGAATTTTAGTGCTTAATTTTACGAATTTTGTGACAGGTGCCATTTCCGTAAAATAAATATTTGAATTTATGAATTTAGTAATAGAATACGAATAATAGTTTTTTCTCATTATCATGGGTATCAAATAGTTGACACTAGAATAATTAAATCTTATGAACTTAAACTTGGGGCAACTTGGAAAATGTTGTGTTGTTGTTAAAGTTGAAATTCTAGTTTATGTTGCAGCATCATCAACGCTAAATAAAACGATCACATTTATCTTAATTATCAAACTAGGACATCATTAAGCTTTTATCCTTATAGAAAACATTTTCTATACAACTCAGCTAACAATTCTCTTTATACATAAATAAAACTTCATAAAATAAGGATTTTAAATTACACTGTTCTACAGCAAAAAGTATCCGCAAGAATTTTATCATTCTTAAAAGTTATTTGTTAGTTTAAGCTCTTATGATACTCGATATCTTCATTTTTGTATTACTAGCAGTGTTGTCAATTATTCGGGCTTTCTAATCGTTCGAATACAATTTTATAATTTTTTCTTTGTTCGAACAACCAAATAATATACAATTTTTATTCGAATAAAGAACGAATAAAAGTTTTATTCAAATAACCACGTTAAAGCCGCAATTTTTAATATATTCTCTCACTAGTTTCAACTTTTTAAATGCGTTAACAGACATTCCAACTTAAGCCAAACTCCTTCTTACATATTATTTATTCGATTGAATTAAGACTTCTTTACATATTTTATGATATGGGCCATGTTATTCTTGTCAGATATGTTTGGATCTTCATTGAAACTATCGATTCGTATATTGTGCATTTTACTCAAATTATGAAGACCATTTGGTTTTTCTAATTGCTATTTGACATTCGTAAATGTAAGCCAATTTTAATAAAAAGTAGTTTAAAAAAGTTATTCAAATAATGGAGAAAAACTGTTTGAATAATATTTTATTCTGCATAGGAAACTTTTGTTCATTCGAACAAAAATTAAAAAAAAATTTCGAATATTCGAATAATTTTTATTCGAATGAGAACACTATTTACTACACTGGTACAACTATTTTCAAACCCATGATACTTGCGATGACAACTTTTACATCAATCAGTTGAAAGATGACAATTCTGTCATCAATTAAATGATAAAAAAAATTTTGCTTGAAGGTAGTTTTGATTCCTCAGAAGTTAATTGGCTTTTATCTTAGCTATTTATTACATGAGCTTTTCCTTGCATATATTTGTTTCTATTTAATTTTTTTTTACTTTTTATTTTAGTCTTTTTTTCTTCAATTATGTTCTTAACCTCTAACTCCCCCATTAATCACATGTTTGTAAGAAAACATAAACATATTTTTTTTATATTAATGCAACTCATATAAATATATGAAAGTGGATCGAAACACATACCAGTTTTTTAATGAACCCCTAAAAATTAACTTTGACACTTTTTATGAGGAATCCCAAAATAGGTTTTCTTGTAACATTCGTTCTTTAAAATCAAAATTTGTTGGACAGTGTTACTTTTACGCAAGTTTTCAGAATCTACGTTCTTTTATTTTAGCATAGTCAATGTTTGCCAAGAAAATTAATAACTAAAATGCCATTTAAAAATTCTTATTTAGTTAGAGCTACGCCTGAGGAAATTAGTTAGCAAGAGTGTTCACAAACACAAACATAAATTCATACTTCATTTAAGATTCAGGGAAAAGCGTTCTTATATGTAAATCAGTGGCGCCCATACTCTCAATACCCATAGCACGCGTGCATAGGCTGCTTTTTCAACATCGACACACGTACACTATCAGTGAGACTCACAGTCTATCTATTTAGTCGCGACGGACACAATGTGATTATGTTTATTTTGTCATCACTGATCTAAATGCTTCAGTGCATATGTTGACAATTATTGCTAACACTCACAGCCTTAGTAGTTGTTTAAAATTAAGCATCCACATGCGTATGAATGCATCCACATGCGTATGAATGCACATGCATTCATATAGTTTGCTATTTTGTGGACATAAAAAGAATCCTCTTTGTTGAACTCACTATTTTACTAGACAATTATCTCTTTTAGTACCATGAGGAAAAAATGCAACAATTAAAAACGAAGAACATTTAAGATTTAAATTTTTTTGTAATATTCCTTTCAAAGCATGACATAAATTTCATACAAAAAAAAAACGGATTAGCTGTAGACGTACTTTTTCATCATCCTCGTATTGATTCAAAAGGTGAATGGTGGAATGAGTATTAAAATAGTTTTTACTTAGAGAAAACGGATTCGTTATACACAGAAAATATTATATATCATTTTCTGTAAAGGAATTGAATGAAATAGTAAATATTTTGTCTAGGAACAGATCTACAAACAAATTTGTAAATATAGACAATAATATCTCCACAATTTCATTGAAAAAGCGTGTTTTTTTCAGTGAACAAATTGTTTAAATCTATAAAACAATTTGTCTAAAAATATTTAAAACTTGTAAGCAAAACAATTTAATAAATGAAATAAAAAGATTTACTGGATTTTTGTCTGAATTTATAAAACAATTAGTCTAAAAATGCCAACAAATATTAAACAAAATCAAACTTAGTCAAACAAAAATAGTTATTGAATTTTTTGTAATATATCAAACAAAATTTTTATCTGGGTCATCATCATCCATTAAGCATTTATGAAATTTCACTTTGTTAAATGTGTTCAAGTCTGAATATTTATCTAAAAACTCTAAAAAAAATAATGAGAATTAACGCAACGACATTAACGAATTGATTCACTCAAAAATCTTCAGTAAACAAACTTGATACAATCGCTTTCCTTTTGCTATCATTGTTGTTGTTGTTATTTGTACGTATGTCGTCAATGGGGTTACATTTTACGACACAGTTTTGCCTGTTGTTTTTGGTATTTGCGTCCTAAATAAGAGTCAAACAAATAATTCATTGATTATATAAAGAACATTTACTGAAATTTAAATTTATTTTTGGACACACTTTTGTTTGAAATTTTTTGGTTAGAATTGTTCCAGTGTAATAACTTCAATAGAATTTTCTTCACAAGAGATATCTTCTTAACTTTGATGACAAGTCCTGCATGTTCCCTTCGCAGGGTGGGCAGAATGGATATTGACAGTCCTTACGACGGAATAATCCTATTAAATACCATCATAATACATGAATACCTTTTGGTGATGTTCGCAGTCAGTCATATCACCTGGATCGGACACTTTGGTCTAATTAATCATACGTTTTAAATTCCTCTCTTACTAAAACTAGAGCAAGTGAATTACATATTTAATAAGAACTTAAAAATATTCATTTAAAAATAACAAAATACGCACTTGAAACTACGAAAATAGGTATTATTGTTAAAATATGTGATTGATTAAGACAAGAGCCAAGTATGGTAAATTTCTAAGCCACCAAAAACAGTTTAAGCAAGGAAAAAAGAGCTGAATGCAAAAATTGGCTCAATCCAGGATATTTAGTGCTTGATTGATGTTTCAATGCTGGATATTTACTGCTTGATTGATGGGCTAAGGGTTAGCCCAGAGTAGAAAAAGCTCTGACGATGGGATTCTGGTTGATCACGAAAACATCGATGTTCAGTGCGACCCAAACAAAAGTCAAGAAATTGATCTTTGTTCTTTTTCAATAATTAAATGCTTTGAAAAATAATTTCTGAATAGAAAAAATTATTTAATTGTAAAATTAAATAAAACGAACTTAAGCCTGAATAAAAAATTTTCGTGGATATAAAAAATTTTTTTGTTCCATACACATTCACTTTTCAAAATATGGGGCTTTTATGGCGTTTTCTTTTCTAGAAAAACTTTAAAATTTGTTTACTTATTATTAAAAAAATCGCCTTTAAAGCAAAAATTTACCTACGTAAGGGATGATACAATAACGTCCAATAAATTCGCTTCGTCGAAAAAAGATTATATTGCAAATAGTCATTGAAAAGAGCATATAATGTAAAATTTTTTTTGTAGAAAAGAAAACCGCATTATTTTCACGTTCTTTGCCTCATTTATTCACTTTCGTCATATTTTCCAGAACTGTAGTTTGAAATCAAAATATTTTTTTAGAGATAAGTATCTAATCTAGACAAATTTAACTTTTTTGCTACATCGGAATTTGTTTCAGTTGATTTTAATTGTTTAACATTTAATATAATTTCATTAATTTTGTAATGACCATTAATTATATTTGAAAAATATGACAATACATTTGACCAGAAAATAAAAAATGGAAAGTTGATTACATTGTCATGTTTTTAAAATACTCGTCAGGCAAAAAAAAATTATGAATAATGTTTTAAATAAAAATGTTTTAAATACAAACTAATTTTATTGCACAAAATTCAGTGAACAGTTTTAGTCAAATACAACTGAGCGTTTCAGTTTTATGACTATTAGGAATAAAAGTGTTTTTGTTTAATGTGGCAATTGTTAAACAAGGCAAGATAAGTGACGTTATACTAGCATCGCAAATGCGAACATTTCGCAATTGGCAAGAATTTCCATGCGCGCTAGAGAGCCAAACGCTTGCATATTAATTTAGAGATAACTCGATTTTTTGAATGTGAAATTTCCAAAATAAATATTTTTTAAGCCACTAGGCACTTTTAGAGTTAAGAATGACTTGTTAAAATTAAGTGATAGCCATAGTTAGTAAAATGTCTATTTCATACACACAGAAAAAAGTCATAGTAATATTAATGAAAACAGGGTTAATTTTACATTTCTCGGTATTCATTTGGCTTAAAATACGCACAAAAACATAAATGTGAAAATAAGGCCAAGTTCCTATTCAAAAATTTCGGCTGTAAAAAGTACTGAGATCACAATACGGACCAAGTTCTCGAAATTTTTGATACAATAAGTACTTCATACAATAAGCCCTAGATAAAAAATTTCCATTTTCCAATTTTTCCTAGTACTTTCCTACACTCTAAAAAACTTTTGTTGAAAATTAGGTCGATAATAGTCGGCAACACTTTACAGATTATTATCGACCTAAAATTACACATGCATTATTTTTGAACAAAATGTTTTTACTAAAAACAAACGATTGGCTTCGTGCAGGTTTGAACCGCGACCTCCTGACTGATAGTCTGACGTATCTACCATTCAGCCATAGCCATATAATACTTTATGTTACATCTTTTTCCACTTGGACTAAATATGTTTAATTTGAAAGGTTTTTTCTTCAATAAAATGACTACAAAATCGATGTAATTTTAGACAAGGAAAATTTTTCAACACAAATTTAAACAATATATGATCGTAAATTTGAAGTAATGTTTTAGAGTGTATCAAGACCTACCTGTTTACTAAATTTCAGCATTTTAGCTATAGTGGAAGTCTCCCATACAAATAAGGGGCACGCTAGTCCCCCGAGTAAAAAGTGCCCATTTTCAGATTTTTCTGGTTGTTTGCTCAACAATACTTACCTGTTTAACAAATTTCAGCTTTCTAGCTACACTCTAAAACACTTTTGTTGAAAATTACGTCGTAATAGTCGGCAGCACTTTACAGATTATTATCGACCTTAACTTACACACGCACTATTTTTCAACAAAATGTTTTTACTAAAAAAACGATTGGCTGCGTGAAGGTTTGAGCCGCGACATCCTGACTGATAGTCTGACGTATCTACCATTCAGCCATAGCCGTATTATACTTTATGTTACATTTTTTCCACTTGGACTAAATATGTTTAGTTTGAGAGGTTTTTTTCTTTAATAAAATGACTACAAAATCGATGTAATTTTAGACAAGGAAAATTTTTCAATAGAAATATAGACAATATATGATCGTAATTTTGAAGTAATATTTCACAGTGTACACTCTAAAACACTTTTGTTGAAAATTACGTCGATAATAGTCGGCAACACTTTACAGATTATTATCGACCTAAAATTACACACGCATTATTTTTCAGCAAAGTATTTTTACTAAAAAAAAGCGATTGGCTGCGTACAGGTTTGAACCGCGACCTTCTGACTGATTGAGCCATACCCGTATTATACTTTATGGTAAATTTTTTCAACTTGGACTAAATATGTTTAATTTGAACGATTTTTTCTTTAATAAAATAACTACAAAATCGATGTAATTTTAGACAAGGAGAAATTTTCAACACAAATTTAGACAATATGTTATCGTAAATTTTAAGTAATGTTTTAGAATATATACTGGAAGTCCCCCCCTAAAAAGAAGGGGCACCCTAGTCCCCTCAGATGAAAAGTATCCGTTTTCATATATTTTTTTTCGTTAATTGCTCATCAGGACCTACCTGTGTACCAAATGTAAGAAGATACGGACAACATCAGCGCCAGTTACAGAGTTGCGATTGAATAAACTGTGATACCAGACTAAGATGTGTTTTAAACATTTTTATTTTTGTTAAATGTAATTTAATTAAAAAATTACAAACTCCTGAAGAAGTCGACATATAATCGACGAAACGTCGGGACAAATTGTAATTATAGTGTTTAATTACTTGGGAATACAGGCCTTATTAGCTTAATATGCATATGTATATATAAAAAAATCAAGAAGTTACTTAAAATCATTGGCCAATAATCGAACAAAAATTTCTTGTAAGCTATCTAGTTATACTGGAAGTGCCCCATACAAAAAATGGGAACCATAGTCCCCCAGATAAAAAGTGACCGTTTTCTGATTTTTCTAGTTAATTGCTCACCCCGACCTACCTGTATACCGAATTTCAGCTCTTTAGCTATAGTGGAAGTGCCCAATAATTTTGATCAGTCAGGGAGTGAGTCAGTGAATAGGTACTTTTGGCACCTTCATATCTCAGGAAGCTTTTATTAAAACTGCACCTATGAGCCTACCTCTGTAGGGAGACCTTTACGTTAAGTTTTATTATTTTATAATTAAGTGGAGCAAAGTTATGAGAGGGGTAAAAACTCCTGGAATGGTTTCGTGTAAATATACACACTGTGTGGTCGGAACTTGGGCTGGCGCACTGCGGTGCGCCTAGATATAAAAAAGAAAATTCCATTTACATTAAACAAATAAATTTAAAAAAAGACAACAATCTTGAAATAGTACCTTTTCCTGTCTTTTTGCGGTATCGATATTTCTTCGATATTTGTTCACTTTTGATATTGTTGAAGATTCGCTATTGATTCGTTAGCGAAACATCGAAATCGAAAGATTTGCTGTTACAAACTAAGCGGTGAGGGAACTTTAGGAGATCTTTCCGACTTGACAGCCGTTCTCGAGTGTTTTGTCCGAGAAATTTTTACGCAATATTCGAATGCGATAATATTTTTGAATGTTTTGGTTTGCAGCAACAGACTTAAACAACGAATTATTTCTCATATATTTAATATGATTTCTAATCGATATTGCGACATGTCGATTTCAAATTGATATTTTTTTCTGTGTGTACCACATAAGTGGCTGATCACATGTTAAGTAACATGCTTGTGGGGGCTACAACTACGATTATGGGGATAATAATGTATGCTAAAAATGTGTTAAGCAGCGTTACGAAGGAGAGATGGAGTTTGAAAACGGCGAAAATGAGGTTACGTAATATCTGAACAGTCCCTAATTTAAATTTTCCTCAAACTCGATTTTAAATTAAACTTCAGCATTCGTGTTTCAGCCAAAGTTAAGAAGTAATTTAAAATTTCCAAGTATTCTTTATTATTTTTTTATGTTTTGTTTTGAGGGAAAAATACAGCTGCTGACTTGAGAACGAACATTTATTACGTTTTAGTTTTTGTTTGAAAATATGCTAGAAATATGCTGAAAGTATGTTACCTTTTTATTAGAATTTGTTGTTGCCAATGACTTTATTATATTGACTACTTGAGTTGTTCATTATCGTATCGCAGAAAAATATGTTACAAAGAGGTGTTAAATATAATCTTTTAATTTGTTATTAAGTCGCTTACATTCGTTTTTTTTCATTAGCGGGAAAAATAAGTTTAAATTAATTTAAAGATGTAATAAATGTAAATACTTGTAGCAGCTGTTGATAGAATTTAATGTGTAGTTTTCTTTTATTTGTTATTTTAATATTAATTTTTCTGAAAAGCTCTCAGAATCAATGGCACTGCCATGTGTATTCTTATTTCCACTACATCAGGCGCGCATCCAGCTTAAGCTTTTGTGAGGGGAAGTTTTAAATGAAACATACCATTTTGTAAAATTTCTTTTAGAAGCCAAACAGAAATATTTTATCCGTTTTCCCCTCCCCTGGATCCGTACTTATAATTTTAAAAATAACTATTACAATTAATTTTAATTGGAAGTGCACTAACAGAAGCTGCAATTACAAGTTAGATGTATGTAAGTTAACTACACTAGTTTTAATTACGCTTCTAATCAACATTTACAGTTAATTTCAGTTCGACTTAAACTAATTATCACTAAAACTCTTTAATAATTAGGTAATTCTACACTCAATTAATTACCAAATAGTATTTATTGGCATGCCCAAAGTTTGAAAACTCCTCCCGCGGCATAACCTGCAACTAATTATTTATTTTTAAGTATTACATTTACCTCAGTACTTAAAGAGCTAGTTGTTACGAAATGCTCTCTCATTTTTAATATATTCGAGGTATTTATTGAGGCATTGAACTTTTGCCTAGACCACCCACATGCTACACACCAAGCAAATGCGTAAATGCGAAATTAAGTTTAAATGTTTCATTTGGTACGGAACCCTAATAACTAACAGGTATTGTTAAACTAATGTGAGCATATCTTCTCTGTTGAAGGGCAATTTTTGAAATAGGATGAGTATTTTATGAGAATACCTCTAACCTCCAAACGTACAAATGTTATTTCTTTATAATATTATTATTTATATAGATCAGGGATGATAAACTTGGTACAATTGTACTTTTTTTGGTACTATTGAAAGCAAAAAAGTACGATGGTATTCCCGTGACTCAAATGGTATGATTTACAAATTTTCCCAACTTGTTGGGTGGTATCCATTAATTATTCAATAATTATCTCTACTTTGGCCCTTAACTAAATTCTCTCTTAAGTCTACTTAGGCAGTAGTTATTTCGTGAGTGGATTTCTGTACTTATTTAAAAAGAATACATAACAAGTGGTCTTGAGAGAACAGCTTATAGTATTTGCTTGTTAGTATTCATCCCAAATATCAACAGTAGCTTAATGTCAAACTCCATATTATATAAGCAAATCATTTGTTTTCTTGATTTTTTCAGTAGAGCAAAAACAAAATATTTCTGAAATTGTGTTCATCTTTGATTTTTTTAACACTAGGCATATATTTGCCAAAATAACTTTGTGTAAAAATTTCAGACAAAAATAACGTAAGAACGAGATCCTAGCAAGGTTTCATAAAACCGTATATGTCGACATAAATAACATTTACTAAGCAAAATTTAACAAAATATTTAAAAAGATTTCAAAATGTGTTTAGATAGTAACATCGTATCTTGTGTGTTTAAATAATCCATCACACAGGAATACTTAAGTTAATTCATGGAATATATATAGAAGTCAGGTTGTTCTGCATGAAAAATGTCGAGACTAATCCATGATATCCCGAAAATTTTTTCTCTCATAGAAAGAGCGCTAAAAATAGAGCTATTTCGCATTAATGACTTAAAATCTACAAAAGTCGACTTGCGCATTTATTCAAGAAAACCACAGAAATGTCGGATTTTAAATTTTAATCGAAGAAATTGCTTGTTTATCCATTGTGAAGGCATTTAAATTTTTTTTAGCAAACTCCAAGTTTATAAGAATAAAAAAATTAGTAAGTAGGTTCCTTTTCATATGGCAGAAGTGAAGTTTCATTGAGAATTGACATTATAATTATTAGATTTTTGGCACGATTATTTGAAAAAGAATTTATCAAAAATATTCGTAAAAAACAAAGTCATATTTGGATCTTTGACACAATGAGCACATAAAATCAATAAAAATCGAGTGGCGTGCTTGGTTGCAACAATTCAAAAAGATTTTAGTACTATGTGAGCCGAAAAAGTACTAGAGGCTCCTTGTTACGAAATTGATTTTTTCATTTAATATCCCTGATTAGATAAATAAAAGTTTTGCTGTTATCGAACTAAACACAAATTAAAAATATACAAAATTAAATTTTATGTTAACGGAATACATGAAATGAAATTTACTTTTAAAAAATATCTGAAATTTATTATAATTTCATGTAAGCAATTAAAATCATATCGAAATTTTATAAAACAAAATGTGTACAAGGACAAAACACAATTGCTACATTATGAAAAATAACAGTCATCCTACTCTCTTTCTCCTTAGCTAATCTGATTTCATTCTGTTTAATAAATACAATTAACTAAAACGTATGAGCTCTTTAAGTTATACACCCACATGCACGCTGGACAAAGTACACTGCAAAAAAAGAACAATTTTTAAAGTGGCAACAAAATGTTGCGTTGTAATGGACATTTTTAGTTGAGTTCTAGCGCAAATCATTTCAGATATTTTGTGATTTAAAGTTTTTATGATTGGAGTAAAGTAAAAAGTAAACTAGGCTACCGCCTTCCTCATCAGCATAAGAGTCGTTCATCCACTCGAGTAGATTTTGTTAAAATATCACTAATATTTAAAGTCAGATTTCTGAAGAAAGAATGAAAGAAGTTTATTTAACTCATTCTTTCACTCTAATTCACATATTAAACCGTTTTTTATAAATAGCAAAAAATTATTCAAGTTTTTAGATTTAATAGTCAAAATATTGAATTCAGTATAGAAATCTCAAATACTCTGCATCCACTAAAAATATCTTAGTCTGTAAGCAATTTTTTTTTCCATCGCAAAACTTTTCTCTGTGTTTAAAATCTGAACTTTAGGCTAACAAGCAAACGAATATGAAAGTCAAAGTCAACAAATTGTTATAAATGGAAAAATGTTTTTGGTGCGAAAGTAGAGAAAACTACAATTTAGTTCTTTATATGAATCGTAACTAATAATGCATGCATGCACTCATACTTTCAAATTTTAGTATCAACCCAAAATTTTAATGTCGAAAAGATTAAGGAATCATATGGGCATTTCCATGTCAGCGTACGTGACATTTGTACGCCTACAAAGTCGAATAGATTTTGTACAAATAGGAATAACTGGAAAAAATTGTGACGTTATATTCCACTCAGAGGGTACTATGTGTGAAAAAAATATTATTACATTTAGAACCATGTTGTCCAAAATATCGAGGGGAATAAGGGCATAGCGTACGTGACATAAGACGGAAGTGATGTTAAGGTGCATGTAAAAATATACGAAAATCTGCGAATTGTGAAGTTTTTTTTTAAATTTCTTAAACGAAAATAACTATTTTTACTTTATTATCCGCAAATTTGACATAAACAAATTTTTGGATGATTTTATAATGAACAAAACTTAAAAGCGTACGTGACATAGCGTACGTGACAGATTTTTCTCTTATAGTATTCTTAAGTAATGAAATATATATTTTGTAAATATATGCAAACAAAAACTTAAAAACAAATAAAAAATATATATTTGGTGATAATAGCAATAAAAACAATCAAGATTCAAATTTAATACTACATACTATGTACTTGGGGGCTGTGTTTACGGCGCCACCTTAGCCTTCTACAGAGTAGTACATACTAATTAACAGGGCTCGGACTTTCATGCAACTAAAAATTGTTTTTAAGCGCTTAACAAATGCACCTAAAAATTTAAAATATGCACAAAAATATATATTTACTTACGAACAAAGTACCAAAATTAAAATAATATGAAAATATTTGTTTCTTAATATTTTATCATTACTACAAAAAAAAACATAAAACAAACATAATTGGGTATATTATTTAATGCAACCGAAGTCTAGTTGCGTTGCCAGTTGGCAGCTGAAAATTAATGGTTGCCAGAACGGCACTAAATAGCAACTGAAATTGACAGCACTCAGTTGACACTTGCCATCAGTAGTATAATTTTTATCAACTGGAAATCCAACTGAGGCTCGGTTATCATCCATAATGGGTTTATAATTATGTTTTTTTAAAAATTGAGAAGTATGCATTAAGAAAAATTTTATAATTCCAAAAAGATACATTTACTGCAAAAATATGCACTTACCACCAAAATATGCAACAACAAATCGATGCCAAACTACTTAAAATTTAATGATTCGCATAGATAATTAGTTAATACCTCTTAATCTATCACCACAAAAAACATGCATTTGCATGAAAGTTCAAGCCCTGTTAATTAAATTAAATAAAAAGAGAAAAAAATTAACTTTTTAATTAAATATTTTTTTAATTAAATTATTGATGGATATTTCGCCATTTTTCATCGGCATTTAGTTGCATTTGTAGTAACAAAATAGTGAATGTGACGAACTTTAATGGTTATAAAAATTTCGATCAATATTTGTTTGCGACAAAGTATCGACCGGTCAAATTCAAATGACGTATGCAAATAAAATTTTTGCACTCCGTACGTGACATTAGAATAGCATTCTAAGAAAATAAAAAATATACAGCTAATCGAACTCTATATTTTATCTTTCCTCAAGAACCTTGTTCTCTTATGTTGGAACATTAATTTTAAAGTATAATTGCAATGTTAAAATAAATTGAATTTAGTCGTTAGCAAAGCGAAAATAGTTTATTGTAATGTCTTAAAATTAGTCAAAGGAATATTCAACTTAAGCTATTGTTTTTGATATTTAAAAATTGTAGTAAGGTATAAATACCTCTGATTGTTTTTCCTCTTTACCATGGTTTAAAAAAGTTTTAAGGGTTTTAGTTTTTCAGTCATTGTTGTCATATTCATGGAAATACCCATAAGTGAGTTGGTCTAATAACGATAATGAGATACACATGTATACGCACTAGTGTTGCCAGTTTAGTATTTTCAAGAGTCGATTATTTTGTGTCCTTCCTTTAGCTTAACACCTATTTCAATCAAGCCTTTTTTATAAAAGAGGGAAAAAAGATTAAATTAATTTTTTATGACTACAAAAAAAAATTATCTGTTTGTGGTCTAGTGCTAATTATATCATTAATGTGTTTGTAATGATAATCTTAGAGCTTGATACTTTCTTCCCATCTTTCTCTCCATACTTGATTTTTTTAAGTTCAATAATATTTTTATCAAATAAAGCCAACTTCCCTGAAATTAAAACTGAGTGATGCGAGAGAAGTTATAAAATATGTATGTGTTATATTTAGGATATAAATTTGTTTATTAAATATTTTATAGTTAACTTAGCTGCTTTTTTATCCTGCTCTTGGCAAAACTGATGTGCTGTGATGAAGAACCAACTTTACTATATCTGCCTTATCATAAAGCAATAAAACTATTCAAATAAGTAAAAGAAATTAATAATGCTTTAGGCTTTTATAGCCCAAAATTGGTCTACAACCAAAATTTATATTTGACTGTGTAGAAAAAGGTTTTCTTTAATATAAGACAAACGTGAACCACATCCAAAAATTATTCCTTTAATACTTAAGGCAAATAAATATTAAAATATTTTTCTATAAAGTACAGTTTCTTACACAACCGAAATTTAAGCAATTTGATTTATTTGTAGTGCATTTGTTAATATTATGCTAAAATATGAAACTTAACAAATCAAATCATCTATCGTCATCTTAAATATATTATATAATATATTATAATATTTTTCTCAAACCACTTGGTATGTTATACCAAGACTAACGCTAATTGTTCATATACATAAATCACAGTTGTGTATTTACTGTCTAAATTAAGCCCTAAAGCGATGTACATACATATTAATAGAACATGTTCATTTCTATAAATTTTAATACATACTAGTTTCTCGCAAAATTTACAGAATTTGTTTAAGGAAATCTGCTATTAAAACAGATATAAAAGTTTGTTTGTTTAAAACAAAAAAAATTTTTGGTGGATAAAATTAGAAAGAATCAAATACATATATTATTTTATTAAATAGTTTTAAACTTTATTTGAATTCCATATAATTCTTTTAACATTATTATTTGTCACGTCTCATAAACACTTTTAACGGGTACGTGCATTTAGTCGTTTAATAAACTATTTAGCAAGCAAAAACTAACATAATCGTTGTGGCTAAAGTTTAGTTCACAATATCAACCTTTTTCCCCCCATTAAAAGATTTTTCCTTAGCATGCGTTGCAGCTGTTATCCTGTTGTTGATATTTTCCTTAAAAAGAAACTACGATTATTCTACGAATAGTAGATAAATGTTTAATTTTAGACATTTTCAAATATCATCATACATTAATGATAATAATTTGTTGTCCGATAAACAGTCAGGTTTTCGTACAAATCATAGTGTGTCTCTGCGCTACTGGATGTGTCTGAAAATCGTATATTTTCGAATTAAATGAAGGTAAATTAAATTTATTGATCCTTTTGATATGGTTGATCACAGCATGCTTTCCATGAAGCTTAGGCACTTTTTTAATTTTTCTGGAACGTCAACACGGCTTTTATCATATTACTTTTCAAATCGTTCGCAATTTGTTCATGCGAAAAATGCCCAATCTTCTGTATTAGGTTTGTCTAGAGGTGTGCTTCAAGGATCAATTCTTGGAATACTCCTTTTCGCAATTTACGTAAACGATGTATCTAAGTAGTCCAGTATAATCTGTCACTGAAAATTTTTATTTTTTATAGAATAAAGCAGTAAATTACATCTATTACGAAAAGTCATTTATACATCATCACACAAGTAGAACCCTGTAGACAATATTGGACAAGTTACAACATGGTCGTATGTAATGCAGTCATGGACCATGTCAATTGCAAGCAAGACCTTGTTGAGTGCTAAATCAAGAAGTTACATAGACTACTGCGATGTAATGCAAAGCTGAGTCCAGCCCAAGGACATCGTAATCGTTAACGTCATCGTTAATCGAACATGTTTTTCCATACATTTGGATTACCTTTTGACTAGTCCTAGTTCTCTATGGAGTATACTTTACAAGCATACATGGACTAGTCGCGTTATCTGCAGGATGTCAAAATGTCACCCTTAAGCGGGTGCCAGACCCATCAGTATTCAGCTGCAATATATGAGTTTAGGTGCGTTTAATATGAAAATCAAAAGCATTTTGATATATTTCAATATTCCCCATATGTATATGTGTGACTTCTTTTATTAAACAAACGCACACAAACACATACGTATATTGAAAACGAATAATGACGCGTCAGGCAGCCACTATATACGATACATTGTTATTATTCTTTTTTCAAAAACAACAGAAGCTCATTATATCGACGGTGCATACAACAAGGCGTATCATTGCTACTCGTACTGCAAATACTAATCATACTCCACTTCGAATCATTGCACATTTTCATTCAAATTTACACATAGTTTGTGTAGTGAATACAAACAAATTCATTTAAAGGAATGGACAGATAACGCCCGATTCATACTTTTTTTGCCTCCTCTAGCGGAATCGGTTTACAGAACGCCGTAATTTTTTATTCGTGTTGTACAATGAAATTGTCGTAAGTGACAATTACAAAAACCAGAACCAGGCAAAGAAAAATCTGAATAAATGAGAAAAAATATGCTGTTTAAGTGTGTTGGTGTTTAATTGCATTGTTGATAGGTACAAATGACTGTTGTGCTCTTGTTGTTGTTTATTTTGATTGTTTGTGTTGTGTACATGTAAATTGTCGTCTGTGTACATGTAAAATTTTAAAACAGCCGAAAAGAAGTCGGCAAACGTCATGGCTCCCGTTTACACATCGCCTGCGCCTGCAAAAACAATAACTCTATGCTAGTAGCAAAATTTAACAAGTTGGGCACCCTACTGGTGAAGTTAATTAGAGTACGCTGAATTCAATGGCGTTTTCCGAAGTTAGCTCTCGTATTTGCGATACTCACGATTTTTTTCAATTTAGCACTTTTTAGCCCCTTTTTGGAAAATTTTTGCGTGTTTTGGGTGCCAAAAGTTGGCATGATTGCTGCTATTGCGCGTTTTTTTTTTTTGTTTTGTTGACTTTTACAGCAGTGTTGCAGCGCCTCTAGTTTTAAGTAAGTGTCTTAATTTGTTAATTTTTAATTCACCGATGGATCAGCCACAATACCGACGAAGGAGAGTTTTATGAAGTACATTAGTATAGATCAGTATCAATCGCAGGTCGTCGCTTAAACAATCCAACAACAATTAACATAATGCCACACACAAAAATTTTTTTAATTTTCTTTTCAGACAATCATTTCTTTAATTTGCTTTAAATTCTATAAATAGTTTATCAGTTTCAATAAATGTGTTTCTTATATACACTAAAAAGCAACAAAAAAAACATTTAATTTTCAGTCAAAAAGTGTTGTTGGACTTAACAAAAAAAAAATAAGGTCCTATTTCAATACAAAAAATTTCTGAATTTGGAAATTTTTTGAAAATAAAAATTTTTTTTTTTCAATAAACAATTTTGTAAATTTCGAAATTTTTTTCTAAATTTTTAAAATGGCATGATAAAGTTGAATTTTATTATGTGTACACTAATGTACATCAGAAAAATGTATGATGTCTATGATGACTTCCCTGGCACATGCATTGAACCCATGTCCACAGGCCAACAGAACCCTTTACTTTACTTGTTCAAGTTTTGTCTGAAATGGCCGAAATTAGAAATACCTAATCACCAATAATAAAGTAATGAAACAAAATGTCTGTCAAACTCGACATTTGAATAAGTTTGCATTAAATTGATTTAGTATTTGCAAGTCAATAAATGGATATTAAGTGTACTTTTCACCGAAAAAAAGCACTGGCAATTTTCAAAATACTACAGGTTTTGATGCCAGCTAAATGATCTGTTCTTATTCTGAGATATTGTTCAACAGTACGGCAAGCATGTCAAAGCAGATAATTCCGATATTACGAATAGAATTTTTGGTTTTGTGCCATTGCGGTTTTTTTTTATCAATTTAAGAACTGATATACTATTTACATATTTCAAGAATGTGAGATCATGAAATGAAATATTTTTTTTTATACAAAAGGTCACCACCATAGGGTACATAGAGGCCAAACAGAAACTTCAAAAACCTAAGTGTGCTGTCAAACACGCAAATCTAAGGATGTATTAGTAGAAGATTTTGTATTAGTATTGGTTTGAAATAAAAATATCCCCACAGCACTAAAACCGCACTTGGTTGTAACAAGAAGTATTCTAAACTATTTATATATTTTATACACGAATTTTTAGAAATTTACGCAATTATTGATGTATTAATTAATGAAAATATGAATTTAGAATGCTTTTTAATACATTCAAGCTCAAAAAACATTGATTTGCTTAACATTTTTTGCAATTTTTCTATTTGGTACCAAAAATGTTTATTCAAAATGGGAACTAAAATACAATACTGTTGAATGAAAAATAAGGTTGAAAACTTTGATAAATTTCAACACACAGATGTCAACAAAATTAAAAAAATATTTAAAAATTACAGCAAGAAGATATAAAAAATTTATATTAAAACAAATAAAAAAATTAAATAAAACTAAAAAATGTTTGTGCGTAGAAACAAAGTTACGATTTAGTGCATCTTCAAGTGGAAAAATGATAGTCTCTCAAGTGTGTTGAAATGCAAAAATGGTGTCCTTTCATTTTTGTTGAATTCACAATATCTATATGTGTAAAGAGAGTTGTCATTATTTCATTGACAGTGCGAGAGCTTGCTATCTATGTTTATCAATTCACCACTACCTAATAAACACACATAAACCTGAACAGAAATAGTGTTTGCTTTCCATATAAATTTCACTTTCTCTCGTGATTTAGACATTTAGGTTTTTACTTTGATTATCACACATTAAAAACATCAAATCTCAAAACCTATTAGAATCGTAATATCTTTTGAAATAAATATTTAAGCCCATATTCATAAATGATTAGTAAATTAATGTATGTATTAAAACCGGTTTTCCCATACTAAATTTGTACATTACACAAACATTAACTTTAATAAATTTCTATGAGTATGTTTCATTTCTACGCCATTCAAAAGCAGCTTACCTGCTTAAAGCTTTCACATAAAAATTCGTCAAAAAATATTTTTCCGTAACATTAAATCACATAGTACAATCTCATTGTTTTGTTAGATATCATGACTTTTGAGTTGTTTTCGTGCTCTACATTTATATTTTTTATGTATTGTTGTGGATTCTTTTTTTTAGTTAAAATCACAGCAGCTATTATATTGCTAGGAAAATTAAAAAAACTATTTTTAATGCACTGCTTTTAATGAAAAAAAAAATTCTTAAAATTATATTCAACTTATACACCATTTCCAATACAACAATTTTAGTTTAGAGAAACTGTAATAACGCTACAGGGAAGAGAACTTGCCACAAAACAAGTCACTTAAGTGGTTTCCAAGGACTGGCAACCGATTCGAATTCTTGAATTTTATATGATAGCATCCCGTTTCTTTTAGATGGCGGTGTCATTGAAGGAGATCAATTGATATAATTAAGATACTCAGTAATTGGTTCTAGTTCGAAATCTAAGGTACTTTTCCTGTGGTCGTGCTGTACTTCAAACAAATACTTTTGATTTAAAAAAAAACTATTTATACAGTAAGAGTATTTTGTTAATATTTTTGTTCTAGTAAAGCGGTGTGTTCTCCTTTCACCGCTCATGACTCGTCAATATTGTACAACTCTTATTTTCACCAGTCATAGGACAAGTATGTTGAAGACAATTGCTACAAAATTAGACGCAGGCAAGTTAAAGAAATTGTACGAACTACCAATAATATTTTTTTTTTTTTTGGCAGCTTGATCCAAAAGCTGATTTCTTGTGCGATCGTATTAAGACATCCGAATACTGCTGCGTATGTGTCTAAATTTTTTAATATTTAAGCTTAACTGAAAAAAAATTATTAACTTACCAGTTCATATAAATGTGTAAATAAAAGAGGCAGAGGCAAATCCAAATGTAAAATTTTAATACAAAAATTTTTAATTTAATTTAATTATATTTTTTTTCTCTAAAAATGTTAACTGCTCTTTAAATTGTAAATATATTTATTACAGCCATACTGCATTTGTCAACAGTCTATTCATCCTAAGCACCAGTTCATTTAAAATATTTAAATTGTATATTTTTTTCAAACAATTCAAATTGCTTGAAATTTCTTAAACAGCACACGCAAGGCTTGAAGAAATATCCTTAAATAATTTGTTTCTCGTGTGTGACCATCTTTTCGCCTGACCTTTCACCTTTCCTTTGCTGTTGTAATTGTTATACATGTTTTGTGTTCTGTTTTCAGTCAAGCCAACAAAAAGTCTTCTTTGTATGATATTGTTTGTTTTAATATTGTGAAAATAGTTAACATGAAAAAAATAAAATAAAACATAAGAGTATTAATAGCAACCACATCTCTTTATAATTCTTTGAAGCACACAGTATTTGTTTCCAAGAAGCCGTTCCAAGCACTGGTATTTACATGGCACAAGAGAAACTTAAAGTAGATAAAATAAAACAAAAAATAATATAATTGGATAAAAATATGCAGCTTATAAAAAATCTAAGAAACTCAATTACTATCGAGTTTCTAAGAGCTTTCGAGTTCTCTTATAAGCTGTATTTGTTTTTAGACAATTTGCGACAAACGAAACCATGTATGTGTGTTTATAACACTAGCCAGGCCGGTAAGCTTCACCACACCCATCGCAATGAAATAAATTAAAGAAAGAGATCATTGAGGAAATATAACTTTCCCTCCTCTAAAAGCTATCCATATAAAATTTAGAAGGCTTCACTACTGCAGCTCTGCAGATATAAGAAAATTAATAATTACTTTGTATGGTGCCCGTTTGCTCCCTCCTATAGCAACAAGATTCGTTGAAACTTTCACTTTGCTCTAAAACTTACGCACATCCAATTAAGAGAACCTCACTATTTTACCTCTGCAGATATAGGAAAACTAATAATTGCTTCGGAAGAGGGTACCCGTCTCCACCAAGTATACCACCAAAACTTTGTTGGATTTTACACTTTATTCTAAGAGAGACACGCATAAAATTTAGAGAGTGCTATTAATGTTGTGGCGCAGATATAGGGAAATTAAAAATGGATTTGTATGGAGAGTACAATTTTTCCCCAAAAAAATTAATAAATAAATAACCCAATTTGAATTTTCAAATTGTCAGTGAGACAGTTCCGAATTTCAACACGATCGGTCTTGCAGTTTAGTTTCCCATAAAGAAAAAACGATCAAACCGCCTACAGATGCCGGGTTTGTGTTGTTCGCTTGAAATTTCCCTCTTGTGAAGCCATTTTTCTTTTACGGAGAGAAAGTGCAGACAATAGTTACCCGTATGTGTGTTGTTTTTTATTTTCAAACTTTTTTTAATTGCAATAAAACGTCTTTTTTAAATCGCGCTTCCAACCAATTTAATTATCCTTGTTGTCATTTCCTTGTTTTTTTTTTGTACTATAAAAGTAGTTTTTTGTTGTCAAATATACAAAAAAAAAAAAAGGTTTAATTTTAATTTTAATAATCTGAATAAACAAATTCACAAATAAAAATATCTCACATAAGCCCCTTAAAGAAATAATATTTATATACAACGAATAATTTTAAATATTATTTATTTATGATTATCTTAAATATTTATCTTGTAGACAGAATAAAACATTTTAATTGAGTAATTAACTTTACTTACTTTTTACAGTTGATTTTAAAGTTTTAGTTGCTAATTATTTCTAATGTTTAATGAAATTTTTTAAGTTTAATTAATTGGTAAAATGTTTTTAATAATCAAAACTTTTTTCTAATTTTTGTCTCTCCTTAATTACAGCTACGTACGAACACTATAGGTACGGACACATTTGGCAAATATTTGCCCACAAAAATATAACCACTACTTTTACTAAGGATTAGTGTGATTTAATTTTTCTTTTGATATCACAAAATAAAATTAATTATGCTGCATAAAGCTTTAACAATACAAACAAGACCATACCCGAATACAATCTTATATACTCTCTTATATTTCTGGAATAACAAATAAAGGAATTTTTACATCAGTATTATCTCATAAAAAAGCAGAACGCAATATTACTCCATACAGAAGTACAAATTATATTTAAAAAAACCATATATGTATGTATATTGTGATGAAATTTGATCGTAAACAAAGATTTCTGTTCATCAACATATGTATATGTATTTTATTTTGTCAGCGTTACCTGCATCGGGTACTTTTGAGTTTCACTGAATAGAAAAATTCCATTTTGTAAATACAACTTACTTAAACGTTAATCTGTGCTACAAACAAAAAAACACTCAACAACAATAAACTTGCAAACAGCCGCTGCACTATGTCGTCATGTCACATAACGAGTGGCCATAAATAGTTAGAGTTATAAATTTGCAGCATGTCTGAACAAGGATTTGATTCCTTCCCATACATCCTAAAACTAAAATATTGTATAAAGGACAGAAAAGTCGTGAGAACATTGCATGTAGTCAGTATAATGAAGTTTATATCCCTACCACATTTTGCAAACAACGTAAAAAATAAAATCTCTTTTGCTTCTTTCAAGTTCGTCTTTTCTGAATAAAATAAAGTTGGCATTTATGCAGAGATTTCTCTCTCCTCTTTTAATCGATGAAATGACTGTATCGAGGGATAAAATCGTATTGACTTGCAGGATTTTAAATTTGAAAATGGGACCTTTTATACATTTTTCTTATATATTAGCATTTTAAGTTGCTCCATTAAAATGAACATATATTTTATATCTTTTTATGGCTTTAGGCTAAGGATAATTTATAACGCACACATGATGCATAAAGTCACTAAGCTTCAACGAAAAATAAAAATGTTTTAAGCCATTATATTAAAAACGCAAATTTTTTTTCATACAAAATTGCTTTAAGTCTGAGGAAAATAAAATCAGATTTTTCTCTTAATGGCTTATAACTTTCTTATTTTTTGTCGGATCTCCACGTTTTTTAGCTTCATTTATTCAGCACAAAATTTTCTTTTATATGTTGGCTTAAACTAAGATATTAAATTTTTTTATATTAATAAAGCAACTTAAAATTAAATTCATAAAATTATTCCAACATCCGGCTATGCTAAAAGATATGTAAAAAATATAAAAATATAGTTTTGTGTATAGTTTAGAAATATAAAACTTTATGGAGTTATAAAAACCGATTGTATGATTTTTTTTTGCTTCAAACATCGATATTACTTTAATAAGTTATTTTATTTAAAGCTAGCTCCTACTCAAAAAACTTCAACAAACAAAAAAAAGGGGAAATATGGTTTGTTATCTACTTATGTGTATGCAACAAAATTTCGTGGAAGAAAATTAAACGTAGTCTTGTGGAGCAAAAAATCTGTACCTGGTTTCTGTAACTAATGTGAAAGCTTCTCGCATCGAAAAATTATCATTCTGTGAAAAACAGGATGAATGAGAAAAAATCAAGATTTTTTTATTTTTATTAGGTCTGCAGGGTGATTAATGTAATAATTCTACTAATATTCTACGAATCGTCCTATAAAAGATCTGATGACAAATATAATTATTAATCTTTTCCCGATGTGAGAACATCTCCCAAGTTACAGAAACGAGGCACTGGACTATCAAAAATGACACTTATAGAAAAATGCTGGGGGGTTGTTAGTCTGTAGTTCGAATCGAAAGAAAGGGCTTTTGAACTGTAAAGTAAATAACATACAATTTGGAAGAGTTTTCCTTTCCCTGTATTATTTTTTGTCTCACTGTATTGCGAATTTATTGCAAAGGTTAAACCTAATGTCAAGATTTTGCATATTTATACAAAACTATAAAAACCCATTAAAATAATATTACATTATTGACCCGATTTTATTATATAGGCCTTCCGAAAACACATGTATTTATAATATTTTTAATTTTAAAAATATAGAATTCAAAAACATAATTTTTAAATAGATATATCTTCTAATCTATTTTAGACACGCCTTTTCTAGGATGTTTTTTTAAAAACGTTCTCATTATTTATTCTATTTACACACATTTAGTTTAACCATTTATGGCCACCCTTACAACACTGTGCGCTGTAATGGTGGATTTAGACTATCTGTGTTTTACATCTGACTTGTCATTTTTGAGACCCACATGTAACTTTGCATGTCTCTCAAAATTGTCCATTTACAGACGATTTTTAATTTTTGCTTTCACACGTACATTTATAATCGCATTTGACATAACCTCTAAGTGACGCCAACACATACATGTTAACTCAAAACAGCTGATGTCAGATGAAAATAGAACGCGCTCTAATTGAAAATTGTGTCACCTAACTTTAGTTTTGTAAATTTCAGACGTCAATGTTTCAAAAGGTTCACACGACATGTATAGCTTTTGCAGATGTAAAACACTGATAGTATAAAACCACGTTAAGCAACAACACTACAATACATGTATAATTTCAAGAATACTTCACATAGTGAAAGCTTTTATAAAATATATAAATGGAAAGAGCATGAGCTTGGTAATAAAGGTACAGTTTATTGCCTATTCAGCACCTTTCAAGCGGCTCAATTCTGACTGCAAATGCGCTGTTGCAGGGTGTGTGCGCTTTGTTTTATACGTAGTCGTGTGAACGTCACTCTTAATGCACACTATCAGTCTAAATTGAAAGCCTTCAATATTTATTTTAATGCAGATACTTTATTCGCATCGGTGCAGATAAAGTGTTTCGCATCGGTACAGAGAATATAAAAAATAAACAAGCTTGTAAAAAGGTTAAACTTATGATATATCCTTCCTACTAGTTTTTTATATAATTCAAAAAGATCAGAAACCGAAATACATACACTTAAAAAATCTTTATGGAAATGCAATAAAATAATTTTCTCTCTTGTCACGACTTTATGTGCGTATAATTGAAACTCTGTTTTCAATATATTTAAAAATCGTACCCTTGTTCGTCACTAAAATTCTTCGAATACTCTTATAGTCTAGGACTGTCTAATACAGTATTGGCCGTCATTACCGTACAACTATTAGCAAGTGCAATTGAATTGCGTGCTACTGAAAGATTTGTTGCAGCTTTTGAACTTTTAAGGGAAAAATATTCACCATTCAAATGCATCCCCTTAAAGGTATCGACAAAAGCTCGACGAAAACTGGCATTCATAAAACAATACGTAATGGGATTGCAACAGCTTGATGAATAGGCCAGCAGTTGGAAAAAACTGATTGTTGTATAGTCCACATACTCATAGATGGCGGGTCCAATAAACATGGCCACTGTGTTAATGACATACAGTGGGGTCCAGCATATAAAGAATTCTAGAACTAAAACGAAAAGCATTTTAACAACACGTTTCTTACTCTCCAAATTCTTCTCAAGATTGGATCTGAAAAAAATGCAATGAAGCAAAAATTAAATTAGAAGTAAATACACAAATTTAAAAAATAATAATATTTAAATAAAACTATTTCCTTAAGAAATACTTACTTAAATAAAATCATATATATAAATATTGATCTAAAAGTTGAATGCCAAGTTTAGAATATACAAACAAGAATCTATGTAAATGAATGTTGCATTGAATTCAGTATCTATAAAAAAATATCTCTTCAATTGCAACTCTCTAAGCTACATTTTGTCAATATTTGACTTCACTCTACTTTAGATTGTTAGCAGTGTTTCTGTGTGTATTTGAACGCACAGTTGGGATTTGCGCAAAATAAATGGTAATAAATCTGGAACTTCTAATTAGCTGATTGGATTCAGCTAAAACTTGAAACAGCTATTGAAAAGGAGTTAGGCTTTAGAACAAGCATCTCAGTGGTCTTCTGGTTTATGGACGAGTCAAGCTACAGTGGGTCAAAGTTGACCACCTGGAATTCAAAAAAATTTCCCAGACTTGTAACTCATTTAAATGTTATCTGATTTTGAAAACTGTAAACTAAAAACTTATTAGCAAAAAACTAAACAAAGTCAACACAAATTTTTTTTATTTTTTTATTTAAAGTCAATTATATTCTAAGCTATGAGAGATACGGAAACACATCTTAGAGCATTACTTCTTTTTATTTCTTAGCTAAAATTTAAAAAATTTTCAAGCCTCAGAAGTTGTTTTGTGTCCCAGGTCATCAAGTTTGGTCCACTCTAGCTCATCTTGTGGTTAAACCAGAAGGCCACCAAGAATGCGTTATAAAGCCTGACTCCTGCTCTAAAGATGTATCAAGTTTTAGCTAAATTCAATCAGCAGTTTAAAAGTTCCAGTTTTATTACCATTTATTTTGTGAAAGTCTCCACTGTGCAACGCTAGATAAATTAAAACATTTTTATACAAAATCATTCATTCTCACCGTCTTAGTGCTGATTCAGTGTTCCGTAAACTGGGCATTGAAGCTAATTTGCGCTTTTCAGTAAATTCAGTTGTCTGCTGTGCCTGACGTAAATGCATCAGTTGCATTTGTTGTTGGTTCAAATGCTTTTGATTAAAATTTTGTTGGCTTTGTGGATTTCTAGTCAAGTAAGCTGTTGGCATCGTATTCAATGCAAAACAGGACGTGGGCTCTGCATCTTGTATATTATGCTTTGCTTCTATAGAATTTTGTTTCAGTGATTTAAAAGATGCTGATCGCAGGCAGTGCAACCTGGAACAACGAGCTTCCATTGATTTAGACTCACGTGCCACCATTGTAGTGGTCGTTGCGGATACTGTTCCACTTGAGTTACATGAACTAATTAGTGTAATATCATCTTTAACAAAAAGAAGCAAATAAAAAAATCAACATTCAAGAAAATGTTAAGCAACTACAGTATAATATTGTTGGAAGAATAGAAAAAATGCGGTACGGAATTTCCGCAATTTAGCGATTCTGTTCTATCATTCTCTTAGCAGTCATTTAAAATTGTCTATTATAAAAAATTTTGAAAATGTGAATAAAAAATTTTAAGGTGAAACAAAAAAAACATAAAAACTTTGGAATATTTCAATTAATTTTGAATGAAAAATGGAAATCTAAATAATACTAGTTTACAAAAATTGAACTTAAAAAAAAGGAGCAATGATTTATTTTTCTTAAGAAGCATATACGAGACTTCGCGATAAACGTATTTTTGCTACTTTTTAGGGTTCCGTACACCAAAAGTGTACGGAATCCTTTAAATGCGTTCGTAATTCATTGCGTGTAACTCAGTAATTTTACAGACATTACTTATGAAATAAATTACATCGTACTAACAACCAAGAAAACCATATACAAGTTGAAAATAAACTACGTTTCGTCGGCTCATATCGCAGTATGCGCGCAATTTATGTCAAATTAAGCAACTTAAAAATATAATTAATAAATAACATGTATAAAATTTTTTGTTAATTTTAGTTTGTTTTTTTGACTACTTATTTTTTAGCTTCAAGTAAGCCAAATAGTAACTAGTTAATTGCTGTGAAAATGTAAAAACATTTGTAAGCGGTACCCCTTATTTTTTGGACTTCTCAAACAAAAAGAAGTAGTTATCGAGTCAAATTGTACTAGTCACGACTTAAATCCTCATATACTTTATTGCCTACCAGTAAATAAAGTTTTTGCTGAGCAACTTTGAAAAAGGATATACCATTTTCTCAAGTCCTTAGACGATTACGATTAAAACATTTCTCTGAAATTTTCCTGCCTGACTCTTTATGTTTCAGTAGAATAAAAACGAATAAGAAAAAATAAATTCATACATACCATTACAATGTTGACTCAATGAAGATTGTGTTTGTCGATTATTACTCTGTTCTTCTGTTTCTTTGAATAAAATTTCTGTTTCCGCTTGCGAGTGTGCTGATGAATTGTAGCATAATCCTCTTCTACTATACACCGTCCGCGCTGCCGATGAGGATATCGCACCCATTGCTGCATATTTATTTTCCACATTGGAGCTTGAAAAATATTTTTTTTCTCTACTTTTATTTGTTGTTTCTTTAACTATTTGCAATGTTTCGCCATTATTGATACAACCAGTGAGAACATTTGGCTCAGTTATTGCACTGTTGGCACTTTTACGTGTGTGATAGCGGAAGGACATGTTTAAATGAAATACAGATGGTGTTTTCATTTGAGTCTCAACTTGTGTATGCATTTTTCCATCACCTGTGGCACCATTGCCACTGCTACTATTGGTCATATTATTATTTTTACTACTAAATATTAATGCCTTTTCGTCCTTAATTCCCATGTACAAGGTGCGTGTTATTAGAATATAAGCTACACACAATATGCCCAATGGTAATACAAGCAACACTAAATCCAAAAATATATTGTAGAAGCGCTCATAGCCAACAGCTTCTTCTGGCCATTGTTCACGACATTTGCGTAGGCCTACAATAAATAAAAAAGTACAAAAAAAATTTGCAATTTCAAATGGAAAAATATGTTATTAACAACGTTAATATTTTCCCCTGTTCCCTTAGAATATTTTCTCATGACTAATTCTTACCGAATGATTCTAGTAGGAGGCACCAAAAAAAAATATACCTTTATCGGTATTTTGAAAGTTAACTTCTGGTATTTAACTCCCCTTAAAAATGCGTCCCAGACGTAAACTTTCACAACGCCGATAGAGGTATATACATATCGAGCGTTTGCTGCAATAGAGTCATAACTCAAAAAAACTTATTTTGCTGAAAACGAGTTTAAAGTTTTGAATTTACCAACAACTTAATGGTAAAAGAAAATTTTATTCTTGTCTGAAGAGTTGACTACACAAGACATTTGTATGAAATATTTATACAATATGAAGAATGATGTGACGATTAATTCTGCATTATTAAAGGCTGGATATATATTTTTTTGCCCCTCTACCAGAATTAGTCATTTTTTTATTTTTGTTTTACACTGTTACCATAATTTTTTAATAAACATCTAAAAATATGCATTTAAATGTATAAACTCCGAAAGTATCCATTAATATATATGCAAAAAATAAATTAAATTAATAAATATATCATAATAAGTAAGAAATTGCAATTGTGGAAGTCATAGATTTTTCAATAGATAGATATTTTGGATAAAAATTTTTATATTTCGCACAAAAAAGCATTCATATTCATTAAAATGAGAGACCTGGCCATGAGATACATTTCGTATAAAAAGGGGAAAATATCTACGTAAATGAATTATATAAAAAGATTTCGCAAGCATTGTTAAGTATTTAATTCAGTTTGCACAATAAAAACTTGTTGAAATTAATTGGTATTTCATTTTCTGAACAAGTGTTGCAATAAAAAAATTTTTGCAAATTTTTTATGCTCTTGGGAATAAAAATAAATAACAAAAATATATATATATATATATATATATATATATATATATATATATATATATATATATATATATATATATATATATATATATATATATATATATATATATATATATATATATATATATATATATGCAGTCACATATGTATACATACATATATAAATTCCAATAATGTTTCAGCATAAATTATTTTCAATTGCTAAAACACAAGCAGCTAGTATACTTACCCTGTCGACTTGTGGGTATCAATTGACTGAAAATGGCAATCGGTGCCATACAGACGATGCTGCCAAACCAAATACATCCAATTATTTTATATGCATGATTTATAGTCTGCCAAGTCCTTGATCGTAGTGGATGACAAATGGCATAATAACGTTCACATGATATTGCCACTAAAGTCCATGATGAAACGCCAACAGAGGCAGCTGAAATTGAAATAAAAGAATATAAATGCAATATTAACATGTGTACGAGTACATTACAGAAAGCGCATAAAAGGGAAACATATTTGATAGTTTTTAAGTGAAATTTTAATTAACAACAGCTTTTACTGAACAAATATTTCATTTTATTATTTTTTTCACATTAGCCATCGCTTATTATACCCATATTATGAAAAAGTTTTCAAACTCAATTGAATAATGATAATTTTATTTAAAAAATCTTAATTTATTTTTTATAACTTTTCATGTTTTAAAATACTTTAATCTCTATTGTGTTTTATAATTTTTTTTAAATACATTTAATGAAAACCAATTCACTTTATACATACTTATTAATATTTAATTAACTCATCAAAATGTATTCTTTATTTATTATTTGTTATTCATCATCATTTATTATTTACATATTTTATTATGATTTAATAAATGCAGCAGTTGAAAAACAATTGGAGAATTTTTTGACAATAAAGAATTTTCCAATAGAAGATGTTCGATATTGATTGAAATAAAACAAGCTGCAAGTGAAGAATTAACGAAATTCTTCATGCATTTTGAATTCCTGTATGGAGCATCACATCGTGAAAATATCCGAATCGATGTCGGTTGGTGACACGTTTAGGAAAGATGAAATTTGCAATAACTCTGCCAAACGGATCTGATCGAATTTGAGTGTTATGTTGACTTTAATATCATTGCTTGATTTCTCCAAGCGAATAGGTCTACCGATTGCCAAATTGGGCGATTTTGGTAATCCTTTTGCAACAGTAAATACATGTCGTCCTCCACTATATCGACCCCTTAGCGCCAAATGATCGCAAGCGACAAAAATTGAAATTTTTAGGAGAATGGTTTTTTATTGTATTTAAACATGATTTATATTCATTCAACAGTTATCAACAATTTTGACATTTTCACGATTTTAAACTATGGGTAGGCCCATAAGATTTTGATTTCGATAAAAAAAATTTGTTTTTTACAAAATGTCACTTGCGATCATTTCGCATAAAGGGGTCGATATCTATCATTCATTCGGTCTTAAAAATATATTATTGATTGCTAAAAAAAATTCTTGTCGCTGACAATTTTTGGCAGATTAAGACTCGGGTCGTTGCGGAGCGAGGATCCAAGCTCACACGCCCTTTTCAATGAAGTACAAATGTGTTCAAGATGCAGCTGCAGGTTTGCCTGGTATGATAGCTTGAATATAGGCGGTGTATTATCAATTTTATCTGACACTGCTTTGGAATCACAGCTGCGTATGTTTTATAGTTGATTATTTATTAATCATACGACTCCGTCCAATCATAATGATCAACAATACATGAAAATATGCCAAAAAAAAGTGTCTACCTTCAAGCTCTCAAAACAGGCAAGCTTAAAGCTACATTGATGCGATTTTGTTACTGTATGGTAGCTACATAGTCATACAATAGAACTTTTGAAGCCAGAAGACTATATAAGTAATTGACATGAGGCACCAGGACAACTTAGTTTTCGTTCCATAGTAAAAAAAACCACATTTGTTATCATATTTCGTTATATCCATACGGTAAATGGAACTGACACAAAACAAGTCACGTGACCGATCCCCAGGTGATAGGGACCAGTCCGAATTCTAACACTTACTTTGAAGCGGACCAGCCACTTTTACATGGGGATGACCTAGGATGGCGTTAATTGATACTTTGTATGCACCTTGTAACTTGTCTCTGAACTATCTTAAATATTATTCCAAAATTCAGCTGTAATTATCGATTAATTTTTTTTTTTTTTTTGTTACAAATCCAACTAGAAATTGTATTTTATTTTTAAGCGGCGTCTTTGATAGGACTCGAACCGACAACCTCCGGCATGACAGGCTAGTACACTACCCACTCGACCACAGCGTAACTTATATTTAAATGTTATAAATACCAGTTAAGCTGGAGTTAATATCTGAATATAGTTACGGAACAGGTTCCTGAGTCTCATTGAAGGGAGGCAATTAATATTATATAGATACTATGTGATAAACCTTAGGTTCATGTGCATCGAATTTGTTCAGTGCCGTTTACTACAATACTAGCCGGAGTACCAACTGAATTGATAATATGTGACCATTTCCCCAATATGCCTTTTTTCACCATTCACTACTCCTTATTTTTGGTACCAGTCTCATTTTCTCAAGTCATAGGACGAGTATTTTTGGATTATTAGGGATATTAGTTTAGTAAATGTTGATGTATTGATTGCTTCTTTCGATTGGCGTAACAAAAAAACAGCATTTTAATAAAAAAAATCGTAAGTTCCTTTAATTCAGGTTTGGTCTACTGTGCGTCAGTACCTGCCTTGCGGCCTAACCTGATGCTGCTTTCCCCGAAGGAGACATTCCCGAAGGTCACAGCATCCACCTTTATGTTGAGGGTATCAACTCCATTCCCGTGGAACAGAGTATGCATAATGGCGATCATCACCTCTAGAAGGCAGGACACCTGTGGGGCTACCGGAACCCTTAGTATGCATTATTAATGGTCTAGCTTCAAAAGAATCTAGGAGCATTCTTTTGAAGCTATATAGCTAGAAACTATGATCTTGGGTAAGACCTCATGTATATAAGTTAACCTACTTCTTTTGGAATATTGTATACACGCCTGTTGCACTGTTATTTCAGAGATTGTATAATTTGCTAAAGGCAATGTATGTCAAAAACAATTACCATTTTAGTATCGCTAAGCAACAAAAGCAGCCTGTGAAAATTGACCTTTCATAAAGTAATAAATCTTCACAACATTAAAAATTAATAGTGACCAAGTTCTAACGACTGATGCCGGTAAAGGGTACGAAAAAATTTACGTGTATCGCCCTATTGAAAGGTTATATTAAGTTTAGTTTAGATTAAGTTTAGGGGAGCTAAAGTTCCCACCCTTTTGTACATTATTACAGTGAATCGGCATAGGAAATATTGTAATCGTTATATTTTTGGTAGAAGATGTGTTCAAACTTTTATAGAAAACACTACCAGGAGCATTTTTGTGGAACTCTTTGCTGTATGGGTGTTTTTGCCCTTTATTCAATAAGAGGCAAAATACTCCCCATCAAGAATTTTTATCATAAAATTTTTCTGTGATCTTTCAAAGACAAGAAAGCTCCAAACTCAAATTTAACTCCAGAAATCATTCAAAACTTAGCACATGTTTAAGGTTAATTTCGTACTTATTTACAATTAGTACTAAAATATCTCATAAACCAGATTTTATAAGACTATTTTGTATTAAAAATACTCTGATTTCATACACAAGAATGCGGTAAATGTAATAAATGTAATTCCAGATATAAACTTTCAAAACGCCTTCTACCAGAATCAATCGCTAGAACCCTGTTAATTAAACAAAAAAAATTTTACTTTTGTTTTGCAGTGTAATTTGTCCCACTTCCCAGAAAATGTTTTTTTAATTAATTTTGTTTGTTTTTTAACTTTCCATTTCAACTAAATAAAATTAGTTTTGGAAAAATATACAAAAACTGTTTCTGACACATGTCCTTTTGAATAAGAAAATGATAAGGATGTTGATAATATTATCATTAAAGTATTTATAAATAGTATAACACAAACGTAAATTAAAATTAAAGCGGAAGAGAAAGAGAAAAAAAACCAAGCATTTGCATAGTAGTTTCGAAATTAAACTTTATTATAATTCAACGAATGAAGTGAGTAGTACGAGGATGCCATTGTGCATTGAAACAAACAGAAAAGTGTTGCTTTGCTTAATAGTTTGTGGTCGTAAACCACAATTGTGTCATTGCATAAACAAGACGAGAGGACAAAATACATTCAAATTAAATCTATACTGTAACAACTATTGTATAATAAACTTATAACATGTTTTGTATATAAATAAAAGTGTTCTATATATCTTAGATATTTTTATTATGTTGTATTACTTACACTGGCAATTTCTCCAATAAGGTAAAAATTGCGCTAATAAAATAATTTTGAGAAAAATTTTATTTTGATTTTAAAATTACAATAACAATTTCTAGAGGTGCACATATCCTACATTTAGACAAATTCACATTTTTAACTAAATATATGAAATCTGAATGCATCCGTGCGTCTATAATGCTGGGAAATAGTAAACATTTTCTAGTAGAAATTTAATGAAATAATATCAGAAAGAATAAAAAATGTTAAAAACTTATTCCATAAAATAAAAATATTAACTTAATCATAAAATTTTTTTAATAATTCAGTTTTATTTACAAAATAAAAAGTAATAATTCATGCAATTAATGCAAATTTAAGTATATTATTCTCTTAATAAATATTTGTAAAATCGCTTATAAAAATTATACATTAATAAGCAACAAAGCGCATTAGAGTATCATAAAATATACAAAAATTGAATATAAAAAAGACACAAAGGATATTGTGGAAAATCTCAATATCAAAAAAAAATTCATGAATTTTAATTCAAAGAAAAATGAATTAAAATAAAATGATGACAGCAATGAAAACACTTCGTTTGCACAACGCGAGTTGGGAGAATTTAACATTCAACATAAATTTTAAATACAAGACCGGGTTGTTTTATATATTATAAAACATTTAAAAACATTTGGAACGTAGTCATATACACACATTTGGGTGTCATTAGGATGTATGGACGCAATTAAACTTTAGATTTTCATTAAAGTAGAAGCGGACTATAGTAACAATCCGATTAACTCCTATAGTGAAAATAAAGCGCTAAAATAAACAAAGCGCACAACCTTAAACCAGATGCGGATCCAGCTTGAGCTTTTGAAGGGGAGGATGTAACTTCTAACTAAAACATATTATTTTGCAAAACTTCTTTTAAAAACTCAATAGAAATTGGATATATTTTACCCGTTTTGGGGGAAAATATCCCGTTCCACACTCCCTTGTATCCGTGCCTGCTTAAACAGTGAATATTTAGTATTTAGGTTAAAAATTTTGCTACCTTCACCAATAGAATCATTAACAATCATTAGCTATGAACTTGGTATGAACATCATGTCGAACATTGCCTATGGCTAATATAGACCGCTCATGTCTATGTTTTGTCCATGCTCTGGCATCGATGTTCGCCATGAGTTCGCCGTCAACAACCATTTTCAATAGAAAGAAAGGAGACGGAACAAAATTGGCAAATATTCCATCTCTATTGCACTACCACAAAATACATTGATAAGGTAGAACATGGACATCGTACGTATTCACCACAACAAGGAAGTTGATGAATTTTTTATAGTTGCTCTGCCGGCGTCATGTTCATGCCATGTTCATGTCGATGGCTCGTAAAGACGTAAGGTAAGGATGCTTTCATTCTGACAATCAAAAAATAATATATGTTCAATCACAATATTATTAAAATAACGGATTGTACTATATTCAAGAAGTATAACGTACAATAATTTCAAAACTCTGAACAATTTTATTTTTAACTGATTCTAACATTCATTTAAAAAACCAAGTACACATTAATACGGATTTTCGGTTGCATTTAATATTGCTCGTTGTTCATGTTATAAGTACCAAAAAAAAAGTGCATGCATAAAAATAACACACATACATACACACACTTCCAATAAAAAAGATAATTTTTGTAGATCGGAAGAGTCTTAGAGTAAGTTTATGTTAACTTCGTGCTGCCGGTTTGCATACAATGCTTTGGGAGGGTGGTTTGTGCGTTGGATCTCAAACCTGAAGAAGGTTGGTTTAAATTAATACAGTGAGTAAAAATATTAAATTAATAATTAAAGATACGAAGTAATACCGCTTTTTTGCGGAATAGAGAAACAAAGGAAAAATCTTTTATTTTTACGAGTTTGTGTCAGCTAATTTTTTAACATTAAAAATTATATGAACTTTTCATTAAATTTAAATGAATAATAAGTATACCAATTTTTAAGTGAATTTTCATTTATTTTATATAACAATTTTAGTAAATTTTACTTACAGAATATTTGGAGTATTTAAAGTATTAGAAAAGTCGATTAATGTATATAAAATACTACAACGCTAAAATCATAGATTATAAAAGGCTTCCCGTAGCCATAACAATTCAATTTTGTATGTTCATTTCAAAATTAAAGATAAATCTTATTTATAAATAGGTCATACCATTTTTTGTCGTACACTTTTCAGTATCTTATTGTGCACCAATATTGATGAAACATATATGGTGTAAAAGGTACTTTTTCTAGATATGCTCAATATATTTTTTTCTTAAAAAACCAGTTGCAAAACTGGATACAAACAAGCCCGGTTACGGATCAAGTGGTCTACAAGAGAAACTGATTCACAGGAAGGCTCGGTGCAGAATCGGTATTTTTATTGATAGCCAGAAGCCACTTGTGTGCTTATGGTCACACACCACTTTTTAAATTTTAGTTGGTCAATGTAGGCTGCTTGTCAGACTGACGGTCCCCTTCGCTGGGTTGCCGCACATAGCAACTTCCTTGGAAATGAATAGGCGAAAGAACTGGCCAAGGTTGATACTACTCTGGATGCCTCCAATTCTGTAGCGTCATAAAGCCATTTGCTATTATTAGAAACAATATCGACCCCTTTGCGCGAAATGATCGTAAGCGACACTTTTCAAAAAACAAACTTGTGTATTAAAATCAAAATTTTATGAGCATACCCATAGTTTTAAAATGTGAAAATATTAAAATTGTTAATAACTTTTGAAATACAGGCGTAACATTTGATTGTAAGCAACAGTTTATAAATATAAATCATGTTTAAATACAAAAAAAAACCCCTACTCCTGAAAAATTTAATTTTTGTCGCTTACGATCATTTAGCGCTAAGGGGTCGATATTTTCAAAAACTACCTTCACAGACGTGAGTACTTGTAATGTAGCTTAAGAAATATAGCCCTCCTGTATTGACAATCAAGACACAAAAACCGTAAAAATATCTCGATATTTAGCGCAGTGTTGACGGGATATTGGGCTATCGGCAGACGTGATACTATGCTAGGCCTTTCCTAAAATTTTTTCTGTCGTAGTTGACAAAAGCAAGGTAGGAAGAGACGGGTTTTCACCTTCTTGCATTCCTCGAGACATAAATTGTTGGACAACATATGCTTCACAACTTATCGGAATTATTAGCGATTGGTCTAGGCAACCTGATCATCGGATCCGATAATGGGATGCAAGAACTTGGATCTGCTATTCATATTTTAATACCTTTGGATTGAATTTTTACTTTAAACTTTAAGTTTATTATATGTGAGATGCCGTATGTACTTTTTTTTTGTCCAAAAAAAAACAATTTTGCAAAAAAAACTGACAACAAAATAGGCGTGGCACTGCCCACATTTTTGATCATCATGTTGTACTTTCGCGAGAACTAATTCCCTGTGCAAAGTTTCATAAGAATCGGTTAAGTAGAAGTAATTAAAATAAATATTTACTCTTATTGGGCGTGGCACTGCCCACCTTTCTAACCCTAATGTTGTATTGTAACGATAACTAAATTTGTATGCAAAGTTTAATTTACTAGAAGTCGTTGAAAAATAATATGGCCACTGCCCATTTTTTTAATATTCAAACAAAAACTTAATAATTGTGGAAAGTTTCATAAAAGTCGGTGTAGTAGAAGTACATAGTTGAAAAGGCATGTGTATTTACTTTGCATGGGCGTGACCCTGCCTACTTTTCAATAGCACTAATCTGGATGTACATCCTTTTGAATAAAGAGAAGAAAAAAGGAGAAAGGTTATCAAAACGTCATATATATTTTTTTATGGATGTTCCTCAAAACTCTGCCATTTATGAACCGATTTCAGACTTTTTTTCTTCATTTAATAGAATGTACTTTCAGATTGGTCCCGTTCAAAAGTAGGCGAGGTCGCGCCAATAGGAAGTAAAGACATACGCCTTTTCATCTACTTCTAGTCAACCGACTCCTATGAAACTTTGCATACACATTAAGCTTCTCTTTGAATACTACATCATGATTAAAAAAGTGGGCAGTACCAACCCCATGCAAAGTAAATATCCATTTTTAACGACTTCTACTAAACCGATTTTTGTTAAACTTTGCATACACATTTAGTTATTGTTACAATACAACATTATGTTTAAAAAAGTTGGCAGTGGCACGACCATGAAACGTAACTATTCATTTATACTTCGCACACAATGAGTTCTCGTGAAATACAGCATTATGGTCAGTGCCACGCCTATTTTGCAGTCGGTTTTTTTGCAAGAATTATTCATGGCCATTTTTGGAGTCTCTTGAGAATTTTTGATTGTAATCATCTGCTATTTTTTCCAAATCTTCTAATATGACCTTTCTTGGCTAAAATTTGCAGGAAACTATGTGAGCCTGGTCTTTAAAAACAGTTCATGATCTTTTGTTTGCGTAACTTTCCATAGACTACGAATATTAACTTAATCAAATGTCAAGCTAGCCTGGCAGCCCTACGTAGATCCATCAAATAGCTGGTGAACTTAAAAGTGCCTTCTAAGCATTCAGAATATATGAAAACTTTACTTGCTCGCTAATAAGATATATTCCAATGAATTAGTTGGGTTCCTATGACTGAAGTAAAAAAGCAGCTACTATATTTCTAACCACATACCAGCTATATTTTCTGCAGGGAAAGCGTCTAACAAGAAATCAATTTCAAGAATTTTTAGTATTCTCATATTCTTATCTTTGTCCTCAAAGTTCAATCAAGTCCTATAACAATAATAAGTTTTTTGTCGATAAACTAAAAGTATTTTTTAATCAACTAAATACGCACAAAATACCTCATTCATGTTATTTCATATTTCCTTTTTTATTTTCCTTCTTTGGAAATTTATTTGCAAAGTTTTAATCGCAAGCATATTTTTACGCGTATACATATTGATTTTATTTTTCTTTCTAAGCTGATTTTTCATTTTACTCTTCACTTTGTTCAACAACAATGAGCATTTTGTGAGTAAAAATGTGTTGAAAAATAAAACTAAAATATAGGTCACGAATATATTAATATTGAAAAACTCAGAAAAAATGTTCACTTTGAATTCTCTCCTGTACAAAAGGTGTTCACCACGGCCGCATTAAATATGAGAAGAATTAATTATAAACGTCGAGGATTTAAAAATAAAATGCTATTCATTTACACTAACACAAAGTTAAAAGAAAATTAATATCAATTAAGTATATTGGTTTATTTTTAGTTTGATAAAGATGTGATCAAATATTAAGTAATTATTGGTTTTTTTTTTAGTTTAATCATGTTCTTAGATTAATGGTGTTAAAACTAACAGTGGAATAAAATTTCGCAACATGTGCGGAAGAATTTGCGCATTTTGGATTAGTAAATTTTTAGCTTCCCACTATCAAAAAAAACAATTTAATGATATCACACCAATTTTTGAAAATCGAAATTTCGTCAGATCTCGACGTTTTAAAGTCCTAGGAAGGTTTTTCCAAGACAAGCTAGAATGCCTCGCAGTTAGTGTTTATTTCAAAAAAGAAATAAAAATATTTTAGCATGGTTATATAGGCTACGGTTTGAAACGTTATGTTCAGAAAGAATTAGACATAAATAATATTCCAAGAAACAAGGAAAAATCAGCATTCCAAGGAACAAGGAAAAATCAGAACATAACAGTGTTGTTTTCGGAAGTGGTGACAAGCAAGATACAAATGAACACTGCCGATGGGAGTGAAACTACTTTCGAAAACAACATTGTTATGTTCTGCTGCGTACGTTGACAATGAAAGTAAAATTTTAATTTAAAAGTAAATAATTTCGAAATAATCACATTAAATTAAAAAATTTTAGGTATATTGCACTTATAAAGCAATAACCCCTTTTTATGATTTCTTAAATACTCTCTTTTTTATATTTGTGTTATTTGGCCTAAATATCTAAACATGTTTTCTAATATTGCACACATGAGACCCCAATTAACCCCAACTATAAGCCAAAAATAAACAAGAAAGAAATTTTCATGGATCTCAAATTACTTTTTAACGACAATTAAATGTGAGTTATTTCAAAGAAAAAAAGTGGTTACTATTTTAGAATTTCAAATCTAATATTTCTTAACTGCTTGCCTTTTTGGTTGTCGTTAAAAAAAAAAAACATTATAAAAGCGTGCTAAAATATTAAAACTTGGCAAAAAATAGAATAGAAAATAGATATAAACACCGAGATTTATTTAATAACCAATTTTGTGTTTTAAAATATTTAAGATTTCAATGAAATTGAAATTGTTTATTCAAACAGTTTCATTCTGTTAACAATATGTAAAAAGGCTATAATGACATGACGTGAAATGACATAACACGACCTGATAGAACATGACTTGACTACTGTACCTCCTCAGATGTAGGTAGCACCCTTCCCTTTAAGCACCACCAAGCACAGCTCAACCAGTTTGGGAGAAATCACCGAGGCAAATGCAGGGGTCTCTACTGAAGCAGCATTTTGCGCCCTAAGCACAGAAACATTCGCCCTAGAAGTTATAATCCGCCATGCTGGTGGACTTCTGGGCTCCAACTTTTTTCTTAAAGGCTCATTCTCAACTACTATTAGCGTCATCAGTGGAACCTCAAGCTTCACCGAAATAATAGTCACTCTACTCCATCTCCATCAGTGAACCATTGTTCCTTTTCGAATCTAAGAAGAATTACCTGCATCAATAATCCCTTCCACTCAAGCAGCTACATTTTTCTTGTGGCGGTTATTCCTCTTAGGAAGGCCAGAAACAGCTACAAAAATTCAAGCATCAGTAGCAGTAGCACCATCACCATGCTCGGCAGTAGCAGCGCACCTGATTTTAGGTGACGAAGGCTTGGAAGGTCTCCCGAATACATTTCTCCCATAAACACATTTCGGGTTGTATTTTCGTTACCACTATTCTTAACACGTATTTGGTTCATATTAAAAACAATTTTTGCTATTGAATGCATTAATATGCATAGCATGTCATAAGAAGCTGCGTTCCAAAAATATTTTCGTTTTATATTTTTTCACAAAAATTTTTTTTCTGCAGACAATCTGAAATTAGTTTTAAAACAATTCAATAATCGATTTAATATTAAATATTTACACAGAAAAAACTAAATTTCATTTTCTGTAAAGGAATTCAATGAAATAGTAAGTATTTTGTCTAGAAATGGACCTACAAACAAACTTTTAAATAGAGACAAAAAGATTTCAACAATTTTAATGAAAAAATATGTTTTTATTCAGGGAACAAATTGTTTAAATCTATTAAACAATTTGTGTAAAAATATTGACAAATTGTAAACAAAACAATTTACTAAATCCAACAAAAAGATTTATTGGATTTTCTGAAAAATATCAAACAATATTTTTATCTGAATTTATAAAACAATTAGTCTAAAAAAATATATTAAACAAAATAGTTTACTTAATCAAACAAAAATATTTCCTGGATTTTTTTGTATATATCAAACAAAATTTTTATCTGGGTCATCATCATCATTAAGCATTTATGAAATTTCACTTCGTTAAATATGTTCAAGTCTAAATGTTTCACTCAAAAACTTCAGTAAATAAACTTGGTACAATCGCATTCCATTTGATATCATTGTTGTTGTTGTTATTTCTGTGTATTTCATCATAGGGGTTGTTTTTTTTTGCGACAGAGATTTTCTTATTGCTTTTGGTTCTTGCGTCCCAAATAAGAGTTAAACAAACCATTTATTGATTACGTAAAGAACATTTACTGAAAATGAAATCTATTTTTAGACAAACTTTTGTTTGAAAATATTTTGGTGATAATAATTTTTTCTCTGTAATATCCCTACGGTAAATGGAACTGACACAAAACAAGTCACGTGAACAGTCCCCAGGTGGTAGAACCCAGTAAGAGTTCTAACACTTCCTATGAAGCGGACCAGCCACTTTTACATGGGGATGGCCTAGGATGGGGTTAATTAATACTTTGTATGCACCTTGTAACTTGTCACTGAACTATCTTATGGAGTCCTAATCGGTGTAGAAAAATATAGATTATATATAAATATTATTTCAAAATTCAGCTGTAATTATAAAAGAATTTATTTTTTTATTGTTACAAATCCAAGTAGTAGTAGTATTTTATTTTTAAAAAAATTTCTTTGATAGGATTCGAACTGACAACCTCCGGCATGACAGGCTAGTACACTACCCACTCGACCACAGGGCCACTTATATTCCAATGTTATAAATACCAGTTAATCTGGAGTTAATATCTCAATATACAGCCAGTTTTTGTAAAACAAAACGAAAATTTCGTGTGAGAAATTATATTGACAACAAAAACAAATTTTCGTAATTTATTATTGTTTTCAACATAAATTCTCACACGAAATTTTCGTTTTGTTTTACAAAAACTGGCACATAGTTACGAAACAGGTTCCTGAGTGGCATGGCAGTCTCATTGCAGGGAGACAATTAATATTATATAGATACTATGTGATAGGCGTTAGATCCAGGTGCATCAATTTGTTCAGTGCCGTTTACTACAATACCAGTCGGAGTATCAACTAAATTGACTGAAAATTGTTAATATGTGACCATTTACATAATATGTATGTATGTCGTTTTTCACCACTCACTACTCTTCTTTTTGGTACCAATCTAATTTTCCCAAGTCATAGGACGAGTACTTTTGGATGATTTGACACTAAATTTTCCGCAGGGATGATTATTTAATTTTTATTTAACATCTTTATTAAATTTAATCCGAAATTTGTTTTTGTCTTGCTCTTTAAGAAAAATACTAAATAATCCATGATTAGATTTTATTTCATTCTTTTTTTTTTTTTTTTTTTGCCAAATAAAGAAAAAATAATCTTCCAACTTTACGATAACATTCTGCTGAAATTTTTCAAATGTATGTCTTCTCAATGTTTATTACTTTTTTTCGTAGCAATGCATCTTTCCTAGGACTTGCATACTACTTTTTGTGAAATTTTATATATTCAGGGAATGGCAAAAACGTTTTCATGTTTGTAAAGTGTTTTATTTAATGTTTTTATAAAAAGTATCACTGCCATTTGCCACATTGCAAATGGAAATGGCATATAATATCAATGATATTTTGTTGGTTCAATAAAAAGCTTCCCAAATGGCAAGTTTAAAAGCAGATCAAATATAATATTGTCATATTTTGGATACATTTATGCCAGATTTTGCAATCATTTTGTCCAATCAAATAGTTGGCCAATTTATTGTTAGAAATATTTAAATGACTTAAATTTTAGGCTGTTTTTAACTTTTCAATTTCTTTAATGGTGTGCTTTGTTTATTCGTCTGCTTAAAGTAAAAATAAAAGAAGACAAAATTGTTGCCCTCATCGTTAAATTTACAATGTTTAATTGTCTGTATGTATATTTATTCTGTATTGCATACCACAGCAATTTTCAGTAAAGCTCACAAAATTTTGATCTTCAGGAATTTTAATCAAAAATACACATATTGCTTAGAAATAAGTACATATTTTTGTACATATTTATGTTTTCTGCGACCTACTTCTTCACAAAAAAGACTGGTCGTATGAAGCTGCTTTATGGAAAAATCGTTTCAAGCAACAGTTCACAGTTTCAATCCTTGAGAATGTCTACAAAAAAACATGTTTACATGTTTCAGAGATAATAAATTAACTTTTGGCAATTATTTTAAAAAAACTTACTGTGCGAGGTAGCCTAATTTGGGGCCTCGCCTACGGGCCACCCTTTATGCAAATCATCTATCTCTGTATAATATTTCATAACGATTTCTTCGACGGTTCACGAGTAACAGATTCATATCCACAAAAGACGTTTTTAAAGCACTATGCGTCAGTAAACCAGTGACTCGTTCAACTCTATCACGGGATCACTAACATCCTTAATCCGACCGATACCAGCAGCCACCTTTTTCTTCTGCCGCTTATTCCTCCTACCAGAGGCCACAGCACTGTTGGTAGCATCAGTGCCATTAAACACCTCAATCTCCTCATCCATAGCAATATCAGCCGCACACATGCCGCCAGCACGTACTGGCAGCACAAACCAACTTACCTGGCGAACCAACAGCAGCACCACCAAAAATAACAATGAAAGTAGCTATGGAAGGATCAACGACAGCAATAAAATTTGAAGTAGCTGTAGCAGCATCGCCACCAATAGCATCAGCTGCTGGATTTGCACTAACAGCATGCTCGACAGCGCTAGCGTACCTGATCTTAGGTGACGATAGCTTAGAACGCCTCCCCCTCTCACTCTTATCAACCTCGTTAACCGTGTCATTATGTCTCACTTTCTTAATGGCATCAGGCGGCCCCATAGCTGCGGAGTTCGCCATTCCCGACGTCTTATCGTCATAATCCCCCTTTGGAATTTTCTGCTTCCACACCGAACGTGGAGAGGCCATAACTCGCACCAAAAAAATTATTTAAAATCAAATTCCACTTACACCAATCAGAAGGAAGAAATTAAAAACTTCCAGATGATAAGAAAAAGACACTTTCAAAAGTCATTTGCAGCTAGACCAACTATCACTTAGAAGATACTAAGATAGCTAGTAGAGATCCCTTCAGCTAGTTGCAATGATAGTAGTCAAAAAAAGACAGTGATATTACTAGTTGTAATAAGACTAGTAACTATACTGGTAAAAAAGAACAATCATTTTACCAGTTGTATCGAGACTAGTAACGATACTAGTCAAAAAAGGACAATTATATTACTAGTTGTATCGAGCTAGTAACGATACTAGCCAGTTATACGATTTTATATAAAACATTTTTTTAGCTCTTAAAATAATAAGTAGAATGTGGCTCAGTGGGTAGAGTACTTGCCTTAAAGTATGAGGAATGTGTGTTCGTACCGCGGTTGAGCCAAAGTTTTTTTAAGAGTTAAAAAACTATTAATAAAAAAAACTAGTAAGCATACTAGCTTACTATAACTAGGATTCCAACTGGGACATAACTGTATACAAATAAACTAGTTGGTCTCCTATGACAACCTAATGTTAAAATCGATAGTTCGATGTATGAAAAAAGGATAGATAGGCAACTCGTCTGAAACAAAAAGCAACTAGTATATAGTTCCAACTACATACCAGTTACTTTATCTGCAGGGTATGTATGTATACACATACATATGTAACCATGTGCTTAAATATATGTAATTCTATTTAGTTACTTATAGTATAAAAAGTAAAGTACAAACACATTAGTTATTCAATGGTACAGGAAACAAGTGTAATATCAACAAAAACCATAAAAGTTTACACATACTTGTAAATTGAATGCGATTTTTCTACAGGGATACCACAGAAAATTTCTTAAGCTTGTTCATAAATAATGCAACTCCAAAGGAGAACGAAAGTTTTTAATTGTTTTGTTATCCTATTATGATCAAAGAATAGAGAGAAAGTAAATTAGCGTAATAGCTGGTGTAAAAGGCGTACATTTTCTGGTCAGCACAGACCTCATCAACTCCCGAGTATATCCATTTTGGCAGATATTGTTCAAATGATGTTTAAAAAAACTCGTTCCAGATGTTTTGAAGTTATCAGCTCTTTTGCCTTTGATGAATGAATAATACCATTTGTTGTGGAGTCTAAGCTTGGCATTCTGTTACTTCACTAATATTAGAAGCACATAGCAATCAGAGAGTATATGTACACTCTAAGACATTACTTCAAATTTACGATCATATATTGTCTAATTTTGTGTTGAAAATTTCTCCTTGTCTAAAATTACATCGATTTTGTAGTTAGTTATTTTATTAAAGAAAAAACCTTTCAAATTAAACTTATTTAGTCCAAGTGGAAAAAATGTAACATAAAGAGTAATACGGCTATGGCTGAATGGTAGATGCGTCAGACCTGTACGCAGTCAATCCCTTTTTTTAGTAAAAACATATTGTTGAAAAATAATGCGTGGGTAATTTTAGGTCGATAATAATCTGTAAAGTGTTGCCGACTATTATCGACCTAATTTTCAACAAAAGTATTTTAGAGTGTAGGAGCCCAACTAAAACTTCTAAAACCTAAGTCTATTGCCTAACGCTAAGAAATATTGCTGATTCCGGTAGTATAAAAAAACGTATTTTGAAAAAAATTTGACTTGGTGTATTTTACCTCCTACCTACAGAAATAAGCTCAACCAATAAGTAATTTCAAACACATAACTGATTTAAATCAACACGTTTAAATCAACACGGAAATATATAATAGCATGCAACCCACTACTATAGCACACAGTAGGGTATTCACTCGAATAATGTTTGCTTGATTAATCAAATAATTGAAGTCAAATAATGTTCGATGAAACAAAAAATTTCAATTTTGAGTAAAAATTTATTGGAGCAATTTAAGTCGATTAATCCAATAACTCTAATATAAAATTTTATGCAAATTTTCCTTTTTTTTATTAAGGTTTTGTATATTTTTTAATAAAAACGTGCAAAATTTGTGAAATTGTGTGAAATTGGCCATTCAATTCAAAAGTTATTTTGATCAAAGAATTAAAAACAATAATCGTAAAGAAATGATTTCAACTAGATTTTTTGTATTTAAGTATCGAATGATATCTAACGGCGGAATTCAGTAAAAAATTAAAAGCATTCACAAAATCAAAGAGCAAAAAATTACCTTTGTCATATTGGTTAAATTGGAAATGCTTTTAAATTGACTTTTCTCAAATTCCATAGTGGCTACGATTCGTGAAAAATCATTCTTAGTAATGTGAGGAACGTTCAATAGAAACAAAAATATTTATGAAATAAAGAAAAAGCATGATATGGTGCCGTTGTAGGACGTTTATTGACAGAAGTGCACAATATATTTATTGACAGATTTGCAAAGATAATAACAATACAAATTCTTCTCTCTTCTTTGGTGTTATTGTAGGAAAGGTATAAAACTAAAAATGAAGAGAATTCAATAAATGGAACTTGCTTATTTGAAGCGATTTTGTATATGTAATTTACGTTTGTTTTTTAATTTCAGTATAAGAAAGTTACTGTATATCATTAATTTATTATAATTTTATTACATATTGTGTGGCAATTTTTTTAGGAGACCTTAAAAAAAAATAGTTACATTTAGCATACGGACGATTGCGCACCGTTCATTGACTATATTAGTATTTCTTAAATTTGTAAGTTAATTTCAAACAAATGTTTGTGTGAAAATAAAACTTAAACATGTTTTTCTGTGTAGGTTCCTACGAAAAAATATTTTCTACTTGTATACTTTAGATGTATGTTTAAAATTTAATTGTCGTATAATTTATGTGCTTAATGGTTCAAATAACCATTTTATGTATTTATTTATTTGTTACATTTAGTAGTCAGCTATAAAATTTAATCATATTATACTCATCCCATACACATGCTCATGAAACCATACCCGGTTGGCCATGTCTTTCAGACATCTTTTTCAGCGTAAAAAGGAAGTTTTATTTTGCCGTCATAAAATAAAACTCTTTTGAGGAGTTTTATTTTTCACGTCAAAGTAAAATTAATTTTATATAAATTGACATTATCCGTACTTATCTATATTGGCAAAAACTGTACAGTGTATTTCTGCAACACAAGAAGTGTATTTTCTGCACTTAAATTGATACTGAGCAACCTGCGTTAAAACTTTGTTGTGGAAAATTTAAAAAGAAATTATATTCTATAAATTAATTAAATAAATTACTACACACATTTGCTCAATTCACAACCTGTTGTAAGTGTTGTATATCGTAAAAATGTTGTTGGTAATTTCCACAGAAACATGTTTCTGAACAAATTACCAACAACATTTATATGATCTACAACAAATACAAAAGATTGTGAATTGGCCAATTATATTAGATATACTCAATAAAAACAAAAAAAAAATAGTAAAAAAAATAAACAAAAGGAGTTTTATTTTAGACGGAAAAATGTACTCATAAAATTAGTTTTATTTTCGGGCAGGAAAAGTAAAACTCATATAATGAGTTTTATTTTATGATGACAAAATAAAACTCTTTTTGAGAGTTTTATCTGATCTTTTATTTTTCCGTTGAAAAATAAGTCTTAACTGTAGAGATGAGATCGTTCTTTTAAGATTCCCATAAAAAGTGCTTGGCAATACGAATCTATTGGTATATGACAGTATTGGTCTCCGATGACTCCAACATAGAGAGTTTTTGAGTTTAAATTTTTGGATAACTGTTTTACTGTCCCTGATCAAAATGCTTCAAACTGGCGACAGTCTAAGCGACAATGTCAACAAGAAGTTTATTTGCTGGTATACGAAGAGTAGTATTTCTTGTTGTACGTTGCAACTTGCAAGACTAGCTTGCGGACAATATCTACCAACTAGTTGGCATGACCAATTGCGAAGTTTTTCTTTTACCCATTCTTTGAGTAAGTTTCTGTTAGATTGTCTTAAAAGAAACTGTAATCGACAAATATCATGCATGACAAATGTTGAAAGTTCCTTAAGTAGTCGTTGATGAAAATGTCCTCTACGACGAGTTGGCCAACCGGGATGGCTTTGTTGATACACACAAGCACGCACACTTAAAAAATGGCGACATATAAATCACAACAAATATCAAATATGGAGGCATGCAATAGCTTCCCAACCCAAAACTTATATGAGTTACAAAAAAAAACTATACAGGGGGCAACAACAACGTTGTTTGATATTCCACTTGTGTGATTTATTTCATTTTCTTTTTTTCTTTTTTTTTTGTGTGAAAGAAACTCTCACTAAAAATTTAGGGATTAATTTAATATTTAAATAGTTAAATAACTTTAAAGATCTTAAATAAAGTATACATTTATTTGTACATTAGGCATACAACCAAAATTTGAAGGTAGTACTACCAGGTGGCCAGTGATGTTTATATTAGGCACTGAGTTCCAAAACTCATTCAATTACATTTGAAATCTATGCATTGAAACAATATTGCTTTTCACTAGACAATATCAGGAAAGAAATTTGGAGCTCACACCAACTGTCATATTAGAGCAGCGCGGTATTATCTGCTAATAGTCATTGCCATCATGATTTTTGTTTTAAATGCAAGTAACGAGTTTTGAAATTCAGCGCTTCATATGAAGAAAACAGTTTATTTGAATCGATTTGGAAAAAAACTCCTTCGTAAACCGTTTTTTCTAAAATCTTCAAGGTAAAATTGTATTTATTTTCTAAAAAATTTTGTTATGGAATTTTATGTTTTAAATAACGATATATAAAATATTAGCATTATCTTTAAATTTTGTGTGTTTTATTTTAAAGATAGGATGCTAAGTTAGACTAAGAAACTGTCGTGGTAGGTGCGGGGGAAGGGATACTCCCCATGCAAAGTATGTAATTAATAACTATCTACTTCCCGGAAAGCTAAATAAGTAAAAATCTTCAAGTTTGCCGTGATTTAATTTGAAGACAATATACGATGTTAGATAAAAAAAAACGACGGGGAAGGTGCGGGTTACTACCCATACAAAGTAATTAATTAATATTTATTGAAAATCTAAAACAACTTTCAGTTGCTCAAGTGCATAAGTTGAACCAAGATTGTAAACTTGTGTAATTAATTAAGAAAAACTGAACATACAAAACTACGCAACTGTAAAATTTGTAAAATGTTACGAATGATTGAAACCATGTCAAATCGTCAAAAAAAAATATATTTATATATATTTGACACACTAACACCACAAATTATACCCATAAAAATGCTGAAACTATATAGTTTTTAGACCTCTGACCCTCACATTTCTAAAAAATTCCATAATAAAAATTTTAAAATTGCAAGAGTCCTCGTCCAAACAAGTTAGCTTTTGTTGAAGCAACTTTTTTTTTGTGTGAGAGTGATGAAGTAGAGATGTATAACATTTGTATTCATCTCTCGCTCTTTCTCACTAGAAAATGGAAGTTGCTGCAACAAAAGTTGACTCATATGGAACGGCTCTAAGCTAGCCATAAAACCCCTTGATAACTTCTAAACTAAAAATGTTTTATTTCATTTTATTTTGCAGGTCTGCATTTCGATTTTTTCCACGAAAAGTTCAAAGGTTATATGTGGAGGTCTCGAGCTCAACGACCTATTTCTCAAAAAACAATTCTTAAAAATGAAACTCTTTTCTATGCAGTTGGAAAGTTTCTGGTGATGGCACTTCTAGTCGCGGAGTTATAGAGCAAAAGATGGCCCAAAGCTTGGTCTGATGAAGTTTATGAAATACAATTACAATGCTTTCCAATTTGGTATTTTTCATTTTTGCCATTGTAATGGTACATTCGAGTTTTTCGATTTTTTCAATGTTTTCGATGTTTTTAGAGTGCCATCTAGAGTGGCTGATTCGATTAAAATATATTACATCTTGTTTGAAAGGCTGCTAAATTACGCTTCGAAAAGAATTAGTAAGCTTCAATATTTATTCCTTTTGTTAATGAACTCAATTCAATAGAACCAATCATTTGTACTTGCTTTTGGCCTATAAATCACATAAAATTGATTTGAATTGAATCGTTGATTTCAAAAACCAGTCCAGCGAACAATTTTTGATTTTGAGTAAATCAAAGAAAAGCAGTCAAGGATTTATCTATCGGCTTTGCTTCATCATCACATGGGGACAGTAATTAATTTTTTTTTTTTTCATTAAACGATGTATTTGCGTTTACAGAAAAGTAATCGCCCTATAACTCAATTTTGGATTTTTTGCAGCTTGTCTGGTTTTTGAAATAAACGATTCAATTGCTAATGGTCCACCCAATATAAAGAATGTGCGTATAATTTGACAATTGCATTTTAAGCCATTTAGTGCCAATGGCCTGTTAAATACTTGTTCTAACTTTTGTTGTAAACTAACGAAAAAAGAGATTTAGCTTTAAATACAAATCATTTTAAAACAAGAAAAAAATGGTTACTTTCGATTAATCTTTCTTTACCTTTTTAATGGACTTTAATTTGCATACAGTTAGCCTGAGCAAGTCATGATTTATAGGGGTGCTCACTACCATTGCTGGGTTGGTATAAGCACTGAAGGACAACAAATCTACATATTTTACATCACTACTATAACGGATTTTTTTTTTTAATTTTATGCAAACAAATGATCTCCCATAAACAGAAAATCATTTTTCATTTCCATTTCTGTGTTGGTAAGAATTTTTAAAACAAACATTGTTTTTTAATGGCGGTACTTACCCTGAGCAAATTGTATAAATTTACACACCAATTCACCAAAGATGAAATGCCGCAAATACGTTCCGACCAAAGTGATTGGCATGCACAGAACACCCAACAACATGTCAGAAATTGCTAAATTGGCTAAAAACACATTCGTTATTGTTCGCATGCGGCGATTCTGGAAGAGTGTTGAGGCAACCAATAAATTTCCGATAATGGCAAATATCAGTATGATGCTGTAGCAAGGTATTAACCATATGGGTATTTCCGTACTAGGTCGGGGCTTATCACCACCAACTTTGGTACGATTCGAAAATGTATAATTTGTGACATATTGCACAGAGGAAGAGTTATCGACGTATTGGTTGAAGAACGATGATGTTGATGAGTTTTCTGCATCAAGTAAGTCCCAAGATGAATATTCTAATGTAACGGTATGTTGTTTAAGTCCCACAATAACCGACTCATTGACCGTTAAAGCCAACGATATGATGTGATTGGATGAATTTTGCACCGAGAAAAATTGTAATAAATGACTTAATTCTTTGGATGTTGTGGTCATATCGTAAGCATTTGAATTTTAATTTATAATTTTTATTTAGTTAGAAACCATTTTCACTTAGCCATTTTTGGATCAATATAACTTTTTTTTTTAATTTCATGGTTTTGTAATCACATTAAAACTTTTTTATTTTTTATAATTTTTTAGATGTTATTAAACCATTTCTTATTTTCCAGTTGCGTGATTTTTATCTTTCTACCGCTCAACGCGTGATAACAACATGATGTAGTACTTTAAACTGCCTCCGAACTGTAAATGTACAAGTTGTGTAACAACAAATAAAGTGTTTGCAACATTTTATATCCTTAAAGGGCATGCGTCATTTTTCGGAATTTTGATATGAATGAATTTTGTTTTCACCACTAATGTTTCCTGAAATTGAATGAAAAAATATTTTGTTTTCTTTCAGTACACATGTAGCAACTTGTCCATGTATACTTAAACAAGTTTATATACATATTACTCTTGCAACATTGTTTCTTAGATACATCTTAAGAATGGAGCCCTGCACAAGCACACTTAAGCACGTTTTTAAGTCATTTGTTTTCTTTTTCAAATGCTTTCGCAAGCACTAATGGTGCGGCAAAGAAATACAGGAAAACGCTATGCGAAAATCAACTACTGAAATTCTTTAATACATAAAAGGTTTCTACAAGCTTAAAGCGTAGTATTTACGGTCAGAATACATTACAGTAGTGTTAGTGAAATTTTGCTTAATGCGTCACACCGACGATGCTTGAAACAAAACCTAATTTTTTTGATTTTTCGTTTGCATGAAGCTCATATTTGAACGTGTATTCATGCATGTTTCAAGAAAGACAATAACAAGGTAAAGTCATATAGTAGTGTTTTATACTTAGAGCATTCAAACTCTGTACGTAAAAAAATTTTTACATGCAGTTTGACATTTCTTTGATTATAAGATGATTTTTTTTTAATATCATAAATTCATTACCCAGTGCTATGCTTATACGTACACATGTACACGATGCTTGTTTCATGCATTTTGATCGTGAATACTGCGCTTTAAAAATGTGTTTTTTTACTGTAGTGAGACTATTTAAAAAGAAAACTATGGATTGACATATGATTAAACATATTTGTGCAGGGCTCTACTTGAAAATATATAATAGTGATGCGTTGCCCCTACCATGTCGAACTATCGTGTATGAAAAATTAGTTTTTTATATTCGTTACCTTTGGCCTACATTAGGTAGAACACGCCCCATAGCAAAATGTTAAATTTCTCATATAGGCTTGAAAACTCAACAAGAAAGATCACTTCACTTGATAGACGAACGAGGTCACAACTCCGGAAAAAATGGTAGATTTCTAGCTCGATAGATCTTGTGATGACTACTCGTATTCGATGCGGATCATGCATAAACGTGAGAAACTGAAACGAAAGAGGAATCGGGGTAGAGTAAAACTCGTAAAATCCAGTTTTATGGGATATTTCATTACTAATGATGAATAGGTACAATATTAACCCTCAAACACGTTTTAACCTTTGAATGATTTCTTCCGTTCCAGTTGAGTCTGATGATTTAATGTCTTTGACTTATAATTGTGTGACAAATATTTTTGTAAGGCTGCTACATCGCCATTTAAGAGTAGTTTTTTCCGTTTTTAAAAAAGGGTTCAAATAGGCCCATACAACGAAGGTTAAAATATTTCACAAAACTATTTCTCGTGGTTTAAAAGTGCTGACCACACCTTTTACCTTAACCATAAGGATTACAAGATTTCCTATGTCAATTCACTACAACAAAGTGCGATAGGAGAGATTTTTAACTCTCCCTAAAATGAATCCCATATTTAAACTTTCAAAGCGGCGATACACATAGATATATCTCTTCTATGTGCCCTCTACCGGAATCAAACGTTAGAACATAGTAAATTTTTTTATTTTTATTTATTTGTTTTTTTTTTTTTTTTGGTCGGTCCTACATTTGACCCGTCTAGGGGCATCATAGGACGGGCAGAGACCAAATTTAAGAATTTCATTAAACTGTAATAGTTTTAAGGGAGCCCCCTAAGGGTTGGAGATAAGGCAGAAGTATGTAGGAATAAAACGATACCTCTAAGCTATCGATACCTTTACTTGGTACCGCATCGCTCCAAAAGTATCGATACCTACTCGGTATCGAATAAATGCATCGATACTTACTAATATCGGTCAAGTTCTTCCTATGACTATAAGTAGTGGGAACCGAAGAAAATACATATGTATGTATGTATGTGTGTATGTATGTATGTATGTACGTTTAGTATTTTGTATTCAACGGTTAGTGCTATCATACTTTTTAAACATTTGCACGTAATTATTATTCGAATTGAAATAGGCTTAAGTCGGGAGTTATTATTATTCGGCTTAAGTTTAATAATTGAATTAATGTAAATTCAAATTATTTCTTAAGATACTCATATTTCTATAAGATACTCATATTTTATTTCGTCATAAGATTTGGTTAAATAGCTGATGTTTCATTATTACTAGTATCCACGATCAAACGTGGTAAAAGTGAACAAAGGACGCTGATGATGGCAGTGTAGCAGCTGTCGAAATTAGTAGTACTAATCCATTCTGCTAGTCTGATTAGATAATTTAAATTTACATTAATTCAATTATTGAACTTAAGCAGAATAATAATAATAACTTCCGACTTAATACTTTTTAAACTTTTAATTACCGAATGAAATCCTTAATTTTTGTAAATAATTAAAAACACAAATTTAAGATATATGTACGTAGTTTACTTAAATTGGCCCGTGCATTAACAATATTACTGAATATTTTATTGTTCCTATTATTGCCTTTTTAATCTACACTATGCAAGAAGTGTCACAATATTTTCAAATAAAATACGGCGCAATTTGTGTGCCTAATTACACATATTGTGTGTAACCCAGTAGCATGTTTTTAAATTTCTAATCGAATTCGAGTATTTTTCGACTCATCGGCGCGATTAAAAAATTAGAATATATGCTCTGTTTCTGATCATAAATTATACTTTTGTCGGGAGAAAATTGTACCCTATCCGCAAATCTTCTGGAAGAGACATTTATGACTTGTTTTTTCATCAGTTGCGAGTTTTCTTCGGCTCATATTTAATCCTTATTGTTATCATTTTCGAGTCATCTTCGAATCATATTTAAATCATATTTGTAATCATTGCGAGTAAAAATTTATCCATATTTTACGTCATTTTGAATATTTATTATTTGGTAATTTAAAGGAGCAAACCATTCTCCTTTCCGTTTGCAGTCCCATATACCAACCACTCAGCTAAAGCACTGTATACAACAACCATTCAGTATTTTATGAAATTATTGATAATTTTTGAGTCTTTTATGACTAATTATCATATACATATCTGGAGAACTAGATTATTGAGAGTATTGCCATTTTGCATCCAGTTTGCTTAACCAAACGGAAATGGATAGCAGCAAAGGGAAGGGTACCTCTCATACAAATCAATTATTTATTATCTCATATCTGGAAATTTATATCAGTGACAGTCTTTATAATTTCTGTAAGATAGTTGGAAGCTAGTCTACGTAGTCACAATAAAAATTGTGTTTTATTTAGTTGTTTTCCTCTAATATAGAATTTAAAAAAGTGTATTTACGTGATTTTGTCTTTCACTTAACGATATGTTACTGTTAAATGTGAAGTAATTTTGCTCCAACATCGCTTTAAGAGTTCCAAAATAGAAATGAAAAATCGCCCAAAATTTCAAAATCAAAAATCGCCAAAAAAAAAAATGAAAAATCACCCAACATTTCAAAATGAAAAATCACCCAAAAAAAAAAGGAAAAATCGGCCAAAAAAAATGAAATATCGCCCAAAATTAAAAAACATCAAAAAAAATTTTTTTTTATTATAATAATTTAATTTTTATATTGAAAAAAAAAGAAAACTTACAGAAAAGCATAAATAGTCTTCGTTTCTTACTGAATTGCAATAAAAGTATGAATAAAAGGCAATATTTTTCATCGGCCAAAAATTATAGTATGGCTCTCCAAGTGTAATTTAGATAATTATCATAGATACAACAAAAATTTATAAACATATAATACAGTACTGATCATTTATCGAAGGCCGGAAATTTAAGACGTCAATGAAACCGCAGCTCAAAATATTACATATCACATAGAGTCCTTCCGTCCGCCAAAAGCGCGTTTCAAATTAAATATTCCAAAGGCAGGTAATCTAAAAAATTGTCGTAAGCGAATCCGAGATTTGATATACTATGGAGTTTAAAATCCTTCCGCCCGGCCGAAGGCCGGCTACACGGAAAGTCGTCGAAGAACGTACCAAATTAAGTATTCCGAAGACTACTAATATTGAAAATTGTCGTAAGCGAAGAAAAGGCTTGATTCCACCTGCACGAAGGATTTTAAACTCTATGGTATGCCAAATATCCGCTTCGTTTTTGAAAATTTTTTATATTAGTGAACCTTGGAATGTTTAACTTGAGAAACACTTTCGACGATTTTACGTATAGCCGGCCTTCGGCCGGTCGGAAGGGTTTTCACCTCTATGGTATGTTAAATATCGGCTTCGCTTACGACAATTTTCAATATTAACAGCCTTCGGAATGCTTAATTTGGTAAGTGCTTTCAACAACTTACCGTGTTGCCGGCCTTTGTCCGGGTGGAAGAATTTTAAGCTCTATGGTATGTCAAATATCTGCTTCGCTTACGACAATTTTTTAAACCACTTATTGCTATAGAAGCCAAATAATGGTAGAGATGGAACACATTGGAGAAACTTTCAATTATTTAATATAATATAATATTTTAGATTCTATATTCCATTTTGATGATTACCAGAATTTTTGGGTGTAAAATATGCACAGTGGCATAAGAATCGGTTTAGTGGAAGTATTTGAAAAATAATATATATTTTATATGGGCGTGGCACTGCCCACTTTTTTCATAATATAGTATTGTAACGGGTACTTAATATATGTGCAAAGTTTCATAATAATCGGTTAAATAGAACTACTAGTCGAAAAAGACGCTGCCCACTTATCAGGGGGGTCAATCTGAAAGTACACCCTTTTAAATTAAGAAAATAATCCGAAATCAGCTTATAAATGGCGGAGTTCTGAGGGAATACACATAAAACAGAAAAATATCGAACGGCCAATCAAAAATTGTGCTACAATGAAATGGAAATTTTAGGAGTTTGCCGCTGGTATCTAACTACAGACTTATAACACACCCTTTGACGAACACTTTCACATTTTTACTTTCATGCAAGTTCGTGCACAAACACAAATTTTTGTTATAGGGAAGTATGTAGGCTACAAGGTGTGTTAAAAGTTAGGTAGCTATTTTTAACATGGTGGGCGCTATATGTTGTTATATAAGACCAATTATACCGATAATACTCTTTAGGCGTCGGAAAGCTAATATCTTCCAAACTAATAGTCTGATCCACAAAAAACGGTTGCCTGGAAAGGCTGTAGGCTATAAGGTATGTAAATAAATTAACTATTTTTAACACAGGGGGCGCTATATGTTGCTAATAACGATGAATTTTAAAAAATCAAAATGCATTAAAAAAATCAAAGTGCATTCAAATTTCAAAATTCATTAGAAATGTATCTTAAAATAGAAAACGACTAGTTCATTGGTATTTTAATTTAATAACAAATGGTTTCGGAAGCAAATTACAATGGCATGATATAGAAGTAAAAACAAGTAGAAATTTTTGAAAAAGGTATATATTTAGAAAAACTGATATAAAAGTCGCATAAGCAAGTCTCCGCAGCTAATTTTTGGAACAATATTACTCTATAATATTTATATTAATATTGCAAAAAAATTTTAAGTACTCTCTGTTGGAATTATTACTTTATATAAAAATACTTTTCTATATTAAACCTAATAGGGTTTTGAATTTATACTTAATTAATCATAGTATGTTTTCTGTAAAATTAATATTTTTCTGTCATTCATTAATAAAACTTTAAGTCGTTTAGACATAATACGTGTGCTTGTCTATTTTTCCATATTAATATATTTTACACTCTCGGGTATATATTTTTTTTTTTTTTGTATCTGTACAAAGATTTAGAAAAGTTAAAAAAAGATTCAGTATTTACACTTATAAGTCTTAACTGAAATACCAAATATATAAAGTAAGGCCATTTAAAATAGCTTTATCAAAAAAATTTACCTTGTTTAAAGACGTCCATCAATAGCGATTCAAAGTGCCAACAAATTTGATAAAAAAAAAATCAATAAAAAATTACAACACAATTTTTCCTCAATTTTTCAAAAACCATATTTTCCGAACCGAGGTAACATAGTGTAAATAAATTTGATTTTTAAATAAACTGATTTGTCCGCTTTAATACTGCGTTTAATTTTTTTTTCAAATTCGATAATCTGTTTTATTTTTATTTTCCCCTCGGTGCGCAGGATGTTCATTGTCTGTGTTACTGGAACTGATGGATATAAATTTTTTCTATTAAATGAAATTAGTTTAGTATTTTCTTTAATTTCTACTATCTCTAATTATCAATTAGTTCTGTGGTGTTGGCTATTGTGTGATTGTTTTTTAAGTCCAGGATGTCTTTTATTGTTGTTTTTATGTATTTCTATAGTTTGTAGTTCGGAGCAGATTGTGCCATCATAGGTGATATACCTTATTTTATTACTTTGGTTGCTTTCGTGATTATTTCTCTAATTTTTGCCTGGCATTAGTCCATGAAATCTTTCCTTATTTTTTTGCCTTTAGTGTCCTCTGTTAACTGTTTAATTTTTGTAATAAACCAATCTTACTTTACCGTTTATCGTGGATGGCTTCTAAGTTGTACTTTTAAGAGGTAATTGAAAATAAGTGTTAAAACATTTGGTAGGAACTAAGTTCCCAAAGTGTGTGTTAGAACCTTATGTAAGTCTCCAAACACAAAATTGAGCTAGGCCCAAAAAAATTTAACTAAAATTGAAGGAAGTGCCCAAAAATCGTTGTTGTTGCCCTCTTTGGGTACCAACGTTCATATATTTATCTTTTAATCAGTAAAACTTCAATTTTTCTAGTTTCTCTTTGATTTATTAAAAAAATTTTATTAATTGCAAATAACTTTTGTTTATTTCACAATTAAACTTGAAAAAATTTATTAATGACGGAAGTGAAAGTATATAAATAAATGCACAAAAAACCACAATGAAAAATATATTTTAACTTAAACACAATTTATGTATACATACATATAAAATAAACCGTCACCACTAAATTACAAGTTTAAAATTTTACATATGTATTTTCATATGTCTGAGTCAGTACAGATTTGGGTAAAAAAAACATTATTTTTACAAGGTACACAAGGACACATTTATATTTTTTTATTATTGTTATTTTTCTCTAAATATTTTATACAATAAAATAATTATGTAGATTGAGTAGAATACATTGATATATTTATGTGTATATGTATTAGAATAAAAAGGAATTTTGTTAACAGTCTCTTAAGGATATTGATTTTCTATGTTTTGCTATAAAATTCAACGATTGCAAATGTTGTTTAACGGTTTGATTTTTAATAAATATTTAATATTTCTATTCTGTGTTTTGTTAAATAGGAAAATTCAATTTACATGCAGGCATTTCACAGAATAACATTGCGATCAAAATTGGTTTCAATTCCATAAGTTGAAATTTTGACCACGCTGTTGAAACACACGCTGGGCTACAAAGTATCAGAGTTGACTACCTCGGGCATGAAAAACCTTCACGGCCTCATAACTTTTACAAATACTATCTGATCTAATAAGTTTAAGCTTGGTATAAATTTTATAAATAGATAAAGAAAATATTTTTGATTTTATTAGAATTTCTTTAATAGTTTTAAAGATACATAGCTTTGAATTTTAGATTTTGGATTTTTGGCCTCGACATTGTTCTCTATTTCGTCAATATATCCAGTAATCAAGTTAAAAATCAAGTTTTTGAAATGAGAGTGAAAAATTGCTAAATTTTGACTAAAAAAAACAACTTAATTGTTCGACGTTTTTCTCAAAAAATTTTCAAAACTAAAATTTTTTTTATTTTCAATATGTCAAAAGAATAGACTGACTTACTTCAAAAAAGACTACAGTTGAAATTTTAAATTGATTAAAGCATGTACGCTACATCCAGCACTGGAAGAAAATGCTGAACTTTTTTCTACGAAATTCTAAACTAGGCGCTTAAGAAAAAAACACCCATCGAGTTTTTAAAATTTCTCTGCAAATTATATTAGATATATTTAATATAATTAATATCGCTGTTACTTGCTAGCCGCACGCTGAAAAATGTGGCCAGGAGAGCAGATTTTCCAAAAATAGGAAAAATTTCAGAAGCATTTTATTTACCTGAATGCAAACTGCACTAAGCTTCACTTTTTAAATTTTATTCCTTTACTATTTATTAAAAAACATACCAATCCTCTTACACAGAAAAAAATTTTGTAAATACAATTAATTTTTTTGTTATATCAATTAAATAATTAATTGATTTTAAACCTACAACGATTTTTGTAAATACAATTATGAAATTGTAAGTTAAAGGAAAATCAGAAAAAAAATTTTTTTATATTTTTGTTGATTTAAAATTTATTTCGATTAGGATTATTGTTATATCAACAATGTGAATTGTTGATTTTCCGAAAAAATTTTAACTATCATAATTGTTGTATTAACAATATTTTTTTATACAATCGCAATCGTCGAAGCGACTTTTTGCTTGTCTGCGAAAAACACTAAATGTCTTTGGAAGGAATCGAACCAGCGACCTCTGGACTAATAGACTAACGTTTTTACCTCTCAGCTACAGAGCAATTCGTTAGTAAATACACAAATAACAAATGCACACAAAACGTGATTTCCCAGCGGTAAATAGAAGGAGTGAAGAGGCCTTCTATAAGGCCTTATTTAGCAGTCTGTAGTACTTCCACTCCCATTACATACTCCTTTCTTTTTTACACGCGATGTCATTGCGGACCAAGGCCTTCCTCGACCAGGCCTGCTGAGTAATGCGTCTGGTAAGGTCTGTTAAAAATGAAATGGAGGTACATTTTTTAATCTGGCTATTTTTATAGCGGCTTCTATATTTTTGATTAACGTGATGTTTGATTTATTGCGAACTCCTTTTCATCCAAGGTAATTTTTTAAACATATGAGGGAGGCTAAATTTCATGTATTTCTTTGGAACGAATTGAACATGATATAGTAGTAGCTACAACATAAACGGCATAATAGCAGCATGTATGATGCCTCTTGTACGTAAATTTCAGTATTATTTACAAATTATTTGCGAAAAAAGAATACGAGAATGTCTGTTATTTCTAAAGAACATTTTTCATTGAACAAAACGAAAAATCTAAAAATAGAATACTCCTTCCAAAAGAACCCAGTGTAGAGGCCTTCTAAAAGGCCTGCCTGAGAAGGCAGAAAAAAATTACTTTTGGATCTTAAATTCAGGTCTTGGAAGGCCTGTAAAAAGGTCTGTTTAGTGAATGCCTCGTACGTTTTACCGCTGGGTTGCTTTGTTTCATCTACGTGTGTGCATTCATTTGTTATATCAACAATGATAATTGTTCATTTTTTTAACAATACATAACAAAAAATTTGGTTAGTTCAGTTTGTTGAAAAAAATGTCTGTGTTTGTCGTATCAAGAACTGAATTTGTTAGATGAACAAAATATATGTTTGAATTTATATTACATATTGACAATTGAAATTAGTAGTTGCAGTTTGATCATATTTTTTTCTGTGTATGTTTAAAAATTTTTAGCGATGGTACCATTATATTACTTATACGTAATACCCTTTTGCCGTGAATATATTGGATATCCGCATTTTCTTCACATGTTTTTTTTTATTAAAAATTCAAAAAAAATTCCCGTTTCATATATCGTTAAAAAGACTTAAATATTTTATATGTATATGCTATTGCCGGAGATATTGATGAAACAGAGAATAAAGTCGAGGCCAAAAAACAAAATTTTTTCATTCAATGCCAAATATCTTTGAAAACATTAAAGATATCTTAATACAATAAAATGTATTTTCTTTTTATATTTATAAACTTTACACCAGGTTTAAATTCATCGAAATCAGATAACATTTGTAAAAGTTATGAGGTCGGCAAAGTTTTTCATGCCCGAGGTAATCAAATTTGACACCCTAAAGCTCAACCTGTGTTTCAACAAGGTGGTCCAAATTTCTTTATTCTGAAAGCTTAGGTTTTCTCTCTGATTTTTAAATACATTATTTTGTAATCGGATCGCAAGTTTCAAACATACAGATTTATTGCCCTTTTTACTGTGTGGCGCCTGAAGGTAGGACAACTCTGTGTTTTTCTTGAATAACCGCTTAAACCAACTTACGTATATTATGAATTGTTATTGATAAATGGCTGAATTTTAAACGCTCTTTCAATAAGTGTAAAAAATTTCGGAATATCATGGACCAGTCTCGTTTTTTTATGCACAACAACCTAACTTCTATATCGATTAAATAAATTTTCGTGTGTGATGAGAAATCTAAATACACAAGCAGAGATACATTATTATTATCTGAACACATTTAAGAGTTTTTAAGTTTTACATAAGTGGCAAAACAAAACTTTGAAAAATTTCATAGCGTAGCCATAATTCTGAAAAAAAGTTAATTTTTGCTTTACTGAAAAAAATAGTTTTAACACATTATTCTCAAGTAAACCACAGAACTTTAACGCCGTAAAAACGAAATACAAAACTAACTGAACTGATGAAGATCAAACAAAAATGATCCCAATATAATTAGGGAAGTAAAACCAATCCGTTCGGAATGTGTGACATGCCTGATGTAAAGTAATTTTTCATTTGTAGATATTGATATATTTATTTCTTCTTATGTATTTATGTTTTTTTCCTGCTTAGACTAAATAGTTAAAAACGAAAATTTTCGACATGAAAACAAGGGTTTGAATTTTTCACAACTCCGCTTTAAATTAAAATCTACACATACATATCTTCTTTTCCTGTGTGCGCGTAAGATGGCGAAAAACTATTTCGATACATCTTATGGTTTCTATTTTATAGGCCTCTAAACTTGGGCACCTCAGCCATTTTTTAGAAAAGTTCGTCATATTGAAGACTGAAGAACTTTGGAACGCGACATCGGATATAAATAAAATGGATGTCATTCGAAAGGTTTCAATCTCCTCTCAACGCGTGGTGATTAAAAAGGACATAGAAGTGAGTCTTAAATGCCAAAGCATCCTTTATCCTTAAATATTCTGAAAATGGTATTTTAATTTTCTTTATTTTTTACAGAATCTAGCCAACTGACATGTCATTATTTTGTACAATTTTCCAGATGGGATGAAAAGAAACTCAACAGTTCTAGTTGTTTCTTTATGATAACTCGATAATTTCTATGAAAATTGTATAAGCAAAAAGAATAAAATCAACTATTTAAATACATTAGGATTTTTTTTTTGTAAAAAGTAATTTTGTAAATAGCACAACTTTGTAGCGCGTCATCAGATTTTAGTAATTTAAATATAATTTAAAAGGTTTAAGGCCGCTTTTTGCAAATCCAAGACAAGCACTTTACAAATAAAAACAAAACTTTGATCCTAAATATTCTGAAAAGTGTGTTTTTTGCAGCGCATATAGCAAACCTAATCTATCGCCATTGTGTAAAAAATACAAATCCAGATTTTAAGAAACACTACGGCTGTAGTAGTTTTTATTGGTATTGCTTACACAATTTCCATAGAAATGATCGAGTTATCATAATGAACCAACTTTAAGTTTTGAATCTGTTTTCATCCCATCCTGAAAGCTTTACACAAGAGAGACATGTCAATTGGATACATTCTGTAAAAAAATAGAGAAAATTAAAATACCATTTTCCAGGATATTTAAGGCATTTTAGAGACACTTGCAGCAGAAAGCTTTCGTAATTTTGATTAAGTGTTCGTTAAGAAGAGACTGAGTGAGACCTTTCGAATGACATCAAATTTTATGTGTATCCGATTTCTAAAGTTGTTCAATCTTCAATATGACAAACTTTTCTCAAAAATGGCCGAGGTGCGCAAGTTTTTGGCAACATTATGCGAGCGCAATGGTAAAATATATATGCCGAATTTCATTAAAATCGGAGAGTATAAAAATCCAGACCGTTTTGAAAAGTCTCGTTTTTTTCCTATTTGATTTTACTTTTGGTTTAAAACTAACCAATCTGTTTTGCATACCCTTTTCGTTTTTTAAAAAAATTTAGTACGAATGATGCCTCTGGTAAAGCTACAATTAGTAAAAAGTCTTAACTCACCATTTTGCTTATTTTGCGAAATATCGCGACTTTATAACGGAAAAATTCATTAAAAATTTACTAAACTGACTTTACAAACTTATGTATATATTCAAAAGTACTTATCCTAGATATTCCATTAAAATGTCATATTAAAGGCTATGAAATTCCCCTTAAAATGACATTTGTTTTAATTTTATTTTGCAATATTCAGAGGTCAAATTTTAGGGACCTTATGCTCGCGGGCGATTTTCTCCAAAAATAGTATTTTTAAAATTCTTAAAAAAATATTTGTTGATGATGAACTACTTTTCTTTATTTTCACCAAAGTTTTAATCAGGGATTCGAAATAGTCCATGAGTTATTAAGAGAAAACTGCAAGAGTGGACTGCTTGAATATTCAAATCAGATTACCAGAAAAACGGATCAGTACTACTGATTTCGACAGGTCGCTACACCGGTGAGTGTTGGATTATTAATCTTCACATGTGCTTAAAAATACTCCATGACGTTAATATTTGGAGATTAAGGTGGTGATTCACGCACTAGCGGATAGTTATAGAGGATCAACAAGCGGAAATTTAAAGCTTTATCCTTCGGCTCGTTGTCTTGGTAGAAGTAGAATGAAATTTCTAGTAAAGCCTTCTCAACAATTTTCACCAATTTTTCTTTTGGAATAGTTAATTATTTGTTGTGGTCCATAATATTAACAATTACAACTGGTTTTTTGGTCTTGTGGGAGACATGTAGTTCTAAACAAGAGTAGAGCCGCCACCATGCTTTACCGTTGGTCGTAGATTTTGTTCTTTGGCCCATCATTAACCATTCTCTAGGAACAACTTCAGCTATCTGAACGGATTATACTCAATTTTCTGCCTTCAATAAATAACGTTGAAACCAAAATAAAAAACCTTTGATTTTATAACTTTTTCAGAAATTTAATACTCGTGGTCCATTCACCTTATTTACAAGGGGACACTTTCCATGAAAACAATGATACGCAAGATTTTTCGTACATATTGAGTACAGCGGTGCATATTTACTTATTGTTCAAAGACTACTTTCAAACTTGGAGCACCTATTATCGGACAGTCTCTAGTTTTCCAACAGTACAGCGCTCATCTCACAAAGGAGACAATTAAGACCACCCTTTGTTTGGCTTATTTTCGAGAAATTTGGTTTCACAATATCTAAAGAACTGAACAATATTTTTGTATTACAAGGCTAACTATAGATTTTTGTCTTCTCGCGACTTCTCCGCTTTTTTCCTTTACTATGATGTTGTATTGCTAGACGAATGTCCTTGAGAATGCTTTAAAGGGCGAAGGGTCAAAAATTAATATATCGGTGTGTAACAAATCGATGAAATCAATGCTCTGAACAATGGTGGAGATTATAAAAATAAACGATTGCCGAAAAACTACTAATATTTTAAAAATAAGAAACAAAATCATAATAGTTTTAGCTCTAATTTCAGTTTAATGTAAAATGTAACGAGATGGACTAAATATTTAGTTCCTTTTTCATTGTATTCTTTAATAGACTATTAAAGCTTTAAGTTGTGGCCGATTTTTATGTAAGCATAGTTTTTTCCCGAAAAGGAAAACGCTATTAAATAAAATGTATGGAGCCACTGTACACAAGTTTGTGAAGTCAGTATAGTAAATTTTGGATGAGTTTTCCCATTTTAAAGTCGCGATATTTCGGGAACCATTTAAAATAGCAAGCCAAGATTTTGCACCAATAGTAAGTAGATTTGCCAAAAGCATCATTCATACTAAATTTTGTCAAGATTCGAAGGACAAAGGTTCAAAATTTTATTTCATTGGTGGGTTTTAAATATTTTCATTCATTTATTTAATTTTTAAAATAAATTCTTTGTTCTTTTTTTGCGATATTTTGATATGAAAAGCTGCCTTTATAATGAATCAATAGAGATTTTGCTATTAGATGTCTAAATTGAGCAAATCGTTTCATAATTTACAATTTCTCTCGTCGTTCCCTTTGTAAAGTAAGGACAGCAAATATTTTGGTTTAAGATTGTTAAAAAGTATCTTAACGAGATTCTGCTTTTCTTTTTAATTCGTTTAATTTTTTTTTTAATTAATAAAAGGATATACATTTTTTAGATTAATAAATTAATTATACATCTTAAAATGATTGTGACTTAGTTTAAAGGGATTTAGTTGCTTGAAGACATTTATAATAAAAATATTAAGATATCTTAATTAAAAAAATAATAATAATAATTTTAGCTTTTAATAAGTTTGTTTTGACTTAAACTACATACACAGGAAGTACATAGTAAATTTCTTTGGTTTTTGGCCTCTACTTGTGAATTTTTAGTAAATATAAATCTAATTTTCATGCAAAGAAGATTAAAAGTATTCAAATATTTAATATTTAAACTTATTTATTTTCAATAATCATTTGCAATTGCAACACCAAACTGCGAGCCAATTGTAAAATTGATTGGGCATTGTGTCTTTCTGCCATTTCTGCAAATAAACTCATATCATTTGAATATTTGTTGACACTCAATTATAATTGCCTACCATTAAAGAATTTTATAACATCTGTAAAATCCATACTGTTTGATAAAATTATATCCCGATAGGTTTCCAGTAAAGCCAATGCTAAAAATAAGACAAAATGGCTGGATGCTACATGCTTGGCGGCCCATATTACTTCCCACGTAGAGAAGACATCATCGTAAACAAGCTCCCGTTTAAAGTCCAACAAAAACCAACGATAGCAAAAATAGAAATGTGTATAATCACCATTTGAATCCATGAGATCGTACATTTCCGAGTCAAGGATCTGTATCAAGGATCTGCAATTGTATGAAAAAGATATAAAGTTTTCAAATTTATTTCTAATGCAATTTATGCTCCTCCTTACCTCATATTTGCAAAATGCATGTCCATAGCTCCACCATTAGGGAAATTTTCGATCATACGCTCCATTAATTTGCAAAAGCAACTGTAGGTCAACGATTCATCATCGAAAATAACTAAAAGTGGGGCCACTAAATCACACATGCCCTGCATATAACCAATATCCAAGTGCTCCCAAACATAACTACAAAGACAAGAGGCAAATTTATATAATTAGTACACTGAAAGGAAAACAGTTCATAATGAAAATGAAACCATTATGTTAACCTCCTTAAGTTAATGCAAAGAAAAATATCATTAATATCATGAAACATTGCATTGCATGGATGAAAAATTACATAAACAGTATGAAACTTTTTTCAGGAACATATTGTACATTTGGATATAATTGATTAATTAACTCTCTCACTTAATTGTGAATAAACGCAAAAGTTCTGGATCGATTTTAATGAAATATGACTTGTTTTGTTTGGAACATATCTAGCTATATATATGATCATAGAAAAATAACGGAATTGTTAATCTTATTTTTATGATTTTTTTTAACAAAAAAAATTTTTTATAAACTATAATATCCACTATGGTCATTACGGTATTGTTATTTGTTTCAGAGAAAAAATATTAAATGCAAAAAGTCCGAAATTCCCATGTATTTTTATATGGGAAATGTTACATGGTTTGGGCACGGTTTAGTTTGAAAATTTCGAGTTTTTTGAATTGGGTATTCATAAAAACTTAAACATTAGGGGGTGGCGCTAAAAAAAAATTAACTTCCACAACATTCTAAAATATCGTTGACGAACATTTTCTGAAACAACACGGAAAACCTTTTGTCAAATCCGTTTTCTAAGTTCGGTAAAATTTTTTTGCAATTTTAAAATTACGTAAATTTGATCAATACCAGTTTGTTGGGTCGAGAGATATTGCTGTTCGAAATTTTCTAGACTAGATATTTTTTTGGACTTGCTCCGGATGTCGTAAATTTGCTCAAAACCGGTTAAGTGGTTTGAAAATGTTCAAAAATTTTTAATTTCTTTTTTTTTCATTACAGCAATGGATAAATGCAGTATTTGTACCAGGCAAGCAAAGTTTTTATTTTATAGTCAACTTACGTCGATATAACATTTCGAAGTTTATCCAAATTTTCATTGGCAAAGTAGGCATAATTGCGATCACAGCGTTGTACATCCTTTTCAATGCGATGCAAGTTTAATCCGAATTGTTCCAATAATTCGCTCTGCAAAGAAAAAGAAAAAAGAAAATTAATAACTGCACTGAAAAATAACGTTTTACGAAAAAAAAAACTTTCATAGTTACTTTTTTCGTAGAATAATGTTATAATTTTACGAAAGTACCGAAAAACTTTCGTAAACATTTTCCTTGTTAAAAACTTTATTTGAAATAGAAAAATAAATTTAAATTATTTTTTATGAATTTACATATTTATGAGGTATGTATTTATACATGATAAACACAAATTTTTTGGTCTTAAGAAATAAGTAGAAAATGGCTCAGTCAGCAAAGTATTTGAATTGATATATGAAGAATGTGAGTTCGTACCACGGTTGAGCCAAACTTTTGTTTACTTTTATTTCTTTAATTATTTTCATACACTTGGTATATTTTACGAACGATTTTTGTGGTGCGAAATTACGAAATGTTTCGTAATATGTACGATCATTTTCGAGCATATGTTGTATGGATTTTTCAGTGTAGGGTTTGGGAGTTGGTCTTCTATGGAAACGAGATACAAGAATTTTCTATATTAATTAATAAATTTACCAACTGAAAATTGACGAAAGTTTCATTGTATTAAGCGGTCCATCCATTATACAATATTGTTGCATATCTTATTGTGCTCATTATTGCCGTTTAGACCTATACTTTGCACAATATTTCCAAAGAAAATAATGTCCAATTTTCTGACAGTGAAAAAGTGGACAGACATACACCTGAACAATATTGCCACCACATTATACAATTTTCTTGATTGTACAATAAAAATCAAAACGCTTTTGATTTTTGCCAATATATTGTGCCACCTTCGAATATGACAAACACATTGGCGATATTATTGTACAATACGAAAAATTCCACAATTATTTTGCGAGTGGGTGGGCCGCTTTACTACAACAAACACTCAATATCAAAAAGTATACTGAAAACAGTCGTACATATTTCGTAATTTCGCACTACGGGTACCCCCGTAGTAGAGTGGATAGTGTGCTAGACTATTAGCCGGGGGTCGCAGGTTCGATTCCTGTCAAGACCCTGGGTGTTTCTGCAGAAAAGCAGGAAAAAGCTTAAGCAGTGTGTGTGTGTTCGCTTAAAAATGTTTTTTCGTAAAATATATGTACGTAAATGAATAAAAAATAAAAATAAGAGAAAATGTTTGCCTCAACCGGCGTACGAAATCACAATCTTCATATTTCAAGGCAAATGCATATGTACTCTATTCACTGATCTATTTTCTACTTTTTTTAAGATCTAAAAATGGTTTGGATGTACTTTCACCTGAAAAATATGGAGCAATTTTTTGGAAGCGGACAACCCATAAATTTTTTTCCCGAAATGTCTTTATATTTGGCATAACTATAGTTCTAGTAGATATAAATGTGTATGCAAAAATTGTTTTTTGTATAACGTTTATTTGTCGAGTTATGGGGTGCGAAAATATTGCCCTTTTTGAAAAAAAAATTAATTATTGTTTCGAGCTAGAAAAAAATAAAGCGCAAATATGAAAATAAGGAAAAAATAGAATTTAAAAAAAATGTCATCATCAAAACCGGAAATAACCAATTGAAATTAAGGACCTGTCCCACGATGTCGACAAGCCGATGTCGTTCTCTTATTTATATTGAAAACAAAAACAAATTCAAATTTTTTATTATTGTATTCAATATAAATAAGAGAACGCCATCGACTTGTCGACATCGTGGGACAGACCCTAAAATTTTTCTAACTTTGACTCTTTTTGTATTTTTATTTTCTTACCAAAATTAGCCTTAGGGTATCTTGATTATTCTGTAAAATTTTGATAATGGGATCTCTATAAGTTTAAAAATTATGCTAATTTCTTTACATGCACCCTGTATAAGATATCGTGTAAACCTTAAGTTTAATGTGTTAGGTGTCCCAGCACTTTTATGTAAAACTTCGCGAGATATAATTTCATGAAACATTTTAACCCTCTAGCACTACGATGTATGGGTCTTTTTTGGCCCTTTCTTAAAAAGCGACTAAAACCTCCGAAACTGAAGCACTAGAGGGTTAAAATTATTTCTCGTAGAGTTTTACATAAAATTGCTGAAGCAACATACCTAATACATTAAACGTAAGGTTTACACAATATCTTTTACGGATTCTCTATAACAATGACCAAAATGTTGGGTTCATGTAAAGAAATGTGCATAACTTTTATACTTATAGAGATTACCAAACTTTCAATTTTGATGAAATTTGGTGAGATGTTGTCGTTCATCCTATAACGAATTTATGTTAAAGGAAAAAAATTAAAAATGTTTATAAATTGATTATTAGGCGAAGGTTCGTAACATTATATTCAGAAAGAATTGGGCATGATTAATATTCCAAGGAACAAGGGAAAAATTAACATCAACTTAATTTTTCAACATACACAGCAGAACAGAGTAGCGCCACTTTCATAATAATAATCAATTTAGATTTACAAAGCAAATACGTTCGAAATAAACATATTAATAAACAAATAGCTACTGGGTTGAGCTTTTCACATGTTTACAAACCAAAAAAGTTTGTCTTGAATAGAACAAAAATCAGAAAAATGAGAATCAAGAAAAATAAGCCGATGGCGACGCTGGGAAATTGCACTTTAATATCAGCTTGAGAGTGATTAAATTCTCGTATTCAATTTTCACGAAAAAGTTGCACTGACGATGGAAGTGTAGCGGCTTCCAAAAGTGGCGCTGCGATACTCTGTTCTGCTGTGTACGTTGAAAAATTAAGTTGATGTTAATTTTTCCCTTGTTCCTTGGAATCTTAATCATGGCCAATTCTTTCTGAATATAATGTTACGAACCTTAGCCTAATAATCAATTCAGATTCACAAAGCAAATACGTTCGAAATAATCATATTAATAAAAATGTTTTTTTCAAAATTTGTGACATATTCAAAATGTCATTATTTCGCCAAATTTACAGAATGTGTTGAGATTAGTTTTGAAATATCTCTAAAACTATTTTATATACAAGGATGTATTATATGCCATTTTAAAGAGGATATTTGGGGCAACAAAAAATACATAGAACAAAAATTTGTTTTGGAAAAATGTCTTATCTGCAAAGTTTTGAAAATTTCAAAACTGACTAAATCAAAAACCTATAATTTTTTCATCTGAATTTTTTTATATAATACCTCTAAACGTCCTTAATAAATCGTAAAAATTTAGAGGAGGTGTTTTTTTTTCTTTTTTGTGATATAATTTTTTTCTTTCGCAACCTTCAACAAATATAGTATCAAAAATAATTTAAATTTGTAATTTTGAGCAATATGCATTAAATTAAATTAGATTTAAAGTTTCTGAAGGGGAAAAAGTAATAACATTGTCATATTTGTGCATTTGTTTTTTCAGTGAAATTTTATGTTGGAAATTTTGTGTTAAAAAAGTACATTTTTTGTCATATCTCAAAAAAGAAACAAAACACCTCCTTAAAAATTTCAGGATTTTTTAAGGACGTTTAGAGATATTATAAAAAAAATTCAGCCAAAAGATTTATATAAGTTTTTGATTTAATCAGTTTTGAAAATTTCAAAACTTTGCAGATAAGTCATTTTTCCAAAAAAAAATGTATGCCCAAAACATTTTTTGTAGCTCCAAAATTTCTGCTTAAAATGGCATACAAACCAATCTTGTATATGAAATAGTTTTCGAGATATTTAAAAACTAAACTCAACACTTTCGGTAAATTTGGCGAAATAGTGAGATTTTGGATATGTCATAACTTCTGAAATAAACATTTTTAATTTATTCTCTTTGGCATAAGTTCGTTATAGGCTTAAAGAAAACATCTGAACGAATTTCATCAAAATCGAGAGGGGTCGTGTCTAACTATTAGTTGATTTGACATGGAATTACCCATATATACATATATATATTTTTTAAAGATCACACGAGTTTCTACAAGAATCACTTATTTTAATAATTTTGTTTTATATTTTTTAGTTCGAAACAATAATTTAAAAAGAAAATTTTATAACGGCAACACTTTCGCACCCCATAACTCGACAAATAAACATCTTTAAAAAAATTGTTTTGCTTACACATTAATACCTACTAGAGGGCTGCACGAATATACTCGAAAGTACTCGCATGTATGTTAGTGTGTGTTTTTTTGTATAAATGTGTGTATGCATATATGTATATTTGGTCGTGGCTATGTATGCACACACATATACATGTATATACTTAAGAACATATACATATCTATGCACACACGAAATTCATACGAGTACATTCTACGAATACATTTGAGTACACTATGCATCCCTCTAATACCTACTATAGTTATGGCAAATATCAAGGAATTTCGTTAAAAAAACTTGTGGGTTGTCTGTCTGCTTTAATAATAATTCCCCTATGTCAATTTACAAAAATTAATTAAATTATTTCTTTTTTATTTCAAATATTTTATTTAACAAAGAAACCCTTTTACGGAAAGATTTCGTTACTTTCGTAAAATTATTGACGAAAATAGTTTTTCGTAATATGTACGAAAGTTTTGTATATTCTACGAAAAAATAAATATGTATATACATTAAAAAAGTTTTGATTTGTTGTGGGCTAAGCATAGTTGAAATCTGCTGATGATTTCGTAAAGCGCCAATGAAATGCTTAACCCGCAATAAACAAAGAATTTTTTGAAAATAAAATTTACTCAAAAAGTAACTACGAAAATAATATGTTGAAAGCAGTTAACTTACACTGTAAACTCCACCATTTGAGCTGGCTGGTGATACACAGGCAGACTTAGGCTCCTGTAGAGCATCCAGGACCTTTTGATTAGGATGTTCCTCCACCGGCGACATACGCATATTGGATACTTTAGCGCAAATTTCCCAATTAACAATATCCACCGAAGCATTTGTAACAATGACTGCCTTTGGATAATAATTTTCTCTATCAAAAACTTCGGCCTCTACTTCCGCTGGAACTTGATCTGTTAAATTTTCTTGAAAATCATCAGCGCTCAAATACTCAGGACTAAGAATTGATTTTGTATCTACTTTTATTTCTGCATAGCCATTTCCAACGGTATCATAAGATGATGTTGAAGGCGTACTTTTATCACTTGCATTAACATTGGCTGAGCAGCTTTCATCCTCCTTAAGAGAAACTTCATCCATTATAAGATGAGATGTTATAGGAAATTTATCTTCATCCCGTTCTTCCTCAATATTTAAATCATCAGTATTGTCATCAACATTGCCTGAATCTGTACTAGTTTTCATGGCTCGCGGTATTGGTTTTACCATTAAATGACCAGTACTGCTAGTGGTTGCTACATCTAAGGCTTGTCCGTGCTCTTCCTCAAATTCCAAATCACCAGGATCGGATATATCGGAAATATCTTCGAATACTTCATTTTCCAAGTCGGCAGCCTCTAATTCAACATGACGTACAGTTTTCTCTTGGCCACTATTGCTGCCAGAGCTTAGTTTTGCCACTGCTCTGGCTGTTTTCTCTTTCTCTCTTTGTTGCACTATAGCATCAACAGCTAACCATTCGCTCATTGTCGTCTCGTAGTAGTGTTTGCATGTTTCATCCAATTTTTGGCGTTCATCCAAGGTGCTACCAAATGTATAGTGTCCCAAAAGATAAGGCCAGACTTCTTTTCTTAGCTCAGCGGCAACACCACCAAAATAAACCAAACGAAACACATCACTGGCATTGCCAGTTGTGCCATTCTTGTTCAATTCCTTCCATTTTTCAATCGTTAAACCATCCTCGTCGGCTTTCACTGAAAGTAATTATGTTGGCTTATAAAATTTTTTTCAATGTGAAATTTACTAAAACTAACTTTCTGGCGTTATGCGTCCATTAACCAGGCCTGATAGATGAGTTCGAACGGTTGATAAGTGTCTACAGTAGGCCAACCAACCATAAAATGCCCTCGAAATTATTTGTCTCTTCATAGTGGAACAGACCATTTCAATGCTGGCATTTTGATTAGTTTGTGGTAATGGAGACTCCAAGGGATATTGATCAATGGAAATGCTTTTACTGGAACACTCGCTGCTACCAGTTGTAGAGCAGCTACTCAATTGCGCACGCCGTGGTGCACTACGAACGAAATCTAAAATAGAATGTGCAGCCGCTAGAAAAAGAATATTAATAATTTCTTATCTTTAGTATTAGTTACATTTGCGTTTAATTTACCAAATTCTTCGTGTTTACTTTTACTAACAATGCGAAACACATAATCAATGGGTGTCTCATCAAAAGATTCCATAACTGAAGGTAAAATACGTCGGCGTACACTTTTTGGCCAAGGAAATATTTTTCCAATACCTCTTTGAGACCATAGAGGCGGATCCAATTGACCATGGGGCAAGAGACCGGTTTCCAAACAACTTAAAAACTGTTGCATGTGCCCGCCCTCAGGAAATATTATGGGAGGACGTTGCAAACCATCCTGACTTACTAGAATTACAGTGCCACCGCTATCTTCTCCTTTATTTTGATGACAGTGTACATAAACTATATCATCTACATTGATGTTCAAAGCATAAGCCCAATAGTGTTCTTTATCGACTTCTTCTTCCTCTTCTGGCTCCTGGTAGCCATTCATCAATTGATTAGGAGTCCATTTAATGGTCAATGTCTGTATGTATTGATGAAGACTTAAATATCCCAACATGGGCTCACTGCAATCTTTCTGTGGAATTGTAAAGAAAACTTTAGCTCTGAAGAAAACCGATTGAAATACTATTTTTATTTTTTTACTCACCGGCAACACCTGCACATTATTTTTTCCATACAACAAAGTAGCTCGAGAATTCTGATGTAAGGACTCCACATAATCTTTTGCCACTGTACAAGAAGCTATTGACTTAAACGTGCCAGTATTTGCTTCATCTGTGCTGGTGTTCAAACTTCTTTTGAAATTTATTATTGGTGCCCTTGAAGAGACCGAAGATGATCTTCTGCCCGAACTAATGCGATGTCTTTGTACTAATTCATCGGCATGTGGATCTGTCCAATAATGATCAGCTGTCTTAACTTTTGTGAATTCCAAGGCGCAAGGTCCCACCAATAGTGAACTTAAAATGCAGCCGTAGTCAGCATCAGCAACTAATGAGTCACGCTCGTAATACGTTGAAGCATTTTCCACAAGAAATTCTATGATTTTCACTAAACGTTTTTCATACAAAGCCAAGCGAATCCATAAATATCTGGAAAGAAAAAATAAAATTATTTCTTCTTCTTCTTCTTAATATATATATATATAAAAATCACGAGCTAATGAGTATGTTTACGCTAATGACCGATACCGCCCAATCACTTTCAATTAAATTTTGTGTGTGAGTACGGTTGTCTCCAGCTTAAGAGATACTTTTGGAACCAACAGATGGCGCTGTCGTCTAGATATATTTACATATTTTAAAGATAGATATTACTATTTTTAAGGTGATCTGCGACAGTACAACGTCCGCTCGGGCCAGTAAATAGCAAAAGAAAGCAAAACCAATTTCCAAACGAGCTATTTAGATGAAGCTGTATACTCCCTGCAGGATATGTCGATAGTAAAATTGTACTGATTCACTATTGACTTTGTCACCAGTACTACTGACTAATTGTACCACAGGCAATGTTCTGTGCTATAGACATTTAACATGTGCTTGTCATTGAGATTCCACTACTGACCTCGGAACTATTGACTTCTTATGGGACATTGGTACCAGAGATTCACTAGTGCATTTTAATGATTCTGGTCCACACATATGACTCTTTTTACTAGCTAAGGCAATTAAATTAGATTTTTTATGAAAACTTTTGGTTTGCCGTGCAGCCGCATATATTTTCAACACAACAAAATGAAACAATTCAAAATCATTTTCTAGCTGTCAAAAACTTCTCTTCTCATTAAAGGCAAAATAAAAAAAGTGTAGACGATTCGTTGACAATGTCACCAAAAAGTCACCAAACCTGTCGACAAAAGTGGTGACTTGGAGGGACTTGGCCCCTGGCTTTCTCCAGGGCTAATACGGTAAAGATCTAAAGTTGGACATAGTCATGGATTGCCTGCTCATGAAGATCATATTGGAAACGATAGGGTTGGCTGTTTAGAAAGAAGAAGAGCTTGATATATGTTAATGGGACCAGAACAGGATTGCCAGACTGTTTACAAGTTGTAAAAAAACAATGTTCTTTAAATGAATATATTGTGTGCAGTCTCTTGTTTTTCATATCTATTTGGAGTCTCTTGGGAATAGATGCGACTAATGTTTGATAGCGCCCACCTCAGAAGAGCTTATGTAGCTCCAAGGAACAGGATAATTGGCTCGGTACAATGAAATAACTGGCAATTGAAATCACACCCAACGGAAAAATGAAATAACACCCAATTTTTTCATACAAACTTCGAAGTTATTTTATAATGAAATAACTTCCAACATGTTGGAAGTTATTTAATTTTTTTCTGTTGGGACTTATTTCATAAAGAAATGAAATAAAACCCGAGGAAATATGACTTTGTGTCTGTTACTGGGAATTGTTTAACTTTGTTGGGACTTTTAAAATTAGAGAAATAGCCAAATCTGGAACTATTTCACTTTTTTGGGACTTATCTCATTTTATTTGAAGTTATTTCATATCTTTGGAAGTTATTTAATTTACAAAATTGTGATGTTTTTATAACTGTTCTTTATAGTGTACAAGGTGTTTTCCCAATGATGTACATATTATTGTACATCTAAAGCTATTCGGCATTTCCAGCCGTTGGTCGGACGCATCATTTTAGAAAAATTAAAAAACACACTTACTTCATCGAAGCTAATGATACACTCGAACAACTTGTACTCATTGTACTGGTAACAGAACTGCTACTTCCCTTCTTCATCATTGGCGGCCGATTAAAACTGTCACTGCTTGATGACGAACGTTTATTTGGATCATTTGCCTCTATGTCTTGCACCATTTTACTAATGTGTTCCGCATCTGAGCAAAGTTTGGCAATCTTGTGCAACAAAGCTGTGGTCGATGAAGTCTTGAACAAACCCAAAGCACGACGTCTCAAACCCTGACTCAAGCAAGCTTCTACGGCAGAGCACAATTGAGTAACCGTTGTACTTTCCTCGTGTACATATTTCTTAGTAACAGCCTCTTCCATCAATTGCTTAACTTCCTTTTTAACTGTAGATATTAAACGCTCCTTAAAATCGGTCTCTGTAAAATAAATTAATTGTTAATTTAAAAAATGTATTTATTAATATGAAAATTATTTCAACTTAAATACTTTTATTTTAAAAAGAAAGTTTTTTTGTAAAATTCATCTCCGGAGAATAAAAAAACTGATGAATTCATCACACAGACAGATAGACAAAAACACAGGCAGACGGACATACTCAGAATACGCTATGCTGTCATTAAAACTGATGGAGTACTAAAAGCTTTATTAACAACACTTGCCCATAAAAACCAAGGCAAATAAAAGCACAACAATAACAAAATATAAACTCAGCATAATTTTCATTTATAAGGCAATAACACAATAAATTACTTTTCACTTTCCACACTCACACCGCTTTCCAATTTATGAGAAGAAAAAATAAGAATGTCATAAAATTTACAATGGCATAATGGATTGCCGCAACGGCTCCTGCTGGGTCAAAATAAATATTTAGGCGGCTGGTTAAAAATTAGTTTGCGGTTTTTTTGTTAACGGTTTTTTTGTAAAACCACCAAAAATATTTTATTCTTTTAATTTGAAGAAGCCTGCTGTTAAGTTGCATCGGTCGCTGTATTTAGATGCATATGCTGAAGTGAGAGAAATTTTAGCGATTGCATTCTTAAGTTTAAAAGTGGTGAATTAAAAAAAAAACAATAATAAAAATTGGTATCAATATTTCTACAGACAACTTTTTATTCGTCCCCATCTAGCCGGGCTGTTATTCTTATATCGTAAAACTAAATCGAAACTATTTAGCAACTGTCAAGAAATCGACTATGAATAGAAATGAATTTTAAGTTGTACCTACATTTAAGTTGTATCTTAACTAGTTTTAAATTTAGAGGGTGACTTTATATATGCACCAATTTTTTTTTTTAGTTCTGTGACTTTAAAGATGTTTGACTAATGACAGCCGTGGTAAAAATGATCAGATATTGCTATACGGCGTTATAACTAAGACATATTTTAGTTCTTTCATGTACTGGAATAATGTAGGCATTTTCTACTTAAAAACTCTTCTTTATGATGATATCATTACTATCATATTTATAACAATAACAAATCTCATAAATATATTTTGTTAAGGAACTCTTAAGTTTACCCTCATATAACAGAATAAACAGTACAATATCAATATGTTTAAGTACAATGTGCTGTAAAATCATGTGCAACACTGTATAAAATTATTAAATAGACATACAATGTATTCATAAGTACGTCCATTTCCTGTCTCTCTCTATCTCTCTCTCTCTCTCCCTCCATCTCTTTCTTAACCATTTTAAGAAACCTAATAACTTTATAATAGGCCAGCAAACATACAGGTTTAAACTCAAGTTGTGTTTCCCCAGACAAGACGAATAGCTTCGCGGGCTGTGTTTGTTGTCTGTATGTCACATGTCCCCTCATCTTTATCGCCCTTCGGCACACTCCGCCTAGTCACCAAAACCGGCGCAACGACCCCCACCGAAAATAAAAATTGTAATTTAAAAACAAAAATTTCAATGACGTTAGTAATTTCAACCTGTGGATGAAAAACTAAGACAATTCGTCTGCAAAAAGCCTTTATCATCTGCAAGATACTTCGACGATACTTCTCAAAAATATAGAGGAGACACATTTACTTCGCAATGACACCAACCATAGCCAAGCCGCAAAGCTGATCCAGGGATTCCAAAAACTGGCACGAAAATCTACTCAAAATTCCAGAAGTTCTCCGTAGTTTTCCCTGGAAAACAACGGCAACATCAAAAATCGCAAAAATACCAAAGCGGCTACACAGATTTTTTTAGGAAGTTAACCAGTATTCGTTACACGTATTTATTACAGCATAGAAAGTATTGATATCCACAACATGCCATAGAGAACTTCGTTCCTAAAATTTATCTAGACGACATTTTAATGCAAATAGAACTATTTTGAGTTTAGTTCATCAATGATGGTACTACTGATTTGTATATTCATTTTTTGTTGGGTACCTTTTGATCGAAACATTTTCGAATTTCACACGTTTTACTTTGTGTTTGTTGGGAATATATGCCCTGCAAACATTTGCCATCGAAACTGTCACTTAAACGTAGCAGCAAGAAGTGCAAAACTACCATTATGATAATCCTTTCTTTTCATAGAAGTGTCACCGGTGGGGAAGTAACGAGCAACTACGGTTATACCTACCAGACGAAACTATTTAGTTGAAGTGTTCTTTACATTTTGTTTTTATTGCTTAACAAATTAGTGTGTCGCTTTTGTTACATTTTGCATAATCTTATAATTAACTTTTTAGTGACTTCTTCGAGGTTGTCGCTGATATTAACATTTGTCGATGGAAATTTAAAATTCGATACTAATATATTTGTTTTTGTAAAATTTGCCAAATAACATTTAGATGCGTTAAAGAAGCCACTTTTTAGAATATGTATCAGAAATTGCACTTCCAAATGTTGACAGGGTGCATACGTATAGATGTGAGCATTTAGGATGTATAGAAGAGCAATGAATAAATAATTGCGTATTAAATCAAAACGTGGAGATTGCACAAAAAATCAAGAAAAAAGGAAATACCATGCAACAAGCTCTATTCATGTTTTGTTGGCTTTTTGCACGTATTGGCTTATACAAATTACCCGGTTGGCCATTTCTTTCAGACATCTTGTAAGACCGATGCATGACAATGTTAAAGCGTCGATGACCTGTTGGTGACAGCCCAAACATATCAGTTAGGATATTTTCGAACAAATGGCCGGTAAGTTCATACAAGACAACAACAGCGACACTATCACTCATCAAGAAGTTTTAACAGACATTGTAACAGAACTTTTCATCACCTCTATTTTGTTCAATGTTAGCAAGCAGGAATGTATCAAAATGATTTAAGCTGGTGACAGAGTAAGCGACAATGTCCACAATAAATTCATTTGGCTAGATGGAATAACCACCTGATTAGCTTTTCTTTTACCCATTCTTTGAGCACGGTTTCTGTTAGATTGTCTTACGAGTGAGTATATACCTGACAAATTTTTATCATGATATTTGTCAAATCGTTATCAAGATAAAAATGTATCACGTATAGACTGCATTTATTAGTGTTATTGCAGTGTCTTGACAATTTTGTCAGAGCTCAAGCGCAGACAATTTTGTCTTGATAAAAAACGTAAACAAACTGTTTGACGTTTCATTTATTTTGAAAAACTAAAATTTTTACAACATTTTTACAAAAATATATACGATTAAAGAAAAATATGAATGATTTAATTAAATAAGAGCAGTTTAATGAAAATATTAGTGAAATAATGCATGAATAGTGACAAACTTTCTTCACGACGACAAACAAATTGTGATTTATCATAACAAAAAAACCACAACGTGTTCGCATGTATGCTTACACTAACAAAAATTTGACAACGGCTCTGCCGACGTTTTGTTATTTATTATGATAAAAATATATCAGATATAGACGTAGGGTAAAAGAAACTGTAATCAACAAATGGCGAATGGCTAGCGCGTTTGACTAGTTTCAGGCAAGCCAACAACATCATGCATTTTTCTGATGTGCATTGATGAGTTATTGTGTTGGTTGTTGTTGGACTGTTAAGTGATGAATGCAAAGCACTGATCACTTTGGCAGTACTGGCAGCGATTAATACTAACATATACTAATGTACTTCACAGCATCCTCCTTCGTCGGTATTGTAGCAGAAACGTCGGCGAAGTAAAAGAACTAAAAAATGGCCACACAGCTTAAATGACTCAATGCCCCTACTTTACACCAGAGGGGCTTCCAGGGTTGTAAATGAATTAAGCTTTCTATCTCTCTTCCACTTTACCACCTGTTCTCTCTACACTATCCCTTTCCTAAAGAAGGTAACACATTAGTTAATTAGCTGGTAGGCATTAATTGCCTGACTGTGGCATGTCGAAATGTCGAAATTTTCTTAAGTAGTTGTTGATGTAAATGTCCTCTACGACGAGTTGGCCGACCGTGTATTCAGACATACTATATATATATATACATACATACATTTACAGTTAAGTGTATGTATGACTGCTTGTCAATGTATATTTAGTGGCTATGTGTTCTGAATAGACATCCCGTAATGCCGGTTGGCGTCGTTTGAAAATGATTGAGTTTAATACTGATGGACATTAAGTAGAAATGAGTCCGGATAAAGCGATTATAATAATAGTGCAACAATATTAAAATACATGGAGATTTCTAACACATTTTCATACGGTTAACTTGGATATTTTTGCGGTTTATCTCTTCCATAATTATGTTATAGCTATTGTAACTACAGGTCAGTGACTAAAGATAAGTAGTGAAACTAAAAAAAAAAAAACTTTAGCAAAATAACATTTGTAATTTTTAACCTGAGAACTTATTAAGGTGGAATAAGATCCTGAAAAAAATTATATAACATATATAAGAAAAAACTTTCTCAGGTCCCTTCAAGCATTTTAAATAAATTCATGGCATTTATGGGTTGGAGGTTTATCAAGTCATTCATAATAGTTACATAGAATAAAGTATAAATTTGTCATTGCACTTGTATTTCTTATCGATCCCATTAAAGTCCATTTCAGAAGACATACATAAATATTATACTGAGCAGGTGTGAAAAGTACATGTTATAAAAATGTCAAATAATACAGAATGTCAAAAAATTGTAGAAATTTCTCTAAAATCTCGTATATTTCATTCCATTAGGATTGAATGTTTACAAAAACAGAGGAAGAATATAAAAGCAGCTGTTGAGGGGCTTGCAACACATATGTATAACTTGTACATAAGGCACCGCTCCTGAAAATGCCTTCAGATTGCACAAATGTCTTACAAATTATAAAATAGAATAAATTATAAATGAGAATAAAAGCAACTGAAAAAAACGAATTTTTTTGCTATTTTATATTATACGATATCCTGGATGGAGTTCAATGAAACTTACACAGAGTTGGATAACCCTGTCCTAATTACTCAAACTCTGCAAGAGCTTACAACATGTTCGTGTAGTAATATTAAACTGACGCCAACTATTAGTTAACATGTTTCTATTTTTCTTTTTATTTTATTTGTTAATGTTAGATACTTAATTTTAAATGCCTTCACAATGTCCTTCATTGTATCCCCTGCAACTGCTAAGACAGTGTAAGAACGATTGACTACACATATTGTTGTCTTTTACAATATAACAATGTGATATTTCCTAGACTTAATTGAATATAGTTTCCAGTAAACTGCAGCGTAACTATTCTTCTTCGTGCATTGGTTTCACTACTTCTCACCTTCCAAAAAAAACTTCATTTATTCACACATACATACATACGATTATTTTATATGGAAAAATTTGCATAAAACTGATACACAAGAATGTGTGCAGGATCAAGAGCTGCTTTGCACATTTTTGTTGTATTATTTTTTAATTGCAAACTATTGTTGGCTTTAGTATCTAAGTTTTATTCTACTCATTATCTTTGTGGTTGTTGGTCTCCTGTTTGTGTAGGTGAATGTGTTCATTATACAAGCGGAGCTTGTATTTGTTAATATTGTAATTTGTATTTTGTTGCCAAGACAAATGTTGTCGTCTACGTGCTGATGTCATTTTAAGTTGTATCTTATCAAAAACTATTGTTTTTAATTTCTACATAAATTAAGAATAAAAACTATTTCAAATTTACAAAATAAAATAAAGGATGGAAAGGAAAAAATTTTACCATATTTACAGTTTAAGTGAATGGAAATACTTTTAGAAAATCCAGATCTATCATTTACACATATCAAACTAAATTGAGAAAATTTTGCCTGTTTCAGTAAAAAAAAATCAGAAATGTGTACGCGTACACTTTCGAATATCAGGTACATATTTTTGTTAGAAAATTTCTAATTTAAATTTTAATTTTGAATTTATTTTACATTTAAAGTATAAGAATGTTTTATCCTTACACCTGGTTTCTATGTACAAGGCAAATAAAGTATTTGTATTTAACATATTTATAATAAACAATAATAAAATTAAGATTATATAAAAACTCGATTATATAAAAACTTTAAAATTAACTAAAATGGGTAAATAAGAAAAGCTTAAAACTTGTTGCGTTGCTATTAGTCTGGTTACTGCGTTTGTGCTGTTTGTGGAAGAAGATTCCAACGACGCGCAGCATTTAATGCTGACTTTTGACGACATGTATTTTACATCTGACTTGTCAAATTTCCCACTGCAAAAGTGATACATGCCGTGTGAAACATATGAAACATTGTCAGATGACATTTACAGAAGCAAAGTCAGATGAAAAATTTTCAATTAGAGCGTGTTCTATTTTCATCTGACAAGGCATCTGACATCAGCTGTATTAAATTATCAAAAGTGTGGTTTGGCTGAAAAAACATTAAAAAGCAAAGAGCGCTTTATATATTTACGAAAACTGTGCAAAAACTCAGCTGTTGTGAACACTCAGAGGTTATGTCAGATGTAATTGCACATGTACGTGTGAAAGCAAATATTATAAACCGTCTGTAAATTGACAATTTTGACAAACATGCGAAGTTACATATGTCTCACATACCTAACAAGCCATATGTAAAAAAACATGTCGTCTAAAGTCATCATAAGTAAAATTGCCATTCCGACGCAAGGTAACGGTAACATGGAAAGATAATCTTTTTTTTCTCTAAGGACCAGAAAACCTTATTTTATTAAAAATATATCGAGGGATTTGTGTGTAAATAATTTTATGTAACAATATCAGAACACGAATTTCGAGTAGACTGTCGAATGACACTCTATTGTAAAGTTGAGAAACAAAACGAGAGATATGATCATATCTTCTTAAGCCTTACACATATCTAACATTATTGTTAAATAGAACATTCAATTTAGGTTTGCATGCAGAATCTCAGCTTGCGAAAAGTTCACATCCGTAGAATAAACCTGGAATAAGGTACGATTTGGCAAGGAGCATTCAAATATTTAATGGAGTGTAAAATTGTGTAGCCCATAGTAATCTTAACTTAATATATGTTTTAACCACGAGAGCACAGATATGATTCGACCAGCTAAAGTTGATATTAAAAATCATCCCAAGGTTTTTTGCGAAGTTCACTGTGATTATTTTCTCACCATTTCGATCGCTTAGAAAGCAAAGGTTCCATGTAAAATAAAGTAAAACAATGTTCCAACTACCAAAAAGAAAGCAAAAGCATACATGCGCGGTTCCAGCTTGAGCTTTTGGGGGGAGCTTCTAAGTGGAACATACTATTTTACAAAACTTTTTGTAGAAACTCTATGGAAATTGGGTATATTTTACTCGTTTTTTTTTTTGATGGGGGGGGGGGTATCCTGCACATAAACACTCAAGTATTCTAAAGATAAAACAACAGCAACATTTTTGAAATAAAAAGAAAACAGCAAGAGACTATTTTCTTAAGGAAGAAAAAACTAAATTCTTTCACCGTTTCCTACAGGAAATTAAAAATATATTTTACAACTGGAATACTCAAAACACAGACTATTGCTCAACTTTGCTTGGATACACTTCCTTTTCAAAAGATGTTTTGTGCCAAAAATAAAAAGAAAATAAATTGAGGAATTAGCGCCATTCTATCAACTGCAGTTCAAATTTTTGTAACAAAGAGAAACAATAAAAGGCATTTTAAACGAATTTTTCAACAAACAATATCCTTTTGCCAAATAATTGATTACAACATTTTTGTATGTATGGCATAATGCAAATACCCAGTATACATTTTCTTGCAGATATGTCTGATGTCAGAAGAAAAAAAATAAGACTTAACCAGACAATCAGCCATCTAGGGCCTATTCACATATTATGTAACGCTATTTTCGGAGGTTTTATAACCCCCCCCCCCCCCCCCCCCTCCCACATCGTAACACTTTTTACAAAATTTTCAGTATAAAGTATCTAATCCGTAACAAATCTTTTTTCACTTGCATACACCGGTACTCCAGCCTATTGTACACTCATAGGGCACATTATGCTGTTAATAGGCGTTGCCTATAAAGCAAATGATGAAAATCAATAGTCGGTGCTCGATACTGGTAGACAATATTTTTTATGTGTCGTCCGTATTTGTAGCATTGAATTGTTAAGAAATTAAAATACCCAATAGAACAGTTTAAGCCAATGAGCCTATTTAGTAATAAAACAACTGCATTCGAACAATGAAATATTTTCATTAAAATAATGATATAATTCCGCTAAAATAATGAATGAGTTCCAATAAAATGATGAAATACTTTATTTAGAAAAATTATATAACTTGATTAACTTAGCGAAATTTGTTGAATGGAATCAATAAAATTGTTTCCATGAATTCCTTTCATTAAGCCAAGGAAGCGTGACGTAAGTTGCATTTTAATGAAGTTTTTCAATAAATTAATGATGAAATTCACCAAATTTATAAGGCAAAATCTTTCAGTGTATATTAATACGACAGGTCATTAAAAGTCTTGGGAAATTGCGAAAATTTGCTGATATTTTTTCGATATTATTGAAACATGTCGAAAATTTCTTTTGGATTTCCCCAGAAAACTCCTTCACTCCTCCGTACACTCCTTCATACAAAATTCTCTCATACATTTCGGGATAGTTTTTAAAATTTCCTAACACCAAGAAATGCGCTTACTTGTTAATCACTCATACGGTCTTCGGTTTACTTTCTGACCGATTTTGCAAAAGTGTACAGACTTTCTCTTCAATTTCTGATAGATTTCGGCAACAAAAATGTTTGCTGGGTACTGATTCAGTAAAAGTATTTTAAATATTTTTCAATTTTCAACAACATTAATTTGAAGGTAAAAGAAAAATTATAAAAATAATTGAAAGTTCAAGATAAATGTTTCAAACTTGTTGGGATACTGAGGAATTAAAGGTTGGCAAAACTTTTAATTTGTAAATTGATAAAGTTTTTTTGCCATTAATTACACAGGGCAATAAACATTTAGTAGACTATTAAACCCCAAACTAGTCATCCCTTAAAAAAACGAAATAGTTCGAGATTCATACTTTAAAATTATAGCAAAAAGAAATTTATTTCATAAATATGAAGACATAATTTATTTTAAAAGTTGTCGCCTGTTTCGAACTGAAGACTTTCCACATGTAGTTCTTATCTTAGTACCAGTGTTAACCAAAGAAAATCTAATTAATGAGATTTATTAGAAGAAAAAGAAATATTAAAACTCAACGGGAAATTTAAATTTCTACATCTAGAAATGAATTGTTATAGTTGCTATTTAATTGTTAAGAGTCACTAGAACTCAAATTGAAATCCTTGTTTAATATAATTTAAGAACACACAAGAAATTGCTTTACAGACAAGCTAAACCGAAACTTAGATACCCTTCACCACAGTAGAGAAATTTTTTGAAATATATGGTTTTAATAAACTCCGTATTTCAAGAGAACGACTTTCAGGGCAGTAATTCTGAGAATTATAAATTTTTCCTAAGCGCAACTCGTTTTTCAACTTAAGACAGATTGACATGGCTAAATCAAGTCGAACTCTCTAAGTTATCTGTAGCCTTCAGCAACTTGGCTTCAACACCGGATATAAAGACAAACACATAGGCAGACATCGGTAATTCGATTTTCTAATCTTTAAGCACTCAGAATATGAATAATTTATGAGAATGCAATTGAATATTGTAAAAATTACAAACGTAATGACAAACTTATATAAGTTTATTCTTTTAGTCTTTCCACCTGTGGTGAAGGATCACAAAAAGGAAGAAAAATCATAATATATTTCATGCTTTTATAAAGCAATAGGAAACGTTGCCAAGAACATGTGTATAAATGCAATGAGAAGTGTTTTACGTGTTTGAAAGCAGAAGAAAAAAAAATTGCACACTTTTGCCATTTATGACGCATCTGTTGCTCTACAATCACATTACCTACACTCTTCACTTGGATTTATATCATTGAACAGGGGAAAGGTGCTAATAGAGAAATAGAAAAAATCTAATATTTCTTTATGAACTTTGGCCTTTGTTATACTTGGCTGGGGGCTATAAAAAAGATGGCAAAGAAACGAATCAGATGATTTACTTAATCAAGCACTAAAAGCTGTCAAAGCAAATGCGAACATAAAATTTAATTCCGCTTTATTGAGCGAACAAAGCCTTTCAGAATATATTCCATAACAGTAATAACAAGTGTCATAAAATTTAGTTCTTTAATTAAATGTTTGCATTTTGATGTGTGCACACACACACACTACATACAGGAGCATAAAAATATTTTATTACTCTTTTTAGTATTCAACAAGTATCTTAGATAGAGTTTTTTTTTTATAGCTTTACTTTATTTCTAGGATTAATCTATGCATAGAACTCCTTGAAAGATTAAATGGAAAACAATAAAGAATCATATTTCAAGGGAGAGATATTATGAGTTTAACGTGTGTTTCTGTCTAGTCCATCATAAGTATCTGGTTGTAGGACAAGGGATACCTTAGGCCGCTGTAAGAAAAACCAAATTTGTTTTTAAAATGGTCAGGTTTTAACAACTGATTCTGGTAGAGGGCACCAACAAAAAATATATACGTGTATTGGCATTTAAAGTTCACATCAGGGACGCATTTTAAAATTAGTCTTATTCTACCCCCTCTTCGTGAATGTTGTAGTGAACCGGCCTAGGAAATCTTGTAATGCTTACGTTTAAGCTATAAGATGTATTTAGCACTTTTTTGTAAAACACCTCTAACTCTTCGCTGTATGGGTGTTTTTGTGTCTTTCTTCAAAAAAATTTGAAAAAACGTCCCTTCCACGGCGATAAATCAAAAATTGAAAATGGGATTTAAAAAGAAAACAATATGCCATTTGAAAGAGATCACTGTTTCACATAACTGTTGTTCTAAACTTTTTCTAAATGTCTTTCTGTAATCCCAGGTTAGAGTATAAAGTCAAGTAAAAAATTTCATTTTCAAAGTGCTAAAAAAATTTCTTTAAAATATAAAAGTTTGACAAGAAAAAAATTACGTTCCTCATTAAAAATATTTTATTTTGTATTCACATTGTACTGGTATGATTTTTAGAGAATGGATCTGTATAAAAATATTTTTCATAAAGTTCTGCTGTAAGTATTCAAGAACATCAAAGTTATTAGCTTCTCTTGACCGCCGAAAACTATTCATTGATTTCACAGTAAATTAGGTCGTGTGATCAGCAGCCAAACCACCAATTGTGCGTATTATGTAGATACAAATAAGATACTTATATGTTTCAGAATTTTCTAACAACTTTGTCATTGATTTGTGAGTACATTTTTTCATATTTTGCACTTCACAGCATGTTTTTGCATATTTCAGACTTAACCGCATATTTAGGTAATTTTTCCAGTTGTTGTGGCATATTTGACTCTTTTCCTTCATATTTTGGCTTTTTTAAATTTTATGGTGCATATTTGCAAAAAAAAAAGATAACAAAAAAAAATTTGTAACCAAACAATTTTGGAATTTTTCAATATTTTGAAATTTATTCTTTAGCCATTTTAAATTAACTCCAATTTATTTTTTTCCCCAATTCCCTAAAAATGTTCCTTATTCCATTAATTTATACCGTGTTTATTAACAGCCTCAACAGTTTTTAATTACTTTTGAAAATTTTTTGAGCAATACAAATTCTTTAAAGATGATTCGCTTATTTATTTATTTATTAAGCAGTTTTATATATTTATAGTTAACAGAAAAATAACAAGAAAAGAATAGTCGCGTTTTCCGAATATTTGAGCTATTTATATAATTTTGATGATTTATACAACAAAATATGAAAAATTTGGTGCCTAACTTTTTACCTTCGGATAGACGAAAGGACCGGCTGGAATTGTTAAATCGACGCCTTATATCTATGAGGAATCAGAATATATATATACTTCGTGCATAAAACAAATTTTTGAGTGCATATTTCTGGTGTCCCTGTTGATCAGCAATTACTTATGAAATATAGACTTACGAGTGAGTCTTCATATAGCAGAAAATTGTATTTGCTTATGCTTTTCCATGTTAGTGTCCTCAGCTGATGCTTTGCTTTATAATTCCATATAAATCTTCCCTGTAGTCCTTTGTCATTTAAAGTTTAAATTCTAAACAGAAATACAAACGAATTTGTTCTAAACTAATTAAACTTTCTCTTGAAGTTTTAATACTAAGAAAGTCTATATTAATCCGATAGAAAAGAAAAGCAACAAAGTAAGACTTTCAAATAATGTAAATTTGTAGAAAAAATTTATACATTAAAACGAAATGTGTGCTTTTTTTAAACTTTAACAAGGAATATAATTTCTATCATATATTGTTTCTTCTTCTGACTTGTTACAGATGAAAAAATTTCATATAAATTTTATTAAAGTAAAAGGTCAGATATCCAGCTCATTAGCATAAATATTTATGATGCCTAACAGAAACGAAATAGATAACAAATACATAAAGTTTTTCCCCCCTTTACCACATGTTTATTTAGTCAAGTTTGTTACAAAGAAGTTTCCTGTGAGTCAAAAAAAAACTTACAACTTCTTCGTTAAAGGATATAATATTCTAAGAAAGTTTTCAGCAGAAACTTTTATTTCATAGTATTTTGTAGCTTTGGGGAAAATGTTCTATTAACAGTGGGATCGTAAAATGACAATGAAGCCCTCTAAATTAATCCTAAATTTTACCATTAACAAATTTAAACATATTTATTTATCACAATTTTTTATGCTTATCAAAAATTTAAAGAGTTCTAGCAAAAAAAAAACGATTATAAAACAAGATAGGGCCATATGCAGATGGGCATTTAAATCAAAATAAAAAAAATAAACTCCAGGATCAAAATGTGGTACATCATTTTGCGAGAAGGCGGATGATATGACAAAACTTTCGGCATTAGTACCTGTGACAGCTTTTGAAATATAACAATTGGAAAAGATAACATTACTATCTCGTTGCATTTGTCAGGCGATTTGGAAAATCGTTGACCGATATTACCCAATTTTCCCATACATGGTTCCTAGTCAAAAGGAAATGAGCACTGCAAGTTGCATTGTATCTAGATCTGTTAAAGTATTAACAAACACATGTTCAGATGAATAGACGGAAACAGGAAAAGATTCCAATTAGCGCTGCACAAGTCTGTAAATAGAAGAATCCGTTTCTAATATCTTAAAAAAATTGTATACAAATTGGTGTGTCTTGTCAAAACTTATAAGCTTTTAACCACGTTGTTATAAAATCTCTAAACATATTCCACTGTGTGGCGGAATTTGGAAGAAACAGAAATTAAAAAAATATATATTAACGAATTGAGAACTTACCACCGTCTCCTCATTTTCAGGTTGTTTAAAAATAATATTGTCATTCCAATTTGTTAACAACTTTGGAATACGTTTATGTATCAGTCTGGCTGTTATTACAGGTAAGCATCGATTTACGCGGTCTGTTGGGACCCTACAAAGTACATGTAAATCACATCCGCGTAAAACAATGTTCAGGATTAGTACAAAGTCTTTTTTTGGGAGTAGGAGTTTAACATATCGCGTAAATAAAAACATGAGATAGATACAAAATTTAATTTTCGGAACTAAAAATCGCGTTAAATCAACAACATTTACTATTTGTTTTTTACTTATTATATTTGTAGAAATTTTATATTGGACAAATGCTGTTGTTTATTACTCTATAACCACTCGTTTAGAAACAAATCTTCTTGATATATTTTTATAAAATCAATGCTTTTTGTTTTATTACATTAGTGTCATGGAACGGAACATGTTGCGCAATGAAATGTTCAATCGAAATTAATAAGATTTTGACCATTTTTTTATTAAATTATCGCTGGCGTAGGATATGTGTTTTGCTGTATCAGTAGCTCCAACATAAAACAATAGTTCGAATTTAGTTTTAATGTTTTTGGATGGTTCTTATTGTTGACTCATTTCCATCAAGAGACTTTGCTAGAACTGTAGACTTTTCTCCATTTTTCAAGCGGTCCAAAATTTCAACAATATCGTATAATGACATAACATTACATTTAGTAATTATATTTTTGCTTGTTGCTATTATTGATCCGTCTTATATCACATAAATGAAGTACCGCGTAAATCGAGGCTTAGTTGTACTTTTTTTCTTTTTGTTCATATAGCATTTTTTAATGTTATATACATTTTTATATACATATTTATATTGAGCCAGTCTGTAAGTTTGGTCACAAAAATAAAAAGAAATGTGAATTAATGTATCTATTCTTATGCTTGTTTATTCAGTTCATTGGTTTTGCTCTTTAATAAAATTTTGTATTCTATAAACATACATACGAGTACATTTGGATGTTTGTGTTATCATACATCAGGCGCGGATACCGCTTACGATTTTACAGAGCTTTTGGTGGGAAAATTAATTATGAAGTCTAACATTTTTACAATAGCACAATGGAAATAGTGAATATTTTATTTTGACTGTTTGGGGAGAGGGATATATCATTTTTGAAATATGAGGGAAATATCCTTGAACTCGAACGCTATTGCATACATCTGCATATATGTACTTAGCCAGTATAAAAAAACTGCCTCAAAAATAGCAGGTTTTTACTATTATAGAGTAAATAAAACTAGCGCTTACAAAATGCTGATTTGAGTATGGCGAACTCCCTTTTTACGGTTCCGATACACCAAAAGTGTAAAGGACCCTATTGTTTTCGCTACGCTGTCCGTCTGTCTGTCACAGGCTGTTTTCTCGGGAACCGTAAGAGCTAGGTACCTGAAAATTTCACAGGATATGTAGAGCTTTGGCCGCTACAATAACAAATATATGACTGTTAAAAATTAAAGGGTGTTCTAAAGCGAGCAACGTAAAATCTTGAAATACTAATGTAATGTTTTCTCGGGAACCGTAAGAGCTACGGACCTGAAATTTTCACAGAATATGTAAAACTTTAACCGCTACAACAACAAATATATGACAGCTAAAAATTAAAGGGTATTCTAAAGCGAGCAACGAAAAATGTTGAAATACTAATGTAATATTCAGACACTTTAAATTTTCAAAGTTCGCGTTAATTGGTGTATCTGTAGAATAGACTACACCAATTAACACCGATATTTACAACAATAAAAATTAAAGGGTGTTTTATCAGTTAATGTAATTTTACTATGTAATTTAAACAATGTGCTGTATCTTAGAAACCGTAAGATGTAAAATCTTGAAATTTCCAAAAAAACGCTAAAACTAAAAAAATCCAAAATTAAAAAAATTTCGAAACGAAAAAACGGCCAAAATGAAAAAAGGGCTTAAAGGAAAAAAGCACCAAAATTAAAAAATCGCTAAAACGCAATATATCACCAAAACTAAAAAGATCGCCAAAAAAACTAAAAAAAAACGTCAAAAACCGAAAAAAGTTGTCGAAACGAAAAAAAGCACTACAAAATCGCTAAAACTAAGTACATCATCAAAAAATTTAAAAATCGCCAAAAATGAAAAAAATAACACAAAAACGAAAAAGCGCAAAAGCCAAAAAAAAGCGCCAAAACTAAAAAAATCGCCAAAAACCAAAAAAATCTCAAAAACGAAAAAAGTGCCAAAATAACAAAAAATCGTAAAACTAAAAAAAGGCGAAAAAAATCCCCAAAAACGGAAAAAGCGCCAAAACTGAAAAAAATGGCCACAACTAAAATAAATCGCTAAAACTAAAAATATCGTCAGAAAATAACAACGTTATAAAAATTCCATAACAAAAAAATCGCCAAAACTAAGCAAATCGCCAAAAATTAAAAAAAAAATTGCAAAAAAAGAAAAATCGCCAGAAAAAATATGAAAAAATCACGGAAATTGAAAAGGCGCCAAACCAAAAAAAACCCAAAAACGACGAAAAATACATACTTAAAAATTAAAAAAAACTAAAATTAAACAAGAAAAGACAACGAAAAAACTGCTAAAATGACAAAAGGGGCAAAAACAAAAAGGGATATATATGTATATATATATATATATGTGTATTCGTACGGAACCCTTAATGTGCGAGCCAAAGTCGCACTTTACTTAATTTTTTAAGTACATACCAGGTTATTGATACAAAATGCGTTTAAGAGGATGTTAAAAGGACGTGCTCCAAACATCATGTTGATATCTTATTATTTCGTATCTTTAATTATTAATTTTATAATTTTTACTTACTGTTTGTTGTTTTAATTTCAATTAGGAATCGAACTAAGTTTCTTCAAGTTTGAAATCCACCGCACCAATCACTCAGCCAAAGCACTGTTTGCAAACCGACAGCTTGCAAACTTAAGCGGCCCACCCACTTGCAATATAATTGTGTAATTTTTCGTATTGTACAATAATATCCCCAATATGTGTATGTCATATTCGAAGGTGACACTATATATTGGCAAAAGTCAAAAGACTTTGGATTTTTATTGTACAATAATAAAAATTGTGTAATGTGGTGGCAACGTGATTTAGTCTTGTGTTTACTTTTTCACTGTCAGGAAAATTGGGCAATATTTTCTTTGAATATATTCTGCCATTTATTGTATCAAACGACAATATTATATACAATAACATATGCAATAATATTGTATAATGGATGGGCCGCTTTACTCTTACATACATGTAGACATGTATCATTCATTGAATGCTTAAATACAACAGCTCGCTGAAATTATTGTTGTTGTACACATTCACTGTCATTACCGAGAACAGATCATTCAAATGTGTTGCTATTGTTTTTGGTTGTATGTATGTATCTAAATATGTGTGTATTGTAATGTTTAAGTTCACATTTGTTCAGACTGTTCGCAGAATTCAATACGGATTGGTTTGGTATCGTTTTCTCTAAAAAAAAGGGTTGATTGCGTTCATGAAATTCGTTTGTACTTGAATTTCCAAAATTATCGTTGAGAAACGGAATTAATTGTTCATGAATTGGTGTTCCGGAGCCCCTTAAATTAACTATTACATTTAATTTAAGCTGAAATGTTTCCTAGCCTTCAATTAATAAATACACAACTTTGGAAACGATATTTCGAATTTTAAACTTAAATAAACTCCTTTTGAATAAACAAATTTCTTTAAGTTTTCATGAACTCATTCACAATTGGAATTGGATCGGAATTCCGTTTCCAATTTTATTCCGTATCGGATTCTATGAACGGGCAGATTATACGCTTTATTTTAAAATGTTGACTTGTGGTGCAAAGAACATGAAAATTTTTTACTGGGTATATGTATTTGTATGTGGTTTCAAAAAGTTGCTACCATATGTTATTTTAAGCTTTATGAGTGTGTTTGTTTGCTGACCAAATAATGTGTCTTAATATTATAAAATTCGTTATAGATTCTGTTTGATGTCTTATTTTATTAATATATATTTTGACCAAGGCGTAGAAAGGACATAAAATATCTAACATTATTATTATTATTAAATTACATTTTTAGTATTTTTTTTTTCAAACAAAACTTTATTTTCCTAGTTGTCGCGCATTGTGTTTTTGATATAACGGGTGTTGTTTTTAGAGGTATAGAACTTCGAATTGAAATAAAACACAAGAAAATCGTTTTAATGTCCATCAATTTGGCTTTATTGGAAGGATAATTTTATGCCATTAATGTTTAAATATGATTTCGGGCATGTGGCCGCCGCGGCTGGCTCGAATAAAGCCAATTCTACAGGTCCAATTTTCAACCACTTTTTCGAGCATATGGGGCCGTATGTTGGCAATAACGCCACGAATGTTGGCTTCCAAGTCCCCTAACGTTTCTGGTTTGTTGGCGTAGACTAGCGACTTTACATATCCCCAAAGAAAATAATTCAATGGTGTCAAATCACACGATCTTGGTGGCCAATTGACAGGTTCATTCCGCGAAATTATGCGCTCATCGAATGTTTCCTTCAATAAATCGATTGTGACGTGCGCTGTGTGGCATGTAGCGCCGTCTTGTTGGAACCACAACTCATCCACATTCATGCCATCCAATTCGGGAACAAAATAGTCGGTTATCATGGCTCTATACCGGTCTCCATTAACGGTAACTGACTCTCCAGCATTATTTCGGAAGAAGTATGGCTCAATGACTCCACCAGCCCATAGAGCACACCAAACAGTCAGTTTTTGTGGATGTAATGGCGTCTCAAGAGTCTCATGTGGATTCTCTTCACTCCAAATGCGGCAATTTTGCTTGTTGACGTAGCCATTCAACCAAAAATGAGCCTCATCACTGAACAAAATTTTGCGATGAAAATCAGCATCGAGATCAATCTCATTTTCGGCCCATACACCAAAATCACGACGCATTGCATGTTCATGATGAAATGGCAAACCAAACTAAATATTAATCACTTGACAGCTGACAAAATGGCCGCCAGTTAAAAAAGTGATGCCAACTTAAAGTTCTATACCTCAATAAAAAACACCCATTACATACATACACAACATACTTGCGTTGCTTTACTTTTCATTCGAATATTGTTTTCCATGGTAAATATAATTTGTACTAAGACGTATGATTTATTTCATTTTTAATTGCAAACAATCATACGCCACCACTCAAGAAAGTACGAATTTATAAAAAATATGTATAATTACTAACAGCGTTGCCAGTTTTGGTGATTTGTCCCCAAATAGGGGATTTTTTTGTGATTGGGGATAAATATTATATGAAAGTTCCCAGGGGATTTTTTGGGGAAACCAACTTTTTTCGCTGGGGAGTTTTGTTAATTTGAAATCTACTTCTTCCATCAAAATCATTTGAAGATACCAATCACCCAACAACTAAGGTGTGGTGTGTGGCTTTCTAGACCTGTTTAAAGAGGCATAGTGAATCAGTAAAACACAAAATTATTTCAGAATCGCTTCATAAAAAACCATCTAATAACAATTGTTTTAATAATTCTAATAATTGCAATTGTTTTATTCTTGTGCGGGTTTTACGTAACTCTTTATATATATATATATATATATATATATATATATATATATATATATATATATATATATATATATATATATATATATATATATATATATATATATATATATATATATATATATATATATATATATATATATATATATATATATATATATATATATATATATATACATATATATATATATATATATATATATATATATATATATATATATATATATATATATATATATATATATATATATATATATATATATATATATATATATATATATATATATATATATATATATATATGTATATATATATATATATATATATATATATATATATATATATATATAGGAATTCACTAAATATGCCTTTTCAAAGGTCTTCAAAGACCTGATATAAGATCCAAAACCATTTCTTTTCTGCCTTCTCATGATAGCCTTCCAGAACACCTCTACACTCTTTTCTAAAATATCCGATACATATTCGTTCTCCTTTCTTTTGGAAGGAGTACTCTCTTTTTAGATTTTTCGTTTTTTTTATAAAAAATGTACTTTAGAACTAACAAACATTCTGGTATTCCCTTTTCGCAAATAATTTGTATATAAGACTGAAATTTACGTACAAGAAGCATCATACTTGCTGCTATTATGTCGTTTGTGTTGCAGGTACTAAATCAGGTCCAATTCATTCTTAATAAATACACGAAATTTAGGTTGATGCTGAAAAGAGGGAGTTCGAAATGAAATATCACGATAATCAAAAATATAGAAGCCTCTATAGAAACACTCAAATAAAACAAATGTACCTCAATTTATCCAGGAATGCTACGTATGACCTGCAAATAGGACTACCAAAGAATGCCTTCAATCAGTCCTGCTGGGTAATAGGTCGACGAAGGCCTTAGTCCGCAATGACACCGCGTGTAAAAAAATATATATAAATGCGCAAAGGGAGTGTAAGTAATAGAGCCTGATAAATAAGGCATTATAGACGACCTTTTTATTCCATCCATTTACCGCTGGGTATATGTAGAAATAAAATTAGTTTTAAAATATTCAATATAAATGGATTTAATTTAATAAATAAATGTACTCATATACATATTTCCTTTGAAATAATATGATTTTCTTTTTCAGGTACTGGTAGGGACTTTTGGGCATGATAAAATAGGTGTTTTGGAGATTTTTGGGGACGAAAAATCGACAGTTTGGGATAAGGTACGAAATAAAACTGGTAACCCTGATTACTACATATTTTTTTTTTACTTAAGAGCCAAATAAACTACTTATTTTAATTTAAATTTTCCAGTTTTCTAGTCAATAGACTATATAAGCAGCTTGCCACAAATCCAATATGGCAGTCAAAATATCCAAATATTTTGAGTTTTCTTCAAACGGTTTGCCAAGCCGCTGGCATGTTGGCAAGCCGCTTGCGTAGTCTATTTGACTCTTTATGAAAAGGTGATACTTTCCATTATATACATTGGTAATAAGGAATTTGAAATACATAATCTTAAAACTATTGCTAATACCGGTTGCTTTTTAGAGTTAGCAAACAATTTAAAATCGATAATTGTATTTGTTTTTTCTCTTTAGTGCTACCAAAACCGAGTTCGTAGACTCTATAGAAATGTATTTTTAACGCCTTTTCCAATTTATAGAATTTACAAAATAAAACTTTTAAAATATATTTAAAAAAAACTATATACATGTGTATAAGCAGAATGGCTTAGATGGTACAATATAAACATTGTAATATCCCAGCAGTGAACAAACAGTACAACTAAAGCAAATAAAAAAAATTAATATAAATGAAATGATGTATGTGTTAGAGATATTATGAATATTAGTATTTGTATTCATATCGGTGAATATTCGCCTATTTCATGATATTCTGATTCACCATATTCAATCGATTATTTCGCGAATATCTTGAGAATACCAACATAAATTTTAAGCAAGCCTTAGAAAAATGAAAAAATAAATATCAATACGCCTAGACACGTAAACTTAATTTCGTGGAATCTACTTCCATACTCTGTTTTGAAATATCTGGTCAAGATAAGAAGATATAGCTTGATTAAATTTGTATTGTCTTTGAAGCGAGTTTTGATTAAATCTTATGGAAAAGGCTTCGAAAATCCTTTTGAAATTACTAAATTTATTGTTTGTTTGTCAAAATTTAGCTCTAAATATGATGGACGTGAAGTTTTACTTACAGTGTTTTTATTAAAACTAGGATCCTGCGCGGTGGTTGAAATTCGACTCGTTGGTCCGTAACCAATTTTTTTGATAAAAAAAAATACATTGTGCATATCTAGAGAAAAATATCTTTTAAACGATATACATATGTGCATATGTTTTATTATTATTGGTGGACAGTGTATCACAGATTATTTTGTGGCCTATTTATATAATAATAATAATAATAATAATAATAATAATAATAATAATAATAATAATGTTCATCCTGTATCCTTTTACAACTAATATTAAAAAAGATTGTCCTTTTTTCTTCGTATTATATTATGTATATCAGCAGAAGAGCATAAATGTAGAAATAAATCCAAGTGGGTTACTCTGTAATGCAATGCGAAAGGAAAACTGTTCGCATTTGTATGCTATTTACATTGCAATGCGAAAGATAATCTTTCGTTTCGAATTACAGAGTAACCCCCCAGATTCCTATCCAAATATGTCAGCTATTAAAGGTACTGAGATCCAAATGAGGGCCAAGTTCTTCATAACATCTCATTTCTAGGCAACCTGCTAACTTGGCAATACTTTTTCCCATAATTCTTTCCCATATTACAAAGGTGAAAAATACCCATAAACTTCCTAAGTTCTTTTAATGGCAGACATTTTTTTATGCGAACTTGCATTTATTTTCACATTTATGTTTATGTGCAACAAGATTCTGACAACAGATTACGGCGGTAGGAACAACAAAAAAAAACGCGTTAAATTTCAAATTAAATATTCGTATTCGTATTCGAATTCGCCGAATATTGGCACAGATATTCGTATTCGTATAATAAAATATAAATGACGTATGGGAAATATGTGGATGAAAATTAAAAGAAACTACTCATACGCCCTGGTAAATAACAACGTGAGTAAACAATTGTTCCACTGATTTTTGTTCATTTAGTCACATAACATTGACTGCTCAAACACAAAATAAATCAACATACACAAACAAAAATTAAAGGCACACCCACGCAAATTTATGAAAAAAGTACAATAATTTATTGCTAAATAATTGGCATGATTTACGTGAATGGAGCACATGATAATACACGAGATAATGTCAATAAACTTGTAAGATGATAACGTATCCACCGATAAAGTAAATTAAACACATATTTTCTATTATCCAATTTTTTTTAATAAAATGAATTAATAGGGGATAAAAATTATAATTTCTGCAACTTGTGTTTGTAACGTTGGACAGTGGTGCGTTTTGGAAAATAAATGGTAATAAGTCTGCAACTTCTAAAGTACTAAGCAGATTTGCTTAAAACTTGGAATAACAATAGATAAGAAGTTAAGCTTTATGAACGATATGGTTTTAAGATAATGCGGCATTTTAGTGGGCCAAAATAAACCTACTTGTCTGTTAAAAAAAAACCATCGCCTTTACTAGTTCATACTGTTCTAAATGAACTATTTGTAATGAACTAGTTCATTTTTCATGCATGGTTCAATTTTTATATTTTTCTAAATAAGTAAGTTCATTTTGAACAGTATGAAAAATTATTTGTTTTTTGCAGTCTGCATTTAACTATTGAGAATGTAGGATGAATAATTCGCGGTATCTGTAATACCACAAACTATGTGGACTAAGGGATTGTTAACCAATTATATTAGAGAAGTAAGACTGTTAGCAAATAGCCTGTAGTGTTTGTAATACCTTCATTAACTTATTTGTTTTACGTTCAGATTAGAGTCGTATAGCTGAGGCCAGATAACTTGTGGTGTTTGTAATACTATGTCATTGTTAGGGTGGTGTCGAGTTTAGTTAGTAAGTAATTTATTTTTTAAATTGAGTATTAATCCTATGACAAGGTTGTATAAACTAGGTTTTTTAAACAAACAGGTGTGCTTTCATCTCCGTGTTCCCAAAAATTATATAAATTTTTGCGACGAGTACTGAACCCCAAAGCTAGAAACGGCGTTTCTCTATTGCATGAAAACCAACAGAAAAGCTATTTACTTCTTTTTTTTGACAAAAAATGAAAAGCTTATCTTACTAAGGCAATGGATTTAATATTTTTTTTTCAATTAACTTTCGTTAAAATCTAAATCGTTTTAAAATTATAATTTGTCTTATTTCCTATAGAGTATTTAACCATAAAACGCCCACAATTTCTTTGGAATTAAACTATGTCAAAATAACATTCTCGTGTACATTTTCAAGGTTACAGTCCCACCACCTTCGTTTGCATATAAAAACAATTCTCTATGGTAGAAGGGCCACAATCGACAATAAAAAACAGAATGAACTAAAACGAAAACGAAAACGAAAACTCTGCTCACAATAAATATGTTTCAGGCATACGACGAAACATAATCAACTTGCTAAATGTCTGTCTGTATGTTTGTCTACCAGAGAGACTGAATAAAAATAAAATTCGTAAACAACATTATTTGTTAACACGAATTTTATGCTGATTCAAAGAAATTCATTTGCAAAACGTTAAAATAGATGATTAAGTTATAAAGTAAAATATTATTTTCGTCTGCTTATAAAGTTAAAGAAATATTTTTGATTGACTATAGGGAATTGAAAGAACTTTTGTTTTGGAAAGTTTATTCTGGATTTTTAATTTTTATAAAAATAACAAAGTTGTTCCATGTACAGAGCGAAAACTACAAGAAAAATGTTTTCTTTACAAATTTTAGCAATGAATGACAAAATAGTTTTATCGATAAAGAGTAATAATTGAAAACGTGAATTGAATAACATTAAATTAGAAATTTTACAAATCTCCGAAGAAAAGGGATGATAACTTCAAAACGGCTGGACTGATTTTCTTCAAATATGGGTTAAAAGATTTAAGATCAAGTCACCTTTCAAACAAAAGAAAACTAAATTAAAATCGTTCCAAGCGTTTGGGAGATACGGTGCCACAGACATACAGATTCAAGAGGTTACACGGCTAAGAACGCTCCCGATCAAGTCACCTTTTAAGCAAAAATAAATAAATAAATCTAAATCGGTCCAGCCGTTTAGGCACTGACACACACTACAAACTTATAACACCCCTGTTTTTGGTTGGTGTTAAAAAGAAACTAAACTATTCACCCTAAACTATGTATGAGAAAAATATTTCAACCCGCCTTCGTATATATCAGGCGCGGATACAGCTAAAGATCTTGAAGGGAAAATTTCATATGAAACGAACAGTTTTTAAAATTTTTCATGGCAATACAATATAAATAATAAATAATTTAATGATTTTGAAAGAGAAATTCCCGTTTTTCCTTCCCCTGCAACCACGCCCGTATATGTACTTATGTTTAGACGTGAGGTGGCGCAAACACCTTTACATTTGGAATCAAATTTACTACGATGATAAAGATATAAATTTTTGTATAACAACTTAGTGCAAAATATTACTAGGCACCAACTAAGCAGGCCTCTTTAAAGGAATACTTCGTTCGACATTGCATCATATCACATAGACACCTTATAATAATAATTATTAATCTGACAAAGATTTTATGGAATCTTCCGAACGTCCATTTCAATTACTCTTTATCAGATGTTGGTCGTATTTTTAGGAAATTCTCTACCAAGGCTATAATAATTTTTTCTTTTTACGAGTGGCTCAGAAATATTAAAATTACACTGAACAGGACCAAAAAGAAATATAAGTATTTCTACGTTTTGGAAGCTTACACCTGGAATTCATTTAAGGGGGATTTGAAGTTCTCCCCCCTCCCCCACCCCTTCTTCGAATGCCTTTTGCACATTGTTTATATAAATAATAGGTTAATAGGTTGACAAAACTTAGATCATTTGAAAGATGCATGTATCAGCTTAGAGTTAAAAAACTAACAAAACATGCATTTGTGTTTGTAGATTTTACTAATGCAAAGACAATAACAATTGTTATTGAACAAGATGACTTAGTTGAAATGGTAAAGGCGTCCAGTTCATAAACATCAGAAGAGTTGTGGGAACCTAAGCTCAAGACCAAAATATTACATTTTACTGAATTGTGAAATACAAGTTTGAGAAGAACCACATTTGAAAATTAAAATTATTTTTGATGGTTAAAACTATTTATTTAATTTCTAACTATTTTTTTGGTTAAAACTACCAATTTAAGATAATAACAGAATTTAAAATAATAACAACCTATGAAATTGGTTAGATTCAGCACTTTTAAGTAAAATAATACAATTTTTTTATAAGTCTTTAAGGCCCAAATTCACAGTCATTAGTTAGCTAATGTCAATAGTTTAGCCAATGATATTTTATTCACACTTCTTTGTTTACCATTAGCTAAACCGTCAAATGCCATTGGTTAACAATTAGTTAGATGCTTTGGAACGTGGTGCAATAAGTATACAGGTGACAGCATAGCGTCAGCTGATTATTTTTTGTTCTGGTAGTTTTGTACATAAGCAACGTCTAGCACGTGTATTTTTTTGACAAGCATTATCTAGTGTTTTGTTGTATTTGTTGAACCTGCATACTTATTACATACATATAGCATACTTTTAGGAGCGACAAAAAATATCTGCTCCATTAGCTTTGTGGGCTTAAAAATTTTTAAATTGCCGCCTTAAGATGTGAAATATTCTTTATTTCTTTATTTTTTCTTGTTTATTTATATTTAATAGGGCTGCCATTCTTTACCCATGTTAAAATTTGTAGTTAAACAATATACTATAAATATGAAGTTTTAGTTAAACAATAGTTATCATTTTAGTTTACTAATAGTTAACTAATGACTGTAAATTTGGGCCTAAGAGATACCAGAGCTTTAAACACAATATGAACGCCAGAAATCATTTAAAATTTAAAATGTGTTTTAGGTTTAATTAGCTTATTCACAACTGGAGCTATCTGCCAATTTCGCGTGCTTAAACTTCATTTTATGGCTATAAAATGTTCGTAGAATATAGTGATGTAAAGTTCTTTACGTATTATTGAAAGTTTCCGTTGTACAATTTGTGAGATTAGTTCAGGCAAGCACTATAATGAACTGGTTTGCGTCTTTTTATATATAAGGTGCGCTTCAAATATCACGTAAAGCCAATTTTTTCATTTTGAAGTAAAATGCCACTGAAAAGATTAAATACTTTGTTTCGAAGATTTTAAGCTTTCTTGGATAGTGGGCCTATTAGCAATAACACATGTTATATTATTTTCAGACCATGTATGAAAATGTTGTGCAAGGTGGAAGGGATATAATACCAGCATTTGGTTGGTCGGTTAAACGCTTGCACATCACATATCACACGATGTGGGGATACACATATCCATATGTATATAAAATTTGTTTTCTCATAAACCTTTTCATTACATTTCGCTCTTCACATAGTTTCATGGAACTTTGTTGAATTCACAAGTACTACCCATATATGTGGAAAAAATCTCGTGTTGAACCCCTCACGAGGGAAATATGTAAATTTATGCTTTAAGAAAATCTTCTATACGTTAGTAAATTACCTAAAGCAAAATGTTCCATTATAAACATGTTATGATAGTTATTACTTACTGAAAAAGGCACATCTAATTGGGGCTTACTTTGCGTTTAGCAAATAAGCAATAACGTCCGACTTTAAAATTGCACTGTACGATCGCAATTAATTTTTTAAATATTTTTCTTGAACATAGTGATGAGAAATGTTGTCTTCTTTTAGCTGATACCCATAATATTTAGTTGAATATCTTTTAATTGGATTTTTGAACTAAGCTCATTGGGTATGGACTACCGCAGTGTGGAACGTTAAAAAAAGAAAAAAAATTTTTTCTAGTCTCCAGTAAGATTTATATGAATAAAATTACGTATTTTTGTTTTTTGAAAAATTATTATAAACGTGGACCGTTATACTAAAGTACCGCCATATCAAATTTTATCAAAATCCATTAACTGGATTTTGCGTGATGTGTGTTCGGACAGACAGACAGACAGACAAGAATTCCAAAAATTTGGTATTTTGTGTTCTATTTACTTCGATTACTTTTATACCACCATAAAATTGTCCAAAAAATATTTCATGTACATACACGCCCCTTTTACAGTACTGTTACATGTATAGATTAGTACTAAAATAAATCACAAAACTAGATTTAATGACTCTAGTTTGTATTAAAAATATGTCTTGCATAAAATTTCACTATAGCTTAATATATAAAAGAAATCTGAAAGACCTATAATAGAACTTTAAGACAAATATTTTTGTGGGTCATTTCAGCTCCCTGCATCGCCGTTAAAAGGGACTTTTTGCCTCTTTTTAAAGAAAGGGACAAGAACACCAATGCCTACGTCTTTACACGTATTTTTGTATTTTCTAACAGAATCACTCCTAAGAACCTTGTAAATTTTTGTTACTGTTTCTCGTGAATATCACCTCTTTCCGTTTTTTGTAAACTTGTTTATATATAGGAGTATGAAATTCGACTATTAGAGCATATGTCCGCTCAATAAGGCCTTATACAAGGCTGATTTCACCCCTGAGAAGTTCGTTCTACACTCATACACAGCTACAAAACAAGCACATACAAACCCAGCGGGAAATATAAGGAGTACGGACGGATACCTTCTAGAAGGCCTTTGTACTCCTTCTTTTGGATAAACAAGGCCTGCTCGCTCCATTCCTTACTCATATCTTTTTTACGCAAGTTGTCATTGCGGGGTAGGTCTTCCGTTTTCCAGTTCTAGAAGGCCTGACAACAGACCTTCTAAAAAGGTAATTTGGAAGGGTTTCTAGGAAGGTCTGTTAAAAAGAAAATTTTTTTAATCTCGGTATTTTTGTATTTTTATAGCGGACTCTTTAATGTATATATACATACATGTATGTACATACCAATACGCGTGCAAGTAATATGAAATAAAGTGTCTGTCGCCATTAAAGCCTTATGAATATAAATATTGTAATATAGAAGAAAAAAGACAAAATAAATCTATGCCTGGGCTACTAAAACTTTACTTTCGCTTTCAATGTTACGCTACATACAGCACATACATACATACATATGCATGTATGTCTGTATGTACATATAAAACAATAGTTTAAGTATACTAACAGCCATTATCGTGCTACTAACACTTTAATGGATCTTCACAAAAAAAAATAAGAATAAAACTAATTGTGAAGCCTTTTACGCTTACGAGAAATACTAGAAATATTCTTTACCTGGATTATTAGTTTGTATCATTTTCATGACTATTTTGTTGATATTGGCACAAATTTTTTCAAATATGTTTAATTTCTTTTATTTTGTAATAGAATTTAATTTATTTAAAATGTTTTCCCTGTTGAAAGTTTAATCTTTTCAATTAATATTTTGCACACATATATACACTTTTACTAGAATACACACACACACACATACACTCAAAACTATCAGTATTAGGAAGTCAATATGTTTTCTTTTCTATTATTTTCTTCAAGTGTGAAATGCGTACGTGTTAACGGTTTTAACTCTCGCCAGCAACTGTTACAAATGTTTCTAAAGTTACCGTATTGTTAACTCTGTTTTGAAGTTTTCCATACTAATTTTTGTGTTATTTTTTTTATTATTTAACTCCCAATTCCTTTCGCTTTTAACTCTCATTTTCATTCAGTGTACATAGCTGCCAGATGAATTAATGGTAAAATCGTCTAATTTTGAAGAAAACATCATCATATGCGTCGAAATGATGCATCGAAATCGTCAAAAAATCATCATAATATATATAATAATAAAATAAATAATACGTCGTTAAATAAAACGCTAAAGGCCATAACTAATAGAAAAATCCAATCGGCTTTTCAATAAATTCCGGTGTATTTCACATACATACATAACTACTTTCAAAATCAAACTTTCCCGAACTAAAATTGCGATGTAATTAAGAAAATCGAAAAGGAAAAAACAAATACGTTCGAAATAATCATATTAATAAACAATTAGCTACTGGCTTGAACTTTTCACATGTTTACATGTTCATGTATAATTAAGTATAAAATCAAACCAAAAAAGTTTGTATTGAGTAGAACAAAAATCAGAAAAATGGGAATAAAGAAAAATAAACCGAGAAAGTGCAGTTAATATCAGCTTGAAAGTGATTTAATTCTCGTATTCAATTTTCACGAAAAAGCTGTATATATAAGAATTAAAATCACATTCAACAGAGCCACCTGACAAGTTGTGATAAGCAAAATACACGTGAGCACTGACTCTGTTCTGCTGTGTACGTTGAAGACTTAAGTTGATGTTAATTTTTCCCTTGTTCCTTGGAATATTAATCACGCCCAATTCTTTCTCAATATAACATTACGAACCTTGGCCTAATAATCAATTTGGATTCACAAAGCAAATGCGTTCGTAATAATCATATTATTAAAAAAAAAAATTACCTGGCCAATCGCATAATATAGCATATTTTTTGCTTCTCCTGTATTTCGTATTGCGTAAATAAGAATATGGTTGGAAATAAAAAACTAAAATATCTCATTTTCGTTTCTGATAGTCGTATCCAAACATTTAAAGTTATATATCATGCTTAGGAACAACATAATACCATCATTTAGTTTATTGGTATAAGTGAAAATTTCTTTGTATGTGTAAAACCGATGATTCTGGATGGAAAATATGGCATGAGCGACTTTGATGCGTGTATTGTGTTTACTCTTCAAGAACGTTGAAATTTCTAACGAGATTTCAAAGATGCCAGTTATTCAAGACGTTGGACGAAAAAATTTCGTTAGAATGGATTGAAAAAGACAATAAATGCATATTATCAATAAATAGATGTTGTCAATCTTTAATTTTTAAAAATCGTAAAACTTAGGGCAAAAAACGTTAAATCGTCCAACTGCTATTTTTAGGCCCAAAAATCGTCAAAATGACGATAAATCGTCAAATCTGGCAGCTATGTTTCTGTATAATTTTAACCCAGACTCTGCTTCGATTTTCTCTCTCTCTCTCTCTCGCTCTCTCTCTCTCTTTCGTTGTTTTATTTTGTTAAAAGTAGGTTGTCGTCCGAGGGGTTATTTCTTTTCCATTTGGGTAGGTTATGCGTCGGTCATGTTTTGGAATTTAATACACGCTCCCCTTGAAGAGTCAATAATATTAGTGTTGGTGATGTCTTGTGTATGTTTTGTAGTTTGTTTACGTTTACCCACGTCATTCTTCAGACCTAATATCCTTTTTTTCTCTTTTACGTTTCTAAATGACCGCACAAAAAAATGTTTTTTTAGTACTGTGGCATTAAATCATTTTTACATAGTGTTAAGCAAAAGCGTGGTTATGCTTTTGTTGTTTTATTCTTTATTTACTTGTTGCACAGTGAAGAAAATGGTTCGATGTGTTAAATGTTGCAAATTTTGTTTTTATAAAATTTTTACATAATTAATCAAGTTTAGTGATTAAATTTAACTGAATCAAAATTGCTTGAGAAAGGATTATGTATTAGAATATCTAATCATCAGACTAGCAAAAGGAATCAGTAATGATTTCGAGGCCGTTAACCTTCTCATGAGAAGGGACCGAACACTTTTAAGTGGCATTGTCATTGTAGGGGCTCAATTGACATAATTAAGATACTCAGTAATAGGTTCTAGATCCAAACTTAAGGTACTTGTCCTGTGATGGTTTCTTTAATACTACATAGAAATAAGTATATACATGATTCAATTAAGAAAAACGGAGATTCAATTAAAAGAAAATATTTATCGATTTTTTCAATTAAAAAAACATTATATGAATTAAAAAATTAATTGAAACTTAAGAAAATCAGCTAATTTTCACAAAACAATGTGGCATCCTCAGAAATATTATACAGTTCTCACACATGCAATCTCAATTAACTTTATTTATACACAATTGACATGTAGATTGATAGCATTGTTTAAAAAAAATAAAATCAATTAAAATAAACGTTCATTCAATTCAAATATTAATTGAAAATAAAAAATTTTCTCAGCAAACATTTAATTGAAAAATTTTTAGAAATAATATTTTACTCTACTTTAAAGAAATATTTTTTTTGAATTGAAAAAAATCGACTTGTACTGCGAATAAATTTTGTTAACATTTTTGTTTCGTTAAGTGGTGTGTTTTATTTTTACCGCTCATAGCTCATGAACATATTTTACCACTACCATGGACGAAAAAAGTACGTTAGAATTCATTGAAAAAGACGATAAATGTATATTGTCAACAAATAAATGTTGTCAAATTTTGTTTTCTAAAAATCGTCGAAATTAGGGCAAAAATCGTCAAAATGTTATTTTTGGGCCCAAAAATCGTCAAAATTAATGATTGTGTTTAGTTTCTTTTGTATGATTGTAACCGCACCGGATCGAAACGAACATGCTATTCGCATCACTGCTTAAAAAATATTTACTGTAAAGAAATTTCATATCAAACAAAGATTTGTTTAAAAAATGCTTGGCAATAACCATTTCTGTGCACTTCTATTATACGCCGATGAACTAAATTTTTTAACTGGCGGAGTTAAAGCCGCTAGTTAATACAACCATTAACATACTGCTATATGCTGATGATATAATTCCCCGGCAGATTTACAAACAATGATAGATGCCTTATACAGATACTGTTACATATGGAGATTAAAAGTAAATCTGTTACGGACCGGTTGGACTGGCGAGGTTTCCGGCTATGCTCTGGCATCCTCAGGAGGTTCCAACCCTCTCGCCAGCCACGTATCCGAACATCTATAAATGAAAAACAATAAACAAAACATACTGAAACTACACACACTATACCATACAATGAATTTTGAGACAGCTGTTCGTCTCATAGCCCTCCCAACCTTGTCGTGATTTAGATCCTAATATAGTTTTTTTTCTTTGGTTCACGACCCACTACACCCGCTTGACCTATCGCTCCACTTACCTCTCCATCACTGCCATTACCTTTACAAAATCAACCACTTATGAATTTCATCTTAGACTTACAATATTTCTTTATTAAATAATATACTGTATAATAATAGATTAAAGATAGCTATGTACAAAAATAAAACATAGAATGATCAAAACAAACATAAAACGATACAATACATAAATAATAATAATAATAATAATAATAATAATAATAATAATAATAGTAATAATAATAATAATAATAATAATAATAATAATAATAATAATAATAATAATAATAATAATAATAATAATAATAATAATAATGATAATAATAAATAAACAATCAACATATATGTATTTCCATCCACTACAATTTCCCTTTCCTCGTTTCATTTGCGTACCTTTAAGTTTTTACAATTTTTATACAATTTTTATTTTGATATTTTTATATATTTTCTTTTTTTTCTATTTAGTGCTCAAGCCTATTATAATTCCAACAACTACGATTCTTACATTCTCACGATTAAAATCTACAATTTTTTTTCACCTTAAGGAGCTCCCTAAAATGTACACTTCTTTCTGTCTGTCATTCCACAGATGATTACTTTCTTCTTTGGACGTAATCTTGAGCCCTAAATGTTTATTATTCATTTATATGATTCCGGCTATAGAGGACTAGGTGTGTTTCAAACAAAAGACTAAACACACGAACTAACACTGAACGAAATTCTTAAAATTTTTACACAAAAAAAACGCACTACATTTAATACTAATTTAATATTATATTACTTATTTTCTGTTCATTTTAGTTCTAAAATTTTTCTTATTTTTTTCTATATTTTATATATATGTATAACTATTTATTTAATTTTTTTTTGCTATGGCTCAAGTGATTTTTTTGTTGTTGTTCCCATTTCGTACAAATGATCTGCTCTAAGATGTTCTTTTTTTCTTGATTTGCAAACTCTAAATTCTTATTCTTTTTTGTTTAACTGCTATGAGAAGTATTATCATGCAAATATAGTTTTACTTCGAGGCAATATTTTGTGTGGAAGTATGCTCATATAATTTAAATTAGAAATATCGTTAAAAGGACTTACCTGGCTATTTTCCATCGGCTTTTGGGGATCCATTTAGCCATCTTAATCCCAGAAAATAGCCAGCTGGAAATAGAATATTTATTTAACTATAGCCACATAACGTCTTTTAGGAAATCTACACTTTTCTTACGTTTCATTCTTTTTCATGTTCCTCTTAATTACAATAACATTTTTGGACTTTCAAACAATATTTCACACTTAGTTTTACTTTTTCTTTCCTCCACCAGTTCAATCTCACTTGACCTTTTGTTCGCAAATAATCTTTTCAATATCTCGACTTTGTTAAACTACCGCTTGAACGTTAAATATATTTTATTTAAGATTTCTAGCGGATTTTATGTAATGTAAGAACCTGAATCTATATAATACTTGATTTTCCCCGCTTTCACTATATCATATTTAAAATTGTTTTTATATTTCTATGCCGTTTTATTTATTTCAATTTGTTTTTGTTTTTAAAATTGCTCTTTAGCAGCTATATTTCCCTCAATTTTGTACCCTCCCCCGTCTGGTTATCATACTATCTTATCCAATTGAACTTCCTTACCACATTAAGGAACTGTACTACCCGCCTCCGAATGTATACAACTATGCCTTTGCAGAAATTAAACATACATACAATTCTACAATTGACAGAACAACATAAAAAAATGGAGGAACACTCAACATTTAATTATTTCAACATTTACAAAGCAAAAAAAACAACAAACAGAAATTCAAACACACAACTAAGAACCACCACATAATACTTAAGCATGAGACTAATAATAATAACTGAAACAATAAAAACGACAAGGAAAAATCTACAAAAGAGTACGGAAAGATGTATGTATATATGTATGTACATATGAACATAAAAACATTTCAGGAAAATAAGTGCAACACTACGTATGTATGTACATACATAATATTTAATATTATTTTTCTAGCTAAAATGAACAAAACAAACATAATAAAACCAGACAACCCAATAAGCAATTTGGTAGACGAATTATTAAGGGTAAAATCCGATCAGAAAACCTGCCTCACCCGCAACAAATCTAAGCAAATTTAAAATAATGGTAATGCTCTCTGAACCTAGAATTTCTAGGTTCTTAAACTGGCATTTTGGTGATGAGAACATAGAGATAGTAAATACTTATAAATATCTGGGCTTTAACGTTACATTCAATTTATCCTGGCCACATTCAATTTATCCTGGCCACATCGAAATTGGCAAATAATTCAACATGGTTGAAATAGATATATAATCCACGGATCTCAAAGAAAAACAAACTCAAAATTGTAATTTCATTCTCTTTGAAACAATATATCCGATTTTGATGAAATTCAAAACATAGATAGATCTGAGCCTAAAAGAAGACATAGGCTATAATTTTTTTTTTTCAAAAATAGGACAACCAGGGAGATAGGGGAAATTTCTTCCTCTTTGAAACTACGCATCATTTGAGACATAGATATACATGTCTGAATCTTAAAGAAGACATAGGCTATACATTTTTTCAAAAATAGGATCCCTTTCTGCCTCTTCAAAACTTTCTAACTGATTTTGATGAAATTCAAAACATAGATAGATCGGAGGCTAAAAGAAGAAATGGGCTATAATGGTTTATATAGGACCACGAGGGTAGGTAGGAGGAAGTTTCATCCTCTTTGACATTAATATTATTGAACATACCACGCTCCCTCTTTTTTAAAACAGACATATATACATACTTACCTGAATTTTACAAATAAAATTATATTATTCTGAAAAGAAAGAAACTCTTTTACTTGCCACGGTTGAAAGAGAATTTATCATCTCGACATAAATAATTCCCACCGTTCAGAGATAGTGAAAATACAATTTCTAAAGTAAATGAAACGTAAGGAACTACGTTCCTACCCAGTGTCCCATGATACAAAGCGTTCTTTTTTATTTCAGAAAGAACTTTTTCTTTGAATGTTCAATATTCACATGCCTTAGAATTTCTTTCTGAAATAAAAAATAATTTGATCGAAAGATTAAATTAAAAATCAACTTAAGCCAAAATAATTAAATAACTTTGGATAAAAACCATACAGTTCGACTAAAAGTTCATAACTCAAGTTATCATATTTTCAAAAATTTTCATTACTTTTTCAACAAAAAGTTTGATTTGAGTAAAAAAAAATAAAAATAAAAGAAAAAATCAAAATTTTAATAAAATTAATGAGAAATTTGTCGTCCCGGTGGTAGTTTTTATTATGGACTTTGTTTCTTTCTGAGTGATTTTCTATCGACGTTACAGTCCTGTTCTGTTTCATCACATCCACTGATGCTGGAAACATAATTTAATTGTCGTAATTATGCAACAACTATGTAGCATGTATTTTCTCTACAATTCGTTTCCTTCTTTAAATGATATAAGTACATATAACACAAGATCCATTATTTCAAGCACAAGATACACTCCTTATTTGATCATTGGAAAATAAAACAGCATAAATTCTGGTTTATTTATAAACAATAACATATATTTTCCACACATATGAATTTTATCTTTTTTGGCATACATACATGTAAATATAAATGTTGTATATGTATGTTTACACATAATAATAATGTATGTAATTATTTATTTAGTTATTGATGATGGTTTGTTTAGCTTTTAATTTTTGCGAAAATAATTTTCGGGAATTATATGTATGTTTTTCAGCTTGTATGTATGCATGTATATTAGAGTGACTTTTATTTTGAAAAAATTCCATTTCTCCCAGTCCCAATAAGCTAATGTTGCTTGAAAATTTTATATTTATTTTATTAACTATTAGATGTACAGAAAAGTTGTTAGAAAATAAAATGTTACAAGCTTCACAAGCAACATTTTCCTTCTAAGAAACTTTTTTATGAAATTAATATTTTGGAAGTTATGAGGAAAGAAAGAGAATTTTTTTGGTTTTTCCCAAATCTGAGCGGGCTGGCGCCTCGCCTTACCCCCAACCGATTGATCGAAAATTTCGCAGGATCAGTTTTTTACCAATTGTCGCGAAACTGGGGGGTGAGACTGGGCGAAATCGAATTTTTTCAAAATAACGGTCACACTAATGTATATGTGTATTGAATTTTTTTTTTTTTGCTAAGCTTCTTTTTGCTTATATTTATTGTATAATTTAATTTACTATTTTATATGTATTTATGTATATAATTAATAATTTTGTAAATAAATTTATTGCAACAAAATTTCAAATTAAATTTACTGCAAACCATTTTTTTTAAATTAATTCGTTAAGACTAGTGAAACTCTCAGTTGGTTTTTGTACAATAATAAAATGAAAATTAACTGCCGTATTCAGGGTATTGGGTTTCTAGTGTAAAGTGAACTGAAATTTTCATTTAAAAAAAAATATTTAAACACGTTTGAAATCCAAATTATTTATTTTCATTAATTCAGAAAATGCTTTTTAATAAATTTAAGATTTGTGGAGAGTGTCAATTTATCTTTAAAAATGAGGATTTCTATTCAACGGTATACAGATGGAATATATTATTCAGAAGAACCGCTCTTGAGATTTTATGCAATAACTTTAAAGAAACTGCATAAACACGTTTTCTGCGAATATTGTAAAAAGGATTTTTAGAAAAACTAAGTAAACTAATTTCATAATCAGACTCAGCAACTCCAAATTAGTTTAAAAATGTGTAAGCTAGTGTTTTTTAATTTTTTTTTCGAAAGTCTTATTAACAACTCAGGAATCTGCAAGAGTACTACATCGAGATTTGGTGACAACATGGTGGCTAAGTTGAGATTTTAAATAATTTTTTTTTAATATTAAAAACACAAAAAGCAAACAAGGGATGAATTTAATCTTTTTCAAATCTCTCAAATTATCGTATAATTCTGATGAAGAGTTTTGGAAATGGCTAAAAAAAATCCAAAAAAAAACATAGTTTTCGCAAATATCTCAAAAACGCTTATTAAGAAAAATTAATCAATGCCATATTCGTGTACAGCGGCTCCAAATTAGCTTAGAAAATATTACTTTTTTTAATTATTTAGTTGCAATTTTGTAAACAAATGTATGTTGACAATTTCACAAAAAAATTATATAACTTTTTTAATAATATCCTTAGAAACTTTGAAGTCCTTTTAAAGGAAACCAGAATATTAATCAGATTTATACCATCCAGTCGCACTATTTATGAAAAAAAAAAACAAATTAACCCATCTTTTGTGACAGTAAATTAAATTAAAAAATGGTTTATGTTTTTAAATTATATTTTTAAGTATCGGAAGTTTTATTTTTTCATTGGTTTTGGTCTACGAAACAAAGCACAGTGCAGTATATTCTAATAAAAATAGCTGGTCTAATTTAACTTTTGCATTCTCTAATAACGAATTGAAAACAAACAAAAAAAAATCATTTAATTATAATTGAAAACAGTCTGGCAAATAAACAAAAAGAAAAGATTATAATAGCCCAATTCACAATCTTGTGCAAAACTAACAATTGTTAAGTGGTGAGTATCAATATAATATACCATTTTGCAAATGCTACGATGCAAAACCATTTACACAAGATTGTGGATTGTGGATTGTGTGTATGAGTTTTTTTTTTTTAATTTAATGCAAAATAGTTCTGCTTCAGTAAAAATTGTATTTGCTAATTTAATTTTTTTTAGAATTCACAGACAGAGAAGCGTTCCTAAGTTGAATACAATTTTAAATAAAGTTGTATGAATAGAAGAGTTTTTTTGTAAATCGTTTTACAATTGTTTCTTTTTTTATAAAAAAGTGTTTTCTTTTGTTTTTCATAGTTTTGTATATAAAAATCATAAACAAATATTTTTGTATATAAATATATATAGTTTTGTTTATTTCTTTTATTTAATATATTGTTTAGTATATAAATATGTTGTATATATGTATGTTTGTATTAATGTATATAATAATTTCGTTTATAATTGATTAATTTATATATATATATATTTTTTTTTAATATATGTTTTTATATATGTTTTTGTAAATAATTAACAGACAATTATTATTTTATATTTATTTTTAATTTTTTTTTTCATTTATATGAATAGTTTTATTCATCTTGGTAAAAAAGCAACAGATTTCACACTTATTTTATAATTTATGTAAATATGTATGCGTGTTCATATACAAACACATAGTTCAGTATGTATGTATGTATGTGTGTGTGTAAATTGAAAAGGTACACACACCATCTTGTAACAAACAATAACAGTAATATATTTTATATAAATTTATTTCTACATTTCATATTTTTATTTAATTTAATTCATATATTCTGCCTCTATTTCATTAATTTCTTGCTATTTAATTTTCACAACATTTTATCTTTATTATTATGCAATTCACGGGGTTGTAGCAACAACTATTGTATCGGCTGTGTGTGCTAAAGTTCTAAAATAGTTTTTATGATTTTTTTTTATTTTTAGGTTCAAACTTTTACGATATTTCTGAAATTAAAGGGCAGATTTAGAAACAATATTCGTTCGCTCGACTTGAAAAGTAGTTTTGTTGTCGAATTCGGTTTTTCTTTTTTACTGAATAAGGCAAACCCTTCTCCAGTTATACTGATATATGTCGTGCAAGTGCCTTCATTTTTAACCTAATGGTATATCTCGAAAACTAGAGGGGATGAAAAAAAATTCAGTGCAGATTGGCGTTCAGCGGCCCAAATAACGTAAGATAGAGCTAAAGTTTTTGGAAACGAAAAAGTTTACCGAAATTTTTAAATTTATGGGATTTTTCGATATTTTGCTGATTATTTTGTTAAATATGCAATTTAGATAAAAGTCCGTAAGGCAAAAGCTGTTAGAAACTTCACAGACAGAAAGATAGAAGTTTTTTGAAAGAAAATTGTTCATAATGTTCAAACTGTAAGTCTCGGCACGGGAAGGCGTGGTCCCAGGTTTGTGAAACTTTGGAAAGTAATTTCCTCAACTTTTTGAGGGGTAAATATATGACAGTTAAAAATTAAAGGGTGCTTTAAAGCGAGCAACGAAACGTGTTGAAATACTAATGTAGTATACAAAGTTTTCAAAGTCAGTGTTAATTGGTGTAGTCTGTAGAATAGACTACACCAATTAACACTGATATTTAAAACAATAAAAATTAAAGAGTGTTCTATCAGTTAATGTAATTTTACTATGTAATTTAGACAATATGCTGTATCTTGAATCCGTAAGAGGTAAACTGTTGGAATTTTCAAAAACGCTAAAACTAAAAAATTCCAAAATTAAAAAAATGTCAAAACAAAAAATCGCCAAAATGAAAAAAGCGCTTAAAGGAAAAAGCATTAAAAAATCGCTAAAACGCAAAAAAACACCAAAACTAAGAATATCGCCAAAAAACTAAAAAAAAGCTTCAAAAACCGAAAAAGTCGTCAAAACGAAAAAAACACTACAACATAAAAAAACGCTAAAACTAAACATATCAACAAACGAAATATCACCAAAAATGGAAAAAAGTCACCAAAACGACAAAAGAGCCAAAACCGAAAAAAGCGCTAAAACTTTAAAAAACACACAAAAAACTAAAAAAGTCCGCAAAACCGAAAAACACCAAAAATTAAATGAATCGCTAGAACTAAAAACATCGGCAAAAAGCGAAAAAACTTTAAACAAACAAAAAACGCCAAAACTAAAAAATTGGCAAAAAACAAAAAATTGCAAAAAACGAAAACTCGCCAAAAAAAAAACAACGAAACCAAAACTTAAACAATAAATGAGCTAAAATTAAACAAATAATCAAAGCGAAAGAAGTTTCAAAATGAAAAAGGGCAAAAATGAAAAGGGATATATGTGTATTCGTACGCAACCCTTCGTGTGCGAGCCAAAGTTGCACTTTACTGAATTTATTGTACAGTGGACGTCCAATAGTACGAATTATATAATGTCAGGCCTTTTCGTAATGTTGGAAGATTCGTATTATTGGACTACAGATTTTCCTCCTTTTATATAAAAAATTAGCTTCTTTTTGAATTTTTTACTTTAACGCAGAAAAAAAACAAGTAAAGAACTTCAAAGCAAAACTAAAATTTCATTTATATATATAAAAACGTACATGTTCTTTCAAAAAGTACATTTATTCGTATTATCGAATAGCAAAAAACTCTTTTTATTCGTACTATAGAACAGCCAATGCAAAAAATTAGCCTTTTGTACCTTTCGCACTATTGGAAATTCGTGGAAACGGAAGTACGTACTATTGGACGTCCACTGTACTTTAAAATTTAATCCGACGCTTTAAGCAAAATTTAAAAATTTTAACTACCACCGAATCAACAAAGAATACCCGGAAATCCAAACAAGTGGATAAAGAATTTAGAAAAAATAGGATGGTTTATGTACATCATGTGTTGCATAAACTTTCAATTCCTTACAACTCTGCCAAAAGACTTTTCTATCACTTATGAGTACCATAATTTTATGAACAAAGGAAGCCAGCTATTAAAACATATCCATCTATGGAATCAAGAACAGCAGTCTCCAAATTTGATATGATATTTGTCCATAAAACTCTCTACAAATTTCGTTCATATTTTCTTTATATCTTTGTCCAATTGAATTCTCTTGATTAGAATAAGATTTACCCCCATATTTCCAAAAACTTCTTATAGTTTATGTTGAATTAATATACGAATTTTTAATGCATACATTAACTTTAATAATCGTTTATGAATATGTGGGTTAATCATGAAATACGTATTTCTTTACAGGTAAAGATTTTAGCAATTTATTACAGAAACTACAAAAGCGGAGATTGTTGCCTTCGAACATATACCCCTCATACATACAGCCATATACATACACACATACATATGTATATGTAACGGCGTATTTGCATATGATATTTTTATGAAATTGTGTTGTGTTCGAGATTGAGATAACGAAAATATTAATTGTTCAATTCACAAGCTCGTATTAACGTCGTATGTGTTGTGTAATCGTCTAATTATACAATATTGTATTTTTGTTGTTGGTAATTTTCATACAAAAGTGTGTTATAATTATACGATTGAATTTTATATGTTCTTCAAATAGTTGTATTGAGGCCAGGTCTGGGAATATTCTATTTGTTAGATTAATTTGTAAAAATATTATATATATATATGATAAGTAACACCAGAAAATACATTCTTCTTAATGATAAATATATAATTGATTCATTTCAATTTAATTTTCAAACTATTTTAATCAAAATTGCTTGTCGCGAAAAAAGTTATTCTATTTCGCGTCAAATTAAAATTCCCATGCCTGGTCTCATTTCATGGTATCAAATCAAGGTTAATTAATACCAGGTGGCCTCGAGGGATCAGGTGACTACGAATTGTTTACCATATTTGAACTGCAAACTGTGTTAATGTATCGGCTTTTTTGATAGTCCAAATATAAATTCTGCACGCCGAATATATATTTGGAATGTCAAAAAGCTGATATATTAACACTGTTGATAGTTCAAATATAGAAAGATTTTCTTAGTCACCTGATATCTCGAGGCCACCTGGTATTAATTCGCCTTGCCTTGGTATTAATAAAATTGACATTTAAGATACGACAAAATAACGATACAACAAATTTGTCTGTTCACAAGCACATAAACAAGTGTCGTCTTTTTTTTAAACGATAAGACATACGACTGAGCTTGTGAATTGAGCAAATGTAAACGAATTTGTACAGTATTTTTCATGATATTAATGGTCACCGTAAGTATACATAGCAAGCCGGAAAACATAATTTTATAGCCGATACAACGGTTAATATGCCCTTGTGAATACCTTTAATGTTTCAATGATTGTAACTATATCTACTAGTCAACAAAAATAATATATTTTGTACTCATTTGCATTAGATATAAAATAACAATAAGACTGTACAATACAAAAAATTACAAGCTTTTATCGTCTGATCCTGGTAGAGGGTATCAAGAAAAAATTAACGTGTTTCGGTGTTTTGAAAGTTTACACCTGGGACTCATTTGGCATTGCTAAAAAATAAAATCTAGTTTGACGTTTTTTTTCAGAATTACAGTAGAATTTTATGACAAATATTTTTCTAGGATAAGGGGAGTTTTTCGCCCCTTTCTTAATTATCTAAAAATGAGAACAAAAATCAGAAAAATGGGAATGAAGAAAAATAAATAGATGGCAACGCTGGGAAAGCGCACTTTAATATCAGCTTGAGAGTGATTTAATTCTCGTATTCAATTTTCACGAAAAAGTTGTATATATAAGAATTAAAATCACATTCAACAGAGCCATCTGACAAGTGCTGATAAGCAAATACATGTGAGCTCTGACGATGGAAGTGTAGCGGCTTCCGAAAGTGGCGCTACTCTGTTCTGCTGTGTACGTTGAAAAATTAAGTTGATGTTAATTTTTTCCTTGTTCCTTGGAATATTAATAATCAATTTGGATTCATAAAAGCAAATACGTTGGAAATAATCATATTAATTAAATTCAAGTTATTTTATTAAGAGTGGAGTGTTGGAATATTCAAATCAGATTAGCAGAACGGATCAGTACTACTGTATTCTATTTCGCGATAAAAATTAGTTATATAGCTGGGAGATTACTCTGTAATGCGATGCGAAAGGAAACCTGATCGTAGACCCCCTGATGTTTCCTTGTTAAAAGCATCCACCATCATTAGTGAACAAGAACGCTGATCAGTTCAAAAAAATAAAAATTACGTAAACATGTATATTTGTTTGGTCCCCTCTACCAGAAAAATGTTCGTGTCGCACAGTGTACTATTTGCTTATAAGCGAACAAACATAAAAAATAGAAACGAACTGTTAACCTGCACTTATTTTATGTCGTTTAAAAAAGGAATATTTTAAAAGTAGGACAACTTTTTGTTGGCAATATTTTTTTTTTTTGTAATTTCTGCATTGATTGGATTTTTCTGTATCAAGTGCCATAGAACGAAATATTTATCATTCTTGTGGTGGTTAACCTTTTGTTGTGGACCAATACTCAGGCAATGACCTCTACTGATGTAATGCATTGTGCTGGAACTCGGAAAATTGGTTATGGGAATGGGGGATAGAAGGAGTACTGTTTGCGAACAATCGATTTGAAACTTCCCATATTGAAAGTGACAGGCAAGATATCTTCAGCGAGTTTATTTCATAAACAAACTGTTCAGTTAACGCACAAATTTTCTTTGTAACGCGTAGTTCGATTCACTAGCGTATCCGGAAGAACGTGTTGCTTGCAAAAAAGAGCGGGTTTCCATACATGAGAGTTGTATTCCACTTTCGGACAGATATAGGTGGTGTAAATGTTAAGGAGAATATATGGAGTGGGGTATCTCTTACATCGTCTTAAGAAACCGAGGCACTTGAATGCTTCTTTTGAGACTTGAAAATTTAAAAAATTTGTATCAGTCCACCGCACGTCGCACTGGATTTTCTTGCCAAAAACAGCATGACCTTCTGATTCCCCAACATTCACAACATCCACAATTACAGATGGAGCAGCAAGCTCGGTCATATGAACCGATGATTATTGTGGCATTTGGTATAAAACTCAAGTGCTGAAAGTTTTAACCAAATCGGATAACTTTAAGGCGTGCGTCGTTGAGTTCAAAGTTAAAATTTCTAGCTTTCCAATTTAAATAAAATTTTTACGAACACCCAATCAAAGATTGTTTTTTTTAAACTTCTTTTTTGCTTCGTTTTTGTAAATTCAAAAAATTTGAAATGTGACCGCACGTTATAGTTAACCGAATTGACCGAACATTTTTAGCTACGCTTAATGAAAGATCATTTTATGTCTATTGAGCTTAATTTTGGTACATTTTACAAAATTTTAACTTGGATTTGTCTAAAATTTTTACCATAATAACTCGCACGTGATAAAAATTCTACCCAAATTTGATAACTCCTTGGCGTACTCCACTGAAGTCAAAGTACAAATTATCTAGGATTTACCAAAGTTAAGCTGAATTTAAAAAAAAGTGATATTTCATTTAGAGTAGATAAAAATGTTGTCCAAATTCAAACATTTATAACGCGCGACCTCTCTAAAAGACAATATTATAAAGAAGTACTTATACTTTATATCCGTATTTTCTAAACTAGTAAAAGTCATGGAGGAGGACTTAAGTTATGAGAAAATCAATACATTGATCACCTTGCCGATATAAGCTGCAGCTAATTTTGTTTCAGAACCAAAACATCAAAGCGCTCATAATAAATAAAGTTAATTTTGAAAACTAAAGCAGATATGAACAAGTCTTCGTGAAAATTTTGTTGACTAGTATTATATTTTAACTTCTTTGACTACATATCTTAGAAAAGTGAAGGAGGATCTCAGGTAACTTTAGATAAAAAATTATTTTTCGTTTCAGTTTTTTATATTCTTTAAGTTTGATTAAAAACAAAATCCATTGCCAGCCGTTTGCTTGACTTGAAAACTTTTGTTTTTTTATAGTCACTAGCGTCATTAATTTAGTGTTTCATGCAATTGGTCTTGCAAAAGTGCAAATACCAAAAAATGTTGTAAAAATTGTGTATATTTTGTTGTTGGATTTTCGATAAAAGCTACGATATTTTGCATTTGCACTTATGCAGGACTCCGCTATTTAATTAAATTTAACTACTCTGATAATTTCTTTGTGGGTACTTTCGGTTAAATATTCTGTCAATGATGTAAATTGATTTGAAGTTATGTGATATGCCTGCTACTATGTGAGAAAGAGTTCATGTTATTCACTAATTTGTGTTCATATAATGCGTGTTTTTTTGTTTTTTATCGCTTGAGTTGAGTCTACATATTTTCGTTAAATTTCTCTATTTAGTTATTGTTGCATCTACATTGTGTTTTTATAAATTTAATGAGTATTTTAAATATTTTTATTTTTCTTGTTGAATATTTATTTATTTTCAATTATTGTCTGCAATTGCAACACTAAACTACGTGACAATTGCAAAATTGATTGGGCATTATGACGTTCAGCCATTTCTGTTGATTACAAACAAAACAAAAAAATTATTATATAAAATGTTGGATTTAAAAAATAAAAAAAACTCAACTTACCATTAAAAAACTTAATGACATCTGTAAAATCCATACTATTTGATAAAATAATATCTCTGTATGTTTCTAATAAAGCCAGAGCCAAAAATAATACAAAATGTCCCGAAGCGACGTGTTTAGCGGCCCAAATAACCTCCCAGGTTGCGAACACATCATCGTAAACCAGCTCGCGTTTGAAATCCAAGAGAAACCAACGATAACAGAAATAGAAATGTGTATAATCGCCATTTGAATCCATAAGATCATACATTTCCGAGTCCAAAATTTGTATAAGAGATCTAATTTTTAAAATTATCGTTGTATTCAGGGGTGAAATATTCGAGAGTGTGCTGTAAAACGCGCGTTTGCAGCTTATTAACGGACTTTAATGTTTTAGATATTTAAGATATTTTGAATGCTCTAGATCGTCCGCTTAACCGAACACTGTTTTTCGTTTTTCGTTTTTCGTTTTTTTTTTTTTTGGAAATCGCATGATTCGAAAACGCCCGCTTTACAGCAAGCACAGCCTTTATAATTTCTATATACCTCATGTTGGCAAAGTGCATATCCATAGCACCACCGTTGGGAAAGTTTTCGATCATTCGTTCCATAAGTTTGCAAAAACATCCATAAGTGAGGGCTTCATCGTCGAATATAACCAATAAGGGCGCCACCAAATCACACATGCCCTGCATATATCCTACCTCCAAATGTTCCCATACGTATCTGGAAAGAAAATATGTATGGAAGACTTTTAATGTAAATTCGAATTGAATTATAATTTTAAAAATTCCATGCATCACGGCTTAGATGCTGTTTGGTTACATTTGTTAGATTTCCGTAACATTTGAAAGCCCAATGTAACATGTACGCAAGTAAAGAAAATAAAAAACATGATTGATTATGGAGCTCATGTTTCAACTTTGATATTATAAACTTCTTATCCTTATGATTAGGAGTTTAATATAATATCTTTAGTTTTTCTATGAGATTTTTGGGTAAAGGTTCCCTGACGATTTGCATTAGCCCCAATGAAATGGCCATAAGAACTAGCTAATATCCCTCCATAGTCAATTTCAATGTATTTTAATAAAAATGTAATATTTTACTTAAGAAGTAAAATATAAATTTGGGAAAAAGCACGCTAAAAATTAAAATTAATGTAACATGTAAAATTTTGTTATGATTAGGGATGTAACGATACGCCGTTTTGCCGATCCGATACCGATACCGATACTTAAAAATAAATGTCGCCGATACCGATTCCGATACCGATACGAATATTGAAATTGAGTTCAAGTTTAGATTAACAAAACTCAAGTGCAATTTTTTTATTACACAAAATTACAGTGTAAGAGATTATTAATATTTAAAATTGATATTAACCCAGTATAAAAAATTGGAAGTATTTTTTAAGAAGCTACATTTTCTTTGCTTCAAAAAATCTATATTAAAAATATGAATATAACACAGTGCAACAGTCCAAAAAACACACGGACTTGACAGCATAGATTCGATTATACTACCACGCGGTAGTAAAACCCTATACTTAGCTTGGCGAATTTGGTGACCAATTTCGTTTTATGGACTTCCAAAGTTTTGGAAAATCAGCGGGCCCTCAAAAAAGGTGTCATCAACTTTTGCCCAACAGAAAATTCAAACTTGGTGATACCGCTTAACTATATATGGCAATAATGTAGCTAAGAGTTCGCTAAACAGATTTTATTACCATTTTATGCCAAAAAATAATTTTTTCGTGCATTTTTTTGAAAAATTAAGGAAAAAAATTTTTTTTCACTTTTTCCAGAATAGCTTACAGGGGCTCGTAATTTTTTATTAACAATATTTGGCAAAGTTGTAGCTACGGTAAGCTGAACAACTTTTGTGAACATGTCAATACAATCTGAATGTATCTGGGCACCCTAAACAGCCCAGAAAAACTAATTTCTACCTTAAAAGTTTTAGTTTTTTACGAGGTAGGCTATATTTTTATTGCATTTTTTTTTTTTGCTTTCTTTGTTATTGTTCCACTTCTTATGTTGCTGATTTTAGTATTTACTATGTTTCATTGTTTGCTGTTGTTTTGCCAAATAATGGTAACAAAAAATTTGGAATCCCTATAAGTTATACTGAAAAAAGTGAATAAAATAATTTTTTTTAATTTTTTTGCAAAAAAAGTACAGGAACATATTATTTTTCTGGGCACAAAATGTTAGTGAAACACAACGGAGAAGTATGCACTTGAATATACTATTTAAAAAAAAATTTTTTTAGCATAAAAAAATAGTGAAAAACTACAATTTTTGATTGTATTGATATGTTCACAAAAGTTGTTCAGTTCTACCGTAACTATAAGTTTGCCAAATATTGTTAGTTAAAAATTACAAGTCCCTGTAAGTTATTCTGAAAAAAGTGAAAAAACAATTTTTTCCTTAATTTTGTCAACAAAAATTTCACGAAAAAATTTTTTGGCATGAAATGTTAAAAAAAATCTGTTAAACAGACTCTTAGCTACATTATTGCCGTACATAGTTAAGCGGTATTGTAAAGTTTGAATTAGCTGTTGGCCAAATACTGATGACACCGTTTTTTGAGGCCCCACTGATTTTCAGAAACTTTGGAGGTCCACAAAAAAAAATTGGTCACCAAATTCGCCAAACTGAGTAAAGGGTTTTACTAACCCATTGTCGGACAATCGAATCTATACTCTCCAGTTCTTGTGTTTTTCCAAAAGTCTTTATTTGTCGCATAGTGTAATTAGTAGAAAAGCAAGAAAAAATTTCAATTCCTTTATAATTTTAAAAAATACTCGCCATACTCGCAAAAAAAATTGTGAAAATGGGTAACTTTTTATCCCTTTTTCTTGAAGAAAAATCATTATAGAACACCGAAAAAGAAATTTGTCCGAGCATTGCTTCCAATTCGGTGATTGGTAGTCGAAAAACAGAACTTCTTGCAATGGCAAGGATATGTAAAACTAATTAGAAATGATCCAAATTTGCAATACTTCCGGATCGCGCATTCTACATTTTCATGACTTTTTTGGAGTGTTTTTTTTGCTAGAATAATATTTAAAAAACAACGAATTGAATTTGAATTCATGGTAAAATGAACCAAAAATGAATAATTTTTTTACAAAATAATAGTATAAAATATTAATTTTTAAAATTGATATTAATAAGATTTAAAAAATAACGAAATTAGTTTAGTTCATGGTAAAATTAACAAAAATAAATAGTTTGTCAGAAAAAAATTCTGAAAAATTTTTTAAAAGTATCGTCGTATCGACAGTAAAATATCGCCGATACCGATGTATCGGAAAATCTGAAGTATCGCCGATATATCGGTATCGGTATCGGTATTCGTTACATCCCTAGTTATGATTGACCAAATTTTTGCAACTTTTGGACATGGCGAAGAAGGAAGCAATATTTTTGAAAAAGTACTTGATTATTTAATTAAGACAAGAACTGCCATGCATACGTCAGTAAATGAACTTTCCTGTCACATTTGATACGAAAAAATAGTTAACTATAAAGATGAAAAAGAAAACTAACAATCATTTATTAAATTTATTATTTGAGATATTCTCCCAATTTTATTTAATATAAATTCATATCGAATGTAAATTGTTTGTTGGGTTTTGTACAAGTTTCTAAGCCAACTACGCTTATTTTATTCTCTTATGACTTTCAAAGAAACTATTTGCAAATTCTCAAATGGCTTTTGAAATCCTCTACATAAGATAAGAAGTTTGAAGATTTTCAAAACTATGCTTGAAGTCTACTGATGATCTGGCAAATTTAAATTGCATATAGACATTGCTTAGCCTTCAACAAATAAATCTTTATTTGAAAACTAAAAAGGTTATCTATTTTTATTCTAAAGTTATGTTTTTGTTCAATAAATGAATTTGTTGTCTTGTTATTCTGGTATGTGATGCAAATCGATCGATTTCAAATCGTGCGGTTTGAAACAAATTGTACAGAATGATAATTTCTTGATGCTTTTTTATTTTTTTTACGCTTATAGGGCATTTACACTGTCTCGAAATCTAGTACTTACGAGATTTCGAGCTAAATCTAGTTGTTTTTTACTAGATTTTTTACTACTTTGTCAGTAGATTTGGACGAAATCTACTACCCTGTATAATATTTTTATATAAACGGTGAGTGACTTAGCTACGCTCTACAAACATTTTCTACTAAGTGTGTGCATTAGCTAAGGTGGGCACTTGTTGGGTTAGAGTTTAGGATAAATTTCAGTCAAAGTATTTATTCTTGGATACGAAATCTAGAAAAATGTAAAAACAAGGTTAGTGTAAGCGATATAGATTTCTATTAGATTTCGAGACAGTGTAAATGCCCTATTAGAGTACTTTATTGGAACTTAGATTCGATTCCGCTGTACCGTGCAATTTACAGAACATCTATTTGGTGAAGTCGCGTGATTTAAAATCAATCGATTTCCATCATATACTAGAATATCACTGAAATGTGGAATAAAAATATTCATTTCATATAAATCACATAAATTTATTATTTATTCAGGAATATTATTTATTCAGGAGTATTCCAAAATGTAACTATTGACGAAAAACGTAACTTTTTTGAAAGAAAGGTGTAACTTTTTTTATTCTTCCCGTGGCAACACTGTTGCTGAGTGCTTTTAAAATATTAGGTGTTTCTCATTAAAACTCAACCAACGTCACGCTTTGTTGGGTTAATGAAACAAATTTCGTTGATTAGATTTTAATGATAAGTTCACCAAATATATGAAATAATATCCGTAACGTTATATTCAGAATGAATCGGGCATGATCAATACTCCAAGGAACAAGGAAAAATTAACATCAGCTTAATTTTCCTACGTACACAGCAGAACATAGCAGCACCACTTTTGGAAGCCGCTACACTACCATCATGAGTGTCCTTGTGTATTTTGCTTATCACCACTTGTCAGGCCTCTCTGTTGAATGTGATTTCAATTCTTATACATAGATCTTTTCCTTGAAAGTTTAATACGAGAATTAAATAACTTCTTAAGTTGATATTAAACTGCTTAAACTGCAATCTCCCAGTGTTGCCGTTGGTTTATTTTTTTCATTGCCATTTGTCTGATTTTTGTTCTACTTAAGTCAAACTTTTTTGGTCTTATTTAATACTTAAGTATATATGAACATGGAAGTATGTGAAAAGCTCAAGCCAGTAGCTAATTGTTTATTACTATGATTATTTCGAACGTATTTGCTTATGAATCGAAATTGATTATCAGGCTAAGATTCGTAACCTTCACGAAAAATTTATATATATATAAGAATTAAAATCACATTCAACAGAGCCACCTGACAAGTGGTGCTAAGCAAAATACAAATGAGCACTGATGATGAAAGAGTAGCTAGTGGCTTCCGAAAGCAGCCCTGCTATGTTCTGCTGTGTACGCTGAAAAATTAAGTTGATGTCAATTTTTCCTTGTTCCTTGGAATATTAATCCTGCCCGATTCAATATTTCCTATGCCTATTCACTATAGAAATGCGCAAAAGTTTGTGAAATTTAAATCCCTCCAAAAGTAATACTATATATGATACACATATATTTTGATTGGTACCCTCTATCAGAATCAGTCTATCGAACCTTGTCATTTTGGGAAAAATATAATTTTGTTGTATAGTGTAATCTAAATACTTACGTGGTTATAATATTTCTAAGCTTGTCTAAATTTTCATTGGCAAAATACCAGTAGTTACGATCACAGCGCTGAACATCCTTTTCAATGCGATGTAAATTTAAAGCAAAATTTTCTAAGAATTCACACTGTCATGAAAAAGAAATATCTATTTAAATTAAATTTGAAAAAAAAAACAAACAATCATTCTTTAGCTCACACTGTAGACTCCACCATTTGAACTTGCTGGCGAGACACAAGCCGATTTCGGTTCTTGTAGGGCATCCAAAGATGCCACCACTGTTATGTCTTCATTCATGGGTGAAATTAAACTTGTTTTACGTGATGTATCATCGGTGGGCTCATCAGCACATTCTAGGGTGTCATTTGATGCTGCTTCTGTAATTATCACAGCATGTGTTATCCTGCTCAGGTCTCTAACATCTTCGACACTATGATATTTGCGAACATTATTTTCGTTGTCGATATTCTCGTTTAAATCATTGTCTTTCTGGACTTTATTAAATTCTAAAGCTTCTATTGCTTCTTCTTCTTCTCGTTTTCCCGTTTCCACCTCTTGCTGACATTCTTCTCTAATTTCATCAACATTTCCTTCTACACACGGTATTCCATTATCATGGGCCATTTCTAAGATTTCTATAAATTCATTGCCCACCGTTTCGTATGATGACGTCGAAGGAGAACTTTTGATACTTAACAGTAATTTACCACCCTGCTCTGGTGTCAGTCCTGCATCCTGCTCAAGTTCAGACTCAGCAAAACAATGTTCTTGTAATGAAAGTGGTTCATTTTCATCCAGTTCCAACGCCACTTTACCCTGTTCGCATATAATAAGTGTATCATCTTCTACATCTACATTGTATTTATTACTTGTTGGTCCTTCCGTTTCTCCAGTTGTACCTTTTTGTGCATTTTCATTTAAAGCTTCAATAATTTTCTCTTCTATTTCATTTGTGTTTTCATTTTTAGCAACATCTTGCGATTTTAACTGATTTATTTCCTTATCTTCCGTGAGTTCTACTCCGCTAGCTTCTTCCATTATTGTCTTTTTCAAACATTCTTCTTCATTTCCTCCTAATGGGTCTTCTTCATCTTCACAATTTCCCGAATCTTTTTCTTCCTGTATACCCACCATTATATCGTCATCAAAGTCCATGCCAGGATCAGAGATATCGGAAAAATCTTGATCATCGAAAACATCACTATCCACATCTCCATTTTCTAATTCGGTTTGGCGGCACGCATGTTTGACCCTGTTATTAACCCCATTTCGTTTATTTTCCTCTGAAATTTTCGCTAATGCTTTGTCATTCTTCTCCTTCTCTCTTTGACGCACTATAGCCTCCACAGCCAACCATTCACTCATGATGGTTTCATAATAATGCTTTTTAGTCTCATCTAATTTTTGCCTTTCCTCAATTGTAGAGCCAAAACTAGTTTAAAATAAGAAATTATTCTTAAACTTTTTATTTAAATATTATTTTTTTGCTACCTGTAATGACCCAATAAGTAGGGCCAGACTTCTTTCCGTAAATCATGAACTACGCCACCAAAATATACCAAACGGAATAGCTCTTCTTGGCTCATGATTATACCATTTTCGTGTAAGGCTTCCCATTTGTCTTTTGTTAGACCGGACTCATTAGCAGCCACTGAGAATGTTTTTTAATAAAAATTATATGTTATACTCGTACGTTATTGACTTACAATCTGGTGTTATTCGACCATTAACCAAGCCTGATAAGTGTGTTCGTACAGTAGATAAATGTCGGCAATATGCTAACCAACCATAAAATGCTCTCGATATTATCTGACGTCTCATTGTAGAACAAACGAGTTCTATACTCGCCGTTTGACTTGCCTGAATCTAAGGATGAATAAAATCTATTAAAATAAAGGTATCCACTCCACTCGAACAAGTCTACCCTCTTCATATATCTCATTCCAATTGAAGATACCTAACAATTTGCTCAATTTAGAACTTACCAGTGGCGGTTCCGTAGTACTTTGATCCATCGAAAGACTTTTACTAGAGCAATCGCTACTGCCCGTTGTTGAACAGCTTCCCAAATGTTTGCGTCTAGGGCTGGTACGACCTAATTCCAAAATGGGATGTGTAGCCACTGGGAAGGAAGGAGTCATATAAAATAAATTATTTTCAAAATGTTTAATTTAATAAAGAAAAATAAAACTCACAAAACTCTTCATGTTGACTTTTACTAACAACTCGGAAGACATAATCGATCGGTGTTTCATCGGCAGATTCCATAACCGAAGGCAAGATACGACGTCTTACACTCTTGGGCCAGGGAAACATTTTACCAATGCCTCTTTGCGACCACAAAGGCGGATCCAATTGACCATGTGGCAAAAGGCCAGTCTCCAAGCAACTTAAAAATGATTGCATATGGCCACCTTCTGGAAAATGTATGGGTGGCCTTTGTACACCATCCTGACCTACCAATATGATTGTACCACCCGTATCTTCACCACGATTCTGGTGACAATGTACATACACAATTTCATCTACATTGATATTGAGGGCATAGGCCCAATAGGAGCTCATATCGCTGCCATCGCTGTCTGTATAGCCATTCATCAATTGATTTGGAGTCCACTTGATAGTCAATGATTGCACAGTTTGATGTAAACTCAAGTAACCTGGCATTGGCTCAATGACATCCTTCTGCAAGTAAAAGAAGAAAATAATCGTTATAACAATTTTAAAATTAAAGAAAAAAGAAAAGTTACCGGTAAAACGAGTACATTATTTTTGCCATACAGAAGGGTTGTACGCGAATTCTGATGAAGTGATTCAACATAATCTTTGGCTACACTTGCCGGTGAGCTGGCCTTAAAGGAGCCACTACTGGTATCTTCGGAACTAGTATGCAAGCTGCGTTTGAAGTTTATTATAGGACGATGACATGTTGGCGTCGTACGATTACCCGAACTTATACGATGTCTTTGTAGCTGTAAAAAGCCATAATGAACATGAATAGTATTGCTTCTAAAATGGGAGTAATTCAATTAACTGGTCGGCAGAAAAAATCACCTTTTTTATCACGTACAGATTTGTTTTAATGGCATGACTAATATTTCCACTAGGTGTATCAGTATATTTCACAATAACTCGAGAACGGCTTGTCCGATTTGAACAAATAAAGCAACAAAATATGAGATATATAATTACCTTCCCTAATACGTAGTTTTTAGGGTTCCGATACACCAAAAGTGTAAAGGAACCCTATTGTTTTCGCTACGCTGTCCGTCCGTCTGTCCGTCTGTCCGTCACAGGCTGTTTTCTCGGGAACCGTAAGAACTACTGACCTGAAATTTCCACAGGATATGTAGAGCTTTTGCCGCTACAACAACAAAAAAACTTCAAAAATCGAAAAAGTCTTCAAAACGAAAAATCGCTAAAACTAAATAAATCATCAAAAATTTAAAAATCGCCAAAAAATGGAAAAATCACAAAAAACGAAAAAAACCAAAAAAGCGCCAAAACTAAAAAAACGCCAAAAACCATCGTCAAAACGAAAAAAGTGTCGAAAGAAAAAAAATCGATAAAACTAAAAAATCACAAAAAACCGAAAAAATCCCCAAAAACGAAAAAAGCGCCAAAACTGAAAAAATCGCCACAACTAAAATAAATCGCTAAAACTAAAAATATCGTCAGAAAGTGAAAACGTTAAATAAATGCCATAACCAAAAAATCGCCAAAACTAAACAAATCGGCAAAAAACAAACAAAATTGCAAAAAACGAAAAATCGCCAGAAAAAATTAAAAAAAAAAATCACGAAAAGCGCCAAAATAAAAAAACCCAAAAAACAACGAAAAATAGTTTAAAAAAATAATAAACTAAAATTAAACAAGAAAGCACAACGAAAAAACTGCCAAAATGACAAACGGGGCAAAAACAAATAGGGATATACACATGTGTATTCGTACGGAACCCTTCGTGTGCGAGCCAAAGTCGCACTTTACTTAATTCTTTTATATTTCTAACTGTTTCGGAGTTATTCAGAAACTAGCGGCAAAAAATTTTTTATGCAAAACTAAACTATTTTTCGTTTTTAAAAACTAAAAAAACTAAGAAGGCAAAAATTTTATATTTTTGTCATTTATCTGAAAGCTAGGTATATTAGGAATAAAATAAGTCCTAAATCATCAAAATCGATGGACAAATGTCGATTTTATTCGAACTTTAGTGAGGGAACTTAATTGACAAAAATTTCGATTTTTCATTTTATTACGCTTTTTATCTCTCCTGAAAATATAGATAGGCCCTTTTGCCTTTTATATGTCGATATATGTAGGTTTTTAGCTATTGTATATGCCTGCATTTCTTTGGTGCTAATGCCAATAGGTAAAAACCTGCAACAAATAACAATATTTTTAATAAATAATTTCTGAGACTATCACAAATAAATTTTTATAAATCTTAAAATTATATTCTTCACATGATAAACAAAATAACCACACAGAAAAAAAAACTTTCGTTTTTGATAACAAAAACTCCGGTATTCAATGATTTTTTTTTCAAATTTCCTGTGATAAAGAATCCCGCTATATTGATAACAAACTTATTTCAAAAGAAAAAATATAAATTTAAAAAAATACTGACATGGCTGGGATACTAACTCGGGCTTTTCGGACGTAAAGCATGCTCTCTACAGCTGAGCCATATCCCAGTTATATTTTAATGCGATAAAACTTGTTTTAAGTACTTATGTATGAAAAGAAAATAAATAACCGGCATGGGCAAGAAATACATACAACGAATTATGTATTTGATTTAATGCATCTGTTTATTAAATATCTGTAATTTTTTAATAATTTTTTTATCAAAAACTTTTTATTGCGTAACATTTTAAAAGCGCATTTTTGATAAATATTGTATTAAGTTAATGACAAATTTTAGTGAAACTCATGTTGTTACATAATTCTTATATATTTTTTCCTTGTAAAAAAAATTAAAAATTTGTATGGCTGTTCACTGAAAACACCGAACGTACAACGGATGACTATAAATTAGCAACCGATTTTCACTGATACTGAACTAGAGATGGGCACGAGTCGTGTTTTTTCTTTGTGACAGAAAATCTGGTTTCATTCGTGTTCGGGTCATCTCGTGTTGAGCAAAATGCACACAAAAAAACGAAACGATCTTAGCTGTAAAATATGTGTGCACGAATTTTCGATAAAGAAAGAAAGAATTCTCAATAAAGAAAAAGTTGAAAAGGAATCTGTATTTAATTTTTATGGGCGAGACCCTGCCCAATTTTCTACGTGGCCAATCTTTTGTGATTTTCAAAAATATTATCATTTTCAAATGCTCAAATGGTTTTTGAGAGTCTGTACATAAGATAAAAGGTTTGTAACTGTTAAAAGTTGTGTTTGAAGTCTACTGACGATTTGGTAAGGCGCCAATGAAATGCAAATAGACAATGATTAGCTATCAGCAAATAAACTTCTTGTATTTGTTATATTTATATGAACATTTACATATTTTGTCTTCAATTACAAGTTCAATTACAATTCAGTAGTTGATAGTTTTCATTGTTTTCTTCATTACAATTAGTACAAAAATTATAATTAAAATAAAAGCATTGACATTTTTCCATTATAATTATTTCAAATAATACCAATGAAATCTTAATGGCAATGAAAAAGTCCCACGCTTGTTTATTACCTACCAATTCATCAGCCGGAGGATCAGACCAGTAGTGATCTGCCGTTTTGGCTCTGGTGAACTCTAAAGCACAGGGACCCACAAGCAACGAACTCAATATGGAACCATAATCGGGATCAGCGACCAGCGCATCTCGGTCGTAGTAGTTATTAGCATTGCTCACTAAATATTCTATAATTTTGGCTAAACGTTTCTCGTATAAAGCCACACGTATCCACAAATATCTAGTGAGTAAAACGAGATTTTTTTTATTGCATTTTTCTGTCAGTGGGACTCTAAACTTGTATTACTCACTTGACTACAGGTCCAACTGAGGCCGAACTTATGGATACTGTATTAATCGTTGTAACCGAATTACTACTGCCTTTGCTCAACAGTTTGGGCTTAATAATACTATCGCTGCTTGAGGAAGAACGCTTACCAGCCACCGTTGCAGTCTCATTCACTATCTCAATTTCCAGCAAACGTCGACTCACATAGTCTGCTTCCGGGCAGGTCTTGGCTATCTTCTGTATCAGAGCGGTTGTAGATGATGTTTTAAAAAGACCCAGGGCGCGTCTGCGTAAACCATGACTAAGACAAGCTTCTACAGCTCCACATAGCGATGTAATCGAACTACTTTCTTCGTGTATGTACTTTTTTGTTACAGCTTCTTCCATCAATTGTTTTACCTCCTTCTTAACGCAAGCAATTAGTCTTTCTTTGAGTTCAACATCTATAATTAGAAAAAATAATATATTGTTTTTATATTTTTTATTTTCTTCATTTCCTTTTTTTTTCTCATCTTATCAACGTCATTGTAAATGTTAAAGAAATGTAATTTAATCCTTATTTAATGACATTTAATTTGCAATTAATTGATCCAAGATACGACTAATATGTTCGTGTAGAAATGTGTGAGTGCTAGAGCAGAGGTTCTCATCCTGTTTTTGTTGGCGAACCCTTTATGCAATCGTTTCTTGTTCGTGCAAAATAGTCATACGAGTATCTCAGAAAATTAATGTTTTTAGGTTAGGTTGTACATGTTGCCAGACTACGGATTAAAACCAGCCCACTTAAGTCCTTATAGGTCCCGTTGTGTTATCTGAAGCGGGAACGTGCAGATAAGTAAACCCCCTTTTTACGTTTCCCTATTCGGCTCAGTGTTGAATGATGTAGTAAAAGATTATAATGAAATCAAATGAAAATAAGGAAAAGCTAATTATGACAAAAAACTGGCCGTTAAAAGCTAATTCATTGTCCCAACCTACATAAATATGTATATAAAATCTAACTTACGTCCATTTGCTCAAAGCCAGCAAATAAGGAATAAGTGCACTACGGGAAATTTTGTACCAATTATCTTCAACGTACTTGTCCTATGACTGATAAAAATTGGAGTGGCTCAATATACTCCCAAGTTCTGAGCGTTGAAAAGAAAACAAATCACTTAACTAGAGCCGAAGTTTTAACAAAATATCCTCACTTACAAGAAAATGTTTTCCTATCCAAAAAATATTTGTAATTTAACTAGAAACCACCACAGGGCAAGTACCTTAAGTTTGGATATAGAACCTATCGCTGAATATCTTAATTATATCAATGTAAAAGTGACATGTTCCTCTCATATAAAGTGCCAGACGTGAAATGTCTAGTGCAAGGCTATCTTCCTTCTAGGGTATGTCAGTTTTCCACTGTCGAAAAAGCAGTAATTTTATTTAACTTGCGTTTTAAATGAAAGCTATTGAAACTACAACAAAATCTGATTATTACAACCGAGAAACAAAAATTCAATAAAAAAAAACACATAAACAAGAATAAAAAATCACTGTCAAAATCATTAGGGTGGAAAATGCAAGTACACAAAACCTTGACTTTCACAACAAATAAATGAACATGTTGATAAACTCCCTTGAATCGAAAAATACTAAAAGAAAATAAAAAATAATAACCGTTGTAACAAAGAGAATAACAGAATGAGAATAAAGACGCTCAGGATGTTGGTGGCAGTGATGCCATCTGTACTTTGCTTTTGGTGAAAAATATAAAGTTTTTCTCTTTCCGTTTTAGTCCGTTTGGAATAAAAAATTAAATATTGGAACAAAACTTTACTTCATATGGACATACATTTATTTACAATTTTTTTAGTTTTGTACATTTCTTTTCTAGTCATAATATGTTAATATATTATATTAATATAATATATATATAATAATATATTATACATATTAATGTTGTGACATATTCATAGTCATATTTGTAGCTCAAATCTAGTTAAGATACAACTTAAATTTATGTACCAACTTACCAATCATTTCTGTCAGCCGATATTCTTACAGTTATTAAGTAGTTTCGCTTCAGATTTACGATATATGTAGGTGTTTAGGTTTCAACGAAACCCAAGACACCTGAATGCTGACGAAGTGCGTTGATGCACAGAAAATACGTATTTCATTCTGCCTGTGTAGACTATAGTCCACAAACTCTGCTTTGGTACCGCCAAACAGAGACAACAATTACATTTCCCATTTGCAACATGTTTAATAGGAAAAACAGCACTACTAGATACGGGTAAAGTGAAAAATATTTATAGAAATATCGATACCTCTTTAACGTGATGTATAAAAATAACAGTTTCCATAAGACAATTGTATTCATGTTTGAATCAATAAAAAATGTACTTCTTTTTTTATTATGTTTTAGAATTAGAAGAGTTTATCGGTATCACATTTAAAAAAAAAACATCTCAGTATCGTATTGTAAAAAAAAACTATGAAAAAATTTTATTTCACTTTGAAATAGACATCCATGGATGCAACAATTGTATCAATAATGAATTTTGCTGTATATTTATTTCAATGTTTAACTTCGTACTTCATAAATCTTTTCCCTTCTTAGTATTTGAATGTTTTTACTTTTTTTCTATTTTCTTTTCTCAAAAATTACATAAGTTTCAACTTGTCCTCTGACCGGTGAAAATTTTCGAGGTATGATACATTTCCAAGTCGTGAGCGGTGAAAAAACACATCACTTAACTAGAACAAAAAGGATAACAAAATAATCTTACAGTGCAAGCAGATTTTGTCTAAATCCATAATATTTGTAATTTGACTGTTAGACTGGTTCACAAATTTTCAACTTTTTAGCCATCTAGCAGTAAAGGTTCTCTGCAGGCCTAGTAATATATTTATAAGCGAAAAAGTTGCAAAAGTATCTTCACAAATGCTATTGCAACATACTGCAACAAGAATTGTAGAAACGCAGAAAGAAGTAATTTTAGCAGCAATGATAAAAAACCACTAATTTCGTCCGAATTAATCTTAAGCTATGGATTTGACGGTAGTTAGTGGCCATGCTCAGTTTAAGCAAAGTTTTAAGAATTCAAGCTCACCTCAAAATACTGACTGCAATCTCTTTGCAACCACTGTAATACTATTGCGACTTATCGACACTTCGGGAAAACCTTTATGGTGTAACATTACTCCCCAATCAACAAGATATTGCAGGCCATTAAAGTTGGAATTTGTAAAAGAAACACCTGAAGTAATATTGAAGGAAATGTCTGATTTGAATAAAGAAATTGAAAAGCTGACCGCTGTAACTCTGCAAATTAAAGAATCGAAATCTATCAGTATAACATTTAAATTATTCTTAACAGTAATAGACAAGTGTAACAACAAGTCTAATTTATCCTGTCCTATATGTGGTGCAAATTCAAAAGATTTCGTTGCAATTAAGGATAACAAAAACGAAGAATTTAAGCCAAAAGAAAGCACCTTGAAACATGGTATAAGTCGCCTTCACTGCCGTATTCGATAGTTCGAGTTTTTATTGCATTTAGGTTACAAACGTGACTTAAAGATATTAGGAAGGATGAAGATCGGGTAAAAGTTTCTGATAGGAAAAGGAAAACTCAAAATGAATTCTGGACAGACTTTGCCCTTCGGGTTGATATTCCAAAAGTTGGTGGGTTTGGGTCAACAAATGACGGCAACACTTCACGTCGTGCATTTTCCAATTATAAGAAATTTTCAGAAATTATTGGTGTTGACGAAGAGTTAGTTTTCCGCTTTTATATAATACTCACATGTTTATCATGCCAATTTCCACTTCAACAAGAAAAGTTTGAGCAGTACTGTTTCGAAACCGCTCAATATTTTCAAAGTCATTACGGCTGGCTGGCTACCTATGACTCCTACAGTACATAAAGTTTTAATTCATTCAAAGCAAATAATGCAGAATACATTACTTCCTGTTGGATGCTTTGCAGAGGATGCTGCTGAATGCAAAAATAAAATATACAAACATGACAGATTATTTCATGTTTTTACAAAGCATTAGATACATCAGATCCCTTGATATCGTCCTTACGTCTAAACACTAGGATGCATCAAAGAAAGCGACAAACACTTCCATCGGAAGTGATTAAACTATTATCTTGCGAAGATTCTTGTGAACAAATATAATCTAGACTGAATACAGAGGATGATGATACCACAGACGAAGAAGAATTTGAAGAAGAGTTTGAAGAAAAACATGAAGAAGTTAATTTGACGTTGGAAAACGAGCTGAACATAACCACCAATTGATCATTATTATATAATTATTAAATCAAAATAAATACATACTTTTGCGCTTTTATGCATTATACTGAAAAAAAACATATATTTTTATTTAATACAAACAAATGTGTTTAACACACTTAAAATTCCTTGGGCTTAAATATAGCTTTGGCGACTTCCACTTATTTTGTACTTCCAATCAGGAACTTGTTCTTCTGACCTTTGCAAGAATGAGTCAGATGATCACCTGACAACAGAAAAAACTATCGATAGTAATACAAGCAATCTTTTAACAGAATTGACCGAAACAATCCCAAACAATCCCCAAAAATATTGATTGACGTTTATCAAATTTTAGAAAATAGGGAATTTACTTGTCTGTTAACGTTATATTTTTCACCTGCATGACGACGGGCTTAAATGTAAATTTATGTCATTAATGCTCTAAGACGAAACTGTTAATTCATATTTATTTTTACCATCACAATAAATTGTAGTCATTATCAAGTATCAAGGAGGATTTATACAGGTGATATTATAAGCACAGATGCTCTAATTTTTTACCGCAAATTAGGGGCTCGTATGTCAAAATTTTTATATGTTTACATAGGGGCTGAGATGTCAAATGTTATTATAATGTTGTAATTATTTTAGAAGCAACACCACTCGATATGTACAACCATTTTTAAATGTAATAAGAACATTCTTGGAGCCATAAAATAATGTTCTAAGCGAAAATGTTTCTTTGAAAATAGTTCACAAGATATTGTTCATGAATGAATTGTGATGGAACAATTAAAAACGTCTTTCCTAATAAATAATTTCCTAATAAATAATTTCAAATTCACATATGTATATGTAGGTACATATGTAAGTTTTTAAGGGAACTGTACATTGGTCAAATTCACATCATGCATTATGGTGGTATCTGTGAAAATTCGTACGTATGTGTGATACCGACGATGCTTGATAGAAATTCAAAAAGTTTTGATTTTTGTCATGCATGACGAGTGATTTTGATGAGTGTATAGGTTTTACTCTTCATGCACGTACACACTTTCAAAAAGATTTCAAACAGGACAGATGCTAAAGATATCGGATGAGAAAAATGTTTTGGTGGTGATTGTTAAAAATATAAATAAATAATAAAAATAATAAATTATTATAAAAATTAATGAAGTAAAAATTAAAAATAAAAGATGATGATTAGCAAATCATAAATGATAAAAAAATGTATTTTCTGCTTACAAATGCTACTAATTTTTCCTCCGCAACCAGCATACATCACAATACAAAATTAAATTTAAAATGAATGCTTCACAAGTGTATGTCCTAGCGTCATGCACACGTACATGAGTATGATGTCGTGCATTTGAAAAATGTATAGTGCCCTTTATGTGTTTGAGAAAAATAGTACATAACTATTATGTCAAAAAATTTACCTTCCAGATACTAAGTTTTCTCTAAAAATAGTATGGCAACATTGAATGTAACAGGAAAAAATATAAAAAGAGCGGTTTTAAACAGCTGACAGGTTTTTTATAACTTTTGCACTTCTGTTACGGTTTAATTTTATTTGTTTGCTTATGGACATGTATGTACATATACATACATATGAAAGTAGTTGTGTTTTCGCTTTTTATATTTCTTCTGTGGACACCATTTTTAACTTTACACGCTTGTTTTTATTAACCGTTGTTTATATTTTGTTCTTTATTCTTTGATGATAATCGACCATATGTTTGACATTATAAACCGTTACGTACTGAATTCGTAAATGTTGTTATACATACACGGTATATGCAGAAACCAGCCATACAAACATTCATGCTTACATATTTGTAAAGAAGAGTAAAAGTTTTTAATGTGTTTTTTTCTTCTTTTTTATAAATAAAATACATTCGTACGTACATATGTAGATTTGTACATACATATATACACATGTATACGTATGTTACTTATGGTTATATGTACATATTTTTACAACAATTAGAACTAATATTACATGATTTATAGATAAATAATGTATGTATGTGGCTGATTCTCATTCTAAACGTACATATCGTGTTTTTTTACCAATGTAAGTAAATATGAAAAGGTAGGATTAATATTATAGTTTTCGCCTCATTCAATGGATCCTGAAATGAAATTATTTATGTTTTATAAATTTTAAAATTTTGGTGTATTGATCGTTACATTTGCTTTCGCGATTGTTCCGGGAGTGATTTTTACGAAGAAAATACACCACAAAAATTAGTATAGGGTTTGAAAGCAATATACCTCTACTCTCTAAAAACAAAAAATTATAATAATCCCAGGACGAAATTAAAAGTTGTGACAACTTTTCAATTTTGCCTTTCGTTCACATGGAAAAATAACTAATTTGTGTATTTTAAAATAATTCTTCACATACATTTATAGATTAGCAAAAAGTAGGCTAACTCTTCTTTTAAATAAGGCTTATTTTAATAAAATCGGCCAAGAGTGTCAAAAGTTATGGCAATTTGAAATAATTTTTTTGTAGCAAAATAACACCTAACCTAATAATATGAACATTCTTCGAAAATATAATAGCCCACAGTGCGAAAAATGCAATATTTTTTTTAAAGGAACCCAAAATTGTTTAAACAAATAATGTTCTTTATATCGTTTCTGCCCTTCGGCTGTTGTTAATTTTTTTTTAGCGTTCTAAAATTTATAGATAAATTATATTCGTAGCGCTCAATACATTTTTATTTTGATTTCAACTAAAAAATTCTCTAAAAATTTAAATTATATTAAAAAAAATATGGATAACACTCAATACATTTTTTTGGATACAAACGATGATTGATTAATGAAACGTTTTGCAATATAATACTATTTAACAAAGTTCACAAAACTCTTAAATATTTAGAATTATAAACATACGCTGTTATTTCAGTGTATGTTGTTAATGCAATTTTGATAATTATACTGAGTAATGAAGCGTACTAGAAAAGCGTAACGATCAATGCACACGGCTGTGCACAACAACAATTAAAAAAAAGTATAATTTATAATATTTTTCAAAACTTTGATGTGTAAAATAAGAGAAGCAAACGCAAATATTCTAAAATCGTTATAAATTGAATCTCGTTAATGTATAAAAACAACAGCATGCATTACGGACACGCCATTTTATATGAAGAGAGTAAAAACACAATGGACAGTCTTACACAAAAAAAACTTAAGTACATTTATTTACAATCTATTAAATCATGCTAAATAAAGTAACTTTCATTTTAAAATTTACGAGTTTATTTTATGAATTATTTTACTACACTTTCAACGGACACGAAAAAGGCATTTGAAATGAGAATCAGCCTTGCATGTATGTATGTACATAATTATTGTAAAGTATATGTACATAATAATAATTTCTGTTAGAATAAAACTTACCACCATCGCCACCGCCGAAGGAGTTCATAATGTTCATATTGAAAATACCTATTTTGTATTTTGTTGTAACAAAACGTTATTTAACCTTTTAATATAAATGGTGTCCGAAACTATTTGTATGTTAATATGTATCTGTTTTTAACCGATATCTATTCCTTATTAAGTAAAATACTATTCGTTGTAAATTTTTGCTTCAATTTGCTTTTATAACAAACGGTACATACATACATATTATTATAAGCCAGCTTCAAAAAATACACATTTTTTCACTTAAATTATATTTTGATAATTTGTTAATAAAGCTAAAATATGCTTTCAATCAATGAAAATATTTACTGCTGCCACTTTCTGATTAATATTCTGTATTATTAAACATTGAACTTAAAAAATTTATATATTTTCGTATATTTTTTCTTTACAAAAATTACTTTTTCACTTTAACTCATTTTCATTAACACAACTGTTAGTTTCTCCCGATTTTTCTGTATTCTTTGCTGTGTAACTTTGTGTATGTATTTGTATGTGTCATATCCTTTCTCAACTAAAATACAAAATCCAACTTAGGCAAGCAGAACAATAACTGATAATATTTTACATCTGTTTTGTATTATTGTGGTTGAAGACCAACGTTTGCTATTTTCTTCTCCGTTGCTGTGAGCGTTATCATTCAGATTTATTTCATTACTGATTTTCCTATGTAACAGCAATACCTAGTATGTTTTCCATGCCTGTGTGCGTTGATTTCTCTTTAAAATATGGCTGCCAGCTGGTTTTGTGGAGAAGACTACCGTTATCTTTTTTATATGCATACAATTATATGAATGTATGTTGCCATGTACTTGACATTTGTTCTCTTGTGGCTTAATGTCAATTTAAAGAGCTTTGTTTAGTATTCATTTCCTTGCTGCATTCTATTGACCTTTAAGTAGTAGTTATGAAAACATGTTCAAAGCTTTTTGATTGGATTAAAATTACTGCTTCGATATGGCAACGTTGTGCTATATAAAAGGAAATGATACATAAAGAGGAAATGATATATGCATACAAACATATGGATTAATTTTGATGTACTTTTAAACATTTCAGGGGTTTAAACAAAAATGTTAGCATACTCTTAGGAGACACATATTGGTTTTGTGCGGAGTAAGTGCTGCCATACTTTTTATAAGTTTCTCTCTTACTTGGGGCTTATTGTCAAGTTTTGCTTCAAGTTTTGTTTAAAGTTTCAAACCATTCACACTTTTTACTAACACACGTATTTCGAGACTGATATACCCGAGTTTTACTGTTTCATTATTGATTCCTTGGCGATGGCTCTTGAAAACTAAGTCAACTATCAAGTTGATTGCAGCCTACATCACAGCGTCAATTTCAATTAATTTTAACAAGCAAAGCGTGTGATCTACTTGAAAGCAATTTCTTAAGCGTGTAACTGCAAAGCTAGAGGAAAAACTTGTTTTACTTGGGGTTTTACACCATTATGTTTTGTTTCAAGTTTCAATACACTTACACTTTTTTACTAACATACTCACACTTTTCGAAATTGAATACCAACACAAAATAATATTGTGCGCTACCAACTTGCTTTCAATTTTTCTTTCGAGTTTTTTTTCTCAATTTTCGGTACATTCTCGAATATGAAATCGGCATCTTCATACATATACATATGTATGTATGCAAACCATGTACGTTTGAAGTTTTTTAGTATGTTCGTAATTCAAACCCCAAACACATACCAAGGGGCCATTCACATATTACGTAACGCTCCAGGGGGTTAAAGATTTGTTACGGACTAGATACTTTATACTGAAAATTTTGTAAAGCGTTAGGAAGGGGGGTATAAAACCTCCGAAAATAGCGTTACGTAATATGTGAATAGGCGCCAAACTATGTACTTCGTTATACAAAATTTTGAAGGAGAATTACCATAATGGCTACCTTACTTGAGGTCTACACGTAACATAATATGAAAGATTAAATTATCAAATTCAATCGCAGAGAGAATTATGTTACGTGTATACTTCAAATTAGTGTTATCTCAATGTTACCCTACGTCTATACCTGATATATTTTTATCATGACAAAAGACGAACTTGATATTGAAAAATAATTTGTTTTATGTTAGCTGGTTTTGATATATGGAATTTCACATTTGTCATAATGAAAATATATCAGGTATAGACGTAGGGTTATAAGAATTTTTATGAGAGCATTGCTATAAGAATTCTTACACAGTATTTATCGCTTATATGCACGTCGGTTATTTGCATTTAACGTTTATATGCATCCCAACATGACCAATTTTCTATTGGTATTAAAAAAACCATACATATTTTTCGTATTTGCATTTCGTTTATATGCATTTCTCGCTTTTATGCACCGTATAGAAATGTAAATCTATTCAAAATGTATTAAAAAAATAGTCATATATGCACGGTACATGTTAAGTACATTTTGCAAAAATTCAAATTTATTTACCAATTTTTCTACAGCAAACAAAGTAATTTTTCCATTTAATAAGAAGTACGTGTAAGTAACAAACTAAAGTTCATTTTTGAAAATTTTCAGGCAATGCTCCGTTTGGTAGTACGCATTTGATGCGTCGTACGGAGTTCTTATTTGCGGTCTACACCTAACATAAAATGACTAACTTTAACATTAACTTCAAGTTAATGTTAAGTGTAGACTGTTCAAGTTAATGTTTTTTTCAAGTTATAACATAATTGTTATTGAATTTGTTTACTCTACGTCTCCACCTAACTTGAAATGCTGTTGTAACTTGAAGTTATGACTGTGTTGTTAAAACAATTGCACTAACAATTATGTTATAACCTGAAAAAAGCATTAACTTGAGCGGTCTACACTTAACATTAACTTGAAGTTAATGTTAAGTTAAGTTAGGTGTAGACTGCAAATTAACAACGTAGTCATAACTTCAAGTTACAACAGCATTTCCAGTTAGGTGGAGACGTGGAGTTAAGGAAATTATCATTCCCACAAGAACTGTGTGTAAAAAACAACTTTCGGAAATTCTCGTTGGTAAATTCCTTAAAGAAATTTCGTTTGCCGTTATTGTCTATATTTTGCCCGTTATTGTCTATTACAGGGATATGATTGTGATTGTGTGTTGTAAATTAAAAATAAAGGAATTTATGTGTATGCAAACATTATTCTCTACATAAGGCTACACGATTATTTTTCCGTGTACAAATACATAAATGTAAATTTCTAAATGTGAATTTCCGTAAGAAGTCCGTACCACGCTTGAAGTGAAATCACCAAAAATCTTTGTCTAATACAGGGATGTCATATCTATTAGTCAATTTTATCGATTCATGTGGGCGTGACTGACGATATTGATCTCGTTGTCGGGAATGGTATTAGTCACGCAGATAGGTATAGACTGAATTACATGTATGAAAATTGTTATGTACGGCCTGAACGTCCGTCCAGACCTAAGGTGCATAATGAGATTAAGTTTAGACTAAGCGATGATAGATGCTTTAATTGTGGACCTAGAAGGTTGCCGTACGTGGAGAAAACAGAATTACAGAAACTGTTGGACGAGTACTAGGAAAAACACTTTATTTTGTTGTTTCATTTTTAGCACTAACATTTTTTTTTTATATTTTTGATGCATAAGTTTTAATTTTTATATTAAAAAATCTATTTAAAGTTCTATAAACTTTTACATTATTTTCAACACGAGAAATGCAGCCCTGCAATATACATTATTTGCCCTACTCTAACATATGTAAGCAATATGTAGCAATCAGCGTTGCAACTGACAATTTTTCCAATAACATATTTAAATTAGTAAAACTCCCCAAAAACCTCCAACCTTTTAAAACTTATTTAGTAAATATTTTGCTAGATCTATGAAGCGTCTTTGATTTATAGAACTCTTTACCATCTTATATGAAACTTTGTTAAACAAATACGTATTAACATAATCTCAAAATTAGACATGGCCTACTAAAAAAACTGGAAAAAATTCATCCAAATTTGCTAGGAAAAGCGCAACATTGGCAACGTCGGTAGCATGAATTCAATATAAAACAGTTGCGAGTGTGTTAGTGCAAAATTTTTTAATGTGTTAGTTTCGGTTATCAATTCCTTGTAGGGCTGTTATATTATTCTACCCAAGGTGGATTTATACAGTGATATTATAAGCACAGCTGTTCTTCTTTTATTCCGCAAATTAGATGCTCGTATGTCAAAATTTGTATATGTTGACATAGGGGCTGAGATGTCATATGTTATTCTAATGTTGTAGTTGTTTTAGAATCAACACCACCTGATAAAATTAATTCACCTTGATTCTACCATGGCCAGCTTAATGTCAAATTCCATATTCTATAAGCAAATCATTTGTTTTCTTGAATAAAGGCGTATCTCTTAAAACTGATCTTTTCAGTAAAGCAAAAACAAAATATTTCTGAAATTGTATCCACGGTGTATATTTTCTCGGCATATATTTTCCAAAATAACTTTGTGTAAAAATTTCAGACAAAAAGAACGTAAGAACGAGATCCTAGCAAGGTTGCATAAAACCGTATATGTCGACATAAATAACATTTACTAAGTAAAATTGAACAAAATATTTAAAAAGATTTCAAAATGTGGTTTAGATAGTAACATCGTATCTTGTGTGTTTAAATAATCCATCACACAGGAATACTTAAGTCGTTATTGCTGAAAATGTATGGAATAAATATAGAAGTCAGGTTGTTCTACATGCAAAATATCGAGACTAATCCATGATATACCAAAAATTGTTACTCTCATAGAAAGAGCGCTAAAAATAGAGCTATTTTGCATTAATAACTTAAAATCTACGTAAGTTGACTTATGCATTTATTCAAGAAAACCACAGAAATGTCGGATTTCAAATTTTAATCGAAGAAATGGCTTGTTTATCCATTGTGAACGAATTTAGCAAACTTTAAGTTTATAAAAATAAAGAAATTAGTAAATATGTTCCTTGTCATATGGCAGACGTGAAGCTTCATTGAGAATTGACATTTAATTATTTGACTCTTGGCACCATTATTTGAAAAAGAATTTATCAAAAATATTTGTAGAAAACAAAGTCATATATAAATCTTTGACACAATGAGCACATAAAACCAATCAAAATCGAGTGGTGTACTTGGTTACAACAATTCAAAAAGATTTTAGTACTATGTGAGCAGAAAAAGTACGAAATGAATTTTTTCATTTATCATCCCTGGTCATGGCCTTGAAATTTTTATAAAATAAGCAAGGCGAATTCAGTACCAGGTAGCCTTATCGTCAAAGATGATCATCAGCTGATTACACCCGATCAGTCAAACTCTATATAAGAAAAACTTTAACCCGAACTGTCAAAGCAGATATAAAAATAGTACTACACCTACTTTGTATGTGTGTTAAGGCCGGGGCACATAGAATCCGTCGTACGTTATACGTCGCCTTTTTCAACTGACATTAACGTAACGACGGAGGAGGTTGACACAAGGCCGAGACACATAGAATCCGTCATACGTTATACGTCGCCTTTTTCAATACATGTTTTCTTATGAACTTGATCACATACAGTACTTCTCCGTCAACGCAAAGTACAAAGTTGGCCAACTTTTAACGTACGTTGAGTACTTTGACAACTATTGTTTGATTTGTTCTTTGTTGTGGGTTTGTTTTTCGCTCAAAAATAAAATAATTTACATTAAAATTTATTCGATTGTATAAAGTATTGGGGCTTGTTATAAAAAAATAAAAAAATAAAGAAATTAAGAATTAAGAAATAAGAATTAAAATAAAGAATTAAAGAAATTAAAATTAATAAATAAATAACAGCTGATTTTCTCTCCGTTAACAAAGTACTCATTGTGCCAACATTATCCGTCATTCCGTTAACGTCAGTTGAAAAAGGCAACGGATGACGTATGACGGATTCTATGTGCCCCGGCCTACAATGAGTACTTTGTTGACGGATATTAAAACAACTATTTTTTCTTCGCATGTTTCTGCAGATAAATTTGATTTGATTTTATTTATTTATTTTATTTGTTTTTATTGTTTTATTTAATTTTTGGTGCCAAACAGCAGAAAAAACTAAATCGAAACAAAACAGAAAACCAACTGATAGCTGTCAAAGAACTCGACGTACGTTAAAAGTTGGCCAACTTTAGTACTTTGCGTTGACGGAAACGTACCGAATGTGACTAATCTCATAAGAAAACATGTATTTCAACTTAGTTGTCAGTTGAAAAAGGCGACGTATAACGTACGACGGATTCTATGTGTCCCGGCCTTTATTTTAATGATAAAGCCAAGGTAGATCTATAAGGTATACTTATCGGCGAATTGATACAACAAAGCAACTTTTTTTGGGAATTGTGGTGTCAAAAAATGTATGAGAAAAACTCAAAGCGAATATTAAAATGTAAGTGGATTTTAAAATATACTACAATTTGACAGCAAAATTACCGAACATATGGGCTGATGCACAGACATATATCGACCTTGGATAAGGCCACTTGATATTAATTCGCTCAAGGCGAGTTCAGTACCAGTTACCCTTATCATCACAGATGATCATCAGCTGATTACACTCCATCAGTCAAACTCTATATAAAAAAAGAGAAAAATTTTAACCCGTACTGTCAAAGTACAAATAAAAATACTTTGTATGTGTGTAGTCAAGGCGAATTCATACTAGGTGGCCGCAAGAGCCCAGCTGTTCACGTAAATGTTTGCACATTTGGCCTGTCAGCAGTGTTAATGTATTAGCTTTTTGACAGCCCAAATGTAAATTCTCCACGGCGAATTCTCCTGCGACTACCTGGTGTTGATCTACCTTGTATGTAGTTTTAATGATAAGGCCAAGGTGGATTTATACAGGTGATATTATAAGCACAGCTGTTCTACTTTTTCCCCGCAAATTAGATGCTCGTATCTCAAAATTTGATACGTTGACATAGGTGCTGAGATGTCAAATGTTATTGTAATGTTGTAGTTGTTTTAGAATCAACACCACCTGATAAATTAATTCACCTTGGATAAGGCCACTTGATATTAATTCGCTTTGAAAATAAGTAACTTGTATAGTCGTTTCGTTTGTTCTTACCTGAAAAAAGTAGTCAAAAACATGGTGTTTTGCCCGGCTTTGCGCCATTAAAATTAATTGTCATTCTGTGATTATCATTAACGGCAGACGGTTCTGTTAAGACGAGGTCGCGCAGTTTGCTAAGTGAAATAAGTTTTTAATATTTAAATTATAGTAATTATAAAGGTGAGTGTTGGAAAAATTATTATGTGTTATTGACTCATGTTTAAAAAGCTAGTTATTTTGTGAAAATGTTACGAAACATCTAATTGGTTTTTGTAAAATGTTTCAAGTACGAAATACATATGTATGTATATACAAGTGATAAAGGGTGTACATGTATGTATGTAGGAAGTTTAGAATTCTAGTTTACTTTGCACTTTGTTCATATTTAATATGTATGTAGTACATACACATGTAAGCATTTGCGCGTTGTCATTATTTGACCGGCAAAAAGATTATTAAAAAATTGCATAAAGACGCGGATTCAGATGCATTTGCTCATTTCGGTACCCGTTTCATCTTGCCAAAGCTTATGTATAAGCAAATACTTGGAATATAAATACAGTGTGTAGCATAAGTATAAAACTTCGGTACACTTCTTAAGCTTTTCGTGCGTTGCACGTTTTTTTTTCATAGGAAGTGTTTCTAAATTAAAACGCAACACTTTTCGTGCGTCAAGTTTTTTGGGCTTAAATCTAGTTTAGAGACAGCTCCAAAGAAAAAAAATACATAGGGCGTAGAAAATGTAAAATAAAAGATGGGGGAAATACAAATTTCTCCAGTTATGGGTGTTGTCATATCGTAAAAACGTTACGATATGACAACACAGTATGTCATATCGTTTTTTGCCATATCGTAAAAAATCGTCATTTCTGGCAGCTATGCCTGCAGACGCTTTTAAAATCCTACACGATAACTTTCTTTCAGAAATGATATTTGATACTATATACAATAGAAAAATTAAAGAAAATAATGAAAGATTATCTGCATGACCATTATTGATTTTGAAATCACGTGATTTAACCCCAAGTGATTTGCAGAACATGCCTGTATATTATAGAAAATTGAAAAATAAGAAGAAAATACTAAATTAAAAAGTTGGCGACAACCTATATTTTGCGCTGCATTAGCCACTTTTTTATGTTATTTGTAAAAAGTAGCTTTTTGTATGTGTATACTAGGGATGGGCAAGTGAAAAAAATTATCGATATATCGCGACCTAATTGGTTTAGCCCATATGCCAAAAAATCGGAATGGATTTTTGTATATTCACCACTGCTTCCGGAAAATTTTTGTGAACTTTCATCAATCCGGTTTGCTCCAGTAGGTACTTTTTTTATTTTATTTGTAAAAATAGCTTTTGTTGTTCCATGTGTATACTAACCGCTGTGTATTGAGTAACTTGTTATTGAAATGAAATGTTCTACTTCTTATTGAAAGTAAACATATAAATGTTATTTGAAAAGATATTTACATGGAATAAAAAGTTAATATTGATGAAACTTGGTATTTTACTTGATTTATGATTTTTTTTTATTTATTTTTTTTTTTTTTGCAAAAATATCAAAATGATGAGCTCAATGAATGCTTGATATCTCAGAAACCAAGACCTTTTTGCGAAACAATTTTTGGACTCTGAAAGGGTATTCAAAATATATATACCCCATACTTAACTCATTTTTTAAATGGTCGGTGGGCGAATACAAGATCCTTACTGTTCCACCAATATTTCATGGAACATACATCAACAAGATTATACTCAAAGAATGGTAGTTTTTCTAATAGACAAAATAAAACAAAAGATTTTGATAGTACTATTCTATTTTATGAAGACTGCCGAATTTTTTTTAGACTGCGCGAAAAACCAAAGCTAAAAAAATATCGAATTTGATACTGTCGATATATTTGGAAAAACATATCGATATATCGAAATTAAAAATATGGACAATAATTATCGATATATTTTTTAGAAAATATCTATATATCGATATTTTTGCCCATCCCTAGCGTATACTAACTGCTGTGTTGAGTAACTTGTTATTGCTATGAAATTTCCTACTGTTTATTGAAAATAAGCGTATAAATGTTATTAAACAAGATATTTGCATGGAATAAAAAGTAAACATTGATGAATCTTGGCATTTTACTTGATTTCGGTTTTTTTATTATTTAAAAAAAACTATCAAAATTGATAATATCGAGCACAACAAATGCTTTCTATCTCAGAAACAGAGAGGAAGAATATATGTTCAACATATATATATACCCCATTCTTAACTCAATTTTTTCCAAAATGACCGGTGGGGCAAAACAGAAATGAGGTCGCGATATGAAAACTTCAAAGATCTATAACTCGAAAACTGCATTTCCGGGACTTTCCAATCTTCTTATTTTTCAATTTTCTATCACCATATGTAATTTCTATTTTATTTGGAGGTGCGTGTTGGTAAACTAGATTTGTTCCAAAATGTTTAATAATTTCTTTAACCTATTAAACCCTAGTTTTTTTTTTATTTTTTTTTACTTCGTCTGATACTAAAGTGCACAAATACTATGTTTCGTCCAGGCTTAAAAATGTCTACTCTATGTATATCGAATAGTTGCTTCGCTGAGTGAAGATTACCTGCCTAGCCGGCCATCGGGCGGGCTTACAGACAATAAATCAGAATCATGGATGAAAAACTTTTGATGATGTTAAAATACACAATATTGTACTAAAACAGAAGCCAACATTAGAAAAAGAAAAAAACTTACAATAAGACATGACAGAAATGGCTCTTTTGTGCTAAATCAAAAGCAGAAGCAAATCAAATGAAATTCATTTAGTTTTTTAAGCACTGTGTATATTATATTAAAATATGTGGAGTGAAATATTTTCAAAAGATTTTTCACAAAACTTTTATTATTCGCGGTAGATAGACTTATTCTGCACACTGTATGTGTTATATATTTCCGCAAACAATTGAAAGTTAAGTTGTAGAGAATGGTTTTTTATATGTATGTAATATGTGCTATATGTATAATACATTCATTTATTTCAAGACTCGTCAAATCGAATGTAGCCCTAAATAAAAACTGGTTTCTATATTGGAAAATTAATAAAAAGCTATGTTAGTTAGGTACGTTTGTTTTTTATTTAACTTTACTTTTATTTTAATTTTGTGAATAATTTTAAAAAACAAAGCAAGTTATCAGAAAAATAGTTAATCTACATGCAAACATACATATTTACTAGATTGGTATGTACATTACATGAATGGTGCAGATTTTTTTTATTTCGATACGCTAGAACTTCATAATTTGTGGGGTTTGGATAAAAATTAGGGATTCGAGCGTATCCAAATCTTGTTACTAAGGATATTCATATAACACTATTCCCCCCTAATGCACAGGCTGTGTGGCTGAGTGGTAGCGATGCTAGCCTGTCAGTCAAGAGGTCGTGGTTTCGATACCCGCCATAGGCCCTGGATGTTTTCCGCAGACAAACTTATCGGTTCGCGGGTTGTGTTTTTTTTTTTATAAAATTAAAGAAACGTGACCAATTTCTTAAATCGAAATGGGATATCGATTTATTTATTATGTCGATTTACATAGATATCTATATATACAAAGGTTTCTTCTCAGCGTTTTCCCAGGCAGGTACTTTTCACCAGGAAGCCTGCCAAATTTTGGAAATTTTCGAAATATGGGCCTGTTCGTAAATGCATCACTGAGAAGCAAATGGAACTTAAGCATCCTAAAATACTTTGATAAAGCAGATGACGCACATACAAGCATGAAATACGGAGTATTAAAATGGCTACTGGTATAAAAGAGCATCAGCGTACTTGTATATATTGACATTGTAAAGCCAAGTTTTCTTATATCTATCTTTAAATATTAAACTTGATGATATCCAAACAAATCATTGTTTTTTAATTTAAATTTTTTATTATACTATTTTTCTTCTAGATGCCCCTGTTACAAAAACCCGCTCCACAATTCAAAGGAACTGCCGTTGTAAACGGCGTTTTCAAGGATATTTCCTTAGATGATTACAAAGGCAAATATGTTGTATTGTTCTTCTATCCTTTAGACTTTACGTTTGTTTGCCCCACTGAAATTATTGCTTTCTCCGATCGTGCTGCTGAATTCCGCAACATTGGTTGTGAATTGATTGCTTGCTCAACTGATAGCCAATATACGCATTTGGCCTGGATCAATACACCACGCAAACAAGGCGGTTTAGGTGAAATGGACATTCCATTGTTGGCCGACAAATCAATGAAAATCGCTCGTGATTACGGTGTATTGGATGAAGAATCCGGCATTCCCTTCCGTGGTCTATTCATCATTGATAAAAAGCAAAACTTACGCCAAATAACCGTCAACGACTTGCCCGTTGGACGTAACGTCGATGAAACCCTTCGTTTAGTTCAGGCCTTTCAATTCACCGACGAACACGGCGAAGTCTGTCCAGCTAACTGGAAGCCCGGACAAAAAACCATGGTCGCTGATCCAAAAAAATCTAAGGAATATTTTGCTGCAGCTTCATAAATGCTGTTGTAATAATCGTGTCTATGATGAGCAACATTTACATTAACAAGCATACTTGCACACGTATACTAACCACATCCATAGTTGTAGTATATATTTTATAGTGAAATGTCAAATGTACAATTGAACGTTTGCTATTTAGTTACACCCAGTTTTCCTACTCAATCGAATTATTATTACATATATCATAAATACCTTAATATATATAAACACAGCAAAACAGTCATATTTAAATCTATAAGAGGCCCTGGACAAAGTTATATAAAAAATAATAACTTTGTTTAGATTTTGTAATTTGAACTGTTTTATAAAAACTCTTCAAGTTATATCAGATGTTATAATCATTAAAACCATTGTTCCGCAATTGCTTAAAATATTCAAACAAAAACAATAAATAAAACATGAAATTTTCTGTGAATTGTATTTCCGTATGTTATTTTAAATCACCAATAAAAATGCATTAAAAAATATTTTATCTTGTTTTTTTTAATTAATTGCATTCTTTATTTAACTAATCAAAAACTATGGTGACTAAAATAGTGATTAATCGAATAATTTCATAGTATAATTACAAAAAAAGAGCAATATTAACACCAGCGCCAACTATGAGTTCCAAAGTATCCCACGCCTCTGCTGGAGTCAAACATACACACTCACAGTCTTTTTTAGAAAAAAATACAAGGCAAAACACTTTCAGTACGAGCTCTTCTATTAATATTAAATGGCTAGAAATAGATATCTAGTTTTGAGCAATGTGATAATTTAAAAATTTTTTAAAGGACTTTTTGGGAAAAAAGAAGATTACCGTTTTACCTAGAGTTTTAGAGCAAAAATGATTACTGAATAATTCACAGCATATAAGACCCTTCTACAGGCTTTTTATTTAATGATTCCACCCTTGCGTATGGAGAAAACATGCCTTAAAGTTGATAATTCTATAATGAAAAATATGTCCAATTTTGTATGCTCTGGTTACCGCAGTAACTAAAATTTGTAAAAAAAAATTCTGTAATACGATACACAAGAGTTGGCCTACTTTAGGACCTTGTGACATCCTCCAAAATTTCAAACTTAGGCTCAACTACCTCTTAGAGACCTGTGGTTATAGGCGGCCTGTTCGGAAGCTGCTATATATCAATTTTTTATATAGTTTTGTTCATTTGTACTCCACTGTGCGAGGTTATGTTCAAAACTCCAAATTAAGGTCCAAACCGAGCAAGGCATTTAAACATGATCTTGCCGACTTCCAAACGTTCGGTCAGACACTACTCAGTAAAAAAAATTGCTTCAAAAAAATCAGGTTTTTACTATAAGAGAATAATGGGTCGATTATGGATGGCAACCGAACTTCAGTTGGGTTGCCAGTTGCTAAAAGTCATATTACGCATGGCAACTGGCAGCGGAGAGCTGTCAATTTCAGTTGATTTTTAGTGCTTTTCTGGCAACCACAAATTTTCAGTTGCCGACTGGCAACGCAACTGAAGTTCGGTTGCCATGCATAATCGACCCATAAAATTAGTGCTTACAAACCTGCCGATATCGCTGCTGATTTTTGTGTGGCGAGTTCCCGGTTTGGAGTAATACATTTTGGATACAAAAAGCGCTGACAATCATCACCATTTTCAGCATTAAAACTGTAAGTATATGGAACTTTTTCGCTTAAAATCCTGCATTGTGCTATCAGTGAAAAATCTGATTTTTTTTTTTTTATACATAGTTTCTTTTAACTGAGCTCTTATTTTAAAGCGGATTGTTATGCGCTTTATTGCCTTAGGGCTTCAAAAAACATGAAAATATTTTACTGGGTAATTAATATAAAACCCCTCCCTTGTTTGGTTGAGGTGCTTAAAAATATATTCGACATGCAAAACAAATTTTCTAAAAATTTTATTTGAAAGTTCATTTTATTCTTGCCGTATATTATTTTTCATAGCGAATAGATGCTACCGATATTGAAGAAAACGGTATTAGAATACCGGTATTTTCCAACCGGAAACAATTACGGTATCGGTAGTGATAGCGGCATTCAATTTTAAACGGTATTTCATCGGTTGCGGTATTACGGTATCGGTTGCCAACCTCGATTTAAAGCTTATTATATCTGCGTAGTTGGCGAATGAAATATAAACCCAAAGTAAAAAAAATCGTGATATTTATGGGGCTTTCCTTCATTTTTGGTTTTTGAGGCTATATTTCATTACCGAAAAAATAAAATATTATTTCATTAGTCCATGTCCATATGAAGCAACTTTTGCTTCTGCAACTTTCTTAAATTTTCTTTTGAAGTTGCATTCGCGTCCATATAATGACATTCTTGCTGCGCAGCTTTTGTTTTTTTACATAGAATTTGTTGTTACTTAATATTACGAAGAGGAAACAAAAGAGAGTTGCATGTACATGAAGCAGTGTACCCCTGAAGTGAAGCAGTGTTCCCTATCTTCTCACCTCTCTCTCCCATAAACTCAAAAGTTGCGCAGCAAAAGTTGACTCGTATGGACACAGCCTTAATAAATGAAATAAAGTCCCATGAAATTTACGAGAGTTTGAGGCTATGTTTAGTTTTCTGGTTTGGGACCTTATTTCCTGGCGCCTTATTTCTAGAGTTGTGCTTATCAGCTCTTTTGAGTGAGCGCTCTTTTCCGCTCAGCTCACTTTACTGAACTATTTCACTTAGTTAGCTCAGTAGCTCACTTGCTTACAAGGCAAATTCCTAAAGAAACATTTCATCAAGGCGAATTCATAACAAGTAAAATTGACAGCACAGCTTCAAACAATATGGCTTTTGCGCACCTGGCGACTTTTTTGTGTATTTATAATATTTAGTTGGAAGTCAAAATTGGCTTGTTTGTTTTGATAAAATTATAAATAATAATATAATTTATAATAATACATATAAATAATAAGAATGACAAGAAGTGATTCAAAAGTTTAAGAAATTGTGAAAGAAAGTAAATAAATATTATATAAATAAAAGAATAGACTTTTATATAAATAAAAGAATAGACCGAACGTTTGGGAGCCAAAAAGTTTCCATTGTGCTAGAAAAATGTAATGTGTACTAAAAAAAAATGTTTTCTTCAAAAAGTGGGTGAATTAGGTTTTGCATGTATTAGGTTGTAGTCTAAGAAAATTATCGGTCGTTGTTTTTGTACTGGATGTTTTCAAGGCAAATTCGGCGTGTGCGCCACTATTTATAGTTCGCCGTGAACTATGAAACAGCAGCAGTGATGGGAACTTTGCGATTTTCCCGTCAAATCTATCGATTTTGAAACCTGTTTAGCGGGTAAAAAAGCGTTTTAGCTATTAGCGGGAAATACAAGATAGATCAACACCAGGTAGTCGCAAGAGAATTCGCCGTGGAGAAATTACATTTGGGCTGTCAAAAAAGCTAATACATTAACACTGCTACAGCCCAAATGTGTAAACATTACGTAAACAGCTGGGCTCTTGCGGCCACCTAGTATGAATTCGCCTTGCGGGAAATATAGCAATTTTTTCTGGAAGGCGATTTTATACATAATCTTGTTTTTACGTGGCCATTTCAAAGAAATTTTGATATACTATTGATAAAAATAAGTCATATTTGAAGTCGTATCTTCTTTTTAACATAGACAGAATTTGATATTTATGCATACCATGATCATGCGTACGTGCTGTTTAAAAATAAAAGTGTTGACGCAAATGGGCTAAAGTAACGTTTTATTTGCAAAAAACATTCAACAAAAACAATTTCTTAATAAAATCATATATACATATGTCGTTTTCATGGTTTTAGAGGATCAGGCTGATTTTTTTACACGTGCTTTCCCACCAAATACTTTGAGTATTGTTAAAAGATTTTTCTATACGTACATACTGTGTAAAAAAGGGAGCAGGTGTATTTTCTTAAGCTCATGGATATTGTTGGCAACATGGATCTTACATGATAAGAAAGCCGATAAAGGATTTTCTGAAATATTGCAAATGCTCCCTAGATCATGGGACATCAAATAAACATGTATATAGACGCAACATACATATATCTGGCGATTTTGATGATTGATTTATGACGACGTACTGAATTATGCACTGGTAACTTTTGTCATTTCGTTTAAAATTTATATCAGAATCATTTGCGACTCCAACATAAATTATGGATCCTTATAGGTAAGTGCGTCGATTTGATGATAAACACATATCAGTATCTTACTTAAAATGTAATATTAAACGAATATGTAACTATCGGCTCTATTCTGTAAACCGAATCTAAGTAAATTTCTCGTTTTCCAAAAATAAATAATGCCCTCATTAATGTATTATAAATCGTATATAGTAAATTAATTTTAGATATTATATTTTGAGCTCTAAAATATATGAAACTGCGAAAAAGTCTGGAAAAAATTTGCTATTAGTGGATTTAATTTCTCTAAATCGAGCGTTTTTAAATCAACTCTGTTTACAGAACAGGCAGGTATAATGCTATTAAATAGATTTAGGCCCTAATTATGTAAATCACCTTACCAAAGTGAAATTTATATAGAGAACAAAAACAAAATTTAAAATATCTTATAAATTTCTTTTATTTTTCATACAAATTTTAAACTTTTTGGAAGGCAAAGCAACGTTTGTTTGACTTTCTATGCGTTTGTTTGGTAAAGAATTTGTATGAAAAACAAAAACAAACTTTAACAATTTTCAAATTTATTTTTCATATTCAATATTACTTTTTATGTTCATAAAAAAATATGCTGATTTGTTAAAAATGCATTGTATTGCATTGTGCTACGTGTTCCCATATGGTTAACATAATAAAGCAATAAGCAATATTGCTATGGTTTATCTGCCGACGTCATTGTTCTATTGCTGAGATATTTATTGCTAGTCGAGACGGGGATAAATTTACACAATTAGGGACTTAAAATTTTTTAAATAATAACCACTTTATATATAAATCCAACGTTTTATGTTGAAATAAAGCTTTGAAAAAGGTTTCAGTCTGCAAATGTAGCGATTTGTCGCTAAACTTTTAGTCTTGCCCGTAATCTAGCGATTTCTAACCCACATTTGGCGGGTTTTGAAGAAAAAAAGTTCCCATCACTGAATAGCAGACACACGAAAGAAAGAAAGATGAAAGATCACCTTAAATTCGCCTTATGTCTTTCACTGAGCTAAAAACGCGCAGTAAAGTGAGCGTTTCACTTCGCTCAATTGAATGAATGATTCAATTGAACTAGTTCGTTCAGGAGCTGCACAAGTCTACTTATTTCGCAGCGCCAAATTTAGTAATAATTTCTGTGCCCTTGCCGTTTAAGTCGAGTTATGACAAAGTTGAGTTTGTTGAGCGATCGTATTCATCCGTGTCGCGTAATTTACATTATGCCTTTTATGCTTGCCTTTAAAGGCATGGCATTTTAGCATGTTGGTGAGAGGTGTTGAGAAGCTTACGGGTTAAAAGAAGCTGGAATCATGGCCGACTTCATAAACGCCACAATGCATTGCAGTGATCCGACTTTACATTGTTTACAACAACAAAGCACATACGACTTTGAATCACTACAATGCATTGTGGCGTTTATGAAATCGGCCCATGTATTATATAAACGTAAAAAAGGCATGAATAAAAAGTCATAATGTAAATATTCTTGACTTTTCGTATGGGTTTTAAAAGAAAATTGTAAAAAACAGGCTAAAAAGGCATAGTGTGAAAAGCCACTGTATAAATATATACGCCATCATTGGCGTAGCTACGGCCTTCTGGGATGGGCTAAGCTACGCAGTGCTAAGCTACACCTAGAATCGCTCTAGCCACCCTTAGAAATTCAAAATATTAATTTTGATAATATAAGCGAACCCATACTTTTACTTACATATATTGTAAAATTTTGCACTAATTGTCAATATACTTATTTTTCATTTAAACAATTTTTATGCTTCTCCTGTAAAACTTTTAAAATGTTAGATAGGTCTTTTTGCATTTCCTGTGACGATATATCGCGTAGTTTGAGTTGGGAACTACAAAATTTATAAGTTTAATGATGTTTTAATTGCAATGGATATAAAAGTACAATACTTAATTATTGCATGTACATACTACATATGTACATTGATATGCTTGTATGTGTATAGTACATGTTATTTTGATAAAAATCTTACAAGAAAGAGAAAACACGTATGTTTTGAAAATGCGTTTTTGTATCAACGAAATTTAATTTAATAATCTGATATGTGATGGAAATCGATCGATTGCAAATCGTATGATTTCATCAAATTAATAATATCAAAATATGTATGTATGTGTTATGTAAATCGCACGATACAGTGAAATCGAATGTAAGCACCAGCAATTGGAGTTTTATATAAACTACAAAACAAGCTTGATATTCAGTCAAAGCTTATGATATTTAAATCTTTAGTTCAATCACAGTTAAATTACCTTGCAATTGTGTATGCGTATAAAAAAAAACAATACAGCACTAAAATCTCGTCAAAGTATGCAAAACAAAGCTTTAAAAACAGTTTATAAATTGCCGATAACGTTTTCAACGACATTTTAACACCAGGAATAGATCAAATTTTAGAACCCCTCGATGAAGGTTAGAAACAACTAAACAAAGAATTGATTTTGTGGGAAGTGTAAAATTAAATAATTTGCCGGTAAAACTCAAATCTATACATAGTATTTCTTTATTTAAATCGCTTTGCAAACAAAAACTATTGAATAGTTTCGAAACGCTCTTGTATCTTACTTATATGTACATACACTACCCATTCATACAATATTATTCATACATATGTACATAGATTGTACATTTTATTGCATCTTTAAATTTAATTTTATATTTCTCTCTATATGAAAACTTTAAAATAATTTAGTTATTTTTCTGTAAACCAAAACCATAAAATATTCAAGTTAAAAGTTTAGAACTTTATTTGTACTTAGTACTATGTATAATGCTTGCCAACTTGTTCCAATAATGCCTTTAAGGCGCTGGGAATATATTGAAATGAAAATAATTTATTTTTAGTACAAATAAATGAATTTAAAAAAGATCGAATAAAATATTCTAAGCCTCAAAAACAATAAAAACATCAATAAGTCATCTTTTAGACGATTTTGTTTTTTGAAATCGACGAGATTTGAAATCGATCGATTTCCATCACATGCCAGAATATAAAGTATTTTTTGTTCAGCCTTCTAGTAACTTTCGTTAAATAAAGAAAGTGATCGAGTTTGAGGCCAGTTTTCTTTATTTAACGAAATTTAATTTATCTAAAGTGATTTTTATTAGGACAAGTTTTGTTACGTTTAATTCCGAAATAATTGGGCGCGAGATTATAAGCATCAATGGGTGAATTAATGTTAATTCCATACCTAGACGGTAGAAAATGAACTAGATAGCAATGAAACAAAATATTATTAAATTAATACCAACCTACACCTCAAAGACAACGTTGTTTTCGGAGGCCACAACAATTTACACAAATCACAAATAAAAAATTATTCAGATATACAAAACCTTAAATGATTGATAATTACAGATTTACAATCGCTAATTATGTATGTTAAATTAGTCGTTTGCTACGCATTGGTCAAGACTAGGGTGATCGACTGGGGTTTTCAACTGGTTTTTAAATCGGGTTTTTCCGTAATACGGCTGTCGGTTTTTTCAAAATGTTTATTTTCGAATGTCGAATAGTCCGGCTTTTTTTTAATTAAAAATCTGGCCAAGTCGAATACTTTTCGATTCGTATATTTTACTAGTTTTTACTATATTAAAACTTAGAAGAACTTTTACTGTTGATTTTCCTAAGTATTTTTGTTCAAAAGCATTTACTCTACGTCTCCACCTAACTTGAAATACTGTTGTAACTTGAAGTTATGACTGCGTTGTTAAAACAATTGCACTAACATTTATGTTATAACCTGAAAAGCATTAACTTGAGCGGTCTACACTTAACATTAACTTGAAGTTAATGCTAAGTTAATTTAGGTGTATACTACAAATTACTGAAGCATGCAATTAAAGTGAAGGAGCGCGTGAGCTAGGTTTCGCTCGCGATCATGCACGATCACGAAAAGAAATTTTTTCACGCACTGAAAATTTTAATGTTCTGCGACAACATATCAAACTGTTTGTTCCAATTCATGTTTATGTATTGGTTGAGGTGAGTTTGACGAAAAATCAAACCCATAGCCTAATAATCAATTTGGATTCACAAACCCATTTAGATTTTTTTTGTCAAACCATACTTGTGAGTTTTTTTTCACTAGCACAATGAAAAAAAGGTGAGTTTGAAGCACCATTTGATGTGAGTTTGATGTGTTGCCTTGCCGCTTAAAGGCCATGTCAGATAAAACTTTTGCTTCGCGTTGCGTTACAGATTCGCTTTGACATCTAAGATGAAATGTACATACTTATACGAAACATGCTACATAAAGCACTTTTAACGCAGCGTGAAGCGAAAAGTTCGGCAACTCTCATCTTTTTGCTTGCTTTGACAATCAGCTGGAATAATTTTCTTTTATTATATTGCCAAACGAAACATATTGCGCGTTTGAATCTGTTTTAATAACAGGTAAATATGTATGTGGCATTTATTTATTTATAATAAATCGTAAAATAACATAATTGACTTTTATTTTTGTAAAAAATATATATATATATAAATAGCAAAATTATCAACTACTTTTTTGGTAAACGATCAATGCGCGAGTGTTGTCAAAGTTTTCATTGTGTCATACACCTTTTGCTTTACACTTTTCTATCAAAGTTAGAAACGTCACGCAAAGCGACAAAGTTGTATCTGACACGGCCTTAAGACTCACGATCACGCACGCTCAAAATTGGTTTTATCACGCACGCTCATGCACGACAAATGCTTAAGCTTTCACGTTACTTATTTTTTATATGCCAGAAAACACAAAATCGAACGTTTAAAATTTTAAGAATTTTTTATTGTTCATATAAGAACGAGTTTTTGGGCCAATGAAATAATATACATGAGCGATTCTCATTCCGAGTGTACATCTTGGGTCTTTTATTATTTTTTTCTTTAACAATTTAATTAATAGAAATATGAGATGGTAGGATTCATGTTGTATTTTTTGCATCATTCAATGGATAATAATATAAAATAATTTTAAATGACGTTTATTTGCTTATAGTTAAGCATTGTCTATATGCTTTACCAAATCATCAGTAGACTTCAACCACAACTTTGAACAGTTACAAACCTCTTATTTTATTCACAGACTTTCAAAAACCATTTGAGAATTTGCAAATGATAATATTTTTGAGCATCACAAAAGAATAAAATAGGCGTAATATGCTTAGAAACGTATACAAACAAAACCCAACAAATAATTTGTATTCGATATGAATCTATTTTATTTTTCCACACCTTTATACAATTAGTTGGATAACAACAAAAGTATTTATAAGCCAAAATGAAAAATAAAATCCAAATAAAACCTTTAATAAATTTATTATTTGACATATTGACATAATTTTATTTTAAATGAAGTTTATTTGCTGATAGTTAAGCATTGTCTATATGCATTTCATTGGCGCTTTACCAAATCGTCAGTAGACTTCAACCAAAACGTTTCTGCACTTTCGCTGCTGTTAACTTTTTTACCGTCCTAAAATTTATAGATAAATTATATTTAAGAAATTTTTTAACGGAACGGTCAATACATTTTCTTATGAATTTAATATTTTTTTCAGAACACACACTATGTTTTGAATTTAAAACAATTCAGATGTACATAGATATAATCTTCGATCAAATTTAACATGAACTGCATTAAACAAATTTTAACCTGACTTTTTACATAAAAACAGCGTTATCTAGAAGACTGTCCAATATAGCGGTACTCAAGAGGAAATTCTAAAAAATTCGCAAAAAAAATCAATATCTCGTAAGACAAAAGAGGAAATTTTATTCAGCAAGCTACGGAATGTAATTTCGTGAGTCCGTGAAAATTACATTTTTAAAATCACGCACTATTGCGTAATTATTTTTTAATTTAATCACAATTAAGCGTGATTCACGCCTGACACGAAAAATCCACATTTGCACATCTCTACACTAGGGTTGTTCCCTCTATATGTGTTGACCAATTTTTTTTAAGATTTTGATTGTAAATCCTCCTGGAAAAGTTTTAGTAAAAAGTATGCTCATCACGTAATCGGAAGGCGTGACGCATATAAGGGGCACTATATTGCGCAATTAAGAAATTATGGGAAATTATAGCGATGGTTGTACTAAACAAAAACTTAGAAAAAAGAAGTCAGATCCGCACAAAAGCATTAACGTGAAAATAAGGCCAAGTTCCTATCCAAAAATTGCAGTCGTTAAAAGTACTGAGATCAAAATGAGGACCAAGTTCTTGATGAGTACAATACCATCTCATTTTCAGGCAACCTGGGGCCGAATCGTCGCTTTCGATATCGAGCTGATTCGATCGAGTTTTCTTAGTTTAGATTATGACATTCGATATCGAACAATGTGTTTATTATTGTTCGATAGCGACGGTTGATCGGTTTTTTCTGAATTTTAAAACCCGTAACAGGGTTTTCTAAAATTTTAAATAGTCGAACTATTCGAAACCCGGTTTCTGGAAAATGTTGAATAATCGATCACCCTAAATACGTATTTATACATATCATCAGCTCATTATTGGTTTGGCACATATGCCTAAGTCGGAATGGAGAAAAACGACAAAGATTTACATGATTTCCCCAAAAAAAAGATATTTCTTCATGTTTTGATATTATTAAAAAAATCTATTTTAAAAGACCAATAATCAACTTCAGTACAAAATCGCAGACGTAAATTCGATTTCTTATAATATAAAATAGATTTTCGATTGAAATCGGTTTACCATTCCCTAGTATATGTTATTTATTTTGGCAACAAAAAGTTGAATTTATGGCTTCGCTTTATAAAACTAAGTAGCACTTTCATTCAATTTGCAAAGATATCGGACGCGAAAAAACAGATTCATTGGTGACATATTTTAAATTCGGAAAATACTATTTCCATTAACTTTTTTACTTTTCTAGAATAACAAGTTTCAGTTCCGGTCAAAAATTGGCCTAAGCCGAATATCAGTTAATACCTCAGTTTTGGCCTAATCCGAAAACGAATACTCGGACGGACTCTAGAAATTACATGAATTCATATACAGACCTACCTAGTGGTGCAATACACATGATCATTGAAAACAGATTTATCAGGTATGTGATGTAAATCGATTTTGAAAACGAAGCACTTTTGAAAGTCCCTTTTAATCAAATTTTTATAATTTTTGTGATGCTGCTTTTTTGTAACAAAGAAATATTTTTATAATATATGTGATAAAATTTTTTTTAATAAAGAAAGAAATATTATTAAAACACGTTTCAAAATTGCTCCGTTTTCGGAATCGTTTTAATCACTGTATGATCAGCTATGTAGGTTGAAGTTAATTAGCGTTCATTTATATTTTCCCTTGAATGGGATTGGGGTTATTCTGTAATTCGATTCGAACAGTTCGAATTTGTACGTTATTTAAATTTGGATTCGAAAGCATTTACTTTTTATTCGAATTACAGCAGGGTTGGCTGCCCACTGGGTAACCCAAAAAAAACCCACCCGGGTTTTTATGGGTATTTTGTTTAAAAAAACCCAAGTGGGTTTTTTACGTTATATTCATTTAAACAAACTTTTGACGTTTTATTTATAGAAAAATTTAATGAAAATAATTATAAAACTCAGAGAAACGAATAACACAAATACATACACATGTATTTGAATGCCCATTTGTGTGTATGTACATTTAGCACTAGTGGGTTTTTTAGTTTATGCGTAAAATGTGCATGTTTACACTCTCGTAAATGAACTATCAAAAAATTTTTGAAAACTCATATGCACAACCAATATAAATATCCGATACAATTTAGATTCGTTAACTTGCACAGAGTATTCGTGCATTTAAAAAAATAATAAAATTAATCGTCATAAAATATCAATAAACAATTTTAATTTATAAAATTCTTTTTAATACATGTTTGAATATTTCGAAAAACTTTTTCGTTCGCTAGAAATCAAAATTGCTTCTTTAGTTATTTGGAACGCTGAACGCGAATCTGCACTCCATTTTTTCCATCAGCTCTACTTTTCGCGATAGAGCGCTATGTAAAAAATAAATGCACTTTCACCACATATATTAAGGGCATAATACACAATCAATCAGCTTGATGTCAGATTCGTGTACGTGTGCTTGACGAAAAATCAAAACCAAGTAGATTTTTCATCAATCGTCGTCGGTGTCACTAATACTAACGAAATTTCACACATACTATTACCACGCTTGTCAAGCATGTTGACTGTGTATATTGCCCTTTAGCATAACTTTGCTCAGTACTTTCAGATATATTACAAAAGTTTAACCCAAAAAAATTAAAATTTTACAAACAATTTTGAATTTTTTGTTTTTAAGAATGCATAAAAATGAAAATACAACAACGAGTTTATTTTTGATGTAGTAGCTAGCTAAATGTATTCCAAAAGAATTGAAATTGGTGCACAACTTTTGATTTTATTCATAATTCAGTGAGATAACTGAATTGATAAGAATTAAATTTTCATACAACAGCAATTTCTGACTCTGCCTTTGTGTTTGCTACTGTTGTATGGAAATTAAAATTTTATCAATTCAATTATGTCACTAAATTGAGAATAAAATCAAAAGTTGTACACCAATTTCAATGAAAAAGTTTTTTCTTTTGGAAAAATATTTAACTATATGCTATTGGACAAAAACCTGGCCCGTTGTTGGATCTTTATTTTGTTCTAAAGTTTTAAAAACAAAAATGTAGAAAAATATAAAAAATTATTATTTTTTTCTTAAACTTTTACGATATCGCCAAAACTACTATGCAGATTTAGAAATAATGTTTGTACGGCTTAAAGATTGTTTTGTTGTCGAATTTTGAATTTTTTACTTAACGGAATAGAGCATGGCCTTTTTGAGTTGTGCTCATATATATCCTGCAAGTGCCTTAATTTTTGACATAACGGTATATCTCGAAAACTAGAGCTAATAAAAAAAATTCATTAGTGCAGTGAAAAAATCGCATAAGTTTGCAGGTAAACATTATTAATTTTTGGCTCTTAATATTTTCAACCATTGTTTTTCATTTAATTAGATAAACACTTCTTCCTTAAATAAGGATTGTGGAAAATATTCTGCATCTTTGATTTTAAACGCCAAACAGGGTGCTAGAAATGAGGGTGCTTTTGACTTATGCATTCTTCTGCTATCTTTTCGTTTTCTTTACTAATTAGTTTGCCCATATATTCGCCAAATAATGAGCTGGAATAAGTAAACTTTTCATTCGCTTTTTAACAAAATCCTGTTTTGACAGTAGAATAGCATTGTTCAACAAATTATATCAAATTTCAACGGGCGTTGCAAATGTAGCGGAGTCATTTTGAAAAGCATTTGGGGCCTGTTGAACTGGCAGTAACATTTGTTGGAGATTTAAAACTTCATTATTCTACTGAACATTGATTAACGATGCGATAACAATTATTGAAGATCTTCTTGCTATATGTATACCGAGAAGGGGTAATTTGACATTTCTTAGATGAATTATTAGATCATTTGAAAAAAAAAAATAATAAAACCCAATAAAAAACCCGCCGGGCTGGGTTCTTTCCAACCCTTAATTACAGAGTAACCCCCTAATTAGCTTCCTGAATCGACTCGAGTTTGTAGTAGCCCAGCGAAAAATAAATGAACGCGTTCAACATGAAATAGTGTTTCATGATTTCTTGATCACTTGTTTCTTCGAATGCATTCTGAATGACATCGTAAATCATAAATAAAGCTATAGTTTTTGAACTCATTAAAAATGCATGCAATTTCACTAGGTTATATATTGCACAAAATATCCACTGAAAAAGGCATGCAAAATCGGAATTAAATCATCACATTGACACATTTTCATAAAACAAGTTTTAGCTCCAACAAAAAATAAGAAGGCAATAGCTCAGTGGTAGAGAGCGTGTCTTAAAAGTCAGAAAAGCATGGTTCGTATCCCAGCTGCGGCAATAATTTTTTATTTCATATTTACATGAAAAAACGTCATCGAATCAGGAAACTTGCATGGGTTCAATTCATTAATTTTAATGACGAGCAGGTTCTCTAAATTTTCATGTAAACACATCATCTCCAATGACACGCAAATGTAAAAATCATGCATGTTTCACCTAAATCGAACCAATGCATCATCACTTGCACCCATGATTATGCACATGATTTGTCATGTTATTTTTTGCTGGGAGATTAAAGAAAAATTTTACAAGTCCCACGTCTAATGTAAAATTCTTCTCTTCGCCACCGATCAATGTGTAGCCGCATGGTAGAATTTGCATGTTCTCGTTGGTATTTTAAAACAATTTCAGATTGGTTCAGAAAAATATTCTTTAAAGCGTTGCAATCGGTAGTAGATATATATGTACGTATGTAGGTGTGACCATCACAATGGAACCAAAGTACCCAAGTGGCGCGGTTTTTAGAAACCGGCAGCCTGCTCATGTAGGTGTGATATATGCGTAACTACGAAATAACACCAAGAAAATAATTAATTTCTTTTAACATTTTTTTATTTTTGCTTAAAATCAAGCAAAATCACTTTTTATAATTAGCATAAAATTATGTTTTTTTAACAAAAACACACGAGTCAATACAAGTTGTTTTTAATGCCGCCTTGGGAATGCACTAATTATTTAGATTAATTTAGAAGAAGAATCCTAAAATCTTTCCTCCCAAATGTTTTCTTCTAGCTTCTTCGTGATCCATAATGCCGCCGGATGTGGTCAGTACAACATATCCAAATTGACGGGAGGGCAACAAATTGTTGGTCCATTTTTCAATATCATTGATAGGAACATCGAAACGGGGCGAGATGACTCCACATTTGTTCAAGCGACCAGTAAGATTGACAACAATCTTGCCTGAACGATGATCATCGACAATTTCGAATTCACCAATGTAACCATGTTTCATCATTACAGTCAAGAACTTGATGATGACCTTAGAGCAAGGGCGGAGGAGCACTTGTCGCTTGCCACGCTTTTCAGCGTTGTTAATGCATTTCAAGGCATCGGCCAATACGTTCATACGCACCATGGCTGAAAAAAAAGACAATTATTAGAAAATGTAGTTGGGTTACAGAACCATCTTTAACTAAATACAAAAATTAAGTGCATTTTCAGCCAGTACTTAATTTTTTTCTACATCAACAATCATGGTTTTGAGCGATATGGAAAAATAATTTGCAATTTCCAAATAATTGTCCATTTATTTCCACTAATACATAAATACTTTAACAACAAATCGTGACAGCTTCATTCCAAAGTAGTGTAAACAAATGCTACACCGGCTTTTATTATCATTTCATTCATTTTGAATTATTGCATTAGTTAATAGCTGTCGCTTAACACATGCCAATAACATTAAACTTTTTTACTTTGCAAAAGAATTTCTATCAAAACAAATGACAATTTGAGTTTCGTTCGAAAATTCACAAGCTATACACACATCACCCTTCAATTGTAGTAAAATTGGCTTTTCATGTCGCAGAAAACATTATGCTGATGATATTCACATAATTTTACATTAATTCAATGGATTTGCTCAATGATTACCTAAGATTTATTTTGTGAAAATTTTTAACAATTTTACACGAACGCGAACGTATCGAAAAAGAGGAAGTTCATTTGGTTGCGGTTGTCAGTACTGCTTTTTGACATTTTAGTAATGTCAAAAACAGCTGTCAAATTAGGCTCCATCTGCTTGTGAAAAATATGAATTACTATAGACAGCAACCTAATTAATTAGAGTTGCTATTCTTATGCAGGGCTCTAAAATAATATAATTCGACATCTTATTTTTCATTACAGCTGCGATTGATTTGCAGTCTACACTTAACTTAAGGCCATGATTCACTATACTACACAAACGCGCGATCTGCTCAATATGACATGTGTGCCAGAAAAGTATGGTCGTGTGGACTAAAACTACAACTCTGTGACATATTTTTTTGCCAGTCGTGCGATTTGGCAAAATTTTATGAAAAGTTTCATAAAATGATAGTTTTCATGTGATCCATGTGTATACACAATTCCATGGTGTAATAAGTATACTGGTGGCAGCATAACGTTAGCTGATTATATTTTGTTCTGGTAGTTTTGTGCACAAGCCACGTCCAGCAAGTGTATTTTTTTGACAAGCATTATCTCTTTGTTTTTTGTATTGTATTTGTTGCCCTTATGCGGCCACCTGAACTCTTATTTCACCATGCACAGTACAAACATATGTTTTTGCATCATTTTTATATAATAGTGTGGCACCTACAACGACATTTTGAAACGATTTTTAAAAGTCGGTCAGACTTTTGTAAAATTTTCCTGTGAATGAATCGTGCGATCGTGTAAGATAGTGAATCAGGGCCTTTAACAATAACTTCAAGTTAATGTTAAGTGTAGACCGCTCAAGTTAATGCTTTTTTCAGGTTATAACCATGATGAAATAATATAGGTGGCATTACTAGGGCAACAAACACAACATTACAACTAAAAACCAATTTTTGTTTGTGTAATGTCGTCGAATAAGTCAAAAATTATTGGAAACAAAAAACAAGTGATGAATTACATAAATTATTGAATTAAGAAACACACACACACGCGTTTACCGTCGGAGTTAGCGTAACGTCACTAGCGTTATTTACTTCACCAGCTCTGCGATATAAATATGGGTACAGTTGCGATAAAGCATTCCAGTTTAACTTATCCATTAATGAAATACAATTTAAAGAATTGCAAATTTTTTTGCTCTGGATTTTAAAAAGAGCAATTTAAATGCTTAAAGGATCTATTTAGTTTAATTGGCTTTATGAGAAGCAGACTGAAAACTAAAATAAACCCAAAACCGTAGCTGTCAATAAGATCCGGAACTTGTGATCCGGAAGCGTTGCAAATCCGAATAATCTCTATTGAATTTTACATTGGGTAATCATTGCAAGAAGTTCTCTTTTTTTGATGCCTATTCATTAGATCCGAAATCATGTTCATGATGTTAGGAATTTTTTATTTTCTGTATGTTTTTTTAATAAGTGCAAAGGAACTAGTTTTTAATTACTTCTATAAACTTAATTTTTATAAATAAAAATATGACAGCTCATAATTATTTCTCCTGAAGAAGAGACCCAAAGGCGTGTCGAAATATCGAGTCAAATATATAACATTGTTAATTTTTATAAAAAAGATCTAAAGCTTAATAAATTAGTTACTGATAAATAAAAAAATAAAATAACACTAACCCCCATTAACACAAAGCTTAGTTACTTAGCCTTTACACATGCAAATGCAAGTTCGAAAAACTATATACATTCAAACTTTTCTACTAACACACTTTTGATTCAGCTGTGAGAAAGACAGAGAAATGAATACACATTTCTATTTCGTTGGTAATACGTATACAGAGCTTTCATGCAAGTACTTGCATGTCTAAACGCAAGGTTATGTTGATTTTAGCTTTAAGTTTATTAACTTTCAGTTTGCTTAATAGTACGTTTCCATTATGAGAAAATTACGTAGATTTGGGAAATTACTTCGAAATATTTCCATTTAGCTTGTAAGTAATTTGGTGTTCGAATTTCCCTGTCAAATGATGCACTTACTTTATAAGGTGCACGCAGTAGCTGTAACTGAATTTTTTCCATATATAGTTTGACAATTACCGTTAAAAGTACTGAAATCTAAATGGGGACCAAGTTCTTGGTAGGTAAAATACCATCTTATTTAAATGTTAATACTTTTAACAGCCGATATTTTTAGATATGGGCATTTCCACAGGAAAGTCCACTTTCTGTCACGTTCGACACTAAGAAAGTAAGCTTGTTTTTCAGAACCATATGGTTCAATTTTTTCCTAAAATTGTACTAACTGTAGAGCTACTTACGGACTACATAAACATGCGAAGAAGTATAAAAAAACTTACGTTGCTTTGAAAAAATCAACATAATTGCTTGGGGTCGAACGTGACGGAAAGTAGACTTTCCTGCGGAAATACCCATATGTACCAACTTTTCCTTATTTTCACATTTATGTTTTTGTGCGAATAGTATTGTAGTTTTGAAGTACTCGCTTTTATAATTTATGTTAATTCATCAATATATACATATTTTATAAATTTACAATAAAAATTGATACAAAAATATAAAAAAATAAAAATAAAAAACGTTAACATATCACTTTTTTATAAAAACTTATATATCTCAGCTGAGTTTGACCCAATATCAGGTAACTTTTACGTTACATTATGACACTTTCAAAAGTGTCATAATGCCCATGAATGAAATTTCAATTAAATTCAAAATAGTTCCTTGGGTCGACATACTTTAGAATGCTGACACTTGTTCCAAATTTTATTGACGTCAATTGGCTTTATACTCAATTCTTGTGTGTAGCGGAACTGCTCAACGGTGCGTTTCTAAGACAAACACAACTGTTGCGCAACTGTTACGTCTTATGAACGCGCCCAATGTGTAGAATAGTCTGATATTAATCGGATAATATTTCAGAAAATGTGCAGACTCGTCGTACCAGAAAACTGCCGGCTATTCTATCAACTGTCTAAAGTAATTTTAAACAACTCGGATGATTGTCTGGCAAAGTCTAAGACGTCAGACATGTTGGCAAAAAATGTTTCCTGGGTTCAGAGATATATATATGTTTTTAATTTATAAAAAATAAGCAAACGAAACTCTTTCTTTTTCCATTAGCATATAGGTAAATATGTAGCAGACAAAAGGAGCCATATTTCATTATTCACAATTGAGTGAGGGAACTAAGTTGATAAAAATCACGATGTTCATACAACAGTAACATTTAAATTTCTGTGTGGGTGTGTGTGTGTGTTGGGTTCCCTCACTTAATTGCGAATAAAATCAAAAGTTGAGGATCGCTTTTAATAAAATATGGGTCGTTTTGTTTGGAACATATTTACCTTGCACGTGTATTTATTTCAGTTTTAGTGGCTTTTAGTTTAAAGATTACCTTCTGTGAGATTTGCATATGAAAGTTTTAAAGTAGCGCCTATGTATATGAGACCTTTTATGGGGACCAGTGATGGAAAATACAGATTTTGAAATGGTACCGAACTTCACCTTAAAAGGTACTATTTTCACCTTAATGGCACTTTTTCAAAATAATTTAAAAAATACAACTTCTGCCATTCTTAATTATCATACAACAGAACCATTCTTGGCATTTGAACATATTTTTTCATTATTACCATAGTTTTGTCTCGATCTTGATACTCTTCTGGTTAGTCTTCATTTTAAATACGGAAATTCCAGAGTTTTGTTCTAGTTGTTAAATTTAAAAATTTAGATCTATGTACATACATATAAGTAACTTGAACTAACAACAAGTTTGCATATCTTAACGACCCTTTTCCCAATGTACGATTAAAAGTTAACGTGTACTTTAATGGCAAGTTCGGAATGCAAAAGTCCACGCTAACTTTTAATCGTACATTGTGAAAAGGGCCGTAAGGCAGACATTAATAAAGTTGAGCCAGTGGTTAGACAAAATTTGCTAGCATTTGGAACTCAGATCCGTTTAGATCTTCATGCCTATGCGGCTATAAAGATTCGTATGTATATTTCTTTTTGCTTTTATTTTACTCAAAATAAAAATGCTGAGGATTTACATAAGTACTAAATATTTTCTTTAGCAACAATTCCAGGAAAAGTTTTAATACTTTCATTTCGATTGCAACGGGATTTGTGCAATCAAAACTCAGGGCTGAATTCTTCCAATAATCTAATTGAACTGTTTTCAATTTCATTTCAGCTCAATAAGAAGAGTGGGAATTAAATAGCCTTCTATAACAGTGAATTTTAAGTTTAAACCGATTTGGTTTCTTCAAATAAAGAAATCAAGAGTTTTTGGAACTTGTTTCTGAAAAGAATAGATTGAAAACTAATAAAGAAAAATAATATTTAAGTAGTTTTAGCGAAAGTATGTATTTGATTTTACTATAATTTTGGTTAGCATTTTTTAACGTTACACATTGAAAAAAGTACTTTTTATGTCGTGGGGGTGGGTACTGCGGTATTTTGAATAAGAAAAAGTACTGAAAATAGTACAATAGTACGGAATTTTTCATCACTGATGGGGACTATACATTTGTAATACATATTATGTATTCAAAATTATTGATATCAAATTCGTGTGCGTGTGTATGCTTGATGTTAGATCATTTTTTTTATTTTGCATCCAGCATCGTCGGTGTCACATATGCATAAAAATTTGTCACTAATCCTACCATAATGCTTGATGTGTATGTTGACAATCTATAGTACCATAATGCTGTGGAATCGAAATATAAAATAAACAGATTCTGAAGAATGCTAAATAAGAACGTTCGCAGTGCAAGTGCGGAACTAATACCATTCGGAATGTATGACATGGCTCTATTGTTATTTATTTTTCTGAACTATCCAAAAATAAAACGAATTCATTTGTATTTATTTTGTTTTCAAAAAGTTTGTAATAAACTTACATATTACTTTACAGTAAATAAATTTATTTTATCGCTACAAAAGTTAAAAATATATAAAAATATATAAAACAATAATTGAAGTAATATAAATAAATAATAACAAAAACTATTTATTTTGAAGAAGGACAGAATATATTCAGCATTATCATGAATTCCACATGTGAAAATTTCAGAATAAAATTTTTTGTTCACATGGATTTCAATTTCGTATCATGAACTCCATGTGAATAAAATAACATACTTCGTCTTAAATACATGTGAGTGTAATAGTTTGAAAGCAAACAAATTCAAAAAGAAATGTTTTCGGAGTTCAAAAATGTAAACATTCGGAAATTTTCACAACACATTTTATATACTTATGATACCAACTGTTCACACGTTCGAAAATTTCCATGTGAAATTTTATTTATAATAAGGCTGATTATGTTTAAAATAAAATCAATCGTTAATTAAATTAATAAATATGCTCGCTCGTATTTCTTTTTAATCGAAACCAAGTAATAAATGTAAACAAGAATTGCTAAAAATCTTAAATTACTTACAAACATACACACCTAAGTATACATACATATATATGTATGTATGTATGTATGTAATTAATTTAAAATATTTTTTGTTTTAATTAATGTGGTTGAGAATAGGACTTAATTTGTTTTAGCTTAATTTTTAGTTGGGCAATTCATAGCGAGCTTGCATATTGTTCTATCCCGTATTTTGTACATATTTGATACTTTGAACAGCTTTGTCTCATAACGGTTATATTTTTTACTTTTCCCGAAAAGTTAATTTTAAAATCGGCCCATATTAAATTGCGATGTCTTTAACCCTTTTTTTGTTCACAAAAACTTTTCTTTATTTATTTTATACATTTTATTTCAATTTATTTTATTTTAAACATTAAAATTTTAAAGAAAATTATAGAATACGAAATAAATTTTTTTTAAAACACATGCCATTAATTCATATGTAAAGTTTTATGAATTTTTTGTTTGAAAATTTTAAATAAAATTTTATGTATGCATAAAATAATATGAAATATGAAAAATAGGACTGATATGACACTGCTTTGAACTGCCCAATTTTATCAATGACTATTTCGTTTTTTTAAATTAACTTTAAATTTGTAATAATTGTCATTAATAAACGTTAAATAATTCAACAATACGTCTAAATAGTGTTTAGTGTTACAGATAAATGTTAATATTTTTTATTTCCTGGAGTCCAAAATTTCCGACAATTAAGAGTTATTTTAGGTTTAATTTAATTTTCAAAGGCTTTTCATCTGTTCTCATTCTTGTATTGTTGATATAAAATGTTCGGAGTACATGTACAAGTAAGTATTTATGAATGCGCGGGCGTTTTAGAGAAATGCCTTCCAACACTTCCCTGCGAATGTTGGGTTGGTATGTGGATTTTTTGAACTTTTTCTGTTGCGTGTTTTGCAAATTGCCAGAGTTTATTTTACGCTTCCATTAGACTGTAGCGCCACTCTTATGTTCCAAATATAGGAAATATGTGCCAGCAGCGTAAGCTAAAAAATTAAACAATCCAAAAACACCAGCTGCAATATTTGAACCATAGCCACGGTTGCCGGGATATGATGACCATTTGGTTAATTGTACAACAAAGGCAATAAAGTATAGAAATGTTGCAATGCCAGTATTAAGAAGTTCCTGAAATAATAAACAAATTAAATATGAAACATGGTAAAATTTCTTAGAGCTGTTTTGCTACAGCAATTCTGATTTTTTTAGTGAGTAAGGGCGAGAGAGGAATATATATAGTATACATTTCTATTTCAACTGTTTAGCACAGTGTCACAAAATATAATATAAAATATAATGGATTTAATTATATATAAATGGATTTATATGGATATAGATGGATATTAATATAAATTGATTTAATTAAATAAATAAATGTACGCATTTTTCCTCTGAAATAATCCTCCTTATCGTGGTTGGCGTTTTTGTGGCAAAAATCAGGTGTTTTGTACTAGATTAAAAAAATATTTAATCTACTACAAATTGTCGAAGTTGAAGTCGAAAACGCCATTCACGATTAGGCCCAATATGATTTTATTTTTAAGGTACTGTGGGGATTTTCGGGAATGAGGAAATAGCTATTTTGGGGATTTTGGGGAATGAAAGAACGAAAATTGAGGATAAGGTATGAAATAAAACTGTATACCAGTGTTGCCAGGTAACTTTTTTCCTTCCCCCCAAACAAAATTTTAAACCCTTCCAAAATTTAACCTACTTTGAGAATAAAACTCCTAAATGTAAAAGTTTATGTAATAGTTTAATTTAAAGTAAATTAACTTGAAAACACCCTAAATTTAAAAAATTTTTCTGAAACTCCCCCCCAAAATTTTTTTCTAGTTTCTTGAATATTTTTATTTAGTAAAATACATATAAAAAATAACACTAATAAAATACTGTTATATGTACATATCTTCATATAAAAATCAAAAGGGCATATCATAATTTAAAAAAAATGTTCAGGAGATAAAATACTTAATAAAAAGCAAACTTTTATGATTATGAAAATTATTTTTTCTGGGTAGTATCATTAATGAAGTCTTAATTTATTATACTATCCTGAAAAATCAGTTTTTGAAATCACAATACTTTGCTTGTTATTAAGTTTTTTATCTCTCCTGTAAGATTTTTAAAAATGATATATATATACATATATATATATATATATATATATATATATATATATATATATATATATATATATATATATATATATATATATATATATATATATATATATATATATATATATATATATATATATATATATATATATATATATATATATATATATATATATATATATATATATTTATATATATATATATATATATATATATATATATATATATATATTTATATATATATATATATATATATATATATATATATATATATATATATATATATATATATATATATATATATATATATATATATATATATATATATATATATATATATATATATATATATATATATATATATATATATATATATATATATATATATATATATATATATATATATATATATATAAATATATATAATACATAAAATAAGGACCGGTCGGTCTAATACACATATGTATAAATGTAAATACTTACGGTAAATATCCAATTAATGGCAACATTTAAAGCCTCTCTAATACCAATAAGATAAGCGAAGATCCATAATGTTGTAGCTATAAAGGAGACTATCGCAACAAATAGAAAGAAATCTGTAGCTGCGGGATAAGGAGGTGAAACAAGGGCCATACAAATTATGCCAAAGATCTGAAAAAATAAAAACTTTTAATATGATTATTTCGAACGTATTTGCTTTGTGAATCTGAATTGATTATTAGGCTAAGGTTCGTAACGTTATATTCAAATAGAATTGGGGATGATTAATATTCCAAGGAACAAGGGAAAAATTAACATCAACTTAATTTTTCAACGCACACAGCAGAACAGAACAGCGCCACTTTCGGAAGCCGCTACACTTCCATCGTCAGTGCTCACGTGTATTTGCTATCACCACTTGTTCCTTGGAATATTACTCATCCCCAATTCTATCTGAATATAACGTTACGAACCTTAGCCTAATAATTAATTTAGATTCAAAAAACTTTTAATGTTCATCAAATAGGCTATTGTGACATATGAACGAAATAAAGGTAATATTAATTACACAATACAACAAAATGAAGGCTTTTATGTGTTGCTTAAATAATAAATTAAAAAAAAAACAAAAAACGGCCCCAATTAGGGATGCAGTAGCCATGTTTTGTAACTAATGTGAGAACTTTTCATTTCAAATAAATTGTTATCATCCTGTAGAACATAGGGTGAGTAACAAAAAGCTGTAACTTTCTTTGTTTATTTTAATGTATCCAGTTTAATTATTTTATAATTCACCAAGCAAAAAACGGGATGACTAATGTACATACATAATTATTAAATTGTTCTCGATGCGAGAACTTCTCACAAGTTACAGAACATGGACACAGGAAACTTGCTTCTTTCTACGCAAAACTAGCGCCGCTACAGTACATTGGGATCAGTGATCTGTATAGTGTTATGACGTTAACCCCGCAGGTAAAGGTAATGCAGAGGGGGTCAATTTCCACCTATAATGATATCTCTGTGTAAAATTCGCCACTCAAAAGCATGTGAGGTAGATTGTAGTGGGACTAGCCGTAGTTTTTAAAGAGCTAGCGAATTTACACGTACAGAGCTAGTACACTGTACCCCTAGGGAAGTCTTTAGAATAAATACTAGAGTCTGATCGAATATTCGGTTTCGGATTCGGCCAAAATTGTGGTTTCGACTGATATTCGGTTTAGGCCAAGTTTTTGGCTAAATACCGAAACCGAAACTTTTTATTTTCTATAAGTAAGGAAGTTAATCGAAATAACTAGTATTTTCCAAATTTAAAATATGTCAGCGCCATGAATCTGTTTTTTACCGTCGCATGTCTTTTCAAATTGAATGAACATTTTACTTAGTTTTATAAAGCGCAACGAAAAGATATACATACATAGTAACATAAAGTATTCAACTGTTTGTTGCCAAAATAAATAGCATAAACTAGGGAATGGTAAACCGATTTCGATTCCAATCGAAAATCTATTTTATGTTATAATAAATCGATTTTTCGCAATCGAATTTACTTTTGCAATTTTGCACTGAAATTGATTATTTGTTTTTTTAAATAATATCAAAATATGAAAAAAGCTCATTTTCAATCTTCACGATAAATTCAATACCGTCAAGAAAAATTCTTTATTGTGCATATCATCGATAAAACGCGGGCGGCAACATAAAAACTTCACTTTAGTAGAAATGAATGAAATCGTATAAATTTAGTGTCAAAAATAGATAAATATTCCACTTTATATCTTTATAGTTATTCCGACTCAACTTTTTGATTGGTGCTCTTATAACGTCATCAATAGAGTGATAAAACACTCCTCAGTGTATGTGTACCGAACCCAATATTCCAGTTCTATTCATCATTTAAGCTAATTTCATGCCAAGTTTTTATTAGTCAAATGCTCGATGGAATGAAATATATTAAATTTCTACTATTATTTTGACTGACACGGTCTGTATGTAGAAATACTCTTACGCTTACAGTTAAAAGTTAACGTATACTTTAACGGAGAGTTTGTATGCAAAATTTGCCGTTAAAGACCACGTTAACTTTAAATCACATTGTGAAAAGGGCCGTTAATAAAATAAATGACTTTTCAGTTCTGTTAAGTTTTTCAAATGTCAATATCAGTTAATCTTAAAAAAGTTTCGGCAAGTTTCGGATTCAGCCGAATATTCGGCCTTTTTGCGAATATTAGGTTCGGTTCGGATTCGGTCTCAAAAAACTGGTTTCGGCCAGACTCTAATAAATGCATCATATGTCATCAGCTTATTTTAATAATATGTATAGGAATTTAGCATCAGCATTACGTGACGTCATTTTGTTTTTGTTAAATAAAAATTCTAAATTCCTTTTGGATGATAACATATCGACCCATAGCCGAAAAAAGAGCTTAAGCGACATAATTTTCGAACTTAGTTTTTTACGAAAATTGATTATTTACGATTGAAAATTATTGTCTTTCGTCAAAAAACGAAGTTCGATAATTATGCCACTAAAGCTTTTTTGGCGGTTATGACACGATATGATTTCATATTTCTTAAACAAAGATCAGTTGTTTTTTATTCTTAATTTTTTTTTTAAACAATGAAAACAACAAATACAAAATATATAATTATGTGTACATATGTATTATGTACATATGTGTGTGTATCTACATTTAAGCATACATATGTTTGTATATAGATACAACAACTTATTTAAGAATGTTCAAAAATGTTCGTTAACTGTAGGTGGTTCTTATTCAAATTTTCATTCTTGTATATAAAAAAAAATGCAACTGTGGGTGTTTAAATAAAAAAAATTAAACGACATTTTAAAAGCAACAAACATATATGAATGTACTTACATCATGATAGTATCTAAGAATTTGTGGTTCATATTAAAATTAACGGATATTTCATTCATCAGCTCCAAACGTACAGAAAACAAAAGTTGAATTCTCAGCGTTTTTACTCGTACGTATTTAGTTACAAAATACAAATAAAACTTGTTAAAAAGCTGAGCTCATTTTCTGGCAAAAACAAAACATTAGACATTTCACATTGAATTCTATTTTTATTTTGTTTTTACTTTTTTATTTATTATTTGTTTTTTTTTTTACGAGAAACCTGTTGTATTCTAATTTGTGTTTTAAAAGTTTTTAAGAATTTAATTGTTGGTAGTAATTGTTTGCATTTTTTATACGAGTGAATATTTTTATACGAGTGTATACTTATATCGATTCAAAAATATATATTCAAAATATAATATATTCAAAAATATATCGATATACATATTTTGTCGATATTTTTAATTACAATATATGCATATATGGATTTGAAAAAATATCGATATTTCTTTACCTTTTTTAGCTACTAAATTACATGTCTAATAGTGGCTAACTCGCTTCGATCGGATAAAAAATTCCTGAGTTAAGGTTCACGATTTTATGAAATTTTAAAAGTTTTTTACCAATTGTTGTCATTTCAGAAGCTGTTTTCTACCACAAAATCCATAATTTTTAAAATGTTATTTAATAGTCCATTCGATAACAAAAATTTTACGAACTAATGAACTGCAATGAGAAAACGAAAACACTAGCATTTAAATTTCCTAGCGAATCATTTAGTTAATATTTTATTTTGCTTTTTTAGTTACTATGTAGTGCATTTTTAGTAAATTTAAATGCTAGTGTTATCGTTTTTTCATTACACTGCTTTACAAGCAAGAGATATAAAGTTTATAATGCATTTTTTTTGTGTAATTATGATGTGCTTAATAGTGGAGTCAATGAAGACGTAAAACATGCATAATTTGGAAGTCCTCAGAAACAGCTCCCATTTTGATGTTTTTTTTTTGAAAAAAATTGTTTTTTATATTATTTAAAATCAGAAACGTTTTAAAGCGGGGAAATTATATTTTAATTAAAAAAAATATGTATGTTATTTGTATGTTTTCAATGCAATACTTATTCCACAATTAGTGGCAATAAGTATGGAGCTTCTAAGTTACCAAATGGATTTCTATCAAAATTTAAATAGTTGCAGAAGAGAAGTCAGGCTTTCAGAATCGTGTCTTTTGAAGTCTTAAGCTGCACCAGGGGCGAAGCTACAACGGGTGAAAGTTGGCTACCTCGGCTTGTAACTTTCGTAAATATTAACCAATTTGTAAAACCTTAAGCGTATTTGATTTTGCTAGGCAAGATAAAGACAAAATGTGCTAACAATTGTTTTTGGCTATTTATAGTTTAAGAGATATTTCACTTCGAAATTAAAATTTAAAATTTTTTTTTTGTATCTTGGTTGTCACTTTTTTATTTACATCTGATTTTAACTTATAGTACAGCATTAAATTGGTCATAAAATTCTAAGCTTTGAAATATCTTGAGCCGTTAAGTCGTAAAAAAGGTCTAAACTCAAAACTTTTAAATTTAATTATAAAGTCGTAAATTTTTCCAAAATATTTGCTTTCACTATTTTTAAAATTGTAAAAAATTTTGTTAGAAATGTTAATTTTACTTTTTTACACGGTGAAAGGTCATGCTTTGAAGATGGATTTAACGGATATTTTTGTTCATTTTGGACATGTACACTACATTTGGCAGTGGTCGAAAATCATCAATTTGCAGAGTAATTTTTGAGTTTAGGAGCCTGTAAGAAACTTTGCACACACAGGGTGCATTAAAAATCCATGACCAAGGTTTTATTTGGTAGGTGGTTAGCATTATACTTGCCTTAAATGAATACATCCATTAGTAAAAAAAAACTAAAATTTCCGGAAGAAAATTTTTATATTATAAAAAAAACAATTTAAATTTTTTCTGAAATTTCTACTGCGAGCTCTAATTGCATTATTTAACTACACAGAAAAAAATAAGTTTCGTTTTTGATAACAAAAATCCCGGTATTCAATAATTTTTTTTTTCAAATTTCCTGTGATAAAGAATTCCCCTATATTGATAACAAAATTATTTCAAAATAAAAATATATATGTATATAAAATAAAAAAAATGTTGACATGGCTGGAATACGAACCCGGGCTTTCCGGACGTAAAGCATACACTCTCTAGCTGAGCCATATCCCATTTATTTTTTTATGGGATACAACTCGTTTTAAGTACTTATGTATAAAAAGAAAAGAAATAACCGGCATGGAAGAGAAATACTTACAACGAAATATTTTATTATGTTAAAGATAAATGTTATTGAAATTCATATTTTTTTTAATAACATGGTTTTATTGAATATAATTCTTGTCTATTTTTTTCTGTGTACGTGTTAATATACGAAGAATTTTTTTTTCGAAAAAGAAACACGAAAAATGGATTTCTGTAAAGTAAATATCGAACACATTTTTTAAAAATTAAATAATTATTTCCCCACTTTAAAACGTTTAGGATTTTAATAATGTAAAAAATAAAGTTTAAAAAAATTTATCAAAATCGGACCTGTTTCTGAGGACTTCCAAGCAAAATGCTTGCCATTGCACTATAGAAAAATTTGCCCTTTTTTGCATTTTTTATCTGATCAAAGCGAATTAGTCACGTGCAATTTAGGAGCCTTTTGAACAAGATATAAATAGTTTTAAAATTATTTTAACAATTACGCTCACTCCTTCCCACATGTGACAGTTTGCTTAGCCGTGCATTGAAGAAATTTTTGTTTTAAACAGGATCTTATTAAAAAGTAGAGTTCCGAGTAAAATCAGAAATTTTCGACACAAAAAGAACGAATTCGATTCTTATACTCTCTGATTTTAATAAAAATCGACATACACATATTTTCCACTCTTTCGTGCCCATAACATGGTGAAAAGTTATTTCGATATCTGTTATGGTTTCTATTTTATAGGCGTGATCTAATTTATGTAGAAATATTTTTTCTTTTGTTTTCTTTATTAAAATATATAAAACGCGAAAAAATTTCATTTGTTTTATTTTTGTTCACAAAAATGTGCTAAAAACTGAGTAAATTCAATAGTTTTCCGATTAACTCGAATAATTTTTAGCAGTAAAGCTTACTCGAATAACTCGAACGAAATAAAAGTGATAGTCGATTGTTCGATTAATTTAAAAACCTCAATTCAAATTAATTGATTATTGAAACAATGGAAAAGTCGAGTAAAATGAATACCCTAATCTATAATCATTACGATTATTTTTAAAATGTAATCTAATTGATTGCTAATTGTAATCACAATTTCACAGCTTTGGTTTTTAGGCCATATTTCTGGTTTCCCTGATTATAATAATACTTTCGTTGTATGGAGCAATTAACTACATTTTCAGTTTGCAACATTTGAACTTTAACCCAAAAAGTTAAATATTCATGCAGTAAGTATATGTATGACTCATGCTTATCGCCATGATGTGTTATGAAATTCAATTCAATTTAAAAAATTTATAACATTTTATTTAATAACTAAAATGCTCTCACAATTCTCTTAATCGAAAGGGAAAGTATAACTCTCTAATATGAACCATTTACAATGTAAAGTTACCATGTCGGATTTTTATTAGCTAGTTCAAAATATAGTTGACTTTTTGCTAACTCATTTACAATTGCCTTCTAAACTAACTCATAAAAGATACAGATGTGAATCTGTTGTTTTGTACAACACGCTTCTTCCCGATAAGTATTGAAATAACTTTTAGCTAACTCACAACTGATACAGAGATTATATATATATTACATCCTGCAATTCCTATAAGGAAGATAGATAGGGCCACAAGTACAGAGACTAGTGAATTGTTTCGTACAATTAAAAATTTTTAAAAATTAAGGAAAAAAAATAGTTTTCACATTTTTCAGAATAACTTACAGGGATTCGTAATTTTTTAGTAACAATATTTAGCAAAGTTGTAGCTACGGTAGAGCTGAACAACTTTTGTCAATACAATTTGAACGTGTCTAGGCACCTAATAGCTCATACGGACAACTTTTTTCCTTGGTAGTTTTTGACTTATTTTTTATGTTAAATTTTTTTTTTGTTTGAAAATAGTATATTCAAGTGCACACTTCTCTGTTGTGCTATGTTGAGCTTTATTTTTTAGGAAACCATTATTTTATTCACTTTTTTTGGAATAACTTACAGGGACTCCAAAATTTTCACTAACAATATTTGGCAAAACAAATACAAACAATAAAAATTGTTTACTAAGATCAGCAACATAAGAAATGGAAGAATAACAAAGAAAGTAAAAAAAAATGCAATAAAAATATAGCCTAACTGGCGAAAAACGACAATTTTGAAGGTACAAAGTATTTTTGTGGGCTATTTAGGGTGCCTAGATACATTCAGATTGTATTGACATGTTCACACAAGTTGCTTAACTTTATCGCACCTACAACTTTGCAAAATATTGTTGTTATTCTGAAAACAAACAAAAAAAAAACAAATTTTTTATTCCTATTATTTTTCAAAAAAAGTGCACGAATACATAATTTTTTTGCAATAAAATGTTAATAGGTTTCGTTTAGCGGACTCTTAGCTACATTATTGGCATATATAGTTAAGCAGTATCAGCAAGTCTGAATTAGCTGCTGGGCCAAAACTGATGGCACCTTTTTTTGCGGGCCCACTGATTTTCAGAAACTTTGGAGGCGCATAAAAAAATTGGTCACCAAATTCGCCAAAGTGAGTATAGGGGTTTACTACCCTTTGATAATATAGTCGAAACTATACTGTCAAGCCCGCGTGCTTTTTGCACTGTTACACTGTGTAATTCAAAACTTTTTCCAATTTAAGCTGACTCGAAAATGTTAATCATTAGTTAGTCAAATCTTAGCTAACTCATAGCACCCTCTTTTTTGATGCGCCACAACCTAACTCATAATAATTTAACTTGTGGTTAGCTGAAACTGATGCAGAGTGAATGAGTACTGACTGATTCAATCTGAGGACTTTACATTGGAAAACTGCACTAATTCATTTTCATGTTAAATGCTATTCAGTTTCTTAACGCAATGTCCTATGAATCAGTTGTAGCTCACTCTGCATCAGTTTCAGCTAACCACAAGTTAGCTCATTATGAGTTAGTTTGTGGCAGATCAAATAAGTGGATGCTTTGAGTTAGCTATGATTTAACTGACTAATGATTAATATTTTTGAGTCATCATAAATTAAAGAAAATTTTGAATTCCTTTTTAGTGACGAGAATGAGTATCGAACTGCGATCACTTTACTTGTTCGTCAGCCATCATGCTTACCACTTTGCTAATGCACCACACAAAATATAGATGGCACAGAGTTAACACAAACGTGAAGTCTATGCTGACAACTTCTCGATAAGCTTTGAACTAACTTTTAGCTAACTTAAAATGATACGGATATAAGTTTATACAACGTTGTTCAAAAACAGCATCAGCTTTGAGTTAGCTAAACGCTAGTTCAAAACTTATCGGGAAGAAGTTAGTTGTACAAAAACAACTCACTAATCTCAGCATTAGTTTTGAGTTAGCTAAAAGTTAGTTCAATACTTATCGGAAAGAAGCCAGTTGTACAAAAAAACAACTGACTCACATCTGTATCATTTATGAGTTAGTTCAGAAACCAGTTGTAAATGAGTTATTAAAAAGTCAAGTATATTTTGAGCTAGCAAATAACAATCTGACAGGGTGAATAGTATGAAAGTGAATTAGCTTTAGAATCAGCTGTCACTCATATCTGATTAACCATGAGTTAGATTTAAGTTAACTCAAATCCCGACAGGGTATTAGCTTTCGCACTGAATTTACACATGCGTACGTACACAAATGTTTTTCAATCAATAAAAGAAAATGATTTAAAGAAATTAAAATAAGAAATAAGAAAATAATATAATAGTATGTATAGTGTATAAAAAGAGGGCTTGGCTTGGTAATAACAAGTTATGGTCTGTTAATCAAGCAAATTTTGTTTAATGAAAATCATCATCATTATTTCTCTGCAGTAATTTGACACTTTTCTAAGCCCGCATATTCCAAAGTAATCAAACAAAATAAATATGCAACGTATGTGTACATAAGTTGTTAAAGCTTAAAGGAGGCATCATCATACTTGCAGATGGCCTGATGTACTACCAGTACAGCTTAAATTATTGAAGCGTTTACATATGTATGTACCTATGTATATGTGATCATGTTTTTTTCTTTCTTTTCAAAATTTAACGCAAGAAATTTTGTAAAACATAACATGTTTGTTTGTACTTACCCAGCACAAACTTTTGTCATTTTTGTAATCGGTAGTACTTTATCAATGGGTTACAAAGAAATGAGTGGCACTTATATATCTTATTACCAGGGCTCGGACTTACATACAACTGAAAATTGATTTCAAGCGCTTAACAAATGCACCTAAAAATTAAATATATGCGCAAAAATATGCATTTACCTAAACAAAGTACCAAAACTAAAATAATATGAAAATATTTTTTTTTAATTTTTTATTATTATGTATTAGAGAAACAAACATAACTGGGTCTATTATTTAATGCAACCAACTTTATTTGTGTTGCCAGTCGGCAACTGAGAATTAATGGTTGCCAGAAAGGCACTAAATAGCAACTGAAATTGACAGCTCTCAGTTGCCAGTTACCATCAGTAGTATAATTTTCAACAACTGGCAACCCAACTGAGGCTCGGTTGCCATCGGCTGATTAGCCTATTAATATTTTTTTCAAAAATTCAGAAATATGCATTAAAAAATTTTTATAACTTCATAAATATGCATTTATTGCCAAAATATCAAAAATAAGCACTTATCACAAAAAATATATGCAAAAATATGCAACTACAAATCGATGCCAAACTACTTAAAATTTTATGATTCGCATTAATAATTAGTCAATACCTCTTTATCTATCACCACAAAAAACATGAATTTGCATGAAAGTCCGAGACCTACTTAGCGGCTATTCACATATTACGTAACTCTCAAGGGGGGAAGGGGGGGGGGGGGGGGGGGAAGGGGGGTTAAGGCTTTGTTAACGACTAAATAATTTATACTGAAAATTTTACAAAAAGCGTTACGGAGGGGGGAGGAGGGCTATAAAAACTCCAAAAATAGCGTTATGTAATATGTATGTAAATAGGCCCTTATTACTATGCATTAAATTAGAACTACTACCTAGTTTTTAATAAAATTAGTACGTATTTTTCTCATTATCTGAAAGTAGTTACAATTTGTTGATATGTATTAATAAAATAAGTAGACAACCACTTTGTAAGTCAACATGTTTGTATATGAAAACTAATTTTTGTCGCTTAAACTTATAAGTCAACAATAGCTCAGTAGTTAGAGTACTTGTCTTCAAATCTGAACGAGAACAGGTTCGTATCCCAGCTGGGTAAAGAAAAAAAACTTAAAAATATAAATAAAATTTAATGTGCATAAAATTTGTTTTTAATTTTAATTTGTTTATTTGACCACTTATTTTTTAGTGACTAGTTAATTGCTGTGAAAATGTATATACATTTGTAAGCGGTATCCCTTTTTGTTTGGACTTCTCAAGGAAAACTAAGTAGTTATCGAGTCAAATTGTAAGTAGTTACGACTTAAATCCTCATATACTCTTTTGCCTACCATTAAGCAAAGTTTTTGCTGGGTATGTATATAAATTGGTATGACGTAATTTTAAAATTTAAGTACATATGTATATACTTTTAAAGATGAATGTCTTAAAAACAATGAGACAATTTTTAAAAAAGAATCTTTGAAATTTAAATAGGTATTATTATATTTTTAAAATGTGTTTGGAAAAAAACTAACAAATTCGTTATAAAAAATTAACAAAAAATTAAAAATATATACTATACAATGTCATTTGCTGGCATTAGGCCAGAGGAGATTGTCCAAATAACATAAAATTAAAAATATCTTAAGGTAATACCAATTCAAAAATAAGAAACAAAATCAAATACAAATAAACATATGATATTAAATTGCAAAACATAACAATATCAGGCGCCGATCTGTAGGGGGGATACTCCTCGCCCCTCCCCCAAACGAATAAAATATACTTCATTTCTATTAAGTTTCTAAAAGAAATTTTACAAAATGGTATGTTTCATTAGCCCCAAGAGCTTAAGATGCAGGCGCGGAGCATAACATATTATTAGAAAAACGAAAATTATCAACAAATTAAAGTTTTTTGGTTAATCGTTTGTTTGTCCACCGCATAAAACTTGAGGAAATAATAACACTATGCTACAAACATTCGTGAACCGCTGCTTAAGACAAATCTTGCGAATCTTTTGGCCACGATGGGTAACAAATGAACAACTGTTATACTTGGCCAAGTGTGGACCGATTGAAGTGGGGATAAAACGCCGTAAATGGTCTTGGATTGGCCATATACTACGCAGACCAATAAGTGAAATTGCCAGATCCGCACTTGACTGGAACCCCCAAGGCTGTCGCCTGCCTGGTAGACCTCGTAAACTTACAAAAAATATTGTTTTATAGTACTTAACCACACTAATTTTAAATCGCGAATATGAGCGCTAATTTCGAAAAATGGCTAGCACCATTGAAATCAGCATACTCGAATTATCTCTATCAGTAGGGCGCCCAGCTAGTTAAAGAAAAAAAAAATAGCAAATTCATGGACAGTGCAATTATTTAAAGTAGATGCCGTAATAGTTAGCTTAAAGTTAATTTAAAGTTAACTACGTTTCCGACAGGGGAGTTATAAATAAATACATATGAAAGTAATTCAAAAATATTTCTTAAATATAAAAAGTTCTTTTTTCCGTTTTTGTTTGATCTTTTGGCACTTCTTCGTATATAAATAATATAAGTAGTCTGGCAAACAATTGTGTCAAAGCTTTCCAAATGACGAATATTATTGGCATACATAAGCAATATAATTTCAAGTATGTGTGGGTTACTAAATTTTTGCTAAAATCAATCTATAAATATTAGTCAGCATTATTATTATGACTAAAAACATTTCCGATCTATTTTCATTATACATACTTACATATTTATGCATGTATTCCAAAAACAGATACATATCCATATGTATATACTTAAAAATCCTAAAAAAGATGTGTAGAACAGGTGTTAATAGCATACACTCAATGATTTGAACACAAAATTCATTGAAATGTTTTTCAACTTCAATATATGTATGTGTTTGACAGCGTTTGTTTACAAAAAATAGTCATACATATACAGGCGCGGATCCAGCTTAAGCTTTTTGGAGGGAAACTTATAAATGAAACATACTGTTTTGAACATTTTTGTGTAGAAACTCAATAGGAATAGAATTGCCTCTAAATGTAAAGGCAATATTATGATATTAGCCTCCAATAAGATAAAATGAGGTAGATAGATGGCTATTTTTTTTTAGGGGGAACGTGGAGTTAATAGATTATTTCACAATTTTGCACAGAAATTCAGACAATTTTGCTATCTATATAGTCTAAGATTACGCTATTGATTTGGATCATTATGACGAGATACAGCATGTAGTCCCAAATGCTAAGGACTTAAGTCTCATTGGCAATAGCTAGGACAATATGGGTCTCCAGATTAATCGATTTTTGAATTAAAGGAAATAAAAGTCTTGGAGGTGCACTATGGGACATTTTGCATAAAATTATGACAAATTACACAGGAAAATTGGCATATTTTATTCCGAATCGACTAAGGGACGTAAGGGAAACAAAGTGGCATAAATAAAGTAATTAAAATTTTTTTTTCCGTATACAAGTTTTTCTTTTATTTGAAGTGTACAAGTTTTTTTTGACATTAGAAATTTATGTTTTTTGTTTCTAAAACTTTTTCAAGAAAGTGTTCAAAAAGTTGTTTGTGGCTTCAAAGTCTACAGAGTCTACCCTTTAATTTGGTATATAGTTTGTCGGGTTTTATTCCATATTGATTCTATAAGAAATCGCATTATTTCAATGAAGAAAGTGTACGAGTTTTTTTTTGTTCACTGTAAATGTTTATATTTTCCTATTTGAATAAAAATAAATGAATAAAAGACAAAAATAAAATATAAAATTCAGAAAAAAATCAAAGTAAATAAATAAAAATAAAATTTGGCAGTGAGCTCATTGTAAAGAAACACATACATATTTATATATAATACAATATCGTCATAGAAATCAAAAAAGGCGTAAGTTACATGTAAACAATTTTATAGGAGAAGCAAAAAACTGCCAAAAATTAAAACTAAAGCACAAAGTTTAAGCAAAATCGATGGTATGTCAGCTTTTCGATTAGCAGATTTCACATAAAACAGCTCTTGCGTTTAATTTATTATTTTTTGGAATGCGCAAGCTACCTATTTGCTTAATAAATCTTTTTTATGTACTTGCACTTACGGCTTTTAGAATTTTGTTAATAAAGTAGACGTTTTAAGTTGTAGGAATGCAATGCAAAATTTTGCAGGAACATGTGCATCATAATCAATCATAAAGTCGATTTCGAATTTTTTTTAACTTACGCCTTTTTTGATTTCATATGACGATATACACAATTGGGTATGTGTTTAATATAAAATGCTCCATAAAAGATCAAATACTATTTTTTTATTTTATTTATTACTTTCTAGTGCGGTTCAATAAAAATGTTGGTTAAATTTCGACATGTAACGTGTAATTCTGTTGAATATAAATTTTAGTAAAGGCCAAGGTCATTTTATAATTGACATATCTATCACTCCTTTAATGCAACGTAGTCATATCACAAAAAACTAAATTTTTAAGTTACTAAAGAAAAAGAGTTCCTTAATATCTTCTTGATATGTGAAAAAATTCAGAAAGTTATCTCAATCGAAACCGAAGTTAGCCAGCAAACACGAAGTCAAACCTTTGAAATAAGATTACTTTATCATTTGATATCAAGCACAATTATAAAGCAAATTATAAATCAACGACAAAACACTATTTAAAGCGAAAAATAAATTGGAATAATTTTAAAAATGTGGCGATCAAAGCGAATTATTTATTGCAACTCTGGAAAAATTACATATTTACTCTTTGCTTATGCTTAAAAAATTAAAAAATTTATTATCATGAGTAACAACGTGAATAAGAAAAAATTAAAATATGACCTTAAAAAAAATTATTTTGTTTAAGTTCCACATTATATGACATTCCACATTTGAAAAAGATTTGAGAATAACGCTTGAAAGTAAGTTGAGAATGTATGAATTTCTCAATTTGATCATAACCCAACAAACACGAAGGCTTGATTTCAAATTGAGGATGATTTGAAATCAAAGCTTTTCTCAAACGACAAACGTTTGAAAATGATTTCAAAATAACTTGAAAAACATAGCATTCCCAACAAAAAGGGGAAATTATTTTCAATTGAGAAATTCATTTATTCATTCAACTTACTTTCAGGCGTTATTCTCAAATGTTTTTCAAATGTGGATTGTAATGTAATGTGGAACTTATGTGTTGTTTCCACAATGCAACAAGTACTGCTTGTCTAAGATTTATATGAAAAGCAGTCAGTTTTTTTAGTGATTTCCATACAAATTTTTTACTCAAGTCGATTGTTTGCATTGTGGAAACAGCATATTAAATAAAATATTTTTTTAAGTTCATATTTTACATTTTTTTATTCACGTTGTTACTCATGATAATGAATGTTTTAATCACAAGCAATATACATACTATGTATATTTTCTCACAAGCAAACAGTAAATATGTAATTTTTCCGCAGTTGTAATAAATAATTCACTTTGATCGCTATATTTTAAAAATTATTCCAATTTATAGTGTTTCCTATTTGATTTATAATTTGCGAATGACTCCACATAAAATTGATGTCAAATTGATAAAACACTCATTGTCAAATATTTATATTCAAATCATTATCAACTTGAATATAAGTGTTAATTAGAAACCTTTGAAAAATATGCTTGATATTGTGCTTGATATCAAATGATAAAGTAATCTTATTTCAAAGGTTTGACTTTGTGTTTGCTGGGAGTTTCCAATGTGGTGGGTGTTATTCTCAAATTATAAATCAACGTGGAAGTACTGTTTAAAGCGAAACATAAATTGGAAACATTTTAACAATATGACGATCAAACTAAGTTATTTATTACAACTGCAAAAAATACATATTCACTGTTTGCTGGTTTGTGATCAAAAATTAATTATCATTAGTAACAACCTGAATAGCGTCCCTTTTCACAATATATGATTAAAAGTTAACGTGGACTTTAACGGCAAGTTCGGCATACAAAACTTGTCGTTAAAGTCCTCGTTAACTTCTAATCCTACATAGTGAAAAGCCCCGTAAGAAAAAATTTAAAATATGAACTTACAAAAAATATTATTTCATTTATGTTCCTTATTATATTACAACCCACATTTGAAAACCCTTTCAGAAAAACGTTTGAAAGTGAGTTGATAATTAATAAATTTCTCAATTAGAAAATAAATTCCCTTTTTGTTGCGAATGCAATGTTTTTCAAGTTATTCTCAAATCATTTTCAAACGTTTGATTTTAAATCATTCTTAATTTGAAATCAAGCCTGCGTGTTTGTTGGGTTCCCCTTTTTTGTTGAGAATGCTATATTTTTCAAGTTATTTTCAAACGTTTGTTGTTTGAGAAAAGCTTTGATATCAAATTATCCTCAATTTGAAATCAAGCCTGCGTGTTTGTTGGGTATAATCACTAAAAAGCTAATATCGGCCATATACATACATATGTACTTGCTAACATTTTTAAAACTTTAAACGCATTTTGCCAGAAGAAACTATTTTTTGAGATATGACTACGTTGCAATAAAGGAGCGATATGCGTGTAAGTAGTAAACAGTTTAATTTTATAGTGGTTTGTGACAGTGGCTGGGAATTATTTTATGGGTTGAAAGAAAACAAATGTTTCGTTTTTTCATTAAATATTAATGGAAACAAAATTATTATATTGTATAGTATTAGACAACTGCAAAACAAACATTAGATTTAAAAAACTCGATAGAGAAAAACTTAACAATATTTAAATATGTATGCATCAGTGTTGCCACCAAAGAAACTAAAAACAGTACAGAATAAATATGTAGTACAAAACCAAATGATATACATAGTACAAAAAATGTTTCGACAAAAGGAACTAGCTAATACCCTCCTCCATAATCTATTTCAATGTATATAAAAATTCCAAAAAAAAATCGTTTTAATCGTATAAGCGAGTGTTTACCAACAATTCATGTTGACATCACTACCCATTATTTTTTGCGAAAACAATATGTAGCTGCTGTTGTTAAAAAATTCATGTTGTTCGATAACACGATCAATGCAACCCTTTAATGACAACCATTTATTTATGACAACTGTTAAAATTTTATCAACTGAAAATATTGTTTGAACGCTTACATTGTCATAAACGGTTACAATTAAAGTAAGATCCAAGCATTCCCAACAAATCTTCTAAATATTTTGTCGCGTTTCTTCTTAAACCACTTATACAATGCTCATACGGACAGCAATATTCGAGGTTCGCTCTCTCATTCATGGTTCGCGCCCCAATCATGATTGAATCTACATATTTCGCCATACAAAATTTTGAGAGTGAACCATCTTGGTTCATTTTGAATCTAGCTGCAAACCTCGAAAATTTACTATCTCCAATTTTGATAACAAATTATTACAAACAATCAGTGTTTTATCAATTTGTTATCAATTTGATGTGGAGGTATTCTCAAATTATAAATCAACGAGGAAACACTATTTAAGCCGAAAAATAAATTGGAATAATTTTAACAATCAAAGTGAATTATTTATTACAACTGCAGAAAAATTACATAATTACTGTTTGTTTGTGAGAAAAGTATACATATATATGTATATATGTAGTATGTATATTGTTTGTGATTAAAAAATTCATTATCATGAACGTGAATAAGAAAATAAATGTAAAATACGAACTTAAAAAAAATATTTTGTTTAAGTTCCACATTATATTACAATCCACATTTGAAAAACATTTGAGAATAACGCTTGAAAATAAGTTGAGAATAAATGCATTTCTCAATTTGAATATAATTTCCCCTTTTTGTTGAGAATACTATGTTTTTCAAGTTATTTTCAAATCATTTTCAAACGTTTGTCGTTTGAGAAAAGATTTGATTTCAAATACTGCTCAATTGAAATTTCAAATCAAGCCTGCGTGGTTGTTGGGAAGAGCACTTCTTTGTCAAAACAACAAAATATGTTTGGATCTGATATGAAACTTCCCAGCGGCGAACACTGCATATTCTTCAATTAGATTATTCTTATTGAGAAAAGATTTTTAAAAGCATGTAATAATTGAAAAGACAAATTGATTTTTATGATAACAGTTTAAAAATTTGTAGGGCGCTTTGATGTAATAATTAATAAATGAAAATGCGACATTAAATTTTTTGTTAGTTATGTTATTTCGCATTTCAGCTAACGATATGGAACTGTGTAGTTGCATACGCTTATAAAAAATCATATATTATCATCAGTGTATTTACAACATCCCGCTTTTCATAAGATATTTTATAAAATCCCGCTTTTTTGATCATATTTTCTTCAGAATCCCGCTTTTCAACCGTTCCTATCCCGCTTTTCAACCGTTCTTATACCGCTTTTCACAAAAACATTCTGGTCACGTTAGTTTTGGCCCACCGAGCATTTAAAAAAAAATTGAGTTAAGTATGGGGTATATATATTTTGAATATAATCTTTATAATAAAGAGATTTGTTAACATTTATTTTTCGATCGGCACCACTATGATATGCCGTATCAGCAGAACTTAATCATGTTGAAATTGCTACAAAACGTACATATGTGTTCCAAATTTTTTCTCCTATTGTTGTGTTTATCTTTAAACTGATAAGACTTTAAATTTGTAGATATTTCCATGATAAATTGGTTAAATATTTTATCCGAAAACAGTGACAACAATATTTTTTTAATCATTTAAATATGTAATTATTTACCTTTCGCTTTAAGGTAGGTGAAAACTGAACAAAAAAAATATTTTCTATTTACCCCCCTTTCAAGGTAGATCAATAAGGTATAGTCATCGGCGAATTGATACAACAAAGCAACTTTTTTGTTCAACCAATTGTCAAAACAAATTAACAAATTTACCATGGTGAAATAAGTATACAGGTGGCAGCATAACGTCAGCTGATTATTTTTTGCTCTGCTAGTTTTGTGCATAATCCACGTCCAGCACGTATATATTTTTGACAAACATCATCTATTTTTTTGTTGTATTGTTGTATTTGTTTCCCTTATGCGGCCACCTGTATACTTATTTCACCATGGAATTTACATTAAATTTTTTTCAATAAATTTAAATAAAAAAACGCATAAGGAAAGTTTGGCAGTTCCTTGAATAATCAGCTGTGCGGATAACGCCACCTGTTATGAATTCGACTTGCCCCCTACTCGCTACCTATGGTCAACATGTTGTGCTTAGCATGCGCAGCTGATAAAAGAGTTATGCCGTTTATATTCTAATACAACGCCGCATTACAATATGATAAAGTAAACAAATAAAGGAATATAATTAAAATAAAACTAAGATCACTAAATATATGTTTATTGTGTTGTTTACTTACTATATTACATATTATTTAATATACTATAATGTTGAACAATTTTTTTTTAACACGGTGGTGGCTTAGCGTTATATTAAAAAAAGTATTGGCGCAGCCTTCTTATTTTATTGCAGTGTTTTTTTGCTTTGTGGTGAAAATTTTAAAATAAAATGAAAATGGACAATTCGTATGGTGCGGACTAACGCATTGGATACCATGTTTATAGAATATTTTATGGAACCAAAACGCACTCAAAACTGAGTGCTAAACCAATTAATTTAGTTAATTTGAACTATGTCTTTTGTGCCTGTTTTAATTGTTTACATTTTGTTCTGTTTTGAACTGACAAAGTATCTGACATCAGCTGTTTTGCAAGTCAATTGTTTGTGACGCCAAAAACATAGTGTTTGTGATTCCTCAAATATATATTAAAATATATTTATTTATACAAATTCTTTAAAAAAATAAAATTTTTAATACAATTCAATACAAGAGCACAAAACTCTGGGGAAAAATAAAAAAATATATCATCACAAAACAAGCTGTTGTAAACTATTATAGGTTATGTCAGATGGAACTAAAAACATAAGTGTGAAAGCAAAAATTGTAAACCGTGTGTAAATTGTCAATTTCGACAGACATGCACAATTACAGATGGATCATCAAGCTGACAAAGCCACTTTAAAATACATAGTGTGTAAAAGTAGCTTAAGCAACATTGAACTATTATAGGAAACATTACAAAAAGTGCTTGAAGCAGTTGGCGTATACTTAATATTTTATCAAAATATTAAGTAATGATAGTCATACACCATCCTTTATTGCAACAAACTGCTTTAAGGACTTTTTGTAATTTTTCCCATAACAAAGGCGTCATAATTTGGGAACCACTGGCAATAGTCCTCTGTTAGTAAAATATTAGTTGCACAAGACTGAACTGTCAAATATTTTTTTACATTAGTCCTTTTATATCGTTTGACACACGCCCAGACATCTTTCTAATGGGTGAGGCCAAGAATTTGAACACTTATTTTTTCTTCATACAACAGATAGCTGCCCTAATATTCATACAAAGTATGTACTACATGCACTCATAGTAAATACATACACACTAATTTAAACTTATCTATCGAATAGTTGAATAATCTCATATATGGCCAACACGTTAAACAAAGTCGATTGGTTTCAGCAAATAATGAAATATTGGCTAAAATAATTAGCGGAAAAAATTCAGAAAATAGGTTTTTTTCTTTTTCACTCTTTACCATTCATATATGCTTAATTCCATTTAACAGGGTGTGACCATTTTACTCAGATTTTTTGTTATAAGTAAATCTAGAACATAAAGTTTATTATTTAAAAAAGTCTGAGACTCCCAAGAATTTAAGCTTAAAGTCGTTTAATAACGGGCAGACACTGAAGGAACATGACTTCTGCTCAGAATGGTCGCCCGGAGGGTGCGGCGGGTGTGACCTTATAAATCTTATTTCTTAGAAAATTATGACTTTCAGGATATATTCTGTAAAATATTGACTACAACGCACACAATAATTTTAGTGAAGTTAATATTTTTCATCGCATTTACTGTTAAAAAAACAATTTATCTCTAAAGAAATCTATTTTTAAATGTGACGCGTGTAACCAACGGGTATGACCTTCTAGAAAAGCTCGACAAATTCGAAGAAATAACCCTCGTTATCGAATTAATTATAAAGATAAACTCATAACAAAATAAGACATCAATTTGCTACCCGTGCTTTTAAAGACAGTAGAATACTCTAGGCGAGTATTTTTTTTAATTCAACAGAAAGCGAAAAACTGAGAAGCGGAATAAAAGTAAATCTGAAATAAATATTAAACATATAAAATGCGATTGCAGAGTGTTTAGTACATGATAACTAAAATTGTCTCAAATTGATAAAAATATGTACATAATTATCGCGACCAAAACAGCAATGAGTTTTGGCCCACCGACCATTTAAAAAAAAAAATTGAGTAAGGTAAGGGGCACATATATTTTTAATACCCTCTTTCAGAACCCGAAGTCTGTTTCTGGCTTCAGAGATATCAAGCATTCATTGTAGTCGATATCATCAATTTTGATACATTTTTGTAAAAAAGTAAATAAAATAATGAAAATAAAAGACTGAAATTAAGTAAAATGCCAAGTTTCATCAATATTTACTTTGTATGCCATGTAAATATCTTTTCTAACAACATTTATACGCTTATTTTCAATAAACAGTTAGTATACATATGCAGCACAAAAAACTACTTTTTAAAAATAAAATGAAAAAAGTGGCTAATGCAGCACATAACAAGATTTTTTACTTTCAGTAAATACATATTAATTTTTAACTGCATTCCTGAAAGTTCACAAAAATTCTATCGGGTATATTTTGAGAAAGCTTCATGTATGTAAATCTTCTTTGTCGTTTTTCTCCTTTCCGAATTTTTGGCATATGAGATAAACCGCAATGAGGTCGCGATATGTATACATATCAAATATATATAAATATAACTTTTTTTATTTTTCTATAATTACAATTTTTAACCCCCGACCAAAAAAGGCGTGTTACAAGTTTGTAGTGTGTGTCTGTGTATCTGTGTGTCTGTACGAGTCCACGTACAGACCAAACGGTTGGACCGATTTTGATTTAGTTTTTTGACTTGATCGAAAGTCTTCTTAGCTATGTTTGAAAAAAATCAGTCCAGCCATTTGGAAGATCACATTTTTTCTAGATGTATTCTGTTAAATCTGTGTGTCTTTGATGCCGTAGCTCCTAAACGGGTAAATCGATTTTAATTTAGTAAATTTTGTTTGAAAGGTGACTTGATCCAAAATCGTCTAACCTATGTTCGAAAATGGGTCCATCCGTTTTGAAGTTATCGTCTATTTTATTCGGGAGTTTTTAAAATGTTTAATTTAATGTCATAGATATCAATTAAGCGATTTTTATTAAAATAAGAATAATATTTTTTCCCTGCGTAGGGCTTTTTTACATGGAATTACTTATGTATATGCAGCTGCTGTAGAGTTGTTAATAATAATACATATATACATATTTATATTCGATATTGAATGATAACAACACAGCGGTAAAACTTACGAGACATTCACTAAACAGGCCTGAATTTAAGATCCAAAACTAATTCTTTTCTGCCTTTTAAGGATAGGCCTTCTAGAAGGCCTCTACACTGGTTTCTTTAGATTTTTCGTTTTGTTTAATAAAAAATGTTCTTATATACAAATTATTTGCAACAAAAAGAATACGAGAATGTTTGTTATATCTAAAGAACAGGAGAATACTCCTTCCAAAAGAAACCAATGTAGAAGACTTCTAGAAGGCCTATCCTTAGAAGGCAGAAAGTAATTGGTTTTGGAACTTAAATTCAAGTCTTGGAAGGCCTGCTTAGTGAAAGCCTCGTAAGTTTTACCGCTGAGTACATATATGTGTTTGTATGTGTTTATATGACTAATATGCATACAAGTGTATTTGGACGGCTAGACTCGGTCGAAATGTTTTTGTAGAGTAGTACTATACGACTATATTTGTATTTTGTAAATAGTATGTATGTACATAAATCAAATTGCATATTTTCATTTCCAAACCAATAATATGGTTAAAACTTACAAATTGCACAAGTTTTATTATGCCAGGAACAGTCTGGAAATATCCAGTATTAATCCTAAGAGCACTTAAACCACCACCTGTTGTGGGTGTTGTGGTTTGAGTGGTAGTGGTACGTTCAACGGTTACTACAGTTTCTACCATTTTGTTTCAATTAATTATTTTAAATATTACGTTTAATAAATTGCAATTTAATTATCTATTTTTACTTGTTTCTACGTAAATATTTATACAATTTATTTCCTTTTTATGCGGACAATTTCAAAAAGGTGCACGTATGTATGTACGTATGTATATACTTATGCACTTTGCAGGGTAAGTAAATTTATTTATTATTTTATTCTTTTCCGCCGATTTTGAAAGCAACGACCGATTTGAGCGACGCACGTTAAGTTACTACTGTTGCGTATAACAACTTTCGACGTCTTGATTACTGCGCACGCAATAAGCCAAAGTGTTTGTCTTAATTAAAGCTCACTCTCTATCTATCTCCCTGCAACAATATAAAATTATTGTGTTTTTATTAATTAAACCTCTCAATCTTTCATTGATTGAAAATTCATTTCTCTCACCAATAGAATATGTGTGTGTAGTATGTATTAGGGTGACTTTAGAATTTAGGAGGGAAAGTGCTGATTTACACTGGGAAACATTGTTTCCCGAAAACTTTGTTTTTCAGTGCAAAAGAGCGAGATAGGAATGCAAGTGGTATATATTTCAAAGCTCAAAAATATTGTGAAACTCACCGATGTACCTACAGTTGACCAGAGACTTCGCTACTTTGCGATGACTCTGCAGAAAATTTGCTAATTTTTCGCCCTTTTGTGTCATGTTATTCAAAAATTATTTTTTCCGAAAAAATAGTTCATACATTTTTTTTAATAATGTCCATGGACCTTACGACACTGCAGTAATGGAAAAAAATTTTTAATGTAAGTTCATTTGGCTGTTTTAGATGATTTTATTTGGCTGAATATTCATACTGGCAGCATATGATATATGAATAACCGCTCAAGTAAAATCGCCCGAAACAGCAAAATGAAGAAACGCCGAAAATTGTTGGGTGATTCGTCATAGTGTAGGAACACCAAAAAAAAAAGACAGTATCCAATAGCCCAAAAAAAGTGAAGATTAACGCAAAAGTGTGAAATGAACAATCGCACGAAGTTTTGGTTGTTTGTTCATTATGTAAAATCACCCGAAGTTTAAATGAATAATCGTCCAAAAAAATTTGTTTTTGCTGGGTGGAAACTTTTGTGTACATGTGATTTTACATCCTTCTCTAACTTATGAATTTTGTCGTACATGTAATATATAGCCGAACTGCTCACTCTAATGTTGTTTAAGGCCATGATTCACTATCATACACAATTGCGCGATCTGCCCAATATAACATGTGTGCCAGAAAATTATGGAGTGTGGACTAAAAATGCAACTGTTTGACAGATTTTTTCGGCCAGTGGTGCGATTTGGCAAAATTTTATGAAAAGTTTCATAAAATGATAGTTTTCATGCGATCCATGTGTATACACAATTCCAAGGTGTAATAAGTATACAGGTGGCAGCTTAACGTTAGCTGATTATTTTTTGTTCTGGTAGTTTTGTGCACAAGCCACGTGCATCAAGTATATTTTTTTGACATGCATTATCTTTTTTTTTTTTTTTTGTATTGTGTTTCTTGCCCTTATGCGGCCACCTGTATATTTATTTCACCATGCAGAATACAAACATATGTTTTTGCATCATTTTTGTATAATAGTGTGGCACCTACAACGACATTTTGAAACGATTTTTAATAGTCGGTCAGACTTTTGTAAAATTTTCCTGTGAATGAATCGTGCGATCGTCTAGGATAGTGAATCAGGGTCTTTACTAGTCAGCGATGATGGATATACCAGTTGACTAATCAAACAAGACTTATCATACAAGTCAGTGATGGAAAATTCAGTACTATTGTACTATTTTTAGTACTTTTTCATTCTCAAAATACCTCAGTACCCCCACGATATAAAAAGTACTTTTTCCAATCTGTAACATTAAAAAATTTTATTTTTTTCCGGTTTAATAATATTCAACCCATTATATAAGAAATAAAATCTGTTCAAAGAGAAGTTATTAGATAACTATTTATAACTGGTATAAAATTCATTGCTACATGTAGTAGATTATATAAGTTGCACTTTGAGATTATACCCAAATCAAATTTTAAGTGCTCAGTATTTTCATTTCGAGTGATATAAGATATAAAATCATACGAGTTGTTATGTATAATGGTAACCACACAGAAAAAATTTCAATAACATCGGTTTATCAAAACTTAAAATTGCTATCAATTAATATAATAATTGAGTCAATTATCCATGCGATTCAAAACAAAATTTTCTATAAAATTTTGAAAGCTTTGAGTAAAAAGATTTCAATTACGAACACTGCAGCTTCAATTAATTTCGTTGTTGAAGTTTAACCTACGATGACAATTATACATTTACAAAATTAAAATTTTCAATTGCTCAAAGTTTGTGAAAATTGTTAGATAGGGGGCATGAAATAAACCCACAAAGCGAATATACAGAGGGCAACAACAACGATTTATTGGGTGTTCCTTCTTTTTTGGGGACTTATTTCTTCTGATTTATTTAATTTTCGCTTTGGGGAGCTTTTTTCTGGGGGATTATTCCATGCCGCCGTTGGATAATATTGTTTTTGATCACATGAGTAATTGATTCAATTACGAAATTAATTGAAAATGAGTTTAGTTTTTTAATTAAGTATAATAATTGAAAATTTTTAGGTCTGATTTTTGCTGCGTAGTTGGAAAATAGAATTTTAGTAAGTGAATATAAAATTTTCATCGTAGATTGAGCTTCAAAAGCTAAATAAATCTGCAGTTTTACCCCCATATTCATAAAAATTTATTAAAGCTAATGTTGGTTTATTGTACGAATTTTGTATGGGAAAACCAGTTTTACTCCACACATTAACTTCACTAATCATTTATGAATATGGGGGTTAGCAATTGAAATCGTATTTTAGCTTTTTCTGTGCATGAAACTAAATGTTTGTCTAGCCACTGGCTGAGATTTATTTAGTATTTTCTGCCTTAAGATAGGAATAGTTGTTGCTAGTTCAAGATACCTAAATTTTCAAAATTTAATAACCAACAATACACCGGAAGTTCCATATTTACAGTGAACATTAATCCGAATATCTTCAAGAGCTCCAATTGTATATGTACATCTAGAAAAAACAGCGTTAGTTAATATGTCAAAAATGGTTCCTTTGTATGATAATTAGGAATACCTGAAGTATTACATTTTCAATTCTTGAAAAAGTACCATTAAGGTGAAAAAAGTACTTATTAAGTTAAGGTTCAGTACCATTTCAAAATCTGTATTTTCCATCACTGATACAAGTATAAAGTCTGCTTTTACACATATCAGTTTTTCTTGAAGCAACTTTTATTTTCTAGTGAGAAAGAGCGAGAGAGGAATACATAAAATATATTCCTCTCTCGCTCTTTCTCACAAGAAAATAAAAGTTGCATCAAGAAAAACTGATGTGTGTAACACACCGACCACACGAGCAATAAGGTTGGCAATTATTGCCGTAGCAACCGTCAAATTCGATTTCCGACACAAGATATTTGCGTGTGGGCCGTATGAATATGTGTTCAAACACATATTCAGCAACAAATGTTAAAATACATTGTTGAGCAATAACCCTGTAAAAAACGCGACTAGTCCATACATGCGTGTAAGGACTACTCCATAATGGACCAGGACTAGTCCAAACGTATGCAATAGACGTGGTCCATTTAACATTACGATGTCCTAGGACTAGACCACTTGGTCCAGCCTTGCATTACATCGGACTATCCCAAAAACTAGTCCATGTAACTACTCCATGGAGCACCTACAGGGGCTAGTTTTGAAACTACTCTATGTTACTACTACATGGATCACAAACAGAAAACTAATTTTCATTTTGCAGTCTACATAAATGATTTTTCCTCTCGGCTTTAATAAGTCTCCTTTTATGACGTGGGCTACACTGCATTTTTTTTTATAAACAAAACTCACTTTTATTTATTTTCCCTTTTACCAAAAAAAACATTCATTATAACCACAAGTGAACTTTTGTGGCATCAGAGGTACCACGCTGCTGGCAATTGATGGCATTTTATCAAATAACATCTTTGGCAACACTACATTTCGTGCCAATATATGTACATTTGTTTGAACTTGGTCTATAGCTGCATTACATAGGACCATTTTGTAACTAGTCCATATCAACTAAAATGGACCACGTAGACCAATAATTTTTGCAGGCAATCTTTTAACACAAGCTGTCAAATTCAATTACGATTTGAGTTTTTTTTTTAAGTGAAAAAATTAACAATAAAGCTAATTTTGAAGAGAACATCGCTGGAAAATGTAAAAAATTATTATTTATATAATTATAAATTACATACACAAAAGAATACAGTGTAAACAACGCACAACCTTCTTCAGCAAAATTGTAAATTTAATGTTTTAAAATTTGTACGTGCTCGCTACCGATACAAGCAAGAACATTGGCAATTGACGGCGCGGCTCTGCCGGCGTTATTGCTTGTATTAAGGCAGACAAAGAAACCCTTTTATGCCACTTTGTAAAAATATTGTTGCCGAAAGTTCAACAAATCGTTTGCTATTGTATCGGCCGTCACAACAAAACACTCTGCCACGTTCTTATTCCTCTGTCTGGTGTGTATTGATTAACATACTACCATAATCCCCGAGCATTTGGACAAAAACCAAATCGTTCATGGAATCAAAACTAGCCCACATGCAGCCACGTAAGCCAGCCGTGCCAAAAGCCAAACGATACATTAAATAAATGATTTAAGTCAAAGACAACATCACAGCACAAATTTTTGGGATTCAATTAAAATTAATTTTTAACGTCATAAAATTTAAAAAATTAAACAATATTATAACCAGGGACAAGGGCTTCGTGTACTCAAAAAAGGTGCTCTAGGCACCTAAAATATGACATAAAAAACGCGAAATATGCACTAAAAACAAGAAAATATGCACTTATTTTTAAATTTTTATTCAAACCAAAACACATTTTAATTCGGTCTCATAAAGCAAATAAAAATACGTGTGTACAGTATGTAAAAATACAATATAAGGTCATCTCACAGAGTTCAATTCCGTTCGGAAACGGAATTCAATTCACCCTAATATGCCAAGCCCTAGCTGGAGCATACCGCAGCATAGTAGCGCCGCCAACAGTCTGGACACACCTGACAAATTTTCGTATTTTAGTTTTCATTTTTAGACACCAGCTGCTACAAAAGTGGGGTAGGCTGAATTCCGTTTCCGAATGGAATTGAACTCGGTGACATGGCCGATAACTAGAAATTAAAAAATTGTTTTTCTTTTGTTGCACGTAAACGTATAATTTGCTTAATATTTTCAAATATAAAGTTCATCCTATTTAGTTTTAGAAAGCTTTTTTGATTTATATAAGGATACTTTTCTTTAAATACTGTTGCCTTAGATCTTGATTTGAGAACAAATATGTTTGGTGAAAAATAATTATTATTTTGAAATTTGAATTTTGCATCAAAGTATGCAGAAATAAACTGATTATAACCAACGTACACTCGTCAACGATGATGGATATCTCTATCAACAATGACAGTAATATACAAAATTTATGTAAATGTATAAGGAAAAAATTTTGTAGGTAGTAGCTTCGGTCATACATTTCTTGTAGGGAGCGAGCAGACCTTTTATATCCCAAAGAAGGAGTATAGAGGCCTTCTAGAAGGCATCCGTACTCCTTCTATTTCCCGCTGGGTAGTAGCAGAAAATCCAAAGTTTAATTTTCAATGCCACTCTAATGTACATACATATGTACATCCATATGTACATATCTTCTGCTCAAAGCTTTAAATTTTTATTAAATAATCCGCTCGCTAACAACATTTTGTTTATGTTTTTTGTTGAATAAATAATTTTACTAACTTCGCTAACGAAAGAGAACAATTACTTTTTTAACTCACACACCAACATTTAAAAATATTTTAGTTTTTATACATATGAAATGAATATTGTTTGTATTAACTAACTTGTTTTTTACCTGTTTTCTGGTGGGAATTTTAAAGAATTCACGTCATACTAAAATTAATATGTATTACTTTATAGAGAGCTTTTTTAGGTATGAATGTTTGTATGCGTGTGTGTAAGTATGAATGGAATACCCCTGCATGCCCATCCGGTTGGTCATGTTTTTCAGACATATGGCAAGACAGATGCACGACAGTCTTCCAGACATCTTGGAAGATAGATGCATGACAATGTTGAAGCGTGGAGGACCTGTTGGCGACAGCTCAAACAGATCAGTGAGGAAATTTTCGAACAAATGGCCGCTAAGTTCAAAAATGACAACATTGCTCATCTTTTCCTCGTCCCTGTAGAACTGACAATTTCAATGTCCATGTAAATGACAACATTCTCAGAAGTAGCGACAATGTCGCCTACTTAATCATATAACGGACATTAATTAATAGGTCTGTTCATTTACTTTCCTAGCAGAAAATAGCAACGAGAGAGTAACGCAAAAATTTTTTAAATTACTCTCCCAAATATGAAAAACTTGCAAAAATTTGCAAGTAACACAATAAACAGTTTAAACTTTACATTAGCTGTTAGTACTTTGTATGAAAATTAACACATATCGTAAAAAATATATGAAAATTTAATCATTTTGAGGTATATGAACACAACTTAGGATGAACGTGTTACCTTTTAACTGTCCGTAAATAAAGCTTTAAGTGTAAAGTATTTAAATAGCATAAATAAAAATACAACTGCTTATACATGAGGATTTTTTACTTAAAATATCTGTAAACAGTAGAAATAAAGTTAATTTCAATGTAATTGTGGATTTTTTCCACGTAATTTTCTGCCCCCCAATTCAAGCGTTTTAAACTATTTTAATGGCCACTGACTGCTGCAGTCAAATTAAAGAAAAATATCCAATCTTACCGTATTTAATATTTTTGACTTCTTAAAAAGTATTAATTTCTAAATTATTAATTAAAATTAGAAAAAGTTAACTTTTGCATGAATTTTTCAAACATTTATTTTGTAAACAAAAGATGGCTAATTCCTGCTAGTAAAAATTTACTAGCAAAAACGTGCAACACATTTTTTTCTCTCAACTTTTTATGCTCTTTTTCACTCTCTCGTTGCTAGTTTTTCGAGTACGTGAACACTTTCCAGTAAAAACTAGTAACAACTTTCAGTTATTGAATAGACCTAATATCTTTAACACACAAATCTAACTTTTTCTGAGCTGTTGGTTTCCGTTTCATTTAAATTATTGACTGCTTTAGCCGGGATTCGAACTCAGGCTGCATGTTTATAAGTTTTCGTGCTTACCACCATGATGCAGCACTACCTAAAACATCGTCAACAAGAAGCTAAAGGGCCAAATAAACTACGCAAGCGGCTTGCCAAACATGACAGACATTTGCGTTTGTATAAGCCTGTTGTGTAATATATGGCGGTGTTTTTACGTTTGACAAGCGGCTTGGCAAGCTGCTTGCAGAAAAATCAATTGAATTTGTGCCAAACTGATTGTATAGCCTACTTGTTGTAAAATTAGTTCGTTTGCAACAAAATTTCCATAGAGTGAGGTTGTCGTGGAAAATTACCATTGAAATTAGTGATTAATGCGAAAAATCTTTGCTTGTACGAGGTAGTTTTGTGTAGTCTGTGTGCAAATGAAAAAAGTATGTTTGCCAAGCCGCTTGCGTAGTTTATTTGGTCCTTAACATATTTATTTGATGGACTAAAGACAAAATCTGAGACATTATCGCTACGGTGACCAACCGTACTCTATTATAGTGAACAGTACACTCTTTTAGCCTCTTGTCCACTATTTTTTTTTCTGTGTACGCTAATTGTAAATTTTTTTAATAAATGCCGATTATGTACATTATTTTTTCTCACAAATGTTCACTTTTGTTCACTTTTTTCATTACTTCCAACATATTTAGCAAACAATTTGAAATCAAATTAAATAACATGAAAAATCTAGCTGGAAACTCAAAGCATTTGATATTATTACATTCAACAGAGCCACCTGAAAAGTTGTGATAAGCAAAATACATGTGAGCACTGACGATGGAAGTGTAGCGGCTTCCGTAAGTGGTGCTACTCTGTTCTGCTGTGTACGTTGAAAAAGGAAGTTGATGTGAATTTTTCCCTTGTTCCTTGGAATATTATTCATGGTCAATTCTTTCTCAATATAACGTTACGAACCTTAGCCTAATAATCAATTAGTTTTGTTGTTTTTTAATCCATAAAATGTGTACACTATTTTCCATGGAATTAATGGTCACCGTAATTATCACTCATATTGTCAGCCATACCTGCCTGCTGCCTGTAGACATAAGGGAATAATCATAAAAACCGCAAAAAATGGTTAAAACAAAAAACATATCGCACACTAAATCATAAACAGTCAGAACTTCAAATTTTTCGAAATCGTTTTTATTACACAAATCAATCCACAAATCAAATCTCTAACGACGACGAAAATTTCGTTTGCATCACAGTCTTCTTCACGAGACATTAACTATGAGATAACATGAGAAAAAATGTCGGCAGATTAATAAAAACAAAATGTAATTTGACTTTTCCGATAAGATTTCATTTTATGCAAATGCTCATCGAGTTAACATGTACTACTTTTGCATAATTAGTTATTTTATTTTTAATTTTTCACACAAATTTAAATTTATAAATCAATTAAACACATTTATTCATTTATTTAACACAGACATTTTCATCAAAAACAGCGCTTTTCATTTATTTTAATAAACACTCATACATGCACGCTATTTTATTATCATGTACATGGGTTTTTTGAGAGTTCATCTCATAAGATAACAATAATCTTATAGCTTATATTCTTATAACAACGCTCTAATAAAAATTCTTATAACATTGCGATAACAATAATTGGAGGTCTACACGTAACATAATTCTCTCTGCGATTGAATTTGACAATTTGACCGCAAGTTAAGTGGGAAAACACCATTATGTCCGTTTTTATGTTAATTGCGTCGCTTGTACATCATCAAGTAAAGAGTACTATTTTTAGTTATGACATTGCGCTTATGAGCTATTGAGTAGTTTTTTTACCTAAACAATATTATTTCGAGATGATGAAAAAAGTTTTAAGTTGCATGGTGCATCCTTTCCTGAAAAAGTGAGTATAATCGCCTGTATTATTTTGAGAAGTGACTTTTTTATGAAATAATTTGATAAAAAATTTCAACTATAGAGTCACAACTCAAAATTACCCCTTATTTTCAAAACTACAAGACAAAATAAAAAAATGAGCTAACTTTATTTTAAGAAGTTCTTTACTGTGGAATTTAATTATAAAATTCTAATCATGTATCAAAAAATAGTTTTTTGCCTCTCCTGAACACTGCGATTTTTTGAGTTGTGACTGTTTACGATTTAGTGTGCGATATGTATAGATTTTTTTCATATGTACATTAGGGCGGATCGTGAGAATGTTTTTGCTAATTTCAATTTCGAATAGCACTAAACAAATATTTGCTTAAAATAAAAGGTGACCACAACTTTTGCCTCAGCTGCAAAAAGCTATTTTTATATTATTTTTAATAAATGCGAGCCCATGTTTAAAAAAAATATTGGAATGAAAGGATATATAATTTTAGCTTGTCTGTTAGTCACTTTTTTCGGCATATACCTACTTGCCATTACATTAAAACGTTGCCTTTTTGTTTTAGATACATGGAAAAAATCATGAAACAAAATTGAGATTTACTTTTAGCCCTCTACCGCAGCATCAAAATTTTGAATATGAGTTCAAATCGATCAATTTGGGAAACATCATATGATGCAACATAACTTTCTTATTTTTTTTTATCAGAATTTAGCGATTGCATTCATCGTCACAAAATTATCTTTGAAATACAGGCCGAAAAAATATATACTCAATATATTTTTTTCATTTTAATGGAGCATTTTAACATGATTATAGATGGGACTTTACCCGGTACTTACCCGATGTATGGGTAAATATCGGGTATATTACTTTTTGGGAATCTATTTAGATATTTATAAAAAGCATATGAAAAGGAACATTTTATTTTGACGTCAAAATTAAAAAACAGAAACGTTTAATATTAATTTTTATTTCGTTATTCTTTACAATATTAGTGATTTCTTCTATAAAATTAGCTATTTTTCATGAATATGCGGCTAAAGCGGTTTCTAATCAATATTAATGATTGTTTCCGATGTTTAAACTTCTCGCGAATTTTTACAATGTTCGGGATAGAAGCATAGCTGCCAGAAATGACGATTTTTTACGATATGGCAAAAAACGATATGACATACTGTGTTGTCATATCATAAGGTTTTTACGATATGACAACACTGAGAAAGCCATACACTGTGAATGTGAAATTTACTCATTTTACCGGGTATTTACCAATTGAGTATTTAACCTTTTCCCATCTATAAAAATGATAGTTTTTGGGAAAAGGTCTAAAAATATCCCTTTTTTAAGGGCTGTAACTCTATACTTTTTTATCGGCACAATCAGTGTATTGAATTAAAGAATAGTGAGATATCTATACAACAGTGTACAATTTATTTTATTTAGATGGGCCGTTCTCCGAATTTTTGCCAATAAACAAAAAAGAACTAAAAAGAATAATACCTGTAAAAAACGAATATCGCGAAAGCGCTCATTAAGAAAAATAAATTAATATCATGTTCGTATTCAGTGACCCCAAATTAGCTGAGAAAATGTTTTTTTTTTTCAAGATATGACAAAAACTTAGAAATGTACATTAGTGTGGAGCGTCAGATTTTTTTTGGCGAATTTCAATTTCGAATAGTAAAAAAAGGTTGCATTTTATTTTTAGATACATGGGGAAAATAATGAAAAAAAATATTGGGACCTACTTTTAGCCCTTCACCGCAGCATCAAGATTTTGAATATGAGATTTTGAATATGAGATCAATTTGTGACACATCATATGATGCAACATTATAGATTCTTTATAGCTGTTATAACTCGTTACACTCAAAATATCCACTATTTTATACATACAAGATCAAATTTCAGACAAACTTAAGATGAAATAATGAAGCAAATTTTCGAACTTCTAAGTCTTTATCAAAAAACACATTTTCTAAAATAATTTGAGGTCGCTGAACACGAAAATGATACGTTTCCTGACGTTTTCCCGATATTCGCGAAAAACAAGTTTTTTTTTTGCTTTTTTTTTAGCTTTTTCGTTTATTGGCGAAAATTCCGAGAACGGCCCATCTAAATAAAATAAATTGCACACTGTTGTATAGATATCTCTCTATTCTATCATTCAATACACTGATTGTGCCGATAGTATAAAAAATGTATAGAGTTACAGGCATTAAAAGTTTAAAAAAGTATATTTTTGACCTTCTCCCAAAAACCATCATTTTAAATTGCTCTATTAAGATTCGGGCTGTATTTCAACGATAATTTTCTGACGATCACATGATGGATGCAATCGCTAAATTCTGATAAAAAATAAGAAAGTTATTAGCCCTTAAGCGAAAACAGCTATATTATTTTTTAGTTAGTTTTCATACAAAATTAATTTAAATCAGTTTATATTAAAAATTTTTTCCATTGAAAATAGTTTTGTATGGGAAATAAAATCATCTTTTTCACTTAATGGCTTATAACTTTCTTATATTTTTCCAGATCTCCTCGATCTTAGACTTTTTTCATTCGGCACAAAAATGTTTTTTACGTGTAGCCTTAAAAAATTATTAACATTTTTTTCTATATTGATGAAGCAAATTAAAATAAAATTCATATAATTTCTCTAGCTTCCAGCCGTGGTAGAGGGCTAAAAGATATGTCGCAAAAAATTAAAAAAATATTTTTCGTATATAATTTAGCTAGATGCAACATTCCGGAGGTATTCGAAATTTATTGGATGACTTTATTTTTCCTTCATACACTAACGCTCCACTCTAATGTACATGTATAAATGAATTACTTTGTTTTACTAAAATTGTTTGAATATTTTTAGAAAATTTCTAAATGAGACTTTTTACATGCATCATTTGCGCATTTATTCGGAGGTTTGTAAATACATCAATTGTACATTTATCCAAGATTCGCTTAAATGATTCCCCGCATGCGTCAAAAAATTGCAATTTAACATGCGCAATTAAGCGGGGACTACTGTACAACTTAAAATATGTTTATTTGATCACAAACATAAAGTGACCACATTTTCATTGAGACAAAGCGGGACAAATGGGATGAAATGAGAAATACAATTTAGTTATATATATTTTATTCTATATATTCATATACTTGTACAAAAATGTATTTATTATTAATTATTGGTAACTATAAAAATATTTGTAAAAAATAATAATTTGAACATAATGATTTTTAGTCAAATAAAATTTTTTATTTAAATATTTTATAATTTTCTCTCAGGGTCATATTTTTGGTTCGAGTGAATACTTTGCAATAGATTCGGATCATTTATTAAAATGACGTGAAATATTTCACATGAATTGATCAAATTATATTTTACACTAATATATATTTTAAAGTTTAACCCCCATATGCAAAAAAATAAAGTGTGTTTGAAATGTATGTTTAAACCGGCTTTTCTATGGAAATTTTGTTTTAACATACTTTTTGTTTTTGTTTTAACATACTTTTTTTAACATACAAAGACACTTTATTTTTTTTGCATATGGGGATTAATGTTCAACTGCGTTTTTTCAGTTGTCCATATTTTATTGATACCCTGGATGGGAGAGCGCGAATTCTACAATTTTCAATATATTTTGACAAGGAATATTATTCTTTAGTATTCAATAGAACACTGAAGATGGCACATAGCCGAAACCGGTCTGTTTACAAACCAAATTTGACGTGGGATGACGGAAAATCGTTCCAAATATTATTCTGTTTAAAATGAAGGGATAACTCCGACCATTTTTTTTTTGTTTCCTCATTTGCAGACAACCAACATTTAAATTTTTCGTCTGTAACATATCTTTTTACCAATGACATCTCATCAAAAAGATAATTTTCGCAAATATTATTTTTCGGAAAATGGTTACTAATATATTCAAAAGATTTTTCCACATATTCCCATAAAATCTCCTTTTTTTAATGTCACCCAATGACTTTTAATATCTTCGAACTGAACTGTCTATTCTTCAAGATATGCCAAGCAGTTATTATAAAAATTTTTGACATGTTTCAAAAAATCAGGTCGATTAATGGCACATTGTTCTTCCAACCTAGTGATGTCTTTTCGAATAATTAAAGGAATGTAATCATTATCAATTCTTTCTCGTAATTTTGTTTTTAAATTATTGATTTCATTAGACACTTCCGTAAATGAAATGTTGTCCCCTTCAACAATTTTTCAATAAGAAGATAAAATAGTGTTAAAAGAATTGTACCTGTACCTAAGTGATCATAGAAATCAACGCTCAAAGCCCAAATTCTGAATTACGCAGTAATAAACAAAAATAAACAGTTTGCAAAAATTTTAAATGTTTTCATAAATTTTCAAATTTTTATTGATATTTTTTTTAGTTATTTTACATTAATTCGTGTTTTAATATTCTTAAAGAAACGAGCATTGTTATATATTTTTTTCTTTATATGTTATTCGTTTTCTAACAATTTTATAAAAATTAAATAAAACGATTTAGCATTTTAAAGGAAAAGTTCGAATTAATTTTTATAAAACTATTAGGAAGAAAAAATTAAGTTTAAATTTTATTTACTTAATTAATTTATATAAATAATTATTTACTTTATTTAGTTAGCTTTGCAAATATGTATTCATAAATATTATAGAGAACACGCAAAAAATTTACTTAATTAAATCGAGAAGTTAAGCAAACTTTTATTTATTGTTAAGGGAACTAAGATTAGAAAAATAAATAAAAAAATACTTTTAAACTAAATGTTAAAGACGATTTTACTTCCTGTACTTTAACAAACATCTTAACGTAAAATAAGGCCTTGAATTCTTTTAAATTTAATTACACGATGTTGTAGTGAGTGTGCCATTTACTTTTTAATTTTGAAAAAAGTAAAATATCAAAAAGAAACAAAAATGTTACGATTTTGTATAAAATGTTGCGTTTTAATTAAAGATTTTGCTGTAAACACACATTTAATTTTTGATTTTTTTAAATAAAAATTAAAAAAAATGCGAGTAACTGCAGTTAGAAAAAAATGACGCCATAACTGTTAGTTATTATTGTATGCTAGTAAAATATAATAAAACAGTTAAAAATATATATGTATATATATTTTATTTAGTAAAGATTTTAGAGATTATAATCGTTTTAGTTTCTATGTATTTTACAAATTATGGAGTGTCTTTTATTTTAATGATAAACTTACGATAGTTACATAACATTTCGTGTTTTTATTTAAACATACAAATCTTTGAGCAACTTAATCAAATTAAAACGAAGAAAAAAAAAGAAACAAATGAATGTCTATTAAAAAATACTTTTATTTATTAAAACATACCTATTAACAAAGTTTATGTTTAAAGGGTTGATACCCTATTTATTTCATTCATTATTATTATTGACGTCTAAAGTTGTGTACAATACTTGATATTTTCTTTGTTTATTAAAAAATTAAAAGAAAAATAAAAATAAAATATTTAATATGCTAAAAAAGCACAACTTTAAAAGTGGATTGATTAAATATTATTAATGAAGCAAGAATAGTTGATAGATTGCATGGAGGGCACGTAGAGAAAATAATTTGTATGTATAAAAACATTTCATTAACATTTGTTTATAGTAATCATAATTTCTCTGGTGTTTCTAAGGCCAGAATTCAAGGAGGATTATAGATATAAAGGCCTTAACAAATTTTTGTATTATTTTTTGCTTTTCTTTTTACTAATTTGAATTGTTACAGTTTACAGAGTTATTATAAGTGCCTCTGGTATGTGATAGAGTAACACTACTTGTTTAACATTCGCTTTGCGAGAAATCTACATCCTTTTTTACACTCCTCGCAAGACGATCCAGTTCTGCGGCAGCATCCGTGCGCACAGATAATTTATCGGGTGTTAGCATGCTATCAGAACCATTAGTTCTTGGACTACTCATGGCACCAGGTGGTGTTGCTGGTGAGCCTGATTTTTTGTGCAACAATGAATTGAAGAAATTTGCCAGGACACCTTCACCTCCAGGTGTAGCCGGATTCATTTTAGCATCGAGCTGTTCAAAAGAATAGACGAAGTAAATGTTTAATGTTTAAACTGTTAAAAGTTGTCAAAAATTTTCAGAAATAACCTTAAACTTTTTAAAATAGAGTTCTTAATGTTTTTAGTATTCTGTTGAATTACAATTGATGAAAATTATTGTCCACATAAAGTCAAATTTGTCACAAAAATACTAGCGTAAGACTTGTTAATATAATTTGCCTTTAAAATGCGTATAAGTAAAAGTCAACTTTAGCTAAAGTGAGGGATAAAGTGACCTTTAGGAATTTTCGTTATCCCTGTAAAATAAAGTAGGTTAGGCTATTTTGCGATGGCAGTACAACTCAAGAAGTGACTCACTTGGGTCCGTTAGTTCTGTCCCTTTATGATATCCTAGATCAGAAAGGTCAGACTTATGATTGGCCTGTCGCCTTGTCAAACCGTCCTGATTGAACTAAGTACGAATATAGCTTGACTAGCTCTACATTTGCTAGACTGTCTAAGTCTGGAAGTATGTTAACGACCAGAATTCTTGTCCTTACGCTGGCTAACGCCGGACATTGGCATCGAAGATGAAGAACCGTTTCTTCTGGCATGGGTCCCAATATTCCAGTGCCGGTAGCACTGTGACTGAGTAATACCGAGCCTGAGCAGACCAAGTGTCCTGCGTAGCTCGTAGTGGGGCCAAGTGGATCTAGCCACACCGCAGTTGACTTCGGGTTCCCACCTATGTTGTGACAGCCTGTATGATATAAGCTGTATCAGTAGTTTACAGTGAGATAGGGGAATGCCAACTACAAAAATTGGTTCAATAGCTGATGTTTCCTTATAAAAACTATCCACTTTCATAAATGGTAAAAGTGAACAAGAACGCTGATGAGACGGTGTAGCAGCCTGTCAAAATCAGTAGTACTGATCCATTCTGCTAATCTGATTGAATATTCAAACATTCCACTCTTAGTCCGGTCTGCAAACTATTGTAACAGTAAATAAAATGTTGGTGTAGGTGCAGCACTGCCTATTGTTTGCTTAAGGAAACTTGTGATAAAAAAGTACTGATAAGTAAGTGGTGGTATTCGAACGCTAAACTTTACCCTTACTTACAACAAAGAACATTCTTGGTGCACGCCTCAGAATGTCCTTTCTACGCCAATGGAACTAATATACCATTAGGAACAAAATGCCATTAAAAAACTCCGTCGTATTGTCAAGAAGATAAAAAAAAACTCTTTACACTGTTTTAGTATGTGCACTAGAGGGCTGCACAAGTATATTGATTTAATTGCAATCACATGATTTCACGGTAATGATTGCTAATTTTTTTATTGCATTCAAAATCGTAAATTGATTGTATGATTTCAATTTTTAAATTATGAAATCAATATGATGAAATCAATATGATAAAATTTGCTTGAGAAAGGGGAATTACCATTTCATTCTGTTAAGCAAGTTATTTTAAACATAATTGCAGGTGTTATTTATTTAGGTTTATCAGATGAAGATAGATATCAACCTAGTTTTAAATGGGAATATAAATGAATTAACTTAATTTTTTATGCTTTTATGTAAATTTTTTTTCTTACTTCCTTATTATAATTAAATATGTAGGAATAAAACGTTTCCATGTGACTTTTTTAATCAAAAATGTGTATATTTTTAAAATAATTTTTCAATATTTGACCCAATCAAGAAAAATGAGTGTATTTATATAGAAAACAGTGATTCGATTTGCGTCGCATTTCCCCGGTCCCCATTAACGACAAATCGGTGCTCGTATAGAGTAGGACCCTTTTGACTACTCAACTCTTTTTCTTATGCATACTCGATACTATACTTTTTATAACAAAATGTAAATAATTTATTTTGCGTAATCTTTTCCATTTGTTTTTTAAATTTATTCAAAAGTACATAGCCATTTGTTTTTTCTATTGATTACCTTAGAGACAACGGCGGTACCTAGTAAAGTACATAGCATTTTCAAAACACTAGCTGCCTGTTCGCCGATGTCGAAGGAGTTCTTTCTTTCGCACAAATTACATTTAAAGCAAAATAATTAAATTAATACAAATAAAGGTCTAGTTAGTAAAAACGTATCGCGTTCGTGGGAACCAGCTGGCAAAATCTAAAAACGTATAAAAAATTAAAACGTATAAAAAATTAAAAAAAAAAATGCAAGAAATGCCTAACAAGCTTATGTTTTACTTCGTTTTTATATTATTTTGTTAGACTTTCACTATAGTTGTGATTTCAATGGCATTGATTGAAATCGCATGATTTCAACAAAAATTTGATTGCAATCAAATTGATTGTAATTAAATTGATTGCATTGAATGATTTAAAAAAAATTTATTTTAAAATGATTGCAATCACAAAAGATTGCAAGATTTCATTTTGAAATCTGAAATCATGTTTGGTTGAAATCATTTTGATTGCAATCACAATTGATTGCAATTTTTTACAGGTCTTGTATACCAGCAAACAATTTTTGCCGATTTCGGTCCGAAGTCGGTCAGAAAGTCCGCACAAAATGCCGAATTCGTATCCGATGTCGGTCAGAAAACGTACCAAACATCATATGAGCGGTTGACAAGAAACTGGATCTCTTTGTCTGAGGAAATTCTAAAAACTATACCGAAAGGTCTAACAGAACTCTGTACGAGTTCCGACGAATTTCCTAGAGAAATTCTAAAGGAGTTTTCGACATGTCTTACAAAACATCAGAATATTTTCCGTTTTAGCTGATACGTTTTACGTCCTGGCGTATTAATATCAGAGAAAAGTCGGAGCTAAAATTAGAAATTTATCAGAAATGTCGTTTAAAATTCTCCATGCATCGTTGTGCTACTTATGGCAGCTCATGAGAAAACATTTACCCATATTTTATAAGTTTAAAAACTCAAATGTTTGTGCGTATAAACTCAAGAGATAAATGAGAATTGTAACGAAAACTAAAATCAGACAATGTGCAGAAGTGACTGCTAAAAGTCGTAAGACGTAGATCAGAAAATGTGCAGACTACTCTGTTAAATGCCTTAAAAGAAATTAAATTGACTTCGGATAATGTGCAGACTATTCTGATATTGATCGGATAATATTTCAGGCAATGTGCAGAAACGTCGTACGAGAAAACTGCCTACTGATCCGCCAAAGGTCTGAGGGAATTTTAGAAAACTCGGCTGATGTCTGGTAAAGCCTCGATTTTTTCTGATGTTAGACATGTCGGCCAAAATTGTTTCCACGGATGCTGTATGATTTTTTGTATGTATGTTCTCTAATGTGAACACCTCCTAATATATAAAATAGATTTATAAAACGGCCAAACCGACTTCAATGACATTTTACAAATGAACCAATGTGTGGCGTTGCTTTTGAGAAAATTTCATACTTGTTTCAAGTGGAATTTTTTTTTAATTTTCCAAACAAAAATACATACAATTACAAACTACCATCCCCTAACCCACCACGATAATGTTCAATTGTTTCAAGACCTATAGCTTAGCTATAAAAATTATTACGGTTTTATTACCTTTCTAGTTGGAGAGTTCTGATTAGCTGAGCCTGGGGTACGAGGCAAAGCTTTACTAGCCTGGGAACGCAAAGGCGATTCACTGCGTTCTTGTCCACCGGACTTCAGCACTTCTTGTTGTCGCGCCAAAAATGTTTGTTCATCTTCAGTTTGCATTTCAATTTCACGATTTGAAACAGCCTGAAATAACGATTAAACATACCATAGTCTATTTGCAAATACATAAGAATAGAAAAAAAACGAAGTGCAATTACTTTTCGAGTAGGTGGTGCCGTTATAATATCTGTGTAATAATCTTCAGCTTTGCAAGACTGCATATTCTCATATAAAATACTTATTTTCTTTAAGCTATCCCAGCCGGCAGGGCTATAAGAAATAGCAAAAATAGTTCATAAAATTGTAGGAAAAATAAAATTTAAAAATATATATTTACATTAAAACTGCATCTTTTTCAACGACTAGGGCAGGCGTTCGGAATGGTAGATCATAGATTCGATGTGTTAAATATTTGTAGAGGAGATCACAGTTTTTATCTTCTTTAACACTTGTGTAAAAAAGCGATGCGCCATGCTGTAGACAGAAACGTCTTATCCATTGTTGAATAAAATCGAAATGTTCATCCCGGTAATCGTATTCTTTTTCCAAAGTAGTCATGTAGTCAGTCTAAAAAAATAGAACGTAATATTATTGAGTACCGCCAATCAATGCGGTCAGATGTTTTAAACATTTTTTGAGTTTTAAGAACATATATTTTACCTTTGTAACAACGACTACAATATCTAAACCGAGATTTGTTAGCAAGGCTCCTTCAGTAAGCGGTAGCAAATCGTCATCGTCTATGGAATTATTTCTCATCGTACGTTTAACCGGTGAACCAGGATCTAAGTCATCTCCTACTTCACAATAACTTTGCCAAGAAGTTATCAAACGCTGGCGGGCTTCTTGTTTCTCTTCACTTTCTAATTTTAAGGTTGAAATGTGGTCGGATAAAACCTTTATCCAGTGATTAAGTTGTTCCAACCAATACCATGGCTGTGTCATAGATACTGTAAGTATAACCAAGGTGTGTGCATAATTCGTTTCATTTAAAGCAAAATGCAAAAGATTTTTGTGGCCTGGATCACCATCTAAGACCCAAACACTTAAGCGAGTCATATCTAAAATGAAAGTTAATAATTATATAATACATACACACTAATTTCTTCTTCAGAACTTACCATCTCTGTATTCATCTTTAACATCTATATAGGCATATTCTAGACCTGATCCCTTTTTTGGGTTTTCAACACCCTGCAATTTAGCCACTAGCGAAGTTTTTCCCGCGGCATTATCACCCAATACTAATACAGATTTATTTGAAGGAAGTTTTGTGCTGCCTTGCTTTTGCACTTCTTTTAATATTGAAGACCTGAAAACAAACAAAATGGTTTAAGTCTACATACATACATGCATATATGCTTATATATTCATAAAGGAGTTTTGTTACAAATTACAAACTTAGTAATACAACCCAGCAAACCAAAACATTCGAAAATAATATCGCATTCGAATGTTGCGTACACATTTCTCGAACAAAACACTCAAGAACGGCTATCGACGTCGGAAAGATAAAGAGCTGCTAGAGCTCACTCGTCGCTCAGTTTGTGGCAGCAAATCTTTCGATTTCGATGTTTGGCTGACAAAACAATAGCGGACCAATATCGAAGAAACATCGATACCACAAAAAAGCAGGGAAAAGTGATTTTCAAGATTGTTATATTTACTTGGTAATTTATCTATTTTAATGTAAATGGAATATTTATTTATTTTAAATTTTAACTTATGCTACAGTCAATCAGATTTGAACACGGTACCTCCAGGCTAACAGATTAGCACACATCCACTAGGCTATCGTGGCAAATGTTTTTTCTATTCAATTATTGCATACATGAGTGTAAATTACACATTCGAGAAATTATCGAAAATAGTTCGATGCTGCGAACATTCACATTTTATGAAATTTGGCAATTGCGCTTGCTATCGCCACATTATCGACAAAAGCTCGCTTTAGCGAACATTCGATTTTTTAGATTCACGAGCATTTATCGAACAAATTTGTTTCGAAATTCTTCGTGTTAGCGAACCTTCTGTTATTTCGAATCTCAGGTTTAGTGGGAAAGTACATTATAATAAATACAACCAAATTAAAAATTATACATATCGCGACCTCAGTTTTGGTTTAGCCCATATGCCAAAAAGTCGGAATGGAGAAAAACAACGAAGAAGATTTACATGAAATTTTCTCAAAATATATCCGATAGAATTTTTTTGTATTCTCACCACTGCTTCCGGCATATGCTTGGAAGAAAAATGTAAATTTCTGTGAACTTTCATCAATCCGATTAGAAATTAACATATTTTTACTGAAAGTAAAATATCTTGTTTTGTGCTCCAGTAGCCAATTTTTTATTTTATTTGTAAAAAGTAGCTTTTGTTGCTCCATGTGTATACGAGTACTAACTGCTGTGTATTGAGTAACTTGCTATTGAGATGAAATTTTCTACTTTTTATTGAAAATAAGCGTATAAATGTTATTAGAAAATATATTTACATGGAATAAAAAGTTAATATTGATGAAACTTGGTATTTTACTTGATTTCTGATTTTTATTTAACAATTTTTTTTTTTTTACAAAAATTTTATCAAAAATGATGATATCGAGCACAATGAATGCTTGATATCTCAGAAACCAGGAACAATTTCGCGAAATAGTTTTTGGATTCTGAAAGAGGGTATTCAAACCCAAACACCCAATGCCAAAACAAGACTGAGGTCGCGATATGTATGTTCTAAGAAGTTGAGTTTCTTGCAAAGAGTCCGAGTATTCAGAGTTTACATAGAGAATCAAAAAAAAATATATTTAATTTTTGTAAATACATACAATGAATTCCTAGATTAACACATACAAAAGTACATAAAAATAAGAAATTTGGTGGAAGAAAGGAAGTTGCTTTGTCAGACACCTAATTTAACCTTAAATTGGTTTGATGAAACTCCATCTACAGTGAGAAAGCTTGATGATATACGTTGTTCTACTCTGTTTACCGATATCGAAAGAATTCTTTCTTAATTTCATTTAAAAAAACAACATTTTAGAATTTGTTTCTAATTGTACGAAAGAAAGGAAGTTGCTTTGTCAGACACCTGAATTAACCTTAAATTGGTTTGATGAAACTCCATCTAGAGTGAGAAAGCTTGATGATATACGTTGTTCTACTCTGTTTACCGATATCGAAAGAATTCTTTCTTAATTTCATTTAAAAAAACAACATTTTAGAATTTGTTTCTAATTGTACGAAAGAAAGAATCCTAGGGATAATTATCTGTGGGTTTCTACTAGAACGAGTAAAAGTAAATAATTCATAAAGCGGCAGCGCCCGACAAGCTCTCATAATTTTGTAGAAGAGGCATGATTAGAAATATGTGCGCGCCTCATTAAGTTATAAACAAACCGCACAATCATATTGAAAATACGAAAAAGTGTGGTAAGGTTCCTAGTTGTCGTGCCAGAAAACACCTCTAGACAATAAGTAATATGAGGTACTAAGCTTAAAACAGACACCAAATACGACAAAACGTTATTGTCTGATACGTCAAACACACTCGTATGATTATAACGCACATAAAAAAACAGTTGGTGTGTGTGGTCTCATAAGAACTAATGTTCTGTTGTCGTATACGTCACAATAACAGTTTTGTCGTATTCGGTGTGGGTTCAGCCTAAAAGAGAATAGGCAAGCTTATACCTTACGTGAAGAGGTAGATAGGTATTAGTCGAAAAAATCTTGCGCAAAATAAAAATCATACGGTTCGAAATACCTACAATATGAAAGTCAAAGTTGAGCTTGCTGTCCAAGATAATTCCTAAGCATCTCATTTGCTCGACAAAAACAGTTCCCACACCACCAAGAAAAATATTCAGATCTACATATTCAGGTTATTAAAAAACAAATTCAGAATTTGAAGTTAAAAACTTAAGTATCGTTAGTAGGGTATTCATTTTAATCGACTTTTCGATTGTTCGATTAATCAATTAATCCAAATTGAAGTTTTTAAATTACTCGAGCAATCGAGTAAAACTTTTATTTCGTTCGAGTTATTCGAGTAAGCTTTATTGCTAAAAATTATTCGAGTTAATCGGAAAATGTTTGATTTTAATCGGTTTTTTGTACATTTTTGTGGACAAAAATAAAACAAAAAAAAGAAAAACACAACATTTGTACATAAATAGGATCATAAACTGATCCTTTAAAATAGTTTATTTTTCACTATTCAAATCTCGCGCTTTGAGAAAGTTTTCCGCCAGGAAATATTTAATACCATTCCGCGCTGTCCTGTATTCAATGCAGAATAAAAATAACCGGAATTGGCATAACATTATTGTTGTTATAAATATAAATACAGTTACACTTCGGAAATATTTCCCAAAAAAAAAAAACGTAACCACTACTTTTGCTCAGAGCTAGTTTGATATAATTTGTTTTTTTATATCACAAAAGAAGTTATGCTGCACAAAACTATTTTTATATTATTTTTAATAAATGCGAACCCATATTTAAAAAAATATTATAATTAAAGGAAATACAATTTTAACTTGTCTGTGGGTTACGTTTTTTTCGGCAAATATTTGCCAAGTGTGACCGTACCTTAAGGCTTTTATAATTCCGAACATTACATTCGATATTTTACGAAACATCTAGTTAACTATGTAGTTGCTCTCAAAATATCTTCTTTATTTCAAATAATTTTTGTTTGATGTTAATACTTTCGAATTTTTTTAAAAAGACATTTGAAGTTAGTTTCTTTCTCCCTATTATTGTTGCTACATTATTTACTTAATTTTTTGATCATGCGGACTATTAGTATGAAATAAAGGTCGAATTGGAGGGCAAATTTCATATAAATTAAAAAATGTTCCACTTTTTATTAAGAAATCTACAAAAACTCATTAAAAAAAGAAAATTTACACAAAATTTTTTTGTCGATTTATTCGATTAATCGACCTAAATTACTCGAATAAATTTTGACTCGAAATTAAACTTTTTTGTTTGATCGAACTTTATTTGACTTTAATTATTCGATTAATCGAGCAAACAATATTCGAGTGAATACCCTAATCGTTAGTAACAATAGTAACGGTTTTACCTGAAACGCCCTAATGCTGTTTTTAGACTATTATACAAGCTGTTCGACTTCTGCACAAAATGCTACCCTGTTATAATGTGTTGTTATTGCTTTTTTAAAACTTTCCATAAACTCATTAGATCAGGGTTGCATTTTCTACAGAAGTCGAATGGCTTGTGAGATTGTGTAAAACAACTATAACTAATATTTTCTTTATTTTATAGGAGAAGTAAAAAACATGCTAAGGGCAAATTTGATTTTGGGCTATAAAATGTAGTAAGCACTTCTGCCTGAATTTCAGGCTGCCATAAGAAGTATGTGTAAAAAAACAAACTGAAATTCAGGTTAGAAAATTTTCAGGCAACTCAGGGTACGCCCGTAGTATAGTGGATAGTGTGCTAGACTATTAGCCGGGGGTCGCAGATTCGATTCCTGCCAAGACCCTGGGTGTTTCTGCAGAAAAGCCGAAAAAGGCTTTAGCAATATGTGTGTTCGTTTAATCTTTAACTTTCCGTTTGGTAGTGCGCAGGTGAAAAGAAAAATCAACACAAATTTTGTCATCACAGGGATGTTGTATGAATTAGAGGATTTTTTTTCCTTCAACTGAAACAAAAATTAATGTTTAGGCAATTGTTACCTCACGGAATTTTTGAAATTTAGTTTTTGTGTGGTGTTGTAAATAATTTTTTATGTTTTGCACGTTAAAATTAATAAATTTAAGTGAATTTACGTGAATGAAAACAAATTTCTCTACACAACTATTTTTCCGTGTAGACATAAATGCAAAATTTCGAAACTGAAATTCAGCCGAACTGCATACTAGGTTTACAGCGTTATCAACTTTTAGATTTCAAAAAGCACTGAAACAAGTAAAAAACGCGTAATTCGTGAAAAAAGCACTAAATTAAAATTTTTTTTTGTTTTGTTTTAAAAAATTTTTATATACTTGCCTATTCTGGAAATCGAGCAGATTTAAAACAAATTAATTTAGAAAAATTAAATCCACTAAAAACAACAATTTTTCAGACTTTTTGTAGTTTTCTATTTTTTAGAGCTTAATATATTATATTCGATATTAATTGATTATATATGATCATCATAGTTATTGCTACATGTTTTTTTTTTAGAAATTATCGGGTTATCATAAAGAAAAAACTGTAACTTTTGAATCTGTTTTCATCTCTAATTAAAGACTTTGTACAATAAAGACCTGTTAGTTGTGCTCTGTAAAATATACAGAAAATTACAAATACCTTTTTCAGCATATTTTGGCATTTTAGAGGATCTTGTAACGGGAAGCTATGTCCTTTTTAATAATTACTTATTAAGAGGAGATTGAAACCTTTCGAATGACACCAAATGTCCGATCACGCGCTCTAAAATTATTCAATCTTGAATATGACGAATATTTCTCAAAAAATTGCTGAGATGCCCAAGTTTAGACGGCTATAAAAAGAAACCATAAAAAAAGTATCGGCATAGTTCTTACGCCACTTGATGCGCCCGTAAGAGTAGAATATACATATGTATGTTTATGTGTATCAAATATTGTTGAAAACGGATAGTTTTTGAAATAGTTTTGAAATCTGCTAAGCAAACGAAATACGTACAAGAATTCGTTTTTATGGGGTTTGACGCATAAGATGAATCATCACTAATTGCTCGAATCCACTTTTTTAATTTTTCTACATGACTGAAAAAACTATGTTCAGGAAATAGTTGCATTAACAAAGAATTTTACACTTGAAAAAATTTTTTTAGATAAAACAAATTTTTGAATTTTGGGTCTAGTGCCACCGTCACAAAATAAAAGCACCGAGCACTAACTCCAAAATTTTTCGCGTCGAAGAGTTGAAAAAGCACTAAAAACGTTGCGAAAAGAACTGAGTTGACAACGCTGTAGGTTTAACTTGTGAACCGTAATAGGTGGACACATACAATTCTCACAGGGTGTGTATTATTATGGCTGCTACAACAAAAATTAATTGCTTTATAGTCAAATAATATAACTGGTGAGTGTTGTGTTTTTCTTCCGACGGGGTTCGGGGTTCCACGTCAAATTTGGTTTGTAAACAGACCGGTTTCGGCTATCTGCCATCTTCAGTGTTCTATTGAATATTCAATAGAACATAGCCGAAACCGGTCTGTTTACAAACCAAATTTGACGTGGGATGACGGAAAATCATTGCAAATATAACTGGTCACGTCTATTTCCGTTTTGATATTTTTTTAATAAAATGTCTATTTTTATTCGGGAAAATCTGATTTTTTCATTGTTGTATGTATGTATGTTGGTGAAATACATGGGAATTTATTAAAAATTCGATTTCGAATTTTTTGTCATTTAGGTCATTTTTCGTTTTAGGTAACGATATATATGTACCCAATAAATAATTACGTGACAAATCATGTATATAATCATGGGTTCAAGTGATGACGAACTGGTTCGATTTAGGTGATACATACATGATACATTAGCGTGTCATTCATTGGAGATCATGTGTTTGTGCGAAAATGTAAATAAATTTATCTCCATTAAAATTAATGAATTGAACCCATGCAAGTTCCCTGATTCGAAGACGTTTTTTCATGTAAATATAAAATTAACAAAAATATTGCCGAAGCTGGGATACAAACTGTGCTCTTCTGACTGTTATAATACATGCTCTCTACAACTGAGCTATTCTGGTATGTGATGGAAATCGATCGATTTCAAATCGAGTCGATTTAAAAAAACAAAATCTCCTGAAAGATAACTTGTTGATATTTTTTATTGTTTTCGAGGCTTAGAATATTTTATTTGATCCTAAATTCGAGTTGACTGTGTCGTGCGATTTACTTAAGACATATTTGGCTATTATTAGTTTTATGAAATCGAGCGATTTGAAATCAATCGACTTCCATCACATACCAGATTATCTTCTTATCTTTTGTTGGAGCTAAAACTTGTTTTACGAAAATGTGTCAGTGTGATGATTTAATTCCGTTTTTGCATGCCTTTTTCGGTTGATATTTTATGCGCATGCATTTTTAATGAGTTCAAAAACTATAGCTTCATTTAAGATTTACGATGACATTCAGAATGCATTCGAAGAAACAAGTACTCAAGAAATCATGAAACACTATTAAATTTTGAACGGGTTCATTTATTTTTTGCTGGGTATATGTATGTATGTATATCGAGAAAAGTCAAGACTAAAAGCAATACATATGTTTAGACACAAGTGCATCTTGCAACTCTCTATAAAACGCCTAAAGATATACGGGCATGTTCTGAAAACCATTTCGTTTTGAAATCGCAAAATTACAAAAATGAAAAACAGTGTTCTTTTAATCGGACTATTTAGTGAATTCGAAGTTAAGTTCGGATAAAACATCTGAAACATTTAAAACATAAAAATAAATTAAAAAGTTGCAATAAACTACCGTTTTAGTTGAATTCTTTCCTGAAATTTGGCGGTTTCAAAACGAAATGGTTTTCAGAACATGCCCGATAGCTTTGCTTTGTGTAGGGAATTATAAAATTTTTCCCAGAAAGCTAAATAAGGACTTTAACACCAAGAAGATGTTCGTCCAAAGCTATTTTGTGCCTACCTCATCCTTTTACGAAACGAAATATTTGCGCTTTTTCTTATTACCCATTTATATGTATAATTAAACCAAGACTTTGTTTGGGGTTTAATCGAGTTTTGTTTTGATGGCATGAAGGCATTCACGTGTTCAACCATTTTCAACATATCTATCTAAAAGAAACCAGTACATTTTTAATGATTTTACTTACGAGTAATGAAGATGATGACTTTGTTTTTGTGGCAATTGCAATTTAACTACTTACTCGCGCAATAGTTGAAAAACATTTATTTCCTCCGAGAGATAGTGGTGAATATTTCTACTTGAACTAATCATCATTGAGATTAATATGCTTTACATACATACATACGTATAAATTCAAATAAGGGTATAAATATATAAAATGTTTAGCAATTTAATTTAATTAAATTATATTAATGTTATAATTGAACCAATATTTGTTCTTGTTACGTAGGTTATTGCATCTTCACAATTTTGTTTCTAATATAATACTGGTGGTTGATAGACAGACCAACAAACCTTTTTCAATATACACACATACATACATACATATATGTATGTACATATGTATGTGTACATATGTATGTATATATTTTAAGTTCTAGGTTTTTGGAAAAACATGCAACTGATAGTTAAAATGAGTACTAAAAATTTATATTGGCCAATTCTTTAGAGTGTCTCCTTGCGTGTAAAACCATTTACTAGAAATTTATACATACATATTCCATAACATGAATACATACATCGTGCCCTAACCGCGAAAATAACGTAAATTACATGTTTTCCGGTAATGATTTCTTGATGCAGAATTGTTCTAAGGCCTCGATCATATATTCAATCGATAAAATATTCAATCGAAAATATTGATACATAGTTACAGAGATACAAGCCTGCCAATTTTAACGTAAACGACACCAACCTTTTTTTGTGAGCGCAAAAATAACGTAAGTGACATACAATATAGTCACGTGCACAGATGCAGCTGTTTATATCAGTTTCTGTGTATTAAAAACTCATATGAGTGCATATTGATAAGTAATGTAGTGTTTCTGTTCAGCGACCGAAAATAACAGTCATTATCAAAAGTTAAGTTCAAAAAGTCAGACAGAAAGAATTTGTCAATAGGATATTTGAGTACAGACAGCATTGTGATGGTTACGAGCTAAGGAATAAAAACCTTAAAATACTTTTATTTTTTGACTTTTTTTTTCAAAAAAAGTCAAAGTATAACTGTTATTTTTTGACTTATATTTTTCCGGTCAAAAATAAAAGTTAAAATTAGGCCGATATTTTTTTTTTTAAATAAAAGTTAAAATTTGACCGAAATTTTTTTGGTCAAAAATAAAAGTTAAAATTTTACCGATATTTATTGGTCATAAATAAAAGTTAAAATATGATTTATATTTGTTTGGTTAAATATAAAAGCCGAAATTTAATCGCTATTTATCGGCTTTTTGTCACTGCCTTATTCTTTTCCGAAATGAATGCAAGCGGAAAGTGCAATAAAGTAAACAACAGAGCCGTGCACAAAAATTTATAATGAACACGTATTTAAAATATTACGTTTCTTTCTAAATAATTTCCAAGTAATGTAAGTAGTTAAATATTGTATGTTCCGCAACCAATAAAATTTTAAAAATGTTGTAATTAATTGCCTAAATTTTAAAAATTTTGTGTAGTTAGTATCAAAGAGGGTTTGACAAGGGTTTATGGCGTGATGATGATGTTTTGTTTTCATGTATGGTCTTAAGTGTGAGGTGACAATGGATTGACAGGTGTTTTGTACGTGCTTATCAGGGGGGTTACTCTGTAATTCGAAACGAAATAAATGCTTTCGCATTGCAATGTAAATAACATACAAATGCGAACAGTTTTCCTTTCGCATCGCAATACAGAGTAACCCCCCAGGGTTAGTTTTAATTTATTTTTTAAGTGTGGATTGAAAAGGGTTTTTTGTTTAAAGTAAGATTTTGATATTAATGAACTTGTCGTGGGAAAAAATTGCTGTTATAAATTCTAATCATGCGCAATTACGAAATATTTTGATCGGTTTAGCGTTTTGTCTTGTACGTGCTTAGTTAGGGTTAGGTTTAGTTTTCATATACACATTGTTTAAGTGTGGATTGAAAAGTATTTATGGAAATAGTATTAAAGAGATTGTCATGAAAAAATAATAATTAAATGTGTTTTAAAATTCTGATCTTGGGCAATTACGAAATATTTTGGGCGGCTTGGTGTTTTGTTTTCATGACCTTAAATGTGAGGTGACGAGGGTTTGATGTCCCTCCATATAATTTGTTATGTTGGCAGGCATGCTTGTACGTGCTTAGTTAGGGTAAGGTTTAGTTTAAGTATGTATTGAAAAGGATTTTGGGTTTAAAGCAAATAAAAATCTGGTAGTTAGAGTGTTAAAAAAATAAAGTCATAATATGTGTAATTTATAGTTTTGTAATGAAATGGAAGTTCAAATGCAGGGGACGTAAGTCAGGATTTAGTTGAAGTAATTATTTTTAATAATAAACATGTCATTGATTTTTAAAATGTGTAATGTGCTGTTGTTGTTGTAGTTGTTGTTGTAAGAAAGTGTGGCAGGCTTGATTAGGAATATTTATACATAGTGACATACTGACGGCAGAGCGATAGACTGACAGACTGTCAATAGAAGCAGAGGATATATAATTTATTTTCTTATAGACTACTGTTGTTGCGACGGCGGAGCGATAGACTGACAGACTTGCGACTACCTGGTATTGATCTAACTTGCACATTGGAAAAAAGAACCTTCTCCTGTAAAATTTGATTTTTGCGGTTTACGTTATTTTAGCGGTTAGGGCACGATATATTTATGTATCCGGAATATTTGTTGCTCATGTTAATTTTAGTAAAATATGATCTATTGATTTTTTTTGTCAGTTGTTTTTTAAATGTGTAAATTAGTGTCAAACATTTTAGCATTCCTTAAAATATATAAATTTGCTTTTCGAATAGATTAAAACATTTGCTTGGAACTACAAACAATATACATACATACATACATATATCTTTATATGTACATATTTGAAATACGTATAGAAAATTGCATGTTATGAAAAACAGTCAATTCTTAAATGTTTTTTGTTATTATTTTCTATTGTGTACAGTATTGTGGATACATAAAACACTATTATCCTGCCGACCATATGAATGAGTTATTTTATTTTTATTTTTTGGTTAACAGAAAGAGCGGTTGTTATGGTGTCAGTTAGCCCAAACGAAAGACTTCTATGAAAATATCCTATGTGGGATTAAATTATTTCAAATATAACTACCAAAGTGAATAGATTTCGAAATAAAAAAAACATTGTGTGTTAAAAAGAGCAATCAATAAAATTTGTAACATATAATTAAAATTTGTTCCTTTACTATAAACCAACGAAATGGAATCTAAAAATGATTCCAAAAATATAGGACAAATGCGTTATGCTAACCAAAATATTCAACTTCCACAATTGGAGCATTCAATGGTTGGTTTATTTAGACGTAGAACTTCGGCAGAAATGATAAGTGAAGCAAAAATATTTTTAAATGATGTGAGTCCATCATCGAATAGCATTAATGCTAATCAAGCGGCAAGTGGTATGATTTAAAAAATAAATAAATAAATACATACATACATATGTACATTGTAATTATGCAATTATTTGTTATCCCAAGTAGTTGGTGGTGTTAGAGTTGTTAGTACAAGACGTCCCATAACTCCACGAGAGCCGGGCAGAGTTTTATATGGAAAAGTTGCTTTGGCAGGAAGACCACCCAGTGCTTTTTCGTACGGATCAACTTTTTTCTCTGATCTTTTCGATATTGTGCAATAATATATTTTTAATAATTTTAGTTTGCGTTATTTGCAAAATGTAGACTCACGTGGTTCCACACCTAAGATTCCCTCATTGGAACCATTATCAACCACTGAGGAAGGTGAGACAAAGTTGTGCACCCCAAAGCAATCACTTCTCAGCAATGAGACAAATAGCTATGACGGAAATAAGTATAATTATACCAATTTGTCACGCCGCTCTCAGTCGCTTGAATCGCGTTTTGACTGCTATGAAAATAAGAGTAGTAATAATGCATACAGCGGCAAATTAAACAATTCGCTTCAAATACAAACAAAATCTCAGTTGGTACGCAAACTGCCCTCCCTCGAAATTAAAGGAGTTTCCGTGAATGTAAAAGGTAAAATCTAAACATTTTCGTATTTTAATACTATTTTTATTCCCATTTGGTATTGTAATTAATCAGAAAATGTTAAGCATACGAAGGAACGCGCGAAAACAGCTTTTAGCGAAACATCAACAAAACCAAATGAGTCATCGAGTACAATAGGTCCTATTCCAAACGATAATTGTACTATTAATCTATTGACAACAAGAAAAATTCCAACACGCAATAATGATTTGTTGGGACAATCATCTACAGAAAAGTTAATAGACATGTTAAGAGAACATTCAGGCCTTAAAGACTGCACTGAAGAAACAGCATGTCACATTAATTCGGTACTTTTTTACAAATTCAGTCTGGGAAAAAATTATTTTATGAAATAAAATTTATTTAGATTTTAAGGGAATTATACAACAGAGTACGCAAAAATGAGAAACAGTTCAAGAAGGGATTTATTTTAGGTGGTATTTATGGATTAGTAGAGTCATCATCGGCTAAAATTTTACATGCTGTGGCCAGAGTTGTTCTTGCGGTAAATTTCACATGACATACAACATGCATACATAGTAAAAAAAAAAATAATACATATCGTTACGATAATATTGAAGCGTCCCATATTATTATTTTTTTTTATAGATTTTAAAAAAATCATGCGTTCGATCGTTTCAATATTAAAGTAACGATATGTATATTAAAAACTTTTATCATTTGATTTATTTCCACATATATTTTTTACAGTTACGTGTCTCTGGTAGTAATTTGACTGGAGCTTGTAAACTTATTTTTAAAGTAGCTCGCAATGAACAAAACGACCATTTATTTTATGAGAGTGATCTGCTGGAACTACTTATTGATGGATTAGGTCGTGCCAGTCCGTTGGAAGATCCAGAAGCTTGTATTTACGGTTATGGTTCCATTCGTTTTCTTACCTGCAGCACAGTACAAGAAAGAGCCGAATTAACCACCATTAAAGATTTCAATCGCAATTGGTCTGAACAATTTGAGTTGCCGCGTAAGCCGAGTACAGCTCCAAATTTGGGTGAAACCCAAAGTTTAGAGTCCGAGAGACAACAAAAAGAATTTGTTGAGAAATTGTGTCGGCAAGATGCTCTTGTAGTACGTTTGTCGCGAAACGGTGCTGTTCAACTGATGATATTACATTTGCAAATGTTGAATGAAGCAGGAGCAACACAAAAATTAAGTGGACCGCCTTTACATTCTTTATATCAACTTTCTGCAGCCTTAAGAGCATTGGCTGATGTAAGACAAATTTCCTCTTCGTTGGAGCAGTTGGAAAATTCCAATCAAAGCTTCAATTCAACTAATATACAACTTGAGTTAGCTTGCCCTCATTTAATCAGAGCTGCTGAAGTAACCATTGGCGAAATAGAAGTTCAAGCCAATATTGTACGAACTTTAAGGTAATTAATAACAAATATTAATTAATAGAAACATTTTTCTAAAATATTATGCACGAGTCATATATTTTTAGTGTTCTTTCTGAAGACTCGAATTGTTGTCATATTTTAAAAAATTTTGCTGGACGTATTGGTATGCTTTTGGGTCCATGTTGCGCAAATTTTAAAAGTAATCAAGCTGATAAGCTTTTATCACTCATAAGTCGTTTAGGTTACATATTGGGTAACATTATGGCTAAATATGATAATGCTAGAATACAGGTAATTATTACAATTATTATTATTACAATTAAACAATAATGCTGTTATAATAATAAATACATTTTTTATAGTTTTACCATAATGATGTGGCAATGCAGTATTTACTGAATGTGTTAGAAATATATTCGAAAGAACCCTTAACACTACACAACTCATTGGGCGATACTGTCGTAGATGTATTAATCAAAATGACTAGAGTTCTGGCCAACATGAGTGTCAATTCTGAAGTTGGATTTGGTCTAGGGAATACACAGTCGCTGGGTAAAATTTTAATGGAATTATTAAAAGCTTCGCAGCAAATAAAGGGCATTAAAATGGTATGTTGATATAAATGTAAAATTGTACAAGTAGTAAAAGGAAATGTATTTTTTATGTTTAAAGAAACAAGAACTACAAGAACTTACTCATGCTACTTTGGGTGCATTACACAATCTTTGCTTTTACCAAGACAATATTACTGTAACACCAACCCAAGTTATGGAATCTAAAGGCAGCATACAATCTATCTTGCCCGAATTAGCATTTGTATTAGGCTCGATATTGAAAACAAATCGCGAAGAAATAACGGACACTGAAATTACTCGAGTTTTGGGCAACTTGACTAGAAACGAAAAGGCGAGAAAATCATTTTGCAAATCGAAAGGACTCAAACTTGTCGTTGAAATACTCAACAATAGCGTAACAAGTCATTTGTATGATCTTAAAGCATGCACAATTGGCATTCTGGTCAATTTGTTAGGTGATATGGAAAATCGTTTACCTTTAATACAGCTAAAGGGTCCAGAAATTTTATTGGAATTGTTACGTAATGCTTTGCAGCAACATTCTGATTTCTTTTTGGCCACTATTATATCTCAAGCATTTTGGAATTTATTTATTGATACTCCGCATATAGAAGATGTATGCTCGGAAACCACATTAGACGAATTGAGTGATGTATTAGCTGAATATTTAGATGAAGAAAAAATGTTAAGGGGTCAATCAACCCCAGAAATGTGGGAGGACTTTGCAATTGTATCAACTGATTTATTGGAACGTCTACAGTCAAATTACGATCAACAAAGTGATAGTGCAACAATGTCTCTGGAGACAAGTGATTTTGAAAATGATGAAGATGACGTTTACATAGAAGGGATGAAAAGTTAAGAATTTTCGCAAACATATAACAATTGAACATTCATGGCTTAATAAAATAATATTACAAACTGTTTCATTACTATTCTATAATGGTTCCTTTACTTTATTTAGGCGCCCTTCAGACTATTAGATTTAATATTAATACTTGTTAAAAACTCAAATCTTAAGTAAAAATCCAACAGTGTGAATGAAAATAAATTGTCTGTCAAATAATACGTAAAGAAATTTGCCAGTATTATGGCTTTCGTAATTTTTAGGAAATTTTCTGAACAATAACATTTTTCATTTTATCAGGGTTGTCTTTTGCACAAACAAACATAGGAATAACAAAAACAGTTTTGAATTTATTTGCGGCCATAAATAAAGAAAAAGATGAACGAAAAATTTGCTTTATTGCAAATTATTTATGTTACGTTTCATTTGGAATGTGATAGTGTAGAAACAAAATGTAATGAGAAGATTTTCTTTAAGATTTTTTGACAGTCAGACTGATTTTATTTGATTTTCGTCTTACAAAATCTAATAAAAATCTCAAAGCTTGTATTACAGTGTGAAAGAGCCTATAACAGAGCTGTGAAAGATTGTAATAAATTTAATTGCAATCACATGATTTCATGTTAATGATTGCTAGTTTTTTTATTGCAATCAAAATCGTAAATTGCATAAAAATTATTGTAATCAATTTTTTTTTTAAATAATTTATATATTAATTGATTGCAATCAAAATTAAATCAGAATCAAAATCAGTGTTCGCTTCAAATGATACTCGCTTCTTCTAGCAATAAATCTTATTCTTATAATTAAAAAAAATGAATGAAATGGCTAACAAACTTACGTTTTGTTACGTTTTTTACACTATTTTCGTGTCTGTCATGACTTCCGAACTAATTCAATTAGAGTGAAAGTTTTCTAGTCTAAGGTGATGTCACCAAACCACATATTTTTATATTTTTCGAAAAACATAATATATGTTTCATATTAACATCCTACTGTTAGTTTTATTTCCCATGTATAAAATATATTTGAAAAAGTGCTTTCCAAACCGCTGCATCACACTCTTGCAAGATTGGTAGTTAATATGGGGATGCTTTTTATATCTCAATTTCCCTATATTAATTTTAAATAAATATTGTTTTAAAATTTCAAATTAGATATACCAAACACAAATTTTTTTAATTAAATGTATTTTTATGGGTAAAAAAGCTAATTCTATTTGCTTTCACTAGCTTTATGCGTTCGGAAGTAAAACGAAAAAAATTGTTCGGAAGTGAATGTCAGGACACCAAAACATTCGGAAAAGATTCACTTTCACACGGATGTGAAACTCATGAAAAGACACGTTTGTTGGACTTTAACTATAGTTGTGGTTTCAGGTTAATTGAATGAAATCGCATGATTTCAACAAAAATTTGATTGCATCAAATTGATTGCATTCAATGATTTAAAAAAAATGATTTCAAAATGATTGCAATCACAAAAGACTGCAATTTTTACAAGATTTCGTTTTGATGTCTGAAATCATTTTGAAATCAAAGAATGAAATCAATTTGGTTGAAATCACTTTGATTGCAATCAAAATTGATTGCAATTTTTTACAGCTCTGGCCTTTAATCGTTATGACATGAGGTATGTCAACTTTAAGTTAAATATAGAAATATTAATATTACAAAATGGGTGTTGAGTAGTCACTGCTTTCTTTGAAATCAATAATATACAAATAGCAACAATTACTTGTTCCGTTTTTCTTTTATATGTTATAAGTATATCTACGTTTGTTTTTATACGTTATATATCTACGTTTGTAAGTTGATTTGATGGTATTTGATTGAAACTTTTTTATGCAAATTCGTTTGCTGAATATTAATGAAAAATAATAATATGTATTAATAATAGCTGAATGAATGTTAACTTAGCATCTCTTATGAGAATTTAGTTTCTTTGTTTCGACATGAATCATTGTAACTTAAATTGATAGGATAAGTGAATATCGTGTCAAAGAAAAAATTTAGATATGTACATATACGTATATGTAGGGTTGCCATCCGTCCTCTTTTCGCCGGACACTGTCCTCTTTTTTAGGTCGTCCGGGGTAGTCCTACTTCTTTTTTAGCAAGTGTCCGGGGTTGTCCTAATTTTTACAAATTCCTCCAGATATTTTTTTATTAAACATTTTTTTTCTTTCTCTTTTAAAGATGCTACGCATTTCATCGTCTGTTTATACGTTGAAATTTTCATGCAACCTTTTTGCCAATTATTCAATATGAAATCGCCAACCATTGATGCATATGTATAAAAAAAATTCACGAAATTGAAGTCATGCCTTTTTTCCTACCCCGTTTGCTGCTCTACACCTCTTGCCCAGGGTTCCCAGTTTTGTTTTCGATTTTTTATCCCAAAATATTCCTAAGATATGATTCATTTGTATAGATTGGTTGTGCTTTGTACTTTTAAAACACATGAAGAAAAAACAGTAATTTGAAACACGCAAACATAAAAAATTTATCTATCAATAGCTGTCACTTGGGACTTCGCAAGAAACTAATTTTAAACAAAAGTTTTTGCAAGAAAGCCTTTTTTTAATAAAAATTATTTGCTTCTTTCCCATTTTATAAAAAATTGATATTTGGCAAAAGTCTTTAAGTCTGATCAATTATATCATAATAAATGTCCATAACATTATAGCTAGAAATTTTGCACTATTTTTTTAATGTTTTTCGTATATGTATAGAGGTTGACGCTTATTATAATATGTGATGATGCTGATGAATAGATACCTTATATTTCCAGCAAGAATTTTCAGTAGAATCAATAATAGCTGCTCGTGTAAATTTTGTCGCTTTTGAGATAATGGTTGATATCACTGCTCAGTAGGGATGGGCAAAATATATCGATATATCGATGTTTTCTTAAAAATATATCCATATATATCGTTGATATTTTTAATTTCGATATAGCGATATTTTTTTCCAATTATATCCTATAGTTTTTATATATATCGTATATTTTTTATATACATGGTATATTTTTTTAGCTTTAGTTTTGTTTTTCGTGCAATTTTTAAAAACATTTCGTCACAGTCTTCATCAAATAGAATATAACTAACAAAATCTTTTGTTTTATTTATAATATTTTGTCTATTCGAAAAATGATCATTCTTTAAGTGTAATTTTGTTTATGTATATTTCAGGAAATTATGGTGGAACAGTGAAGATCTTGGAAATTAACTCTTTCCAGCTGAATTATTTATAAGGTACTTTTTTTGTTTTATTTAAAAATATATATATATGGGGACTACGTATGAATTATCATTGTTGAAAAATATCGATATTTCGATATATCCATATTTTTTATTCGATATATATCGATGCCGATCGATATTTAAAAATATATCGATATATATTGATATATTTTTTCCCTTGCCCATCCCTACTGCTCAGACATATTCCTCCCCTTTACAAAGGGGATATATCCCTATATTCGCCTCCGAAATGACTTAAAAAGCGATTTTGCCCAACCTCTACCTTCTTCTTCGACTATAATAGTAAACTTCAAAGCTCATTTACACAAAACTATATTTTAACATTTATAATATTCTAAAATTCATATCTCAACAAATTTTTGGAATTTCGCGATAAAAACGGCATTATTTTCCTGATTTTATGAAATGTAGCTACATAACTCAATTTCGTACATCCGTAAGATAAGGTCCCTTTTCATATATAATGTTAGCAGAACTAGTTTAAAGTAGAAAACGAATACCTAATATCCAGTTCGGAATTGTTTAATTGTATTCGATTCTGATATTCGAAAGTTCCAATTTGGAATGATTAAATTTTCAGCAATAATCCGAATAAATTACACTATGCAAGTCGTAAAATTTAACAAGTTGGGCTCCCTACTGGCAAAGTTAATTCAAGTACCCTAAATTCAATGGCGTTAGCCGTTTTTCGAAGTTAAAGTTCGTATTCGTTATATTCGCGACTTAAATTTATTGCAGTAAATTACCATAAAAACGATGTTTATACCTATAGGATGATTTTCAAATTTTAATTTAGCTAATTTGATTATGTATGTACAACATTAAGAGATTCTGTGACTTTTTTGGCAAAAATTAAAAATCTTTTAGAAAACAAATATTTTTTTTTTTCAATTTTTTTTTTCTAAAAACAATTTTTTGCGAGTAAACATTACAGTGGCATTTTGTTTTATGTAAGTTTAAGAGAATTTAAAACTCGAACATTGTAAAGTTTGCATTATACAAACATTTTTGCGAAAAAATAAATTTTTTCGAAAAAAAAATCAGTGTCGTGTAATGTTGTGTTTGTTTAATCGATCTAAATTCGAAAATTTTCGCAAAATTTCAAAAATGTGGTTTCAAAGTACATACTTTAATATAAATACATATAAATTGTAAATCGCGAATACGTGCGCTAAAGAAAAAAAGTTGCAAACTCATGCAAACTTCTCCGAAACACAAAGATTGACTATTTTCCTAAACGCATGTTGCTTTGTAGTAATACATTGCAACTTGTTCCTAAACATAACACTTAAAATTATGACAAAGTGGTCTGTTCCTAACCGTATCAATTTCGTTTGATTGCGTTGTCGATACGCATAGAAGAGTAAAATATGTACACACACAAATTTGGATGCAAAGCAAGAGACAAACAAACTACAATGAATTAATAGCGTACTAATGCTGTATTGACACATTGTTTTATCCCAAAAGCAAAGACTGATCAAAAACAAAAATATAAAACAATTTTGAAACCACTTGAATACTCAATAGAACACTGAAGATGGCACATAGCCGAAACCGGTCTGTTTACAAACCAAATTTGACGTGGGATGACGGAAAATCGTTCTAAAGCCTATACGTATACATTAGTTGAAGTTATTTGTCTAAGGGCGAAATAACGATTCCTCAAGCCAGTGATGATCGATTAAAAGAATCCAACGTTAACACCACACTACGCAATAGGTATTAGGGTATTCATTCGGTTAACCGTTAATCGGTTAACCGGTTAATTACTACCCGATTAACTGACCGGTTAATTTAAAATTGGCCTTTTTCGATTAACGGTTAAACCGGTTAATTTCAGTCGATTAACCGATTAACCGACGCAACAAATTTTTTTGTCGACGATTTAATTAAAAATCTAAGGATTAGAGTTAATGAGAGACGAATTCCATTATTTTATACCTCCAATCAGGAATATTTCCTTCTAGCAACAGTGTTTTAAAATACAGTACAAAAACGGAAACTAAGGAATTCGGAAATAAGCTTTTTTCGCTGAGCTATGCCAGCATGAATTAGATGAAATGTTTTAACAGAATTAACCGAAACAAATAGAAGTGTTGAAAATTAAAAAAAAATTAAAACAGGACTCTAATGGCATAATGGAAAATTTTATAAGTTTAGAGAAATCCAGGAAAAGGACTAAGAAACTAGATATTTTGTATTATGAATTGCCTTCGATTTCTTCAACATATACGATAAACGGATTTTTTCAAGCCAAGTTTTATGAAAAGTAAAGAAACTATTTTTCTAAGATTGTTTTAGAAGATCTCCTTAAACTATTGAAATAACTGATATAATGGTTTCACAAACTTGTTAATTTTTTAATGAATACATATTTATGATTTTTTTGATTGATAAAGTTCAAGAATTGTTATATTTGTTATGTTATTGTTTTTGTTACTAATAAATTCAAAATAAAAGATAATTTAAGCAATTTTATTTGCTAAAATTACACACTTGATTTATGACAAAACTTTATTAATCGGTTAACCGGTTAATACTGCAATTAACCGATTATTAACCGATTAAGCCACAACCTCGATTAATTAATCGAGCGATTAACCTATTAAAGCAGAAACCCGATTAAATGAATACCCTAATAGGTATACGCCTCTATCCAGTGAATCATATCATGCAATAACGGCCATGGAAGTAATGTCCATGGACATTATTTCCACATAAAAAAGGAAATAATCGTCCATGTCACAGAGTTCAATTCCGTTCAGAAACGGAATTCAATCCACCGCATTTTAGTAGCAGCTGGTGTCTAAAAAAGAAAACTAAAATACGCAATTTTGTCAGGTGTGTCCAGACTGTTGGCGGCGCTGGTATGCTGGGCTATACTCAGCCTAGGGCTTGACATCTTGGGGTGGATTAAATTCCGGTTCCGAACGGAATTGAACTCTGTGACATGGCCGAATATAAGGTTGACATTATTTTCTTTTTGAAGAGAAAAGTATTAGTCGTATTATCTATGGTATTAGTTCTGAAGAGTAAATATTTTTTCCTAGCCGGACTTCGGCCGGGCTTAAAGGTTTTCTCCTCTGGGTATGTCGAATAGTGGCTTCGCTGAGTAAAGATTGTTTGCTAGGCAGAAATGCGAAAATTTAGGGTACATTGTTTGCACCCTAATATTCGAACTTTGTAACATTCGGTTATGTAGACCGATTTGAATAATTTTTGTACTTTTTATAGAAATTTAAAGAAAAATTATATTTTGTCCAAAGTATATCAAACAAGGTACGTAAATTTGTTATTGCGCCTGATCTTTACCGGATTGTAAAAGGAAATTTTATATTTTGTTCATAATAGTTACAAATCAAAAAGAATTTTTTTCAACTTTTAACATTTTGGTTACGACAGACCTTTCTAGGAAAATGGCCATACATAATATGTATACATGCATACGTATAAACATACACATGTACTATATACATATTTTTATTTAGATTTTTTTCTGCAAAGATTATAAATTTCCCATGGTCGTCGCACCGACGATTTTTGCAAACAATATAAGAGAAAATATTTGCAAAACAAAAAAAGTAGAAACGTCAGCCAGCCAAGCAAACTATGTACATTCGGTAATGATGACACATCTTAACAGACCCCATGATAACTACGAGTAAAAGCAGCAACTAAAAGTAAATTTGAGTGGTATTAGCAGAAAACGGAAAGAAAAGTTAATAATATATTTTGGAGAAGAGATAACAAACAAGTTAACCTTCATCTAAGTACAGAATTCAATTCGGTTAAATTTTAGGGTTAGAATTAGTCGTTTTTGTAGTTTCTTTCAAAATGAACCTGCCATAAAAATAAATACACCCACACTAATGATTGCTTGTAATGCAATTGGAAATGTAAATGCTGGGTGGAGAGTGTAATAAATATTGAAAAAGAGAAACTAGTATGATGAGTAATATCTTTTACAGAAAAAAATATCAGCCAAAGATTAATTGTTTATGTGCTTAAAACTTACCAAAGATTTTCTTTTTCGGGATTCCCTGCATCTTTTTTCTTAGCAGTAAAGGATGATGTCAGCGCATTGCTACCATTCACTTGTATGCCCATTTCCAAAGCCATCTTCACCAAAAAAAGACGACAATGAATTATGGATGTGTTAAGTTAGTGTTTCAATTATATTTTTTTATAATATGTACAATGTTTCTGTCTATATCAAGTATTTTTCGTTAAAGAGAATGTAAGTATATTTTAACACTTTTTTCTTATTTTCCAATCTTTATAAGCAAAGAATGAAACCTGAAAGAGGTAATTTTTTATTTTTAGCCGCTACGCTAGTAACAATATTAAATTTGGGTATATATTATAGCTATTACTGGCTTTTTCTGCTTCTACCGTCTTTTTATTCTTGTCTGCTTCAGCTAGCTGATTTTTTTAATTGTATTTTTCAAGTCCAACTGGGAGTTTTCGTTTTTTCCTTCTCTTTGTTTTACTTTTTCTGAACAGTTTAATCACAATCGTTTTTGTTCTTTTTGGTAACAAATTTTTTTGATTTAATTATTATTTAAATTATACGCGATATAGGATAATTATGAATTCCTGTGATTTTTACTAAAAATGTTCGAAAATTTATTTATATTTCACACAGATGAAAAATTACGTTCCCTTTTTCGTGGTTCGTTAGAGAATACAGAACTACTGTTATTTGTCTCGCCTCCTCTCTCTTATTTTAAAGCTTGTAATATATTAATATATTTGGCTTCCTTTTCTAACAAGACAGCTGATTTACAATAATTAAAAGCGTTAACATGCCTGTTTTCCTTGTCAAAGCTGTGCCAAGTTTACTTTATACCCTATAATGTTGTAATTCACTTTTACCTCAGTTCTATACATGATATATATTTCTCATGACAAATGCCAAACTTTAAACTGAAAAGTATTTTATTTTATGTTCTCATAAAGTAGTATTTCTCTATGCGATCAGAGCTGCATTTTTGATATAGTTGTTAAAAAACAGCAATGTCTGCTTTATTTATTACCTAGTTTATACGCAGAGCTTATTTGCAAATAAAAACGTAAAATGCTGCCAAATCCTTTTTATTGTAACTTATTATATCACTGATTATTCATCTATTTGTGAATATATTTGTATATTTATTATTTTTTTTAAACAAACATATGTAAAGGAAGCAACCCAAACTTCTTATTTGCAAATAGCGCGTTAATCAGTAATTGTTTTCGTGAGTTATTAATTTACAATAAAAATACATACTTGGTAGCACTACGTTTTTATTTGCAAATAACTCGCGCGTATAAACGTACTATCAGATATTTGTCTTTGTTTTATTAATATAGTACGTTTATACGCACGAGTTATCTTTTTGGAAACTAAAATGTATCTTTCTCGAAATTTCACGGACACTGATGAGTATGAACATCAAAAGAAGCATGAAAAAAATTCATAATGTAAATGTGCGTGATTTTTCTTAGGGGTTTTATAAGAAATTGTCAACAAAAAGGCATAGAGAGAAAAGGCATTTTTGATATTGTTTGAAAGACCTTTCATAACCAAACGATGAGTCAACACATGACCTATGGATTGTTATCAAGGTAGATTTATTAACAGGCAATCTTATATCAACAGCTGATTACTTCTTTCATTTACTTTTATTTGTAGCTGTCAACTTTGTTTACGTTTATTTTAAATTTAAATTAAAATCAATTGTTTTCGTTGGTTTTTTAAACAAATTCATAATAAGAAAAATAATTGAAAGTCAAAAATCAACGAAAACCTAGAGCTCTATAATATGAAAGGAGAGATTTTGTTTATAGATGATACATCTTCACAATTAAATTTAATATCGACAAAAGATTGTGGCGCCTATACAAATATCACATAAACTGCATTTTGATGACGTAGGTAATTCCAAGACTGATATGATGAAACGCGAATTAGCTACTGTAATGGATAATATCTTGTTGAAACGCAAAAAACTTTTGTACATTGCGTTTTGCTTAACAACAAGAAACGGATACTCCCAAATTCTTCGATTTGTTATTAAAGTTTCTTATTAAGAGGCTTCTCCATCAAATTGGAATGTCTAAACATATACGCCGGTGTCAAAACCCAAATAATCATCCAATTGTGACAGCTTAGGAGTGTCCTTATATGACGGCAATTATATCAGCAAAGATTTCAATGCTCTTAGTGTCTGGTACTGAAAGATATTATGTGAAATTGAAATTTATGTACTTTTCGTCTTTAGATTCTTTTGTGTCGTTTTAAAATAAGATTTCATTTGTAATAATAATATGCTAACAAAATAACAAAGAAAAATGGTTGTACCTTAAGAACTAGGTATCACTTAACCGGCTTAGATCAAATGTTAGGCATTCAACACAGTTCCTCAAGTCTAAAAAAGTACATGCTGTTTTTGGATTATTGTATTGTTTTAGAACTACGATTAGCTGCTAAAATAAATATGCCTTAGGTCTTTTCAAAAAAGCAAAGAAAGAAGGCCTTTCATAAGAACGTACTGGAAGAAAATCATAACAATTCATGCGTACACTAGAAACATGATTTCATATCAAATGCATTTTACTTGCAAATTTTCTACTTTTTTCTATTTTATCATTATTATATCACAAAACCTTGAGCTAATAATATTTTCCATATTGTTTTTTCTCATCTCAGGGTCTAATTGTCTAACTCACGTCACAGTCACGTCAACAAAATTAAATTTTACTGACTCATGAAGTTTAGTATAGTTACTGTTGGATATCCTCCCAGATTTAAGTACTTGGTAGCACCATAAATCTATCGTAAATATACAGATGAAGAATTTTGCAGTCATATGACAGGTCGATAAAAGAAAAAAATAGAGAAAAGTAAATTTTTCTTCCCCATCAGATAAGTTTGGAGAAAAGTATTTTTCCTTTATAAAACGAAGTAGCAAAAATCAGTAAATATGAATTTAAATCATAAAATACTTTAAATAAATTTAGCTTCTTTTAACAGGCGAAGAAAATGACTGGGTCCGGTTTTATGTTCAACATTGACGGTGGGTACTTGGAAGGTTTGTGCCGTGGCTTCAAATGTGGAATTTTAAAGCAATCTGACTACTTGAATTTGGTGCAATGTGAAACTTTGGAAGGTAAAGTATTGGTGAAATGTATTCGTTAAAGCTCTCGGAAAGATTTTTTTAATTACAAGGCCGTCATGTGACACATACGCCTTGTTGGTACATGTATGTGTTTGGTGGTTGCATTCCAACTAATAAGAGAGAAAGAGATAAACTCATCAGATTGAAACATTTAATTATAATTATTAGAAATTACACTGTCTTGTTTGCGATTTATTTTAATTTGTCAAAAATATTACAAAATTCTTTTATTATAGATCTAAAATTACATTTGCAAGGCACAGATTATGGTAGCTTTTTAGCCAATGAACCTTCGCCTTTATCGGTATCAGTTATTGACGATAAGTTGCGTGAGAAGTTGGTTATTGAATTCCAACATATGCGTAACCACGCTGTTGAGCCTTTGGCCAGTTTCTTGGATTTTATCACGTATGGTTATATGATTGACAATATAATTTTGTTGATAACTGGTACACTTCATCAACGTCCTATTTCTGAACTCATTCCCAAATGTCATCCATTGGGCAGTTTTGAACAAATGGAGGCTATACATGTAGCTGCTACTCCAGCAGAATTGTACAATGCAGTGTTGGTAGATACTCCATTGGCACCTTTCTTTGTTGATTGCATATCTGAACAAGATTTGGATGAAATGAACATTGAAATCATTCGTAATACTTTATACAAGGCTTATTTGGAAGCTTTTTACGATTTCTGCCAGAAAATGGGTGGATCCACTGCCGATGTTATGTGCGAAATTTTGGCTGTAAGTAGCTGAAGTTTTAAGTTCTGTTTTGGTTAAAAACAATTCTGATATTTCCAGTTTGAAGCAGACCGCCGTGCTATTATCATAACCATTAATTCTTTTGGCACGGAGTTGTCCAAGGATGATCGCGCAAAGTTGTATCCACGCTGTGGAAAAATGAATCCAGACGGTTTGGCTGCTTTGGCACGTGCCGACGACTATGAACAAGTTAAAACTGTCGCTGAATATTACGCAGAATATGCTGCTTTATTTGATGGTTCTGGCACTAATCCCGGAGATAAAACGTTGGAAGATAAATTCTTTGAACATGAAGTAAAATTGAACGTTTACGCTTTCTTACAACAATTTCACTTTGGAGTTTTCTATGCTTATCTTAAATTAAAAGAACAAGAATGTCGCAATATTGTTTGGATTGCTGAGTGTGTTGCACAAAAACACCGTGCGAAAATTGACAACTACATCCCAATTTTCTAAACTTATAAATACGTAGTTGGTTTTGAAGAAATAACATGAGGGAGGTTGAAAAGAAATTGCTAGAAGTCTTTATATAATATTTTTTGTTGTTGTTTATGTATGTTTAAGTGTGTTTGAAAATGGACAAATGGAACCGTTGTGGCATCAGTAGGTTTTTAATGTTGGTAAACTATTTTCTAAAAATCTACCCGAAATTTAATAAAAATATACATATTATATAAATTTATAAATTGTATACATATTGTTAGCAAACTGTAATGTAATTATGTAAAAATCTAAAGTATTCTGCAAAATAATATATAATATATAAAAGAGTTTCCAAACATTCCTTTATAAAAGAAATATGTATAATGCAATGTGTTTTAATTGTCTATCGGTTCCGATTGATGTACATTTATACAACTATTTAAAAAACTCAATTTATTTTGCGACAATTTGCTTATGTACTTTACAAAAATTTAATGAAATGAATAATTTGATGTGTTCTTTATTAAATTTTATGATAAAACTAGTTTTTGATACGGCGATGCACGGACTTTAAACATTTTGAGGAAAAGTCCTTAATGCGGTATTTATCGCCTATCTGGTCTAGCAATATGGACGAAATAACTGCAAAAAACCGACTTCAATATAAAGATCCCATTGAATAGATTAATTACAACACGGATGCAATTAAGTCTTAGGTCAAATAGTGTGTCCTTCTCAGTGTTGTTATATGTAGGGAAAAATCCCTATTCGTAGAGATTTTTGTCTAAAAAAAATTACCGTAGGGAAAAAAGGCCAGATTTTTTCAAATCATTAAAATGTAGGGATTTTTAAAAATTCTAGTTTTTTCGTTATTTTATTACAGCATTTTTAGATTTTGGCCAATTTCGGTCCATTATGGCTTACAATTTTTGTAATTACACTATTCAATAAAATTATAAAACTATGGATTTGTTTTATTATATGTGGCATATAACAGCTTCCGAAATGACAAAAATTGGTTAAAAAAAGTTGAAAGTTTTATAAAATTTTGAGTTTGATCCATTATAACTCAGTAATTTTTTATACGATCAAAGCCAATCATCCACTTTTCGACGCGTATTTTAGGAGTCAATCCATCCTAATATGTCAAGCCCTAGCTGGAGCATACCGCAGCATAGTAGCACCGCCAACAGTCTGGACACACCTGACAAATTTTTGTACTTTAGTTTTCTTTTTTATACACCAGTTGGTACAAAAATGGGGTAGATTGAATTCCGTTTCCGAACGGAATTAAACTCTGTGACATGGCCGATTATCATTTAAAAGTTGTAGGGATTTTTGTAAAGATTATTTTTTGTACGCGTAGGGAAAAGTAGGGATTTTTATCGGGCTGCGTAAAGACTTCAAAAAAGTATATAACATCACTGGTCCTTCTACTAACTGTGTGTTCGTCCGAAATTTTTTGTAGTATCAAACCTTTGATGTCCTTTCAAATAAAAAATTTCGAAATCGGTCAAGAAATAGCATAGTTATGCGATAATATATCGAGCTACCAATTTTTCCACCCCATTTCCACTTCTATGGGACCAAACTTCAAGCAAATCCTTTCAAACAAAAATAAAAATTGAAATTCGGCTCAAATATGGCAGAGTTAATCATGGGGGGAGCAAACTTCTCCACCGATTTTCGAAAAAAATTATGGGGCTCCAGGCAAATTCTTTCAAACAAAACAAATGTTTTTTTTGAAACCTCTTCACAAATGACAGAGTCCAGCATGGGGAGAGCAAATTTCCCCATCGATTTTGAAAAATATATTACAGAATAAAACTGCAGGCAAACCCTTTCAAAAAAAAAATAAATAAATAATCAGCCTGTTCATAGAATCAAATACGGGTTAGTTTGGTGTCGTTTTCTCTACAAAACCGGTCGATTCCGCTTATGAAATCCGTTTGTACTTGGATTTGCGAAATAGCCGTTGAGAAACGGAATTAATTGTTCATGAATTGGAGCTCAAGAGCCCTTTAATTTATGCATTTATCAGGCAGCATAAATTTTCCTAGTCTCTAATTACAAAATACACAACTTAGTAAATCATATTTTGAATGGAAATAAGCACTTTTTGAACAAAGCAATTTCGATACGTTTTCATGAACGCATTCACAATTAAGGGTGCTATTGGCTGAGCAGTTAACGCGTTTGACTACAAACCCTAAGGTCTTGAGCTCAAAACTAGTTTCAGGCAAGCCAACAACATCATGCATTTTTCTCATGTGCATTGATTGGTGTGTTATTGTGTTGGTTGTTGTTGGACTGTTAAAGTGATCACCTTGGCAGTACCGGCAGCGATTAATACTAAAGGGCCAAATAAACTACGCAAGCGGCTTGGCAAACATACTTTTTTCATTTGCACACAGACTACACAAAAGTAGCTCGTACAAGAAAAAGAATTTTCACATTAACCACTAATTTAAATTGTATTTTTCCACGACAACCTCACTCTATGGAAATTTTGTTTCAAATGGGCTAATTTTACAAGTAGACTATACAATCAGTTTGTCACAAATTCAATATGGCAGTCAAAATATCTAAATTTTTTGATTTTTCTGCAAGCAGCTTGCCAATCCGCTTAATATCGTTTCACAAATAACAGAAATAAGGAAGCGAGGGCATAGTCCCCACCGATTTTGGAAAAAAATGTTGAACCTAACTGCAAGGAAACCCTTTCAAACCAAAAAAGGAGTTTAAAAATCGGTTCGCAAATGACAGAGTTTCGCGTTGAGGACCGAAACTTAAGCCCAGCATTGCCATACGAAATACTGGTTTTAAACCCCTAAAGTATACTTACTATGTTTTGACTTCGATTATGCGCCAATATCATTAGCACATATTGATATTAAAAAACAACAAAAGCATTGACACATAATCATAGTAAGAACAAAGTATACTTTGTTTAGGACTATGAATATGCGCCATTGTAAATGTGAATGGAAAGCGAAAGTGAAGTAACTCATACATTTCTCTGTTACACATACCGTCTTGACGACCTATCGATTTGTCTTGAATAAAGTAAAGGTCGATATGAAAAGATGTGTCCGTCCGCTTCGCGCGCTTAAAGATCGCTTTATGACTATAAGGTGTCTGTAAATATAATAATATAACGATTTTTACATATTTTTTAAAGTTACCGTTATACAAAATAAACAATGCTACACCGTTAAAAAACAAAAACCTCTTTCTAATTTCCAACAACATTTATATTAGTAAAATTTGGTATATTTTCGTTTTTTTTTTCTATTTTAACTTAGAAATAAGATATTTTATCGCGGTAAAAAGTACCCTATGTTTGAATGAGGACTCTAAAGTACCTCTATACCAAACAGACAGACAGACAAAAATTCCAAAATATGGTTTCTTGTTCTCTACATCGATTATTTATGCCACAATAAAATTTTTCAAAAAATATTTGATGTACAGACACGCCCTTTTTACAGTTTTATTATATGTGTAGATTATGTCTCGTCGAGACGTAGTGTTAGATGCAATAATGTGGGATATTCAGCCTGTTCATTAAATGCGTAACAGAATTGGATTAGAAATGGAACTACGATCCAAGTCCAGTTATGAATGGGTTCCCAAAAACGTATTAAAATTCGTTGTTCGAAAAGTGTTTATTTTCGTTCGAAATCAAGCCCATAAATAGTTTACAAGTTCTACTTTAAGCAATTGCGAAATGGATAAGAAAATATTCTATTTGCAAAATAAAAAATCTAAATTAAATGTTTTTGAACTACAATTCATGAGCACTTAACTACGTATTCGAACGAAAATTTTCCAGGCCCTGTGGTCATTGGCGAAAGAAAATTTCTTTGCTATTTTTAAAAAACATTCAGCTAATAGGTGTGTTTGCTATATTTTCCAGTAATATTTATCCAGTAACTTTTAGTTCAAAAAGTTTACTACAGCTTCCTTTGAAAAAGTATTAAAATAACCTTTAGATAAATATACAGAATAATTAAAATTTTATTTATATTAAAAATGGCATTTTAACAACTAACCGCTCAGAAATGTCGCTCAGTAATAAGCCACTTCATACTCCGTGCTCTGTCGCTTCACCGCTTATTGCATGACCTAGATCTTAGGGTGTATTAAGGAAAACACTTTTGTCATTTTATTTTTATAAATTTTTATTTATTAGAATATACTTTTATTAGCATACAAATTTTTGTAAATCTTTTTATTCCACACACATTCACAAACATATTATTATGTTTCTTTCTTACTTTTGTATGTTTTTCTCTTTGGGTTAAAATAATTGTTTCATTTGCTAAAGAACTTGTTTATTTTTTCAATTTTTTAATTTCACTTTGTCAAATGCAGCATATATATTAACAAATTAATTTTCCTTTAAGTACATAGATTATTTATTATTGAAAAATTGGATAAAAATTATTTGAATTTTTTTGGTTACTTTGGATTTAAATATTACATTCGTACAAGACAAGATTTATTTAAGAATGGATGTTGCTATTAGATCAAAAATAGTTTAATTACTGCATGTCTGTCTTAACAATCATATTATTATGTATATTATTACATTTCTTAAAAAAATTTAAAGTTTCAATACTAATGGCAGTGAAAATTTTTGAAATTTTTGTTGCTAAGACAGGTTTTTAATTTAGTTTCCTTCTCTCTATGTATTTCTATTAAAAATTACGTTAAAATTGTTGATTACTTTTAAGTTCTTGCTGCTAAAATACTTTTTCTTCATTGACTATTATTAACAAATCACATTAATTTGTTTTATATATTTTAGATTTTGTGTCGTTGTTTTTTGTATAAATATATATCGCACTTGTTTAGTTAACACTACTGTAATAACTCAAAATTTTCATTTTATCACTTTTTACCGAATATCGACATTACTTATCCATATCTACCAACTGTAAAAATTTTGTATTGAAAAACGAGTTGGGATCTTCTCCGTAAAATAGATTGTTTTAAATTAATTTAAATTCTTTTAATATATATAAATTTCTTTTCTTCGACCTTTCTTTGTTTAAAACAATAAAAAGAGTTTTTTATTGTTTTCATTTTTTTATGTATTTTGAGTTGTGACTGCTTTCATACTTCAAATGTTTCAATTGATTAATTTTTATTTCGAGTTTATACTTGCTTCTAAGACGAATTCATAACAGGTGGCGTTATCAGCACAGCTGATTGTTTAAGGAACTGCCTAACTTGTCTTATAAATTTTTTATTTAAATAAATTGAAAACATTTTAATGTAAATTTGTTAATTTGTTTTGGCAATTGCTTTGTTGTGTCACTTCGCCGATAACTATACCTTATTGATCTACGTTGCTTTCTTGTTAAAATTTTTCGAAATAGTGTTGAGATAATGGGTAGTATGAATAAAAAAAAGTTTTTACTTTTTACTTAAAAATTTGTTTTAAAACCAAAAAAATTCTTAATTTTATATTGAATAATATTCGGAATTTTGTGTTTTAAACAAACTTTTAAGTAAAAAACAAATACTTTTTTTTATTCATACTACCCAATACTGTTTTTCTTCAAAGAATTTGTTCAAAATCGATGTTAGTAACTCAAGATCTCATATTTTCTCTGCAGCCGATAAACAAAACTAGTACACTATAATAATTTCCGTATTTTCTTAAGAATGGTATACATATTTATTTTATTCATATTTGCTTTAAATAATAATATAAACAGTGTTTTGTCTCTACTGAAAATGTTTAAATTTTGAGTTGTTACACTATCGTTAAACAAGTGCGATATATGTATATATTTTTTTATTTAAAGTTAATTAATTTAGTAAGTGCAATAAATGAATATGACATGATGATTAATTTTCTTTTCAACTTTTAAATCCTTATTTTGATTTACTAACTTTTTATTAATTGTATGTAAATTGTACTGTCTCTCATAATGTTTGTTAAATAAATCTAAATATTGTTGCATTTAAATTTTTATGATTGGTAAATGTTGTGTTTTAATAAGTCCCTTTTTAATTTTTATATTCATTCGTTGGGATATGCGTGCAGGTTATTTATATGTGGGGAGGAGAAATAGTACGAGATTTCACTTAGGAAAAGTTTCATCCATCTAACCATCGGATGAGACAAGGAATATATTGCGCCAATCTTTTGGCATATGAAAATCGGCAAGTCTAAATTTAAAATATGGCCCCGATCTAATTTTGTAGTCAAACTATGCGCGATATATTCGTAGACATTGGTAGATGGGTGAAGTTTTTCTTAAGTGGGCTCTTTTATACTAAAAGAGTTATTGATTTTAATTATTAATTTTTTCCGGAACAGTTTTTATTTTCTTAAGTGTATATATTTTGCAAAAATCCTATTCAAAGTAAAAAAAATCAATTATGTATTTATATATTTTATATTTGAAAAAGCCTACATAAATTTTTACTAAGCGAACCCTGTAATTAATTTCAATGCTAAAGAAATCAAACTTTTAAAAATAATTTTATTCTTATAAATTATTAAAATCAAACAAAAACAAGCAATATAAAAAAAATTATTTGTAATAATAAAATCTGTGCCCTCAAGGAATAACAAACAGCTAAGCTCGATTTCGTCAAATTTTCAGGAGAACATAAGCTAACATTTGTGTGCTCGATGTTAGCAATTTTATAATAATATATTTTAATTTGTAATTTAATTTCTAATGAAAAAAAAACACTTAAATTAAGAGAAATAAATAAAACAAGCAGTTTAGTATTTTCCATTTCTTTGTTTTTAAATTTCTAGATCCTATCTCTATTTTAGCTGTTATTCCAAACTTAATGAATTGACTGTAACTTCAAAAATCACTCAATTATGACTAAACCCGAGTTTAACAAGCAAACCGAAATTAAAAAAATATTAATTTATCAAACGGAATAATGGCTAAACTCGAGTTGACAAAATTTTCTCGTATGAATACATACACTCACGGCACGGTTTGGAATAAAACCCTAATTCTACTTAAGAGACTATTTAAAAAAAATTGTTTCAATAAACTTGAGATATGCCGTTATTTTAAAATCGTAAAAGCGGAATATCGACTTTAATTGTTTAGATTTTTAGGTATACAATATGTTTTAATTTTTCGAGCTACAATAATAACATTTTATCAATTTTATCCTAACTCGACTTTAGCTGTTATTCCTTGTGAAAACATAAGTGTATGGCTTGTCCCACGATTTTGAAGGTTATCGTTTGCTGTAGTTCTAGAAGAAAAACACTAACAAATAGTTTATTTTTTTTACTTACTTACTAAATAAAAAATACTAAGGCCCTTATTCATAATAATTTATCAAATGTTTATAAAAGCTTCACAAAACAAACTTCGATACACAATTTGTTTTACAAACCTCTTATAAACCTTTGATAATTATTATGAATAGATAAAATATGTTGTTAGTGGCACGTGAATCAGTTGTTTTTCATTTAGAGTTCCAGCGAACGATAACGTTCGGCATCCTGTGAAGGATGTCTATTTAACTTGTACATAAATGTTAAATTAAATAAATTTGTGTTTAATATTTGTTTTATTTTAATTGATTTTCTTTAATTCTTTTAATCAATATAACAAATTCAGGGCTCAAATCGTCACATCCGTGATCGTATCGGCAATCGTACTAAAATGAATTACGTTACACGTCAATCGTATAAACTGTGTGGGATTGCAGTACGTTCACGTATGTCATAATCCGAAAATGGCGTTTTACGTGACGAGTTGTACGTTCACGGATGTGACGATTTGAGCCCAGGTTACGTAATTGTTACAAATAAAAACATTAAAAGTTAATTAAACTATTGGACGAATAATAATTGGAAATATTTTTTTTAATAAACATAACAAACATAATTTGTTCATTCTATTACAGTACAATAACGGAAGCTTTCATATATAAATATTTTATTTAAGCCAATTGAGGAAAATTAGTAGACACCATATTTTCGTAACTTCCCATTAACTTTTATTTATGCATTTGCTATGTAAATACATATGTATGTATGCATTTATTGTACATATACATACATTATTTCAATTTATATAATTCAATAATCTGGTGAAATTTTCGGGAATATATCTATAACAATTTTTGTTAAATTTGGTGCACATATTTTTAGCTGTTTCCAAGCATTCATTTAAAAAATATTTTATTTAAATAACGGGTGTTTTTAGAGGCGGAAATTGTTAAATTGAAATAAAATTATTATATGTAACACCAATGAATTTAGTTTATTTAAAAGATTCGTAAAGAGAATTTGATTCGAATTTGATGTCAATGTATATCACTTGCTGCAATGTTGTCATAACTCAAAAAAAAAGTTTTTTGAGATAATAATACAGAATTGATCGTTGTTCATATATTGTAAAAACTTCATATGAATATCATGTATAATAGACTATTGAGAGAAGAAAAAAAATTTTATTTTTTCACTAACTTGTGTGTAAATTGAAAAGTTTAAACTCAATTTCTGTAAAACAATTTTTTTTAGTTATGACGGCATTGCAACAAATGAGCGATATGTACTAGTGTTGTCATTCGAATAAGAATATTCGAACATTAAAAAAATTTTTTTTCATTTTTGTTCGAACGAAAAAATTTTCAATTCGGAAGACTTTGAGAATTCGGTAGTTTTTTGGGAATTTTTGTAAAAAAAAGCTTTTTCAAATAAATTCTAAACTACTAAGCCGATCGAATTCAAAATCGAATCAGCTCTTAAGCTCATAAAACAACATCGACTGCTACAAATTTGTTGAATGGTTTGAGAGATATCGATTTTTAAGATTCATTTACTTTTTTGGACTTGGAAAACTGCGCCAAATACCGAAGATTTTATCTTAATTGGATAAATGGTTCGAGAGATATCATAGCCAAAAATTTTTAAAAAAAGTATTGTAAATTTTTTTAATTACCTCAAAAATGTATGGATTTTCCAGCGCTTTATGACTGAAATTAGCGGGAAGTTCAAGGTCAACCGTATCCCATATTTTTTTAAATTTAATAATTTGCACAAAATATACACAATGGTCTTGTAGCTATATTCTCCTTTTGAGAAACGATTGGTAAAATTTTTACCAAAACTCTAAATGCTATTCCCAAAAGTAGATTTTTTGAGTTTGCTGTTTTTTTTTGTAAATACATAACTGATATGAGGCAGATGGCAAAAATAATAATAAAAAATATATTAAAAAAAATAAAAAACCCGACTGCGTAAAAAAACTAAAAATAAAAAACAAGTCCAGTAGTGGTGAACATAACGACTTTTACTGCCATGAGCCATTATTAAGAAGATTCGATTTTTATAAATTTTGTTTATTAACGTATCACTATTCCGCGCCAAAAACCCGCCATTTTATTTTTTAAATACTTATCTAAAGACACTAGGGTTTCTTAGACGAACATAAAGATACAATAACTGTCAAAATCCATCCAGCCGCTCGGAAGATACGAGGTAATAAAAAAAATTTACAAACAAACATACATACACAGAGAAAAATTTCAATGTAAAATCCTCGAGGTTAATTTAACATTTTTCGGAAGTGATTTTGCTTCATAGGCGTTTCATGTTAATTCAAAATGATTTGCAATAGTTTTGAAGGAACTATTAACTATATTTTATGTTGATTTAATATTGGAGTACATTTAAATCAAAATGGAGTTGATACTGATATAATACGAAAAATCATGTTGAATCAAAGTTATTTCGAGCTGAAACAACGTGAATTTTATATTGGAATAACACGAAGAATCATTTTGGATCAAAGTTATTTCAAGTTGAAATAACGTGAATTTGATAGTGAAACAACACTAAGAATCATGTTAAATTATAGCTATATCAACAAGCTGAAACAACATGACTTTAATGTAACTATTTTATTAGTTATTTTACTTACGTGGTGGTTATTAGCAAATACATCAGAAAACTTTTTGTTGCAGTTGGCTGCCCCAGCCAAGATTTGAACTCGTGTCACTTGCATGATAGTTCACGCGCTAACCACTGCAGCCACAACAGCCTCAAACTTTACTTTAGCTATATACTAAATATATACCCATCGTATGTAAAATGAGTTTCATTTTAATTCAACATGATCTAAATGATTACACAGGTCAACACGATTTCTAAGGCCCATGTTTTCTTAGTCAATTTGGGTACATATGATACTGAGCTCCAATGCCTATAAATTACTCTTTTTTTTAATTGACTCTTCATCACGAAATTTTCCGTTATAAAGAAAATAGAGGATTCTGCATCACATAATTTGCATTTACTAGTTCTTCGATTAAATTAAAAAAAAAACACAGAAGGATCGGAAACAAAATAACCTTTAAATTACGTCCCTATTAATTTTTAACAGTCTTATAATTTGGGAGATATTCAGAAAGTTTTATCAAAAAATTAAAAATTTTTTTTTAAAGATTCATAAAAAGTAATTTATAGGCATTGATTCTCAGTACCAAGTGTATACAAATTGACTACGAAACCTTAGAGCTTACATAAAAAATTGCATAGTCATGTTGATTTAAAATGAGATGTAACATTTATATCAAAGTTGTTTTAATAGTGAAAAATTTTAAATCAAAGAAATTTAAGGTTAGATTAATAATTTTTCTTTAAAATTAATATGAAACAATGGTAATTTTAAACCAGCAGCAGTAAATTTTCGTTTTTTGTCGTCTACATAGCCGACACATGTAAGAATAAACAACAACAAGCCACACAAATATGCACAACAGTGAAGTGTATTATAAAAAAATATTTGTTGTTATAAAAAAATATTTATAATATTTATAACAATGACATGAGAGTTCACATAATTTAATTTTTTGTGAAACACAGAACATATCCGATTATATTGTAACTTAAATTTTTCGATAAAAGCGTCTCTTCTTTTACTTTCACCACATTTACTACATATCAGTCAAAATAGCTTCTACGAAGTTGTATTCAAGTATTTATTTTAAATTTCATAATATTAAACAGATCAGCTGTCATCGATGAGTATTCGACCATGTTTTTAGAAAATAAATTTAAATAATCTTAAGACGTAGAAGAGTCACTATAAAAAATAGGCACAAAACAACCGAGACCTGCCAAATCGGCTGTCGCAACGGATAGGAGGGCTTTACTCTGTATTTCGAATCGAAACCAAGTACTTTCGAATTGCAATGTAAATAAGAAATAAACTCGAACAGTTTTCATTACGAATTGAATGACAGATTAACCCACCAGAGTTTCCTATTTAAAGTTTTTCGCCTCAAAAAGAATCACCCCATATATGAATTTGATAGAAAAAATACATTACTTTTTTGTTTAAATTTATTTTTTGATATTTGCTTTTCAAGAAACCTTCTTCAACTTCAAACTTTTTTGTAATTTATTAACAAGAATTTTTTCCTGCAATCATTACCTATTTATTGTAGCGTAATATTCTGCGTATTATAAAACAATTTTTTCCTGCAATCATTACCTATTTATTGTAACGTAATATTCTGCGTATTATAAAACAACAAACAATTCGAAAATGAAAAATTAATGAGATTATTGCGAAATAAATTGGTTTTTATTCCAAATTGATTTTTATGACACTAAAGTTCTTAATTAACATTTAATTAATAAAATTAGTGGACATGAGACTTTATTCCAAGGAGCGAAGGAACAATTAACGTTGTTTTCGAAGGCCCCAACACCAACTAATCAGTATCAGTATATTTCACCACTTTTTATGTGGCTCGGTTCTATGTAAATTCCAGATTTATTTATAAAAATGTTTAATGAAAGTTGAAAAGAGAATTCCCAGCAACAGCTTTGCTTACTGGTAGGCGAAAAAGTATATCAGGATTTAAGTCGTAAACTACTTACAATTTGACTCGATAACTACTTATTTTTGTTTGAGAAGTCCAAAAAATACGGGATACCCCTTACAAATGTATTTACATTGTCACAGCAATTAACTAGTTATGTATTTGGATTACTTGAAACTAAAAAATAAGTAGTCAAATAAACAAATTAAAATTAAAAAAAATTTATACTCATTATGTTTTATTTATATTTTTTAAATTTTATCTTATTTTTTATTGTTATTTTTTTTTGCCCAGCTGGGATACGAGCCTGTGCTCATTCAGATATGAAGACAAGAACTTTACCCACTCAGCTATTGTTGACTCATAAGTCAAAGCGACAAAAACTAGTTTTCATATACAAACACATGTTGACTCAAAAATTGGTAGCCTACTTATTTTATTAATACATATCAATAAATTATAAGTAGTAGTTCTAATTTGAAGCATAGTAAAAAGATTAATAAGTACCACTCATTACTTTGTAACCCATTAATAAAGTACTGCCCTTGTTCCTTGGAATAGTGTCTCATGTCCAATAATTTCTAAGTTATATGTTAAGAATTTTATCCCAATAAAAATTCATTTAGAATAAAAATTAAGTAATTTTAAAGAAAACCAATTAAACATTACTTCTGTTCAATATTTATTATTTAATATATTTGTGTAAGATTATAAACATACTAAGTATTTTATACAAAATGTTAAAAATATCTATTTTTCAAGTTATGTATTACAATTACTTATTTAAATACTTCTTATATAGTAAATTAGTTTTATAAATAAAAATAAATAAAACAAAAGAACGAAAAATAGTATACATTGCGAAAACATATTGAGATTCTTCAAGTTAAAATAGTTTATAATAATAATAGATAATAAGCATTTGTTCAACAAATGGGTATAAACTGGAAATTGGCACTCATGTTTCGTGTCTGACAAATTTACATCAATACAATACCTCTTTCTGAAAGCGCCGTACTTTCGACGTAAATACGGCAAACACGATTTGCGAGTGCCAGCGCAAAAATACATGTTGGCAACACTTTACATATATGTGTTTTTGTGAAAACAATATGTAGCTGTTGTTGTTTTTACATATAGTCTAAGATCCCACCTAACAAATAGCTTCACCCATCTGCCAACCGGATAAAACAAATTTTAAAGCATTGATATCATATCAGAGATGATATCGAACATGGGTTGCCTAATAAAATCAGGTCCAGACTATGCTTAATTAAAGGTTAAAGTTGTCAATTTTTGTGAAATTTGGAACCATCTGCCAACCGGATGAAACCAATGCTGGTTGATAGTACAAAGCATAAGGGACAAGAAAACGTTGGGTTGCCTACCGAATTCCGCTCACGCCTTAGGGTTGCCACGTTTTAAATAAAAAGAAAATTAAAAAAAACTTCATAACTGTCTAGCATTTTTCTGAACACACTCTCCCACACACTCAATTTCTTAATGGGGCTCCCATACAAAGTTTAAAACTTTATGAAATTGGCCCTTACAACTCCTGGGATGCCTCAACAAGGGTAACATGTATTGCCGACGTTCATTAGTTTTCCAGCGCCAACATCTTTGTAAACATACCTACCCATTATATCCATTCCTTATGAGGGTTCCCATACAAAATTTACAATACAGACTAGAAATTTATTGAAGAAAAAGTCCCATAACTACCTAAGAGTCCCCCATTAGTGCTTCAGACTAGTATTTTCCAAATAGCTAGAATTTACATACTTTGTAATTACAACATAAAATTAAAAATATTAAAAACCCCCAAACGGCTGAACCGATTTTCTTCAAACATAGTCTAGAAGATTTCAGATCAAGTCACCTTTCAAAAAAAAAAAACTAAAATTGGTTTGGGAGCTACGGTGCCGCAGATAGTCAGATTCAAGAGGATATACACTCTAAAACATTACTTCAAATTTTCGATCATATATTGTCTAAATTTGTGTTGAAAATTTCTCCTTGTCTAAAATTACATCGATTTTGTAGTTATTTTATTAAAGAAAAACCCTTTCAAATTAAATATATTTAGTCCAAGTGAAAAATTTAACATAAAATATAGCACGGCTATGGCTGAATGGTAGATACGTCAGACTATCAGTCAGGAGGTCGCTGTTCAAACCTCCACGCAGCCAATCGCTTTTTTTTATTAAAAAAATTTTGTTCAAAAATAATGCGTGTAATTTTAGGTCGATAATAATCTGTAAAGTGTTGCCGACTATTAACGACCTAATTTTCAACAAAAGTGTTTTAGACTTTCTTCAAACAGAGCTAAGAATACTCTCGATCAAGTCACTTATCAAAGAAAATAAACTAAATCAAAACCGGTCCAGCCGTTAGGGCTGTACGATAGCGTGTACAGACACACAGATCCACAGAAAAACATTACAAACGTATAACATCCCGCTTTTTTGGTCGGTGGTTAAAAAGAAAATGCTTTCGAATTCCAATATAAATACATATCATAAAAATTCGAAGTATTTTCTTTTCGAATCGAATTAAAGTTAAATCTTTTCTAAAGTAAATCAAAACGTTTTTGCGCTTTATTAAACAAACTTTCCCATTAATTTATATAAATATTAAGAAAATAATTGTAATTATTTTACTTGGAACAATAATTAAAAATTTCTAGTTATACTATTTTGTTGAACAGGTGCTGTACGATTTTTCATTTATACACTTTTGTAACTTCTCATTCAATCAAACTAACAGAACCAATTTAGAGCGAACACGTTCGTAAGTATGTACTATAACAGTATTCGAAATTATCACTTGTTTCTTTTTTATTCGGTATATTTTCAGTATTTTTTAAAGGCTTTTGAAAATTTTAGAATGTTTACTATTAAAATAATTGGACACAAAAAAGCTGCATTTTGAAAAAATTGCCATTAATAAATAAGAAAATACGAAATAACTTTTTTTTTCATAATGAAGCATATTTTAAAAAGCTCTTTTTTTTAAATAAAATTTCCATTTCATATTTTCCTGCTAAAATGGCGCTTTGTTTTTAGGTTTATTTCTTATGGTATAAGAAACATTTTTTAGGAATTACATTTAGACATAAGTTGCTACGGCAGCTGTAGTATTAGCAGTGTTACCTGTAGCGCTCTGTTGTGTTGGAGCTGAAGGCGCTGTGGGTGTATGTGCAGCGGGTGTACTGTTGACTGGTTGAGGACTTACAGGAGGCTGTAATTTACCTGGTACATATTGTCCGATGAATGAACCATCTTCAGTAAATTGACCTGTAGAAGATATATAAAATTGCACGTATGTATATGTAATTATTTTTTGTTAAGAATATATTACATAGCGTCTTGACGAGCAAATTATTTGTCTTGACAAAAGTCAAAATCAGTATGAAAAAATAGCCCTAAAATTTTTCTGATGTTTTTATATATGAATTTTGACAAATGTTATAACAAAAAATTAGCTCGTCAAGACGACCTGTTAAATGTAGTTCACAAAAACTGCCCGTTTATCTTATATTTTATTTATTTATTTTTTTGTTGCGAATATTTACGTGTGTATTAGTGACAGTATTTATAATACTTCTTTTGAACACACAAATGAGTTCTTAAACTTTTTCATTCATATCCTATAAAATTGGAGGTCCAAGTTTTCTCTTTAGAAATGTTCTATCTATTATTAATAATAATTCTACATTTTGATCGAACTTGCTACAGAGCTATTAACAATAATTAATTCGGTTAAATGATGAAATATGTAAATGTTTAATGAACTATTTAAAAATTACATACGATGGTCATATGGGTGAAGTTGGCAATACGTTATCTGATTTTTTATTATTTTTCGAGAAACGACAAAAAAATATTCCTATCTTTGAAATAAAAAAACGAAAGTTTATATTATTAGTTAGTTTTCAGTTATTTCATTACGTTGGTGTTGTAACACCTCTGCTTTTCTCGGAAGTTCTTTCCTTAAAGTATTAGAATTAGAGCTCTGTAGACAATCTGGCTACCTGTTTAGGGCATCTGGAACTATTCGTTCTTTGTAGCAGTTTAGAATACTGGTACATCCACCTCTTAACCGCGCCGGGATTTAGCGAGATTGTCTGGGCAGTTGACGCTCACTGTCCGGAATTGCGTGAGGTCGGGTATTGAGAACTTTGTTTCATCTATAACTATTTATAGTTTCATTGACCGACTGTTGATCCAACATTTTCATGGCGTTCGCTACAGATATCGGTTTGACGTCTGTTGGTATGACGTATGTGTCCTCGCGATATCGCCGAAAATCTAGTCGAATGAGTCTTAGGAGAGGTTCCTACATCGGAATTCGGTAATTAGGGTTGTTTGGCAAGCAACATACCACCAGGAACTTCTTTGTTAGCAGTCCATTATGCTGTCTCACTGATATCATTATTGTCTCCTCATGAAAGTGGTCAATGTTGGTAAGTTTTACAAATCTTGTTGCGATTCGGAGTACATTGTTTTGTGTCGTTTAGAATGCTCACGATTGAGTGTCACTAAAGACCGAGGTTCATATTTGGGGAGCGCAATTCAGGAGGGAGCTACCAATCGCCTAATATGTCGCTACTATGACCTCCTTGTTCAAGACACAGGAGGTGTCCTTCACTTTTTGGTTTATATAGGTGGCGTGAACGGCAAGTTACGTTCTTTCAAGAAGTCTGTAATGGTGCCCAGGTATTGGGTTATTTTGACACTTATGTCAGGGAAGTTTACACCGGATGATAAGACGCAGTCACCGGCGTATGATACAGCGGGACTTCCTGAGGCGAAGTGGGAATTTTGGCAAGAATATAAAACGCCTGTTTTATTTTTCGTTAACTTGATTTTTGACCTCTGAACCCCACAAACGCTTCCTCTCGTTGAGATACTTAGCAATTCAGCGTTCGATATCGTTGGGAAGGGAGGACCTCATGATATCAATAACCAGCAGCGAGTGGTCAACCGTGTCATATGTCTTGGCTAGCTCCAAAGCTGTCACAGTTGTGCGTTGAGACGCTCTATGCTGTATAAGACCATTAGCGATCTGAGTAGCTATCAAATTCAATCGTCGTGGTGCTATGGGCTTCTCTGAAACCATTTTGGTATGTGGCGAGCAGAAAATGCTCCTTCAATGATGGCAGCAGTAGGGCTCCTAACTGTTGATTATAGCTTTTTATAGTTGATAGAGCATTGGTTGAGGCGAGCTAATTGTTTACTACGGCATTCATTCTCGAGGTTTGTGATTTTCACCGTAAGCTGATCTATTCGCTTATCAATCGGGTTACAGGTACGCAGGAAGTCGCGTTCTTGTGCCGGATAAAACGATTATCTGCCCTAAGAACGGTGAGTCTCGGGGCTTTCTGACATTTCTTGGCACAAAAGGGGAAATTTGGAATTTGTGAAACCATGCCAGTTGGCTTTATTATAGTTCATAAACGTGGATTTATCTGGCTCCACAAAGACGCTCAACTCCTCAACGGTGACCGGAATGGGAATTTGGTCTGAGCTAAAAGTTTTGTGAGTTTGCCATGTGGTAAAGGCAAGTAGCGACGAACAGACAATGGAAATGTCTGGGTTGCTTGAGTATCTATCTGTAACTCTCATAGTGCAGTCTTCATTAATAACAGCGAAGTCGGGTTCGTCTATCTGATCAGTAATGAGAGTGCTGCGAGGGTTATTAGGCAATTGTGAAAACTAGATCTAATTCTGAGCATTGAAGTCGCCAAGTATTTCCCTTTATCGTGGTTGCCGATTTTGTGGCGAAAATCAGGCGTTTAGATTATTAAATAAACATTTTTCTTATTTTCATTAATCTACTACAAATTTTAGAATTTCAAGGCGAAAAGCACCAACTACGATAAGGCCCATTATTTTGTTTTCACCCAGTATTAGATGGGATATGCTTTGGTGATAACTAGCCGCTATCTCTAGTCTCTATTGTCTCTAAGAAAGTGTCAAGATCGGGAGGAGTCGTCGGGACTATCAACTTGTAGTTGACATTAGTTTATATTATGATTGCAAGTCATCCGCCGTGGTCTCTTTCTCTATCTCTCCGAATGATAGTGTAGTTCCCATGAGACGAGCGGGTGCATCTGCTGTGAAGCTTCGCTTGTTGTATTGCTGCTATGAGTATGTTGTTAGTGTGCATATATCTTGTGATTTCCACTATCCTATTCCGAAGGCCATTACAATTTAATTGCATGATTTGGAATGAAGGTAGGGTATCAGGGTTACGTACAGGCTGCTGGGCAGGGTGTCTAAGTTGGGTCGGGGTATGAAGTTAGGTGTTAGGGATCCAGGCGTCGGGTTTGGTTAATGCAGTTGAGCGTCTTGCGCTGCAAGCGGGTGTTGACTTCCTGACATACATACAGTAAAACTGGAGGGAAGTGCTGGGATTTGTGGGTTGTGAACTGCAACAACTAGCTGGATGACCAGTCGTGGTGAGTGGTGAGATCTGAGCACCGTCTACAGTGCCAACAGCCATTGCAAACGTTACAACTGAGTTGGTGTTTTACCGAAGGCGGTCGTGACACATGGAACAATCCAGATTGAGGAACCTGGGTTAATAGTAAGCTGAGCAAATTTGCTGGCATAATTTGCACATCTGGAAAAAAATTTCCATTTTTACAGCTGTCGCTCTGTTGACAATCTTTGGCCGGGTATGAGCCGGGTCGTTCCGGTGCGTAGATCCAATTGTCATGGGAACGATGCTTCCGGCCTAATTGTAATGTAATTTCTTTAGATAAAAAGTTGTAAAAATCAGTTACGTTTTGCCAACGAATGACCATCGATATGTTCACTATAAAACAAAATTTTTTACACAAACAAATTACGGCATAAAAATAAAAAGTTGCTAGAGTTTTTACGATTTTTAATTTATTTATTTTGTGTTTTATATTCTTTCATACGAAAAGAGGTAAAAATTTAACTTAACTAAGTTAAATTTACATAAAAACATTACAAAATATTTTATTTATTTCATTACATTTAAAAACTAAAAAATTATGTTATGTTAAGCTTTATAATATAAAAACTATAATTTATTACAAAAAATAAAAGAGAGCGTCATTAACATTATTAACGAAAGGAGGGAAGGACAAAACGAATAATAGTTTACATTAAATACTTATAAAAAGACGATTAAAAAGAATAAGTAAAAATAAAATAAAAATCTTAAATTCAATTACATACGTCATGAATTTGTAAAAACTAATAAAACTTCTGACGTTTCAATATCCAATGATTATTCGTTTCTTAACAATTTCGAGCTTGTTTTCATTTTATCATATAATATCAAGGTAGATTTATTTACCAGGCACTCTTGATTCCACAGCTGTTTACTCTTTTTTTCAATTTAGTATCAAAATACACAAGTTATGTTGTGTATGTGTTTTAATAATTTGACATTTTCAAGGAACTGCGACTACCTGGTAAATAAATCTACCTTGATATAATATCATTTAAAAATATAAATATGTATGTTGTATGTATATATTATGTAGCTGCTGGCAGTATTTTATTAATAATTTAATTTTGAGAGTGATGATTTGTTTTTTCAATAATTATTTTGGAATTTTCTCTTTTCAAACATTTGTTAATGTAGTGTATGTATTATGTGTTGATGTGTGTAAGAGGGCTGGTGGTTTTTATTTTAATTTATTTGCGTTTTTTTTTTCGTTAAACTTATTTTAAACTAAATCAAAGTCCTTTGCGTCCATATTGACCTATAAAAGAACCATCTTCATTCATGCCTACATTTATTTGGTTCAAATAGTTTCGATGTTGCATTTGTTTGAGTATTCAAAAGGTGACAATTAAATATATTTATTTGGTGATGGTTGTTTGGTTTTAATTTGGTTCAAATCGTAACAAAAGACACATAAAGTAAAAAATAAAACGGAATTAAAAACATAAAAAAATAAATTAATAAAATTGTTTAAAATATATATAAATAAATGCTTAAGCTTTTTTGCATGATGATGAAAATGAGCTGGTTTTTTTTTTTCAAAGTTTAAAAAAAATGATATTTTAATGTTTTCAGTAAATGATGTTGCTTCAAAGCCACGGTGTTATTTAAAATATTCAAGAAAACAAACAATTAAATACATAATAATAAAAACTAGCATAGCCAATGGCTATATTTTAGATGTAAATAGTTTTGGTTCATAGTAAAATTATTAAATTATTTTATAAAAAAAATCTCATCAAAACAGCTACAAAATATATAATGTAACTGTAATTTTAAGCATGTATAAGTTTGAGCATGTATAAAAACAAACAAACAAAAAGCTTTGAGTGTAGGCTTGTGAGTGTTGTATTAAATCAGACAGGGGAAATTTCGGCTAACTAAGTTGAGTTATAACAAAATGAATGCTAGAATTTACATGAAACGTCTTGTATTCTATTTCGTGACAAAAATTAGTTAAATAGCAGATGTTTCCTTGTAAAAAGAATCCACCTTCATAAGTGGTAAAATTGAACAAGAACGCTGATGCGGTGTAGCGGCCTGTCGAAATCAGTAGTACTGATCCGTTCTGCTAATCTGATTTAAATATTCCAACACTCCACTCTTAATAAAAACAAATTTTGAGCTAAAATCCGAAATAATAAATTTCAGACTTGTACTTAATTATGTATAGAAACTTGCCTTTACTGAATTAAAAAAAAAAAAACAACGGAAAAATAGAAAAACGAAATACCGTCAAATAACCAAATTCAGTTTATTGAGCTCTCTTGCCTTTTAGTCTTATGCCATTCTTACAACAACGCCAATGCAAAGTAGAGGAACAATGTTGCAAAATCGACAAACAAACATCCATGTTTTGTTTATTTTTTAACTTTAAGTTAATACATGCATATCGTAATAAAAATTGCAAAGGGCCTATAATCATTTTTTAGAAATTTTCAGGAGATAAAAAAAACTTAATAAAAAGCAAACTATGTATTGTGATTACAAAAAGTGTTTTTCAAGATGGTATCATTAATTCAGACTTTATTAATGATACTAACCAGAAAAAAATAGTTTTTATAATCACAATAGTTTGCTTTTAATAAGTTTTTTATCTCTCCTGAATAATTGCTAAAAATGTTTTAGAACACGAACAGCGAGCTGTAATTAGAAACAGCGACCGTACGGCTCCTATTTTAATTGTTGTTTTAGACCGAAAGAATATCGAAAACATTTTATTTTTAATTAGAAAAATATCGTTTAAAATATAACGACTACATCGTTCCTACCATGTCCAACTATTTTGCATATAAGAGAAAGATAATAGAGTTTCATATCAACTGGAAATACTTAATATGCATCTGGCAGCTATGCAAACTAGGTAGTTCCAGTTTATTTGAAAATCTATTATCTTTCTCTTATATCTAAAATAGTTTGACGATTTATCGTCAGTTTAACCATTTTTGTGCCTAAAAATCGACTTTGACGATTTTTGCCACAAATTTTACGATTTTTAAAAATTAAAAGTTGACAACATTTATTTGTTGACAATATGCATTTATTGCCTTTTTCAATCAATGATAACGTACTTTTTTTGTCCAACGTCGTGAACAATTGGCATCTTTGAAATATTGTTAAAAATTTGTACATTCTTGAAGAGTAAACGCAATACATGCATCAAAGTCACTCATCAAGCATGCCAAATAAACCTAAAATTTTGGATTTTTTATCCAGAATTATCGGTTTCACACATCCAAAGAAAACATTTTCACTTATAGCAATATAATGCTTGATGGTTATTATGTTTTTCCTAAACATGATATGAAACTTCTAAATTTTTGGAAACGACTATCAGAAACGAAAATGAGATATGTATTCTACTCTTTTATTTCCTACCTTGTCCAAATTTATTCAAACAATTTTAGTTTTACCATATTTTTAAGCAAATATAGAAGAAAGACATCAGACATGGTGAACAAAATTTTTATTTAAATAACTAATATCTGAGAATATCTCAAATTAATTCAAACTAACATTTGCATAAATTTACAGGAGAAGCAAAAAATATACTAAATTATGTAATTGACTTTTAGATTTTCTTAATTATGCGCTATTTTTGTGCGGAAAAGCCTGATTTTGAAAGTAGTTATGTTTGTATGTGAAATACATCAGAATTATGGTTTTTTTATTCCCGGATTTTTTTGTTTCCCGGGAGAGCGGGAAATAAAAAACAAATTGTAGGGATTCCAGGAATTGAACTACGTAATAAAATGTTTACCAAAAATTTTAAAATCCAGAAGCTATTGATTTTTATATGAGCAAAATGAATCATTGAATCATTCTTTATTATATTAAACTGAGCTTTATTTTAAAAGTATTTCACAAACAAAATAGTTTCTAAAGAAATGAGATACAAAATCCAAAAAATTAGCAAATCAGAAAAAAGCAAATTAGTTAAAAAAGAACAATATTTTCATCGAAATTTTTAGGAATATTCGTATTTAAAAACTGTTTTTAGACCGAACAAAAAGAGAGCATACAAATCATTAGTAAAATCACTGACGAACTGAAATGAAAGTAGTTTTATTTCTCATCATTCATCAATGATTTTAACACGTGGTTATCAGAGGACGGAAGGAGAATATTGTATTCAATCCTTTACTTCTTGGTATGCAATGAAAATTCTCTGCCCTTAGAAAATGTGTACTTTTATATTCTTTGTTGCAAATGTCTTTTTAAAACAGTCAATATGAGATATCAATAGCTGAGTTCAGTATTTAATGCATATGGTGTTTTGAAAGTGTAAATTCAAAATGTCGTAGCTTTTTTATGAAATCTAACAACAAAATACACAAAATTTCATAAAAAGGTACGATATTTTGCTTTTGCGATTTTGCAAGATCATTTGCATCAAACACTGAACTCCGCTAATGTTTGGATTTCATACAAAAAGCTACGATATTTTGCATTTGGACTTTCGCAAGACCATTTGCATCAAATACTGACCTCCGCTAATGTATTAATTGTTTCATCTTACAATCGGTTTCTTATTCAAGTAACACAATTTTCAGTTGTTGAGAAAAGCCTTTCGCAATATACAGATAGTTAAGAGAACGTTGTATAAATTATCAATATTTTTCGACCTTCTTCCGCTCTCTTCAAATAATTATAGCTGCTTTGTTAATAGCGATGTTTAAAGTTTCCTCGAAAGTCTACTTTCATCATCGTCACTTGAAGTTATATATATTTCCCCATTTTCTTCGTCATTAAATGCATCCAAAAAACGTGCATAAAGATTTTTGAATATCTGATTACAGTGGATTTTAGTGCATATTGAAAACGTTGCAGTTGCTTTTGCTAAAAAAAATTTGGTTCTTTTAAATAATTATTTAAAGAGACATTTTTTTCTTCGTTCTTCAATCCAAAATAATTTAATATACAGTTATTTTGACTTAGCTGCACAATCAACTTTTCTTGATTTTTTGTGCAGATAAGTCAAAAATGATGTTAGTTTAAGTGTACTTATCTGCCTTAATGTGCAAGTACGCGCAATTATTTCGTGTGTGCAGCTGACTTTTATTTTTTATGTGAAAATAATTTAAAGCTGCCAAAAATATGTGAAATGTACAAATATACAAAGTACAGAAAGCAAATATTTTGTGCAGCTAAGATTGAATTTTTTTGTTCAAAATAGTTTTAAAGTGCCAAAAATTAAAGACATTTATCCTAAAAGTGCAGGTATAGAAAAGAAAATTGTATAGGGTTTTAAAGAATAGTGACACAAATTAATAATTTTATGCAGTTAAGTCAAAACTGGGCTTAAAAAGGCAGCTAAATCGAAACTACTGTACACTTTGACCCTTTGTTGGTTTCTTTCCCTTTATTTCATGATGAACGTTAACAATTAAAAAAAACATTTTTGGGTGACAATATCAGTACATTTTATGTATATCCCAGCAAATAAAGACATGCAAAAAAACGGGTTAAAGCATGGGTTCTAGTGATACTGCATGCGTTCAAATTCAGGTGAAAAACGCATGATTTTAACATTAGCGTGTCATTGGAGGTCATGCGTTCACATTTAAATAAACTGCTCGTCATTTAAATGAGTGCTTGTGACCGATGAAAACTCTGTAATTTTAACCCGTTTTTGCATGCATGCGAAATATTAATAAAAAAAATATAACTTAAAATGTTAACACGGCTGGGATACGATCCCGTGCTCTTAGGATGTTAAGACATACTCTCTACAGCCGAGCCATATCCCAGTTATTTAAGAATGGGCTAAAACTTGTTTTAAGGAAACTATGTCAATGTGATGATTTAATTCCTTTTTGCATGCCTTTTTCGCTGAATAATTAATGCAATATTTTATATATGATTATTTAGCAATGCCGCATACATTTTTCATGAGTTCAAAAACTACGGATCTATTAAGAATTACGATGGAATAAAGAATGCATTCACAGAAAAAAGTTCTCAAGAAATCATGATACACTATTTCATTTTGCACGCGTTCATTAGTTTTTTGCTGGGCCTAATCAGAATTTATTAAAAAAATCGAATAGTTTTTTGTTAGTTAGAGATTTTTGCGTTTTATTTAACGACATTATTGTTTAAAAAAGTGATACTTTTTTATGATGATTTCGATGAATCATTTTGACGATTTTGACGATTTTACTCAAAAATTTTACGATTTTACACCTAATTTATCTGGCAGCTATACTAGTATGTATTTTGTTGTTTATTCTCTGGTCATATTATGGGATAAAAGTCTCTTTTATATTTTAAGCCCATCGTTAAAATGAAACAATAAGCCCATCGTTAAGACGAAACAATTATATAATATCCCCCATATTCATGAAATTTTAAATGAGCTTGAAATATATTTTATTTAAATTTTTCATACAAAATTTTCTTAAAATGGATTTCAAATACATTTTATATTTTTATGAATATAAGTCTATGTATTTAGAAATATATTTCTGATACAAAACGACGTAGTTCAACTAGAGTTTCTGCTAGGATCAAATTATTTATTAGATATCGATCGAATAGAATTAAATAGAAATTTCGATCGATATCGATTAATGTGATTTAAACCCTAGTTATCAAAATTAGTGATCCTATTATAGCATTTCTTGCTAACGTAAAAAGAAATCAAAGATCATTTAAAACTAAACAATTCAAATTGTAATTAAACCTGGAGGGTTACTCTGTAATTCGAAGCGGAAGAAATGCTTTCGTATTGCAATGTAAATAACATACAAATGCGAACAGTTTTCCTTTCGCATCGCATTACAGAGTAAGCCCCCTGATTTAATAAGAATACTAGTCATATATTTTAAAACTGAATTTTAAGCGGACGAAGCAGCTAGTACATCTAATTTAATAGTAAAAACCGATAAAAACAAACAATTAAAACGAACTGCTTCAAAGTTTTTTGTTCCTATTTCTTTAGCTGAGAGAAGACGGAGAAATACTGTGTTGCCTTCGCTGTCTTTCTCCATGATTTCTTTCTCTGAATTAAAACTTGCGGAAGAAAAATTGCCCTGTGTGAACATGGTATATTCATTTCATTCTTAATATTTTGGCTTTGTAATACATACAGTTTTTTGAGGTCATACAGGTCTGACTTTAGTAGAGTAATAGATATTATTATTAATTGTTGATTTTTGCATCTAACTCAATTTTTTACTTTTTATACGTGTACTCCTCTGCTTCTTCTCAGCACCTCAATTGTTATAAATATTAACTGGGCATCATAAATAAAAATGCTATTTACTGCGAATTGATTTAAGCAAGTGTGTAAGCCTCGATTAACGTTTGAACGACACTTTTTTACTTTAAATAACTTTAAGCAAATATTGCATTGTAACAGCATTGAATTGTTAGTTAACAAGACATTAAACACTTTTTTTATATCTTAAAAGGTTGTAAATGAATTTTGTCATATATTGTTTTTATTCAACATGCAAATAAATTGTTCAACTAATATTTTACCTTACTTTTTTATACATGGACTAGATAAATAATCTGTTATTGTTTAACACCATACGATGAAGCCTCATCTATATGCTCTGATAAAGTAGGTAAGGTTTGAAACACTTTACGTGCACCTGCTGAGCTCATTTTCAACATAAATGCATACAAATAAAATCAAAATATAATAATAAATAAATAAATAATATAAATCGTAATAAATAAACATTAATGAACAATGTTAGCTGAAATTGAAAACCATATAACTGTCAATATATCCAAAATGATTTCATATTAATTAATTATACACCTTTTCCAATTGTAGTTCAATTAGTCAATTGTAATTTAGAAAGCGCCAATTATAATTCAGATTAGTCAATTGTAATTCAGAAAGAAAACAACTTTTATTAACTACTTATTTTTATTTTACTATAACGAACAAAAAGTGCAATGAAAATCTAAATACGAGTATATTCGTAAGTAGTATTTCGTTGTATTTTTTAAATATGTAAATTATTGATCGACCGGCAGTCAAATAAAATAATTACTCAATAATTTGGGAACTGTGCAGTAAATGAATCGATTCTGCGTTCCATTTATACGATTTCTGTAGTTGAAATTCTTCCAATAAAATTAGAAGGTGATGTACTGCTCTCGTTCAACGACAAAACAAATTAAAATTTGTTTCATCCATCCAAACAACTTGTTTTCCCTCCTGTATTTACTGGTTCAAGGATTTTACATATTCAGATCGTTTTGTTTTGTTCGCCTAAGAATTCATTGCAACAGGTTGAAAGTGTACTTGTTTTGTAGTGAACAGTCCGCTTTATAAGTAATTACTTTATTTATTTATTTACTCATAATTACCTACGGTTGACAAAGATAACAATTTGTTGAAATTACTCATTATTTCTTTATTACATTCATTATTTTCTGAATTACAATTGACGCTTGCTGATTTAAAATTGACTAATCTGAATTACAATTAACGCTTCCTGAATTACAATTAACGCTTTCTGAACTTCAATTGACTAATCTGAATTACAATTGACGCTTTTAGCCCGTTTAGACGCGGAAAGTTTACTTTGCAAAGTTTTGATTCAGCTGGTAGAAAGACAGAGATCTAGTGTTCCTCTCCCTCTGTCATTCTACCGGCTGAATTCAAACTTTGCAAAGTAAACTTTGCGTATCTAAACGGGGTGTTTCTGAGTTACAAGTGGAAAAGGTGTAGTATTTAATCATATAAGGGCATTTCCACAGAAAAAGTAAATTTTTGCCACCATACGGCACCAGGCATGCAATTAAGCTTTTATTTTAGAACCATGCAATAAGATTATTTCTTCTCGTTTATTTAACGTACGTTAAACACAAAAATATAATGATATAAAAAAAATCACGCTTAATTGCTTGGTGACATAACAAAAAGTGGACTTTCCTATGGAAATGCTCATATCAAAGCCCACATTCCTACATAAATAGGAATACGATTTTCCTTCCCCTTCAAAATTCAAAAATATATACAAAGTTACATGGTTTTGCATTTAAACTGACGATTTAGACAAGCGTATACATATACACACCGAAGTACATTTGGATGTAAGTACATATACATAATACGACATAAAATAAACGTACCTGTATCACCATCACCGTATTCTGCCATTGAATCTGTATCACTTTCCAAACCTGGCTTTGCTGAACTAACAGATTGACGACCAGCGCTCTTATTGTCCAAACTAATAAAAATAAATGTTAAAGTAAAAATAACTAAAGTGTTTTGTGTATAAACTTACGGCTGTGAGTATTCGTGGAAGCCACCCTCTTCGGGATAGTCTCGTCTGCCATTGGCCAATTCACGATCGTGCACATCGTATTTGCCACCACGATTGCGACGGATTATACAAATTATAATAAATAGAATGATTATAATGGCTAAAGCCAGCATCATGCCGATAAACCAGCCGGCATTCGCGAGATTTTCATTGGGAACTTTGATGGGACCATCGACGCCATTAGTGTCGACTTCTTGCGCGGCGCTTTCGGTCATAAAATGTCCATCGACCGCCACAACGCGGAATTCATAAACTGTATGGGGATCTAAGCCCGCAACCTCTTGGTAATCGCGATTTTTCTCTTCAGAAGCTTTGTTCCATTCGGTTTCACCCTTAATTCTACAGAAAGAAAATCTTGATTTATTAAACAACTGGCTCGTTTTAATTAAATTGTCTTTTTAATCCACCTATATTCTGTAAAGAAATGAGTACCAGCATGTCCTTCAGTATTTGGTTTCCAATTGACACGGTATTTAGCCAATCCATTGTCGGAGGGCAGTTGTTGGTATTCAAAGAAGGGCACAGCAGGTGCTTGCGAGTCTTCAGATAATGTGCGTTTTTCAATGAAATGTCTGCGGAAAGACATATATATGTATGTAATTAGATAAACATATTAGAAATCTCTTTCGTATATACTTACTCAGAACCTTCTCCCACTTTAGTAGTAGCAGCAATAGATATTCGATATTTGGTGTTTGGTTTTAAGCCGGCCATTTTCATACTTGTCACATTGGGATCAGTAATGTGAGGATCATATTCACGTCTTTCTCCCACATAGCTGCCTTTCACTTCTTCATAGTAGATTTTATATCCAGTTAGCTTGCCATTAGGATTAAGCGGTTTTTTCCACAGCAGCCAGAAAGCTGATGAGCCCATAGGATAAGCCTCTAACGATTCAACGGGGGACGGTACGCCTTCAGGTGTATCGAAATCAATAACAGCACTGGCAGGACCATTGAATCGCCCATTATAGGCCAAAACACGAGCAAAATTTTTAGAGTCTGGCTTGAATTGTGTTACTAAGGCTTGGTTGGAGTCGCCTTTGACATGGATTTCACGTAAACCTTCTTCACCCTCTTTTTCAGTCCAAGTTTGTATTTTGTAGCCCTTGAAATGACCACGAATTGATTCTGGACTAACAGGATTCCAGCCTAAGATGGCAGAAGTGGCTCCGGTTACCTGAATCATGCTAAAGTTAGTGGGTGCTTCCAAAGGACCTATGAACAGATGAAATTTAAACATTGATGAGCAAAATATGTATGTATTGATTATATTGAAATTAAGTTTTTAAATACATACGGTCTTCTCCTGAAAAGCCTACAATTTCCTCAGCAGCTACGTTAGCTTCACCACGTTCATTAATGGCCACAACTTTGATAATGTAACGCACAAATGTTGGTTGATCGGTTATAACCAAACTGTTTTGTTTCCAATCATAAATATCTTTGTTTTCCCAAGAAGCTGCTGGAATATCACGTTTCCAAGACACGCGGTATTGGAAGTTGGGAGCATTATGTTCCAGCTCAGGCATAGGAGTCCAAGTAATGACCAAATTGTTGGGCTCCGTACCTTGACCAGCAACATTATCGGGATTTTTGAAGGGAACATCAGGTTGTGTTGTGCAAATTTCACTATGGCCGGATGGGGGTGATGGGCCGATTTTGTTGAAAGCAATTACGCGGAAAGTGTAATTTGCCCATGGCGACATATCAACTGTGAACGAAAAATCTGTCGAAGGCACCTTTTCAAACGCCACATCCCAAGAAGCGGGAGTAAACGATGTATTGTATTGAATGGAGTAATGTAAAATGGGCGAACGATTGTCACCTTGGGGTTCCCAGTTAACTTCAGCATGACGTTCCATACATTTAACACCAGACAAGAGAGGAGCATTTGGAACATCTTGCACAATAAGATTTGCCCTAGCCGAGGCTTCATCCAACTCTGTTCTGGCTATACAAGTGTATTCACCAGAGTCTAACTCGATGGTTTTGGGAATAGTAAGAGAGTTATCATTGGTCTTTACAAAACGAGCTTCAGCTTCAAAATCGATTTGCTGAGAGTCTTTCCACCATTCAATTGTCAAATTCAATGTGTCGTCGTGCGCTTCATTGCAACGGAATGTGGCCGATTGACCAGCGGCTACTTCGTAATTTTGTGGTTCTTGAGTGATACGCGTATGTTCCTTTACAATCAACGAACCATTTGCAGTTTTCTCGCCAAATTTGTTCTTTGCATAGCAAGTATATTGACCGGCATCGTTGAAACTGACTTGTTGGATTTGTAGATCTCCCGATGGTAATACTGTGTAACGTCCACCAGTCAATTCGAGACCATTACGAATCCATTTAACTTGAGGCTTGGGAGCACCGAACACGCGACAACGCATCGTAACATTTTTGCCGTCAACAGTAGCTTCTTTGCGTGGTGGCTCTTCAATCTCTGGCGGCAAGGCCAAGACATTCAAGTAGACATCTTTGTAAACATAGCCCAAAGAGTTGGTAGCGTTACAACCGTAGTTACCAGTATCAGATTTAAGCAAATCACGTAAAATAATGCGATTGGTTTCAACTATGCGTCTTGGATTTGGAGGAGCTTGACTAATGGGTTTACCATTATGAATCCATTGAATTGTAGGTTCGGGAGACCCCGCAGCTTCACAACGAAACTCAACAGTCTCATCTTCGGCAGCATTTTGTATTTCAGGTTCGACAGTAAAGTAAGGGATGGCATTTATTTGTAAATTGATCGAATAAGATTGCGCATTACCCACACCATTAGAAACGTCACAAGTATAACTACCATTATCATCAAAATTAACATGACGAATTACCAACGATTTACCATAATGACCCTGTGTTATTCGATCACTCCAGTCTATGGGGCCGCCATTCTTTTTCCATACTGTTTGCGGTAATGGCGTTCCTCCGAATATACAGAATAATTCTGCTCGTTTACCTCTTAGAGCCACTTCATTTTTTCGTGTAACATATTGTTTTCTCGGTGCAAATTTATTTTGGGAAGCACTGATACCGGTTTGTTTAACATCCAAAAGCACACGATTACCGATCTTGTACTCGCTACGAAATACTGATGTAGCAGAGCAAGCATAATAGAAATCATCGCTGGCATCTTCACGTGTAACATTGGAGAACCACAATGTGCCTTCTGGATCCAGAGTCATGCGAGAGTTATTTATCGATTTGATATTTCCATCAATGGACTGTTGAATTAACCAATTTACTGTGGGCTTTGGCCAACCGTCAGGTGCTTCACATTGTAACGAAAATGGTTCTCCTTCATTCGCTTCAACCGTTTTAGCAGCTTCATCTTTGAATGCATTTAATTCCGCCTTACGGACAAATACAGAATTTGATGTGGCTATACCAAATTCGTTTTCAGCAAAACACTGATACTGACCCAAATCTTCATCTTTGGGAGAAGTTATAACTAAGGTACCACGTCCAGGTTGCTGTAACATACGATTGTCGTATGCCTGCCAGTCGAATTTTTTCCCGTTTTTAATCCACCGGTATCTGAAAATTATAATATTTCATTAAATTCTGTGATTTTGTAAAATTTTCATAAAAAAGAAACAATTTGATGAATAGTTTTTTACTTTTAACTGCTAGCTTATAGACTATCCTGCCTCTTCTGTAAGCCGAGTCGATTTGAAAACGCTCGATGTAGAGAAATTAAATCCACTAATAGCAAACTTTTTTCAGATTTTTTTTGCAATTTCATATATTTTAGAGCTTAAAATATCAGATCTGAAATTAATTTGCTATATACGATTAAAAATACATCAATGGGGGCATTATTTATTTTTGGAAAACGAGAAATTTACTCGGATTCGGTTTGCAGAGCAGGGTCGTATGACTACGTAATATTATGTGTCAATTGGACCCTGGATCCGTACATTGACACCCCGAGACTGACGAGTGTATTAGTAACAGGTGAACATGCAAACCAACCAAACAACCAACCGGACCATCAATTTATTTAAAAACTAATTTCCCACTCTGCAGTGTAGTAACTAGTATAGTTCATATTAATTTGCTTTTTATTAAATAATAATATTGAATTTATTAACATCATAAATTATTGATGATTGAAGTGTCAAATTCCATTACCTAATGCTAATTTCTACATGTCTCGGTACTAACACCAACAAAAGAATTTGATTGTGATTGGAAGACAATTCCTAGCCATTTTCTAAAGTTGGTTTCATTTTTTCAAGTACATTTATACATGCATAAGTATATGGCTCATTCTCATTTCAAATGCTTTTCTCGTGTCCGTTGAAAGTATTGTAAAATATTTCATAAAATAAAAGCGTAAATTTTAATATGAAAGCTGCTTTAGCATGATTTAATAGATTGTAAATAAATGTACATACGTTTTTTTCTGTGTAAGACTCCATTATGTGTTAAAAACGAAAAACAAAAATACTGTTTTTCCCCTATTCATACAAAATGCATGGTGTTGATTTTACACATTAAGAAACTCTGAATTTTTTCAAAAAGTTTTAGAATATTTGTGTTTGGTTTTCTTATTTCATACATGAAACTTTTGAAAAATATTAGAAATTATAATTTTTTTTTTAAATTTTTAGTGTCCGCAGTCATGTGTATTGAGCGTTACGAGTTTTTAGTACGCTTCATTCTCAGTTTAATTATGAAAATTGCATTAACAGCATACACTAAAATAACAGCGTAGGTTTCTAAATATTTAAAACTTTTGTGAACTTTTTTAAATAGTATTCTATTGCTAAACGGTTCATCAATCAATCATCGTTTGTATCAAAAAAATGTATTGAGTGTTATTTATATATTTTTAATATTATTGAAATTTTTAGTGAACACCTAAGGAGGTTATGTTAAAATACATCGAAAATTATACATCTAGGGCCGAATCGTCGCTTTCGAACGAGTTTTCTTAGTTTGAGATTGTGACATTCGATATCGAGCAATGTGTTTATTTATATTGTTCGATAGCGATTGCCATAAAGTAAGCAAACTCCATCGAATCAGCTCGATATCGAAAGCGACGATTCGGCCGCTGAATTATATTGAATTCAAAATAAAGTACGTGTTCTGAAAAAAATATTGAATTCGTATAAAAATGTATTGAAAAAAATTTTTGAATATAATTTATCTATAAATTTTATTACGTTAAAAAAAGTTAACAGCAGCTGAAGGGCAGAAATGATGTAACGAACATTTTCTGTTTAAAAATTTCTAGGTTTCTTTAAAAAAATTTTGCTTCTTTCTCACTGTGGGTTGTTCTATTTTCGAAGAATGTATTTGGTAGGTCGAATTTTGCAAACAAAAAATTATTTCAAATTGCCATAACTTTTGACTTTGTTGGTCGATTTAATTAAAATAAATCTTATTTTAATATATCAAGTTAAAATTAAAAAAGTGGCCATAACTTTTAATTTCGTCCTGCGATTATTATAATTTCTTTGTTTTTAGAGAATAGATGTATAGTGCTTTCAAGCCCTATACTCATTTTTTCTGATACTAATTTTTTCTGATTTTTCGCAAAAATCATTCCTGGAACAACCACGAAAGCAAATGTAACGCTCAATACAAAAATGTTAAAAAATCGAAAAATATAATTTTATATAATTTATTTGAGGAACCATCGAATGAGGCGAAAACTATAATAAAAATATCTTCTCATTATACATATATTAGTTGCAAACAAACAAACAAACAAACAAACAAACAAACAAACAAACAAACAAACAAACAAACAAACAAACAAACAAACAAACAAACAAACAAACAAACAAACAAACAAACAAACAAACAAACAAACAAACAAACAAACAAACAAACAAACAAACAAACAAACAAACAAACAAACAAACAAACAAACAAACAAACAAACAAACAAACAAACAAACAAACAAACAAACAAACAAACAAACAAACAAACAGACAACCAAACAAACAAACAAACAAACAAACAAACAAACAAACAAACAAACAAACAAACAAACAAACAAACAAACAAACAAACAAACAAACAAACAAACAAACAAACAAACAAACAAACAAACAAACAAACAAACAAACAAACAAACAAACAAACAAACAAACAAACAAACAAACAAACAAACAAACAAACAAACAAACAAACAAACAAACAAACAAACAAACAAACAAACAAACAAACAAACAAACAAACAAACAAAAAATGTACGTTTATAATGAGAATCAGCCATATTTGTATGTATGTAAGTACATACTTGAACTCTACTTTTTCCGGTCAGTCTACAAAATTTACATTGATTCTCTTCAATAGATGAATATAGCTCAACAACAAAATAATGCTTTTGGCACCACAAAGCCATGTCGAACCCAATTTAGCCTTGAGTAATAAAAAATAAATAAAGTACGCTATTTGTAAGAATGTATGCACATTAGGGTGCATAGACAATTTTTTTGCTATCATCTCAAATGTTTCTAGCAGGTATATAAAAGCTCTCCCATAAGATCAGCTCCATATGTTGATTCTACGCGACGCTCAATGACTGACTTTCAGTTTTACCATATCAATTACATGTAGGGCATATTCTTGAAGGAAATTAAATTTTCCACAAAAAAAACTTACATGATTTTTTTCGTAAACTTAATGGGTAAAAAGTTATCAGACGTGGAATATTAGCAATTACAATACTGAAAGCGAATTCTTCATGACTTATGCCCACTTGGTATATTCAAAGTCTGATAACTTTATTCCCGTTAAGTTTACGAAAAAGTCATGTAAGAGGTTTTTTGTGGAAAATTTAATTTCCTACAAGAATATGACATCAAAGTTTGTTCAGTAGTTTTATTTGAAAAATAAGAAAACAATTTTTACATGTAATTTATATGGAAAAACTGGACGTCGTTGAGCGTCGCGTAGATTCAAAATCTGGAGCTGATCTTGTGGGAGAGCTTTTTTTATACCTGCTAGAAACTTTTGAGATGATAGCACTTGAAAAACACAAAAGAATGTTTTTTTGAAGCCCCCTAATGTACATACATACGTACTTACAAATTGTATTTGTTTATATTCGTACGTAAAATTGTACATTATTAGCTCAAATCAAACATTAAAAAAATAAAACTCTATTGTACTTTACTGTTGACTGACTTGACTGTTTTGCCCACCATTTAGTTTAATGTGAAGCTCGCAAACAAACATTGGTCTGAGCAAGAAGGTAAGGAGGATGGGATACAAACTTTATAGTTCAACATATATAAAGTATAGAAATAAATAGGGCAATCAATTTTATTTCGCATGGCGCAGAAACATATGAGGTGACTACTTATCCAATTCAGAACTTAAAAAAAAAAATTTTCTCTACACTGGTCTAGATTAATGCACATATTTTTTTAATGGGCTTGACTAATATTTCCACTAGGTACATCAGTATATTCCACCCTAACTCAATAACGGATTGTCCGATTTTAATAAATAAGCCATCAACAGATGCGGAATAAAATTACCTCTAAGTACATAAATTAACTACATATATACAATTTTTTAATATTTTGAACTGCTTGGGAGTTACTCAGATTTCAGCGGAAAAAACGTTTTTTGCAAAATCAAACCTTTTTGTTTTCAAAAATACATAAGAAAAAATACAACTTTTAAAATTTTAGTTTTCATCATTAATCTTAGAACTAAGTTAACTAGGAGTAAAATAAGCCATAAGTCATGAAAATCGATGGGCAATTGTTGATTCCGTGAAGAAATTCAATTGATAAAAATCACAATTTCCATATATTTAATTTGTATGTGTATGTGTGTTGTATGAAAATAGCAAATTTTGTCAATTAAGTGCCCTCACCAGCGTTGCCAGTTTAGCCTTTTCGAGGCTAGATTTAGCCTCTTTTTCGTATTTTAGCCTCGAAATTTATGTTTTAGCTTCGTGGTCCTTTTTTATCCTTTTTTAATTTTTAATTTAGCCTCAAAAAGGCTAAATTTTTTCCATTTGTCATTTTCTTACTTTTCAGCATTTCACAATAATTATTTCTAATATTTAATAGACGACAAATGAGGAGGTCCATAACAAAAAGAAATAATTACACCATAACATTGTTTTTTCATAAACGACAAAATGTAATTTAAGTAAGTAGCATTTTGCTCTGAGCCATTATATTTGATATTGAGTTTTGGAATGCTTTATAATAAAGGTAATATAGATTTCAATGTGTAGAATAGGATTCAATCAAAAAATCAAAAAAACTTGAAAAATGTAGCAATTTCGTGTTTTTATGGACCTCCTCAAATAATGTGGAATGTGAGAATTCCCGACTTGAAAATTTCCCAATACTCATATTTAGGCCCGATTGGGAAAGCATGTGGCAAGCCCCAAAAGGATTATTTCATTTGGGATCTGACCGGGAACTTTATTATCATTCTGTGAAAAAGAGGATGAGTGAGAAAAAATTAATATTTTTGTGTTTTTATTAGGGTTGCAGGATGATTCATATAATAATTCAAATAATATTCCATGAACCGTCTTACAAATGATCGGATGACATAATTATAATTATTAATTTTTTCTCGATGTGAGAACTTCTCACAATTTACAGAAACGAGGCACAGTATTAGAGTTTGCTATTTTTCCGATTTGAGCAAACTTTTGGAAGATTTTAATATTTTCCCAAATACATTTCTGCGTTACATTGCAATTGGGATCTCAGTTAGATCCCAAATGTGTTTACACGAAAATTTCTAGTCGGGTTATTTCATTATTAGAAGAATTTAACTTACCTTAAGATGGATAATAAAGTTATGTATTTGAATTTGATCTTAATTAAAAATTACGCAACTGAGAGCTGTAAAACTTTAAAACTCTCTAGGTCAATCAAGAGCTGCACGTAATTTAGTTCAGCTATAAATAATTCCAAATCTCTTCAAGAATCAAATTTTTCTGAGTAGGTTAAAAGTGCGAAATGCAGAATTATTCAATAAATTTAAGGCGAGGAGCTTGAAAATAAAATATTTTATACAATCTGTGTGAAACAAAACTTTCTTTACTGTATGGGTAAGCAAATTTTAAGGGTTTCCAGAGGAATGTTTGAAAATTTTCGTAACAGAACGTTACTGTTAGTGATCAGATTTATTATATTCGTGAGAGTGTGTGATGAAAAATTTTAAGGATCTTAAGAGGAACCCTTCTAAGGGCCGAATTCCAAAAATAATTTAAATCGGTCTAGGCATTTTGCTATACATTAATTTTGGACACAAAAAGGTGCAAATTTTCTATAGTGCAATGCAGAGTATATTAAGAACAGAAGCCCTTGCGCAACTACTTTCTACTATCCCTTGCAGCGAACCAACAAATGTTGATTAAAATTATTCGAGATGCCATTCAGATTGAAGAAGATAAAATGGAATATAGATGTTTTTGTATGCGAGATTAGTATTATTTTTCTTTTAAAATTTGGTTGAATAATTCCAATTTAATAATGGCATCTTGCAATAACTTGAAGTTATCATTATTAAAAACTAAAACTAAAAAATGCTTTAGCCTTCTTATTATTCGCCACTGACATCATCTTGTATGGATTCGCCTTGTCTGGTATCAAGCCGAATTAATTTTATAAGGTGGCAGCAGGGTGAATTAAAGTTTGCCTGGTATTGAACAATGGATGTCAAACTCCATATATGAAAAGAGTTGTTAAGTATTGTTGACATTTTGCTTCATATTTCATATGGAGTTTGACATCCATCGTACACTACACCCCTTCCCCTGAGCTGCCACCTATTAAAATTAATTCGCTTGCATGTAAGAAATTGCATTTTATAAAATTATTTTTTTAATCTAATTTTTGTTAATTGATATTTTGTTCAGGCAGCGCCGTTGCATCAACCTAAATTGTATTAACAATTAAATATTTATGTGTGGGAGGATATTTGTTTTCTTTTATATGCACATTTAAAAACTTTTAATTTCAAACAAAGTTTCAATAAGAACACTGACAATATGTTCCCATTTTGAAGTTTGTCGTTGTTAAAGATTTTTATACGAATAATATTGCATTTATCTTTATTAACAATATATACATGTTATGGCAGTTCTTTACTACAAAAGTTTTCAACACTTTCATTTAAAACGAAAAAAAAGAGTTTAAAACCACATTAATTGTAACCCAAGTCTTTTATCGTTCTCATTTAACAACTACACAAACAAACCTATTGGCTGGCTCTTTGAATATGCAAATGGATATTCATTTCCATTTTTCTGTGATTCATTTTCTATATTTATACGTCATTTAATCCATGAAGCATTAGGGCATGATTTGTTCAACATTTCATTGTTAAACACACGCCTCAAGCAAAAAAATAAACTAAACTAAAAAAGAAATGAACTCCTAAATCTTAAAAAGTGTTGGAAACGAAAGGAAAACCACAAATTTACGAGATCCTACAATAGAACGGAGTTAAAAATAGTTTTTATGAATAAAATTAACGAATGACCATAAAACCGCACGCGTGTCCACTTTTGTTTATGGAAATTTGTCTACATTCATATAATCATCAATTAAAATAAAAGAACCAAATAAATGGCAGACAATAAATTGTTAATACAATTTAATTACTTCCACTTTTATCTTATAAAGCAATGGAATCTTGCGCCGTAATTTTCAGCAATTTAAAGACGTCCGATAAAATCAAAACTTTGCACGAACATTAGGTTTCAGGGACAATAAGAAAAGTGGACTGTAAAATTTATTCTTTAACTACATACTTCTAAACTTATGACACATTGCACACACACAATACAATTTCCAGATTAGAAAAGTGGCACTACACAAAGTAAATATTCCCCTTTATCGCCTTCGACTATGACATTTTTGTAATAGATTAAGGACAGCAAGCTACATTTTGCTTTAATCTATTACAAAAATTTCGTAGTCGAAGGCAAAAATCGCCAAACACGATAAGAGCCATTATTTTTCAATAACTTCTACTTGATCGATTCTTATGAAACTGTATACACGCGTTAAGTTAATTTTACAATACAATTTAATAATAAGAAAAATTGGCACTGGCACATCCATAAAAAGTAAATAAACTGAAAACCTTTTGCAAAACATTTTTTTTAGTTATGACGTTGTTTGAGTAAATCAGTGACATCGTTACTACCACGTTAAACTATCCAATATGATTCGTTATCTTGTTAATCCAATTTAAACAAAACGCATCGTTTCAAAATACTTATATCTCATAGAGCATTGATAACTCAATAAGAAATATGTTGAGTCTGACACTTTTATGAATACGCTGACTTGAAATTCACGGGTATTTGCGCTCTTCTGAAAAGTATAAATTTGCATAAATTTGACGTGGTAGGGACGATATGTTCATATATTTTATCAAAATATATTGTACTCTCTTAAGATTAGTAAACAAATAATAATGTGAGTCCGATCACAGGGGAGATGTGTAAACATCTAGTAATGAAACATTTCACCTTCTACCGAAACGTTCTTCTCATCATTCACCCGTTTCAACTTCGGCGAAACGGGCTTCATCCGCTTCTTTTTCACCCTCGTACCTTCCTCCACACCCGACAAATCGCTCAAACCGATAAGCTTCGCATCAGACACCTCTGACTCACTCCCACCAGGCATATCGCCCTTCCGCTTCCCCGCAAACATAAATAATAGTATTATTTATCCACCAGCAAAAAATAATATAACCGTACAAAATAGTTGGAATTACCGCAGTTAAACAGCAAAATAACCAACAGTCAAAGACAAACGCAGTCAATAAACCGTCAGCCAAATATCGCACCAAGTTCGGTAAAACCGAAAAACCATTTTTTTAAAACCCGGGATTAAAAAACCGAGACGAACCGGGTCTGAATCCCGAAAAACTGGACCCGAAATCCCCTAAATCCCAGAAGTTCCCGGCAAAAATCAAACAAGGCAACGCCGAAATACTCACTCAATTCAAAAACACGGCAACACAGCACCAACCAACAAACGTACGACCTTACTGCCCCTCTCCCCTTTGCCAGCGGAGTCACAAAAAATTAAAAACACTATAAATACACACACGCACTGTGTATATAAAATGAATGTCTATATCGACACGAAAATTCAAAATCGATCCCAAAATACAATCGCACAATATCACAGGAATCAGCAACCCGATTTGAAAAATTTTTTATCACCTCTAAAAGAGGACAGTCCAAGCTACCGATAGCCACAAAAATTACGAATGAAACTTCCGAAAAATCTTACCTATAGATTTTACTAATAGATTTTACAAAGAGAGAAGTCCAACCAGGCACTAGCACTGGTCGAGCATCAGTCCTTTAACCAAACCTCTCCCAGCGATTTTGGTAGCAACCACAGCCACCACGTGATTAGCTCCTGAAGGAAACCTCACCAAACAACCAGACACAGAATCATCCTTCCTGCAGAGGGTAAGACGAAGTCCGCCAGCGACACCATCCCAGATGATGTCGCTTAACGGCGAGCACAGGGATGGCAAATGAAATTTTAAAATTGTACCAATCGTTCTCTAAAATTTTACTTTTTTGGGCATAATTGTACCAAAACAGATTTTTAAAACCAGACACATTTTTTAAGTACAGAATATACACCACTTTTCTGTACATATATCTGTGGCAAAAGGGAAACTGTGCTTAAGTCGGGTTTGCGTATTGTAATTTCTAGTTAGCTATTGGAAGGTAGAACGACATACATAGTTTTAATAAAGTTCCTAAAAATTTACCTTTCCTATAATGCAAATAAATTTATACAATTTTGTTTTTCCCAGACTCTAATATGTATCATGATCAGTAAGAGCTTGAAATTATAGAGACATTTTGTAAGCTAGCCTTATTTGACCACTTTTAAGTAAAATTTCTTTTTCAATACTTCGCAAAATTTAAATTCGATAAAAGTGGCATATGTAGGATTTCTAAAAAAAATAGAAAAATTATTAATTGTACTAAATAAGCCATTGGTGTACCATTGTACTTTTAAAATCCGAATTGTACCAAAAATGGTACAATTGTACCAACTTTGCCATCCCTGGGCGAGCATCATCTCTTTAACCCTCTGGAAGGCTAGTCATCTGTGGGGCCACTGGTACCCGTGGTACCAGTTTATGTTACTCGTCAAACCTCGAAAGAAAACCCCTTGAGGACAGAAGGAATCTCGTTAATCCATGAATGATGAAACTACTACTACTATTGCACACTAGATGGTGTTAGTGTATTTCTATGCAGCTGTTAAGTTTCTCTGTACTTCTTGTTGTCCGTATGATTACACTAATACACTCATACACAGCTCACACCGCGTTATTACAATCTTACTCAAAATTTGTGATTGTATTGTGAAAAAGAGTTTTACCCCCTAGCGTATAGATGTTTACACATCAAAAATTGCCATTAATATAAAGTCGAGTTTTGCTTTATGCTCGTGTTACTTGTTTTCTGTTCCACTGTATTTTGCAGGACCTAAGGTTTTCATTTATCGAATTTTTGCATAAATTATAGTGTTTTCTCTCCAAAGAATACATAAGTATACATAATCGCTTGTTGTGGAAGCACTATTATTTCTTAATCATCCATCAACCACATTGTGGCATAATTTATAAAATTTCGAAGTAGAAACATTATTAAAGTTCTTTTTTTTTATATATAAGAAAAACTATTTTGTGGTTAACTGGTTCACTGATAAATAAATAATTTTCAATTGTTGGGAAACTGTATACTATCATATATATATGTATGTAAATTAGGGTAATGACGTTTTTTTGCGACATCCTCTAGTTCCAAAATCGTGTAGGACATGGAAAAAAGTAAGAACAGCGATCTTACTTTTTCGCGATCATGAAAAAAGTTAACGCATTAAGGTTTTATATATACGATTTTTTTTATTAAAAAAATTTTTATTTTGCATGCACAGAAAAAAATAAGTTTCGTTTTTGATAACAAAAATCTCGCTATATTCAAATTTTTTTTTTAATTTCTTGCGATAAAGAATTCCGCTATATTAATAACAAAACTATTTCAAAAAAATAAAAGAAATAAAAATAAAAAATATATTGATATGGATGCGAAACGAGCCCGGCCTTCCCGGGCGTAAATCATACTCTCTACAGCTGAGCCATATCCCAGTTACATTTTTATGAGATAAAACTTTTTTTAAGTACTTATGTATGAAAAGAAAAGAAGGAACTGGCATGGGAAAGAAATACATACAACGAAATATTGTATTAAAAAGTGTTAATGACAAATGTTATTGAAATTAATATTTTTTCAATAACATGGTGTTATTGAACATAATTATTATCTATTTTTTCTGTGTATTTACAAAAAATACAAAAAGTCATCACCTTAATGTATATACATATGTGCATATGTATAAGCTTTCATAAAATTTTGCAGCTTAATTGTGTTTGTTAGCTGTAAAGAGGGGCTTGTAAAATATACATTAAAGAATATTATCAGCCTATTCGTAGAATATTTAGTACTTTAACTCGTCTTACGAGTAGTCCAAAACGAAAACTTTCAAAACGCCGATACATGAAACTTTTTGTTGGTGCACTCTACCAGAATCAGTAGCTAGAACTTTGTCAAAAATTTATTTTGTTGTACAGTGTAATATTTAATAAAGTACTTTTTTAATACATATTTGCTTGTACGTTTGAAAAAAATAGAATGGAGAAAGAACAAGGAAAAATGTACGTTTGAAAACAAAATTTTTAAATAGTCTCTACTTTGACAATTCTAACAGACGCAAATGCAACTCCTCGATGATCATGTTAAAAAAAGATAATTTTGTTTATTTTTAATATTAAACAATCATCTTCATGCCTATGTGCCGCGCCTGTGTCCATTTGGTGTTGTGGGAACATAATTTTTGTTTATTTTAAATCTTAAATAAACAATTCCTGTTGTTGTGACACACCAATCAATATGAGTTTAAAAAAATAAAATATTTTAATAGCTCTAATAACAAATAGTTTTCTTAAATAAATACTACAGTTGGTTGAATGAAACAATAACACTATGCAACACAAACAAATTGACAAGGTTCTAATGATTCTGGTAGAGGGCACAAAAAATTTATTACTTATATCGGAGTTTTGAAAGCTTAAGTCTGGTATTCATTTAACATAGTTTAATGACACGGCATAGGAAATCTTGTAATCCTAACGTTTAAGATATAACTTTAGGGCGGTAATAAAACACGTTTTTTAGTTTTAGATCCACATACGCAAAAAGCTGGACATACGGGTTAAACAAATTTTAAAACTTTTCAAAGATGATGGTTAAAGATCTACTGATGAATTGGCGTTAGCATCAACGAAATGCAGCCATATATGTACATATTAGCTTAACCCATTACAAATAAATATTTTTTGAACATAAACAAATTTTAATAAAATATATTTTTATGCATTATTAGGGATGCATCGATACGCCTTTTGGCCGATACGATACCAATACTCAAAATAAAAAAGGGACCGATTTTTATTTGAAAAACAAAGTATATATTCTCAAATTTTTGCGGAGAGACGATTTCAAAAATTTGTTTGTAGAAGCTGTAGTAAAAAATAGTCTCTCAGATGAGACAAAGCTCATTTGAAAACTAAAGTAGTACTGCACGATCGTTTAAGTTGTAATCTTGTAAGTTTAGTTCTAATTGTATCTCTTTTTTGTTTCCTCTTTTTTGGGACTTTATTCATATTTTTTTTTTCTTTTAGTATATGTATGTGTCAAATTGTTGTATATTAAAACTATACTTAATTTTAGTTATAATGGAGCAATCCTTGAAAAGTTTTAGAACGTAAGGAATTTTTATTAATGTTTGAAGCTTAAGCTATCTCTAGTTTATAATGTTTTGGAAAAAATAGATCAATCAATCAATGGTTTTAAAATTTGGGTATATTACGTCAATGCGCCAGAAATCAAGCGGATCTGCGTTCTTCTTTACTGAATTAAGGCTTAGAATGAACAGGGGCTCATCTTCCTTGGATTCTATAAAACTTTACAAACGCTCCAAAGCTTACTTCTCATAGACTTAGCGGAACTTGTGCGAGGTGTACAGGTGACCATGTTGCAATAGTTGCGGAATAACTCAAGACGATTTTTTAATAATAGAAACAGTACACTGATGATCGAGCATTGTGGATAAAAGAGATATTTCAGTACCAAACCATCAAATCTTTCGTTAAGAACCAATACCAAGTCAGTTATTAATTTTTGCGACTTCGATCTATTCTCCCTTTCTGTTGATCGATTTATTATATTATTTAATAATTTTCGAAGGGAATCAAATGACATTCTTAATTTACATTGGAGCCTCTTCGAAGTAACGACAAATTTTAACAATTTTTTCTACATTCATCCATTTTTCAGTTGTAAGTTCTACTTTGCATTTTATACGAGGTAGACAAGCTCGTACTGCAACTTGTTGTTGTAGCAAGGCCTCTTAGTTGTTGTTAAGCAAAGTTTCGAAAACTGACTACTGTTAACATTTATTAGAGTTATTGTTGTGTACCAACTAGGGATGTAACGAATACCGATACCGATACCGATATATCGGCGATACTTAAAAGTTTTTTTTAACAAATAATTTATTTTTGTTCGATTTTACCATGAATTAAATTCACTTCGTTATCTTTTAAATCTTATTAATATCAATTTTAAAAATTAATAACATTTTATGCTGTTATTTTTTAAAAAAAATTATTTATTTTTTGTTAATTTTATCATGAATTCAAATTCAAGTCGTTGTTTTTTAAATCTTATTCCAAAGAAGTCATGAAAATGTAGAATTCGCGATCTGGAAGTATTGCAAATTTGGATAATTTCTAATTAGTTTTACATATCCTTGCCATTGCAAGAAGTTCTGTTTTTCGATTACCAATCACCGAATGGGAAGCGATGCTAGGACCAATTTCTTTTTCGGTATTCTATAATGATTTTTCCTCAAGAAAAAAGGATAAAAAATTACCCATCTTCACAATTTTTTTTATGCGAATTTAAACTCAGAACTGCATTTTCATGTAAATTTAAGTGAATAAATATAAACTTAGAAGTCTTTTAATAATTAAGCTATTAAGTTATTTAGAAGAATATTAGTTGATAAATGTCCTTTAAAAAAAATCGATTTTTTAAAAAGCACGGCGAGTATGCTTTAAAATTATAAAAGAATTAAACATTTTTTTTTGCTTTTCTACTAATTATCTGCATATTTTTAATATAGATTTGTTGGAAGCAAAGAAAATGTAGCTCCTTAAAAATTACTTCCAATGTTTTATCAATTTTAAATATTCTCTCTTATAATGTAATTTTGTATAATAAAAAATTGGACTTGAACTCAATTTCAATATTCGTATCGGAATCGGTATCGGCGATATTTATTTTTAAATATCGGTATCGGATCGGCAAAATGGCGTATCGTTACATCCCTAGTACCAACTAATAAGAGTAATTATCAGGGCTCGGACTTTTATGCAACTAAAAATTGATTTTGAGCGCTTAACAAATGCATCTAAAAATGAAAAATATGCGCAAAAATATGCATTTACCTACGAACAAAGTACCAAAACTAAAATAATATGAAAATATGTTTTATTATTATTAGAGACAAAAAACATAAAACAAACATAATTGGGTCTATTATTTAATGCAACCGAACTTTAGTTGTGTTGGCAGCAGGCAACTGAAAATTAATGGTTGCCAAAAATGCACTAAATAGCAACTGAAATTAACAGCTCTCAGTTGCCAGTTGCCATCAGTAGTATAATTTCCAACTGAGGCTCAGTTGAAATCCATAAACGGCCTATTAATATTTTTTTTTAAAAATTGAGAAATATGCATTAAAAAATTTTTCGTTACTCCAGAATGTGTATTTATTGCCAAAATATGCACTTACCACCAAAATATGCAAAAATACTACAAATCGATGCCAAACTACTTAAAGTTTGATGATTCGGATAGATAATTAGTCAATACGGGTTTATCTATCACCACAAAAAACATGCCTTTGCATGAAAGTCCGAGCCATGGTAATTGTAAATTTAAAGTAATAAATTTAATCGATATTTTTTAAAAAATTCCTATTTAGCTGGGCATATTTAATTTTAGTTTGAAACTGGATAAGCATCAAAAAAGCTGTACAATCCAGCCCACCTGGAACCCTAGTTGCCATCCATAATCGGCCTAATAATATTTTTTTTACAAATTGAGAAATATGTATTAAAAAGTTCTTATAACTTCAAAAATATGCATTTGTTGCCAAAATATGCAAAATATGCAAGTACAAATCGATGCCAAACTACTTAAAATTTGATGATTCGCATAGATAATTAGTCAATACCTCTGTATCTATCACCACAAAAAAAAAACATGCATTTGCATGAAAGTCCGAGCCCTGCTTATGAATATGCCACGAGAAGAAGTGTTCAAAAATGTTTTCTTTAGCCATCACATCACCCCTTTCTTTTACAAATTTAGATCTAACTGCGCTGCAATTATTTGCCTGCTTGAGAAGCTCAAAATAAATTATGTATTTATTAAATAAATAAAATAAAGTTGTTTTGTATTTCAATAGACAGCACAGCACACACGATTGTGTTTTATACCAAATCAATTTTGACACGTTTATTACAAACAACAATCGAAGTTTTCAGACCCCAACGCACGTGTCTGAACGTTGTCCTGTTGAACAATACAATAAAAATGTTAACAAAAATAAAAATAACAATAAAATGGTGGTAATGCATACTTTTATCCTTAAAGTATCTGAGCTGATATAATGTGAAAAAAAATAAAAACTTTAAATATTGTTCACAACAATGAAAAATAATGGAAATATTATCAAAACAAAAATCCTGAATTATTTATGTACTTGAAAGAAATTATAATTTTATAAATTCATTCTTAAGAAAGGAAGAGTAGCGGTAAATTATGCTAATTTCAAACAAGCCTTTTAATATTGGAAATATTTTTCTATTGCTCTTGTCCTATCATTCGCACCTTTATGAACTTTTAGCTGCATCGCAAAGCACCTATTATTTCGACGCGACGAATCCGAAAAACCGCAAAAAATCGGGATTTCCTCGAAATTTTTAGGGTGTACGAGCCACAAACGGACCTCAGATTCGTATAAGTATGTGGGTTCGATCAAATGTACCGACTACTTTCTTTTTTGTGCCAGTATTATTAAAGCTTCTATATATTGAACCAGCTTGATGTTCATGGAAAATCGCCAAATTCTACCGCCCTCTAAATTTTGTTTCAATTTTTAAATAAATATGTACACACATACACATATTTCTTGATGGGCAACCTGATGACATGATTTATAACGTTTTTACATTTTGGACCAGTTTAAATATATCGCTCATTTGCTGCAACAACGTCATAAGTTGTGACTAGGGCTCGGACCTTCACACAAATGCATGTTTTTTATGCTAATAGATAAAGAGGTATAGACTAATTATCTATGCGAATTATCAAATTTTAAGTAGTTTGGCATTGATTTGTAGTTTTACATTTTTGCATATTTTGTTGGTAAATGCATATTTTTGCATACTTTGGCAAAAAATACATATTTTTGGAGTTATAAAAAATTATTAATACATATTTCTTAATTTTTGAAGAAAAAAATATTAATAGGTCGATAATGGATGGCAAACGAGCCTCAGTCGGGTTACCAGTTGCCAATTTCAGTTACTATTTAGTACCTTTCTGGCAACCATTAATTTTCAGTTGCCGATTGGTAGCCCAACTAAACTTCGGTTGCATTAAATATTAGACCCAATTATGTTTGGTTTGTTTTTTCTTTTCTCTAAACAATAACAAAAAATTTCAAAAATATTTTCATATTATTTTAGTTTTGGTACTTTGTTCGTAGGTAAATGCATATAATTGCGCATGTTTTTAATTTTTAGGTGCATTTGTTAAGCGCTTAAAATCAATTTTATTAGCATGAAAGTCCGAGCCCTGGTTATGACGTTGTTGCAGCATATGAGCGATATATTTATACTCATTTTAGTGAGATTCAACGGTGTCATTAGTATCTATACAATATATTAGTGACTCATAGTTATATTTGGAAAAAATCTCACATTTCCATTTAATGGAAAAAGTGTCAAATTTCATTTTTATTTACAACTTGAATGCTATAATTCAAAACTGTTATTATCTAACCTCTATTATGCCATTATTGCTTTTGTTGCTTTTTGTACACAAGAAAAGGATAATGTCTCATATTGAAGGAAAAAAGAGTATAAAAGAAATATAGAAACACCTAACAAGTAAAAGTTTACAATGTTCGCATACATACCCTGAAGGAAGCCTCGGGCCAAGTGTCACAAATTCACCACTTTTGTCGACAAGTTTGGTGACTTTCGTCTACACTTTTTGTTTTGCCTTTAATGGAAAGATAAGTTTTTGACGGCTACAAAACAATATTTTATTGTCTCATTTTGTTGTGTTAAAAATACATGCGGCTGCGCACAAAAATAAGCATTTTCATAAAAAATCTAATTCAATTGCCTTATCTAGTAAAAAGTTTCATAGGTGTTGACTAGAATCATTAAAATGCACTAGCGAATCTCTGGTGTCAATGTCTCAATGTGGTAGTAGTCAGTAGTTCTGAAGTCACTACTGAAATCTCAAGGACAAGCACCTGCTAAATGTCTATAGCACAGATCATTGCCTGGGATATAATTAGTCAGTAGTACTGGTGACAATGTCAATAGTGAATCAGTATAATTTTACTATCGACAGTTCCTGCAGGGCACTTACACACATATATGGCTCATTCTCATTTCAAATGCTTTTTCCGTGTCCGTAGAAAGTACAGTAAAATATTTCATAAAATAAATGCGTAAATTTTAAAATGAAAACTGCCTTAAAATGATTTAATACATTGTAAATAAATCTACATAAGTTTTTTTTTGTATAAGACTATCTGTCCATTATGTGTTGAAAACGAAAAACAAATCACCTCTTACAAAATGGCGTGCCCGTAATGGATGGTTTTGATTTCTCACATTAAGAAACTATGGTTTTTTTCAAAAACGATATTAAATTTATGACGGTTTTAGAATATTTGCATTTGGTTCTCTTATTTCATGCATCAAACTTTTTAAATATTATAAATTATCATTTTTTTTTTCAAAATTGTTAGTGTCCGCAGTAATGTGTATTGAGCGTTACGAGTTTTTAGTACGGTTCATTACTCAGTTTAATTAATAAAATTGCATTAACAACATACACTAAAATAACAGCGTAGGTTTGTACTTCTAAATATTTAAAACTTTTGTGAACTTTGTTAAATAGTATTATATTGCAAAACGTTTCATCATCAATCAATCATCCATCGTTTGTATAAAAAAATATATTGAGTGTTATCCATATTTTTTTAATATATATTATTAAAAATTTTTAGTGAATAACTAAGGAACTTATGTTAAAATACATCCAGGATTATACATCTCAATTGTATTGAATTCAAAATTAGTGTGTCGAAAAAAAAATATTGAATTCGTATAAAAATGTATTGAGTGTTACGTAAAATAATTTTTTAAATATAATTTATCTTATAGATTTTAGGACGTTAACAAAGTTAACAGTAGCTGAAGTAGGGTTTGCAAATAATCGAAGATCTACATAATCGCGATAACGATTAAAAATATGCGATTAATCGCGATTATCGGTTAAGTGCAGGTGATTGCAAAGTGGAAATAAGTTGACTACAAGAGCTTTAAATGTATGTATTATATATATGTATATATAATATCAGCTTGAGAGTAATTTAATTCTCGTATTCAATTTTCACGAAAAAGTTGTATATATAAGAATTAAAATCACATTCAACAGAGCCACCTGAGAAGTGGTGATAAGCAAATACACGTGAGCACTGACGATGGAAGTGTAGCGGCTTCCGAAAGTGGCGCAACTCTGTTCTGCTGTGTACGTTGAAAAATTAAGTTGATGTTAATTTTTCCCTTGTTCCTTGGAATATTAATCATGCCCAATTCTTTCTGAATATAACGTTACGAACCTTAGCCTAATAATCAATTTCGATTCACAAAGCAAATTCATGAAATGTAGTATAACATTTTAAGTCACAATTTAAATAAAAATAAACAAATTCAACTGTAGTTTTCACCCTTCAAATAGAAAATGAACATTTAAATAAATAAAATAAAATTAAAACATCTTGACAGGAATGTTACTAAAAAATAGCTTTGAGTTAAACTGCTGGTCAGTTTTTATCATATCACTTAAATTATTCCAACATTTTTGCAAATGGAAGAGTGACTGACTCTAAAGGAAAGACAAAAGCAATGCTTATATCGCAAGGACCGAAAGAGTTTGCAAACAAAAGAAAATGTCCTCATATAAATACTTATTCAAACAGATTGTTGTCATATTTTAATTACATACATATTTGCATTGCACAAGTAAGTATTTACATAAATATGTAGAATTTAATATACATAAAAATTAGTGCATTTAAATTAAAAAAATTTAAATACATTTTCACGATATGCACAAAATAAGAAAATTCGACAGTTATGCAAAAACAAGTATATATTTTATTAGGGTCCATATACGAAAATGTTTAAAAATTTCAATATACTGGTTTTAGAATACATATCTTTCAAAAGAAACACATATGAATTTTTATATATAGTACACAAATATATGTATGTATACATTATTGAGCATTAGAGCTAAATTTCGATACGTTTCAAACGGAATTACAAACTAATAAATCCTCATTAAAGTGTGTAGAAGGTATAAAAACTTGCTAACTTTGCAAAACAATTTAACCATTTTGATATACTAATGGTATACTCTCGTTCCCCGTTGGACTCATCCGGGAAATTTTTTCTTGTTGCAGTGTTTTTGAAGAAGTAAAAAAAACTTTCAAAGTTTTCGATAACGATATCTCACGAAACACTTACCGATTTAGATAAAATTTGCAGTAATCGGAACAGTTTTCCAAGTCCTAAAATTTTATTGAATATGAAAATCATATTGATAACAATTTTGGAGTAATAACAAAAAACACTTATCTCGATATTGATGAAATTTTCAGCATTCGACTTAAAGGTTAATTAAAAAAAAAAAAGATATTTCCAAATATGTTATTTTTAAAAATTCTCGAAATCTGATCATATTCACACAATATCTAAGTTTAGGCAAAAGCTACCATCGGTTAACCCCCATTAACACAAAGTTGATTTTAATTTAAAGTTTATTAACTTTCAGTTTGGCTGAACTTAAGTTTTAACTGCAAGTTAACAATAAAAAATTTGTTAACAATAAAAAAATTGAGTTAGCTTTTTCTATCAACTTTTGTAATTGCCTGCGATAAACTATTTTTGGGAAATGAAAAATATTTTCGCAATTTATTAGAGTCCGACCGAAACCAGTTTTTTGAGGCCGAACCCGAACCGAACCTGATATTCGGCAAAAAGGCCGACTATTCGGCCGAATCCGAAACTTGCCGAAACTTTTTTAGCATTAACTGATATTGACATTTTAAAAACTTAACAGAGCTGAAAAGTCATTTATTTTATTAACGGCCCTTTTCAAAATGTGATTAAAAGTTAACGTGGTCTTTAACGGCAAATTTGGCAAACAAAACTCTCCGTTAAAGTATACGTTAACTTTTAACTGTACACTGTGAAAAAGGGCGTAAGAGTATTTCTACATACATACAGTGTCAGTCAAAATAATAGTAGAAATTGGATATATTTAATTCCATCGAGCAAATATAAAACTTAAACATTAATGAGCATATGACTATTAAAAACTTGAAATTAGCTTAAATGATGAATAGAAGTGTAATATTGGGTTCGCTATAGATACATTGAGAAGTTTTTTTATCACTCTATTGATGACGTTACAAGATCACCAATCAAAAAGTTGATTCGGAATAACTAAAAAGATATAAATTGGAATATTTACCTATTTTTGACACTAAATTTATACGATTTGATTCATTTCTACTAATGTGAAGTTTTTTTGTTTACGCCCGCGTTTATCGATGATATACACAATAAAGAATTTTTTCGACGCTATTGAATTTATGGTGAAGATTGAAAATGAACTTTCTTCATATTTTGAAAAAATTTAAAAAAATCTATTTTAAAAAACAAATAATCAATTTCAGTGTAAAATTGCAGAAGTAAATTCGATTGCGAAAAATCGATTTATTATAACATAAAATAGATTTTCGATTTAAATCGAAATCGGTTTACCATTTCCTAGTTTTTGCTATTTATTTTGGCAACAAACAGTTGAATACTTTATGTTACTATGTATATCTTTTGGTTGCGCTTTATAAAACTAAGTAAAATTTTCATTCAATTTGAAAAATTATAGGACGGCAAAAAACTGATTAATGGCGGTGACATATTTTAAATTTGGAAAATACTATTTCGATTAACTTCGTTATAAACAGTTGCTAAACGGCATTACGGATGGCAACTGTCAACTGAGAACTGTTAATTTCAGTTGCTATTTAGTGCTTTTCTGGGAACCACAAATTTCCAGTTGCCAGCTGGCAACGCAACTGAAGTTTGGTTGCTTTCTATAATCGACCCATTAAACTCAAAAAAGGTTCAAGTTAAACTTAATAGACAGCTTTGTGTTAATGAAATTTTATTAACCAAGATTTAAATTTTAATTTTAGTGTTAACTGTAAGTTAATATTTTTCTTGTTAACGGCGAAAAGCCGTTAAAAAGTTATAAGGGTGATTCATACACTGCAGATAACGCGACTAGTCCAAACACGCATGTAAAGTATACTCCATAGAGGACTAGGACTAGTCCAAAGTTAACCAAAACGTATGAAGAAAACAATGGCGATTTAAAATTGCAATGTCCTAGGGCTGCACCATATAACTCAACTTTGCACTACATCGGAATAGTCTCAAAACTACCCCATGTCACCACTTGATGAAGCACTCTGTTGAAATTGTTAAAACACGAACACTTTTTTTTACTACAAGCTCTTGTTTGCAAATTACATGGTCCATGTCTGCATTATATCGGACTAGTATTAAAACCACTCCAAGTAAATATTCGATGGAGCAGTGATGTTAACCGTACAGTAATTACCGTTTTGTACGGTAATTTCAGGCCCAAAAATGTAGCAAGGTAATTTCATTATAAATACGCTAATTTAAAAAAATTTTCAGTTTGGAAAGTCAATTAACAAATATTACGATTTCCATGCAACACACACACACACACACAATTTGAATTTTTGCTGCTGCATGAAAACCGTGATTTTTATTAATTGAGTTTCGTCATTTAATTGTGAATAAAATCAGATAACTTTTACTAAAACACGGTTTGTTTTGTGGTACACTTTTAAGTATCTTAATGTTCACCGATATGGATGCAACATATCGTCAGCATATTATTGGCTTGCCCACCGACAATTTAAAAATAATTAGTCAGGAGTGGATTATAGTAAAACTTACAAAAAAAATCTATCGTTTATATTTTCAGAAAACTTTCTGTAAGTCATCTTTGTTATTTTTTCTATTCCGAGTTTATGGCATATGCGCAAAACCAATAATAAGCTGGTTTAAAAGGTATTTTTCTCTAGATATGCACAATATTTTTTGTTGCCTAAAAAACCGGTTACAGATCAAGTGGTCGAATTTGGCAATTTCTTCTCAAAAACGGTAATTTTTCGAGGGACGTACGGTAATGTAAAAATAAAAGTTAACATCGCTGCACTCAAGTGTTCGTGTTTTAACGATTGCACTCGTTAAAACGCAAACACTTGTCGGTTAACTAGAAGCTATTGTTTGCAACTGACATAACCCATGACTGCATTACATAGGACCATGTTGTAATTACTCCATTTCAGCTTAAATGGGTCATGTAGTCCAATATTATCTGTAGGATAATTATACACACATAGATATGCACATGCATACGGACATCATTGCAAAAATAGTCCGAATAGCTTCATAGTAGAAGCTCGAAAGGTCGAGATCTGATGAAAAATAGATCTTCGAAAACAGGTGTGAAATTAGTAACTTCCCATTTTGACATTGCGAGTAGTTCTGATATAAAAACTTTACAGGCTCCACTTTAAACTTTTTCTTAGCATACAAAGTAATAGACTATATATTTATTTGACGTTTATTAGTATGCTGACAAATTGTTTTAAAGTTTTTTTTTTTTTATTTTCAAATTATCATTTCCACTTTTTTTTCTTTTTAAGTTCTTTTTTTTTAATTTTCACTTCGTACGAATTTAGTTCCTGTACCAAACCTGATAAATTACTTCTTAAAAATATGATTTTAGTGAAAACTTCTAACATCAAATAGTCATGATCATTGTGAGAATTCCCGTTTCCCTAGCCCTAGTTATAAAACATATATAAAAAACTCTAGTAATACCAATTCTGGAATATGTTTCAGTGTTTTGGAATTCCCAATAAGAAATCAATACAAATAAACTCTAGTCTGCGCAGAATTACCATCTTACTCCAATAATGAGCACCCTAATTTAAATATACATATTTCGAATTTTATATATACATGCATCTAAGATTTTGAAATATTCTGCAAATCGGAAAGGCAATGACACCTCACACGTGTTTTTCCTTTTTTTAAGTGTGATGAGGTGCAGAAAAGAAAAATCTACGGCGAAAAGGAAGACAAGTAAAAAATTATTTATTTTCTACAATTCCTTGCAGTGAAAACCTGTTTAAAAACACCTTAGTTAACTGGGTTACATACATTTACAGGTAAAGCCCTCATAACATGGATGTTATTTCTATAATCAGATTAAAAAATGACAACAAATCATACACTTTTTAAAAACTGAAATTTTCAAACGTGTTCTCTCTTTTTTACGCTTCCAAAAAGGTGGCGTGTCATAATGTCCAGTGGCATAATGTACATGTCAAAGTGTCAAAATGTCCATGGACGTAATGACATTTTTTGGGGTGACATAATGTCCATGGACACTTTCGAATGCACGAAGCAAGTTAGAGTGAATCCATGCTATAGAAGTGCTGTGTTGTACGGGGGTTGCCTGTACTATTATTTATGTATACAAATGCGTATGCATGTATGTTGTGTACAAAAGCACGATAATGTAGTGTGTAGAAAAATACAACACTAGTGCAAGTTGGCATTAGTTTTATTTTAAATATCTTTTTCACTAGTATTTTATACAAAATTGTAACAGTCTCATGTTACACCCAATTCTCAAAAGCACATCCTTTATTGTTTGTTGTTGTGGCTGTTGTAACTGCAATCGCTGGAAAATATCGCTTCCCTGGCTTCACGAGCCTTGAGAATTTTCATTTTATTACAAAATTTATTCTGTCTAAAAAAGAAAAAAGAATATATAAGACACGCAACCGGAAAATTAATTTACTTTGTAAATCCTTCTGAAATTATGACATTCTTTCTTAGTTTCTTTTTGCATTTAGCGTGTTCTGCTTTGGGAAGTTTCTTTAAAAGGGAGTTTTCGCAGAGGTTAAGAACCTTTTACTATAACTTTTTTTTCTTACTTTATCGTAGTTTATATTTTCAAATGCACAACCTTAGGTAGGGCTTTAGGTATAACATGAATAGTCACTTAGATACTCTTTTTAATTTTTATATTATTTATTTGTCATTTCAAGTTGAATGTTCGTTTGTCATTGTTGTCATTTTTGTTAAGCGAACTGAAACCTGAAAAAAGGTCATCATTTTATCAAATGATATTTTGTCACGTCATAACTATAACAAACGAAAGATGCTACGAAAAATTTACTTTAATAAAAACTAAAACAGCTTTTGAAACTACCCAGCAAAAACTTTTGTTATTTTTGTAATCGGTAGTACTCTTTTGATAGGCTACAAAGTAATGACTGGTACTTATTCATCTTATTACTGTAGTCCAAATTAGAAGTACCTCTTCGCAATTAAAAGTAGTTATAATTTGTTGTTATGTTCTAATTAAATAAGTAGACAAACACTTTTTAAGTTATAATGTGTTTGTATATGACAACTAATTTCTGGCATTTAAACTATTAAATCAAAAATAGCTGAGTGAGTAAAGTTCTTGCCTTCAAATCTGAAAGAGCATAGGTTCGTATCCCAGCAGGGTAAAAAAAGAAACAAAGTGTGAAAATATATAAATATACAAAGAAAAAAATACCATCAAGCTGCAACTAACAATTTCAATTTTTAATATGTAATTTAAATTCAAACATATATTTTGTTAATATGACAAATTGAGTTGTTGATACGACAAACACAGACATTTTTTTCAACAAACTGAATTAACCAAATTTTTTGTTATGTATTGTGAAAAAATTAACAATCATCATTGTTGATATAACAAATGAATGCACACACGTAAATGAAACAAAGCAAATCAAGAAATGTTTTTCAACAAACTGAACTAACCAAGTTTTTTGTTATGTATTGTAAAAAAAAATTAACAATCACCATTGTTGATATAACAAATGAATGCACACACGTAGATGAAACAAATCAAATCACGTTTGGCGTGTATTCATTATTTGCGTATTTAATAACGAATTACTCTGTAGCTGAGAGGTAAGAACGTTAGTCTATTAGTCCAGAGGTCGCCGGTTCGATTCCGCCCAAAGACATTTATTGTTATTCGCAGACAAACAAAGTCGCTTCGAGGATTGTGATTGTATAAATAAATATTGTTAATACAACAATTATGATAGTTAAAATTTGTTCGGAAAATCAACAATTCACATTGTTGATATAACAATAATCTTAATTGAAATAAATTTGAAATCAAAAAAAAAATTTTTTTAAATGTTTTCTGATTTTCCTTTAACTCACAATTTCGTAATTGTATTTACAAAAATCGTTATAGGTTCCAAATCAATTACTTATTTAATTGATATAATAAAAAAATTAATTGTATTTACACATTTTTTTCTGTGTATATAGTGTGTAGTTTTTTTGTATTTTATTCTGTTTATTTGACTACTTATTATTTACCTTCAAGTAAGTCAAATAATAACTAGTTAATTGCTGTGACAATGTAACTACATTTGTAAGGGGTACCACTTTTTTTTAACTTCTCATATAAAAATAAATAGTTATCGTGTCAAATTATAAGTAGTTACAATTTAAATACTCATATACTTCTTTGCTACCAGTAAGCAAAGTTTTTGTTCTATATGTACAAACATCCCAGCAAAAACAGAGCTTATAAATCTATATACATATAATAAAACTATAAAAGGGGCGTGTTTGTACATGAAATTTTTTTTTTTTTAATTGTTATAGTGGCGTAAACAGTAATCGATGTAGAGAACAAATCAGCAAATTTTGGAATTTTTGTCTGTCTGTCCGTCCTAACACGCTTCACGCAAAAACAACTTAACGGTTTTTCATGAAATTTGGTATGGAGATACTTTAGAGTCCTGATTCAAACTTATGGTACTTTTGATCGCGATTAAATATCTCATTTCTAAGCTAAAATAGAAAAAAAAAACTAAAATTTACCCAATTTTACTAATATAAATGTCATTGAAAATTAGAAAGATGTTTTTGTTTTTTTACCGTTGGTAGGTAGCACTGTTTATTTTGTATAGCTGGCACTTTAAACAACATGTAAAGAACGTTATATTATACTTTACAGACACCTTATAGTCATAAAGCGAACTTTAAGCGGCCGGGCACATCTAGTCATTACCCAGCAAACCAAAACATTTGAAAATAATATCGCATTCGAATGTTGCGTACACATTTCTCGGACAAAACACTCGAGAACGGCTATCGAAATCGGAAAGAGAAAAAGCTGCTAGAGCCCACTCGTCGCTCAGTTTGTGGCAGCAAATCTTTCGATTTCGATGTTTCGCTGACAAATCAATAGCGAACCAATATCGAAGAAATATCGATATCAAAAAAATGCAGGAAAAAGTAATTTTTCAAGATTGTTATCTTTAGTTTTTTTAATTTATCTATTTTAATGTAAATGGAATATTTATTTATTTAGAATTGTAACTTAGGGTGCAATCAATCAGATTCGAACACGGTACCGCCAGGCTAACAGATTAGCACACATCCACTAGGCTATCGTGACAAATTTTTTTCTATTCAATTATTGCACACATGAATGTAAATTACACATTCGATAAATTATCGAAAATAGTTCAATGCTGCGAACATTCACATTTTATGAAATTTGGCAATTGCGCTTCTTATCGAGACATATTTCGATGCTGCGAACATTCACATTTTATGAAATTTGGCAATTGAGCTTATTGTCGCAACATTATTGACAAAAGCTCGCATTTGCGAACATTAGATTTTTTAGATTCACGAGCATTTATCGAACAAATTTATTTCGAAAATTCTTCGTTTTAGCGAACCTTATTTTATTTCGAATCTCAGGTTTAGTGGGTAATAATATCATTGATGAAAGTACATAGTTCCATTTAAGGGGATCCATCAAGGAGTTTCAACACAAGTTTGTCAAAAGATAGAAGTGATCAAAAAAGCTGAATGCGTATGCGATTAAAACGTTGTCTAGAACAAATGTTGCTCACAAATAACAGTTTTTGAATTTTAAATTCATTACTTGTACTACATTGCATGCAATGAAAATGCTATGTCCTTGGAACAACATCCCACTTTATTTGCTGCAATGTTACTAAAATAAAAATGTTACTATTTGTATTGAAAAATAGTTTTTAGTATAATTATTTTTATTATTCTACTAGTTAACCCGACAGACGTTGTCCTGTCTAAATAATTTTTCAGTTTTTTAAGCAACTTTTCCAATTTTTCTTTCCATAAGAACCTTTCTCAGACTATTACACACATTTCAAAAAAAAACATTTTTGAAATCGGCCAAGCCGTTCTGAAGTTATGCGCTTAGCAACGGACACCATTTCATTTTTATTGATATAGATAATTTAGTGAGACCAGCTCAAAGTGGCATGATTATGGAATTTTTACTTTTATTTTAAAAAATATTTTAGAGAAATAAAGCTTAGATTATTTCATTCTTTCAGAATATACAAATAAATTTTATGTTTACCTGAAATGTACTTTTGGCCAGAGATTTTGAATCCTGGTCCATAGTGCACAGTCTTTAAAAAATTGTTACAAAAGCATATTTTACAAATCAAAATTATAAACTCGCACTCAATTAAGCAAATGAAAAAATCAATAACAAGAAATAATAAATTCAACCCATTTATTCTTTTTTTTACAACAGATTCATTTTACTCGCATGGAAATAAAGAAAAAAATATATATATCTGAAGCATTTGCATCAAATAAAACCACTTTAATCTTTTTTTTAATAAAAAAAAAAAGAAAAAACAACCAGCATAAATTTACATGCAATAGTAAACTTTAGAAGTTTTGTATCATTAGGGCGGGCAATAAATAATAATTGAACAAAATATTATTGTCATCAGTAATACAAATAGTGGCATATAATTAATTTATCGTTTTAATTTAACAAACAAATAAAGCTGAATGAAAGAAGTCTGCCAACCAACCAACAGTCATTAAAAATCCACAGAGAGTTTATTTAATTAATTTGCAGGGAGTTTTGCAAACAATGAAAACTTATTTCGTATGCAAAAGACTGTAAATATTTCAGATGTGCCTGCTGTGATAAAGCTTTAAATATTTTACCTTTAAATAAAATCAAAGTAATTGTTTTAATATTATTTGACATCCGCCGGTTAATTTAAATGCTTCATTATTGAATATTGTAGATATTGTTTTTTGTCTTTTCTTTCTTACATGTACAAACAGAGATATTATTAATTTCCCAAAGTGACTATTAGGAGTTTTAATGCATATGCTTTTTGTGCTTTTTATATGTCATTCGCTTTAAATGTTTCGGTTTGCGGTACCTTTTATAATCAGAAATTCAAATAAACTTGAATGCGTGCATGTTATATCGGGTACCAACAGAAATCCATAAACTTCCCGAAACGGAAGTGTCATACACACTCGTACAATGAATTAGTTACAATGCGAGGTATGCCAGGTAAGCATTGGCGTAGCCAGGTAGGTACCTTCTTGACTTGATTTTTCCCCCCACAGAATAATTATTGAAAATGTTTAACAAAATTATTAAAAACTTCTTTATATGTGGAAAGATATTCATATTATTATTCAAATCTCCTAAATAACGTAAATGCATTCCATTTACTTACAGAAATCCCCAGAATTTTTTTTTTAAATTTCATTTCCAATAATTGCTAAATATTTGTTTATTAAAGGTGGTTTTATACTATCTCTGCTTTACATCTGACTTGTCATATTTCCCACTGCAAAATCTATACATGCCGTGTGAACCTTTTGAAACCTTGGTCGCGTTCATAAGACGTATCAGTTGTGCAACTGTTGTGTGTTTGTCTTAGAAACGCACAGTTGAGTAGTTCCGCTACACACAACAGTTTTGTATTTGCTGCCATTTTTTCCATCATAAAATTTTTTCGCTACCTATGGTCAATATGTTGTGCTTAGCATGCACAGCTGATCAAAAAAGTTATGCCGTTTATATTCTAATACAACGCCGCTTTATTATGTGGCCGCTGCAAACTATTTTAATAAATTTTGCATTACAAGTGTGATAAAGTAAACAAATAAAGGAATATAATTAAAATAAAACAAACATCACTAAATATATGTTTATTGTGTCCGTAATGTGATATTCAGGAAGAATTAGACAAGATCGATATTCCAGGAACAAAGAAAAATTAACATCAATTAATTTTCAACCTTAAAGAAGATGAACTGCGATCACATTCAAATGAGCCACTAATAAGTGGTAATAAACGGAGACATACATGACCATTAATGATGGGAATGTGTATATTTCCGAAAACAACGTTGTTCTGTTCTGCCGTGCAGGTTGAGAATTTTCTTTTGATCAACATATAGAAACAATTATATACAAATTTTATTGAATGCGAAAATTTGCCCATGCAGTGTGTTTCACTCGGCAGAAAATATGTAAAGTAAAATATTAATTATATATAAGTCTATGTAAAGTATACAGAATCATTCGAACATGTTGTGAATTTTTCATTAAAAATATATTGTAAGAATTTTACCGCCATACAGTGAAAAGTTTTAAATTTCTAATGCGTTTTTTAGGGCGATTCGGATGTGCTAAACATGAACAACATAAATAAATTCAACCACTGTCCAGATAATGGCACATTCCTTTTATCCGATGCACATATACAATGCATATTATAAGTATGTACATATCGTCACGGAAAATTAAAAAAGCCCTATCTAACATTTTAAAAGTTTTACAGGAGAAGCATAGAACTTGTTTAAATGAAAAAATATATTGACAATTAGTGCAAAATATTACAATAAATATAAAATTTGTTGATCCTTCTTAAAATTTGTTGATCCTTTGTAAAATTTTGCAATAGTTGTCATTATATTTTTCATTTAAACAAGTTTTATACTTCTCCTCTAAAACTTTTAAAATGTTAGATAGGACTTTTTGCATTTTATGTGACAATATATATTTCTTTTTAAAGCGTCATCAAGAGTCAAAGGATAATTTTATTATCGAAAATGACAATAATTGGTGATAAACATTAAAAATTGCATAGAATTTAAACTTTGATCCACTACAAATTGTTAATTTTTTTTCCAATTAGATACTATTTGACGCGTAATTCAGTAGCCTTTCAAATCATATATATTTCATTTCAATCGAACCAGCCTTTGACTCTGAATAGAACTTTAAAGAGAAGTATATATCGAAAAACACAAATATATCGTTATCTGGACAGTGACCGAAATGAATTTTTTTTTATTATATTTTCGTGTTTAGCACATCCTAAATATCCCAAAAATGCATTAGAAAATTTAAGCCTTCCAAAAATAAAAGTTTGTAAAGCAGTGTTAATAAAAGCAATCGATTTTTAATGGTATTGTAGTATTAGCAAAGTCCATAGCCTGATTAAATCTTTCAAGAAAAAAAATTGTTTGCCCCCGCCCCCAACCACCAAGAAAAAATTGCTAACTACGCCAATGCAGGTAAGTTAAAATACGCTCTTATTTTTAACAAATATTTACTATTAAGGTCTTACGCATTTCGAATTTACAAGTGGTTATATCAGTAAAACAAAAACGTTCATTTTAGTGTTGTCTTTTCCGTTCCTTATAAAAATTAGCACTTACCTGCAAAGACATAGAAAAAGAAGAAAGAAAAATTCGATTAATTTTGTTGTTTTTTTTTTGTAGATAAGATTTGTTTTATGCATTTCTTAAAAAATAGGAATGATGTATTATTTATTAAAGTCTTAAAGTTAAGAGAGCTTAAAGTTAATTTTTTTATTTTGATTCGTTCAAATACAAAGGATGTTGTAAATCTCATAAATAAAATAGGGGTTGTTTCACTATTAACCACACAAAGTACATATTAGAGTCTGACAGACAGACCTTTCAATAAAAAACAATAAATAAATAAAAGGGATTTTGTTGAAATAATAAATGCAACTAATTAGATCATTAGTTACTGCGAGTACAAAAGACTCATTGAATGCTGGTGGTGACGTAAGGGGCGTATGTGACGAAGTTTTATGTATTAAGAGCTTTCAAAAGGAATGAAACATAAATAAGAGCGTTAACATTTATGTTAACATAATATGAAATATATATAGAAATACATTATATTTCTTAAAATAAAAAAAAATATGAAAAAAAGTATCTCTACACTGATTGACATGAACAAATTCGTTTTTTTTTATTCCTTTTTGCGCTTTCCGTTTTTTTAACATAGATGCTACATGAATGATATCGAATAAAATTACAGAATCGCACTATCGTTACTGCAAGCGAATAAATTTATGTCCATTCGAGTACCCAAAAGTTTTTAAAATTGTTTACTGCATTTTACTAAAATGCGTTCGTTTACACAAAATACAGTAAATGAGAACACAAATTAAGAGAGCAAAGTGGCATTTCATGACTGTGTATTTACAAATTTTTACTGCAGAAATTTTTGCTAGTAAAATTTAGTAAAACGGAAACATGATTCAAAAAGTAAACAAAAAAAGTAATAACATTTTTGAAAAAATTAACGAAAAAAAGAAAAATTTACATAAAACTGGAACAAAAATTAAAAGTTAATAATTGTTATGAAACTTTACGCTTGTTTATTCAAGCATGTAACTTTAAAATGGAAATAAAATGTTAAGAAACCATTTGCTTTGTTTTGTTTGTATTACTTTAATTTCTTAGTGTTGTGAAAGTGCTAAGTACTTGGCTATTTATTACTGCACTTGTTTATAAGGTACTCAATAGCAAAAACAAATGATCATGAACTTTTGAATAAATATAACTAGCTTCAAATTAAAAAAATCAAATAAAGTACAAAAAACAAATTGAAAAGATTACATGAAATAAATTTTTTTGTTTTCTTAAAATTTTCGTGTTATGAAAAGTATTGTATCGAGTACCAATAAGAAAAAGAGTTGACTAGTCAAAAGTGTTAATATTTTTCATCACTAAATTTATTTCCCATCAGCTGTTTCCTTAATCTTACAAATTTTTACAATTTTTCCGTTCGCGTACTTTTTTGGACAACAGCTTATTTTGAGAATAAATTTTTCAGTTTACTCAAAAATCACTCATTTACTGCATTTACTTCGGATAATATTTGTAAAAGTTATGTGGCCAACAAATTTTATCATGACCGAGATAGTCAACTGTGACACCCTATAGCCCACTGTGCGTTTCAGCAGGGTGGTCTAAGTTCCATCATTCTTAAAGCTTAGCTCCTCCTCTATGATTTTTACATACATCGTTTTGTAATCGGATCGCAAGTTTCAAAGATACATATTTATTACCTCTTTTTCCAATTGGAATTACTCTGCTAGGCTTGTGAGTCTGATTACCACCAAAGATTCTGATCCGCTTCACCACAAGGCACAGTGTCATATTTTAGGAATTTGGAGAGATTAAGGTCTGTATTTTACCGTTGTTTTTAATTTCAGTACCAATAATTTTAAAACGGTAAACGTCCCAACAAGCCATTAACCCTTAACTGCATATTGTATCTTTAAAGATACAACCAGGAAAAACAATGTAATTTCTTTATGTATTTGCAAAACTAAGAAAAATTTTAAGCTACTGCTTAGAACCCTTTTTGCTATTATACAGTAGTATCAAGTTTTATTCAACAGCTTTTAATTTAGAGCAATTAGATAACGGGAAACTTAAAATTTCAAAATTCTTAAAATTTTAGAAATAGTCAAACTTTTAGTCACATTTTATTAATAATGGTTCCTTTTAATTTAACCAAAAAATATATATTATGGATTATATATATTGCATTTTATTTTTTGTCATTAAAATCGAAATCAGTCCTTGTTTCTCTTATATTCAGCCATGTCACAGAACACCATTACGATCGGAAGTGGTTTCAATTCTGTAAGCTGCTTCTTCAGAAAAAGAAAAACGAAAATTTTCTTCGTAATCAAACCACTTTTTAATTTCAAAGTGGAATTGAAAAACACTTTTCTACTGACTTCATTTGGAGTACATACTAAAAAACGTGCATACTTTTAGCAGTGTCAAATAAATATTTGGGCATGAGCTTTCCATGTTAATAAAAAGCTCAATGTAAGCTTTGCATCTAAAAATAAGAGTAAACAAACGCCTCAAGGTATAAAAACTTTATTATTGTAAAAATGAAAATTTTAATACTCTTCCAGTTAAAGCCTATATAAAATTCCACCATAATTTACTCCTCTATTCCACTAAAAAAAAAAGAAACACATGAATTATCGATTATTTTCAAAACAAACAACTTTTAGAAAACAAAATCATACAATTTGTATGCATTTTCTCCTCTTTTGTTCAGCGAAACCAAATGGTGAGATTTGCTTTTTGTGATTTTTTGAGCGTAAAAGAATGCCTTTACAAACTTAAAAGTATATTTATTTTGCCTACATGGGGATGTACACTACAAACATTTATTAAAAAAAATTCAAACAAGTATTAAAAACATTTTTCCAAAGGAATTATTAAAATAATAATCCAAAACGAAAAAGAAAAAACAAACAGAGAAAAGCACTTAACAACCAGCATATTGATGCATAAAGTCCCAGTTCTACAACACTTTTGACGGCATTGTTAAGGAATTTTTAGAAAAATAAAAAGAAGAAAATGTAAATAAGAAAAATGTAAAATTGTAAAAAAAAGTACTGAACACAACCACCCCCATCATTCAGAAATTATGAAAAAGCCAGACAACGAACAACTTTACTCAACAATTTTGTCAATAAAACAAGCAATAAGAGTTTTTTTTTTCTTCATTTTCAATCTCAACAAAACGAAATACTAACGTCCTTGTCCTTTAAGGATGGTGCAATAAAATGAATCAGAGTCAGAAATTTTCTCTATGCGCCACTCACGATGACTCACTCATTCGCTCTACTGCCAAATACAAAGAATTTTCGTAACAAACCCCAAACCGAACCACACAGTTAACCTTCTGTTGGTTGTTTCAGTTTTATTTAGTTGATGTTTTGCAACATTTTAAATTTTAATACTTTGTTGTGTTGTGTTATTTACATAAATATGTAGTACATACATATGTATGTGCAATGTACATTAGGGCGGCAATGAAGGAAAAATAACCCGTGCCGATTATTGTGGTACTTGGTTTAAAAGCCAAAGTTCAAATTTTGTAAAATTTGCGAAAATTAAGCTCAATTTACTTAAAACAATCTTTCATTAAGCGTAGATAAAAATTTGGGTCAGGTCGGAGGACTTTAACGCGTGATCCTAGAGGTCAAAGTTAAAATTTTGTGAACTCTACCAAAGCGTAATATAAAAAAAAATAAAACCATCTTTTGTGGTTTGGAGAACTCCCTCCCCCCCATTTTTGCTTCATTTTGGTAAATTTGGGTAAAATTTTATATAAAATAAATCGGCATTATTCACTTAATATCTTATAGATTTCTTATTTGTTGTCGGATCTTAACAATTTTATACTTGGTTTGTTAGTCTGAAATTACCTGACACCTGCAAGCTTTAAAAATATTAATAATGGAATTTTTCTAATCTTAGTTAAGCAAAAAACATTAAGAAATTCATGATTTTTTAATTGCACCATATGTAGCTGAATAGATTTTGGTCCCATCAATACAAAAATTATATTGTTTAGAAGAGTAGATGAATGGCTTTAACACTGTGTAAAATTTTTACTATTCAGATAAGCTGTTCTCGGGATTTTTGCTAATAACTGAAAAAATTCCAAAGAAAAAACAAGTTTTTCACGGATATTTCAAAAATGGTTTTACTTAAGACTAATTCCAAAAATTTTCGAATCGGTTGTCGCATGCATGTTAACGGATCTGAATAAGACTTTGTAGACCAATATTTCACGTACCTTTTTGATATGTGTCGGTTTTAGCTTTTTTTAATTTCGCCCGGTTTTTGAATTATCGTGGGCCATTCATTAATTGATTTTTTAGAAAAATTTTATAAAATCCCTAATATTGAAATGAATATAGCTTTACAATCGATAATGCGATTTAAACAAATAACTTTTAATTTCCATACAACAGTAGCAAACACAAAGTCAAAACTTACTGGTGCATGCAAATTTCAATTTTATCAAGTTCTCTCACTAAATTTTGAATAAAATCAAATGTTGTGCACCGATTTCCTTTAAAATGACTTATTTATTTAGTAATATATTTACCTACATGCTACTGGACAAGAAAAAAGCTGGGTCGTTCTTGTATTTTTATTTTTTATAAAGTTTTAAAAATAAAAATTTTATAAAATTTAATTTTTTGGCTCAAACTTTTACGATATCTCTGAAACTACTGTGCAGATTTAGAAACAATTTTCCACATCTAAAACATCATTTTGTTATCGAATTTAGGATTTTTTATTTTATTAATTATTGCATAACCTCTCAAGTTATGCTCATATATGTTGTGCAATTGCCATTATTTTTTACATAACGCTAAATCGCGAAAAACCAGAGCTGATAAAAAATCGGAGCGCAGATTTGTGTTCAGCGTCCAAAATAACTAAGAAATCGACATTCAGTTCTGGGGATCGAAAAAGTTTATCGAAATTTGTAAGCAAATGTTCTTAAGTTTTAGTGCAAGTTTTAAAATGAATAAAAATATTTAACATAAACAAGCGAAAAAGCACAAAAATTCTTAAAAATATGCACAAATATAAGAAAAATATTTCAAAAATATGCACATAGCATTTTATGTAAGCAAAATTTTAAATCGAATAATTGACAACCTTAGCAGTTGCTCGCATTCAACTTGTTGTTAATGCTGTTATTCCATGAATACTTTACGAGTAACAAGTGTACGATATGATGCACTTGTTAGGCTGATATGACCCTGCACTTAACCTCTCATTCAATCAAGCATTATGGATTACACTCATGTACCAGTGTATTAAAAGTTTTGTCTATTACACACATCCTTTCATGCTGCACAGCTTTTACAGTCTTCTATTTAAGTAACTCTTATCGATTTTTGCCACTTTCTTAATTTAACCCTATTAATGAAATTAATTTAGGCCCTCATTGTTTAAATCACTTCAACAAAATGAAATTTATATAGAGAACAAAAACAAAATTTAAAATATTTTTTAAATTTGTTTTATTTTTCATACAAATTTCAAAATTTTTGAAAGGCAAAGCAACACTTGAATTTCTATGCGTTTGTTTGGTGAAGAATTTGTATGACAAAAAAAAACTAAATTAAAAAATTTTTTCAAATTTGTTTTTGCTTTAATATAAATTTCACTTCGGTGATGTGATTTACACAATTATGGCCTTGTGCCTTAATTCATAAAAAAATTCTGACTTATAACAGATTAATAAAACAAATTTTCATACAAAAATTTGTTTTATAAGTCTCTTATTAAAAACAACATTTTTTTGTGAATCAGGTTGATAATGTTTAAGGTCAGGCCACACTGGCTTTTTTAAAACGCACGTTTCTGCTTTTTTGTACTAAATTTGAAAGTATTAAATTTTTCAACTTTCAAATTTAATACAAAAAATCAGAAACCCACTTTTTAGAAACGCCAGTGTGGCCTGTCCCTTAAATATCGAAAAATTTATCTAAAAACATAAAGAGCATTCTTGTTTATGAATTTATTCATGTCTTGATTTTTAGGGTTCCGTATACCAAAGGAAGCTACAATAACAAATACTAAAAATTCGCAAAAGTTAAAAACTAAAGGGTTAGTACAGCCGACCTACGTAAATGTTGAAATTGTTCTGTAGGTTGTGAATCGTAAAATATGTATAAATCCGCACAACAGCATAAATGTGAAAATAGGGCCAAGTTCCTATCCAAAAATTTCGGCCGTTAAAAGATCTGAGATCAAAGTGAGGACCAAGTATTTGATAGGTAAAATACCTTCTCATTTTTAGGCAACATGCTAACTTGGCAATCGGCTTTGTTCTGTATTTCAAGTGGAATTAACATGTGCGGAATTATCAAAGCACTGTTGTTGCAAGTTAATATTTACACATTTTAATTCCACATGAAATTATGTTTACCTCTCTACTATGGAAAAAATTTATCGATATTTTTTTCATCTTTCTAATATGGGAAAGAATTATGGCGAAAAAAATGTTACCAAGTAAGCAGGTTGCCTAGAAATGAGATCGTATTTTACCTATCAAGAACTTGATCCTCATTTTGATCTCAATACTTTTAACGGCAGAAATTTTTGGGATAGAACTTGGCCTTATTTTCACATTTTTGTTTTTGTCCAAATAAGTAATTACATATTACTTTAGAGTGTCAAGAAAAAAATGTATATGCTTGGAAGGAAAGCTTGTCAACAATGTTGTTGCAACACAAGTGATAATAAACTCTGAAAAGAAAAATAAAATTAAAAATTTCCCAGCTAGCATTTGGAAGATTGTTTTAGCAAAAAACAACAAACTGAGTCTTTTAAGACTATTTTAGACGATAAAAAACTGATTAATCAGTTCTGCGTTTAAAAAAAAGACTCAAAAATGACTCCCACAAATGATTAGAAAAGGACTTGTTTAAAAAGCAACAACAAAATTTACAGAATGTGCGTAATCACAAATTGATCATGCAGATGCTTGAAATTTGAGTCATTTAAGTCACGAAAATGAGTCGTAATTGATTAGAAACGCGAGTCATTAAAGACTCTTTCAGAAGAATCGCTGCTAGGCTAACAGAAGAGTCATAAAAGGCTCGAAAATGCTCAATAATTTCATAAAATACTGACTGGTTAGGAGTAAGTTTATGTTAACATTGTGCTATCGTTGTTGTATATAGTGCTTTAGCTGAATGGTTGGTGCGTGCGACTGCAAACGGAAAGGAACTTGGTTCGATTCCCAGTAGATTTAAAATACAGAGTAAATAAAAATATAAAATCAGTCATTAAAAATACCAAATAATAAATATTCTACATGATCTACATTCTACATTGGATACATTTTTACTCACAATATGACTTAAATATGATTCGAAAATGATTACAAAAGGAATTAAATATGACCCCAAGAAGACAAGAAAAGTATCATTTACGATCAGAAAAAGAGCGCATGTTCTGGTTTTTTAATCGCACCGATGAGTCGAAAAAGATTCGAATTTGATTAAAAATTAAAAAAAAAATTCTAACTGGGGTAAGACATGACAGTGTGCAGTAAATAACTGCAATCTCATTATGCAGGAAGGTTAAGAAAATAAGTAAAAAAAGTGTAAATTGAAATTGAGCACAGGTGTGTGTGTGTGTGTGTTAGCTTATGTTACACGGTGCATATATGAGTGTGTGTCAATAAAATGTAAAAGAGAAAGAAACATTTTTAAAAGACACCATACTATGGCTTTAGGAAAAGCGCTTGCATACGTGCATATGTACTTTGTCGATTCAAGTAAAGCAACAAAAACAACATTGTTAAAAACCACAAACATTTTAAAGTTCATTTAACTATTTTCGTGGTACAAAAAAAAAACAATCAGATGTTAATAATCTATGAAACAATAATTTCAAATGTAAAATAAAAAATGCCCATTATGATAATGAAAAAAACCCGCAAGGTAGAGCGTAACGTGCTTAGTTGGCAGCACTTATTTCTAAAACTTTTAAAAGGTTTATAAAATAAATGTTGCATCAAAGTTTGCTTGATAAGCCTCTTAGACAAAATAATTAGTCTATTTGCCGACTTTTTTTCTTTTGATGACCTACTCCGACTTGAAGAAAGATTGTTTTTCGTTCTGACGACTTTTTCCGGTTTAGCGTTTTGACAATTTAATTTTGTTTTAACGATATTTTTCATTTTTGGTGATTTTTTTTTTTCGTTTCGATGATTTTTGCGGTTCTGCTGTCTATGCTGTCTTTTTTGCGATTTTTTTAATCGTTTTTTAGCGTTGCGCGGATTTTTTTTCAGTTTTGGCGATTTTTTCCAAATTACACGATTTCCGTTTGTTTTACCGAGCGGAAAAAACCCGTTCGGGCGAAATTTTTCCATTTTGGAGATTTTTCGCTTTAGCGATTTTCCCAGTTTCTGCGATTTTTTCGCTGTACCGGCTTTTTCCGTTTTGAGGACTTTTTATTTACTGATTTTTTTACCATTTTAATGATTTTTCCGGTTGGGTGGGTTTTTATGTTTAAGAGATTTCTTATTTTTTATTTCTTTTCGATGATTTTCAGCAGAAAGCTTCTCAGAACTATACATGAGATATCGAAGAGTACCAACAGGTCATAAAAAGCAATATAAACATGAGAAACATCAGAAAAAGTAAATTTTGGGTATATCTCACTAATTCATCAACCGACTGTCTTCGGACATAATCCAAAGACTTTAATCATAATTTAAGATCGTATGTTACCTAGGGCGTTCATGAGCGGCGTTTCAACATCGGACAGACAGGCGAACCTCGTTATATCGATTTCCCTATCTATAAGGACCCAAAAGGACACGTTTACGGATCAAGTGGCCGAATTTCGACCACCGAGCGAGATCCTAGTTTTTTTTTAATTCCTCTATTATACTTCTGGCATCGACATCAGGAATGATTTTACTGTGTACCCTCGTACATCCACAAGTTTCTACATTTATGTATATGTACGTTAGGTCAGTCACTTTGTCACGCAGTTTATGAAATGTAGGGAATAACTAATTTGACAATTCTCGCACACACAAACATTTATTTAAAAAATAAGTAAACTTATGTTTCAAGCATAAATTTTAAATACTTAGAATAAAAATCAATTGACATGTTTTGTATGGAAACGTTAACGTAAGTAAGTGTGTATTTAGTTGGTAGACAGGTGTTCATTAATACTTAAACACGTTCACTTAAAGGGTCAAAAAATTCAAAAGAATAAAAGCAAATAAGAAATCAAACCAACAAAAACAACAGCAAAGACAAAATAGGTTATATTACAAACCATAAGAGTGACTTGAATGTGGACGTGGTGAGTGAGGGTGGTGTTTGTAGTGTCTACTCCCCAAAAACGTGCTTTTATTTCCGAACGGATGTTACACATACAAATTGATTTGTGACTGACTGTAACATTGAAATCGATTTGGTTGTTTTTGTCGTCTGCTCATTTTCTTTATTCTTTTTTCCTGTCTAAGATTCCGATAATGGATGGATGAATAATGGATGAGTCATGACGAGGAAAATAATAAAAAAAAAATTAAAACATTTTATATATTATTTATCCACTTTGATAAAATTACGAAATATATCAAATATATCAGATAACTATTGCAGACATTAGGATGAATATATTTTTAGAAGCGTTAATATTTAAATATTGTTGCTAATACACCCTTAAAAAGTGGTACATAAAATATCATTATTTTAGCAGAATTCGAAGGGCGTAAATGAAACTAATTCATCCCTGCTATTTCTACATTGATTGCGTTTTAATAAGAAGTTGTGCTTAAGGCGTTCGAAATATATACATTTCTCGCTAAGTTAACATTTTCAATCTTAAAATTTAAGGATGTTGAAACTTTCTAAGAATTTTTTTTTTAAATTTGTATCGGGTGATTTTTTAGAGGAGAAAAGGCATGAATTGAAGTTAAACAGATGAAATTGTATTTAACAGATTTTATCAATTTAATGTTGAAATATGATTACTGTGATGCGGCCGCCGACGAAACGGATAAAACATATTGCCATTCTGCTGGTGCAAACCTATAGTCCAAAAACTTTGAAATTGCCGATTGCAACTTTTCGCAGTAAATCTAGCTGTATTTCGGCAGTAACTTGTCAAATCTTAGCTTCCAACTGTTCAATTGTAGATATTCGACTTTCATATCTTTAAGATAAATCAATAGTATTCCACAATCAGAATATCAAGGAGGTAAATGTTTGTGTCCTCATTACACAATTATACAAGGTTTTGGACTGGAAATGGAAAATTGTTTCTTGTGTTACTTGGAGCTTTGAATTCGAATCTGCATTCGGTTTTTTTCAAATTGGTTGTATTTTTCGAGATACAGTAAAAACTTCATGGTCCGGACCTTGCTAGTCCGGTAGTACGGACATGATTTTTCATTACATTGTGTACTATATAATGCTGATTCATTGCTACTTTATAATTCGTATTGCATACAAACTCTGTTGTGTTATGTTAATCTCTATTAATTGTTACTTCAAAGTTTTTCTCTTTTTTACAATTCCATGTTTTTTTTCTAGAACATAGAAGAATATCGTGCAAAAACTTTTTTCGCTTTTCATTATTTCTTTTCTTGTTTTTTTCTTTTGAAGTTCATTGTTTGCGCAAGGTGCCACCAATTCCAAAATGGCGGCCAGTAGAAAATTGGGGGTATATTCATGCAGATTATATTGCATATATATTGTCAGAAATTTAATAGGCCAATTATGGATAGCAACTGAGTAAGCCTCAGTTGGATTGCCAGTCGCTGAAAATGATACCCGGATGGCAACTGGCAACTGAGAGCTGTCAATTTCAGTTCCTATTTAGTTTCTTTCTGGCAACTATTAATTTTCAGTTGCCGACTGGAACGCAATTAAAGTTCGGTTGCATCAAATAACAGACCAAATTCTGTTCGTTTTATGTTTTTTCCTCTTATAATCATAAAAAAAAAAACTAAAAAAAAATATTTTCATATTATTTTAGTTTTTGTACTTTGTTCGTAGGTAAATGCATATTTTTGCGCATATTTTTCATTTTTAGGTATATTTGTTAAGCGCTTATAATTAGTTTTTAGTTGCATGAAAGTCTGAGCCCTGATAATAACGATGCAGATAATGCACTAAAAGCTAAAAAATATTTACGTAGTACCAGGTAACAGCTACCACATATGTAGCTCTCCTCACCAACATAGGGCATTGATCAGACTAAAATAAAACCTTGGAGCGCGTCGAATTGCCGTTATCTATAGTCAACAACGATCCACGATTTCATTTTAGTCTGATCAATTCCCCTATGTTGGTGAGGAGAGTAGTGTGGTAGCTGGTGCCTGGTACTACGGCATTATTTTTTAGCTTTTAGCGCATTATCTGCGTCATTATTATATTTCATTACAATAAAATCATTTTACTTGAAATGTTTCTTTACTTCTTTCATTTAGTTTTTGATACAGTTGTTGATTTAATCAAGTCCGTTTAACTGAATTTTTTTTACAACTTTTATTTTTCACTACTACTGTCTCTGCATTTTTTCAATGAAATCATTGTTCTTTTTGTGCTATTTTAAAAACGGTTATTTGTATACATAAAAACTCCCCAACCATTGCACACCCACTTGAAAGTCTTTTTTATTTGCTCTGTAAACTTGCCTGTGTGCATAGATTTACTATCAAAATTGTCTGCCATAAATTTAAAGTCATCACTCCTTTTGGCGCCACAGTCAACATTAATTTAGAGCAAGGAAAAACAAAAGGATAAAATATACAAAATATACCACGACTACTCATAAAAAAAAGTGACTACTGACTGACACATGGTGGTTGTCTTCTAACTTCCACTTAATGATAAAAAAAATAAAAAATAAAACAAAATAACATTATTTGTATTTGTTTTATGCCATTAAGAACATTTCCACCTTGTGAACTTTTTAATGTGTCTGTCTATTGTTATTAAATGTTAACGTAAACTATTGTTAAGAATTTATGTATACATATACTTTTATGTATTTATTTCTTAGAAAGCACTCGCATTAACTTGGCTTTAATGTGCAATGAAAGTGGAACTTTTATAAGCGGACAGCTGTTCAAGATACATTTACTTTATATAGAATTGCGCACTTTGGTATAAAAACTCAAGTACATTCATACATAATAAACACGTACATACATACATACATATTTATGTCAGTACATACCGGGATACATTTCAAACAAACAAATAATATATCAAATAAAATCAAATCAATAATATATTCTACAATGAAAATAATCCATGCAACATTTTACGAAAAAAAAACTTTTGTAGTTATTTTATTTCGTACAATATACGAAATTTTCGAATATATTTATTAAAAAAGAAATTTAGGCAATAATTTCATAAATTTACGAAAGTAAAGAAAATCTTTCGTAGAAAATGTTCTTTATTAAAAAATATATTTGAAACAAAGCAATAAATTTTAATTTGTATTATAGAGTGATCTATTGTGGGCTTGAAAGACCACTCTAGATCACTCTATAATACAAATTAAAATCACAAAGCAATAAATTTTAATTATTTTTTATAAATTGACATACATACATATTTTTCAGGCGTAATACAATAAAACAAATTTTTATTCGATAAAAAGTAAGTAGAAAATGGCTGAGCGGGTAGAGTACTTGCCTTGAAATATGCAGAATGTGAGTTCGTACAACGAATAAGCCAAACTTTTTTTTTTGTTATTTTATACGAACTATTTTCGCGGTGCGATATTACGAAATATTTCGCAATATGTACGAACGTTTTCATGCACATCTCGTATGGAATTTTTCAGTGTACTTCAAGAAATATATACATATCGATGGTTGACAACACGTAACTGATTTTAACAACTTTTCTGTTGAATATATTACATTATGAATAGACTGAAAGTGTTACTAGTAATGATATAAAATAACTGCAAGTTGTTTAATATATACTCTCAACTAGTTTCGAGTTTTCTTATTTTGTGGATAGGAAAGTTTTTTTTTAGCGATTTATACGAAGTTTTATGCGTTTTGTGAAAAATTATAAAAAATCATGTACGTGCTGTCAACGTATGACCATCGATATGTAGTTGTTTGCTGAATAAAACAGAAATACTAACATTTATCCCCCATATGCAAAAAAATAAATAAAGTGTGCTTGAAATTTACATTAAAACCGAGTTTTCTACGGAAATTTTGTTTTAATGTACACTTCAAGCACACTTTATTTTTTTGCATATGGGGGTATATCTTCAAGTATTTAGCCCGTCTAACCTTATTTATTTATGCACGAACTAAAGTAATAAGTTAATTTTCTTTTTATCCAAATCAAACCAAATCTGCTGTCTTTTTATTTATATACAACAACCTAATTCACAAAAAATTGTTTGGATAATAAGAGACTTATAAAACAAATTTTTGTATGAAAATTTGTTTTATTAATCTGTTATAATAAGTCAGAAATGTTTTTTATGAATTAAGGCAATAGTATTTCATTTGTTAATTCATACAAAAATAATTACTACGGACATTTTCACTCAGGTCAATATGATTCCGTTGTATTCGAAACAAAAATAAAAAAAGACGTGTGAACGATCGAGAGAAAACCACTTGAAAAGAAAATACACTTCACTTAATGTGTGCCATGATGTCAATAAAATGTTATTTATAAAACAATGTTTATTTCACATTTAATTAAAATTCTAATTACGACAAATTTATAAATTCACACATTCACAACTCTATTTTCTGTAAATGTATTTCGTATGCAACCAGCAAACATTTTTTTTAGGATTTCCATCCGAAGTCGGTCAGATAGTCTGTACAAGATGCCGAACTCAATACGAAAACGTACCGAATATTATGTATATGAGTAGTTGACAGAAGAGCAGACCTCTTTTTCTGAGGAAATTCTAATAAGAATTATATAGGGATTCTAAAGAATTTTCCAGGGAAACTCTGATGGAATTTCGATATGTCTGCACAATATCGGATAACTCCTAAGAGATAAATGAGATTAATTACGAAAGCTAAAATCTGACAATGAGCAGAAATGGCTGCTAAAAGTTTTAAGTCGTAGGTTAGAAAATTTGCAGACTATTCTGTTAAATGTTTTAAACAAATGAATTTGCTTTTAGAGAATGTATATTAATCGGATATCAATTCAGAAAATGTGTAGAAATGCCGTACCAAAAAAAATATTTTCCTACACTGAAAAAACTCCATACAACATATGCACGAAAACGATCGTACATATTACGAAATATGTCGTAGTTTCGCACCACGAAATTCTTTCGTAAAATATACGAAATGTACGAAAATAACTAAAAAATAAAAGTAAAAAATGTTTGGCTCAACCAGGGCATGAACTTACAATCTTCATATTTCAAGCCAAATACTCTAACCACTGAGCCATTTTCTACTTATTTTATAAGAGCTAAAAATTTGTTTTTTTACTTATATATAAAAAATACGTCAATTTATAAAAAATATTTATTTTTTTTTTATATCAAATATATTTTTTAACAAGGAAAAATGTTTACGAAAGGTTTTCGTTGCTTTTGTAAATTAAAAAAAAAATATTGCCTAACTGTTTTTTCGTAATATATACGAAAGATTCGTATATTCTACGAAAAACATCACTACGAAATTTTTTTCGTAAAATGTTGCCTGGATTATTTTCAGTGTAGTTTTTAGCAAGGAAAATTTTTTACGAAAAGTTTTCATTACAATAGTACGTACGGAGTTTTCGTATACATATTCTACGAAAAAAGTAACTACCAAAATTTTTTTCCTAAAATGTTGCATATATTGTTTTGAGTGGAATTACTTTTTTCGTAGAACATACGTAATTTTCGTACGTATTCCGAAAAAAAATTGAGTCAATATTTGTTGGAATTTGCGAAAGTAACGAAAACCTTTCGTAAACATTTTTCCTTTTTAAAAAATATATTTGAAATAAAAAATTAAATAAAAATTATTTTTTATAAATTAACATATTTTTCATATGTAAATAAATAAAACAAATTTTTAGCTCTTATAAAATAAGTAGAAAGGGGCTCAGTGGTTAGAGTACTTGACTTGAAATATGAAGATTGCGAGTTCGTGCCCTGGTTGAGCCGAACCTTTTTTACTTTTATTTTTTTAATTATTTTCGTACATTTCGTATATTTTACGAAAGTCTTTTGTGGTGCGAAATTACGAGTTATTTCGTCGTAATATGTAGTGGCGTTTTCTGCCATATATTGCATGGATTTTTTTTTTCGTTGAAGGAAAAATGTTTACGAATGCCTAGACGTTTTTTCGTAATATGTACCTAAGTTTCGTATATTCTACGAAAAAAGTAACTACGAAAGTTTTTGTTCGCAAAATATTGCATGGATTATTTTGAGAGTAGAAAGTTCTTTAAAACTTGTACAGAGCTCTCTTAGAATTTTCTCAGACAAAGATGTCCGTTTTCTTGTCAGCCACTCATATGATTTTGGTTACATTTTCTGAATGACTTCGGTTACGAAATCAGCGTCTTGTGCACAATTGCTGACCTACTTTGAGCCGAGATCGGCAAAAAATGTTTGCTGGGTAGTTTGTATTTTTATTTACTATTTATTATACAATTCTTACGCCAAGTTATGCACATTTTTTCTTTTCCTTTTTCAAAATTGCTTTTCCAAGTTTAATTACTTTTTGTCTTCTTTTTATAATAATAAAAAAATCATAACGCACCACACATTCTTATGTACTTACTTACACACATTTAAACAAATTATGAAAATATTGCAAAACAAGATGAAAAAAGTAATAATTACAAAAATAATGAAAACAATTGTGCCATATGTACCGGCTTGGCATTCACGGCTGAATAAGTGAAACAAATGATTTTCATTTAGAAAATAATGTTGGCAATTTTAAAATGCGAGATTATTATGCCATCATTCATTCCATTGTAAGTGCATATAATGAAAAAATCTTTTTATCAAATAAAACTTAGACAAGGTGATATCTTTCAATACTCTAAAACGTGATAAATTTTATTAGTATGATTATTTCGAACGTAATTGCTTTGAGAATCTAAATTGATTATTAGGCTAAGATTCGTAACGTTATATTCAGAAAGAATTGGGCATGATTAATATTCCAAGGAACAAGGGAAAAATTAACATCAACTTAATTTTTCTACGTACACAGCAGAACAGAGTAGCGCCACTTTCGGAAGCCGCTACACTTCCATCGTCAGTGCTCACGTGTATTTGCTTATCACCACTTGTCAGGTGGCTCTGTTGAATGTGATTTTAATTGTTATATATACAACTTTTTCGTGAAAATTGAATACGAGAATTAAATCACTCTCAAGCTGATATTAAAGTGCACTTTCCCAGCGTTGCCATCGGTTTATTTTTCTTCATTCCCATTTTTCTGATTTTTGTTCTACTCAAGACAAACTTTTTTGGTTTGATTTTATACTTAAGTATATATGAACATGTAAACATGTCAAAAGAATTAAAATCACATTCAACAGAGCCACCTGACAAGTGGTGATAAGCAAATACACGTGAACACTGACGATGGAAGTGTAGCGGCTTGCGAAAGTGGCGCTACTCTGTTCTGCAGTGTACGTTGAAAAATTAAGTTGATGTTAATTTTTCCTTGTTCCTTGGAATATTAATCATGCCCAATTCTTTCTGAATATAGTGATAAATTTTAATTTAATTTTATTTTTTCAAAAAGTCGACACATGATAGTTGTTTTTTAGCGTTGTTTTTTTTGGTCAAATATAAAAGTTATAGCGTTGCTGATTTCCTTATTTACTCACTTCGTTTTTTTTTTCATGTAACAAATGATTGAGACAGTGAAAGCAAACAGATAATATCGCACTTGTTCCTCTAAAAGGGTTCAACTAAAAAAACAAAATTAGTAGAGATAAAAGGCTTTTTTAATATTTACTACAAAAATTAAGAAAAATTTTTTGTTTGTATTGACCCCTTTAGAGGAACAAGTGCGATATAGGAACTAGAGATAATAACGCATGATCGAAAGTAAATTCTTATTTCAATCACTTGAACGTGGGATAAAAGATGAAGGTACCCATTAAAAATTTTGCTTACTGGTAGGTAAAAGAGTATATAAGGATTTAAGTCGTAACTAATTACAAATCGACTCGATAACTACTTACTTTTGTTTGAGAAGTCCAAACAATTTTATACGTATTATATTTTATTTATATTTTTTAGAATTAATTTTTTTTTACCCAGCTGGGATACGAATCTGTGCTCGTTCATATTTGAAGGCAAGTACTTTACCCACTCAACTATTGTTGACTTAAAAGCTTAAACGACAAAAATTTGTTTTCATATACAAACACATGTTGACTTAAAAAGTGGTTGTCTACTTATTTTATTAATACAAAACAACAAATTATAAGTATTTTATAACTAAGTAGCAAGGTAGATTTATTTACCAGGTAATCTTGATTCCACAACTGTTTACTCTTTTTTTATTTGTAGCTGTCAATATTGTATCAAAATACACAAGTTATGTTGTGTATGTGCTTTAATAATTTGACATTTTCAAGGAACTACGACTACCTGGCAAATAAATCTACCTTGACTAAGTAGAAGTTCTAATTTGAAGCATAGTAATGAGATAAATAACCACCACTCATTACATTGTAGCCCATTAATAAAGTACTACCGATTACAAAAATGAAAAAAGTTTTTGCTGGGTAGTCACACAGTTTACAACATTGTATTCAAATCGTTGATTGCCCTGCCCTACTTTACAAATTTTAATTTTTGGTAAGGTATAAGTTTGCATTTTTTTAGGTTAATTAACATGTGCTAAACACGAGAAAAATAAAAAAATCATTTCGGCCATTGTCCCGATAACGGCACATTTGTGTTTTTCGATGTATACTTTAATTTAATGCGCCATCCAGAGTCAAAGGTTGGTTCAATTATAACTTGTTTTTAATTACGCGTCGAATAGTGGATAATCCGCTTTGACTGAGCTATCTATAGTGGATCAAATTTAACATTTTATGAAATTTTTGGTAAAAAATTCGGAAGCTGTTTTGTGCCACAAATAATAAAATAGTTTTATAATAATCGACCGAAATCGGATGAAAACTAAAAATCCCATAATGAAAAAACGAACGGTTAATCCGACCATTTAGAAGTGGCTGTTTTATTTCCAAAATATTTTGATTCTGCTCCAATTGCGAATTGGAACAAATGTTAGCTTAGCGTTCAAGTAGAAATAATTGTTCGATATTTAATTTAACAGTTGATATACATATTGGTAGAAATTTTGGTCACAAGAGTGATAACGATAGGTGTGTTTGAGTAGTTTTTCAGTAATAACTATCCAGTAACTTATGGCTAAATAGTAAAAAATAGCTTGTATTTAAGAGAAAACGAGCGCAATTAGCAACATTGAGTAATAATTTGGACAAATTATTGTAATCTATCAGCTAAAGCAATTCCATTATACGAGTATAAAGTTCTAGTTATTGCAAGTCAATCATCAGCATCTTTGATTACACATTTCTTGTTTATATTCTTTGCAGTGCACATGTGAAATTATTTTGATTGTCTACATTTGTTTTATTACAATGTTGACCTAATTTTTCATTGCTAATATTAGAAAATTTCTTATTCTTTTTTCGATTTTTCATTAAACGTGCAAAAACAAATTTGGTTTTTGTTTTTTTCTGTGTTATTCAAAAAATATATTGCCCAAATATTTATGAAATAATGATGATAGAATAAAAGCAGTAATAAATATTTAAGTAACAGACGCTCATAGACATTCATTTAGTTGCAACTTGCGAGGCCAATGTAAAAAAAAAACATTTTTAGATGTTGGAATTTAGTCTGTAATTCAAATCGAAAGGAAATGTTTTCGAATCGTAATGTAAATAAACAAATTTGGACAGTTTTCTTTTCGATTCGTATTACAGAGCAACACCCTTATTTTTCTTGTTTCGAATTTCTTAAATGTTCACCAAAGAAATTTTAATTATTTTGGCTTAAGTTCGGTTTTAATTTAATTTTTCAATTAAATTATATTTTTATTTAGAGATAAATGTGAAGCATGTAGACAAAGAAAATTTTTACTGCGCGGAGGGTTGAACTGACGTTTCGATAGCTCCCGCTAGTCTCATCAGAGTTCTTTACCGCTTAGCCCACTCGACCAAAGTCGGGTGTTTGCAGTGAAGAGCTGAATATCATATACTTTTAATCAATTCATACTGTCACTCTTAGAGCTGTATTTCATTTGATAGTTTTGATATTAAGTTTTCTTTGTCTTTATTAAGCTCTTTTTATTTAGTACCTTTTTTGGCCACCATTAATTTTCAGTTGCCGATTGGCAACGCAACTAAAGTTCGGTTGCATTAAATAATAGACCAAATTATGTTTGTTTTTTTATGTTTTTTTTTCTCTACTAATAATACAAAATTAAAACAAATATATCATATCATTTTAGTTTTGATAATTTGTTCGTAAATGCATATTTTTGCACAAACTTTTCATTTTTAGGTGCATTTGTTAAGCGCTTAAAATCAAGTTTTAGTTGCATGAAAGTCCGAGCCCTGGGCATAGCAATCAATAGGTTTTAAAGAAATAAATTGATTTCTTTTTACATTTTGTGAGATGTAGGTACATTTTGAATAAGCGATTTTATTTTTACACAAGTAAAACTTTTGAAAGTAGCATCACTGAAATATGAACTGCAACAACAAAATATAAGCTGGTTACGATGTAGCTGTCGTGTGTTAAAAATAATTAAGTAGCTAACTACGCGACGACGATTGCTGCCAACAGGATTTGTAGTTCTGTAGCCTGTTGTGGTGAATGTGTTTATAGCATTAATGTTAGTTTGGTTTGGCGATGAACTGTCATCATGAATAGACTGACACCAGCTAAATGTTTGTAATTTAATCAATAAGTCAAAAAAATTTTTCATTTCGAAAAGTCATCCACAATTTCATTTGATTATCGATGCTAATCCACAAACCATTGTTGGAACAATTACACAAATATGTCATCGTACGCTTTATGTATGTGCCGGTAGAATCATTGGGCCATATGATCTTCATTTCTCAGCTATTTATAGTTCGAGTTTGGTAATTTTCTAGAAGGTACATCTGATATATCCGAAATATTATGGCAAGAAGAAGATGGACATGCTTACATGGGCCCAGTGTGGCCATTTTAGCGTTTTTCCAACGAAAGTTTGCATTTTTTTAATTAGCCGCAAATTTTTCATTTAGCAATTAGTATTATTTTTAGTATTTTCTATCATTTTTGGCCCTATAAATATCAAATTAAATATAGATATGAAAATTTTATACAAAATATACTAATAAATTTAAATGGAAGATCAATGACAAAAACAAAGTTTATATGATTACTTCTATATACATATGTATGTAGTTATTTTTTATAAATAATAATATGATAATTCATAACATTTATTCCGAAAATTTCGAATGGGCCTCAAATGTGTACAAGTAAAATGACTTTTTGATTAATTATTTGGATGTTGTTAATAATCACTTCTTGGAAAGAAGAAAAGGCACACTTACTTATTGATACTTTGGAAGTAGAGAAAAATTAGTTTTCTTTTTCACTGGGTATATAACCGACCCAGCAAAAATTTTGATGGCAAAATAATAAGTTAAAATGCTAATAAACATACCATTCACTACTTCCACTTTGGCATTTTAGCCAATTACTTTAACATGGCGATGTTATTGGAGGCAAGTACTTACCACATTGGGTTACAAATAGCAAATTAAAATTTTCAATATTTAGAAGTCATTGAATACACAAAATATAATAAAAATTAAATGCCTCTGCTAGTCTTGAACTCCCATGCCGTTTGCAGTTATTATTGTATTTTATACCAAGTGTTTTGCTCATTGGTCTACTGCACAGCTATTTTTTTTTTTTGGCTTAAAACTTTTTTCTACAAACGTACACACATTAAAAAAAAACGATTTTGCTTCTCCATGGGTTGAACTACTACATATCATCTTTGCGATAAGTAGAGACTCGACCAACGACTGTCCATAAAAGAATAAATGACTTGTTTATTTACTAGTAAGTAATTGATTTAACTACTGTAAAGTTATGCAGACGAGGACCGCTTTAATGATCTATTGATTTTTATTTTAATTTTTATTGATGAAATAACACAAGACGACGATGATGATGATGATGATGATGATGATGATGATGATGATGATGATGATGATGATTTCAAACAAATGAAAATCAAACTATAAAATTTTCTTATTTTAGCTCCACAATTGCTTAGACTAAATCAACATGTATGCATGTGTATGTAAATACAAATATACACATAAATATTTATAAAAAGATATACTCTTCAAAGTCAAAAAATCATATGGAATAAAATAAATACAAACAATTTTAATTCAGCATTTATTTGTTAAAGAAATTCAAAAATAAAACGAGGAAAATCAGAATAAATTTAAAAATAAATAAATCACGTTTTGTAGAAATCCACTCAAAACTAAAACAAGAGCCCACTTTAAACGAGTATGAAGTAAAATTTAAGTCAAATTATTTTTAGGAGGACACAAGCTGTTTGTTTGTCAAGGTTTTAAGTTAAAGGTGTGCAATTTTATTTGAAGATTTTTCTTAAGACATAGGCATACATAATAATTGTAAAATATATATTATAAATTATAAAATAAATATCGACCCATTAGCGGCAATTTTTATAAAAAATATTTTAGTGATAATTTATTTATCTATATACATACATATAATAAAACTGTAAAAGGGGCGTGTCTGTACACGAAATGTTTTTTTTTTTATGGTGGCGTAAACAATAATCGATGTAGAACACAAAACACCAACTTCTGGAATTTTTTTTCTGTTTGTCTGTCCTTCTGTCTATCTAAACCACTGAATGGATTTTCATGAAATTTCGTATGGATGTACTATAGAGTCCTGGTTAAAACTTAGGGTACTTTTTACCGCGATAAAATATCTCATTTCGAAGTTAAATTAGAAAAAAGGCAAAATACGGAATTTTACTAATGTAAATGTTGCTGGAAATTAGAAAGATTTTTTTGTTTATTTTGTATTGCGGGAAATTTGAACCTTATCTAAAGAACTTTATATTATATTCTATAAAAATATTATACATATTATGGATCTACTAACAGTTTAAAATTCTTAAAATTTCAAAATTGTTGATAACTTTAAAAATTTAAGATTTAATCGCAAGTCATAAAACAATTTTATCATAAGTAATATTGGATTCGGACAAAACTACAACAATATTGTACAAGAAACATTAAGATATTATTCTTTGAGAAGTATACTTGTGATTAAAATTATTAACCCTGCGTGAAATTTCCTACCAATTGTTTTCAAACTTCTTGTCCTATGACTGGTGAAAATGGAAGAGGTACAATTTGTTCCTGAATCGTGAACGGTAAAAAGAGAACGCATCTCTTGACTAGAACAAAAAATATTATCAAAATTCCATCACTGTGAATTCCTCCAAATATTTCTTTAAAGTAAAGCAATTTGACTAGTATTAAAGAAACCACCACTGGACAAGTACCTTAAGTTGGGATATACAAAAGACATCATCACGCTATGCCCCGAGTGCCCGAGTAATTTTAGTAATTTTCACAGCTCGACTGTTAACGAAACTCACTATAAATAGTGTAACAACCACCCAACCGAATTTGGTGTTGCAGAATCAAATTTTATGGGTTTCTTGTCATTAAAGTGTTCTTTTGCTTTTTGTTGGTTTTTCTGCTTTAAACGGTTGAATGTTTATGCACAATATATATAAAATTAAATATTTATGAAATAGAATATATGTAAGTAAAATAACAAATATGTAGATAAATTCTGCAATATTTATATTTTTATTTTTCAACAAGAATTCTTTGTGCCAAAGTGTATGTATACTCACTCCGGCAACTTGGTAACAATGCTGCACAGAAAAAAATAAGTTTCGTTTTTGATAACAAAAATCCCGGTATTCAATAATTTTTTTTTCAAATTTCCTGTGATAAAGAATTCCCCTATATTGATAACAAAATTATTTCAAAATAAAAATATATATATAAAATAAAAAAATGTTGACATGGCTGGAATACGAACCCGGGCTTTCCGGACGTAAAGCATACACTCTCTAGCTGAGCCATATCCCATTTATTTTTTTATGGGATACAACTCGTTTTAAGTACTTATGTATAAAAAGAAAAGAAATAACCGGCATTGAAGAGAAATACTTACAACGAAATATTTTATTATGTTAAAGATAAATGTTATTGAAATTCATATTTTTTTTTAATAACATGGTTTTATTGAATATAATTCTTGTCTATTTTTTTCTGTGTGCCATGATCTGAGGAAAAGAGAATAAAACAGCTTTTAAAAAATTATGAAAACATATTAAGCTTTGTTGGGGCTTTTTAAAAAATTAAAAGTCGCTTTAAAAAGCACACACGGCTATGAAAAAAATTGCGAGGCTAAAAGGCGAAAAAGAGGCTAAGTTCAGGAAAAAGTTAAAATGGCAACGCTTTTCAATTCTGATAAATGACAATTCTGAATTGGATTCCATAAGAACCCTGAATATCTTTTTTCATTGTCTCATAACTATTATAATCGATAATTACTTTTTTCTCTTATTCATAATTATTATTAAAGGTTTCTATTTTTTATATTTACGATAATAATTATTTTAACATTAATTGGAAATCTACCCCCTCGATTTTCATAATAATTATGCGAAATTTTTATCGAATATACGTCCTTGATTTTGCCGCTTACCATAATTTGGTGCTAAGTGTTTAAAGTTTCTTTAAAATTTAGTGAAACTTATAATATTCATACTACGTAAAATATATGTTTCAATTAAATTGAAACATGTTTCAATTAAATTGTTTAACACAAATTAGTACCAATACTTTTGTCTTAAAAATGTTAGAAAAAGAAATAGCCGGCCAAAAATCAATTTATTTATTTTTTTAGTTGAATTGTTAAAAACAACAATGTTTATTTTTTTATTTATGTATAGCAGAAATAGGAACGTGAGTAACTTTTCACTCACGAGCATGCACTCTTATGACAACACCAAGTTAATAATGCAAAATTAATAAGGCCGCTATATCCCTGTTTAGGCGGAGGTTTTTGCCTCTTTTTAATAAAAGGGACAAAATGATCCCTGCAGTATGGGTATTTTCTCGTGTGTTTTACATAAAAGTGCTGAACACATCTTACACTTTAAACGTAAGTCTTACAATATTTGCTATGCCGAGTCACCATAGCAATGTGGAGAGCTTTAACTCAGCCTAAAATGAGTCCCAGATGTAAACTTTCAAAACGCCAAAACACGTACATATATTTTTTTGTCCCCTCTACCAGCATCAGTCGTTAGTACCATGTTACTTTTTTTTGTGCGGTGTTATTGACCAATAGAAAAAAGTTAGTCATTTAATAAAAATTTATAGAAAAATTTTTGTTTGGTTTGCAATCATTTTTCGAACAAAGTGCATTTATTTGTATTTAATTTACATTTCAAATGTAGTTTTCTTTGAAGCTGAGGGATATTGACTAAAAATTCATGTAAATAATTCCCAATTAAATAAATAACAGTGCTGCCAGGAGCTGGACGAAAAAAGAAGCTAATTCGGACTTTTTAAAAGGCTAGAAAAGGCTAAATCGTACAAAAAATAATAAGGTAAAAAGGCTAAATATTTTTTATTGTTTAATAACGATGGTCACAAGTTGACAAAACGTAACTGATTTTTACAACTTTTCAGTAGAAGATATTATAAATAAATGGAATAAAATAATTGCCAACAATTTAGTAGATAGTCTAAACTAATTTCAGCTTTTTTTATTTTGAGAATATGTACGTTTTTTTTAGCGAAAAAAGTGCAAAAAATCATTGCGTTGTATGGGGATAGGGAAGTTATTATGCTCAATTTAAAAAATGCGACTTACATATATTCTCGAATAGTGTGGATCCTTGGCTACAATTTCCATATGATACACATGACCTACAAGTAATGATGTGCCCAAACATGGCCAAAATCTCTCAGACTTCGTAAAAAATTTACTTAAAAATTAAAAAAAAGGCAAAAAAAACCACGAAGCTAAAACCCAAATTTCGAGGCTAATAGACAAAATAAAAAAGGCTAAATCTGGCCTCGAAAAGGCTAAACTGGCAACGCTGATAACTAAGCCTGGTTCAAGTGCGTACAATGCTCCAACCACAAATAGTGACGGTAAACTTTACAGAACATGACTTTTTAAAATAAAGACTAACTTTACAAAAATAAACTTTATTTTGTTGTTGAAACATGTTTCCATAATAAATAAATCAAATATTCGAAATATTTATTTAATTGATTTTATAAGTTTTCATTCAGCTGAACACCAAATCTTTATGGTAGTGTCCATTCAAAAGTAACCTGCCATGTACTATTAGCACTAGTATTGATTGTTTATTTGTTTAATGTTGAAAAATATATAATAAATTAAAAAAAAAAAGCTTAAACAAGGTTGTGTCTTTCAGCCAGGCTATTCAAAATAAAAACACAATCGAAATATTTGAACAAATACAATTATCTGTACATCTAAGAAATTTATACATATTCAATATTTTTTCTCCTTTTGTATTTACATTTTTAATAAAAAAAATATATTATCATTATAAACAAAAAAAATTCTAAACATGAATCATGTGTGTATGAAATTATTTCTATACACAAAATAAAAGCAAACTGAAGCATCTTTAAAAGGAAATATTCTAAAAGTGAATCACTTTTATATACGAATTAACTTGACATTAATTAAAATTTTCAATTTAAAGTATTAAACAAAACTAGTTTTTAATATGGTGTCGTCAGATTGGACAAATATTTAACAGACAACAAAGGTAAAAAAATTCATTGTCGTAGTCAAGGCGTATCTAACAAGGTGGCCTTATTAGTACAGCAAAATACACATAGAATTGTTGTAAGATTCTTTTTGCTTGGAGTAGGGTTACCTTTTAAAATTTGTGCTAGTTTTAGAGCGTTTATAAAATAATTTTGAAAAATAAACAGCAAAACATTAAATTTTGGGACAACAACATTATTTGGGACAAATATTTCCATCTCTTTTGGGTAAAAAAATTTTTATTTTTATTTTCGTTAAAGCTGGGTTTCCGTGTACACCGTAATTGGCACCAAAAACGAAAACTGAAAAACGTTGCTGCTCGCCAGTTTCTTGTTTCAGAATCGTTTTCATTTCATTTGGGAGCGTTGCGGCATAAAACAGAAACTGAAATTATAGCAGGTTTTCGTCCATTTTTTTGTTTTTATTTCCCAATTTCCGCGTACCATTTTAAATAACATTTAAGCAGGTTTCCGCGAAATAGACTTTCACCAGTTCCATAGCCGCGAAATCAAGATTTTTAATTGAGTTAAGATCTCGGATCGTGTTCCTGCTGACCATTTTCGCGAAATGAATTCACGAGATTACAATACATAAAATTTTTCCACGAAAAATACTAAACATGTCTGCAAAACTTTGAAATCTTGCTGAAAACCAAAGATTTTTGATGATGTGTAAATATTTTGTTATGAGTAACTAGTGTGTAAATACATTTGACTACGACTGTATAAGTTTTCATCTGCCCTGTTAAACAGAAAAATATTAGAACGTTAAATATTACAACACTTCATTGCTACAGCACCGACAACAACCTACCCGATGTTGTTTTCGTTCAGCCGCCAAATGGCTGGTTTTTCGTTGCAGATCGGCGGCGTTACGTTCCTACTTTTCTTCGCCGATTTCTGGAACGAACTTTTTCGGCGCAAGTGTATGAAATTTCTTTTTTGGCGCCAAAGTTGTAATAATTGTAACCTTATGAGTGGGTGAGTTTCAAATCGTAATTTGCTAAACAATTAAACAAAAATTCTGCGTACTATTTTTATTGTATGGCCAATGTAAAATTTGTATTTGCATATTGAAAATGAGCTAATAGGCCAAAAGTCATTAAACAGCATTATCGCAGCACATACTGGACACTGGCCACACAACTGATTTTGAAGAAGTCAAGATTTTAGATAAAGAAAACATTGAAGAGAAAAGTTACACAATAGAAAGCTTAAGAATATAGGAAAGGACGATGAATTTAAAAGAAGACACTGACAACTAAAAAGCGGCAATAAAAAAATCTGATATAATTTTTAAGTTGTGTTGTGTGTTTGTATTAATACTAGGTGGCCTCGAGCGATCAGGTGACTACGAATTCTTGCCCATATTTGAACTGTCAACTGTGTTAATGTATCAGCTTTTTTGACAGCCCAAATATAAATTCTCCACGACGAATTCTGTTGCGACTACCTGGTGTTGATCTATCTTGTTTGTTAATGTATCAGGTTTTTTGACAAAAGTAGGACAACTCCGGAAAATTGCTGAAAAAAAGAAGTAGGACCACACCGGACGCCCTAAAAAAGTGGACGGTGTCCGGGAAAAAGAACACTGATGGCAACCCTAACTGCAGTGCATGCTAACGTGTTCAACATGCATCATGCCAATTCTTATCGCACTTTTATTGTTTTATGTCAAATTTTGTCACAGGAAGTGAAAACTATTTTTAGAATCGAAACACTGCGGCTTCCGAAAATACTCGTAACGTTGTTATGTTCTGCCGTGCAGGTTGGAACTAATTAACGTAAATTTTTCCCTTATTCGTTGGAATGTTGCCTCATGGGCAATACTTTCAGCATAACATTTTACAAACTTAATAATAATTATCACTTTGATTTAAAAAGCAATAATAGTCGCCAAAACATTTATTTATTTGATTTTGTTGTACGTACAGTGCTATTAAAGCGGAATTCACAAAAAATCCTTAAAGAACATTTAGCGAAAAAGAAATATCAACTTGGAATTATATCGTAATTGAAGTTAAAAGATAGAAATTATACTGTTGTAACCAAAAACATAAACTGTCATTTTATGTAACAAAATTTACAATACGAAACCAGCATTACAACATACGGAATTCATTTGGTAACACAATGATGGTGGGTGGGTGGCTGCCTACCCAGCAAAAATGTTGTTATTTTTGTAATCTGTAGTACTTTATTAATGGGCTACAAAGTAATTAGGGGTACTTATTTATCTATTACTATGCTTCAAATTAGAACTATTACTTAGTTTTTAATAAAATTAATACTTATTTTTCTCATTATCTGAAAGTAGTTACAATTTGTTGATATGTATTAATAAAATAAGTAGACAATCACTTTTTGATGGGGGGAAGGGGATATTTCCCCCCCAAAATGAGTAAATTTCTATAGAGTTTCTAAAAGAAGTTTGGAAAAATTTTATGTTTTACTTAGACGTTCCCCTCCCCCCCAAAAGATCAAGCTGGATCCGCGCCTGTAAATAATAATAACCAGTTAATTGATGTGACAATGTAAATACATTTGTAAGGGGTACCCCTTATTTTTTGGACTTATCAAACAAAAATAAGTAGTTATCGAGTCATATTGTAAGTAGTTACGACTTAAATCCGCATATACTTTTTTGCCTACCAGTAAGCAAAGTTTTTGCTGGGTAGTACTCTGTTGTTGCTTTTTTTAGCGGAGGATTCTGTTGAAGTAGAAAATAAAAAGTTGAATGTTTCAATTTGTTTCAAAGTATGTATATTGCAACCGAGACTCCCCTGAGCAATCTACTGCGGATTTTTTTACTTCACAGATGAGAACAAGGATGATTTTTTTACTGCAATCAGTTTATATTATGAATGAAATTCTATGCAACTGCAATTGTCATGAAGATACTTTTTGCTTTTGTTTAGTCTAATCCATAAAGTAAAGTGGGGAATAGAAGAAGGTTTTCTTGCGGTAAACGACCTACGATTTTTTATTTGTTTTTTGTTTCATGCCGTTTTTTATGATATAAATATTTTGCTTCTTTTTATTAAATGAAAATCTGTTTTAGAGATAAAAAAGGAGTGAGATTTTAGGAGTCACTAAACGGTTAATTATTTAAAAAGCTGCTGAAGAAAATCTAACTTTTTTAAAAATGAATTAATGTTTTTATGAAATTAAAAAAATTTATTTTTTATATGGGTTTCTTTCACAATTTTATCAACATAATTTCATTGTTTTTCTCTTATAGTGCGTTTCCATATACGTGATTTAGGCCAAAATATTTGATATGCCCAAATTAAGAAATTTGCGATATGATCTCCCATATATTTTTCATATTGGCAAATTATCTCAAATGACTTAATTTGCTCCAAATTATGTCGAAAATACTCTTTTTCGAACTAGATTTATATATGCAACCCTGCGTTGCTTTTAAAATTACAAACTCTATCACGGTGTCATTCATCAATTGTGATTGACAATTTCGAAAAAATTGCATTAAAGAATATTTAATTAATTTTAAATGTAAAACTATATATGAAAAAAATTCAATTATAGCTGCTGCGCCCACCTTACACCCCGTCTTCACGAGACATAATTTTGTTCTAACATATGTCAAACTGCATACATAAAAACCTCCGCAAAATGTTAGTGCTATTTTTTCATATCGCCTCTGACTTTTGTCAAGACAAATCAATGTCTCGTGAAGACGCTATGTTATAAAGTAAGTGCATCTATCATTTCACTACGAAAATTCGAACACCAAATCACTCACAAGCTCAGTGGACACACTTCGAAGTAAATTACCTAAATCTACGTAATTTAAAGATAGTGGAAACATACGAGTACTATTAAATTCTTGTTTAAATAATAAAGCATGTTTTATAAATTTCATATTTTTCTTAGTTTCGTCGTAAGATGTTGCATAAATTGCAATTAAAATCATTATTTATGAGACAAATTAAAGCAGCCAACTATAAATTAGAACCAATTAACATTAACACTAATTTTAAAGAAAACTTGCCATAAAATGTTCATGTAAATATGTGAAAAAAAGCAAAAAAAGTTCATAGCTACATTTTGTTTATTTTATGTTACATACATAGATATGCATTCGCTTCTATGAATTTTTTAAAGATTCATCTTTGCAAAGAAAAATTAAAAAAATAATAATAAATTGAAATTTGAGAAAAGTAATTCAGGAAGTTCAGCTTTATAATTGCTACAACTTGTGCTAAGAAACCTGATTTGATAAAGCAACAAATTATACAGCATAGACGAATATATTCTAAAACTACACAGTAGAGACATTATCAAAATAAATGGTCTCGCCTGTGCTGTAAAACGAGGAAATAAATGATTTCATGCGTTTTGCTGCACAAGTATCGGCAATAAATAGGAAACTTCTAAGCTATTGCGCACAATTGTTTTTGTAGAAAGCTAAAGTAAAAAATAAATTTGTATTGTCACGGAAAATCAATACGTTTGTAAAGTTCCAGAGGAATCGGTAAAGTAGAAGATGAAGCAAACGGAGTCACACGATTTTATTACAAGCCCACAGCCAAACAAAAGTAAAATAATATAAATGCTTTTAATTTAGTAACACTGTACAACACAAAATAATTGATAAGTTTCTAACGACTGATTCGTGGATTTCTTGCCACATGCAAAAATCTGAACGACTAATACAAAAAGTGGTGTAAATTATGTAAATGTTAAATGTCACTATATCTTTAAAACTAGAACTGCTAGGGAAAAACTAATGGTGCCATCGTAATCAGCAGATGAAAATACATAAGAATCAGTTATTTTTATTTAAATAACAAAACCACTGTTCCGCTGTGTTATCAATCGAAAGTTGTAGAAATCTTTCGCTGTTAACGTTATTATATATGTTTATTTATATATTTTAAATTAATGAGATGTGCCCCTTTCGAAATTTGCGGTATTGAGTACACATAACTTAAAGAAAAAACCACATAAATTTGCAAGAAATTTTTATTTTAGGTATCTAATATAAATATAAAGAGCCGCTCTTATCGACGCTGTGCTGCGTTTTTATGTACTCTGTGCTTAAACAATAATTTCAAAAAGGGCACATCTCTTATTAGTTGTCAGCTTTTCGAAATTAATTCTGTACCAAGGCGAATTAATTTCACAGGTGGTGGTAATAATACAAAAAACACAATATCAATTCGCCTGGTTGAAAATATCTGTCAAAAACAGAAGACGAAAATTTATTTAAAATGTTCTTTTAACAACTGTGATTACAATTCATATGCCTAAAATAAATACCTTCTTTTGTTTATTGCCACATAAAAGTGTCTATGCCTTGCTAATCATTTAAAAACACACGATTGAAAAACAATTGACAGATACAGCCAACGCGGCGAAATAGTTAAATGTGCTTTCAACACGACCTATATTATTGGATCATGATTCTGTACATGCCATGACGTCGACAGTAGAACAAATGTCAGGAATGTTCCCTTTTCAAGCTGCAAGCGCTGCAGGGAAGCATTTAGAAGTCATTGATATGAAAAAACGTATTTGTCAAAATTTGCGATTGGAAATTGCATATTAAATTGGATTTTCGTTTTTTCTTAATTGAATCTTGGTTTTACTTTTTTCTTTGTACAATAGTGATGAGACTTTCTAAATTTGATGTGGGTTACTCTGAGAATCAAGTGTGTTTTCAAGCAAAATCTTGTAGGCATGGGAGAGGAGACGGGTACCGTCATACAAAATAATTATTAACTTTCCTATATCTGAACAACTACAGTCTTGCTACTCTATAAATTCGATATAGGCTATTCTAAGAATTAGTTGCTGCGTGTTCAAGCAAAACCCTGCATTTAAACAATAGTGACACTTTCAAGTGTCACAATGTCCATGATTGCATTGTCGTAAGGTCCAAGGACATTATGACACTTTTAGAGTGTAAAGATTTTGTACAGGGCTTAAGAGTTTCCCCTCTTGGAATATCGAATAGCGGCTTCGCTAACGTAAGTTTTTCTGCTTAGCCTGGAGAAAATCCTTAAGCCTTGACAAAGGCCCGCTATGCAAAAATCTTTACTCAGCGAAGCCGCTTTTCGATATAATGAGAGGAGAAAATCCTTAAGCCGGCCGTAGACCGGCTATGCAAAAATTTTTACACAGCGAAGCCGTTTTTCGATATACCGAGAGGAAGAAAGTGTTAATCCCGGCCAAAGGCTGGCTACACAGAGATTCTTTACTGATAAATGTAAAATTTCTTGAAATTTTCAATTTATTTACAAATATTTCTTTAAGTCAACATTCTTTAAGCATTTGCGACGCTATTTCAAAAATTTGTTGACGTAAATTGACTTTATTTCCCACCATGGTAACCGGGCTCAAGGATATAAAGACATATGAGCATATAAAGATGTACTATGCTTTAATTTGTTTTCATTTTTAAAAGTATGGACATTATGACACGTTTAAAAGTGCCCATACTGTCCATAATAATAATAATAATAATAATAATAATAATAATAATAATAATGATAATAATGATAGTAATAATAATAATAATAATAATAATAATAATAATAATAATAATAATGATGTCATAAAGTCCATGGACATTATGACATTTTAAAAAGTGTCATAATGTCCATGGACGTTTCCAGCAAAAATAAATCTGGTACAAGGAAGCAGGTAGATTAATAAGAAGTGCTTCAGAGATGCGGAAAGGCACACAGTGCATACCTTCTGCCTTACGAGGATGCAATAACGGAAGCGAGCGAAGAAACTTACCACGCACACGATGACTTTGATCGGCTATTTATGTTTTTTCATGTGTTTTAAACACGAAGTTTTTTATTCAACTCAATATTTTTTATAGTGCATCATCTCTCGCTTACGTGTACAAATATGGATGTGAGTGTGATTTTTGCTTCGTAATTTGATTTTTTTTATTCTTCCATTCAATTGTGTATGAAAATAAATGTGCCTCGATAGCTTAGTGGTTAGTATTCTAGTCTACCATGCGGAGATGATGGGATCGATTCCTGATTCAAGACGCGAACAAAAAGTATTTAATAAAAGTAAATTGTAGTGTATATAATTTCCAATTGTATTTGTACAATTTAACACATAAATAAATATAAAAACAACATAAAATAATGGCAAATAAAAAATTAATACAAGTGTGGTAAAATTGTGAAATAAAGATAAAAACATTTTTTAATTATATACATATAAAAAAGACATGAGGTTAATGCATCTAAGATGCGCAGAAAGAAGCTCATGCCTCCAGACCTACCAAGTGGGACATCCCATACAATAATCATGTAATACCGAAGCAGGTTGGTAAGGGAGAGTACCGAAATCTCTCCCTTACAAACCTGCCTCCGGTAGAGGGATATTTTTGCTGGGTTATTACACTTTCAAAAGTGACATAACGTCCATGGACATTATGTTACTGGACATTATGACATGCCACCGGTAGCGACGGACTAAGCACTAAACCAATTTAAGTTAAGCATATCATTTTGCTCGCAGATAATGGTTAACACAATAATTTTTATGTGATTTTTTGCGTGTACAAACATCCAATCTTTAAGTTCTTTATACTCATAATAAATAGTCCATTTATATATAATAGTGAATAATGGCTTTTTCATGTAAAATAAAAATAATACAACTTATACAAGAAATTGAACTGCAGGAGAAGAAAACCTGCAAGTTTTTTTCTACAATAAAAAAAGCAAACAGAGGAAAATATAAAAAAACATCAAATTCAGCGGATGTAATAACGGAGAAAACCAGCTATAGAAAAAAATTAGAACGGACATAGAAAATATTTTAGAAAATAACATTTTAAAAAAATCAACAATAATAAATTATTAAGACAAAATTTAGCTGAAAGAAAAGAAAAATGTCACTTCTATTAGTAAAATAAATGACTAATTCTCCTGTCCATATACGAGTATGAACATATAGCGGATACTTTGGAATCCATAGTAATATAATAATTTGTTAGCATTTAATTTTTTCAATTTAAATAAAAAACAAATAAATACTAAGTAAAAAATTTGCCATTTTTTAATGTTCTTCTGTCGGTTTTGCAACCCAATTTAAGGCAAAATTAATATTTTTTTAAGTCTCCGTTTTATTACGTAAGAGTGTGACTTCATCTTAACCAGTTTCTTTTGGTTTCTATTTTATTTTTAATTTCTACTTTTTGCTGTTAACATTCATTTCATTTCAATTAAATTTTTATACATTTATTTTTTTTTCTTTTTCTGAATAACGGGTTTCGTTTTTAGAGGCGGCTAACTTTAAATTCAAAATTATAACACGATATGCTATTTTTAATATTCATGGAATTCATGGCTTTATTTAATAAAAAAAATTTCATGACATTCAATATGATTTCGGGCAACTACACTATTCAACACAAAAATTGACAAAGTTCTAAAATGACTGATTCTGGTAGAGGGCACCAAAAAATAATACATATGCACGTGTATCGGGGTTTTGAAAATTTTCGTCTGGGACGGTTGTTTGCACATCGGCATAGGACATATTGTTTAAGGTATAAGATGTTTTCCTACTAATTGTGAATTAGTATAAAATTAAGGGGTTAATTTTCTAAAGCACGTCACCAAAGTAAAACTTATGTAGGAAACAAAAAAAAAATTACTCAAATTTTATAAATTTTTTGTTTGTTTTTCATACAAACTCTTCGCCGAATAAACACTAAAAAAATTCAGTCTTTGCTTTGCCTTTCGTAATTTTTAAAATGTTTATGAAAAACAAATTTCAAAATTTGAGTAATTTTTTTTTTGTTTCATATATAAATTTCAATTTCGTGATGTGTTTTAGAAAATGATGCCCTAATTCTTAAACATCTTTAGAGATTTGGTGTCTTTTAAGACTCATAGTAGAATTTTATGACAAATATTTTTGTATTACATTTTAGCCCGCTACATCGCCGTTGAAGGGTATTTTTTTTTTTTTTGGCTGTACGAATAATCACCAAGTGAATATCGGCCGAAACAGCTAAATGAAGAAACGCCCAAAATTGTTGGGTGATTCGGCATAGTCAAGAAACTCCCAAAAATCAGTGACCGATTGCCCAAAAAAGTGAAGAATAAACCAAAAGTGTGAAATGAATAATCGCCCGAAGTTTTTGGGTGTTTGTTCATTATATAAAATCGCCCGAATTTCGAATGAATAATGCCGAAGAAATTTTTTTGGGTTTTTTTTAACATTTTATAAAAACTTGCCATTTATTCATTATGAACAAATACCCAATTATCTAAAAATGTTAAGCCGCCCAAAGTTGATGAACAATCACCCAATTTTTTGACAAAAATTTTTGGGCGATTCCACATTTTTGTTTTTCGGGCGATTTTCACTTGGGCGATTATTCGTAAACCCATTTTTTGTCCACTTTTTAAGAAAGGGAGAAAGGACCCAAAGATTTAAAGGGTTAAAATGTTCCACAAAAATGCACCTTGTGGTGTTCTACATAAAAGTGATACCTTAACCTTAAACGTTAGGATTACAAGATTTACTATGCCCATTCACTATAACAGTGTCCAAAATTAATTAATTATCAAACCAAATCGAAAATTTTAAAAATCCGCGTCAAAAAAAAAAAAACAGCCGCTACGTGCTTCTATATAAATCTACTACCAACAATATTATTCATACAAGAATCATGATCAGGTCTCAAATGCTTTTCAATAAATCATTTGTAAGAAAATAAAATAAAGCAAATTTTTGAAAAGAATATGTTAATAAACATGTAAAAAATGTACAAAATCATTTTTTAAAAATCCAGTTTACCTCGTTTTTTCTGATTTTTAGATTTAGCAACACATGTTGTTTCTTAGAGCTATTTTTTAGTTCAAATAATTTTTTAATTTCTAGTTTTATTAATAAACAAACATTTAAAAATGATCATGACCATGAAACTTGAAAATCAGATAATGAAGTTTTCTTAGAATATTATTGAAAGAATATGTCAATTTATAAAATATATACTTAGGTACAATGATATAAACATACATAAGTACGTTTGTAAGTATTTATTTACTTAAAGAAAGAATTGTTTACTCAAGTCCATGTACATATTTTTTCTCATATAATTTTTTATTTTTCATTCAATCCTATTTATTATGTGTTGTGTAGATTATAATAAAATATGTATGTGCAGAACTTTATTTAAATCTATTTTAAAGCACTTGAAATTCGTATGGGGTACTTTTTTATTAGTCTGAATTCACAGACTAATTCCAGTAAGTTCTTTTTGAATGTCCGTCTGTCTATCGAAATGCCACTTGTTGTATTTTTCCTTTTGAATCAATTGCATACAAATCGTACGAACACAAACAAATAAAATAATAATAATAATAATAATAATAATAATAATAATAATAATCAGTTTTAGACCCACCACTTGTTTCTTCTGCAAGTTATTTTGTTACAGAAACTTTACATACATAAGGAATTCAACTACACTTGGAGAAATTTTTGTTAATTTCACATGTTAATTTTATGTCGATTAAAGTCAAATCTTTCCAAATTTGTTTGGCATTATTTCACATTTTTCTTAAGCATAAATTCATTTATTCCCAGTAAAAACTTTGCTTACTGGTAGGCAAAATAGTATGTATATGAAGATTTAAGTGGTAACTACTTAGAATTTGACTCAATAACTACTTATTTTTGTTTGAGAAGTCCAAAAAATAAGGGGTAGGTATGCCTTACAAATGTATTTACATTGTCCTAGTTATTATTTGGCTAGCTTGAAGCTAAAAAATAAGTAGTTACATAAACAGATTAAAATTAAAAAAAAATGTGTACACATATTTTATTTAATTTTTAAAATTTTTTTTTATATTTTTGACTCAGCTGGTATACGAACCTGTGCTCGTTCAGATTTGAAGACAAGTACTTTGCCCACTCAGCTATTGTTAACTGACTTATAAGCTTAAGCGACAAACATTTCTTTTCATATACAAACACATGTTGACTTAAAAAGTGTTTCTCTTCTTATTTTATTAATAAAAAACAAAAAATTTTTCAAATTTTCAGATAATGAGAAAAATACAAATTTTATTAATAACTATAGAAGTTCTTATTTGAAGCATAGTAATGAGATAAATAAGTAACCTATTAATAAAGTACTACCGATTACAAAAATGAAAAAAAAAATTTTGCTGGGTTGTTTGAGAAAAATTTCGATTTCAAATGATTGGCGCAAGAGAAATAAATGTTTTATTCTATTTAAAGACACTAAAACTGAAACATACACACGTGCATGGCAAATATCTTCAAAAAAACGAGCCATATTGCATTAAAAGCGATCCTCAGCTTTTGCTTTTATTCGCATTTAAGTGAGGGAACTCAACACATACACACACACACATTCACAAATTTAAATGTTACTATTGTATGAACATCGTGATTTTTATCAACTGAGTTCCCTCACTTAAATGTAAATAAAATCAAAAGTTGGTTTAATGAAATATGGCTCCTGGTCTGCTACATATTTACTTATATGCTAATAAAAAAATAAACGAATTTCTGTGGTTTATTTTTTATAAATTTTTTAAAAACAAAAGTTTTTATAAATTTTTCGCACAAGTTCCATCCACCATATCTCTGAAACTAGGAAACCTTTTTTGTCAACATGTCTGACAAGTGAGTCTTTGCCAGACAATCATCCGAGTTGTTTAAAATTCCTTTAGACATTTGATAGACTAGCCGACAGTTTTCTGGTACGACGAGTCTGCACATTTTCTGAAATATTCACTATAATGTTGAACCATTTTTATTAAATTAAGAATATTAGCGGCGCATCCTTCTTATTTTATTGCAGTGTTTTTTGCTTTGTTGGGAAAATTATAAAATGCCATGTATTTATCAATCCGTTTCTAAGATGTAACTGTTGGACCTCACTGTTTGGTAGCAATTAAGCTCAACTGCTACGTCTTATGGACAACGACCATTATCTGAAGGCAATTTAATTTTCTTTGACATTTAACAGAATAATCTGCACATTTTCTAGCCTACGACTTAAAACTTTTAGCGGTCTTTTCTGCACATTGTCAGATTTTAGTTTTCGTAATAATTCTCATTTATCCCTTGAGAGTTTTTCGTAATTGTGCAAAAATGTCGAAAATTCCTTTAGAATTTCTCTGAGAAATTCTTCAGAATTCGTAGAGAATGTTCTTGAAAATCACAGCAAAGTTCTTAGAATTTCTTGAGACAAAGAGGTCCGCTTTATTGTCAATTACTAATATTATTTCGGTAAGTTTTCGTACCGACTTCGGCATCTTGTGCAGACTCTCTGACCGACTACGGATCGAAATCGACAAAAAAATGTTTTCTGGGAAAGTACTAAGTACATAGATTAAAAAAACAATGTTGGCACAGGACAAACCAGCCTCCTTTCTAACATAACGGTACATCTCGAAAAGTAGAACCAATTTGAAGAAACCGGGTGCAGATTCGAGTTTAGTGTCCCAACAACATAACATAATAAGCAACTTTCCATTGATCCACTCCAAAGCCTTGAATATTTGGTTTATTATATATTGTCTTTAATTTTCGTTCATAAAACAGTGGCGAAAGACATGAGCACGCACTTTGAGGGGGAAGTGCAGCCTCCGAAAATAATGTTATTATTTTCCGCCCTTAACACAGACAAATTACAGTTTTTAAGGGCATTCCTGTACTTATTTCACATGATTACGGGATTGAAAACTTTCCCATTCCGGCAAATCAAAACATTTTCCATTAAATAATTTGTTTCAAAAAGTTATCGAAGTCACCTTAAAATTGCGATAAATTAAATGTTTGTTTTAGTGTATTCATGAGAAATATCAGATAGATAGAAATGTTGCTTATATAAGCAATACGATACTTAATTCAACATCATTATCCCAAGGAAATATTGCAACATTCACACTGCCGCGACACCAACTAAACAGACAGAACAGATCCGCCGACAATCATAAAAAATAATGTTGCATCACAAAGTAGAAGCAATAGGGCAGGGCAGACAAAGATGAAGAAAAATCTAAAGAAATAAATAAATTTATGTTGTGCAGCTGATGTGTCATTTTACATCGCATTACAATAATAAAAAAATAAAACTTTAAATAATTAAAGAGAGCTTGAGCAACAAATCGAGTTAGTTAAGTTTCTGAAAATGTGTGTTTAATTCAGTTTAATTAAAATTTCGCCAAACTATTTAAAAGATAAGATAGATTTAATTAAAACAACGTGATGTGAAGGCAAACTTTTTTGTGTTGTAATTTTATAAACATTTTTATGTCGTTATTACTTAAAAATTCTCTGAGAAACACAACCCAGTGCGTGAGACGAACAGAAGGAGAAAAGCCCACAAAAATGCTGCAATGAAGAGTACGTTTTGTGTAGTTGTTTAGTATTTAGGAAAAAATTAAGTTTAATTAAAGAAGTGAATAGAAGTAAATTTCCTACAATATTTTTGCTGTCTGCCTGCAGTTTATTCATAATTTTTTTGATTTATGTAAAACATAAAAAAATGTTTAGTTTGAAATATTTATTGAACAAAATCCACCTAAATTGGGGTTTTAACAATAATTAATGAAAATTAAAATAATAGTATTTCCCATCCCTTGATAAAGTCAACAAATAATTGACGAAACGTCGGGAAAAATGAAATAAAATAATTTGTTTTATTTGCATTATGAATCTTTAGGCCTTATTAGCTCATTTCAAAATACACAAAATACAAATTTACATTGGCCATACAACAAAAATAATTTAATTTAAAACTTTTAAATTTCATTTACAAAAACTTCTCAAGCTTCATTCATCACTTACACACACATTTCTTTTTAATTAGTTAAAGATTTTCGTGCCTTTTGTTCATATGATCGAAATAAAATAAAATTTCGTTTTTTTATTTTAAAGTACACAAATAAAACAATCATCATGCGAATGTTAATGTTCGGAATTATCAAAGTATTGTTTTTACAAATAAATATTTATAACAGCAATGCTATGACAATTCCGAACATTTTCAATTCGCATGGAATACAAAGAAAAAAAAAACTGAATATTTTCATTAAATCTAAATAAATAAATTATTTAACTGCAATAAAAATAAGTATAAAAAATAAATTATGAACTTACGATGGATCCGGTTGCCCTTCAGCTTCACATTCGATGATGAAGGGCTTATCACTTTCTTTATTTTGTTGAGCAACTTTAAATAGAAGTTCATCTGTGGGCGGTTGTTTGATAATGCGAGGCGGTGAATTGACTGAAATAAAGAATAATAGATGTCAATAAATCTTTCGAATAAAGACTTTGCTTGGAGTTGTACTGAGTTGAGGAAGCTGTTTCGTAGCCATCTTCATAAATAATATTATATTACACTAATTAAATGTCGACAAAAACAGAAATTTAGGGGCTATTCGCATATAGTACGTAACGCTAATTTCGGAGTTTTTAGCCCCCCCCCCCCACTATTGGCGTAGCTAGAAACTTTTCAGTATGCATCAAAATTACTTTAACATTTTGAATTCCAAGGGTTAGAGCGATTCTAGGGGTGACTTAGCTCCCTCCAGGCGGGCCTAGCTACACCAATGCTTCCGCCGAAAAGCTTTTTACAACATTTTCGGTATAAATTATCTAATCTTTAACCCCCCCTACAACGTTCCTTGAATAGCCCTTTAGGGGACAAAATTGATAATTGTGATTGTTATAAATTGAGTTCCTTCACTTAATTGTGAACAAAATCAACATTCGTCCATTTTCCTAGTAAATCTACCTCTCAGATTAATCATAAAAATTTACAAATATTCTAGTTTTAATTTTTTAATGAATTTTTGAAAACAAAAAAAATGTTTGAAATCTGCATGAACATTTTTTTCTGAATAACTCCGAAAGAGGTAGAAATATAAAAAAAAATCACCTCTATCGCGAATAACAAGTGAAATTTATGTTCGCATGAAGTTCGCATTTCCCTTCGAGGGAAAATTGCTATCGTGAAGTTCCCGTGAACATTTTTTCCCGCTATCAGTTCTTAATGAACGTAAATAAAGAAGAAGCTTAATAAAATAAATTAAAAATCAAAGAATTTTTTATTTTAAATAAAAAATTCAGTGCTAAGTATTTGAATTATCTTTGCATTGCATGAGGAATCTAAACAAAATCGAATTGATCGTCGAGGATTGCTAAATGCATACAATGCCTTGGAGTACCCGATCCATTGCAGATAGCCTAATTCAATCAAATAGTCTTTTGGTGTTAAATTAAATTTTCTCAAGAGTAAAACTGGATTTTTACATATTTTGGACGCGATGAGTGATTCTCTACAGACGCGGAAAAAGCATTTGCTATTCCATCACCTCAAAACTTAGTTCATGTGTGATAGAAAGGTGATGCAAGAACTTAGCTTAAAAATAAATGTGTTAATATTAAGATAAATGAACACTATTTACTGACTTTGTCCTAAAACTAAATAATTATAAGTCTTAATAATTAATTGGAGGGACAAAATAGCAACTACATGATGTATTTATCCAGTTCACCTGCTAAAATAAAGGGAACAAATACAGGGGAAAAGGGAAAATTCCACGTGAAAAAAATCATTCATGATAAGGGGAATTTTTCGAATTTTTATTCATGATTGAAAAACAAGGGAAATGGAAAATATTTCAAGGGAAAAAGTATTCACGATAGGGGGGATTATGTATAGATGATTTACTTGACATCTTTTGGCGTTTTAATTATCCAAATCAGACTAACCTTTCTCAAGCTATGATGAAATGTACTAGCGTGAACGCCTTATTTCGGGCGCCATATTAGGCAATGCCCATAAAAAAATCTGTGCGCGATAGAAAACAAAATAATGAAAATGGATTTGTATTCCACATATGTTTAAGTTTTATTTTTGGCCGATTCAATAGAAGATATGTAATGGGTGCTATTATTTTGGCTGGCACTGTAAATATATATGAATTTGTGAAATTGATTGTTTTGATAAAGTTTTCTTTATACTTAGAAAGATGATATTAATTTTTTATACATAATTATCATAATCTTCACCTTTTTGGCCCACTTTCAAAATAAGTGACTCAAATATTATTTTAGTTTAAATAGAGCAACAATAGATGGTAATTTAAGTATGTACATACATACATACATACTTGTGATGAGTTTTTTATAACAAATTTGAAAATAAAATACAAGCTAAAGCAAAGCAATTGTTTAGGTAAAAACTATTTTTTTATTTCTCTATGATAAACATGCACACACAGAAAAAAATATGCATCGTTTGTTTAGCAACTCTTTTTATATGAAAAACTTGAAAAACATTTGGCATCCAAAAACTCTACGTACGTGTTTATGGTTCACATTTTGGGGGAAAATGTCTGTCTCTACATTTCTTTTATTCAATGAAAATTGAAATAAAAGAAAAATAACAAAAAGGTAGACGACATTAATACAAACAAAGCACAATAGACTAATTTTCCAAAGTGCACCGCAGCAATCTACGAAATTCAATAAAAATTCGAAGAAAAAAAATAAATAGAAATAGGCAGACACAGACAGAAAAAATTATTGCCAATGATGAATATATGATGTCAAAGACGACCATTATGCTGAAGATGTTTAGCACAGCGGAGTGAGTATGCAGCGGCTATAAATCCAATTTAAAAAAACATTATGTTGCACAAGCATAGCTGCCAGATACATTAGGTCTAAGATCGTCAAAGTTTGGAGAAAAAATCGTCAAAATTGTCAAAATGATTAATCGAAATCTTCAAAAATTCTTCATAAAAAATTTCACTTTTTTAAACAATATGTCATTAAGTAAAACGCAAAAATTCTAATCAGCTTTTTAATACATTCTGATGTATTTCACAGCTAACGATATATTTATGTACAGTATTTTTCGGTTAATTGACCCTACGGTTAATTGGTTTCCACGCTTAATAGAACCACATGATCGGTCAAAAAAAAATTGCATACGAAAACACATGTAAATTTCCGGTTAATTGATTTTCCCGCTTAATTGGTTCAAAATTCATGTCATCAAAAATAAATTTCCTCTTACTTTTACCCGGTTAATTGCATTATTATTGAAAAATAATCTGGCATTTTTGCACATACATATTTGACATCATTTGTGAAAAACACTGGGTGGCATCTCTACTAATTTTATTTTACTAAATTTTATTTTTTTGTAAAACTAATGTGCACATAAATAGTGCATTTAATAGTACATATGTACCTACAATAATAAATACCTGCGTATACACATATATGTACATTTTTTTCTGTTACTTGCATTTTTTCGTTTAAGGTAAAAAAAAATTATTTTGAAAAACTTAAAGTGCACATATGCGATGTCTTTTAATTCATTAGTAGTTCCAATTATGCGTGATTTCTGTAATTGAACAAACTGTTCAATTAAACGGGATTCTTGTAATTGAACGAATTGTTCAATTAAGCGGGTATCGGCTAATTGGTTCCCCTGTTAATTGAACAAAAAGTTGTGCAAATTTTGATGTGCAATTAATCGAAAAATACTGTATATTATATTAATTTGAGATATTAGAAATTAATTATATGAAAAAATTTCATTTATGTGGGATAAGACATCCTAACGCCAACTCATCCATGGACTTTTAATCAAAATGTCTGATGTCTTTCTATGGTGGCATGCAATAACGTACATGGAAATAATATCCATTTTGAAAAGGAAACAATGTTCATCGAAAAATGGAAATAAAGTCAATGAAAATATTATTGCACAGTAAAGTTAAACAAATTTTACTCTGCAAAACCAGTACTTTTCTTTTTCGTCCATGGGCATTATTATTTCCTTTTTATGTGGAAATAATTTCCATTAACGTTATTGCATGCCACCCTTTCCATATTTGCTCAGGAATATGGTAAAACTAAAATTGTTTGAATAAATTTGGACAAGGTAGGAAATAAAAGGCAATAATTCAAATTTTCGTTCCTAATAGTCGTTTCCAAAAATTAAAAAGTTCCATATCGTGGTTAGGAAAAACATCCCTGTCGGAAAATCACTAGTGGACTACAAAAAATAATCAACTTATAGTTAACTTTTCTTAGACTAACTAAAAGCTAACTACAATGTAATCCATAATGACAACCAGAAAATCAATTCTTAAGTTGAGTACACGATCGGATTTGTTGAGAGCCAACAACTTTACTCTCAGCTACTTTGAATCTCATTTCAAGTTTATATTAACTTTTTGCTGTTATTATTTTAAATGGTACCTTAGTTCGAACGCCAGAAACATCTTTTTGCAAATATACTAACTACCAGGTGACTTAAATAAAGTCAACTTTAAGTTAGTTGAAAAGTAGTGCAGAGTGGAGCAATTGACTACCGCCTGGGACATCGTAATGTTAAAATAGTTAGTTTTTTCCATTGGAAAGTAATCCTAGTGTCAGTTAGAACTAGTTGAGAAATAGTTAGCTTAAAATTAATTTAAAGTTAACTACGTTTCCGACAGGGATAATAACCATAAAGAATTATATTGGTATAAGTGAAAATGTCTTTGTATGTGTGAAACCGATGATTCTGGATGAAATCAAAAAATTTGCATTTTGTGACATGCTTGATGAGCGACTTTGATTGATACTTTATTGTGTTTACTCTTAAAGAACGTAGAAATTTTTATCGAGATTTCAAAGATGTCAATTGTTCAAGACGTTGGACGAAAAAAAGTGCGCTAGAATTCATTTAAAAATACGATAAATGGTTGTCAGCTTTTAATTTTTAAAAATCGTAAAATTTGGGACAAAAATCGTAAAAATCATCAAAGTGCTATTTTTAGGCCCAAAAAATCGTGAAAATCTGGCAACTATGTGCACAAGTAAAAAAATAGAAACAAAACTTGGTTGAACCGAAAGACAAAATATAGGAAAAAAAAAGTTTTTTTGAGTATTGGAATGATTGCAGTTTCCATCAAAATGTTGGTGTCTTCTATTAATTGGAACAGAGGGAAAAAGTGGTTGTATATTTTTATTATATGATCTAAATTTATTGGCATGTGTACGTTAAAATAGACAGTTCTTTTTTAGCCTACTTTTTTCTATGTATATTGGAGTACGTTGGGGAAAAAACTTCATAAAAATATCTTACGAAAATGAAAATTTCAACAAAATAAACCATAAAATAAATGCATTACACAGATAAAAGTTTCGTTAGGAATTGTTTCTTGTCAGACAGAAAACTGTTCGTTCTATTGTTGCCTAGAATTTAGGAAAAGGGAATTTTGTCTCATGTCCAATTTTTTCTCTCTAAAAATATTACGAATATTATTATTAACTAAATGTGCCCGCCCGTTTCGCGCGCTTAAAGTTCGCTTTATGACTATAAGGTGTCTGTAAAATATAGTAATATAACGTTCTTTACATATTGTTTAAAGTTACCGTTATGCAAAATAAACAGTGCTACCAACGTTAAAAAAACACAAAAACATCTTTCTAATTTCCAACAACATTTATATTAGTAAAATTAGGAATATTTTCCATTTTTTTAATTTAACTTAGAAATAAGATATTTTATCGCGGTAAAAAGTACCCTTAATTTGAATCAGGACTCTAAAGTACCTCCATTCCAAATTTCATGAAAATCCATTCAGTGGTTTTTCGGACAGACAGACAGACTAAAATTCCAAAATTTCGTGTTTTGTTCTCTACATCCATTACGCCAATTTTGAAAGTTTACGTTTGGTATTCATTTTAGGGGCATAGGAAATCTTATAATCCTTACATTTTAGATGTAAGGCGTGTTCAGCTTTTTTATGTAAAACATTACGAGGAACACTTTTGTGGGACAATTAAACCCTCTAACGGTTTGCTGTATGGGTCTTTTGTCATTTAAAGAAAAAATAGTCAAAAAATTCTCCTTCACGGCGATATAGCTGGCTAAAATATTCTATAGAGCTGCAAAACAATCGATCTTAATATAGATAGTATCGATAGTTTTTTTAATAGGCTATCGATGTTTTTTTCCACTATCGATACTATTTTTTTTAAAGGGGCTTGATCTTAAATCTTCTAAGCTGCGTTTGAAGAAAACAGGTACAGCCGTTTTAAAATTATTATCAATTTTCTTCACGTGTTCTTAAAATGTTATTATCTAAATAATATATCGTTATCTTAATAAAGAAACGCCCCAACTCATAACTTTGTTCATATCGAGTTTTTTTCCTATTTCGCTTTAATCAATGGAAATACTCAAAAAATTCGATTTAAAAAAAAATTATGAGTTAAGGCGTTTCTATATTAAGGTAGCGCGATATAAAGCATTGTACGAGATAATTATAGATTCATAAAAAAGTTATTTTAGAAAAGAATTGCTAAATAAATTCCCATATAAGATTTGTTAAATAAATCAAAAATCTTTTAACGAACGAAGTTTTAAAGCTCTAGCATTCTTCTAAAAATTCAATAGTATCGATAGTTTTCTGACGAACTATCGAAACTATCGAGTATCTATAAACTATCGAGTTTTGCAGCTCTAATGTTCTACAGAAATATTTGTCATAAAATTCTACTACAGCCCATGAAAGACACCAAAGCTTCGAACTCAACTTGAATGCCAGAAATCATTTAGAACTTAAAATGTGTTTAAGGGTTAATGTCTACTTACATATTCACACATTTATTAAGGTTTTGAATGCTTTCTGACGTTCATGTTGAGTTAGAAGTTTTGTTGTCTTACACCCCGTCTTCACGAGACATAATTTTGTTCTAACATTTGTCAAACTTCATACATAAGAACATCAGAAAAATGTTAGTGATATTTGTTCATATCGACTTTGACTTTTGTCAAGACAAATCAATGGCTCGTGAAGACGCTATGTTATAGTAAAGTTTTATAACAAATATTTTTCTATTAAATTTAGCACATAATTTAAAAATACATCTAACAATAATTCCTCCCGACATAAAGCCTTAAAGCAATTTTTTTTAGTTATGTACTCCAATACTTTGATTTTGCATTTTATAAAAGGGTCTGACTAAGGCATAAGTGCTTAGGTCGACTTAAGAAAAGTAGATTTTCTGAAAGTTTTTACGCTACTGCTAAAGATTTATAGGCTTATATGATATACTTATTTGTTGTGTGGTCGTTCCTAGTTTAGGTATGATTGTAGCCGCTGCAACGTTCAACTGAATGCGTTACTGGGGGTCTACATTAGCCATGAACTTGGTATGAACATCATGTCAGACATCGCATATGGCTAATGTAGACCGCTCATGTCCATGTTTCGTCCATGCTCTGACATCGATGCCCGAACATATGGCTGAGCATCAATGTTCGCCATGAGATTCGCCGTCAACATCCATTTTTAATAGAAAGAAAAGGGACAGAAAGAAATTGTTAAATATTCCATTTCTATTGCACTACCACCAAATACATTGATAAGGCAGAACATGGACATCGCACGTATTCACCACACAAAGAAGTTGATGAATTTTTTGCAATTGCTCTGCCGGCGTCATGTTCATGTTATGTTCAAGTCGATGGCTCGTGAAGACGTAGTGTTAATATTTAAGGATTATAACAGTGTTAAAGCAAAATTTGCTTAAGTCGACTTAAGCAATTATTCCTTATTACCACAGATATATTAAAGTTTGTTTTACTTTGCAAAAAAAAGAGAATATACAAATAAGAAAACAAGTTAAAATACTTACTCATTGCCGTTGTAGTGCTTAAAACAGCTACCAGCAGGACAACGGCCAGCGTACTAGACGACTGCCGCCTCATTTTGTCGATTTTGTATTTGTGTGTGCGATTGATGAATGATGCAAAGAACTTGCGTTCTTAGCTGTTGACGTTTTTAAACGAAACCCCTTCCTTCGATGAGGGGTAATTTAAAAATTACTGGAATGTTGTTCTTTTTTTATTTAATTTAGTTTTCTTCTTTCATTTACTGTTACTTTCACTTTTTTTTTCTTTTTTATTGGCTAAAACTTAATAGACATAAACATTACGATTTTGTTGCAAATCTGAAAAGAATAAGACGTCACTTAAAAGTTGTTGCTGAAAAGAAAGAAAAAGATAAAAAATTATTTAATTTAAATTGTTGAAAAAAAAGAATGTGTTCAAACTAACTTAAAACTTAAATTAAAACTATGAACTTGTCTTATTGTTATCTGAGTTTATAATGTGACCGACCGAGCACACAATTACTTTCGTTCAGAAACATGGAATCTAGTTTTGTGGAGGTGGGATGTAGGACATCGTCTTATTTCTAGGTGCAAAATATACTCAAAGTAACCGCATTTAAAATGCAACTGTTGCACAAGCCATACATATGTATGTGCTAGATATTATGTATGTACGTGTGTAGACTTTTAGTACGATGTATTTTATTCAATACTTGTGTCCGACCGTACCCACAGTTTGTTTTGCAATTTATTGCAGTAGTAGAAACCGAAGTAATTCTATGTTTAATTGTGAGAACACATATATACGTATGGGGTATTCCACGCCAAATAGGACGATAAACTTTGAGATTGTTTACAATAAAAACAATAACAGAATAAAGTGCGGGATATCCGAATTCATATACATAATTAATATCAAAAGTGTAAGAAGTCACATTTCTTTCGGCATATCAGCTGTTTTCATTCATTCTCGCTTATAATTAAACATAAAATGTTTTTTTTTATTTAAATCAGATAATGACGTCTCATAAATATTCATACATATGTGATTTCTAACAGATTAAATTATTTATATGTAAAGAATAATAGTAGCTTCTCCGATTGCGATTAATTTCTACGCTTATGGTCAGTTAGTCAGGATGTATACATAATTGGAAATGTGTAAATAATGTAACGTAATAATTAGAATTCAAATCCATCGTACCTTTTCATTGTTTCTTCACACATTTATGTTAGAAGTGAAATATAAAAAAAAATTATTGAAAAACAAAAGAAAAAGCATAGAAATTGCAAAAGAAGATCTGTAAACAAGAACAAACATGTTAATTCAATTAGTATTAGATACCGAAAACAGAAATCCAAAAAATGCATTTCCAAGAGACACTAGAACAAAAAACATAGAAAGGGCACCACAACACTTCTGTGTTGTTTTGCTTTGAATACAACTCGTAAAATGTTCTTAGATTCGTTACAGAACGGTGGCAGTAATACAATCGGTATAATTTTGGCATTATTAATAATTTTAAATATTTTGTTGCTAATTAAAAATCTTACAAAATAAAATAAAATAAAATTGCAATATAATCAAAAAGAAAATTAGAAAAATAACAACAGTAAAAACGTTGCAGACGTAATAGATAATAATGGATTTGCGTAGTTTATGTTCAAAACTAGATGTGGATGCATTACGAGGTTAGTGTCGCAAAAATAAAAATCACACAAGTGCACATAAAACAAAAATCAATGAATGTACATTATTTTTTTAATGTCACGTTTAAAGAAACCCTTTAAAAACCCTTTAGTATTTAATCACTATTTACTTTGCAATTAATTTTCATACCGATAGAATTATTTTAATTGGGATTTTGCTATTTCAGCTAAAATTCCACCTTTACCACAAATCAAATTACCAAAGTCAATGTTAAAACTCAAGTCTCGTAAAATTTTTCGCAGTTCGCGAGAAGATATCAGTGGGGTATCACGACGTGTCTCTTCGAAGCGTAAACCAACTGAAAATGCAAATTTACCGCTGCCGTTAGGACAGCCATATGCAATACCGCCTTCAGAATTTATTAATCGAACACCAAATCGAATTTCGACAATATCATCGTTAATGAATAAAAGAGGAGAAGGTGGAGGAGTGTCAACAAAATGGAAATCGAAAGATGTTAATGATGAAAATTTTTATCGTAGCGCCGGTGGTATAGAGGATTACTATCCCTCTCCGTTGAATCAACATTTTGAACGGCGTATATCACGTCCTATAAGTCCAATTAGAGCACCGCCTATCGCACATGAATTTCGTGCGCAATCTGAACAAAATATTAAAATGTCATTTGGTGAAAGATTGCAAAAGGGCTACAAAGACGTTACAGAATTCAAAATAAAACATTTATTTGCCAAGAAAACTATAGTGCGTACAGACGGTATAGAGATTACCGAATATATTAATAGATTTGATGAAGACCGCAAGCGGGAAGAAAATTTGCAACAAAAAATAGATCAAAATATAGCAGATGATTATAGATTCCAGTTTAAAGTTTCGCGACAAAAATCTAAAGAATCGTACAATATTAGTCCAGAAAGTACTCCGCAACAAAACACTGAATTAAGAAAAAATCGTAAAACGCTAAGCGAATTAAGTGGAGATGAGAGTGGCATGGAATCATCACCACCATCTCGAAAACCAGGTATTGCATCAACTAGATTTTCTAGGGTACGTCATACTCCCCTAAACATGTCGCTGGAGACAGATAACGACGACGATGATGGAATACATGCGATAGAAGACAACTCATACAAAATAAATCTTGAAAAAATAAGGAATTCTCGACAAAGTTCTCAAAAGACTAAAAAAGTCAGTGAGTCATGCAAATTATCTGGAGTCCGTCACACTTCTCTCGACCGCTCCATGGAAGAGTCTCACGAGGAAGATGATGAGAATACTGGCGATGATATCGAACTTGATGTGAAAGATGAAAACTCACCAAAAATAAAACCGAATGCGAGTTCTCTGTATGATATTAAAAAACAACAAACACCTGAAAAGTCTAATAATCTAAGATCTAAAAGTATTAAAGAACGCATGAGCCGTTTTACCAAACAAAAATCGGAAGGTGATGAAAAGAAACGCAGGGCTCCCCTTACTCCACAACAGTCTGAGGAAAATGAGGCTGCAACAAAATCTGACAAACCATTTGAAGTCATTAAACAAAACTTCAAACGATTGCAAAAATCGATCAAACTACCACAACAAACACAATCGGGAGCCGAATCAGAAAATGAAGAAGCAAATCCCGAAAATAAAACAACACTTTCAAAAACTCAACAGTTCACAGAACGTATTAGGCGATTCCGTTCCACCGATCAAGTTAATAAGACTCCCGAAGATGATGAGAACAAAGAGTCTCCTATTCACAAAATTTCGAATAAATTACTGGAATGGAAAAAGAGCATAAAGAAAAAAGTTGATTTACATAACACGGATAATGAGGACGATTATGCAGCTGGTTCTCCTCAGAGACCTGTGGGATCTCTGATGAAGAAAATTAAACATATAAGATCACGAAAGCGTGACAGTACCGATGATCCCGATGATGACGAGGAAGGTGGAGAAACATATAAGGAAAGTTTGGCGGCAAGAGCAAAGCTCCAATTAGAAAAAGGTGTAGTAGCTGCCAGTCAGGTACCACAGAGAACTATGAAAAAAATATCTGAAACTAAAAAATATTTCAAAAAGAAACCAGCAAATGATGATAAAAACAAAACTGATGATGAAGATGAGGAGGAGGAAGTCCAAGCAAAAGCATCCAACAAACCGATGGCAAAAAGTATACCTAGACCACTTCCGCCACGACCACCAGCTATTCCACGACCATATTTCAACAATACTTCTGATGAAGAGGGTAGTGATGACAAAGACACATTTATTGCAAAATCTATTGCCGAATCCCAACTAATTTCAGTGCCTACAGCAAGAGCCATGTGGACTACAAAGCCTATATTATCGGATGATACAACCGACTACGATGACGAGTTGCCCAGAGTTCTTCTACATCAGGATAATTCTGATGTATTTGAATCTACTTTAATTATAGCTGTAACACGTCCTATATCTCGTACGATAACACCTATCATTACCGAATTGCCACCAGATTCTAAAGAGAAATCTACGCCAGATACAAAACCAGGCAATTGGATACCAAATCAAGATATGGTAGCATCCTTTTTGGAAATGACACCACCTTCACAGCGAAAACTTTCCAAAGACTCCAATGCAACATCCGGTTCCAGAGGACATTCTAGGAAACACTCTATCGACTCAAGTTCCGAGGACTCTTGGATTAAAGACATACCCAGAGGTCCATCGATTGCTGTTCTAAACAGTGTGTACGAAAGCGATGAACCCTGGAAGATTCAAAAAGCAAATCCTGAGGATAATTTGTACAAAACAAAAAGCATAGATCTATTTGAAATGCAAAAGAAACATGGTGGAGTTTTAGCCGCTTTTGAAGATTTTGATGATGAACTCAAAAATACACCAGTTGTTAAAATTGGAAGCGAAAAAACAGCCAAAAATGAAACTCCTCGAAATGCAGACAATTATGATCGTGAAAGTAGCGAGGAAATAGAAAATCCTTATGATGACAATTCGTCTAGAGTAACAAAAATATCTGTACATCCTCCAGAAATTAAATACAATGAAAGTACAAAAACTGGGCCAGAATTAAAATCTCAACCTTATAGCAATAGCCGAGAAAGTTTAACAGGAAATTTAGATAATAAAGATGTTATCGATAGCGGTGAAGAAGATGATAACGAAGAAAGTGATGAAGACGATGACGACAATGAATTCCACGAAGGGGAAAAAATTGAAAATGACCGCCCACCCTCAAAAACTCCTTCCCCACCACCATCGATATCACCAATTCTACCGCCTTTACCCCAAAGACAACCATCTATAAGATTATCTAAACTAAGCCAATCATCTATGGATATGGCTTGTCCTTCAGAACCACCGCCACCGTTACCTCTAACGAAGCCACCTATTCCACCCAATAGACAAACCCCACCACCACCTCTACCACCAAAAATACCAGATCGAAATCCTCCAACAACACGAATCTCAAAGCCTTTAGTAAAAACTGCTTCATTACGTCTTGCTTACAGTGAACAAGTCAATCCTCAAGACGTTGGCAAAGTCAACAAACTTATATCACGCTTTGAACCCGAAGGTCCCAAACAAAAACCCAGAATTATACCTCGAAAGCCCTGGCTGACAAACGAATCGGAGGAATACAGCGATGAAGAGGATTTGTTCGAGATATTGCCAGTAAAGCAAAAAGACAAAATGAGAGATACGACACCGACAAATCATCCCAGGATACAAAAATCATTTTCCATAGATTCAGTTGATTTGCCGAATAATAACGAAAAATTATCCACGCCCAGTCGTGACATTCAAACTTCACTATCACGCAAAGCCACTTCTCAAATTATGCTCGATAATAGTGAATGTGCCACGCCAATTCCCAGCATATCCATATCTTCTAGCTGCCTGGATGTTAATTCCAATTTTAGTCAACCAAGTTCCGTATATGGTTCACCACTACCATACCCTTCGAGTCTAACTGGATCTACAGAAGTTACACCGTTAACAAATCGAAAAGAATCCGATTGTCTGGGCGCACGACGCAATCGTCGTAGTCTGGCACGTGACGATGAACATTTCTACTCCTTCGATAGCGATGAAGGTGAGTTAATTATTTTTAGGATTCAATGATTTTAAATTTTAATTTTCAACTTTTACAGAAAACAGTTACTATTCGATAAGTTCAACAAACAGTAATCGTTACGTTGTAGAATTGTGAAAACGGATGAAATTGTAAGATTTTATTTAAAATTAAGTGAATTTATAAAGTAAAACCAAAGAATAGTGTAATTAAATTTATTTAAACCCGCAAATATGTACTTACATATGTATTTAATATCAAAATAATATGTTGAATTCGAGCCCTACCTCTTAAAAATATATAATGATTCAGCGGAATCAGTGGGTCTAAGTTAACTAGTTTAGCAAAAATCGAACAAATTTAAGAGAATGAGCTTTAGAAAAAGATTAATGACGCCTTGCCATCCACTGATGCCAACTTTAGCTCTTTTTTACGGCATAACAAAAAACGATATGACATACTGTATTGTCATATCGTAAGTATTTTACGATATGACAACGCTGCGATATGACAACACCGTGTATGGCTATCTTAGTGATGTCATATCGTAAAAAACTTACGATATATCGGTTTTTGTCATATCGTAAAAAAGAGCCAAAGTTGGCATCAATGCTGCCATCAGAAATGTGACATTAGTGTCAATCTAAATGTCATTCATATAGCTAAAAAAAGTCATCATAGAATTTTGTCATTTTTAGAGTGTCATCTATGCCACATTTTTTTAAAAGGCAACTATTTACAAAGGGAAAAAACTATATATTGTTCTAATGTTTGGAGTTTGATTTTTTTATTTATGATTGATGACATTGATGACAGAATTGTCATCACTGCCATTGATGACAAGATGACCAACCGATGCAAACATTGATATCTCACTGATAACAATTTTATGCGCACTAAAAACTAAAAAAATATGCTCCCAAAATGTTAAAAAAATATGCTCTTAAAACTTTATTATTTTGTTTATAGTTTATGTGATATTCATTTCTCATACCACGAATTATGTACATATGTATATTGGTGGCATGCAATAATGTCCAAGAAGATAACGTCTACGGAGATTATTTCCACTTCGAAAAGGAAATAATGTCCATGGGAATGTTTGCAGAGTAAAGGTTTTCTGCCTAGTCAAAAATTTTAATTCTGCGAAGCCACTATTCGACATACCCAGAGAAGAACTCAATTAATCCTGTCCAATGTCCGGTTATGCAGTCAATTTTCACTCTGCAGTACCATTTGCATGAACTTTATTTGCATTTGTATGGTCATTATTTCCTTTTCATCGTGAAAATATCGTTCATGGACACTCTTTCATTGGACCACATTGCATGCCACCTATATATTCTGATTCCTTATGGGTACGGGAGTCGATTTAACAATGCCAGCCTGGCCTTTCATCTGTCCGAATATATAATGTTGGGCACCAAGACATATTTTGTGGCTCCTATTAGGAACAAATCAGCAACATCTCATAAATAGCTTATATATTCTCAAGCGCAATTATTCTCGTCCTGCTATTTTTGTACGGAGAGCAAATAAGCCAACAATCTCGATAAAATTGAAATTCCTCAAAAAATCCTCACACTACATATTTGAACATTTTTAAAGCTGTGAATAAGCTGGGAATAAATCAGTGGCGTAAGTTTGAAATTGCATAAGAAAAAATTTTTATATGTGGAAAATTTTAAAATTTTCGATGGCGCAAACAGACTTTTTTCTTCCTTTTTGTAAATATGCATATTAAAATTTAAAAAACCAAAATATGCAGGAAAACAGCCAAATATGTCACAGAAAATAGAAAAATGCCCTATATATATTCGACTGAGTCTAAAATATGCAAAAATATGCTGTAAAGGGTAAAATATGCAAAAATCTGAAAAAAGTTCTGAAACATATAAATGTATTATTTGTGCCTACATACATCGCACAGGAAAAAACATGCAATTGCATATTTCAGGTTTCCCTGGTCATGAGATAAAAAAAGACACTTGTCATAGAATTGACTTCAAATTACATCAGGATGTTTTTTCTATCCATGTAGTAGAAATTTAAAAAAATCTCGTAATGTAGTCTTCTATTTAAGAAAATCTTCGTCTACATAAGTCTCTCCACCTGTGCTACTTACAAGTATACTTTTGGAGGCATGGACTTCTAAAACACATGATTTAAAAAAAAATCTTTAAAAATTTAACAATTAAAATTGAGAAACACGAACTCTATTTGCGGATGTTTAAGACCTTTGGCTAAAATAAGTTATAGTGAAATGTGTATGTATGTGTCCAACTATAAGAAAAATATAATTGAGTGTTGTGTTTTTCTTCCGACGGGGTTCTTTTGAATTTGGAACGATTTTCCGTCATCCCACGTCAAATTTGGTTTGTAAACAGACCGGTTTCGCCTATGTGCCATCTTCAGTGTTCTATTGAATACTAAATCAATAGAACACTGAAGATGGCATGTACAAACCAAATTTGACGTGGGATGACGGAAAATCGTTCCAAATTCAAAAATATCATTTCTAAATCTTAAAATATTAAAAAACTATTTTGAAATAAAAGAAACTAACACGGTGGAATTATTACTACAACAACTGGCGCTTTAACTAACTGCCATGCTCAATGCATATAGAAAAAACTTTTGTTTACATTTTTTATATAGAGTTTGACAGTTTGGTAAGTCTAGGACTAACGAAAGCACCTGCACAGAAAAAAATAAGTTTCGTTTTTGATAACAATAATCCCGGTATTCAATAACTTTTTTTCCCCTATATTGATAACAAAATTATTTCAAAATAAAAATATATTTATAAATTAAAAAAATGTTGACATGGCTGGAATACGAACCCGGACTTTCCGGACGTAAAGCATACACTCTCTAGTTGAGCCATATCCCACTTATTTTTTTATGGGATACAACTTGTTTTAAGTACTTATGTATAAAAAGAAAAGAAATAACCGGCATGGAAAAGAAATACTTACAACGAAATATTTTATTATGTTAAAGATAAATGTTATTGAAATTCATATTTTTTTTAATAACATGGTTTTATTGAATATAATTCTTGTCTATTTTTTTCTGTGTGGTAGAAAAGAAATAACCGGCATGGAAAAGAAATACTTACAACGAAATATTTTATTATGTTAAAGATAAATGTTATTGAAATTCATATTTTTTTTTTAATAACATGGTTTTATTGAATATAATTCTTGTCTATTTTTTTCTGTGTGGTACTGGCCTTGTATGGATTTTTATCTTTATTTTCCCTAAGATTTCAACTCCGATTTAGCGTATATCTTTGTACTGATTTTCTATACAATTTTGAAAATTTGGAATAAAGAATCAGAAGGTGAAATTTGTTCGGCTCACCATATTAATAAAAAAGGAATAAGATAACCCATATTCTATTTCCTCATAAAATTTGGTTAAATAGCTGATGTTTCATTAATACTAGTATCCACGATCAAACGTGGTAAAAGCGTACAAAGGACGCTGATGATGACAGAGTAGCGGCTGTCGAAATTAGTAGTACTAATCCGTTCTGCTAGTCTGATTAGATATTCTAATATTCCACTCTTAAAAATAATTTGAATTTACATTAATTCAATTATTGTGAACTTTAAGCCGAATAATAATAACTTCCGACTTATACACATTTTCAGTTCAAATAATAATTACGTAAAAATATTAAAAAATTTTGAAAAACTTCTTTAAAAAACGGAATAGAAAACGGGATATTTTACTACTTTTGGGAAGAAAAATATAATTTTTTCCTTCCCTGGATTAAAAATGAGCATAATTGAAAAAAAGGTATCTCTTTAAAAAAAACTCTCATATTGGTGCATAGTGTTGATAAAATATATATTTCTACATACACATGTTCAAACAAATTACATTTTTTATTTATTTTTTTGTTATTTCGTTCTTATGTGGCTAACTTAACCACTTTTGATGTTGGCCAACTGCTTGCGTTCTTTAAGCACAAACTAACTAACTTCAAATGTACTTAAGCTTATCAAAGCAAACACAAATTTGCCATACCACCACAATTTGGTGGCAAGTAGTGATGGAAAATTCAATACTATTGTACTATTTTCCGTAGTTTTTAATTCTCAAAATACCGCAGTATCCCCACGACATAAAAAGTACTTTTTCTAATCTGTAACGTTAACAAAAGACTTAAAGTTTCTTCCTGTTTATTAATTTTCAACCCATTCTATGTTAAAATATAAAATCATATGAATTGTCATGGCCGCAATTGCAGAGAGGGTTAAGCGGACCGAGAGATGTGAAATGTTAACAATAAGCACACAAAAAAAACTATTCCTCAAAAAATTTCAACAAAATCGGTTTAACAATAATTAAATTTTTTTTCAATTAATTTAGTAATTGAGTCAATAACTCATGTGATCAAAAACAAAAATTTTCTATAAAATGTTGAAGGTTTTGATTGCACAGAGAAAAGTAAAACAGAGTTTCAATTACGAAGACAGAAGACTCAATTAATTTCATTGTTGAAATTGAAACTACGAGGAAATTTGTGCATTTAATCACTAAAATTAAAAGTCTCATTTACACAAAGTTTGTGAAAATTATTAGAAAATATTGTTTTTGGTCACATAAATAACTCATGTTTACAAATTTCGAAAAACTTTTTCGTTCACTAGAAATGGAAGTTGTTTCTTTAGCTATTTGGAACGCTGAACGCGAATCTGCACTCAATTTTTTTTCATCAGCTCTAGTTTCCGCGATATAGCGTTATGTAAAAAATAAAGGCACTTTCACCACATATAATAGCACAACTTGAGAAGGGGTTTCTTTATTTAGTAAAGAAAAAAACCTAAATTCGACAATAAAATAATCTTGAGGCCGTGCAAACATTGTTTCTAAATTTGCTCAGTACTTTCAGAGATATGAGGGGCTTAGTGCAATAACTCGGTAAGCTACATAAACAAAATATTGAATAAATCGACATTTAAGTTTAAACAAAATTTAAAATTTTATGGTTTTTCTACTATAAATACGCAGCATAAATATTTGCAAAAAACTAGAATTTATCCAAAAATTTCTCTAGGATGGTACTACGGAACTAAGGTACCTAGCAAGAGAATGAGCACATAAAACCAATTTTTGATTTCATGTGGCTTACAGAGTTATTGCACTAAGCCCGTCATATCATAAAAGTCTAACCCAAAAAAAATTTAAATTTTATAAAAAATTTTAAATTTTTTGTTTTTAAGAACGCATAAAAAACAAAAATACAGCTACGAGCTAGTTTTTGGTCCAGTAGCATGTAGCTAATTATATTCCAAAGGAACTAAGGCCTTTTTTTATAGAATTTGGTGCACAACAGTAGCAAACACTAACACAAAGTCAAAACTTGCTATTGTATGAAAATTTCATTTTTATCAATCAATTATTTCGCTAAATTGTGAATAAAATTAAAAGTTGTGCACCAATTTCAATAAAAAAAGGGCTCACTTCTTTAGTATTATATTTAGCTACATGCTGTTGCACCAAAAACTGGTTTTTTTGTTGTACATAATTTTATTTTTTTATGGAGTTTTAAAAACAAAAAGTTAAAAACTTTTCTACAATTTTATTTTCTTGACTCAAACTTTTACGATATCGCCAAAACTACTGTGCAGATTTAGAAATAATGTTTTCACGGCTTAAAACAATTTTGTTGTCGAGTTTTGAATTGTTTACTTAACTGAATAGAGAGCACGGTCTTCACAAGTTATGCTAATATATGTCCTGCAAGTGCATTCATTCTTGACATAACGGTATATCGCAAAAACTAGAGCTGATGAAAAAATTCTAATTATATATTCAAAGTCTGCATAACTCATGTAGTCGGTAACGGTTAAAGATTTTCTGAAACGCGATGCACTGTAAGCATGTGTAATTGATTCAATTACGAAATTAGTTGAAACTTGTTTTAATTTTTGATTAAGTCTATTAATTGACAGCTTTTTAGGACTAATTTTTTTTTTTGTGTAATTGAAAATAGAATTTTAGTAACTCAATATGCAACTTTCGTCGTAGATTGAACTTCAACAACACAATTAATACGAGCTGCAGTTTTAGTAATTGAAATCGCATTTTATGATTTTCTGTGCATGCAACTAAATTTTTCTCTAGCCATACCGACTAAATTAAAGATTTAATTGATTTCGTTGTTGAAGTTTAACCTACGACGAAAATGATATATTCAATTATTAAAATTAAAATTTTCATTCACTGAAATTTGGTAACAAATTTCGAAAATGGTGGTTTTGATCACATGATTAATTGATTCAATTACTTAATTAATTTGAATTAGTTGTAATTTTTGATTCAGTGTATTAATTGAACATTTTTGAGGAATAATTTTTCTGTGCACTGGATGATCTATACATAGGTATTTAATAATTTCTGTTATAAGATATGAATAGTTGTTGCTAGTTGAAGATACTTATGGTTCTAAATTTTTTAAATTTAATACAACATACACCGGAAGTTCCGCATTTAAAGTGAAGCTAATCCGAATATCTCCAAGAGCACTAATTACATCTAGACAAAACCGCGGATTAATAAAAAGATATATTCAAATGTCAAGAATGGTTCACTTGTATGATTATTAAGAATAACTGAAGTTTTATATTTTCAATTCTTGAAAAAGTATCATTAAGGTGAAAAAAGTACTTTTTAAGTTGAAGCTGAGTACCTACCATTTTAAAATCTGTATTTTCCATCACTGGTGGCAAGTATCAGATTATGTGCAGTTGCTGTTGTTGAAAATTGGCAACATGGCAAATATTGAGATATTGCATTAAAAATTCCCATAAGTTAAAATACCAAAAATTCCATGTCAATTTTAAACAGTTGCAACACTCTTTTGTGTTGTGCTGTTCTATTTGTTTGTTTTGTCTATCTGTTGAGTGGGGTTGTTGCAAAATATGAGTGAAACAGAGAAAAAATCATATAATAAAAATTTACTGCATTCGTAGAATGTATAATAGGTCCGACCGAAGTTATGCAGAAACAAAGCCGGCTTTTTGTTTCATTCATAATATTTTTTAAAGCCCCTAGCAAAACTACGGGAATTATAAGTATGAAGTGCGTATCTGCGTATCCACATATGTATGAGTCTGTCTGTTTGAAGAAAATCGGTCTAGCCGTTTAAAAGTTATCTGGTGTCTAATCATCGCTTTCATCGATTGAGATTATGGTATTCGCTATCGCACAATGTGTTTATAGTGCTCGATAGAGAATGCCACAATTCTAAACTAAGAAAACTCGATTAAATTAACTCGTTATGGAAGCAACGGTTCAGCTCCAGCTCATTCCGGTTGTATATTCCCGTATCTATGTGCGTCCTGCATCGTAGCTCCGAAAGGTCTGAACAGAATTTAAATTATTTTGCTTTATTTGAAAGGTGACTTGATCTAGAGTGAACCTTTGAAAAATATGTGTTCAGCCGACTTTTAGTAGTCGAGTCAAAATTTTGGATTCTATTACTCCGACGATAATAAAGGTACCATTTTAATCTTGAAATAATGCTGCCACCAATTTTTATTATTTTTTTTTTTATTTTTGCTTGTTGAATCAATAATTTTATTTAAAAAACTCATTATGTATATTTATTATCAAACTCTTGTATTAATCATAAAAGAGCTTCGCCCTTTACTCCCCCTTTGAGTGCTTTGTTAATTGCACCTAGAGATGGAGTCGTGAATAACCTTTCACTCAGTCATTGCAGAAGAAAGCCGCAATGCGACACGTCTAAATTAAAAATCACCGAGTGGCAGGTTTAAAATAAAAAACGTTCCTAAGCCGAATCCGATAAATCTGTGGCACACTAATGATTACTCATTGTGGAAGACAACCAGAGATACATGCAAGTGAATAACTTTGAGTGCACGCGCTCTTTCGGGATTCTTACTCATATCAAATGACCTTTTTCAACCCCTAAAAATCAAATCTAAAATGCAAACTCAGAGCCATGCACACACAACCATTGAAATTGTACTATGAATTATTTTTGTAATGGCACGAGATATCAAACAAGCACACAAATACGCAAACATGCACATACATCTATACGTACTACATATCTATGAGAAAATAAGTGAGCTAATAAATGCATAATATTATGTTTGTATGTATATTAGGGTCACGCTTAGCTATGTCGCCAATTTTTTGTCAACTTTCTTTTACTCTCACCCCCCAACTTGGAGAATATTGATATATTAACCTGCCAAATTTTTTGATCAATTGCTAAAATTTAGAAAACCCAGAAAATTTAATTGTTTTGCCTCATAACTTCCAAAATATTTATTTCAGAAAAAAAATTTGTAAGAAGAAAATATTGCTTGTGATGTTTACAACAAAACATGAGAACCAATCAACAACTTTTGATTTTATTAAGAATTAAGTGAGGGACTATCAAACGATGTACGCCTTTAATGCATTTTTCAAATTTTATTGTGCTTTTTGCTTGAAAAGAGTTGGCATCACTGTTTTCCAGACTTCGATCGCTTTCAGTCACTTTTAACAATAATATTCTATTCAGACTAAAAATTTAACTCTATGTAGGTACTAAAATTTTTATTACATATATTTAAATATTTCTTCTGTGGTAGACCAAGAAAACGAATACTTTTTCTTAGGGGCGACCCTAATTTTCATATACATACATATGTATATATGCATGTATATAGATATGTATCTACTTCTATGCAATGTAATAATGTTTCTTACCGTTGTTATATGTAAACAAAACATTATTAAGTAGAGTATTACAACTTTTAATGGAAAATAGGTTTATCAAAGAAAATATATGTATGTATGTGTGTAAATAAATAATAATAAATAATATAATAACCGTTAACCGGTTAACTATTACCCGATTAACTGATGGGTTAATTTAAAATTGGCTATTTTCGATTAACGATTAAACCATTAGTAAACACTCTGCTACTCTAATGGAACTTGAGAGAATTATTAAGCTTTTGATTAATAACTTAATAAGACCCAATAATATTATTGCCAACGATTTAATTAGAAATCTAATGATTAGATTTAATGAGAGACGAATTAAAGTTTTAAATACACTTAGTTTATACCTCAACTCAAGAATATTTGCTTCTAGCAACAAAGTTTTAGAATGCAGTACAAAAACGAAAACTAAGAAATTCAGAAATACAAATTTTCGCAGAATGTTAGGTGGTGAGCTTTGCCAGGATTAGTAAAGTGATGACCTGACTACAGAAGAAACTATCGATAGTAATACAAATAATATTTTAATAGAATTAGCCAAAACAATTAGAAGTGTTAAGAATTTGAAAAAAATTTTAATAAGACTCTAATGACATAATGGAAGATTTTATATGTTTAGATAAATCCAGGAAAAGGACTGAAAAATTACGATATTCTGGGGCTAATCGTCGCTTTCAATATCGAGCTGATTCGATCGAGTTTTTTAGTTTGAGATTATGGCATTCGATATCGAACAATATGTATTAGCACTGTATTATGGATTGCTTGCGAATTAATTGGTTTCTCCAACATCGTTTTTTTTGCTAATTGTTTTTTTACTAATACGCTCAAAATAATAAATAGTTTATGCATTTTTATTTATGGAAATTACTTAATTTATGAAAAAACTTTATTAATCGATTAACCGATTAATAGCGAAATTACCCGATTATTAACCGAATAAACCGAAGCCTCGATTAATTAATCGAGTGATTAACCAATTAAAGCCAAAGCTTGATTAAATGAGTACATTATTACTTAGTTTGCAGGTGCTGTTGGCTGAATGGTTAGCGCGTTTGACTACAAACCCTGAGGTCTTGAGTTCAAGACTAACTCGGCAAGACAACAACATCATGAATTTTTCTGATGTGCATTAGTGTGTTATTGTGTTGGTTGTTGCTGGACTGTTAAAGTGATGAAGGCATACCACTGATCACTTTGGCAGTACCGGCAGCGATTAATTCTAACATATCCTAATGCACTTCACAGCGCAGTCCTTCGTCGGTATTGTATCAGAACCGCCGGCGAAGTAAAAGAATTAATAAATGTTTACAAAGCTTAAAGATATTAATGCCTCTACTTGATACCATTATTCCCCACCATGGTGGGAAATAATGTCAATTGACCTTATTTCCATTGACCTTATTGCCTGTCACCGATCCATACGGCTGATTTCAGGGTAGTATATAGCAGATTTCTAAGGACCTTGTTTCCCAGGGAAGGCGCTAAAGCGGGTGGAATCTGACAGAGAACTAGAAAATGCGCTATTTAAAATAATAAATCCGATAAGTACGACACTTCTGCGCGATACTAATCCACGCTCACAGAAAGCTCTTGGACAGTACAATAGTAAACTGGAGTCGGTATGTTCTATTGATTCTCAGGGAAGGACCTGTATGATGACCTCAAATAATGGTATGTACTAGATACCAGAAATATTAAGTATGAAACGCATAGGAATAAAAATTTTTGAACCTTAATTAGTCAGATTTTCTTTTTTGCACTTGTACCCCTTTGCTTTTAAGCCCCTCATTTATCAAATTATAGTTACAAAGAATTTTGAAACTTCTTCCTTTTTATAGGTATTCTACAGAATAGATATTTATTTACCCATCTAAGTAATATAAAAAATATATTTCACTACTGCATAAGTTTCAGTGATATAGTTATAGCTCAGAGTTGGGCGAACTGTATAGTCGAATGTCTCACCAGTCACAATGGAATGCCCCTGAAGTTAATGAAAACTCTAACGGGTTTTGGTAGTTAAATGTACTTAAATAAATTTAAAGCACGTATACTTATAACAAATATACTTTGAATTTATGTGCTTTTCCGATAGAAATAAAAAGTAAAACAACTATTAAAGTTAAACTAACTCAACTACTCGTAAATTTCATTGCACTTACACTTAATTCCTTCATTTCAAACATTAATTAACATAAATAAAACATAATAAAACTGTTCAAATTTATGGTCAACCCAAATGAATGTATGCAATTGTCTGTCTGTCTGTCTGTCCGTCTGTTAGCTACAACTTTATACTCCCTATGGAGCTGTGAAATTCAAACTAAATAAACAGCAGGCTATTTCCTATATTGTTCGCATGCTAAAACAGGATATATCAATGAAATAATTTCACATCGAGTCATAAAGCATGTGTGATGTAATCGTATAAAGAAATTCGGATGAAGAAAATATAAATTTGTATATAAAACACACCCTTAACGTTTTAAAACCCATTCGAACGTCTGCATATTTAGCGTGTGTCAGCTGGCACGTTACATTTTATGTTGGGTTTTAATATCAAAGCAAAACATTAAATGAAAACTAAAATAAGAAAATTTGCGCTTGCGTAAAACAGCCCTGTGTAACTTTTTATACTTTTTTTCTTTGAAAACCTTTAATCAATCAGTTAATCAGGCAGACAGACACCCAAGCCAAAATGCTTGTTGTTTGCTTTAGCAGTCATGCCGCGATGAGAGGGGTGGATTTGTATGTTTCGTTAAGTCTTAAATAATTTAAAAAAAATTCGTAGAAAATTAAATATAACCATTTGGTTTACTAACTAAACTCTTCTTAAAAATTGAAAAAGACAAACAGTTAAAAGAGGTGTTATATCCGTTTCCTCATGATGTTCGTTCGTGTTAAATTTGCAGTCAAACTATTCTAAATGAATGCGCACACACACCAGCAGAACTAATTAAATGAACACTCCTTTAAACACGTTTATTTTAATTTATTATTCCTATATGATGGCTAGCTAAAATTCTCAAATATAACTAAATAGTAAAACGAAACTACAAAAAATACATATACATATTTGAATATTTGAAATTGAAGAAGAAAAAAATATTATCGGCTTTAAGGTGGTAAATATTTGTTAAACGTTTGTACTTTCAAACTCCTTTTAAATTCTATGAATATGGGGTCAAGATTTTATCAAGTTTTTGCGAACTTTCATAATTTTCGTCACATTTTTAGTGAACTTTAAGGCCAGATTTTGTAAATACAAAAGCTTTTTGCGTTTTGAAATTTGTATCCCACTAAACCTGAGATTCGAAATAAAAGAAGGTTCGCTAAAACCAAGAATGCTCGTGAATCTAAAAAAAATCGAATGTTCGCAAATGCGAGCTTTTGTCGATAATGTTGCGACAATAAGCGCAATTGCCAAATTTCATAAAATGTGAATGTTCGCCGCATTGAACTATTTTCGATAATTTATCGAATGTGTAATTTACATTCATGTGTGCAATAATTGAAAAGAAAAAAATTTGCCACGATAGCCTAGTGGATGTGTGCCAATCTGTTAGCCTGGCGATACCGTGTTCGAATCTGATTGACTGCAGCCTAAGTTACAATTTTAAATAAATAAATATTCCATTTGCATTAAAATAAATAAATTAAAAAAATAAAGATAACAATCTTGAAAAATTACTTTTTCCTGCATTTTTGTGGTATCGATATTTCTACGATATTGGTTCGATATTGATTTGTCCGCGAAACATCGAAATCGAAAGATTTGCTGCCACAAACTGAGCGACGAGTGGGCTCTAGCAGGTTCTTCTCTTTCCGACTTCGATAGCCGTTCTCGAGTGTTTTGTTCGAGATATGTATACGCAACATTCGAATGCGATATTATTTTCAAATGTTTTGGTTTGCTGGGATGGGAAAAACATTTTTTTTAACTTATTTGCGTTACTTTTCATACAAATTTGAAATGTTTAGAAACGGCATTTTTTACAAAATCTACCTATTAATCAATTTTAGGGCTTGTTGGCAATATTGCCATGTTTTGCGAATTTTCGACATTTTCGTTACAGGCATGATTTATTCCAAGTTTTTTGTACTTTTTAGAGTTTGAGGGATTTTTAGTGAATTTTTGCAAATAATAATAATTTTGCTTAACAACTCTGCTATTTAAATTGCACAAACTCGTTGAAAATTTCTGGAAATATTTTCTCTTTTCTGAATGTGGGAAGGCTTCCTTAAATGCTTACGTATGAAATAAACTTAAAAAATCTATCATGCTACAAATACTTAATTCAGCAAACAGCAGCATCTAGAGCTGCAAAACAATCGATGGTCTATCGATAGATTTATTTTTAATGGACTATCGATGTTTTTTCCCACTATCGATACTATCGAAAAAAATTAATCCATAAATTCTGACCGCAGCAGTTGTTTAAAAGTGAAAACTGTCGATATATTATTATTAACAAAAATTATTGGGTAATACTCCAGTTATTGTATATAACATTAGTCTGTACCATCGTAGAGCCCAAAAGGCTAGACCGATTTATTTGAAAGGTGACTTTATTGAGAGAGTTCTTAGCTTTGATTGAAGAAAATCGGTCTAGCCGTTTAGAAGTTATCATCTGTTTTCAGCTAGTATCCTCCTCTTAATATTGTGTGTCTGTAATAACGTAGCTCCCAAAAGGCTTGATCGATTTTAATTTGGTTTTTTTTCAGGTGACTTGATCCTAAATCTTCGAAGCTATGTTTGAAGAAAATAGGTCCAGCCGTTTTGAAGTTATTATACATTTTCTTTGGGGGTTCTTAAATTTTTTAATTTAAACGCGCCAAGTCATTATTTTTTTCATATCGAGTTTTTTCCCTATTTCGCTAGATGAATCCTTTAATCTATCGAAATATGCAAAAAATTCGATTAAAAAAATAATAATGAGTTAAGGCGTTTCTATATTAAGGTAACGATAGAAAACATTATACGAAATAATAAATGCAATGCAATTTTTCATCAAAACTGAGATATGTTTCATTGAAGTTAAACATTCAAAAACAAAAAAATACAAAATACAAAAAAATATACAAAATAAAAAAATTTTCCATTTTTCCTTAGTTGCTTTTTTAATTTTTAACTGCCCTCCCCTACCCATTTCCCCTCGCTTGGGATCGCGTCTGCTATATATGACACTTTACTTGGTATTCAAATTACATATCTCTTTTTAGAATTAAACTGCTTCAAAAGAACTTTTGTATAGTATTTGTATTCGAAATTGAAATTGCCGTTGAAATTCATTAAAAGTATTGTGATTAGTCTACTTTATTATTCAATTAATAGAATAAAACAAATGAGAGTACTCGAATTACGAATGAGACACAGATTGCTTTCACCAGCAAATATTACATAAATGCTAAAAAAAACTGTCTAAAGACTGAAGTATCTATCAACAAACTATTGAAAGAAATTTGTTAAACAAATTATTGAAAATTGTATTAAAACGCAACAGTGAAGCACACACTTACATTTTTAAAAACAAAATGAAGATGATGTACAAGAATTTTTTGATATGAGGGCCCGTCCGTCCGTCCCTTGTCTGTCTTGCTGCTCATAATGATTCTTTATTACAGCCAGTAAATTAAGAGTTTCTTATTCTTTTTGTAATTATTTGTAATAAAATTAAATTATAAGGGTCAAAAAGCAATCAAATGAATGATCAAGTAATAAAGAATTCAAAGAAAAGTGTTCTCATAAAAATCAAAATGCAAAACGTTAAAATTAAAAATAAAAAACAATAAGCAGCCATACTTAAGAACAAAAAAAAACTCATTGATTTGACGATGCTTTAATGACGTTCGAGATGACGATAGTGATGAATGAGCCTGCTGAAAAAAAAGCAAAAACATACATGCTATGATGCATCCATCTACTACATGCATGAAGTAGTCGTCATGGTTGTTGAGTTCTCCGACAGCTTCATGGGGATAAAAAAAAAAGAAAATGCAGTTTTTATTCAAATGAACCAACACAAAAAATGCCAATCGTGTCACCGCACAAAAGGTCACACAAATACCGATTTAAGAATGGATAAATCTTGCGCCAAGGATACCATCAATGCAACAGAATCATAATTAGATCTTTGAGAAAGTAATAAGAATTTAGGTCAAGGATTTGAAAACTTAACATCATTGTTTGAAATCAACATTACGTTATACCTTTCATAACAACAAAAAAAAAATCATTAAATCCATAATGGAAATCGTTTGATGTTTTTTTTATTCAGAATCGAGAAGATTATTTTAATGTGATTATTTCGAACTAATTTCCTTTTTAATCCAAAGTGACTATTTAGGCTAATCTGGTATGTGATCGATTTCAAATCGCGCGATTTCTCAAAACCAATAAGACCCAAATAGGTGTTCTGTAAATCACACGATACAGCGAAATCGCATTTAAGTTCGAATAAAGGATTCGAAGTATCGAAAACAATTATGGAATTCATAAGGTATACTAACTGTTGAATAGGTAGTATGTATGTGCTAAGCTTTTCAAAACTTATAACAAACATATTTTTTCGTACTTTCCAGACAAAAAGTATGCGAAAAAATACAAGTAATAAAAATTTAAAAAAACATAGCACATGGAACCGATACAACAGTTAGTACTACCTTGTGGATTCCTTTAATAAAAAAGCATCAATAAGTCATCTTTCAGTAGAATTTGTTTTTTTTTATTAATCGCGCGATTTGAAATCGATCGATTTCCATCACCTACCAGAAAATTCGTAATGTTATATTCAGAAATTATCAATATTCCAAGGAACAAGCAAAAAATCAACGTCAATTTAATTTTTCAACGTACACAGCAGAACGTTGTTTTCGGAAGGCACCATCGTAAGTGCTCATGTGTATCTGCTTTCAAACTTTTTGAGAAAATTGCATAAGAGAATTGAATGACTATCACAACAAATTATGACTTCTGCGGCTATTGTTACTGTCTTGAGGGCGCAAAATTTTGCTCCAGTCGTGACCTCTACAATTACCCCGGTGGTTGCTTTCGACGCGGTACATTAGGCTGGGTCAAAAACTAGTTTTTCTCGATTTTTAATAGGGCTCAACGCTAAAATGGTAGTAAATGGCGAGGTGAATCTCTGCGTAAACTTTTATTAATATATTTTAAGTTTTGTTGCCTCCGGATTGTGTCGCAAGATTGAGATCACTGCTTGAAAAACATTTTTTTTTTGAGGATTAGAATTTTATAATGAATTTTTTAGGGTAATTAGCATAAAATACGAAAAATAAAGAAAAAATTCAAGTTTCGGGTATTCTCCAGATAAAGACGGTACATTTGTGTTTTTCGATGTATAGTATGTATGTATCGTAAAACACAAATATACCGTTGTTATCTGGACAGTACCCGAAATTAGAAGTTTTGTTGGTGGCAATATTATTGGTTGGCATCGCTTAAAAGAACAGTATAGTTGAGTTTGCTTTAGAATATTGGCCCTTATTACGGCTGTCGTAGTCGTAGTCGAAATTAAACTACGCCAATGTAAAACATATGGCAAGCGTTGTCACATTTTATCGATTTCGTCACGACTACGACAACCGTAATTTGGCTGATTATATACCTTTCGCATCCTATTTCCAGTCATTAACTGTATAAATAAGATTTACATTCACATATAACTTTAAACAGGGACAAAAACGAACACCGGTGGGCACTTGTTCCGGCTTCCGAAAACAACGTTATTCAGGTATGTGATGGAACTCGATTTCAAAAACGAAGCAATTATGAAATGCGCTCTTTATTAAAAAGAATTTTATAACAAATATTCTAAAAATATTTCTTTATTAAAAAGAATTTTATCATAAAAATTATAAAAAATTGATGAAAAGTGTATTAAAAAGTGATTTAAAAAAGGCTTCCTTTTCAAAATCGATTTCCATCACATACCTGATTATTTTCTGCCGTGTAGGTTATGGAACTAATTAATGTTAATTTTTCCCCTGATATTTCGAAATGCATCTCACGTACATACATATAAAAGCTGTATGAAAATCGGTTCCCGGTTCCCTCACTTAATTGTGGATGAAATCAAAAGATGTGGATCGATTTTATTAAAGTCTACTTCATTTTGTTTAGAGTATATTTAGCTATGTATATGCTACTAGAAGCAATTTGAAGAAACCGAGTGCATATTTTTAACCAGTCACCCAATTAACATAGGAAACTACTTTTTGTTGCTCCAATCCAAAAGCTGACCTGAATTTTTAAACTTGTGTTATCAAGAATTTCCGCACAAATTTAACTGGATTGCGGGATAGAAAATTTTGCTGAATTCCCGATAAATTCCATGAAAAGTCTCAGTTATAAGTATGTCATAATGACCATAAGAGATTTTCTGTCTAGATCGCCTGTTCAATAACATCGTGTTATTGAAAAAAATATGAATTTCAATAACATTTGTCATTAACTTAATACAATATTTCGTTGTATGTATTTCTTTTCCATGCCGGTTATGATTTTTTCTTTTCATACATAATAACTTAAAACAAGCCTTATCTCATAAAAAAAATAACTGGGACATGGCTCGGCTGTAGAGAGCAAGCTTTACGTCGGGGTAGCCCGGGTTCTTATCCCAGGCATGTCAACATTTTTTAAATTTATATATTTTTTTCTTTTGAAATAATTTTGTTATCAATATAGCCGAATTCTTTATCACAGGAAATTTGAAAAAAAAATTGAATACCGGGATTTTTGTTATCAAAAACGAAACTTATTTTTTTCTGTTCGAAGTACTACCGAATAGCTACACAGAAAAGAATTTCATCAATCTGCAACTAACAATTTCAATTGTTAATATGTAATTTAAATTCAAACATATATTTTGTTAATATAACTAATTGAATTGTTGATACGACAAACACAGAAATTTTTTTCAACAAACTGCAGTAACCAAATTTTTTGTTATGTATTGTGAAAAAAATTAACAATCATCATTGTTGATATAACAAATGAAAGCACACACGTAAATGAAACAAAGCAAATCAAGAAATTTTTTTCAACAAACTGAACTAACCAAATTTTTTGTTACGTATTGTGAAAAAAAATTAACAATCACCATTGTTGATATAACAAACGAATACACACACGTAGATGAAACAAAGCAAATCACGTTTTATGTGTATTCATTATTTGCGTATTTAATAACGAATTGCTCTGTAACTGAGAGGTAAGAACGTTAGTCTATTAGTCCAGAAGTCGCCGGTTCGATTCCGCCCAAAGTCATTTAGTGTTTTTCGCTGACAAGCAAAAAGTCACTTGAAAGATTGCGATTGTATAAAAAATATTGTTAATACAACAATTGATAGTTAAAATTTGTTCGGAAAATCAACAATTCACATTGATATAACAATAATTTTAATTGAAATAAATTTGAAATCAACAAAAAAAAATTTTTTTTAATTTTTTCTGGTTTGCCTTTAGCTTACAATTTACAAATTACGAAAATCATTGTAGGTTCAAAATCAATTAATTATTTAATTGATATAACAAAAAAATTAATTGTATTTACAAATTTTCTGTGTAATTAGATTGTCAATTTTAAAAAGTAATTTTATAAAAATGAATTTTTTGAAAATCTTCTAAAGCTTTAAAAAAGTTTTCAATAAAAAGGAAATAATGTTATTTTGTTTTTTGATAACACAGATTCCTTTAAAAAAAAGAGGGAAACAACAAATGATTTATTTAAGCTCTATAAAGAATATTTATATGTAACCGACGATGCAAAAATATGCCTACGTCAGTTAGTTTGCTCAAAACATTTTCAGCATTGTTTGCACAAAAAAAGTAAAAATTGCATTAAACACAGATGGACAAATGAATATTTAAATAGAAAAAAAAAAATAGAAGAGTGGCCGAAGTATTTTGTTATTGTTAAATCAACGTAATGCATTGTAGAAGTTCAACATGCGGTATTAACTGATATAGAAAAAAATACCAATTGCCAAAACAAAACAAAAAACATTCTCATGTTTTTAACAAATTGCTGACAAATGACTTTGTTAAATGTAACAGCAACCACCAGCCCAGCCCGCCCATTCGTCGTGCATTTCGTTTAACAATAAAACACCCATTACAAACTCTCGTTCGTTTCATGATTGGGTGGTATCAAACTTCTACCCCAAGTACGCACATACTACATACGAGTATTATATTCTTTACAATTTAGAGACTGAATAAATAAAAACAATTGCAACTTAATTTTATACTTTTTATAATCTTCTTAACTTTAGATGATTGAAAAAAAATTCTCCATGCTGTTTTTTGCTCATAATGGAGATGTTATTCGCCATAAAATTCTGTATTTAAGTCAGACATAAATTGAATAAGAGTCTTCATCATTATGCCATTACAATAGAATAACAATTTGAAAATGTGTCAACTTAGAAAATTCTTGGAAGAGTAAATTTACTTATGGGTGGCCCTTAATAAATATGAGTGTAAACTCGTGCCACAAATACTAACTACTAAAGTACACTTGACTGTGCCTTAAAGAAGTACCACTCTCGGTCTCTCAAACAATGATACACGTAACCCAATTTTATTTTTATGCTATTCGTATTTTTTGACTGGCTAAAACGAATCACTTATAAAAACAAGTGGTTGTTTAGTTGTAGTTGGTAGCGTATTCAATCGGTTAACCGTTAATCGGTGAATTACTACCCAATTAACTGATCGATTGATTTAAAAGTGGCTATTTTGGATTAACGATTAAAACGGTTAATTTCAGCCGATTAACCGATGAAGCAATAATTTTTTTCAATAATAAACAATAATTTTTTCATACAAACAAAGAAGTGTGTTCAGTGATCTTAACTTAAGTAAAACTTTAAAACCTTTGGGCATGGCTATAAAAGAGCATAGTAAAGACTCTGCTACTCCAATGGAACTTGAGAGAATTATTAAGCTTTTGATTAAGAATTTAATAACAACCAATAATATTATTGCCAACGATTTAATTAAAAATCTAAGGATTAGATATAATGAGAGACGCATTCAAATTTAATAAACTTATTTTGTACCTCCGCTCAGGAATATTTCCTTCTATCAACAGTGTTTTAAAATACAGCACAAAAACAGAAACTAAGGAAATCGGAAATAAAAACTTTTGTAGAATATTAAGTGCTCAGCTTTGCCAGGACGAGTCAGATGATGAGCTGACAGCAGAAGAAACTATCGATAATAACACAAACAATCTCTTAACAGAATTAACTCGAAACAATAAGAAGATAAGAATCACTTAAATCATAAACATTTAAATAATATTGCAATAACTAATAAGATGATGTCACAAACTTGTTTATTTTTTAATTAATATATGAATTCTTGTTCTTTTTGCATGATTTATTTCAAGAATTGTTATGTTTGTTATGTTATTGTTTTTTTTTACTAATATACTTAAAATAATAAATAGTTTATGTATTTTTATTTATTGAAATTACTTAATTTAACTGATTAATAACGACATTAACCGATTATTAGCCGATTAAACCAAAACCTCGATTAATTAATCGAGCAATTAACCGATTAAAGCAGAAGCCCATTTAAATGAATACCTTAGTAATTAGCAGGGCTCGGACTTTCATGCAAATGCATGTTTTATGTGGTGATAGATAAAGAGGTATTGACTAATTCTATGCGAATCATCAAATGTTAAGTAGTTTGGCATCGATTTGTAGTCGCATATTTTGGTGGTACGTGCATATTTTTGCATATTTGGCCAATAAATGTATATTTTGGAGTAATACAAATTATTTTAATGCATATTTCTAAATTTTCGGTAAAATATTAATAGGCCGATTATGGATGGTAACTAAGCCTCATTTGAGTTGCCAGTTGCTGAAAATTATACTACTGATGGCAAGTGACAACTGATAGCTGTTAAATTCAGTTGCTATTTAGTGCCTTTTTGGCAACCATTAATTTTCAGTTGCCGACTGACAAAGCAACTAAAGTTCGGTTGCATTAAATAATAGACCCAATTGTGTTTGTTTTATGTTTTTTCTCTAATAATAATAATAAAATATTAAAAAAATATTTTCATATTATTTTAATTTTGGTATTTTGTTCGTAGGTAAGTAAATACATATATTTGCACATATTTTTGATTTTTAGGTGCGTTTGTTAAGCGCTTAAATTAAATTTTTAGTTGCATGAAAGTCCGAGCCCTGGTAATTAGCATTCATTTGAATGGGAAGCATAAAGTATGTGTATTCAGGCAGTATGTATGTTTGTATTAAGATATTTACATAAGTTCTTGTTGACATATTACTTGGAATAGGAATTAAGAGGCAACGAGCGTCCTCTTGTTAAATAATTTCAGAAATCCATTCAATTCCTATTCAAAGTAATATGCCAACAAGAACTTATGTAAATCTTAATACATACTGGCTAAATACACATACTTTAAATTATTTTATTATAAAGTACATACATTTCGTTACCTTCATATAGAAAGACCCTAAATAAATTTTTTCAAATCGATTTTTTTATATTTCGATAGCCATCAAATTATTCAAAATGAGTTAGGGCGTTTTTATATTAACGTAACGAAATATATTTACTACTTGCAAAAGTTTAAAATTTGATCATTTATTTACAATTTTATCATTTAAACAATTGTACTTACTTGAATATATTAATTATAAACATTCCATGATTTTATAAAATTTCTTACCTAAAATTGAAAGAAAAAAATTATATTAAATAATTTTATCAATGACTTTGTTAAATATGAAAAATGTATAGTTGCGGCAAAAATTATATTATTACTGAGACCGCATAAAACTATTCGCAAGTGGAGGGGTCTACTTTGAACATCTGGAAGCCAAAATTTCCTTCAGACTTCCAGACAAATGTAGTATATTACAGGCCGAGATATCGGCCATAAAGAAGGCGGCAAACTGGCTTCGGTATCATAGGATATTTAATAGAAATATCCGAATCTTCACCGACAGCAAAGCCGCAATCAGGTTCCTAACAGGTGTATACACAACATCAACCTGGTCTAGGAATGCCGGGCATCCCTGAACGGAATGGCGAGACATTCAAATATCACCATTATATGGGTGCATGGACACGGGACCAGCGCAGGCAACTGCATCGCTGACGAACTAGCTAAAAAGGGCACGACACTACCAGAGCTGGACATGGATGTCTTCTGCGGTATTCCCCTATACGCCTGCAAGCAGAAAATTGAAAACTTTTTCCATAGACCAGATGGTCCAATGAACCTACTTGTACGATCTCCAGGCTGATCTGGCCAAGGCTGGATTCAGCCTTCAGAAAATAACACCTGAAGACATCGTCGCAACGATCACAGGTCACTGCAAATTCGGCAACCATGCCAAGCTAATGGGACTGACGTCCCACGACTTCTGCAGAAGCTGTCGGGATGAGGAGGAGACGATTTTTCATCTGCTGTGCCTCTGCCCTTCGCTGGAGTACCAGCAGCTGACACAACTCGATCAGCAGTCCTTCGTCGGTCTATCTGAGCTGGCAACGACGAACTCCAATAAACTTAGCCTTTTCATAAGGCGCAGTGGATGGTTCCAGCCCTGAACTATCCACTGCCATACCTCCTCTTCATTCTCTTTTTCTTTCTCTCTTTCTCCTCTTCACTTTCACACCTTTCACTTGATCTCTTCCTTCTCCTCCCACAGAATATTTAAGGGATTGAGCTCGGGTTAATGCCATGCCCACTCCAAACCGTAGCCACTCTGTTCTTGTAAGCGAGTGTTGTTATTCTGCATAAACCCTGTTATTATGAGTAAAAGGAAACACGTATGGTTTGATATACAGATATCAATATTTTTTATTTTCTTGGACCACAACCCAGGGGATGACCATTACTCATACACTGCATTGTGGCAGAAGTAGCAGAATTGGTAATGGAAAGGAAAATAGAGGGAGTAATGTTTGCGAACATTCGATTCCAGCTTTCGCACACTGCAAGTGACAGGTGAGACTACTTCCTTGAGTTTGTTTGTATTTGAACAGTTCGACTAAAGAACGAATTTGGGAACGAGTTCCCCGATTTCATTAGAACACAAGCTATTGTAGTAACTATAAAACAGAGAAACACGCCCCACATTGCGCCTATGATCCAGTGAGTCAATAGAGTTGGTTCCCTACGAAGAGCTTATTCGCTCTCTCCTGTACGCGGTCGGGTAGCTTTAAACTAAATTTTGAAGCGTCAACTCATATATGAGAGTTTAATTCCATTTCCGGTCGGCTATAGGTGGTATACATAAATATTAAGGAGATCAGATGGAGTGAAGTATCTCACAGCATCTTAAGAAACCGAAGCACTTGAATGCATCTTTGAGACTTGCAAAATGTAATCAGTTTATCGAACGTTGCACTGAATTCTCATGCTAAGAGCATCAAGAGCTTCTGATTCCCTAATATTTATACCACCCACAATTACAGTTGGAGAAGTTCGGTCCTACATCTGTGCGTAAGCGTTAGGGTATTTATTTAATCGGGCTTTTACTTTAATCGGTTAATCGCTCGATTAATTAATCGAGGTTTTGGTTTTTCATAAGTTTAACCAAAATTTGTTTTGAAGGAGTGAAACCTTTCTTTCACAGGAAAATTATTTTTTCAACCATTTTCGCCATGGCATTGAACATATATATTTTCCAGTTAAAGTGCCGAAATAATTCCTTGAGCTCAGCCGAAGGAGCCTTTTCGCAAATAAATTTTTAACGACTCGTAGCTGTTTGTGAGAAGTTACGAAGCTTTGAGAACGAAATTAGTAGGATTAACAATGCAGGAGATTTACCAAAAAATATATATTTTATTTGTTTTGCCGTTTTCAATCCGTTCTATTGTACCTGAACCCTTGGAACACGATAGATAAAAAAAATCCTAGAACTCTCTGTATCGATTTTTGATCATGTGTTTTTAATATGCAATACTCCTCTGTGAACCGTTCAATTAAATGATAATACGATATAACTGGGTTCTCGGTTGTGAAGGAAAACATTTAAATATTGTAGAATTTAAACAAAAAATTAATTATGTTTTGTACCGTTACAAGCAAAGCTACAGCGGAATATGCTTAATTGGAAACACACGGCTCGATTAGACATTTCACCTTGTGTTTATTGGTTTAAAGCATGCAAATCTAAATTATTCCTTTTTTACTTTCTTTAAAAACTGATACACATAATGTTTCCTCCTGTTTAACATTTGAAAAAAAATGAGCATTGAACTTTGATAGTGTTGAATTTTTAACCCTTTTTAATTAATTAATATTTATTCAAGTGTATTTATGTTTGTCGTTTATTTAACATATATTTTTGTAATAGTACATCTATAATGCATTTAGAAATAAATGTACAACTGGCGTAACTGATTACTAATGCCAACTGTTTTTGGGTGGGTCTCGCAAAGTATGTTCTAAATATAAAACACGCTGGCAAATACAAAACCTAATACATACAAGTAAAATACACTTAAGAGTTCCAGATAAGTATGTATCTACATATGTATGTATATATGTACGTATAGAAAAGTAACATAAAAATTATAAGACAGGCTTAAAGTCTTGAACTTTATTTAAAAAAAAAGCAAAACTAGTTGTCTGTAACATGAAAATGTTTCAATGAATTTATTATTATTATTATTTTTTTTCTTTTTATAGAGTCATACTTTAAGTATCAAATAAATGTTGTTATAGATGACGAATGTATCTATAAGATACAAAGATACTTTATTATACAAATAAAAAATAAATAAAATGAGCAAGCAGCCTCTTAAAAGGTCAACAAGTTATTATTGTTTTTTCTTTCTTTCTTATTTTATTTCTTGTATTTGCAGCATGTTCGCTGTTACAAAATTATTATGAAGAAATATTAATTTTAATAGAAAATGTATTACTACAACCATTTCTTTACATAAAATTAGGCAAAAATACTTCTTATAATACACAATTACTAAGTTTTGAAAGCTTTTCTCTTTGTAAGTCAAATAACTACTGAAAAGTTAAGATTATTCTGATTCCACTGTACATATTTACTATTTACAGTTAGAGAGAGGGAGAGAGTCATGGCAACTGAATAACTTAGATACAAATTTTAGTGCAAAGGTCCCAAATTATTTGCCGTTAAAATTTTGTTTATACTCGTATCTGATTCACATGTACTGCTTGTTTGGATTGCAATTGTACAATAAATAACCATATAATTGAGTAAATATTTGAATAGCAGATATTTTGTATTAATCATTAAATAGAAACGTGTTTAATTACAAAAATTTATTTATCAAAATACATAGTTCCTTTCTGTTATAAATTCGAAAGCTCTTTTATGCAGTTTATGTCGTTTCATTGCAAATAATTCATTGCACGTAAATTAAAATTTTATGAACTGAATAAATTCAAATAATGATATCACAGTTTGAATTTTAGATTTTTTAGTTTTTGTATATTCAATTGTTTTAATATGCCAAGAAAAATGTTACTGTCACAGAAAAAATAAATAAAAACAAGATTCAATTACGACAACCATTGATTCAATTAAAATATTAATCATGCCCACTTCTTTCTGAATATAACGTTACGAACCTTAGCCTAATAATTAATTTAAGTGGTTTTAATCATCGATCGAGAGTGTATCGCCATATAAAAAAAAAGAGTTTTTCAGAAGAGATACAAAAAATAATAAAACGATATTTAAACGAAATGTTCTGGGTAGTATCATTAATAAAGTTTGAATTAATGATACTATGTATATCTATACAACTACATATCTACCTTGGAGGAAGCCATGGGCCAAGTGTCTCCAAGTCAACACTTTTTTTGGTGACATTGTCACCGAATCGTCTACACTTTTTACTTTGCCTTTAATGGGAAGAGAATTTTTTGACAGCTACAAAACGATTTTTTATTGTCTGAGTTTGTTGTTTTGAAAATAAATACAGCTGCGCGTAAAACTAAAAGTTTTCATAAAAAATCTAATTTGATTGCCTTACCTATTAATATGTGTCATATGTATGTGTTGACTAGAATCATTAATATCCACTAGTGAATCTCTGGTGCCTATATCTCAATGTGGCCCATAAGAACTACCTAGTCTACAGTAAGTCAATAGTTCCGAGGTCACTTGTGGAATCTTTAATAGCATTAAATTAAAAAGTTTAAAAACCTCACATTTTTTTTCAATTATAGATAGATTTTATTTAGATCAAATCACCTTTCAAACAAAAGAAACTAAATCAAAATCGATCAAGCCGTTTGTGAGCTACGGCGACACAGAAACACAGATCCAAGCTGATACCGATACTCACTACAAACTTGATATAAAACGCCTCTTTTTTGGTCGGGGGTTAAAAATTAGAAAATGTCCGGAAAATGTGTCAGTGTTGACCTGTGTAAGAAATTTTTAGCTTTATTTTTCACTTAAATAAACCATTTTTACCAATTCTTTTTTTTTTGCATCCGGTAAATGTGCAAAGCAATTAACCTGATTTCTTAACTTTCTAAATCATAATGAAGGTGTCTTGTCTTTACAATCATTCACACAAAAATTTACTTTTCGAATACTTTTCGACCACTGTATATCAGGGATGGCAAACGAAAATTTTAATATAATGTAGTCACAACTGGCTCCTAAAAGTGTAAATTTTTTATCTGTTATTTTTATTTATATGGTTGAATGTCTACTGCTGAACGGCATTAGAACCAGCGAATGCAGGCACATGAACTAACTTAACTCACACCAAGTAACAATTTTTTTTATATATTATTTTTATTCATATGGGCTAAAAAGATAAAAAGCCATGTAAGCGCAGTAACCATGTAAGCCACAAAATAAAAATATTGATCAAATTGCTTTTGGAGTTTGAATTTTATTCTTTAAATACAAAACAAATATTAACCAAATTATAGAATTTATATAAAAAAATTCTCATTAGCTCATTCGATTTAATTTCCTCTTATTTTTTGTCGGTGGCTTTGCATGAAACTTTGCATACGCGTTGACTTCCCGAGACAATGCAGCATTATGATGCGAAAAGTGGACTACGCCACTTGCTTTAATAACAAATATTATTTTTCAACTCATCCCATTCAACCGATTCTTATGAAACTATGCACACGCATTGTATTGCTCTCCAATACAATTTCATTATTAGAAGGTGAGCAGTGTCACGCCCATACAAAGTACATATTAATTTTTAATTGTTTCTTCTTGAACTATTTTTATGAAACTTTGACCATAAGAAATATTTTAAAAACAAGCATGTGTATGGAAATGGGCATTTCCACGCCAACGCAACTTTAATATTCTTTTTCAACTACTTCTTAGCTAATTATTATGAAACTTTGGACACACATGGACAGCAGTGGGTACCCCGCCCCTGTGGCCGAGCGGTAGCGATGCTTGCATGTCCTGGGTATTTTCCGCAGACAAGCTAATCGCTTCGCGGCTTGTTTATTTAAAAAAATTATGATTAGATAAGTGGGTAGTTACACACCCAACTTTAATTGGTATGCGTTTTTTCCAATAAATTTAAATTTTCTTAGTCGAAAGTCGTACTTTGTTTCCAATTTATAATACATTCAAATGTAAAGGCGCATAAGAACAACGAATGGGCAAAAAGAAAGAAAATCTGTCACATAAAATTTTAAAAAACACAATCATTTATAGCTGTGGAAAATATGTAACTCATTGGCGAACATACCACTACGTTTTTGAAGTTCGAATAGTACCAAAAAAAATACCAGTTTTGCCATCACTGCTACAGTTATGGATAAAAATAGAGTTAGTAATTATTTGCATGGCAGCATGAAATAACTCCAACTACACAAAAAATTAAACCAACGTAAAAACTATCATATATCGATCGATAATTTTAATTACTAATAATTTTTTTCAAATTTTGGGAGAATAACTTTTCCTATCCAAAAGACAATTGTTTTAGTCAAAAATATACTTAAACACTTTGGAGCAATATGAAACAAAAAGTAAATTCGAAATTGAATCAATAATTTTTGAAAAATTTACAATAACTTTAAATCAACGTTGTTTCAATTTGTTTTAGCATTACTGGTTTTTAACGATTTTTCTTAAGTACACATGGGCGAGTATAAATTGTAGATATCTACATATTTACATATGCAAAAAAAGACAAACACAGCAACAGCGTAAAAGGTAACCGAGGAAAATATTTCATAATAATAGCCCAAAGCTTTAGCCAACAAAATACAAACAAACATAAATACATATATAAATAAATATAGATACATAGATACTTTTTAGTGCAATAACCTGAGAAGCAAAACAAACAAAAAATCATACCACAACACGGCCACAGCAACTAGTAAAGTTATATTTATGTTTTGAAAATATGTACTAATGAGTGTATTATGTTGTATGTATTTTATTATGAATGAATGCAAAAATAAAACTAGTGCAAAAATATCTTGTAAATAAATGATTTTATAAAGAGCACAAAAACAAAAGGAACTAAAAAAAACATCATAAAAACCACCTAAATGCGGTTAATAGGAAAAGTTTACAAATAACAAATTTATATCGAAGGAAAATCATAAAAAAATAGTAAAAAAAAGTTAGGCAATTAAGTGTTTAATCTCATTGTTTTTATTAATACCCAGCTAAAAGAGAGACTTTTAAAATGGTGTACTCATGAGAAAGAAATTATTAAAATATAAAAAGAGCAGAAAATGTGTAAATGTACTAAAATTGTTCATAGAAATACTGCTTAAAATAATAGCTATAAGTAAAATATTTCATTGTATAACAACGGAAATTCTTTTTATTTCAAAATTCTGTAAAATAAAATTCTGAAGCACACAATACTGCCTCATAAAACAATGATTTGTTATTTCCTGTTTTTTTTAAATAACATGCTGAAAATTATTAGATTTTTATTTGCAACCCTTTGTAATCACCCCTGGCTTAAGCTACTTTTACTAGCCGTTTCGTCAACTTTTCCAGCATTTAGTACCAAAGTAGACATAAAAACAGTTCCAAACCATGATGATAGCACGGATACGTCTCACGTCCATTTCACGGTCCTAATAGGATTTCCAGCAAAGATAATGAAGCAAAGGATCTCGCAATAGCCTTAGATCAAGAATTCAGAAATCACAGGATACCGGGAAAACATCAAAAAGAGTTTAAACATGTATTGCTTCGGTCTCTATTTCATGTATTTCAAGGAACTACAATATTTAAAATGTACAAATTATTTTGGGCACATAGAGAACAAATAAATTTTTTTCTAAAAAGGAAAAATAATTTGTTTTGTATCTATAATTTTAAACGTTTTTGTGTTTTAATTTAAATATTTTTTGTATTTTTCAATTTGACATAATTTTTTATATTTTACCTACAAAAATTGTTTCAGCAAATTGTAGTAAATTTGTAGTAAACGAGTTTTCAATTTTTAAACTTTAAATTTTTAAACTTTCAAATTTAATACAGAAAAACAGAAACGCGCGTTTTAAAAACGCCCGTGTGGCCTAGCCCTTAACTTTGTTTCTACTTTTACTGTTTTTATGTGTACTCGAACGCTTTTGGAGTAAAAGTAGTAAAATATGGTAAATGTAGTAACTTGTAGTCGGTAATTAAACACAACTATTATATTTTATTCATATTTTTTATTTTTCTTTTGTTTTTTCTTTTTGGCCCAGCTGGATACGAACCTGAGCTCGTTCAGATTTGAAGACTAGAACTTTACCCACTCAGCTATTGTTGACTTATAAGTTTAAGCGACAAAAATTAGTTTTCATACACAAGCACATGTTGACTTAAAAAGTCGTTGTCTACTTATTTTATTAATACATATCAACAAATTGTAGCTACTTTCATATAATGAAAAAAATACGTACTAGTTTTATTAAGAACTAGGTAGTATGTAGTTATAATTTGAAGCATATTAATTTGTAACCCATTAATAAAGTACTTCCGATTACAAAAATGACAAAAGTTTTTGCTGGGATATATGACAAATTTGACTTTCATGTTACAACATATATAACGTAAGGATTACAAGATTTCCCAAGGGAAAATTTTGCTCCCCCTAAAATGAACCCCAGATACAAGCTTTACATATACGTATGTATAGTTTTTGGTGCTCTCTACCTGAATTAATCGTTAGTACCTTGTCAATTATTTTTGTGCTATACAAGGTGGTTACAAAAGTAATCAAAGAATTCATAAATTTTTATATAAATTTGTTTTGTTGGTACTGAAACTCGTGATATATAAAATTAAATACTTGACGTGTACTCAATACTCTCAAATTGCTTGTCAAACACAGACCTGTAGTGCGATTCTCTATTCAATTTTAACAATAGTTGTCATTGTTAAAAAGTTTAACAACGACAATTATTTTTCTGTTGTTAACGAATAGACAACGAACGAGTCAGCTGTTCAGCCGTAGGACGTACTTTAGTCAACAATTAAAGTTAATTTTCTACAAAAATATACAAATATATAAACCATCTACGTTTAAATAACAATATTTGTATTACTTAACATTTAATTTAAAAATTATTTCTCACAAATAACGAAATTAATGAAAAACAATATCTGTACACTGTTTGGCAATTAAAATTTCATTTGTTTTTGTTATATTCCTCTTTGCGCTTTTCGTTTATTTTAATAGAGATGCCACATGATGTCAGATTTAAGCAATATTGTTAACAAGAAGTCACAGAATCGTAATATTGTTAGTGCAAACAACTTAAGAATTTGACAATATAACAACTGTTGTTATTGTTAAAAGTTACAGAATCTCACTACTGGCCAAGATTTGCATGACTAGCTGTCACTCCCCTAGAGGAAAAAGAACCGGTCGCAGCATAGGTCACGGCACCGGTAACTTTTACATAACGTTGCCGTTGGAGGGTGTCAATTGACATAATTAGGATACTCAATGATAGAGTTTAGACCCAAGCTTGAGGTACTTGTCCTGTGGTGGCTTCCTTAATACTACTAATGTAGGTATATTGCTGTACTGTAAATAAATATTTAATTTGATCAGTGAGGGTATTTTGCTAACATTTAGTACCATTTCCATTTACATCACTCATAGGACAAGTACGATCAAGGCAATTGGTACAACATTTCCCGCAGGGGTCGTTTCGAGACATGGTTGAAAACCTGAAGAATACTATAAAATGAACTTAACCCATTACTACGGTGACCAACCGTTCACTTTCGCTCAATTTTCAATGTTCACTTTCGCTCAATTTTCATTACTTCCAACTTATTTATTTAGCAAACAATTTGAAATCAGCTTAAATTACATAAAAAAATCTAGCTGGAAACCCAACAGAGCCACCTGACAAGTGGTGATAAGCAAAATACACGTGAGCAGTGACGATGGAAGTGTAGCGGCTTCCGAAAGTGGCGCTACTCTCTTCTGCTGTGTACGTTGAAAAATTAAGTTGGTGTTAATTTTTCCCTTGTTCCTTGGAATATTATTCATGTCCAATTATTTCTGAATATAAAGTTACAAAACTTAGCCTAATAATCAATTAGTTTTGTTATGTTGTTTAATCCATAAAATGTGTACACTATTTTTCCATCGAATTAAAGGTCACCGTACCCATTACCCGCCGTAATTCATGTATGCAAATATTAATAAAATCTCCCAATCAGTTGTTATCATATTGACCAAGTAATAAAGCTATTTGTGTTATTTTTTTATTGTTTTTGTTCAAATAAGGATATTAAGAACCGTCCCACTTTTGGGACATTGGCAGTATACATTAAAATGTAATATGTACATAAAATTAAAATTCAAAATTATATTTTGGTCTTGAAATACTTTAAAAAATTAAAGCTGAAATTAATAATTAAATTTTTACAAAGATATAACTAAATACAATAAATATAAATATACTAAATACCCAGCAAAAACTACTGCTTCGCCATAAGCAGGTTTGTAAAGGAGAGATTTGTTAATGTAGCTTACAAACCTGCTTACGTATTGGATGATATTTGTTCGCGATGTCCCACTTAGGAGCATTTATTGTTGAACGCTTATTTCAGCGCATTTAGTATGAAATAAAATCATACTACTGTTTTGTTATTTTAAGATCGTAACTCATCGTTATTCATCGTAAAATTCGTATTTTTATAATCTCTGCCTTACAATAGTGCATTCTTGTATGCACCACTGTAAGTGGATGTGTTTTTTAAGAGGATGAAAAAGAAGATTACGCATTTTCTGCCATACACTATTAAATATATTCAGGCAGTACATTGTTCATTACTATGAAGCACATTTGTTTAACAGGACAATTATGCACTGCTTCCAAAATCTCGAATATTTTTTGCTGGGTATGAACACGCGCACCGCACCCAAAAAGATTGAGATGATCAGCTTCAATGTGAAGTTGACAGCCATTTACAACAAACTAGTAAAAACTTTAAACAATTCCAAGGATGTTGCCATATTTTCTTCTTATTTTAGCAAAAGCCTTTAAACTATACGATGCAGTTATTAAAATAACAGCTTTTCAAAGTACGTCCCAAAAATTTTATAATGGCGGATAATCGGTTAACATAACCACGTTGCGTTTTCAGGCGGAAAGGGAAATTATCAGTTTAGCTCATTTGCGTTAGTGGGAGTGATTTTTCGTGATTGTGACTCATTTTTTATACACTTACGTGAGCGTTCATGATATGAACAGACAGAAACAACTGCAGCGTAAGTAATTTTATTTGCATTATCTCAAACAAAATGATTTGCTTATCTTGCCAATTGGCAGTATGTATACTTCTTCATCATTTATATTTCTTCCCTAAGAAACAATATATTGGAAGCTAACGAAAAAGTATTCTCTATAATAGACACTTATTTATAAGGAAGTGCTTTATTCAAATTGTTATTTTTGTCGAAAATGAAAGTCAAAGTAAAATTGAAAAGCAGAAAAAATCATTAACTTAAATAATGACACACAACTTTTTCTTGCACATCCACCAACGTTATATTCATTTTCCTTTCTCTTTTTGTGCATAGAAAAGGAAAAATTAACTTCGATTTGCTTGTCTCTTATAGGCCTGCTGTAACCATAACAATCTTCCTTAAATTTTCTTATACTCGGATATAGAAATTTCTTATTTTTCTTTTCTATTTGAACTAACAGTGAAATAAATACAAGAAAATGCGATAAATGTTTCTTTTATTTTCAACCAAAATAAGCCCCTAAAAATATATAAAAATATAAATAAATAAAACTGTATACACTTATAGCAAACAAATTTACAAAATTGACTTGATAAGACCGGCTAGTAGCAAAAATGACGTCAGCCTTTTCGAATTTGTTTATGTATCCTGTAACTGAGTGTAGAAAATTTTATCGATTTTATTAGTCTGTTCTTAGTTTCCTTGAGAGCCTTAAGGAAAGGAACTAACTTCCTGCTAAATTTTACTATTCTATCATAGTCGCGATAGGGTTCATGTGCACTCGCTAAAATCTTACAAATAAATAAATACTCACACAAAGAAAAACAAACTCTACAGAAATACAACTGTTCTCATTTAAAAAGGATTTCGTAGGAAATACACACACACACCCATAGACATTTTTGTTGGTCTTTATATAAAATTGTTTTGTTTCGTTTTTTTTTTGTCAAAATGACATCATTTTTATGAATTTGAATATTTTATAAACACAAAACAATAGAAAACCGTTCAATGTTGTGTGTTTAGATTCAATAATTTGTAGAAGTTATTTAATTTTAAATTCTGAATTTACTCTGCAGTTATTTGGCCTTATTACAGTTGTTATGGAAATAAATAAATAACGAAAAATTAATTTAAAAAAATATATATAAATTAATTTTTTGAATTTAGCAGAGCTCATAATAGCATTCCTTTCTTCATTTGAATAAGTAGCGTAGCACCTTACCACGATATATTAATTCTTGATGTTATTAAAAAATTTTGCAATAGATCAGTTTATATGTTCCATTGAAAAATTTCGTATGTTTATCGAACCTTTAAATAAAAATATGTGGAATATACAAAGTTTAATGCGCTTTTCTATCACGCACATATCTGTGATCACAATCCTTAACCGCTTGTCGTTTTAAAAATTTTTGGGATAGCTGTTCAATATCAAAAACTCGCTTCCAATCAGTCGTCAATATTCGTTCTTCTCCTTAACTTTGATTTACATTTGATTTGATTTAGACACGAACGGAGTCCATCACACCAAAAATTAAATTTTGTCCTAACTCGACTTAGGCGGTTAAGGGGCGTGGCCACAGATATTTTTTGGGATTTAATCGATGGACAAATTTCGATTTTATTCACAATTAAGCGAGGGAACTCAATTGATGAAAATCCCAATTTCCATACAACAGAAAATGTTAACTTGTGTGTGTGTGTGTGTGTGTGTGTGTGAATGTGTTTTGTAGGAAAATCGTAATTTTTGTTAATTTTCGTCATTGAATTTTAAATAAAATCGACATTTGTCCATATTTTAATGATTTATGGCTTATATTATACCTAATATGTATAACTAGCTTTTTGATAAATTATGAAAGTGTAACATTTTTGCCCTCTTAATTTTTTATGAATTTTTGAAAAAGAAACAGATTAATTTTGCATGAAAAAAAGGAATTTTAGGTGGTAATTTCTGAATAACTCTGAAAAAATCGGAAATATGTATTCAGAGAAGCTGTTCTTGAGTTATGGTGAAATATACTGATATACCTACTGGAAATATTAGCCATGACCATTATAGAAGTCTGTACACGACAGAAAAAAAATTGAAACGGAATTGAATTTAGCGCATTAAACTTTGTATATTCTAAATATTTTTATTTAAAGGCAGTTTTTTCTGCAGACCAGTGTTATCTAACATGAATTTAGTATAATTTTAATATTTGAATATTTCGGAAATACCCAAAATAAAAAATAAAACGTTCTACTGAAAAATATGTATAATCTTCTTAATATGTACATTAGACCGACTCATCAAAAATGTGTTTTTATTAGCCCTCTTCTCAAATTATAGATCGGTTTAATATATGTTCAATTAATTCTGCAGAGTTAACACTACAATTTTCGTGATTGGTTGAAAACTAATTAATTGTTTAATTGGATCCTCGTTTTTCTTAATTGAATCTTGTTTTTACTTTTTTCTGTGTAATAAAAATGCTGTCATAGTTGCAGCAGTCTACGGCAACATTGTCAAAACTTTTGGGAATATCCTAAAAATACTAACGACAGCTTAACAGACTGTTCAAGAGCACTTGGTGACAAGTATAGATGGCGCTGTTGATACAGTGGCAAGGCGGAGTTTTGTTTTAAACGTAGTCGTGTGAACGTAGCTGGTAAATGGCAGTATCAGTATAAAGCTTTCAGTGTTGTATCTTTAGTAAAGGATAGCAAAGTAAAGCGTTATGTATTCTTATTGGCAGACTTAGTGACATTGTAATCTACATATTTGTGTAATTTATTTAGCTTTTCGAAAACTCAAGAAAAAAGATGCATAAAGATCGTAACGATGTAATAACGTAAGTATGTATGTATATATGCATACAAATCAGTGGTGGCCATTCTCTAAATTTCCTATGCTTGCGAGCATAGGCTGTTTTTTTACCAGCAACACACATACACTATGTGTGACACTCACAGCCTATCTATTTAGCCGTGCAGCACATACCCAAACAAAGAATAAGATAGTGTATGTTTGGCCACCACTGATGTAAATTTAATTAATGAAAATTAAAACAATGAGACAGACACAAAGTTTAAAAACTCCTTTACAATTGAATAGTAAATATTAGGGGTATTCAAGCACATGTGATATTTTATTTCATTTTATTTAACTAAAGAGAAGAAAAAGATTTATACTTTTTATACAATTTTCACATCACTTTTCAACGACACTCAAAATTGCATAATTTAAACAAAAGTTGTTAAATTTTAATTTATTTTTCAACATAGGTGCATGTATATATTTATTAAAAAAAATTGTTTTGTTTCTGTATTAATTTTTTTTTATGTATGTATGCTTCATAAAAATAGAATCTACAACAGACACAAATTCTACAGCATATTTTTAACAATATATGACGTAATCTTTTTAACAATATTAAATCAACAACTATCAAAGTAGTAAGTAAGTCATACGGTAGAACAGTGGTCGCCAAAGTTTCCGAATAGCGACCCCAAGCGCCGATGGGGATGCATACAGATCAATGAATGCTGTTGAATATTTGCATTTTGAGTCAATGTTAAAATTACAGTTTGTAAAAAATGTTGTAATAAATAAATTTTATTAATTTATCAGAATAAGAACATTTTTTCTTGGACAATTGAAACTATAGATGGTATCTATTTCATTTTTGTTCAAACGAACAAAATTTTTTAATTTAGGAAAAAAAATTATTCGAACATTTTTGTCGAATAATTTGAATATTCGAAAACTTTTTTTAAACTACTTTTTATAAAAATAGGTTTGCATTACGAATTTAAAATAGCGTTTTATGTAAATTAACTGCTTTTTAACCGACTTCAAAAAAAAGGAGAAAGGTTATCAATTCGTCATGTATTTTTTTTTTATGTATGCTACTAAACCAATTCTTATGAAACTTTGCATACACCTTTAGTTATCGTTATAACACAACATTATGTTTAAAAAAGTGGGCAGTGCCACCCCCATGAAAAGTAAATATGCATTTTACCTACTTCTACTTAACCGAATCTTATGAAACTTTGCGTACGTATTTAGTTATCGTTACAATACATCACTGTGGCTAGAAAAGTGGGCAACGCCACGCCCATGAAAAGTAAATATTCATTTTACCTACTTCTACTTAACCGATTTTTATGAAACTTCGCACATACAATTAGGTCTCGTAAAAGTACATGATGATAAAATATAGGGGTAGTGCCAACACCTATTTTGTAGTCGGTTTTTTTTGCAAGAATTATTTAAGTTGTTAACAATAGGATGTGTTAAGTAAGTAAACAACACCAAATTAAAAATAATTGTGTAAAGGGTTGTCCACATATTACGTAATGTCATTAAAGATTTCGTTTATTAAATTTACAGGAAGAAGCTTAGTTTCGAAGTATATTGATGAATACAATTAGAAAAATAAAATTTTTTACAAAAATTGTTCTAAGGCTTACAAATGTCACGGATCAACAACTTACCAACTCTTGTACCATTTGCGTAAAGTACACAATATACAAATTGATAAATTCCGTAATCCAATCATATCCGACAAGATTAATATGGGACCAATGACAAAATATGTAGAGAAAAGTTATCTTATTTCAATCGAAGAAAAAAATATGTAGAAAGGAGTTTGGCTTAAAATAGGATGTGGATAGTGATAGAATAAAAATAAAGGTTTGAAATTATTTGACTGTTCGAAAAAGAGAAAAATAATGCAATTTTATTCGAACGATTATAAAAACCGAATAATTGACAAACCTAATGGTATCTTCAGTAACTTTGCACCCACGATCATGCACGCTCATGGTTAAAAAACAGTTACCTACTCATGCACAATATAAATGCAAGGAAACATTATTCGTGATCAGGAAACCTATAAATGTTCACATTACTTTTTTAAAATATCAAAACTTTTTAGTCATGAATCAATCAAGCAACAATTAAGGTGGAGGTACATACCACGCGTTACGCGGCAACGCTTTTTTTACTTTCCGAACTTTTAACGCTTTAAGAATGGCAAGTTACACACCACGCTTTTGATGCTCTTCTGCTTATACAATTTCAAGCCTTTGCCGGCTATATTTTGTCTTGCCTTTAAGTTTTATTTTTCTTTATATATTTAATGCAGATTTCATCCATTTTTTAATAAAAAATTAATTTCTAATAATTTATTTCCATTAAACAAACATTTGAGCATATGAATCTGGCAGCACTACCTGTCATTTTGTATACGACGCGTGAAAGTTGAAGAATGTTCAACTTTTTGCGAGTTACGCGCGTCGCAAAGTTCTGTTTGTATCTTGCCTTATGGAAACACACTATTTCAACTTTTTTGACAGAAGTCTGTAACGCATTAGCGTATTTAACGCAAGCTATGTACCTTCACCTTTATACTCATACACGCTCTCTCACGTCGGACTTATTCTTACTTACACTCAGGCATGCTAACAACGTGATTGATGAAGATCATTCATTATCACGCCAATTACGTGGCTGACAAACCTGTGGTCTGAAACCTTACCCCCATATTCATAAAAATTTATGAAAGTTAATGTTGTTTTACTGTACGAATTTTTTAAGGGAAAACCGGTGTAATCATTTATGAATATGGGGGTTAACCGCTTAAGTCGTTCTAAAATTTTTTCGTCTCAAAAATTCGCTTGCAATAAGTTGATATTTACATATTTCTTTAACATTTTATAAATAATAGCTGTCGTAAGAAAGTTACAAGCAAGAAAAATTGATAGTACGTAGATTTATACACGGATGAATACATACGATCGCTCAACAAACTCAAATTTGTCCTAATTCGACTTAAGCGGGTTGTAATCACAGATATGCTTGGAAAGTTGTAAGCCCACCGTTAAATTGATGATTTGTATTCCTATGGATTTTTTCCTTGCCCTTCTATTAATTTGTATGGGGTCGATGATCAAAAAGTTTGCTAGACCCTGCTCTAGAAGAGACACACACAAAATAACAAAGAGAACACAGAAGCTACAAAAGCTATTCTGTTGAAATAAAAATTCCGAAAAAATTAAGCAAAAACAACAAGAATGAACAGAAGAAATCATAAATTTTTTATTCAAATTAAATTTGGATACAACGACAACGACAACGAAAACAACAACAATAAGAAAACGAATTAACAAAAAATTAAGCGCGCTGAAATTTATTTAATTTTATACAAAATAGAGTCAGCAAAATATTTAAAGCAAACGAAAAAATTTACAAAAATTATTAAATATGTATAAGCAAACAAACATACGCTGAGCGAGTGGCTAAAGAAAAGGAAAAAAGCATTAATATGTATTGTGGCACAGTGATTCCAATTGAAAAAAAGAGGATAATAAATCTGCATCTTTGTAACTTGCGTTACGATTACAAAACCAAGTATGTAAAAATCATAGAGGAGGACCTCAGCTTTAAGAATATTGAAATTTGGACCACCCTGTTTAAATACACGATGAACTATAGGGTGTCAAAGTTGACTACCTCGGGCATGAAAAGCCTTGTCGGCCTCATAACTTTTACACAAATTATCCGATTTAAATAAATTTAAACTTGGTCTAAAGATTGTATACAAATTAAGAAAATACAGTTTATTTCATTAAGATATCCTTAATATTTTCAAAGATATATGGCTTTGAATTTTAAAATTTTCGGTTTTAGTCTCGACTTTCTTCTCTATTTTAAGTCCCAGAAGTAAACTTTGAAAAGGCCGTTATATGGTGTTATAGGTATATATTTTTTCTTTTTTGTCCTCTACCAGAATCAGTAGTGATTCTGTTGTGCAGTGTTATTAGAACAAACATAGGTTAATTTAAAAATGTGTAATGACATTTTTAACCGACTTCAAAAAAGAAGGAGGTTATCAATTATGTGCATGTTTTTTTTACTTTTTTATGTTTGTACAATTTTTAACCGATTATCAAAATTCTTTTTTTTTTTTTTTTGTTTGAAAGGGCTTGCTCGCAGATTGGTCCCATAAATTTTTTTCGAAAATCGGGGGGAAATTCTTCCCCCCAAAATATTGATTATCACAAACTCCTCCATTTATGCATCGATTTTCAGAATTCTTTTATTGTTTGAAAGGTCTTGCTTGCAGGTTGGTCCCACAATTTTTTTTTCGATAATCGGTGGGAAATTTGTTTGTTATGTATGCATAAATAAATACATGCATGCTAATTTTCGTTAATTATTTCGGCAATAAATTTAATATAAAAACCATTAAACTTAATTTTTTTTTTGTTTGCATTGTATTCAATCTGCAGATGCGTTTACAATTGATGACGAGTACCAAAAACTTGTCATTTTAGTTGTATGTTTCCAACAACTTGACTTGGCAATGAATTTGGAAATTAAACTTTACCAGTTTTTTTTTCATTGCAAAAAGTACAAAAAAACCACTAAAGTGCCAATATGTTTCAAGCGTAAATAATATTTGATTTTAATTAACTAATTCCTTTTAATTTTACCGTCTTTCTTTTAGACACATAGACGCCACACGAGAAATGTCGATTCCGAAAATCCCGGGACTTTCGGGATTTAACAAATCACGAAGCGAAAGTTCACAATTATACTGATATGATGGGAATTTTTGCTGTTTTTAATGTTGCGGTTACATGGTTGTGCAAAAGTTTTTGATTTCATCGAAATAAGAACAGACCTATTTAGCGCAAGTATTCAAAATATGTATGTACATATATAAAAAAACACCAAATATAGTTTAAACTAAAAAAAGAAAGTAATTTGTTACACTTCTATAAGAATACAACACAGGCGACCCCAAAAAATTTAAACAACACGCAACATTACGCATTCGAAACGAATGTGCACAAAGAAAATTTGTATAAATGCCAAATTTGTGTACATATTTTTAATTTTTGTAGGTTGAACGTTCATATATACATACTCGTATGTACGTTCATATGTGTGTACATATATGTATTCCATTTAATATTTTTCAAAAGCTGACGTCATTTTTATGATGATGGCGATGATGATGAGAGAGAGGAGTCTAGAGGCCAGTCAGTTATCAACACACATTTACAATTTTTTTATATGGTTAAAATAAAGCGTTTTTAGCCCGACTTAATATAAATTTAAAAAAGCATACAAATAATACACAGTAAACAAAAACAATAACCCAGGGAACATTTTTTTCCACATGTCATACATCAGTAAAGATCTGAAACTAAACCAAGTTGATGAAAATATCCTTAGATATGCATCAAAATTGTCCAGACTGTGATAGAAATTGTCGGAGAAAAATCTTCATTCTTCGAAATTCATATTTTTTCCAATAACATGGTGTTATTGAACATAATTTTTGTCTATTTTTTTCTGTGTATGTATTAATAAAATAAGTCAACAATAGCTGAGTGGATAAAGTACTTGTCTTCATATCTGAACGAGCACAGGTTCGTATCACAGTTGCGGCAAAAAAAAATAGAAAAAATAAAATAAAATTGAAAAAATATAAATAAAACATAATGTGTATAAATTTTTTTTTTTAATTTTAATTTGTTTGTTTGACTACTTATTTTTTAGCTTCAAGTAAGCCAAGTAATAACTAGTTAGTTGCTGTGACAGTGTAAGCACATTTGTGTTTCTCACATTTGGACATCTGAAACAAAAATAAGTAGTTATCAGGTGAAATTGTAAGTAGTTACGACTTAAATCCTCATATACTTTTTTTCCTACCAGTAAGCATAATTTTTACTGGGTCGTTCTATGTATATTTACCAGGAACCGAAAATAATTGTTATTTTTTTCTTTCTGAAAAAAAAGTTATGAGAAAATAACCACTATCTGTTTTTGGTTATTTTTTAACCATTATCGTAAGATATATATTATTTTGGTCACCGTAACCAATATAAATAAGAAATATTTTTTTTTTGTTTTGGTTATGAATAAATATTATATCAACCAAAAAAATATTTTGGTTACCAATAACAATTATCGAAAGTAGTTTTATTTTTTGGTTATCACAGTTTTATTTAAGTAACATTTTATTAATAAAATTAATAAAAATATTTTACTAGACTGCCCGTTTTGTTTACTTTTCCAAAGGCATTTCAATTTCTTGCATTACAAACACCTTAGAAATGCATCCATTACATCTAAAATACGATATGTATCCACGTAGAGATAACTGAAAAATAAAATTACTTTCTATAATGGTTATTGGTAACCAAAAAACTTTTTTGGTTGATATAATAGTTATTCATAACCAAAAAAAATATTTCTCACTTATATTGGTTACGATGATTAAAATGAAATATAACTTACGATAATGGTTTATTATAACCATTATTTGAATTCATCAATATTAATGGTTAAATAAGTACTTTTTGCCATTTCTCTTATAACTGTTACGTCCCTGATATTTACTTTTGAAAACACCCGCTTAACGTTTGAGCTACAGCACACATAGGGGCAAAATTATGTGTTTTGTGGCATTCCCGCAGAGCCACTATATCAAAAATTAAAAGATACTGGCAATCATCGCGTCTCAGAAAAAACAATGGTCCACTTCTTCATTTAATAACGGCGGTACATGACAATTATTGGGCCAAACTGGTGGAGACCAATGACCGGATTGCTTACCGCTTCACCCAGCTGAAGCTGTCAATTAAGGACGAGGGGAAGAAGGTGCAAGCGAGGACAGAAATAAGGGTCCATTCAAAGCTGAAAGTGGAAAGGAACTTGGTGTTCCTGAGGATGATGGTCCATCCTCTAGCAAGGCCGCCGTGGTGAAAGCTGCTAAAAACACAGCTAAGCCAGGTGTTACAACACAGCAAACGATTAGCCTGGCATCGAAGTGGGCCAAAGCCGATGGCCGGAAACTTTTTGTTTCCGGGGGTGTTGGCCCATCCGCCGGCAAGGATGCAGCTGTGATAGCCGATAAAACTATGTTTAAGTAACATGGAGCTTCCCTTAAAAATACAAATAACCCGGTCCGACCCAATAAAGGACCAATAAAGGAGCGCAGCTACAGAAGGTACATAGTGGCTACATTTTCTAACGACACGGAAGAGGTGTGAGCAACATGCAGGTGCTACAGGCGAACTTACATCACGCCAAAGGAGCTTCGGCCACCATGTGCAAGGTTTTCGCCGAAAAACGGATGGACATGGTTCTTATGCAAGAACCATGGGCTATCGAAGGTAAAATTCTAGGCCTTCAACAAGAACCATGTAGATTAATATGATTATTTCGAACGTATTTGCTTGTGAATCCAAATTGATTATTGAGCTAAGGTTCGTAATGTTATATTCAGAAAGAATTGGGCATGACAAATATTCCAAGGAACAAAGGAAAAATTAACATCAACTTAATTTTTCAACGTACAGAGCAAAGCAGAGTAGCTCCATTTTCGGAATCCACTACACTTCCATCATCAGTGCTCACGTGTATTTTGCTTGTGACCACTTGTCAGGTGGCTCTGTTGAATGTGATTTCAATTATTAAGGTACGGTCACACTTGGCAAATATTTGCCGAAAAAAAACGTGACCAACAGACAAGCTTAAATTGCATTTTGGCATTTTGGGGCATAACTGACTTTATTTTGTGTTGTTGCCGTTGGATTATTTTTCTTTATTCCCATTTTTCTGATTTTTTTTTCTGCTCAAGTAGGTTAATATTTCATAGAGGATATTGTGTTATTAGAACGGCAATGTTAATAAATAAATATGTTAATTACATTCCAAAGGGAGGTTCTTTTAGAGTTTCTAGGCTGTGAGGGTATAGATTTTAAATAGAGGCTAAAAGCCAACTTTTGTAAATGCCATTAGGGAAGAAGTATTAGATCTCTCCATTTCTAGCTCATGCATTTCAAACTATATATCCAATTGGATAGTCTCTGACGTGGTCTCCCTGTCGGATCATCGTTACATCGGATCATCGTCGATTTTCGTGGGGCCCTGTCGGTTACTCAACAATTTACGTATAGTAATCACACTAACTGGTCTGGAGAAACTAGAGGTGGCAGCAGATCAGCTTAATCAGGTCGTTATTTCCTCATATCATGAAAGTAGCAGCCTAAGAAGGCGTAAATCGGCACGAAGGTGACATTCTTGAGATGACATGCACAGGAAAGTTAGAAAGCTTTTTAATCGCTCAAAGCGTTCAGGTAATTGGGAAGAGTACAGAAGTTATCTAAACGACTACAATAAAGAAATAAGTAGATCCAAAAGGTAATCCTGTAGAAAACTCCGCGAAGATATCAAGAATATTCCAACACCAGCGAGATTGCATAAGGCTATCTGCCACACTCACGTTAGCCAAATAGGCCTTCTAAAGAAGACTGATGGTACATATACCAAGTACATATAATTCGATGAACGACAGAGGAACATTCAAATTGTCAAAAGTCATTTCAATCTGGATAGGATAAAATGGTCCATCGCCTATTTTCAACCTTTTAAGGCTCCTGGTGGGGATGATATCTTTCCAGGACTCCTTGCATGTAAATCAATATGCATATGCTAAGGGTAAATCGACTGAGCATGCTCTACATCATCTTGTTACAAAGATTGAGAAGGCTCATCCTTTGGCCAGTGGTAATTGATGAACTTCTCCTCATTCTTAGTGAACAAGGACAGGAAGCAATTCGGCAATAGCTGCTTATAGGATGGGTATCGGGAACTCAGCCCGTTGTGTCGCCAACGGGTACTCATCGAACAGAGGGCTGCTACGAATGCCTACACAGAAAAACATAGACAAGAATTATATTCAATAACACCATGTTATTGAAAAAAAATATTAATTTCAATAACATTTGTCATTAACTTAATACAATATTTCGTTGTATGTATTTCTTTCCCATGCCGGTTATTTATTTTCTTTTCATACATAAAGTACTTAACACAAGTTTTATCTCATAAAAAAATAACTGGGATATGACTCGGCTGTTGAGAGCATGCTTTACGTCCGGGAAGTCCGTGTTCGTATCGCAGGCATGTCAACATTTTTTTATATTTATATATTTTTTCTTTTGAAATAATTTTGTTATCAATATAGCGGAATTCTTTATCACAGGAAATTTGAAAAAAAATTATTGAATACCGGGATTTTTGTTATCAAAAACGAAACTTATTTTTTTCTGTGTAGTGATAGGATAAACTGTGAAGTTATGTTCGACAGGAGATTCAGTGTCACAATTGCGTTTAGGGCAACCTGGGAAGAAAACAGTCCCACTGTGGATTCCAGAAGTTTATACTGGTATACGGATGGATCCGAAACGGAAGATGAAGTTGGCGCTGGAGTCTGTGGACCCAACGTGAAAATCTCTGTGCTCATGGGCAAATGGACTACGGTATTTCAGACGGAAATATTGGCGATCACCAAGTGTGTTCATATTAATTTAAGTAGGGGCATTAAGGGCGCGCATATAGCTATGTTTTTTCGATAGTCAAGCAGGTCTTAAGTCCCTTCTTTCTTGGAAATGCCGTTCTAAGCTTGTTTTAGAGTGCTTAGACTCACTACATAGTGATCATCTATGTAACGAGGAAGCGGATGAATTGGCCAGAAGGCCCTCTACAGCTCTTCTTATGGGATCCAGAGCCTTGTTGTGGCGTAAATTGGTCGACTGTCAAGCCCTTAATCAAACGAAATGATATATCGACCGCGACGAAAGTGTGGCTGGCTTCTTCTGGTTTAAGGCAAGCATTGATGCACCCATTTTCATACAGTGGCATCCTGAATTTACAGTGGCATCTATGATTTACGGCTTGTTACAGGTTTTTCTCTGGTAACTTTAGACTGAACTATACTCTGTGAAAAAGTAACCAAGTTCGTTTACCCTTGGGTCATTTGTGCTTGGAAGAGGACGAGACAACGGCACACATTCTCTATGAGTGTGTTGTCTTATGCAATAGTAGAAGGCGTATTTTTTATTCTGAGTTTTGTGTTCGGGTGATATTAGGCGGGCACCTCCAACCTTTGTGCTGACTTTCATAAGGAGAGTCATGCACAAAAGATCCACTAGGTGTCGCAGTGTTGCTCTTTGGACCAGATCTTTCTATTTTCTACCATTAAGATGCACTATGTTTCGCAGGTAACATAAGTATAGTATGTAGAAGAAATTAAAATATTTTTATTAAAAAGCTAAAAAATTTTCAGAAACTACATCGCACTGTGGGGATTTTGGAAAAAATGGAAATAAATCTGCAGTTTCTATACGGGCCGTCCGATTCTTATAAAGCATTTGAGAAGGTGTTGTTTGGAGCTTAGATGCTTTCAACGGGGGCGGAGCCACAAGACCCCATAGTGGGTCACCTCCAAGCCAAGCTGAAGTTTTTGATCTGATAAAAAATATTTGTTTACAAGTAGATTCTCCTATCTCGTATCTGCCTGACTTCAGATACGAATTCAACAATTTATGCAAACTTTCTGACTGAATTCGCCAAAAACTGTTCGCTGGGTAGTTAGTTAGTCATATAAAATATGTTTTAATTCTTAAGTTCTGTTTTAAACAATTGTGGTTAATGCAAAAAGAACGTCAAATAATCTTCAATGAGTTCGTTGTAATGATTTTAAGTTTATATTACTTTTTTATGAATGATGCCTCATTAATAGTGGGGTAATTGGAACATTTTTTTTTTCGAAATACAAGTTATATACTATCACTTATGTACATACATACATATACTGTATAAGCTAAATTCGTTATTAACAATGCTGGCTACCTGCCCCACCTTAGTTCAAATTGAGTGTGAATTAGTTTGTCTCTCAATCACTCATTGTTTTTGTTGCTCTTTCAAAGATTTTCAGAATATTAGACTCGAAATTGTTTGTATCTGTATTGTTAGAAAACCTGTTTTTCTTAACTAAAGAATTTCACCGTTTCTATTGCGATAGAAAAAGGAAGGAAGCTGGCTGTGATTTTAATGAGATGTGTTTGTGTGGATGTGAGTATGAATGTTGAAAGAAAAGCAACAAACAAAAGGAAAAAAAATAACCCAACTTGTTTTCACGGGAAACTTTTCACTTAAAACTCATACCACCACCTGTTAGATTTTGCATGAAATCCATTTGAAAATAGCACAATTAAAAATGATATTTGTACAAATCAGGTGTCGGTTTATTTTTCTTTAACATTTTACAAATAATGGCTACAGTAGTTCGCGCTTAAATGAGTTCCCCGTTTAAAAACTCAAAAATTGCTGGCAACTAAAACATTCGTATGATGAAGCAAAATTGCGAAATTTAAATGAAATTACACCCGATATCAAACAACTTTTTATTTTATAAAAAAAACGTCTACAATAACCTACATGTTTTCCTTTTTCATTAACTTTTTTAAACCACCCTTTGAATTCCTTTATATGAAGCCATTCCAACTAAAATTTCCGTATTTGCGTTTTCTCAATATCTGCAAAATATGCTTCGTAAATAAGTTTTGTATACACAGAAAACAGGAATTTAATTTTCAGTAAAGGAATTTAATGTAAAAGTAAATATTTTGTCTAGAAGCGGACCTACAAACAAATTTGTAAATATGTATAGACAAATACATATATCTCAACAATTTCATTGAAAAAAATATTTACTGAATTTTTTGTAATATAGCAAATAAAACTTGTGTCTAGGTCATCATCATCATCAGGGCTCGGACTTTCATGAGACTAAAAATTGATTTTAAGCGCTTAACAAATGCAAAACATGTAAAACATGCGCAAAAATATGCATTTACCTACGAAGAAAGTACCAAAACTAAAATAATATGAAAATATATATTTTTTATTATTAGAGAAGAAAACATAAGAGAAACATAATTGGGTCTATTATCTAATGCAGCCGAACTTTAGCTGTGTTGCCAGTCGGCAACTGAAAATTAATGATTGGCAAAAAGGCACTAGATAGCAACTGAAATTGACAGCTCTCAGTTGCCAGTTACCATCAATAGTATCATTTTCAGCAAGTGGTAACATAACTGAGGCCATAATCGGCCTATTAATACTTTTAAGAAATTGAGAAATATGCATTAAAAAAATTTATTCAAGTACGCAGCGGATTGATTCAAGTATACAGCGGGCTTGAATCTTCATGTAATACGACGTTTGTCAGATACTTGTCGACTATGCCCGAGCAACGAAAATAAACCACAACAAGAGCACAACAGTGATTTGTGGCTGTCATCATGCAAACAAACACCAACACAGTACGAGTACGACTGTGTATAAAGTTTATAAACATATTCGTACTTAAAATAAGAATTTTTATATGAATAAAGGCTAATCAGGCTAAAATTAAGTATTTTGCACTTGAATATTCCGAGTTGAATCAATCTGTCTGTGCTTGATTTCAGAAACACCGGGATTTTCACGAAAAAGTTGTATATATAAGAATTAAAATCACATTCAACAGAGCCACCTGACAAGTGGTGATAGCAAATACACGTGAGCACTGACGATGGAAGTGTATCGGTTTCCGAAAGTGGCGTTACTCTGTTCTGCTGTGTACGTTGAAAAATTAAGTTGATGTTAATTTTTCCCTTGTTCCTTGGAATATTAATCATACCCAATTTTTTCTGAATATAACGTTACGAACCTTAGCCTAATAATCAATTTAGATTCACAAAGCAAATACGTTCGAAATAATCATATTAATGACTAAAATGGTTTTCTTTATTTTACTAAAGGCGGGAAGCATTTTGCACTATTTGCGTCAAAAAGGTACATAAGTAATTGGTAAAAACTAAATCATAAGATTTGGGAGGACGTTCCAACTTGGATTTGCCATTATACTAAAACAGCTGTATTCCGGAGAACGGCCCACGCTCAAGGCGTTAGTCATGCATAAATAATATAAATTATTTCTTTTAAATAATATTTTAATGATTTTATAACTTTACACAAACTTATTCACTAAGATTTTCATCTTGTTATATATTACATACCTATATATGTACATATCTCTAATATTTTTATTTTTCTGCTCAATTTAAATAAGCACTTCCAAATTACACAGTTTGGGTGCCCCCACAGAAAAAATAGAAAAGAATTATGTTCAATAAAAACATGTTATTGAAAAAAGAAATATGAATTTCAATAACATTTGTTATTAACTTAATACAATATTTCGTTGTATGAATTTCTTTCCCATACGGTTATTTCTTTTCTTTTCATACTTAATAACTTAAAACAAGTTTTATCTCACAAAACAAAATAACTGGGACGTGGTTCGGCTGTAGAGAGAATGCTTTACGTTCGGGAAGCCCGGGTTCGTATCCCAGGCAAGCCAACATTTCTTTCATTATATTTTTGTTCTTTTGAAATAATTTTGTTATCAATATAGCGGAGTTCTTTATCACTGGAAACTTGAAAAAAATATTGAATACCGGGATTTTTGTTATCAAAAACGAAACTTATTTTTTTCTGTGCCGGGTATGCTATTGAGTAGTGTGCTAGCCTATCAGTGTGGAGGTTCCTTGTTCCTTGGAATATTAATCATACCCAATTCTTTCTGAATATAACGTTACGTACCTTAGCCTAATAATCAATTTGGATTCACGGAGGTTGTGGGTTGGATTCTCACCACAGACTCTTTTTTGTTTCACTACAATGAGTGAAGGTCTTTTTTGTTACTATTCTCGTTTAAATTAAGTTGTGTTATAAACTGTATATAATTGTACTTGTAACATTTAATAAATATATGTTTATGGTTACAATTCTCGAATTATATATTGAAAAGAAACAGTGATAAAAATTTTTACATTATGGCAGAAAGCTGTTAACACATCACTTATACTAAAAATTTCAAAACATATTTAATTAAATGAAATTAAGAAGCCCAATTGCAATAGATTTTTTAAAGCAGCATGGTTATATATTCATTTTTTATTTTACTTCAAATAGCTGATCGTGTGTCAACTTATAGTGTCTGGTTTCTCTGCATAAAAAACCATCCAACAATTTTAATTAAGTTTGCAAACCAATATAATAATGTTTTAGTTTTAAGCTTATAAGCAGCAGAAAAATGCGTGGCAAACAAAAAACAGAGTTCCGACATGTCGAGAATTCCTTTAGAATTTCCCTAGTAATTTCTTCAGAACTCGTAGACATTTCGGCAAGTACTTAAGCGGCCCACATACTTGCAATATAATTGTGCATTTTTCCATATTGTGCAATTATATCGCCAATGTGTATGTCATTATAAGGTGGCACAATATACTGGGAAAAATCAAAAGGCTTTTGGTTTTTATTGCACATTCAAGGAAAGTGTGTAACGTCTTGGTAACATTGCTCAGTAGTGCGTTTATCTTTCCACTGTGAGAAAATCGTGCCATATTTTATTTGAAACTTATTGCATATTATAGGGCAAAACGGTAATAATATGTGCAATAAGATATTCAATAATATTGTATAATGGATGGGCCGCTTTAGTTTCTCTGACAAAGAGGTCCGCTTTCTTGTCAACGACTCACTCATATGATTTGCGGAACTTTTTTGACCGACTTCGGATCCAAACAATACAAATTCTTTTATACAAAGCAAAATTTGAATCAACACATCTTTTCCGCTCATACGCAATTGACCGGCATTTTGGATATAAATATTTTGAATTTTTTAATTATTAATTGCAGTTTTGTCAATCAAAAATTTTTTATTTCAGCTACATAATACATGTTTTTCCCCCAAATCTAGACATTTCCTATTTCGTTTCTAGTATTGGCAACCTTGACCAAAGTATACAAAAATAGTCGAGATCATTCAAAGCCACGCTCATGGTGGCCGTTGAAAATTTCAAAAAGTGGCACAAAAAGGGGATTTCGAGGAAAAAAGTGACAGCAAAAAGGGGATTCTTCTAAAAATAAGTACAAAATTTTTAAAAAGGAAATAATTGAATCCAATTCTTGTATTTAATGAATTTCTGGGGCATATAATAGTTTTGAAATAAAATGAATCAATTTTGATGTTTTTTTTCTCTAAGAAAGAAAGCACCAACGAAGTACGCCCCTTGCCAAAGAATTATTTATATACAACACGCACACACATACGTGGTTATACTTGACTGCAAAACAAAGAGGCAGTCGGGCAGGTAATAAGTTCAATATAAAAAATTTTAGGTAGTGGACCAATATGGCCTATAAATGACGGAGTTCTGAGGGATCAAACATAAAAAATACTAACATGTTCATGGTATTCTCCCTTTGTTGATATCGGTAAAAAAAATTTTTTTGCTGTTATAAGAAATTATGTATGATGCCATGTCACTAGGGATATCGAACGGTTTTCATTCGACCGGTTGTAACCGGTTATTTAAGTTTTGAGGCCGCCAGTTTTTTTATAATAACAATTATCATACATATATCGAATAACCCAGTTATTTTGATTTGATTGATACTCAGACAGGTTTAGGGTATGCTGCATCTGCAAAGTTCTCTTGAATAAGTATGTATGTCCCTATCTTTTACAACGCGAACTATTATCGACTTTAATAAAAACTTATTGAATTTTCCAAGTCAGCAGTTTGGTTTGTAGAATAGAGCTAAAAAGTAAAATTAGCGAAATTAATCAAAATAATGGAAATGGTACTCAAAAGGAATTAGAAATCGAAATTATTTTAACCTATTTTTTTAATTCATTTTTGTAATGTTTGTTTCTATTCTTGGTTTTATTGACATACATTTTTATTTAAATAATTTAATTTTTGTGTTATTTCTTATGTTCTTAAATCCTATTTTTTAATTTTTTTTGTAATGTTTGTTTCTATTCTTGGTTTTATTCACATAAATTTTTATTTCAATAATTTAATTTTTGTGTTATTACTTATGTTCTTAAAACCGGGTAACCCGTTATTTTAAAAATTTGTAAACAAAAATCGCGTTTTTAAATATATAAACTATTCGGAAAACCCGAAAACCGGGTTTTGAAATAAGTGTTTTTTTAGTTTTACCACTAATATTCGTGTGAATATAAAAAATATTCCCGTTTTAAATATTTCTTGGCTCTACAACAAGAGAATGTATTTTGTAACAGACGTTATAATTTGGGAAAACCAAAGATGTATGGGGAAACGGCTTATTAGTTTCATTATAAATATTCGTCGAACCAATTTTTGATATTATGTACATATGTATTTCATTTCAAAACATTATTACATATTACCTCTGTCTTAAGTATAGTACATATTGGCGAACTTGAGTGACAGTCAAAAGTTCATCATTTTTGAAGGTTACTTCTGACTTTCCAGATAATCGACCATGTTTGACACTTAAACCATCATTCAAGAAAAAAATTTTACACACAAACATAGAAAATAACAAAATTTTATGCGGTTTATTGATAACAAAAACTATTTATAACGAATTTTTATAACATAATTATTTAATTTCTTTTAATTTAACAACTCCTTGTACGATTTGGTTTTAGCATATCACACAGACAACCTTGTATTTCACAAAAATATATGAATGCCGTAAACAAATAGCTTTCCGCGTCCAAGTTATGAAATTTGTGCTGCAAAAAGTATCTCTTGGCTAACACTTTTTGAAAAACACTATCAGTCAAAAACCAATATGGCCGCTGACAGTCACCCAACCGCAAAAAGACTGAAGAAATTTTCGGATACACTATCAAACAAGCTAAAACTTCAAGGATTTCTTTCACTCATGTTCGCCAGTCTGTACCCTACTTTAGGACTGATTCAGTAAAAGTATATTGTAAATCTAAGTGCTTTTCATACAAATTTGTAACAAGACGTTAATGTTAATGAATGAATAATGAAAGGTCGTTGTTTTTGATCATTTTAGTTCCAAAACCATTATTTCTAGGTCTAAACTCTTAAGCTGTTTCAAACTAATTTACTTTTTCATGACTTGATAAATGATGGACACAGAAATATATTTTTGTATTAAGATTTTTTTATATAAACAGTTTCGTACCGTAAAAAACTCATGTTAAAACAAAAAACTGTCAGGTTATAAAGTGGCCATAAAGGAGCATAATATATCAAAAGGTGGTATATTTAGGTAATTTTAAACAACGGGTACTAAAAGTGGCATGGCAGTTGAAATAAGTGGCAAATTGCGACTTCAGTCGCAAAACGGTCACGATGGCTACGCTCAGGTGAGCGTGAGAAATTGTTTTTTTTTAAAGAGCAATTGTTTGACTTTTGTGAGTTTAATTTTGCAACAACAAAATATTTTTTGTTATTGTATATGTGTAGATATCGTCATATGATTTCGAAAAAGCCATGTTATAAAAAATTCAAAACCGACTTTGATTTATTATGATGCACCGTATCAATATATATGTTATACTTGTATCTTCCTAAGCTTTACTCCTCTATTCGTCCACATAAAATTATTATAGGTGCTTTTAGCACTAATTTTAGTGCTTTTTGATGTTTTAAAACTCCCCTTTTATAATTTTTTGCTTTTTTTAAACTGCTTTTGCATGGAAATTGTACTATTTAGTGCCTTGTTTAAATTTTATTGTGCTTTTTGCATCAAAATAGTTGGCATCACTGGTATTCATGACCTGTTCATGTAACTGAGGGTTTCTATGAATTCGTTTGACGATACATATTTCCATATAATTTATTTTGGCTAGTTTAGTGAACGTTATGTTAGATGTGTGTGAAATGTATTTATTTGCTGTTTTTGCAATGTTTATTAGAAAATATATGAGGATGATGTTAATGTAGATATGTACGTACATATTTAGAAAATAATGATGGTAGTTGATGTCGGCAATTAAAAATTTTCATTTAAACATACTCGTGCATAAATAAACTTTAAAAAGAAAAATTAGTTGTTTTATTTAAGAGCCTTTAGTTTTCATTCATTTATTTGTTTCCTTTAACGTTTATGTTGTACATTTTTTAGGGTGCGGTGCCCCCTGAATATTCGATAAATTATTTTAATTAATGCCACTGTTATTGTACACAAGTTAAATTAACTCACTTTAGTTTAATCAAAACGAAAATTGAAGACAATTTTTGATGTACACTATTTTTTGTTTCTACACAGCCACACAATACACTTGCTAACGCGCACACGCTTTACCGTAAATATACTCCGCTAAACAAATCTAACGCGTATCACGACCAAAAACGTAATGAACAAACCGCTTGAATTCCACTCAATACTGTTTGATATTTATTTCTCTTACATACACAATGAGCATAAATTTTTCCTCTCATTTGATGCCCAGTGCTGCCAGAATATTTTTGGCATAAAATCTGCAAAATATAAAAATTTTTCAGGAAAAAATCTGCATTTAATTTTTAAATTTTCTGCAATAAATATTCAAGATCATTTTTATGTATTGCTAGATGTGCCCGCTCGCTTCGCGCGTCTAAAGTTCGCATTACCAACGTTAAAAAAACAAAAACATCTTTCTCATTTCCATGAACATTTATATTAGTAAAGTAGGCTATATATTCTTTTTTTCTATTTTAACTTAAAAATGGGATATTTTATAGCGGTAAAAAGTATCCTATGTTTAAATCAGGATTCTATGGTACCCTCGTACCAAATTTCACTAAAATCCATTCAGTGATTTTTGCGTGAAGCGTGTTCGGACAGACAGACAGAGAGACAGACAAAAATTCCTAAATTTGGTGTTTTGGTCTCTACATTGATTACAGTTTACGCCACCATAAAAATTATCCACAAAATTTTCATGTACAGACACGCCCCTTTTACAGTTTTATTATATGTATAGATTTAAGCAAATTAACAATGTATTCAGGAAATAGGTGCCAATATAAATATTTTTTCATAAAAAACGTAAACAGCGTCAATAAAATAAAACAAATTCAACTGCGTATAAGCAAAGAATATAAATCATGATTTATATTCTTTGGTATAATCGGCAAGGCAACACATCAAACTTTGATCAAACAGGAATTTTTTGACTGTATTAGTGCAAAAAACTTCACACGTTTAGTTTGATGTGAGTTTGATGAAAAACAAACCACTTTTGATATTCACTACCACCGACGACGAAATTTGAAGTCTGTTTCGTGTGTGGCCGTATAATTACTTCAAATGTCATTTATGTTTAGTTTTCGCAGCGACAATATCATTTCTTTTATTAAAATAGAAAAAAGGAAAATATTCTCTATTTTACTAATATCAATGTTGTTGAAAATTAGAGAGATGTTTTTGTTTTTTTTTACGTTGGTAGAACTGTTTATTTTTGCATAACGGGAACTTTAAACAATATGTAAAGAACGTTATATTGCTATATTTTACAGACACCTTATAGTCATAAAGCGAACTTTAAGCGCGCGAAGCGTGCGGGCACATCTAATACTTTATAAGATTAAAAACTCAAATATTTATGCATAAACTCTAAAGAGATAAATTTGAACTATATATTACGAAAACTAAAATCAGACATTGCGCAGAAGTGACTGCTAAAAGTCGTAAAACATAGATCAGAAAATGTGCAGACTATTCTGTTAAAAGTCTTAAAGGGAATTAAATTACCTTCGGATAATGTACAGATTAATGTAATAGTAATCGCTATTCTGTCAAATGTCTGAGGCAATTTTAGACAACTCAGGTGATTGTCTGGTAAAGCCTCATATTTTATCTGACGTTAGACATGTCGGCAAAAAAGGTTTCCTGCGTACTTGTATATAAACCTAGCCCTTATTTAACTCCCAACGAAAAAAAGAAGATAACAAGGTATTTCATCCCTGGTACAAGATAATAAAAGTGATAGTTTCTTCTAGCCAAGAGTACTAAACGATTCAATGCTTTCATAGTAATTTTTTAAATGGTTTGTGGCTTCAATAACTAAACAATTTACAAAATTTTTTTATTGTGACTTTAACGAAAATTGTATGTACGAATTTCTGTCTGTGTGCACGAAAGATAAATGGCATATATGCCAAATGTGCGTATATCACTAATTGGACTATAATGTGTATATTTTGTATGAAATTTGGTAATGGAAGCAATAAATACATATAAAAAGGACTACATCGATAATGTGACTATAAACGGTAGTGACTGGAAACGAAAACTACTGTATTGACTTACTATAGATTAGGTGGTTTCTTATGGGATCACATTGAGACATTGGAACCAGAGATTCACTAGTGCACTTAAAGATTCTAGTTAACACACATGAAACTTTTTACTAGGTAAGGCAACCGCATTTATTTTCAACACAACAAAATGAGACAGTAAAAAATCGTTTTGTAGCTGTCAAAATATTCTGTTCAAAATAATCAGTTCCTTGACAGTGTCACCAAAAAGTCACTAAACTTGTCGAATAAAGTGGTGACTTGGAGACGCTTGCCCCCTGGCTTCCTTCTGGATTGTTAACAGTTGTCTCTTTTTAATGTAACAAGTTTTCCAGTGTTGCCTCAAATTAATAACTTATACTAAAACACACAAAATTTAATTGACCTAAGCAAAAATTGGTATATAGGCGCTTTGATATTTTTAAGAAAAAATTTCCATAAAATGCAGATAAATCGATAAATATGACAGGCCTGGGTACACTGTCTCATGTCTTTTGTTTTCCCCTTGGTAATATTAACCAACAACAAATTCTATGAAAAGATTTTAGTGTATGGACACAAATAAAACTTCAAAAGAAATTTTAAAGAAGTTGTAGAGCCAAAGTTGACTCTTATGGACGAGGACTATGCAAATTCATAATACTATACAAGAAATTTTATTTTTGTGTTGAAAAGAAATAATCAAAATAGGAAAAAAAAATACAAAAGTACACATTGGAAAAAAGTATCCAATTTTGGTTAAAAGTAACGCAAGCGGCAGCCCTGCCCAAGAGTTTATGCATCAAATGAGAGGAAAAATGTATGCTCATTGTGTAATTGAAAGAGAAATAAATATCAAACAGTATTGAGTGGAATACCAGCGGTTTGCACGGCTGCCAGATTTGACGATTTATCGTCATTTTGGCGAATTTGGGTGTCAAAAATGGCATTTGACCACTGGACGATTTTTACCTTAAATCTGACGATTTTCAAGAAATACAAGCTTTCACCATCTTTTAGAACTTTTAAAAGAAGTTTGAACTTGATCAAGAACTATATAGCTTTTTCTATAATATGTAATAAAAGTAAGGCATATCATCTTTTTATGTTGATATATTTAGTATTACAAGATTTTTAAACATCTTCTTGATAATTTACCAACTGCTGCATACATACATACATATGCATGTACATCATGTTTAAAAAATATTAATCACTAGAAAGCAATGCTCAAATATTTACAAGAAGTGAAGCTTTGCGATATGTATTTAATGTTTTAAAAATGCTAGCATAGGTATGGCTGTTATTAGCTTTTTAGCAGTTATAACTTTGGTTTGGATTAAGATTTGTTTCTGTAGTTTTTTAGGAATTAAGAGCGTATTAATGAACACTTTTACTAAAGTTACTGGAAAATGTTGGTGTTTTGAGATATGACTAGTTTACATTAACAGAGCGATACGTAAGTATGCACATAAAGAATTTAAATGCCACAAGCTTTTGATATTGCATTTTGAAATTAGTATTGAAAAGGTTAAAATACTATACATTAACCTTGAAAAAGTGTTTTTTTTACTTTTGATGAATTTTCGACGTTTTCAAATATTTATTTTGACGTTTTTGACGATCTTTCGCTCGAAACTAGACGAATTCATCCCCTATTTCATCTGGCAACTATGCTAATGACACAACTTACTGGTGCACCCAATTCTACAACAATTAAATATATTTTGTAGAAACTACTTTGCTAGTTGCCAAAAAAAAAAACGTTGAGAGATGGGTGGAACTATCAGCGCAGCTATCCCAACAGGCATCTTTACATGGTAATACATGTACTAAAAATGAAAAAAAAATCGTATCATGTAAAGCTTAGTACTCTGTTCAAATTTTGCGAAAAATTTTGATCAATATTGGTTTTTTCATACGAAAAATATGACAAGTAGCCAATCATAGCTACCGCTTGAAAGTGTGCTGGAATTGTGTACGTTAAAAAAACCCCAATATGCTTGCTGTAAATTCCACACGAAAAAAGTGGTGCTCATATTATTTCGCATGAAGAGTCAAAATGTTGTAGATACATTTCATATGTTTTTCACAAAATAAGCAGAGTACTACTTCTGCAGCAATTTTTCGTAAACAATTCGTGTAAATTTTTCCTCAAGGATAAATTGACTTGGCTTTTTCCTCAAGGAAAAATTTAAACACAAAACTGTGTTTTCATGTATGTATATTTAGGTGAAGAAGAATTTTAGCAATTAAGCTATGAAGGTATTTAGAAGAATATTAGTTGATAAATGTCCTTTAAAAAATCGATTTTTTAATCGGCATGGCTAGTTTTTTTTTTAATATAAAGGAACTATAAATTTTTGTATCACTTAAATAAAATTTCACTTGCTTTTCTACTAATTATGTGTATATATCTAATATAGGTTCTTTAGAAGCAATGAAAATGTAGTTCCTTAAAAAGAGGCTCCAATTTTTCATAGTGGGTTAATATTAGGGATGTAACGATACGCCGTTTTGCCGATCCGATACCGATATTTAAAAATAAATATCGGCGATACCGATTCCGATACCGATACGAATATTGAAATTGAGTTCAAGCTTAGATTAACAAAAATCAAGTGCAATTTTTTATTATACAAAATTACATTATAAGAGAGAATATTTAAAATTGATAAAACATTGGAAGTAATTTTTAAGGAGCTACATTTTCTTTGCTTCCAAAAAATCTAGATTAAAAATATGCAGATAATTAGTAGAAAAGCAAGAAAAATTGTTTAATTCCTTTATAATTTAAAAAAATACTCGCCATGCTTTTTAAAAAATCGATTTTTTTAAAGGACATTTATCAACTAATATTCATCTAAATAACTTAATAGCTTAATTATTAAAAGACTTCTAAGTTTATATTTATTCACTTAAATTTACATGAAAATACAGTTCTGAGTTCGCATAAAAAAATTGTGAAAATGGGTACTTTTTTATCCTTTTTCCTCAAGGAAAAATCATTATAGAATACCGAAAAAGAAATTTGTCCTAGCATCGCTTCCAATTCGGTGATTGGTAATCGAAAAACAGAACTTGTTGCAAGGGCAAGGATATGTAAAACTAATTAGAAATTATCCAAATTTGCAATACTTCCAGATCGCGAATTCTACATTTTCATGACTTCTTTGGAGTATTTCTTTTTTGTTGGAATAAGATTTAAAAAACAACGGCTTGAATTTGAATTCATGGTAAAATTAACAAAAGATAAATAATTTTTTTACAAAATAACGGCATAAAATATTATTAATTTTTAAAATTGATATTAATAAGATTTAAAAAATAACGAAGTGTATTTAATTTATGGTAAAATCGAACAAACTTAAATTATTTGTTAAAAAAAAACTCTGAAAAAATGTTTAAAAGTATCGTCGTATCGGCAGTAAAATATCGCCGATACCGATGTATCGGAAAATCTGAAGTATCGCCGATATATCGGTATCGGTATTCGTTACATCCCTAGTTAATATCATATTGTAATTTTGTATAAAAAAAAATTACCCTACTTGAGTTTCCTTAATTTAAACTTGAACACAATTTCAATATGCGCATCGGCATCGGAATCGGTATCGCCGAGATTTCGTCTTGAGTAGCGGTATCGTATCGTCAAAAAGCCGTATCGTTTTAGCTATTTCTTTATTCAATTCAGCCCTTTTTTTCGAAAGCTTTTACGTGCTTTAAGCTCAAAAAGTTGGCATCACTGCGTTTATGAAAAAAGTTATATGTAGATACATATACAAAGGAATTTTAACAGGGACTTTAAAAAAAAACATTTGGTGCTTGTCTTTGCTGCCTAAATGCCTGTGAACTGCACTATCAACATTACACTGCCTTCTTTAATTACAATTTATAAAATTTCTCCATTGTTAAGCATTTCCTTTTAATTTGATGATATGAATAACAAACGGTTGTATTAATTATTAAATACCATGTATACGGTGACCATTAATTCCATGGAAAAATAGTGTACACATTTTATGGATTAAAAAGCATAACACAACTAATTGATTATTAGGCTAAGGTTCGTAACGTCATATTCAGAAAGAATTGGGCATGATTATAACCAAAGAACGAGGGAAAAATTAACATCAACTTAATTTTTCAACGTACACAGCAGAACAGAGTGGCGCCACTTTCGGAAGCCGCTACACTTCCATTGTCCGTGCTCACATGTATTTTGCTTATCACCACTTGTCAGGTGGCTCTGTTGAATGTAATAATATCAAACGCTTTTGGTTTCCAGCTAGAGATTTTATGTAATTTAAGATGATTGAAAATTTGTTTTGCTAAATATGTTGGGAATAATGAAAAAAGTGAACAAAAGTAAACATTTGTAAGAAAAAATAATGTACATAAGCGGCATGTATTTAGAAAGATGTACAAATTGCGGATACAAAAACAATAGTGGACAAGAGGCTAAAATCGTGTACTGTTTACTATAATAGTGTACGGTTGGTCACCATACCTATATACCATTTTAGTAGGAAATTACGTTTATAACAAATATTCTATTTATATTTGATTGGCACTGCTGATTATTTCGGAGATAACAGCAAAAAAAAAACGAGAGTTTTAGGCAAAATGAAATTCAGTGACCCGTACCAACACACCAGTACAAGTTACACTTCATCGTACTTTAAAAAAAAATTGTATTCCACGTAAATCGTGACCAAGTATAATGTAATAGCATAAAATGCGGATGGGTTATAGAATTTTTAAGGAAAATGTATTATTTTTACGTGTACTGTGTATAGAAAAATTTTCCACACTTTGGGAAAGTAATTAAAATTTATATTGAGGGCTGTAATTTTTTGTCGTCGACATATCCAACCGAATAAAACTACTTGCAATAAAAATCACCCTAATGTTGCTCCACCTAAAAATTTTCTTTCATACATATACTTATGCGGGATTTAGAGGATGACTTTTTTTAGCTCCATTTTACTCGGTTAACCGTATTTTTACCACGTCCGACCATTAACTCTGAAAAACTCAAGCTGAAAGGTTTTCGTCTAAATCCACATGGTCCATGTATACTGATATATTAATTATATTCCAATGCAGATGAATAAGGTATATGCTTCGGCAATATTAAGAAAATTCACTGTGCAAGAAACTGTCATATAGTACATATCCATACATATGTATGTATGTACATTAGGCGTTAACTAATTTTTAGGAAAAATTTTGCCTACCTACGTGATGGTAAGTAAATATTGTACAAGTAATGAATATCGTTTTTTAGGTGATTTGGGCTCAAAAATGGTCCGCACCAAACGCGATTTCTAAGTTAAATACTAATATTTTTATATTAAAATTCATGTTTTCAATTTTTATAGGTATGAACTAAATTTAATTTTGCCAAGCAATCTGCTGTCACTTTTGTTGTGTTTTTTATTTATTTTTGCATAACAGCAAATTCTGGAAAAATATAAAAAGACGTCATCTGAAATTATAATATAAGGACAAATATATATAAATTTTTCATATTTTTACTTTGAAATTATATATTTTAGGCACTACCTACCTACCTCAGCAATAAATATTGCTACGTGAAGACGCACTGTTAGTATTTGAATATATGACAGGGTATTCAAATATGTCCTATTTGAAATGTTGTACTATGAATCCTATGACATTAGTACACCTTGTGGATTCCTTTTATATATTTGTTGAGTTGTAAAATAAATTTCAATTAGAGGCAAACATAATAATTGGCGACGAGGAAAATATTTTTTATATTAACATGGAAGAACAATTAGCAAATTTACTGAAGGAAAAACAAGCTCGGGCGCAACAACTAATTGAAAACCAACAAGGATTTTTCGTACGTTCTATGCAAAACGTTAATGCAACTCCCAAAAAGAATATTCCACCATTTCCAAAATTTTAAATCAGTTCCGATAATTTTGGTACTTATTCTAATCAGCTCAAGGGACATTTTAAAGCATACGATGTTGAAGATGCCGATCAAAAGAAGTCGTATTTTATTTCTTGGATGAGTTCAGTTCTTTTCGAATTATCAAGCAAATTATTCGGTTCAGATGACGTTCAAAGCAACACTTTCACTGAGATAATTTCAAAGTGGGCACAAAGGTTCATGTATTAGCAGCAAGATTTACGTTTCACAACAGAGTTATGCAATAAGGAGAGTTATGCAATAAAGTTCACTTAAACAGTACGTACTGCTTCTTTACAAAAGCAAAACCCATCTTTAGATGAAGTTATTAGCATAGCGGAGATATTTGAGTCAACACAAGCATCATTGCAGACATTAAGAAGCTAAGTCTTTCCACAAGATTTGCACCAAGTTAAACATAAAAGCGCTCTGCTAACACATTTCAAAGACAACACTCTCAAGCTTCCAAAAGCGTCAGCAAAATGGCACACAGAAAAGAAGACTGCAAGTTTCGTAATGCATTAAATATGGGAAAACGGGTCATATAGCTCCGGTATGTAAGTCCAAAAAGGTAAATAATATTGAAAATTTTAAAGAGTTTGACCATTCTTCAGAACATTGTCATCAAATTAACAATCTTCTTATTCGTAGAGATAAGAAATTGTTCGTTTCAATTAGACACTGGCGCATCATGTTCAATGATTGATTTGAAATCATAATTTTTTTTTCGTGAATGAATGTAGTTTTATAAAACGAACCATAATCAGTCAAGAACTCGATTTCCTGTTTTTGTGTAGTTACGTCCCTTTATGTTTAAGATGACGATATGTATGCATGTGACATCCATTCCTTTGTTAGGTAGCATTGTAAGCACTGCAAGATTCAAGGGAATGTGACAATTCAACTTAAGCGGCTCTTCGATATAGCCACAGATATACTCATAAAAAAACAATATTTTGCTACCATGTGTATATTAGGTTTAAGAAATATTCTCAAAATATTTTTCAAATACTTATTTTTATTGATAATTTATTTATGCTTTTATGTATTTTTTCTTTTTTTTATTATTATTTCTTCTGCATTTAGAACAATCAGCTAAGAATAATTAAATATTTTTAATATTATTTTTACTAATTACGATGCCAATTAAATATTTATAATAACAACACTATTGTCGAATGGAAACTGATTTGATCAAGCAACTTGAATATCCTTAATTTGGTTTCTGTACACAGAATTACGTTTTAACAAAAAGATACATCAATTATTTCCATTTTTTTCAACCGACTTGCAGAAAGCAAAAGGTGTCAGTCAAATCGTTTGTATTTTTATGTGTGTTCCCTCAGAACTCCGCCATTTATAAACTGATTTGTTTTTTTATTTGAAAATATGTACTTCTATATTGGTCCCATTGAAAAGTGGGCAGAGTCACGCCCATACAAAGAACATAAATGCATATTATTTTTCAACTACATATTTCTACTTCAACAATTCTCAAGAAACTTTGCACAGCATTATGGTTTAAAAAGTGGGCAGTGCCACCACCAAACGTAGTAAACGTTGTTTTCAACTAATTATATTTAATTGATTCTTATAAAGCTTTGTACACACTTTAACTTCCTGATACTATACTATATTATAAAAAAAAGTGGGCAGTACCACGCCCATGGAAAGTAATAATACAATAGCGGTGTTCAGAATTTGATGCAAATGGTATTGCGATAGTGCAAATGCAAAATATCGTAGCTTTTTGATGAAGTGCAACAATAAAATACGAAAAATATCGTAACTTTTTTTATGGAATTTTCCGTGTTTTGTTGTTGCATTTCATTAAAAAGCACGATATTTTGCATTTACGTTTTCTCAATACCATTTGCATCATATATTGAACTCTGCTAATGATTTACAATTGTTCAGTTCACAACCTATCGTCGGCGTTGTATGTCTATATACATATTTTAAAATAGTTTAAAAATGTTGTTGGGAATTTGTATGAAAAATATTTGAGTCACAACTAGAACGTTTTTCTTACGTTTTTGAAATGTTGTATGAAAGAAATCTAAAAGTAAGTACAATTAATTTTCAATCGTAAACTGAAAATTTTTTTCACGTTTTTATCTTTAAAAATGTTTGATAACGTGCACGTACAACAGACTATTCGCAATCTTTATAGTTGTATTAGCTAAAATATTGTACCTTACAATGGCTGTGAATTGAACAATTGATTCAAGTTTTGTAATAAGAATAGTGGATGAAAAAAAACGGTGATTTACCTACGGTGATTTTTCTACTTTTGTTAGACACTTCTCACTTAATAGTAGGCAAATTTGAAGAAGATGAGCTCACTATTACAGTTGCAAAAGTAATTAAATTATTTATATAAACAATGAAAATAATATAATAATATAGCCCGTTTATTCGATATTCGAAAATTGGGCATTTAAAAAAACGCCGTTCGCAAAGCAAAAATAACCGGATAAAGCCGGTCGAATAAACACCGTTAGATCTACCTAATTGTAATTGTTGTATAATCACCACAACTTGTATAAATGCGCCTGTCCGATTCCTTGAAACACTCCACACACATTTAGCTCTCGTAAAAATACAACATTATGGTCAGAAAAGTGGGCAGTACCACGCCTGTTTCGTAGTTGGGGTTTTTTTTGAAAGAATTATTTTGGAAAATATAAAACAAATACTTTTTTTCCAAATGAAATGTACCGTAATTTTTCAAAGTGGAATTGAATTTTCTTTTTGCTTTTGCGACTTTTCCTAATGCCTCAAATAGTTTAAATATTCCAACTATTGTGTCTATTATTGATATCCAAGGAACTTGTCATAGATAACTAAAACAAAATGCATTCATAGTATGAATTTCATACATCGGAATGTTTTCTATAAACTGAAAAGCATTCCGAAATCTACTTTGTAAGTAAATAAAATAGTAGCCCAATTCACAATCTTGTATAAATGGTCTTGTATCGTAGCATTTGCAAATTCGTATAATATGTTGATACTCACCACTTAACAATTCTAGTGGTGAGTATCAATATAATATACCATTTTGCAAATGCGACGATGCAAGACCATTTGCACAAGATTGTGAATTGGGCTATTGTATTTAATTTTTACTTTGAAACAGTTTAGCATTCAACCACAGTGCTATTAATGATACAATACTTTTCTTTAATTACATTACAATGACATTAAAAAAAACTTATACATTGCATATCGATTGTCAAAGGTTGACAATACGTAACTGATTTTCAAATCTTTTCAGATAATTATATTCGAATTATGCTGAATACGTTACTAACCCCCAACTAGGAAATATTTTGTAGCAATATTTATAATACTCAGGGGTCGGACTTTCAGGCAAATGCATCGTTTTTGTGGTAATAGATAAAGAGGTATTGACTAATTATTTGTGCGAATCATCAAATTTTAAGTAGTTTGGCATCGCTTTGTAGTTGCATATTGTGGTGGTAAGTGCATATTTTGGCAATAAATCAATATTTTTGAAGTAACACAAATTTTTTTAATGCATATTTCTCAATTTAAAAAAAATATATTAATAACCCGCTTATAGATAGCAACTGCGTTTACTGAAAATTAATGAAAAATCAGTTACGTGTTGTCGATAGTTGGACATGTTGGAGATAATATGACCAGCGATATACAGTTTTTATAAATTAATTAATAAATACAATATGGAAATAATATTTTTCAGTTGTTTTCTTCATACAATCGAGCTTTCGCTGCCAAAAATATGTAAGCACCATTAATAAAATTTTACAGGACAAAACTTTTTCAAATTAAATTTGGAGTAAATGATCGATAGCATTACTATATAAACTTACTTTCTTTAAAAGTTTATAACAACACTTTTGATAGTTATGCACCATTTGGGTACAAGTTCTCAGTCTTGAGTTAGCTAATGCCGATAGTTTAAATTATTATTATTAGTTAACTCAATACTATGAATTCGATCTTTAGGCATGATTTTATTGATTGCAACATGCTATATATACCTGATATAACTTTATGTCAAACTTCATATTAAGAAAAAGCCAGTACATATTATATTTGCTGCTTTTTGTATACGAAGTTTGACTTTTATCATGATAAAAATTTATCACTTATGGACACTACATAGACTATCGTTTCTTCTGAAAAGTTGCAAATGGCAGCAAATGCTCGATACGTACATTAGAATATGTATATTATATAATATGTACACTTTAAAAAAATTCTTAATATGATTTTTGTGATTTCAGTTTTCTTTTTTTATTTAAATTAAATAAACAAAAACAAGCACACATTACATTTATATAGAAAGATAAAAAAATACTTAAACTAGCCTCACACTAAATAATAGCCCTTATCGTGTTTGGCGATTTTCGCCTTCGACTACGACATTTTTGTAATAGATTAAAGAAAAATGTAGCGTGATGTCTTTAATCTATTACAAACACGATAAGGGGGAATGTCTTTTATTGAAAAATTTTTTACGTAATTTACTAAAATTTTTTTAGTTTTTTTTAAACTAATTATTTGAATACTTGTTTCCTTAAAACTAATTAATTTAATTTAATTTATTTACAAAAGAGGATACAAATTGAGGGGAAAAAACCACTAATGCTATATGCTTATTTTTTTGTATTTGTGTTAAAAGTGTTTGCAGTTTGTGGAAACTTTTTTCATATTTGCGGTCGAGCCCAGAGTTCACTCAGATCTTTAGGTCTTAGTTTTCCAATGTCTTGAATAAAATAATACAATCGATTAGAAATTCTTTAAATTCGTTCAGTTTAAAATCTACCTAATTGGCCCGGCTTGGGTGAGGGCCATGCAGTATCAAACCTGGGTTGTACACTTAAAGAACTGCTTTGTGATGGTCTCATAGATGTACCGCTATAAAATAAAAACAAAAAAATTAAAAAAAGATAAATGTATTAAATAGCAGTTAATTGATCAAGGACCATATGTTCTAAAAACACATCGTTTATAAACGTTTGTAGTTTGTCAAAAAGAAAACTAAAGTTTCAAACAAATTTCCAATATCTTGCACACAAATATGAATAGCTTAGAAACTTATAATTAATTTTGAAATTTTGTTTATTTTCCAGATGGCAGTGTGATGATAGGGATCAATCTAGAAGAGGCTGTATTTTTTATTCCTACCAAGGGCTCTGATTTGTTCCATTGCATCGAGTGTACAAATTGCCTTTTCTACTGTTTAATAAATTAAGTTGCAATAGGGGAATTCACGCTTCGTATTAAAGCCCTTTTAAATTTAAAACCAGTTTAAAAAACTATTGTTCAATTCACATCCTATCGTCGGCGTTATATGTCAATATATTTTAAAATAGTGAATTTTAGAAAACTGATTCCCCTACCAATACAAATTTTTTCAGTAACTTTTTTTTAATTTTTGTATTTAGAGCCTCAAATATTGGGCCTGATTGGGTAAAGCGTTGGCGTAAACGCCTATGTAGATTTTTGTAAATGATTAAAGTAACCCACCGTCTGTGTTCCTTAATCTACTACAAAAAACGACGTAGGTGTTTACATAAACGCCTTACACAATCAGGCCCATTATATCTGAAGGAAAATCATCGTATATATAAGGCCTGATTGTGTAGGGCGTTGGCGTAAACGCCTTTGTCGTTTATTGTAAAAGATTAAAGTAACACACAACCCGTGTTCTTTAATCTAGTAAAAAAAACGACCGAGGCGCTTACGCCAACGCCTTACACAATCAGGCCCATAATTTTAAAAACGTCAGCAGGACAATTATTATTTTTGGAAATAGCGCGATTTCAAATAGAATCGGTTTACAGAACAGGACCGTATAATCAAGTTTTTGAGTTTTATTTTTATTTTCATATTATTTTGGTTACAAAATAGAAATTGATTTTAGCTTTGGGCCTGATTTCATAAGTGAGAAAGAAAGAGAGGTGAATACAAATATTATATATTTCTATTTCATCACTCTCCCACAATCACTAATCAAAACTGAATATTTTAATTGCCTGCCGTTAAAAAGTTCTGTAGAGTATTATTTCTTTTATAGGTAAAATTCTGGGTGTTCTCAAACTCGATATTATATTTCTTAAAGCTCATTATCCCGCGAGATTACTCTGTAATTCGATTCGAAAAGAAAACTGTTCAAACATTCCCCCTTATTCCGTAACTAATTGTCGACGTCACGCCAAGACAATACCAAAAAGTTGGCACTTGTCTACTCGCTGTCGACAAAAATTTACTACTATTAACAGCCTCTTCCCATTTTCTATGCTTTAGAGAGTAGTAAGTGGCTGTCAGTAATACTAAATTGTAGCCGATGACGGGTAGAAATGTGCCAATTTTTTGGTATTGTCTTGGCGTGACGTCGACAAATAGTTACGGAATAAGGGGGATTATTTACGTTGCAATTTTAAAGCATTTGGTTTCGATTCGAGAGTAAGACTCCTTCCTGATCGTATTCAAATTTGCAACCAAATGCTTGTCTCAAGTTAGGAAATAAAATTAAAAAAATATATACAGGGTGTCCCGTAAATAGTGGTCCAAACCAATTGTGTCGATAAACGAGATCATACCCTATCAGAATAACCCAACATAGGTCTGTAAAAGTGTTACGGTTTTCGAAATGTTGAACTTTTTCATACTGTATATGCACAGAAAAAAGTTTGAACATAAATAGTATGAAAAAAGTTCATAATCTATTGTTCATATATTTTAGTAATTTATAAATAAAATACAGGAATTTTTTCATTCCCAGTATGAATTTAGCTTTCAATAAATAAATTTATGAAATCAAAGTTGCTTTGAAAGAATTGTCAACTTTTTTGGTCAACAAATTCTAAAATGCTTTTCTATCTAAATAAAGTAAAAATACAATTAATTCCAAATAGTCTGTTTGGCAGAAAGGAAATAGTTGTACGTGGTGTGGTACAACAGACTATACAAGTTCAATACTGAATAATTTTTAAAGAATTTATGAATTAATTTATGTAAAAGTTCCTAGCTGGAATGAAAATAATTTGGAAAAAAATTATCATGTTCGATTCATAGCATTTATGAAAAAATTCCTTGGATATAAGTAATATTTTTTTCTGTGTGTTCAAACTTTTTTCTGTGTATGCATGCTTTAATTTATAATATTATTATTTTTTCTTAAAATAGGGTTCATTTTGAATAATTTTGGTTGCTTTTTGAGCAATGTAATATATAATTTAGCCAAAAGCTCATTGAAGTAAAAAAAATCCACTAAAAGGAAGGAAAGTATATGTAATTTTTAATAGAGTAGAATTAAATTGTTTATCCGAGTTCAACTGTCATACTGCCAACAGAATTTTAAGTAGAGCCTCTAATTTAAAAAAGATTGGGTGCTATAAAGCGATTTCAAAAAAGAAGGATGTTATCAGTTGGTGTGGATGTTATGTTTGCACAGGCACAACTCTGGCATTTGTTAACCGATTTTCAAAACTCTTTTTTCGAAAATCGGTGGGTAAATTTATTTTGCATGTCTTTTTTTGCTAGGGACTTTTATCCGTAACTTCTGTACATTGTTTGATTTTAGTTTTCGTAATAATTTTCATTTATATTTTGATAGTCTTTGCATAAATAATGTACATATGAGGCTTTAAACGTATAAAATATGGGTAAATGTTTTCTGATGAGCTGTTATAAGCAGGAGAAATATGTATGACACAAGAAGAGTCAGAGAAGTCTTACAACAGCTCGATTCCATACGACATTTTTGATATATTTCTAATTTTAGCTCCGAATTTTCTCCTATATTAATATGACAGAACGTAAAAAGTATCAGAAAAATCAAAAAATTTTCTGTCAGAATTTGTACTGAATTCTGGGTTTAAACTATGCTTGCCAGAAGGGCGTGAATGAGCTTGATTGTCAAGATATTTTAGGTGCTGTCAAGTTACAAACTCAAATGTAATTTGTCAAGCTGAAATGATACTTTTGACAGATACAAATAAATTAAATTAAAACCGAACTCAAGCCAAAATTTCTTTGGATATAAACCCATACAGTTCGCCTAAACTCATAACTTAAAAGGAAATAATTTCAAAAGTTTTTTGAAAATATATTTTTAGTCAAGTATACAATTACCAAAACTGTTTATAAGTTAAAACAATGTTCTTCTCGGTCATCACTCATAAATTGCTCAAATATATTTTTATTGACAGTACACATTATTGTTTCCGAGAACAATATGTAGCTCTTGTTGTTTATGCATCTATTTTCAATGACATCTTACAACTAGAATTATAGTTGGAAAAAGCCAACCAATGTAGGAAATTGTAGGGCGCAGATACAGGGGGAGAAAAATGGGATATTTCCACCCAAAACGAAAAAATATAGCTCATTTCTATAGAGTTTCTAAAAGAAATTTTGCAAAATAGTATGTCAGTTAAAAGCTCCCCCACCGAAAGCTCAATCAAGCCTGTAAATGGTAAAGTAAGAAAATAAAAAACGTGATTGATTATGGAGCTCATGTTTTGACTTTCATATTTTTTTTAATTTCTGTGAGATTTTTGGGTAGAGGTTCCCTAACCTGCTAATAATCCCTCAATAATCACCCTGCGTTTTAAGGCTTGTTTCAATTTTGCAGTTTTTCGCGAATTTTCGCCATTTTCGTGAAAAATTTTATATATTTTACCCAGTTCTTGGACTTATTACAATTTTACCGATTTGTAATCACTATCAGGGGGCGAATTACAGCATTCGATATCGAGTTGAGTCGGAATAACTAAAAAAAATAACACTAAAAAGTGAAGTTTTTTTTGTTTACGCCCGAGTTTCATCGATGTGTATATCATCAATAAAGAATTTTTCTCCACGGTATTGAATTTATCGTGAATATTTTCTTCACTTTCTTCATATTTTGAAATTATTAAAAAAAAATCTATTTAAAAAACAAATAATCAATTACAGTACAAAATTGCAGACGTAAATTCGATTGCGAAAAATCGATTTATTATAACATAAAATAGATTTTCGATTGGAATCGAAATCGGTTTACCATTCCCTCGTTTATGCTATTTATGTTGGCAACAAACAGTTGAATACTTTATGTTACTATGTATATCTTTTGGTTGCGCTGTATACAACTAAGTAAAATTTTCATTCAATTTGAAAAGATATTGGACGGGAAAAAAACAGATTCATGGCGGTGACATATTTTAAATTTGGAAAATACTATTTCGATTAACTTCCTTATTTATAGATACTAACAATTTTCGGTTTCGGTATTCGACCAAAAAGTTGGCCTAAACCGAATATCAGCCGAAACCAGATTTTTGGCCGAATCCGAAACCGAATACTCGGTCGGACTCTAGAAATTTCCCAAATTCAAGCACAAACCGTTTTTATGAACGCAACCAGCCGGTTTTGTAGAGAAAATGATGCCAAACCAATCCGTATTGGATTCTATGAGCACAATCCATATCTCTAAAACACAACTATTCTTTTGTTTAGTGCCAAATATACTGACATATGTACATATGTGTCTATGCCCAGCAAACCATTTGAGCCCCACAACTAAAATACTTTTGACAAATCGGGCCAACACGGCGAAATAATATGGGTCAGTGTCCGGAGATCTTGGTGCAGATGATATCTTTTATAAGATCTGTGAGAAACCACATTTTTGAGCTATTTTTGTAGTGGCGTGGTTGTGTAATATATTACCCGGAAATCTTTGCTCATTATCTACTTATCGTTACCTAAAACGCAAACGGCTCCATCTAACGTTTTGAAAATTGTTCAGGAGAAGCAAAAAACATGTTAAAATTAAAAATATTGTGATATTCAATGCGAATTTCTCCAATATAATAAAAAGCTCCATGAAGAGTTCATTTCTGCATAAATTTTGTATATATTTGTAATATTTTAAGAGTTATGTTAGTTAGGGCTTTTTGCTTCATGTTTTTCTGAAACCAAAATCCCTATCTTCACTGAAAGTGTATGGAATGAAATGTTTTAATAGTAAAAATACGCTATTTTACAAGCAGACACTTGAAATTTTCACATGGTATGTTTTACTATGGCCGCTATAATAAATACCAAAAATGAAATAACACCAAATATTTAAAGGATGTCTCAAAGGAAGTAGTGTAATTTTGACATTGGGTTGTATCTTGTGAACTATAATATGTGGCTGTATACTTGAAATTGTCAGAGGATGTATACAGCTATGGCTGATATAGGAAAATAAAAGAAAATTAAATGGAGAATACGCCCGTCACTTGGGCTGCTGCATAGAGTCAATTAATCGACTTTGGCAGTGCCCATGTTAGGCCTGGTACTTCTGCCTGGTCTACTCTGTAGTTCGACTGTAAAGAAAATGCTATCGAATAGCAATATATATGACATATAAATTCGAACAGTTTTCTCTTTGAATCGAATGAAAGAGCTTTCACTCAAAGTCCACAGATATGATTTTTTTTGGAATTTTCTACTTTAAATGTGCTAGAGTTTGCATATACATATGTATAAACAATTTTAATTTTTGCGATTTTACTTATGTTGTTCACATAAATTTCACTTGGCGCCCTGCCCTTTTCATTTCCATCTCATTATCTAGACAAAAATAACTTTCATTTCTAAACAAAAACTAAAATTAAACAAACTTTTCGTTTTCTATGCAATAATAAAACTCACAAAATAGTTTTTGTAGTGGAATTTTTTAATAAAACTTAAAAAATAATAAACATTAATGCAGCTAAAGGTAGTCCATGTAACAAGGATTATATTAGTGTAATCCTTATCCACGCAGCCTTTCTCTTTCAGTATGATTTTTTTGGTTGAAATTCGAAATATAATCATTATTTGCGGTCCCTGAAATGAATGAACTTGTAAATTCGCATTTGCAGAAAAATGTGCAATATTTGGGAATTTATTTGAGACCATTAGTGATTACACTTTACATACCTGTATGGATGTTTGAGACAGCCGTATACTTCACGATAACGACCATAAAGCGTGCCATATGATACACCTAAAATACGAGCTGCTTTTTTCATTTCAAGTCTTTTATTTTTTATGGCATCTAGAACCTACAAAAAGAAACAAGATAATATTAAAAACTTATTGCATTTAAGTACAACAAAGTTAAAATCAATTCACTTTAATGTACAATTAAAAATTGTTGAACTATTTTATAATAAAAAAAATTAACATTAAAAATTCTGCAAGGTACAGCGTAAGATTTCAATTAGCTACCAAGGTTATATATCGACCTGGTCTGTGCATCAGCCCATATGTTCGGTAATTGTGCTGTCAAATTGTAGTATATTTTACCAATACACTCACATATTAATATTCGCTTTGAGTTGTTTCCATACATTTTTTGACAATACAATTCCCAAAAAAGTTGTTTTGTTGTATCAATTCGCCGATCTTATAGATCTACCTTGTTAGCTATAATAAAACTATTAACCTTTACAATATATATTTCTCTGCGTTCGCAGACAACATATCGAGCCATAAACGAGAAGCTTAACCGACATGCTTTTCGAAAATAGTTTTTTTTACGAAAATCGATTATTTCCAATAATTTGTACGATCTGTCAAACTCATTTCAAGTACTGTTACGGAAATACAGCAAAAGAAATTGTATCTTAAGTGTATTTACTCTTCAAATTTTTAATTTGTGTAAATTTTTTTGTAACTGCATAGTGTCGGTTAAACCAAGTCTCTTTCCCAAATAGAGCAAAACAAGTGTCAAAAACTGCAGCGATATCAATGAAACAGTTAAAGAACAGCTTGTTAAGGATAATAATTTCTAGTTTTAAGATAACTTGATTAAATTAATCGATTTTTCGAAACATCGAGAATGTCTTAAAATATCTTAAGCCCCACAAACATGCGTTGTCTTACAGGAAATTTATTAAAACTTTTAACATTACATATAACGAATATTGGTGTGTAAGATTTTTTGCGGTTATGCTACGATACTGCAAGTAAACATATCTGTGCCCACAAGGAATAATAACTACACTCGATTTCGCAAGTTTTCAACAACATTTTGAAATTTTAAATCGTTGCCGGAAATCAGGGAATTTAGATTAAGCTTTGTATGCTGATGCTAGTAAACTTAAGAGAAGTAAACAAAACAAAAAGTTTAGTTTTTTTCCTTTTCGTTATATTTCTCATTTCTGGATTTTATCTCTCTTTAGCTGTTATTCAAAATGTATAGAATTGACTTTAACTTTAAAAATAATTCAATAATGACTAAACTCGAGTTTAACAACCAAACCCAATAAAAACATATAAATTTATCAAACGGAATAATTAATAAACTTGAATTACGCACAATTTTTAGGTGCGAATAAAATCACGGCACTGTTTGGAATAACATCCTAATTCCACTTAAGAAACTATTTAAGAAAATAATGTTGAACAAATTTGTGTGAGATATGTTGTTATTCCAAAACCATAAAAGCGGAATATCAAGTTTGGCCGTTATAAAATATTCATTTTTTGAGCTACAATGATAAAATTTTGAGTGCTGGTGCATTTGAATGCAATGAATACAATGGTAGTATTAACTCAACTTTGTACTAACTCGACTTTAACTGTTATTGCTTGTGGGCACAGATATCACATTTTATAATAAATAAAAAAAAAGAGAACAAGAAAGGGTATAGATTTCAATTTTAATATAATTTCCAATATTTATCATACAAATTTGAAGCGATTACAAACAATTTTGTTACATGGAATAAAATTCTGTTATTGATTTTCTTACGATAGAACATAATTTTCAAGTTTTTGAAAATATATATCGAAATATAACTTTAAATGAATATTGTTGGTTTATTTGCAATTTACATACCCTTCGAGTAAATGGTTCTTCCCAGAACTGTGGACGCCTGCCTTTAGCTAAATAATCATCCATTTTAATGACATCCGCCCACTGAGACATTTCCTCTGTTGTCAAACGCATTTCGGCCTCACTGAATTCTTCCATTTTGATGTCAATATATTCATCTGGATGATGACCATTGGACGCTGAAGTAGATGATGTAGGTATTGAGGCCGTAGGTGCATGTATAAAGTCATGAGTCATTAAGATGCCATGTTCATTGATCAAATAGCCATCCGGTACATATTTGCCATAATGATGGGGATGGTGCAGGGGCGGTGGTGGAGGAGGATGATGAGAATGTGAGTGGGAATGGTGAGAGTGATGAGAATGATGGTGATGAGATGAATGTGACGCAGCCGAAGCTTTATGAGCTGCGCTTGTTGAGGGCGACGAGGACGATGAAGATGTCGCTGACGATGAGGAATTATTTGTTGTAGCAGATGTTTTAGTTGTACTTGAGGATAATTTCTCTTTTGTCGATTGCTGTACTGTTTCAATTTCCTCTATAGTTTGTGGCATATGAGCAGAGTCTTCTGTCTCGAGTTCATCTTCATGTTCAGATTTGTGCTGCAAAAGATCGTCTTTCGAACTTTTACGTTGTTTAACAGCCTTTGCTTTCTGATATTCAGATGCTGCTTCTTTAGATTTTTTTCCCGATGACCGTTTTGATGTACTAATTTCATCTACTTCCTCTTTCACTTCATGCAGTTCCTCTTCATCTTCTTCAGCTTCAGCTAAAGGATCTTTCGGTTCATTATCATGTTCCAATGAACTCGTTATCCACTCTGGTTCCGTGGCCGATTCATCATCTACTTGGTCATCATCATGTCGGACTCGTGTGGGCCGATAGCGTAACCGTTGTTTCTGTTGTTGGATATGTTGTTGATAAACTGCTGACGCTGCTGAAGGTGAATTTGCTCTGGAACCCTGTGTTGTTGTGCTGTGATTGTTTTGCTCATCATGATACTGAGATCCTTCCAAATATGCACTACTATCGCCTTGATCTGAATAATGACCCAATTTTCTACTGCAAAATAAGGGATACCAAAATTTGATTAGTTTTTTTTTCATTTCTTATCTTAAAGCAAACAGTTAATTTGTTTGTACTGTGCTCGAATTTCCAACTTTTGATTTTGTGCAAAGGTTCTGATATTGGAATTGTAAATATTGTTCGAGTTTTTGAGATATTGGAATTCTAAATGTTTCCTTATAATTCTTTTAAAATTGAGCTTGTATATTAGAATGTCTTAAACGGATGTCCCAAGTTAGATAACTATCAGAACATTGGCCCAAATTTCGGATTTGCAGAATGGTAATTATCAAAATAAATTATTATTAAAATAAATTATTTTTAGTTTATAACGTGTAAAATTTTAGAAAATAGAAAATAACCGAAAAAAGTTTCTACTTACACATTAAACACATCATAAGCATCATCCAATGGAGGTCGGCCACGTTTACGTTTCGGCCCCAAATAAGAATCGATTGGAGAACCGGCGGCCGTTACTATAGAAACAGCTGATGTTGGTATGGGTGTCAGTGTGGGCATGCGTGCAGCCATCGCTGAATGTTTTGGAGATGGGGTTTTCCGTTCACGTTCCGTGTCCGGTGATTGAGATCTATGCTGTGTTTCATGACCATAACCGTCGTAGTTGTGTAAATCTCGATTTCGAGACTGTGATGGCGAATGGAATTCTGTCTGCGGTGTTGGTGGCGGAGGAATATCGTCATCATCTCTCCAAGTAACTTCCGCTAAGCCTTTGATTTTGAGATCATCCGCAGTTTTTAGTAGAGAAGCTAAATTGGCCTTAGTGAACAAAGCCAAACAATGTTGATATTTTTTCACATGTGTTAATCAACTTATTTCACACTTTTACTTACATGTTCCACATTTATTTCGCCTTTATACATAAATTCAATTAAACATTTGATATCGGCAAAAGTGATATCTTTCATTATTATAATCGGATCCCTCTCGCTTGCATAGTTTGTCAGGACCGTATCGAAAAATGTACTGCAAGCACACAGTACTACTCTGTGGGCTCTTATCAATTGTCCTTCACAGGCCAAAGTTACATCACAAAAGCAGCCACGATCCAATAGCTGAGAGAACATTGTCTGCAAATTACTGTGGTGGTATTTCCACCGCAAACAGTACTGCTGCGGTAACATGATGATTGATTATATTACTTTCGGCTTTCCTTTTAACTAAAAATAAAGTGACAAATATTTGGAATTATTCCAACTAATAAATACATACATAAAAATGGCTCCATGATGAATTGAGCCAAACTTTAAATTTAAAATTTTTCATTTTCATAACCATCCGGAAATTGGGGGCATTTTTCATGGGGGCAATAATACTATGTATCAGTAAAAACTTTAGTAAATATATGGTGAGACTTTGCATATATGGACTTGTATCTAAACAAGCGTAAGCACTATATGGGGAGATACGACAACATAATAGTAGCCCCAACGCTGGGGTTGTAGTTGTGATTGTTTATGGTCCAGATCTGGTCGGAGGACCATAAACCAATTACTGAATTTACTGAAAAAATTAATTAACTTGTGCTGTTACATTATAATTTAAAGCTGAATGGTAATTTTGCCACTTTTTTGGCAATAACAAAGCAAAGTTTGACCAATTCAATTAGAGGACAGCAGAATGGAATATGCATTTTCTGTATCGCCACATATAAATATCTAGCCAAGGCGTTTTTAATTAAAATTTACAGACATTTTTGACGTCTTTTCTATGCGAACTATGTATAACGTAAGCACTTTAATACAATTTGCGTCCCAGCAAAGTCGATTCATGATAATAACAGCCACTTGTATATTGGTTATCGACACAAACAATTTCCAATAAAATTTTTCACTTTTTCATGAAATTTTTATAAATTAATCTTTGCTATTCATTTCATTTATTTATTTAACTTGATATATTTTAAATTTGTTAAAACACAACCCACTTATACTATTGTTTGTTTTGTTTTGGTTATACATACTTGTTCAGAGATACGGCCACAAAATACATACTGCCGCAGCTGAGAATTATCTTCGGCGGCTTTACGCCGGCTGAGGCCAATATATTATGGAACGAAATAACTTAACTTTGTAGCAGATATTTAATTACATGTATATGGATATTGCTGCTATTTTTATGGTAAAATTTGTGCTCGCTATATAAATTAATATTTTAGCAAGCTTCGAATATTTGTGCAAGAGTTCGGTTACAGCAAGAGTGAAGTCTGCGACGGCGGCAAATCGGCTATAAAACTATCGACGTAGATGTCCCTTGTTTTCCTTTTAGCTTTTTATTTTCCATTTCGCTTTCATATGAGGCAGTGATGGAAAATTCAATACTATTGTACTATTTTCAGTACTTAATCATTCTCAAAATACTAGAGTTGGGCAAAATCGTTCCTTTTGTGGATACGTCCCGACCGCTCCGAAAGACTAAAAGAACTAGGTCACTACTTTCGTTCATCGTTCCGGTTTTTTACTTCAAACAGTAAATGAACGATAGAACGCCTCTGTCGCTCCTAAAAACGCCAACAAATATTTTTTATGGTTTATTTTAATTTTCTGACATAACAATAAAATAATTTTTCGTTTTCGTAAAATATTTTTAAAAAGAAAATAATAGTCCACAAGCAATAATTTTTGGAAAATAATAAAATCTATCATAAACATAAATAAATGAAGTCTATTTGCTGATAATTAAGCATTGTCTATATGCATTTCATTGGCGCTTTACCAAATCGTCAGTAGACTTCAACCACAACTTTGAAAAGTCACAAGACCTTCATCTTATGCACAGACTTTCAAAAACCATTTGAGAATTTACAAATGATAATATTTTCGAAAATCACAAAAGAATAAGATAAGCGTAGTAGGCTTAGAAACTTATACAAAACCCAGCAAATAATTTGGGTTTGTCGTCTTTAAAATAATTTTTCATATTTTGTACGTTATAATTTATTAAAATAAGTGAATATACCTATATAAAAACAAATTTGTCTACATAACTATAATTCCGTGTGGATTTCAAGTATTATTTTTTTTGGGTCAAAAATAAAAATTATTTGTAGATTTTTAATTTTCGTAATATGTATGTATGGCTTAAGTAAAAGCTTAATTATATAAATTTAACTGGAATAAAGGATTGAAATGTAAATTACAATTTTTTTATAACTACATCATGAAGTGAAAAATAAAAACTTTAAATAATGATTATTTGTAAGCAGAAAATAAAAATACAATCGATATAGGTATTTTGATCAAAAATAGATATTAAAAATAGCCTTATTCGTCAACCAAAAAAAATAAATAAAAAATAAAACTCAAATATAAAAATTCATTTACGATCTAAAAATAAAACTCAATTACATAATATGTAATTAAGTTTTATTTTTGATTTTACATTATAATAATTATTAATTGATTTTCTTAGTAAAAATTGTAACTGTTGAACAACATGATACATACAATACTATTCTTGAATCATTATGATATTTGTGTTGAAACATTTCTGTAATAACAATTATTTGTGGTCCCTGCTCATAATTCCACCATTTTGGAAATTTTTGTGTTTGCATGGGTCGACATTACACCCGATATTGGAGAAAATTTTAGTGTATCAAATGATGACATATTCATGCTTTTCCTGATTTAAGCACAATACATGATCCAATAATCAGGTCAATGCAACTCGACAGCTGTTTAATCAAATAGTCAAATCTCAAACGAAAGACATCATTATTTTCAAAAATCGTCTAAATATTTTTCAAGCACAACTGGTTATGAGAGTGTTCTTTGGTCTGGAGAATTTGATTTTTTTTTTTAGATTTTGAATTTTGCATATGGGTATTTCTAGAAAAAAGTCCGATTCTTGTCATGTACGCCATAAAGCAATTAAGCTTGATTTTACTTAAGTTTTCTTTACTTTTTTAGATATGTATTTGTGTAGAACGTAAGAAGCTCTACATTTGATAAAAGATAAGGAAAAATCGGATTTCATGGATGTGAAATACAAGCTTAATTTCTTGGTGACGTTCCGTGACAAAAAGTAAATTTTCTGTGGAACTTCCCATATAAAATTGCGACGTAATATTCAAAACTTAAATAATATTGAGAAATATATGAGATTCTGAATAAAATCTGCCCATATATGCGCTCAAAAAATACTCAAAGCCAGGATCTTCAAATGTTTTAGTGTGTTATTTGTAGTTTATTAATTTTACTAAGAGTTTTTATTGAAAATAATCAAATTCGATTTATAATATTTAAAAATTTCTTTTTGGACCAAAAAACGACAAAAAAACGCAACGACCGACCAAGCTACCAATTTATCTAATAATAAAACAAATCGACCAGTTTTGTTCTGATCAGACCAAAGTGGCAGCCCTGATTGAGAATAAAATTTTCAAATAACCCAGAAGTTTACTGGAAAAGTAAACAAACTTATTAATGATAATTGTAGATCATTTCTCTTCATTAAAATTAACGAATTGAGCCCAGGCATGTTCCCTGATTCGTAGACTTTTTTATATATATACATACATATCTATATATACATATATATTATATATTATTATATATATAAAATCGTTTGTGTGTTTGTTATTAACGCATGATCTTCGGAACTATAAGTGCTTTCGAGCTGAATTTTTTAGAAATCATGAAAAAGACCCAACCTACCTACATGTATTTCTACGCGCTGAATCCGAACCTGTTGTCTATTTTGCTCGTACATCCTCAAAATTTCGAACAAGTTGCGAACACCTGCAGTTTTTTTTAGCTATTTTAGCGGCTTTTTGCAATTTATTCGAAATATTTGGGATGTACGAGACAAACGGACCTACGGCTCTTAGATTTTATTTTACTAATCGGAAATTAAATAAGAAATTTTAATTCACTTCATATGCACGGCAGAAAATAAGAAATGGTTGTTTTCGGAGGATACCACAATTTTCTCGTCCAGAGTCCATTAATTAATTTACCATTAATTTTAAAGAGATTAAATTTTTAGTACATATTTTTAATTTTTAATAAAATTAAGATACTTGCACAATAAACTTTAAAGCATTAAATTTTTCACATTTCACATAAAAAAGAATATAATGGCCACATAAAATACAACTATCCCTTTTGAAAAAAAGCAGCCATTAAAGATGAAAAAAGTCCATCAGAACAAATTTCAATATAATTTTTTCAGGATGTTTTTATCCTTTACTTTCTTTAACATTTTTTTATTATAACTTTAAAGTAAAAAAAAATCTTCTAGTTAAAAATATAAAAATGTGACATAAAAAATATCATAAAACCTGGGAACGAACAATATATAAAAAGAGATACATGGTAGAATAATATAACAGGTAGCCGCATAACTAATACAAATGTACATTTGGGGTACGAAATGTCAAACATTAATAGAGAGGGTATGTGTGTGTTTGTAGAACATAAGCAGCAAACATACGTGTGGTATTGTGTGTGCAAAGTAGTTATTTCACATATACACAAGATTTGACAGTTCGTACCATGAAAAAAGCAAATAAAAAACTAATCAGCTGTCGTTCCAGGGCTACCTTGTATATTATTCTACCATGAAGAGATATACATATGTATATGTGCATTAGGCATATAACTAAATTTTACGAAAACCTTGGCATACCACTACGTGGTGGCAAATGTTGTAATAGTAATGAACATCGTTTTTTTAGGTCATTTGGGTTGAAACACCTTCAGCACCAAGCGCTATTTATAAAAAAGTCAGATTTTTCACAATATTTTAAAATGCAAATGTTTTCAGTTGTTAAGAAATAATTTTTAACTTTAAAGTACGTACATCTTTGATGATTCACACAATGGCAAAATTTTAGTTTCGCGGTCTGCGTAGATGTTGCTTCTGTGTACTTCCGGAATAGAGAGTTTTGGAGTTATGCACTTTTTATATATTTTTTTTTATTTTGAAGAAAAATTTTCTGGAAAATTTTGTTTAACTCAAGAAAAGGGGTTTGGAACGCTTGTTTCAATAACTAGTTACAATGAAAAAGAACGTGTGTAAAACTTCAGTATTTTTAAAAAATTGGGTAAAAAGTAATTGCATTTGCTGCGGGAACTTTTTGAGTTGCAAAATAATAATAATGCAATGGCTCCTTTTTTATGGTCTATTCCACTATGCTATGCAATTATTCCTATTTGCAAAAATTATATAAAGTTATATGCCTAATGTACATATAACTCTGAAAAATATATAAAAATTTTTGTGAAATATGCATGTAGGTATGTATGTTGTATTTACGTATATTAGACTGGTTCAAGAATATAAGATATATATATTTTTTACATCCTTAAGGCTGGGTCTGTTGCGTTTATATACCAAGTCGTAGTACGGTAAGACGAAATTTAGAGGTCGCTATAATTTGCGACTTTTATATGAAATTAATTTTTAATGGACGTGTACATTCCAAGAAAGTACGAAACCATCTTTTTGAGGATTGGATCATATGATTATAAGGTTTTTACACTTTGGACAAGTCTAATGTACTTGTCTTAGCTCTCGTTTAATATATGTATGTATCTATGTGTGCTACTGCTACTCCATTCATACCTTACAAACATTCATTCACTCAACCCCAAATGAAAAAAAACCCACAACCAATGAATTTCCCTATAAACCCCATTCACCACCCACTCATCTTAAAATATATGACAATGGGTTAAAAAAATTCACATAATTTTTATGTTCATTTTACTTTTTTTGCTTTTTGAAAAAAGGGGTTGCCTTTTAATAAATGCGCTGCTGAATTTGCTTAAAAAAATAAACTTAAAAATTATGATGAAAAAGTAGTTAAAAAAATAAACATTAATATGAACCGACACATTATTTTTTCTCCATTTTCTCTAATTCGATTTTTTCCCTTTCTGGTTTAACAGAATTTTTTATTCGTAACGGTGTTGATGGCAGCGGTGGGTAAGTATTGAAAAAATAGAACAAATGTTGAAATTTTATGACTCATACATATTATTTTTAGTTCTTTGTCCTGTTTCAGTATCGCTCGTAAATATATAACATTAAATGTTAAAAGCTTCCGAAGAAAATGGCTGATAACTTCCAAACGGCTGGACCGATTTTCTTCAAACATGTGCTAGAAGATTTTAGATCAAGTCACCTTTCAAACGAAAAAAAAACTTTATTTAAATGGGTCTAGCCGTTTGGGAGCTACGGTATCACAGACACACAGATTGAAGAGGATACAGCTAGAAAAGAGGAGCTAAATTCTAAACGGCTGGACCAATTTTCTTCAAACATAATAGCTAAGAACACTATCGGTCAAGTCACCTGTCAAAGAAAATAAACTAAATAAAAATCGGTCCAATCGTTTTGGCTGTACGAGGAGGGAGGGTACAGACTAGGGATGGGAAAGTGAAAAAAAGATATCGATATACGAGTATATCGATATCAATATATTTTTAAATATCGATCGGCATAAAAATATCGATATTTTTCCACAATAATAATTCATACGTAGTCCCCAAATTTTTTTTAAAAATAAAACAAAAAAAGTACCTTATAAATAATTAAGCTGGAAAGAGTTAATTTCCAAAATCCTTACTGTTTCACTAATATTTCATGGAACATACATAAACAAAATTACACTCAAAGAATGATAATTTTTCGAATAGACAAAATATTATAAATAAAACAAAAGATTTTGTTAGTAATATTCTATTTGATGAAGACTGTGCCGAAATGTTTTTAAAAATTGCACGAAAAACAAAACCAAAGCTAAAAAAATATCGAATTTCATACTGTCGATATATTTGGAAAAAATATCGATATATCGAAATTAAAAATATCGACGATACATATCGATATATTTTTAAGAAAATATAAGGAACAAGCTTGAGAGTGATTTAATTCTCGTATTCAATTTTCACGAAAAAAGTTGTATATATAAGAATTAAAATCACATTCATCAGAGCCACCTGACAAGTGGTGATAAGCAAATACACGTGAGCAAATACAGTGTAGCGGCTTCCGAAAGTGGCGCTACTCTGTTCTAGAGTTGGGCATAAACGTTCTTTTTATGGATTATTCATTTTTGTTCAGAACAAAAATATGAGCAAGTTCGTTCTTTTCGTTCAGCTGTTCACTTTATTTGTGTACTGAATGATTGAACAGCTTTTCAAACATAGTGAGAGATATTATATTTTAAAAAAATTTATTATAAAAAGCAAATTTAAGGCAAATATATCAATTCAATTTAGCAGATATTAATATATTTTGTGAAGTATTAATATATTTAGAAAGAAATTTAGTGTTTGTCTAATCAAACAGAAAGAATAAAATGAACAAGAAAGAACAAAAAGACTGAACAAGCTCACTTTGTTCATACCACTGAATTATTCAATTGAACTCGTTCATGAACATCACAACTCTACTCTGTTCTGCTGTGTACGTTGAAAAATTAAGTTGATGTTAATTTTTCCCTTGTTCCTTGGAATATTAAGCATGCCCAATTATTTTTGAATATAACGTTACGAACCTTAGCCTAATAGCACAACGAAATGTTCATTTTTTAAAATTAAAATAGCTCATTCTAAAGTATTTTCAAATCGACTCGATTTACAGATCACACAGGTACATATATCTATATTTCTTAAAATTATGGATATAATAATTAGAACAGATTTTTTATACGATGGACATTTCTGTCGGTAAGCCTCAACAATTTGAAGCAACAATTCTTTTTCCTCTTCATGAATGGTTAATAAGCTGTTAAATTCTTGAATAAATTTAATACCTCTCTCAGGAGTATCATTTACAACAAATAAGTCCATACAGAATGTCCAACTTTCCTGAAATTCAAATGATGTTTCTCAATTTGAAGGATCAAACTTTAGAAATTCAAGGAATAAACTAAACCGGCTGAAGAAATACTTTATTTTTTTCTGATACGAAATCACATAAGGAATATTTTTGAAAGTTTATTAAATTCGAATAGAATCGACCATTTTTTTACCTTTATAATAGAATCCTTTAATTTATGGGTTTTTAACCATTTTACGATTTTCTTCAAAACTTATATTTGAATCGAAAAAGGCTGGAGCTACTGTTTCCTCAGAAATATACAATAAATGGTTGTTAATTTTTTTTAAGGATTGCTGCTGAGATTTCTGGGCTAGTTTCCGAATACTTTATAGCATCTAGAATAAAAATCCAAAAATGCAAATATTGCGTAATCCATTTGATTCATTTTTTGAAAGTGAGAAATGGTTACGGAACAAAAAGATTTTCAAAGAATATATAGCTTTTGACATCCAGCGTGCATGGCTAGTTGGACCAGGCTTTCGAAAGTTATACCGCTCTGCACCAAGAAAGATTAAGCCCAATTGAAGCAATTCTGTATAGTCTTCCCGATTTTGAGATTTAGTTAATTGATCATAACAAAACTTTATGCAATTTTCATGCTCAGCACGACTTATTTGTGAACAAACAGTTGCATCTTCATTGTCACTTTTAAATTATTCTTTTTTAAAACTTGGCCATATGATTTGGCAAATCTTTCAAACATTGAAACTTCTGGTGCAGAGGTTAAATAAAATTTACTTTCAAAAACACATTATTATTTCATAAACATGGTGGCGGCAAGGTAGATTGATTAGACCACGTCCAGTCCTTTTTTCCAAGAGGACTGCTGTGACTGTATTGATACCAGTATTTGTAGATGTTGTATCATATGTAGGGTATTCATTTGAATCTACATTTCAATTATTCGATAAATCAATTAATCAAAATTTATGTTTTTATATTACTCGAACAATCGAGTTAAACTTTTATTTCGTTCGAGCTATTCGAGTAAGCTTTACTGCCAAAAATTATTCGAGTTAATCGGAAAATTTTTTAATTTACTCGGTTTTTTGTAAATTTTTGTGGACAAAAATAAAATAAATCAAGTTTTTTTTTCGCATTTTATATATCTTAATAATAACAGCAAATTATAATTTCTACATATATTAGGTCATAAACTAGTCGTTTAAAATAGTTTTTCGCTATATAAATACTTCGCTTTGAGAAAATTTTGCATCTGTTGTTATAAATATTTTATTTCTTTATTTTATTATAATATCCGCACATTTTCATTTCGTATGGAGAATAGGGAATGACAATTCATTATACTCTTATAATCGAACAAAATCAATAAATTTAGTCCTAAATAACATTAACTTAAAAATTTTAAAAACCCCCGAAGAAAATAGATGATAACTTCAAAGCGGCTGGCCCAATTTTCTTCAAACATAGGTTAGAGTCAAGTCACCTTTCAAACAAAATTTACTTAATTAAAATCGATCTCGCCGTTTGGAAGCTACGGTGTCAAAGACATCTTCTAAATGGCTGGACCGATTTTCTTCAAACATAGCTACGAACACTCTCGATCAAGTCACCTTTCAAACAGAAAAAAACTAAATCAAAATCGTTTAGCTGACAAAGCTAATTTTTGCGCTTTGATTTTGTGAAGGCTTTTAATTTTTCATTGAATTCTCCCGTTCGATTACATTCGATATTTTGATATAAACAATCTAGTTAACTAGTTCCTCCCGAAATCTCTTCTTTATTTCGAATAATATTTGCTTAATGGTTATATTTCCGATTTTTTTTGTACAAGATATTTGAAGTTTGTTCTTTGATCATGTGGCCTATTAGTATAAAATATCGTTCGAATTGAATAAATAGCAAATTTCATATAATTTCCAAAATTTTGCCGTTTTTTATTAAGAAATCTGAAAAAAAACTCATTAAGAAAATTTACATAAAATTTTTTAGTCGAGTTATTCGATTCGATAAATTTCTCTCTCGAAATTGAAATTTTTTGTTTTATATTATTCGACTTCAATTATTGGATTAATCGAGCAAACATTATTCGAGTGAATACCCTATGATTCATATGACAAGCCGTTTACTTTGTCAACAATATTCCATTTAACCAGTCTTTCATAAACTCCATCAGCAATATTTGCGCCAGTTGAAAATTCTAATTTCGGTGTAGCAAGAAACTTCGATGTGCCGCTGTAGTTTACCAAAACCGCAATGCGTTAATTTTTTGTGGATCCGATCAAATTCTTCATGAACTTTCCATCAAAATGAGCTACCACAGAACCAATTGTACTAACCTTTAAATGAAAATAAGATTTTTACAGAGTTTACACATTTTGTTGAAAATTATAAATAAAATATAAATACATACATATATACTAGGTTAAAATGGATCTCTTCCAAAAAATACCAATATGAATATGACGAGCTTTTCGCAGAAATGGCTGAGATGCCCTATTTTAGACGGCCATAAAATTGGAACCATAGGAGGTATATTCTTGCGCAATTCTTGCAATGTAATGCGCATCAAAGAGTAGTATACACTCTAAAACATTACTTCAAATTTACAATCATATATTGTCTAAATTTGTGTTGAAAATGTCTCCTTGTCTAAAATCACATCGATTTTGTAGTTATTTTATTAAAGAAAAAACCTTTCAAATTAAACATATTTAGTTCAAGTGGAAAAAATGTAACATAAAGTATAATACGCCTATGGCTAAATGGTAGATACGTCAGACTATCAGTCAGGAGGTCGCGGCTCAAACCTGCACGCAGCCAATCGCTTTTTTTAGTAAAAACATTTTGTTGAAAAATAATGCGTGTGTAATTTTAGGTCGATAGTAATATGTAAAGTGGTGCCGACTATTATCGACCTAATTTTCAACAAAAGTGTTTTAGAGTGTATATACGTCGAATTTCATTAAAATCGGTGATGGTAAAAATATAAACATTTGATTTCGGATTTACTTCAAATTTGATTTATATACTTTTTTAAGATAAAGGAACAAGAATCTGCCCGGCGGTTTATACAAATCCGACATTTGAAAATAAATAATAAATATTTTTATAAAAATACAATTTTTGTTTAAATTTTATTTACATGAATCCCGAAAATCGTATATTTTTAGCGACCTCTAAATATTGTCCGATTTGTCTGAAATTTGAAACATATATTTATTTTGTCGATTGGAATAGGGGGAGCATTGTGGAGCGCAAGATTTTTCATAGTTTTGAAATTTTGAGCCAGTCTAATGCTGCATCCATTTCGGCGAACATTAAGGTACTTAAAAGTGTGCCACAAAACAAGCCGTGTTATAGTAAAATCGATCACAATTCAATGAGGAACCTCATTTGATAAAAATCACGTTTTTCATGCAGCAGTAAAAATTCAATTTGTGTGTATGTGTGTGTTGTATGGAAATCGTAATTTTTGTGAATTGAGTTTCCAAACTTAAAAAAGTTACCGTATTTTTAATGAAATTACCTTCCTAACTTTTGGGCCTAAAACTACCGTACAAACCGGTAATTACTGTACGGTTAAAATCACTGGTTATAAATATATTATGGCTATTAACATATTAAAAATTTGCTATTACCAATGTGAAAATGTTATCTATAGGCGCAAATTTTGTTAATAAGCGCGCTGTTCACATATTACATAACGCCGAGGCGAATTCATCAGCTGACTTAACCCATCCGTCAAATTCCATATAAAATATAATAAAACTCTTAACCCGAACTGTCAACGTACAAATAAATATAAGCCTACAACAATTTTGTATGTATGTTGCTTTAATGATAAGGCCACTTGGTATTAATTTGGTTCCAAATTTGCTGCCCTCCAATTGGGGAACTATCAAATGCTAAGCCGATGAATCAGATTTGAAAAGTTTTTAAAGCTCGTATGCTTATAGTTAGTCTCTAACTATAAGCATACGAGTTTTGACCTTGTTCGAGAGTCTAACTATAAGCATACGAGTTTTGAAAACTTTTCAAATGTGGTTCATCGGTTTAGCATTTGACAGTTCCTCCATTGGAGGACAGCAAATATGAAATAGATTTTTGTTTAAAGATCTACTGATGAGTTGGCATTAGCAACCAACGAAATGCAGGCATATAGATTAGCTAACCACAACAAATGAATTATATTTTTTTGCACATAAATTCTTGAGAATATCTCGAATAAATACATTTTGGAATATAAAGAAAGAAGATTTTTGAGGGAAAAATTAGATTTTGGTGTATTTAGAAGATTTTCGAGAAAAAAATATGGCAGCACTGCTCACGGCAGTAATAAGATCCTTTAATAAAAAGATGTGATCTATTTATAGGAAATTATAGTGAAGGTATTTCCATAAGCAAGAACTTCGTCCTCATTTTGATCTCAGTACTATTAACGGTCAAAGTTTTTGGATGGGAACTTGGCCTTATTTTCACGCTTCAACGAAACCTAAGACACCTGAATGCTGATTAAGTGAGTTGCGGCACAGAAAATACGTATTCCATTCTGCTGGCGTATACCTATAGTCCGCAAACTCTACTTTGGTACCGCCAAACAGAGACCACAATTGCAATTCCCGATCGCAAATAGTTTATGATCCTTCGATTGCAACTTGTTTATGATCCTTCTACAAATTGCATCGGTGCAAGGCGGGCGCCATGTTTAGGTTTCAACGAAACGCAGGACACCTGAATGCTGATGAAGCGCATCGCGGCAGAGAAAATACGTATTCCATTATGCTGTTGTAGACCTATAGTCCGCAAACTCTACTTTGGTAAATATTTAAATTTCATAAAAACTTGAAAAATAAATCTTCATAAATGGCAGCATTGTTCTCTAGCAACATAATAAGAGTTGCCAGAGACAAAAATTTATGTAAGCTTTCATAAAAAAATTATATGTTTTTCTATAAGTATGTATGTATTTCATGTCATTTTAATTTGTGCTGTAAATTATTTTGAATTTATTTTAATGACTCTTTTTCTGTCATATATTTTTTTAATAGTTTTTTTATATTCTGTTAATGTGAAGGACCTGGAAGGTATGACATTATTTAAAATAAAAAAAGGAACATGAAATTTTACATTTTTTATAGATTTTTTTATATAACTAAAGAAAATATACTCCTCGTATACATACATACAGAAGCAATTTTCTCTACAAAAGGGTATTTTTCATACGTTTTTTACTCTCTTTTTAATTATGCTACACCTGAAAAAAGTGAAAAAGAATATTTGTTGCATTAAAATGAAAATATGTTCGTAATATAAGATACAGGTGGTTGCATTTAAAACTGACAGATTTTCATAGCACTTAAATACAGTTTTTTAAAGCGCGTCATTTGGTTTAATCGACTTGTTCCTACGATAGGTAGTACATAACACAAATGTTTATGTTTTAAAATTATAACTCATCCCAATGTTTCTTAATTTGTGACTGATCAACAAAGAATTTGAAACATATCGAAAAACGCAACAAGTCTTAATATGGAACTGTAATCAACAGGGCCTGGACTTTCATGCAAAAGCATGTTTTTGTGATGATAGATAAAGAGGTATTGGCTAATTATCTATGCGAATCATCAAATTTTAAGCAGCTTGTCATCGATTTGTAGTTGCATATTTTGGTGGTAAATGCATGTTTTGGCAATAAGTGCATATTTTGCAAATAAGTGCATATTTTTGGAGTTATAAAATTTTTTTAATGCATATTTCTCAATTTTTGAAAATAAAAATATTAATAGGCCGATTGTTGATGGCAACCGAACCTCAGCTGGGTTGCCAGTTGCTGATAATGATACTACTGTTGGCAACTGGCAACTGAGAGCTGCCAATTTCAGTTGCTATTTAGTGCCTTTCTAGCAACCATTAATTTTCAGTTGCCGACTGGCAACGCAACTAAAGTTCGGTTGCATTAAATATTAGACCCAATAATGTTTGTTTTATGTTTTTCTCTAATAACAATAAAAAATTAAAATAAATATTTTCATATTATTTTATTTTAGTTTTGGTACTTTGTTCGTTGGTAAATACATATTTTAGTGCATGTTTTTCATTTGTAGGTGCATTTGTTAAGCGCTTAAAACCAATTTTTGGTTACATGAAAGTCTGAGCACTGGTAATCAAAAACATTTAGTTATACTTAATTTTCACTTTTCTTAAAGCGCATACACAAAAAGTTTTGTTCAGATACTAATTATTATAGATTAGTGCGCTTACTAGTTTCTTTATTTATAGTTCTTTAAATATTAAAAAAAACATTTGGCTCAACCATGGTATGAACACACAGTTCTCATCTTTCAAGGCATGTACTCTATCCACTGAGCCACTTTCTACTTATTATATTTAGAGCTAAAATTTTGTTTTATGAATTTACACCTGAAAATATATAAATTTTTAAAAATTAATTTAAATTACTAGTTTCATTACAACTAGTTGTATAACTGTTCCAAAACGTTGTTGTTTGACTAGTATCGCTACTAGCCTCATTACAACTAGTAAGATGACAGTCCTTTATTAACTAGTAATGTTACAACTAGTATAATGACTGTCCCAAAACGTAGCTAGTTGTACATTTAGCTGCAGGGTATTTTTTGTAAACAAATGCACACAAACACATATCTTGAAGCTGAGTATTGACCTGCGTGGCATTCGCTTAAAAGTTCCACATTTCAATATTTCTAAAGCTGTTTTTAGACTATTATACAAGCTGTTCGACTTCTGCACAAAATGCTACGCTGATATAATGTGTTGTTATTGCCTTTCTGAAAATTTCCATAAACTCATTAGATCAGGGTTGCATTTTCTACAGAAGTCGAACGGCTTGTGAGATAGTGTAAAACAGCTATAAATAAGTACATTTTATGCAGGTACTCAACTGTCAATCTTCATATAGAAAATATAAACTCAAATGTATTTTGACAGTTAGAGGACAATGGTGATTTTGTTGACATGAGCATACTTGTTTTGTATAATATCTGTATACTTGAAATCATTTTAGTTTCTTCTCTCATCTTTTCATTTAACTACCCTGTATATTTTTTATTAATGCAACTTTTATATAAATCCCGTAAATAAATGAAAATTTTTTTAATATAAATTTCTTTTTTTCATTTTCATTTTATGGCAGAATTTTTTATTTTATCACATTGAAAAATCCTTTCATCCTTACACTATTAAAAATAAAAGAAAACATATAAAAGAAGAAAACTCGGTAGAAAAAAATTTTACAAAATGAAATTTTTTCCTAGTTTGAAATTTCTCTTAACATTCTTGTTGATTTTATATGGTATTTTTGAAAAGCTGCCAAGGCAAAATTACAAAAAATAAAAGAACAAAAATAAAGCACATACTTTTTTTTACCAAAACTGGGGAAAAAACCAAAAGGATATTTAAACTTTGCCAAAAAAGAAAAATATTTTTTAAGCTATAAAATGGCATGTCCCTTTTTTATAACCCAAAATAATAATAAAAAATATGTGTACATATGTATGTATGTGAATATGTATGTATATAGTACATAAACATATGTATGTAGGTACATAATAATATATATACACCCACAATTTTAGCCCAAATTTTTGTTGCCTTAATAAACCAATATTTATTAAGAAATGTTCATGTGCTACGTTGTGTGTATCTGTGTGCACTGTTTGAAGAAAGGGGACTATATGTATCCCTGCAGTCCCAGTTGTTACCGACGACATTTTCATCGATGATGTCTGCAAGACAATCAATGATTTGTCGCCTATAAAACACATTTCGAAATAAGTTTGGCAACAAGGTGGTATACGTTGTCGTGTATTAAGAAGTTGCTCTGACAAGATTATGAAAATATATGCTAAAAAGCCTTATTAACGAGAAGATGGGAAAGAACTGTATCGAAGTTATCGTATGTACTGTTTTATGGACGACAACATGAGTAACAAATGTATCGAAGTTGTCGTTTGTACGGTTCCACTGCCGACAACAAGAGTAACTGCATCGAAGCTGTCGTGCATCCATTTACGTGTTTTTGTACGAAGTTTTTTAAGTACCTAGGTAGGCTAGTAGGTAGCGTGCTAGGCTATCATTGCGCAGGTTGTGGGTCCGATTCGATTATTAAATTTTATTATTATTCATTGAAGACAACTTTTGTAGCATGTTACCAACGATATCGTGAACGATACTTGTGTCGTCAATTTAGATACTTGTGTCCAAAATGCATCGACGATGTTTCGAAGACATGGTCTACGGGGATTTTTAACACACATACATACATATGTGCACAAATTCATATGTATATAGGTACGTACATATGTATTTCTTCTTTCCGGCATTCCTATTTCATCTGTCTCAAATTCCTTTTTTTAATTTGTTAAAATTTATTAGAGGGTACGTCCTCTTAAAAATATTTATTTAAAATTTTCAGATTAAAAGACGCATAAATAGCCATGCATAGAATAAAAGAAAAACCCACATAAACTTAAGATTTTTGCAAAATAAAAAAAAAATATAAAAATAAAAAAAACGTTGCTAGCATTTCAACCAATGTTGTCGCTTTGGTACTTTTTAACCAAAATGGCTTACTTTTTCTCATTTCAATAGCTTTTTTGTTGATATATATTTTTCTTTTTTCGAATACTTAAGCGCACCACCCACTTCAATTGCGCAATTTTTTATATTGTACAATAATATAGCCAATGTGTATGTCATATTAGAAGGTTGCACAATATATTGGCCAAAATCGAAAGGCTCTTGATTTTCATTGCACACCGGGTTCGCAGATTTCTTTCGAGTCGCATACCCAATTTTAAAATTTTCATCCCCAAAATTCCCCAAAAATCAATTATATCATCCCCAAAAATCCCCGCTAAAATAATATTACTTCAATTTCAATCGAAGTGTGAAAAGCAAAGGGGTACAAATGCCAAAATTATAAAAATTGAGTTATGTGCAGGAATCAAAACTTAATACCAGTATCTATCACACTACACAAATTTACCCCTTTCCTTTTAAGCCCCACAATTCATTTAAGTACTTTATTTGGACTGTAGCTCATTTCATTTGTACACAAAATGCAGAAAACGTTATATAAATTGCTAAAAACTTTCCTATCTTCAAAATAAAAAGCCGAAATTAGTTAAAAGTATTTACTAAATAATTAGCAGTCATTTTATTTCGTTTCGAGCATATTTATTCGTTTCAGCCTATTTGAAAAGTTGTAAAAAGCATTCACGTATTGAAAACATATGACCATCGATATGCTGTATATTTAAGTATATATTTGTGTGTGTATTTCTAACAAATCAAAAGTTCGGAGTAAAAATGTAAACAATTTCACCATTACTGGAGATGGATCAAAAGTGTCAGAAAAAATTCCATTGTTTTTAAAATGTATATTAATAGACAGATTTTATAAAAAAATTTTGTGTCTAATGGTTTTAAGTTTGTATGAAAATTTATTTAAATGCGTTTCAAAACAAAATGTTTCCATAGAAATTTCAAAACGATAAAAACTTTCGTATTTACAAAATCTAGCCTAAGGTCTTAACAGAGATTCGAGCAATTCGTACTGCACTTTGCGTCTAATTTTTGTTTTTCTTGAAACGCAATGCCTTGAAATTAAAATAAAACAGGAAAAAAATAAAAATATATACAAATCCCCTAAAAATCTTCTAAAATACCCAAAGCATAAAAATAATCCCCAATGAATTCCCCAATCTCCAAACCAAATTTTTTATCCCCATTTCGAAAAGAATATCCCCGATTTGGGGTTAAATCCCCTAGTCTGACAGCACTGATTGCACAGAAAATTGTGTAATGTGTTGACAACATTGTTCAGTGTTATGTTTACTTTATCACTGTCAGGAAAATTGGACAATATTTTGTTTGAAAGTATTGTGCCATTTATTACATATTATAAAAATTTTAAGCTTTAAGGCCGTGTCAGATAAAACTTTGTCGCTTTACGTGACGTTTCTAACTTTGATAGAAAAGTGTAAGGCAAAAGGAGTATGACACAATGAAAACTTTGACAACACTCGCGCACAGAGCACGAAGCCGGTCGGCTAATAGCCGGCTATTAGCCGCCGCCGGTGATTTTCACAATCACTTAGCCGCCGCCGGTTATTGCGGCTAATATCGGCTAGCGGCTAAGCCGATTTTTTATAATAAAAAGTGGATATTTACTAACATGCGCATTTAAAAATATTTAATTCGGTTTTGGAACATATGAAAAAAATTTCTTATGAAAATTATATTCATAAATAAGGCAGTAAATCGTCTAGAAAGGCAAGTTATTTATAATTGGGCCGAGTATACCTGTTGTAAATATACCTTGTATGTAAGTAAGCAAGAAATACTCTGTTAGCCGACCGTTAGCCGATAAATTTAGGTAGCCGCCGCCGGCGAAAAATTTTCGGCTCTTAGCCGGCTAATAGCCGCCGCCGACTATATTTGTTCTTAGCCGGCGCCGATCACCATTTTACATCGGCTTCGCCCTCTGCTCGCGCATTGATCGTTTACCAAAAAAGTAGTTGATAATTTTGCTATTTATATATATATTTTTTATAAAAATAAAAGTCAATTATGTTATTTTACGATTTATTATAAATAAATAAATGCCACATACATATTTACCTCTTATTAAAACAGATTCAAACGCGCAATATGTTTCGTTTGGCAATATAATAAAAGAAAATTATTCCAGCTGATTGTCAAAGCAAGCAAAAAGATGAGAGTTGCCGAACTTTTCGCTTCACGCTGCGTTAAAAGTGCTTTATGTGACATGTTTCGTATAAGTATGTACATTTCATCTTAGATGTCAAAGCGAATCTGTAACGCAACGCGAAGCAAAAGTTTTATCTGACATGGCCTTTAGTAGTAATTTAGTGACAACACCCAAACTCACAAAAATCACTTTAGGTAATAACACAGGTTTTTGCATTTTTTCTCGCTCTGAACAATCTTAACATTTTTTAATCAGTTTGACGCAGTAAAATATACTGTGTCCTCAGTTTTTCCATATCATGTCCACATTTTATTTTATGCTTCTACCTAATATTTTTGTGAGTTTGGGTGTTTTCACTAAATTACTAATAAAGTATAGAATTTTAAGCTGACTTTCATAATATTTACCTTATTTTATTCTTAACACATTTGCCTTTAAAGACAATGGCCAAAAGTTCAATATTTTGAAATTTTTAATTTTTTATGAGCGTTTGTTAAATTAAAAAATAAAAATTTTTAAATTTTATTTTACGAATAACTAAGAAACCATTGATTTTTTAGCTTACCACATTAAGATGATTTGAAGCAAATTTTGTTACTTACCCGATGGTGTTGGCCGACGTCGGACATACTTCCTTCGAGTTATGATGAATTATACTGGTACACCTCGTAAAAATATTAGGTAGGCTCATAAAAAAAATAATTGTGCCGTGGTGGAAAAAATCCAATGATGTCATTTGTTTTAATATAGTTAGATATATGAAAAAATGGAATGAATTTCTGAAGGGGAAAAAATTGTATTTCGTGGGATTGTGTCTTATTCGTTTAAATGGAAGTTTGATATAATATCTTCAGTTTTTCTATGAGGTTTTGGGTTAACGGTTGCCTGACGATCTGCATTTAGCTCCAGTGAAATGCACATAGGAACTACATAGCTAAAACCCCTCAAAAATCAATTTTAATGTACTCTGCACAAAACATTTAATATTTTGCTGAATAGCAATTTACATTATGCCTATCTCGCCTGGCTTTAAAGGCAGGCTTTTTTAGTTTGAGAGAGAGAGAGAGAGAAAGGTGGTGAGTAGCTAACGGGGTAAGAAAAAAGGCACGAATTTAATTTGGAGGGGTTTCTTGATATTTATCCTTGTAATTTTCGTGATCTCAGCATTAAACTGTGTATAAACCTAAAAGACATGGAGAAAAAGTTTGTAATGTAAATGTGCGCGACTTTTCGTAGGGGTATTAAAAGAAACTTGTCAAAAAAGGCAGGCTAAAAAGGCATAGTCTGAAAAGTCACTTAACACGAAAATCAATTTAAACTTTAAATTTCAACTTTATATGAATCTCAATTAGAAAAAAAATCATTGGCGAAGACGTTTGACATAACTTTTTTGATAGAAAAGTGATACAATTATTAATCATAATCGAGAGGTTAATGGCTTCGATTGCGATGAAAATGTGCGATTATTCGTTATAACGATTATAGTCGCTTTGCAAACCCTAATGCGAGCGAACAATGTTGCGAAACAGGACATTAAAAACGACACTTTCTTCACTTTGCTAGTTGGTGTGTATCTGCACATGGTTTCCGACGAATTGCAGGAAAGTAGATGCGTTTTTTTTTTATTGTTTTATATTTTTATAATTAATAAAATATTTATTTTTATTAAGAGTTTTCCATTTACATTTATAATTCACTTAACTCTTATCAAACGTTTTAATTGCCTGTTTATCAATGTCGAAGGAGCTTTTTTCTTTCTTATAAATTATATTTAAAAGAAAAACAAAATTTTAAAATTGCTTTGGTCTTTGATAAATGAAAAACAAATGTATGTAAGTATGTAGCGAAAGGACTTTCGTTCAAACTGGGTGTACCCACGATACCTTCCATAACTTTTTGGTTCTGGCAACACTATTTTCAAACAAACGCCACTCCACCGGGGTTTTTATCTAAAGCTTTTAATTTTTTTTTATTCGCGTGGAAAACATTTTCTTTTATACATATTTTTCCATCACAGCTTGGATGGTTTGCTTGGGCTTTTGTGTTCATTTCTCGTTAAAAAAAATTGTACGTAATAATAATAAAAAAAAAAAACAATATAATACATACTGAGAACGACGAAGAAGCCGTCTACAAAAAGGGAGATGGTGGAGAATGAGACGTTTTTTTTTTGAGAAAAAATTTATAAAATAAAAAAAATTTCATTACAACATATAAAAAATATATAAAAAATGACAGCAGCGACAACTACAACAACGACAACAAGAAGAAAAAAAATGAAAACAGTAAAAAATTATAACGACCACTTTTTGTGATGATTTTTTCGCTTTAATATTTTTTATTTTTATTTATTTTTTGCTTAAAGATATTTGTTGAGTTTTTTCAATATATTTTTTATTTTAACCATGTTTTATTTTTTTATATTATCTTTTTTTTGTAATATCGATTTTTATGTCATTATTATAATGAAAAAAAGAGGTGCAATTAATTGTATTTTCTTACTGGAAAGCAAATTTACACTAAAAGAAGTTTTGCATCGCAGGTACCAAGTATGGATTTTTTAAATAATACATCTATACCCCCCACCAAACCAAAGGTATCGACTTTTTCTGAAGTCAGACTTCTCGTAACGAATTCGTCAAAGCATTTCGGTAGTTTGTCTGAAATCCAAATTGTCGTAACGAATTCGTTAAGACATTTCGGTAATTTGTCTGAACAAATTTCTATCAGATATGTATGTACATTTATTTAATAATAGTTTGTGCAAATAGAACTGTTTAAAAATATACATACAATACTTTAATAAGGAAGTAAAAACTAACGCAAAGTTTTTAGATTGTCTTACTCCGCTGTAAAAGTTGAAGAAAATTCTAAACAGAGTCATTAAGAAATCTCTTAACAAAATCGTACCTACATATCGCTGCTATGCCTACTTACATATCATTGCAAAGTCATGTCAACCCTTTCATATAAAACTCGTTACGATTTCGGCAATATTTTAGTTTCGAAATCGGAAAATTTTTTCGGGCAGTCGTTATAAAATCGGAACATTTAGGTTGGTTGGTATAAAAATTCAGAAAATAGCTTTAGGTAATATGTGAATAGCCCCTAAATGATTTCACTACAGCTTCACTGCCCTAAAAATGATTAACAGTAAATATTCCTAAGCGCCGGTTTACACGTGCAATTTTTTTCCAGCGATTCTGCTTTTTTTGTGAGAAAGAGTGAGAGTAGAATAAATATGGTATATATCCAGTGATGTTAACTTTTATTTTTTCATTACCGTACGCCACTCGAATTATTACCGTTTTTGTTTTCATAAACAATTTATTTGAACTAGGATCCCGGCTGGTTGTTTAAATTAGGGAACGAATACCGATACCGATACCGATATATCGGCGATACTTCAGATTTTCCGATACATCGGTATCGGCGATATTTTACTGTCGATACGACGATACTTTTAAAAAATTTTTTTGAGTTTTTTTTAACAAATAATTTATTTTTGTTCAATTTTACCATGAATAAAATTCACTTCGTTATTTTTTAAATCTTATTAATATCAATTCTAAAAACTAATATTTTATGCTGTTATTTTGTAAAAAAAATATTTATTTTTTGTTAATTTTACCATGAATTCAAATTCAAGTCGTTGTTTTTTAAATCTTATTCCAGCAAAAAAAGACACTCCAAAGAAGTCATGAAAATGTAGAATTCGCGATCCGGAAGTATTTGGATAATTTCTAATTAGTTTTACATATTCTTGCCATTGCAAGAAGTTCTGTTTTTCGATTACCAATCTTGTCCTAGCGATGCTAGGACAAATTTCTTTTTCGGTGTTCTATAATGATTTTTCCTCAAGGAAAAATGATAAAAATTACCTATTTTCACAATTTTTTTATGCGAATTTAAGCTCAAAACTTTATTTTCATGTAAATTTAGGTGAATAAATATAAACTTAGAAGACTTTTAATAATTAAGCTATTAAGTTATTTAGAAGAATATTAGTTGATTAATGTCCTTTAAAAAATCGATTTTTTTTAAAAGCATGGCAAGTATTTTTTAAAATTATAAAGGAATTTAAAATTTTTTCTTGCTTTTCTACTAATTATCTGCATATTTTTAATATAGATTGTTTGGAAGCAAAGAAAATGTAGCTCCTTAAAAATTACTTCCAATTTTTTATACTGGTAAATCAATTTTAAATATTCTCTTACAATGTAATTTTGTATAATAAAAAAATTGCACTTGAGTTTTGTTGATCTAAATAAGTTGATCGAATATTGAACTCAATTTCAATATTCGTATCGGTATCGGAATCGGTATCGGCGATATTTATTTTTAAATATCGGTATCGGTATCGGATCGGCAAAACGGCGTATCGTTACATCCCTAGTTTAAATTCGACAACTTGATCCGTAGGCGGGTTTATTTGTAAGCCGTTTTTTAGACAAAGGAATATATTGTGCATATCTAGAGAAAAATACCTTTTACACCGTATAACAACCATGGTTTGGCGCATAAGCAAAAATACAAAAATATATGTTTTCTTTTTGTAAGTACATGTGTACCTGTTTGTTTTTGATATTTTTGTATTTTTTAATTGTTGTTTTTTTTTTAATACACTTAAGCCGTGAAGATGATATTCAAAGAATATCGAAATATATAGGCGAATGATTTGAATTGACGATTTAGAATAGAAGAATTAGACCTCGAGCTTAAAGGAATTAGGCAACGTATTATACCGTATTTTTAATAAAAGGTAGCAATTTTGGGGCCTGAAATTACAGTAGAAAACGTTAATTACTGTACGGTTAACATCACTGTATATATCTCTATTTCAACACTCTCACATAAATTCAAGAATTGCTGCAACAAAAATTGCATGTGTAGACCGGCTCTAAGTGGCAAATCGCGAAGAAATATCAATCATAAAATGTGTAAGCTTTGCTAACAAAAAACACAAATAAGTTTTGTACGTGTATGTTGTATGTATAAATTTTACATGTACACAACATTTTTAATGTTGGAGAAATTGGAGGTATTTTTTCATTGAAGAAAAATATGGCAATTTTTTTATTTATTTATTTACCACTAGTAAATATCGATGGCTTAATATAAAAAAAGGCGTAAGTCGAATTTTCTCTCTTATTACATACAACAAATAATTTTTAAGTGGCCATAAAGCCGCTATTTTCAACAGTAGTTCACTTAGTTCTTTAGGGATTGTGTATTTAGAAGTTGAATACCAGGGAACGTTATAATACACTCGGTTTCGAAAAAAAAGCGAGATACGACTTTTTTATATTAGGCCATCGACATGTATTCATGTATCTATGTACATACATATAACTTATGTATGTATGTATGTATACATTAGGGTGAAAGGTCGAGGTATGAAGGAAAAAAAATCCTTCAATCGATTTTGAATATCTCCAGAAAGTTGCATGTTGTTACAACAAATTTTTTACTATCCCACAAGCGGTTCGACTTCTAATTGGGAAATAAGAAAACGGTGGTTTAGTTAACTCTGTGCGCGTTTATATTGTGCACGAAGTGAAAATGCAGATTCAAATTTAACGATACAAATTGACTGGACCACACTAAAATCGCCGTGATGTCAGACTCAGTGCAATGAACAACAGCTGATGGAATTCAAAATAACGGATACGGAACTTTCTAGCAATTTCTACATTTAGTGTCGAGAGCTTACCAGACTGATCAAGATCACTTCATGAGAAGTATAAATAGTGGTGGCAGTACAAGTGCCCGAGTCAGTGTTATTTAAGCGGCCTTCAGACTATTAGATTCAGTATTAATACTAGTCAAAAACTCAAATCTTAAGTAAAAATCCAACAGTGTGAAAACAAATTGTTATGATTTGTCAAATAATACGTAAAGAAACTTGACAGTATTATGGTATTCGTCATTTTTAGGAAATTTTCTAAACAATCACATTTTTCATTTTATCAGGGTTGTCTATTGCACAAACAAGCACAGGAATAACAAAAACAGTTGTATATTTGCTGCCGGCATAAATAAAGAAAAAGAAGATCGAAAATATGTGCTTTATTGCAAATTATTTATGTTACGTTTTATTTGGAATGTGATAGTGTAGAAACAAAATGTAATGAGAAAATTTTCTTTAAGATTTTTTGACAGTCAGACTGATTTTGATTTGATTTTCGTCTTACAAAATCTAATAAAAATCTCAAAGCTTGTATTACAATGTGAAAGCGCCTTTAGTACGTGCTTGTGTCGACTTCCTGGCCAGTCAGTGTGTTTTTGAACTTAGGCGAGTAAATATCGCCAAGAAGGGTTACTGGTAGCATCGCGTTTAGTCATAAGTGTATTTATTCAAATTCGGAAATAAATAAACAGTGTTGCCAAGAAGTTATTTGTGAAATCAAATATTCGTGAACCTGTAGAAAATAATAATAAAAGCGTTTTTACGAAAAGGTCTAAAAACGTAACAATGTCGAATACTCATAAACAAATTATACTTAAGGAATTTAAAACAAGTATTGCCATACAAAATACTGGTTTTAAATAGGGATGTAACGATACGCCGTTTTGCCGATCCGATACCGATACCGATACTTAAAAATAAATATCGCCGATACCGATTCCGATACCGATACGAATATTGAAATTGAGTTAAAGTTTAGATTAACAAAACTCAAGTGCAATTTTTTTATTATACAAAATTACAGCGTAAGAGATTATTAATATTTAAAATTGATATTAACCCAGTATAAAAAATTGCGAGTATTTTTTAAGGAGCTACATTTTCTTTGCTTCCAAAAAATCTTTATTAAAAATATGCAGATAACACAGTGCAACAGCCCAAAAAACACACGGACTTGACAGTATAGATTCGATTGTACTACCACGGGGTAGTAAAACCCTATACTTAGCTTGGCGAATTTGGTGACCAATTTCGTTTTATGGACCTCCAAAGTTTTGGAAAATCAGCGGGCCCTCAAAAAAAGGTGTCATCAACTTTTGACCAACAGAAAATTCAAACTCGGTGATACCGCTTAACTATATATGGCACTAATGTAGCTAAGAGTTCGATAAACAGATTTTATTACCATTTTACGCCAAAAAATTATTTTTTCGTGCACCTTTTTTGAAAAATTAAGGAAAAAAATTTGTTTTCACTTTTTCCAGAAGAACTTACAGGGACTCGTAATTTTTTATTAACAATATTTGGCAAAGTTGTAGCTACGGTAAAGCTGAACAACTTTTGTGAACATTTCAATACAATCGGAATATATCTGGGCACCCTAAACAGCCCAGAAAAACTAATTTCTACCTTAAAAGTTTTCGTTTTTTACGAGTTAGGCTATATTTTTATTGCATTTTTTTTTTTTGCTTTCTTTGTTATTGTTCCACTTCTTATGTTGCTGATTTTAGTATTTACTATTTTTTATTGTTTGTTGTTTGAATAAAATAATTTTTTTAAATTTTTTTTCAAAAAAAGTACAGGAACATATTATTTTTCTGGGCACAAAATATTAGTGAAACACAACAAAGAAGTATGCACTTGAATATACTATTTTCAAAAAAAAATTTTTTTAGCATAAAAAATAGTGAAAAACTAAAATTTTTAAGGTAAAAAGTGGTCTGTGTGAGCTATTAGAGTGCCTAGATACGTGCAGATTGTATTGATATGTACACAAAAGTTATTCAGCTCTACCGTAACTATAAGTTTGCCAAATATTGTTAGTTAAAAATACAAGTCGCTGTAAGTTATTCTGAAAAAAGTGAAAAAACATTTGTTTCCTTAATTTTGTCAACAAAAAGTTAACGAAAAAAATTTTTGGCATGAAATGTTAAAAAAAATTTGTTAAACAGACTCTTAGCTACATTATTGCCATATACAGTTAAGCGGTATTATAAAGTTTGAATTAGCTGTTGGCCAAATACTGATGACACCGTTTTTTGAGGCCCCACTGATTTTTAGAAAATTTGGAGGTCCATAAAAAATTGGTAACCAAATTCGCCAAACTGAGTAAAGTGTTTTACTACCCCATTGTAGGACATTCGAACCTGTACTGTCCAGTTTATGTTTTTCCAAAAGTCTTTATTTATCGCATAGTGTAATTAGTAGAAAAGCAAGAAAAAAATTTTAGTTCCTTTATAATTTTAAAAAATTCTCGCCATACTCGCATCAAAAAAATTGTGAAAATGGGTAATTTTTTATCCTTTTTTCTTGAGGAAAAATCATTTCGATTACCAATCACCGATTGGTAATCGAAAAACAGAACTTCTTGCAATGGCAAGGATATGTAAAACTAATTAGAAATGATCCAAATTTGCAATACTTCCGGATCGCGAATTCTACATTTTCATGACTTCTTTGGAGAGTCTTTTTTTGCTGGAATAAGATTTAAAAAAAAAACGAATTGAATTTGAATTCATGGTAAAATTAACAAAAAATATATTTTTTTTTACAAAATAATAGTATAAAATATTATTAATTTTTAAAATTGATATTAATAAGATTTAAAAAATAACGAAATGAGTTTAGTTCATGGTAAAATTAACAAAAAATAAATAATTTGTCAGAAAAAAACTCTGAAAAAATGTTTAAAAGTATCGTCGTATCGACAGTAAAATATCGCCGATACCGATGTATCGGAAAATCTGAAATATCGCCGATATATCGGTATCGGTATCGGTATTCGTTACATCCCTAGTTTTAAACTCTAAACGTATACTTTATTTTGACTATGAGTATGCGCTAATATTGTTAAACAAATGTTTAAGAAGGGTAAACTAGTGGGAATATCGGAAGTAGTCGGGTTTTAGTTTGCAACTTTTAATTTTTTGTTATGTTAATTTAAATTCGTAAACCTGTTATGTTGTTATTCTTCTCTGAAACCACCTCGGTTTGCTCGCTGGCATAACATGCATGAATTAAAATTTACTCACGATTTCATCTCTATCGTTAACTGGCAAACTTAAAGTTTTCTCTAATGGCATTAAACTTTTTTTACAAAAATATTTACTTACTTTGTTCTTATTATTTTGCAGTATTTTATTTTTTCCAAACAGAACCAACGTGGCGTAATTTTGACACTGAACTGAAATAAGTCCAGCGTTATAGTCCTGACTTAATGATGAAACAATATACGCTCTCGTCTTAGCTCTTGGACACTCATTCTAAAAGAGAAATAAAAGAAAAAAATCAATCATTTAATAACATTAATGAAAGCATTTGACGTTTTTAGCATGGGCCAAGGCGAATTGACAACCATATATAAATATTTAAAAAAAATTTTTTATTTGCTTTTTGGAACGTAAGAATGATCCTTATGGCGCGCCAGGCACATCAATGCTTTGAATGACAAAAATCAATGCTTGGGGGCAAGGCGAATTAATTTTACATGTGGTGGTAATAATACAACAAACACATTAACAATTCGCCTAGTTGGCCGTATCTGTCAAAAACAGAAGACGAAATTTTATTTAAAATGTACTTTTAACAACTGTGATTACAATTCATATGCCTAATGCCAGCCATACACTACACAAGTTCAGTGCTCAAGTCTGGCACTGCGTAAACGAAACTTGTGATACAGACTATACAAGTAAACTGCGCAGTTTTTTTATTTTAAAGCTACAGCGAAGAAGACAACATGTACAAAAACAGCGCTATTTTATTGCTTGCTGTATAAATAAAAAGAAAACATAGACAACAAATTTGCTTTTTTAAATTAATCTTTGGTAGACTTCGAATTTTATGATTCTCTTGCTGTAATCGCTGCTTTCAATATAGCATAATGCAAACGATTCTCCGCATAATTCTACAAATTTTGTCCTGAACATTTTTCCGCGGTCATTTATTGTTTTTAACTCTTCAAAAATCGCGACACAACTGAGCGTTTACAGCATACACTATACAAGTCCACTGTACAGTTTTACAAACTTGAGCAAATATCAAAATCGTTTTGATATTTACTCAGTTCACTGCGTAAATAACACAACCACCCCCATACACTACACAAACGCAGACTTGTGCAGTGAACTTGTGTAGTGTGTAGCCGGCATAAAATAAATACCTTCTCTTGTTTATTGCCACACACGATTAAGAAACAATTGACATATACAGCAAACGAGGCGAAATAGTCATATGTGCTTTCAACACGACCTGTATTATTTGATTATGGCTTGGGGGCAGCGTTGCTAAATGTGTAGATTTATCTGTATTTTGTAGTTTTTCTAAGCATTGAGCAGTTTTGCAGTTTTTTGCTTAAAAAAACAGTTTTTCTACAAATTATGCAATTTTGCAGTTTTCACATTTTTATTTTTTGCTCTTAAAGTTTTTATATTAATTCCAGTTTTTAAAGTTATTTTACTTTTTTAATGCGACAATGTAATGCAAGAGGGAATTTCACACTCATATATAAAACTTTAAAATTCCTAGAGGTGGGCTTACATCTGTAAATATTTGCTCCGAACGCGTTCGCTGCAAATATTTACATCTCATTTTAGGAACTTTCGTCACGTTCAAAGAACACAATCCGAACCTTGTTGGTTTTTTGACGAACAATACAAGAATTTGCGCCACAGGCTGTTCTGATGTGAACGCATTTTAAGAAAGATTGCTATGTTTTAATAAGAAACATTTTAAAATAAATAATGCATATACTATATTTTGGATTTTTGTGTGCAGTTTTTTCACATGACAATCAGTTTTTTTATTCTAAATGGGCAGTTAAAAAAAAGTTATGGCAACGCTGCTTGGGGAGTAAAAAACATTTTTTGAAAATGAAAAAATACTTGGCGCGAATGCTGGTTACAAATACTGGTAACAACATGGCATAATGATGTTGCCGCTGCGGTTTTTTTTGCTTTTCAGCGCTGTCGTAATTTTTCGGCGAAGTCCCGGGGAGCTCCTGGGATATTAGGGATTCTAGGCCTAGTTTTTGGGAATCTTCAATATGGCTTGTGTCTTTGCTAAAAGGATTGTTACTTGGATACGTGGTTCGTGGCAGTGATAGCTGACGGTGTCTCTCCAACTATCTTTACTAATATTATAAATGCGAAAGTAAGTAAATTTTTTATTTGTTGCGCTTTAACGGATAACCACAAAGCCGATTTTGATGAAATTTAGAACATAGATAGATTTAAGTCTAGAAGGACACGTAGGTTATATGGTTTTTAATAACTAGACACACGAGGGGAGGTAGGGGGATATATCTTCCTCCTTGAAACTAGCTATCCGAATTTGATGAAATTCAAAACATAGATAGATCTGAGTTTAAAAGAAGACATATGCTATACATTTTTTCAAAAAGAAAAGGGGGAAATTTCTTCCTCTCAGAAACTATATAACCGATTTTGATAAAATTCAAAACATAGATAGATCTGAGTCTAAAAGAAGACATAGGCTACACATTTTTTTTAAAAAATAGGACCTTGAGGGTAGGTAGAGGAAATTTCATCCTCTTTGAAACTATCTATCCGAATTTAATGAAATTCAAAACATAGATAGATCTGAATCTAAAAGAAGGCATATGCTATACATTTTTTCAAAAGTAGCACCACGAGGTGAGGTAGGGGGAAATTTCCTCCTCTTTGAAATCATCTATCCGAATTAGATGAAATTCAAATCATAGATATATCTGAGTCTAGCAGAGCACATAGGTTATACATTTTTTCAAAAATAGGAACACGAGGAGGGGTAGGGTGCGATTTCTGTCTATTCGAAAGTAACCGATTCTGATGAAATGTAAAACATGGTTAGATCTCAGTCTGGAAGAACGAATAAGTAATATATTTTTTCAATAATCGGATCACGAGAGGGAGTAAGGGGCAATTTCTGCCCTTCCGAAATTGTCTAACTAATGAAATTCAAAACATGGGTAGATCTGAGTCTGGAAGGACATATCGTCGCCTTTCTTCTTAAACCACGTACGCGCCAACAACTCGTTTTTCAGAAAACGAAAAAAACTTAATAACTTTTTAAATATATGTTTTATAACAAAAAATTTGTTTATAAAACATGGCTTTACGACTCTCTGAAGGGTGTAGCATCATTTTTAAAAAAAATTTATTACTAACAAGTAACTGTATCCAAATTTGTCGCTTACGCAATCAACAATTCACAAATTTTGTCGCTTACGAGGTTGTGTAAAATTAAAAAACATAAATTTCTGTGTGTAAATTAACATTTATTTTTATATTTTTTAAAGAAAATGTTTATTCTCTTAAAAAAAGTAACGAAAGATATTATATAAAATGAATACAAAGAAACTTATTACATATTATTTATTTCACTCTTAAGCTCACGTTAAAAATTCAAATTATCGTGACGCTGAAAAAATGTAACAAATAAACCGAAGATAAAATATCAAAAAACGAACATTCCATTGGTAAAAAGAAAGTTTTGTTACGGCACTTTATACAATGAGTGAACGTGGACTTTAGCGACAAGTTTTGTATTTCGAACTTGGCGTTCAAGTCCACGTTAACTTTTAATCGTACATTATGAAAAGGGCCGATAACTAATTAAACTTAAAAAACACTTAAAAAATCTTACTATTTATTATTAATAATAATATTTATTATTAAAAATAATGGGGGTTCGATGAACATTTGGGCTGTTTAGGATACATATACATATAGTTTTTGAGTTACTCGACGAGAAGTGTCGTTTTTACCAAAGTTACTGATTTTGAGAGCCTGACGCCGCACCAAGAATGCTCCGATTGGCCTGAAACTTTCCAGATTTATTTTTATCTCAAAAACAAAGAATTTGGTGGGTGAGACTTAAACATTTCCAGCTTTAAATATAAAAAGAATTCTATTTTGCATGCAAATGTCATTTTGTATGGCGCTTACGAGGTTTTCGAAATGGCTCTAATTTCTTTTTTTTCTTACAAAGTTGTCAAGGTAAGAATGCAATGGGTGGCAAATGTTATTTTCTACCATAAAAACCAAAAAAGTAAATTTCGAAAAAATGGCGCTTACGTGGTTTAAGAAGAAAGCCGACGATATATAGTTTTTGAGTTACTCGACGAGAAGTATCGTTTTTACCAAAGTTACTGATTTTGAGAGCCTGACGCCGCACCAAGAATGCTCCGATTGGCCTGAAGCTTTTCAGATTTTTTTTATCTCAAAAACAAAGAATTTGGTGGGTGAGACTTAAACATTTCCAGCTTTAAATATAAAAAAGAATTCTATTTTGCATGCAAATGTCATTTTGTATGGCGCTTACGAGGTTTTCGAAATGGCTCTAATTTCTTACAAAGTTGTCAAGGTAAGAATGCAATCGGGTGGCAAATGTTATTTTCTACCATAAAAACCAAAAAAGTCAATTTCGAAAAAATGGCGCTTACGTGGTTTAAGAAGAAAGCCGACGATATAGGCTATATATTTTTTAAAAAATGGGACCACGATGTGGGGGGAAGGGTCAGTTGCTGTCTCTCTGAAACTATTTAATAAATTTTAGTGATATTTGAAACATTATTAGATCTAAGTCTGGAAGGACACAAACGCTATATATTTTTTCAAAAATAAGCCTACAATTGGGGTGTGTTTTTACAGGGTGTCCCACGACACCTTGCTTTCTTTTTCTGAATTTGCCTTGCTTTTGTCAACGTTTTTATTTAAAAACTATATGTGGGTATGTATATACATATGTATATGCATGTGCAGGTTGAAAAGTTTAGTGTAGTAACGAGGACTGCCAAATGATTTTGATCAAAAATCGGCATTTTCGTCACATCAATTCGAAAAATCGGCATAAATAAAGCTAAGCGTTCTATACAAAAATGACGCAAAAACGTCTGTTTGTTTTGTGCATACACCAGCGTCGCTCATACTGGCACCAGTGTTCCGTATACATTAATCGGCTCGTATATGTATACAGCCGAATGAAAAACAACGTACTCACTAAGTCTAGGTTCACACACAGCAAGTTTTCTTGCGCAAGTTCTTAAATTATATGTCAAAGATGAAGTAGAAATATATACAAGTTGTATTCCTTCCTCTTTCTTTCTTCCAGCTGAATTAAAACTTGCCCAAGAAAACTTGCTGTGTGTGAACCTAGACTAAAGAGTAAAAAATGTATAACTTCATTCAGTTGTATGAAAACTTGTTGTTTTTTACGTTGTTGTTTTTGTTTTTAATAGTCACACAGTGGCAAGGCATATTCATTACAGGTACCACCATACTAAAACAAATACAACACCAAAAAACACATGTATTTTGTTGGTAGAAATACCCCAGAAATATGTCAAATCCATTATCTGTGAGTCGCATACATTCATATGCTCTCTCAAATTTACTAACACATGCCCGTTGTTGATAGAAAAATCCCAGACATGTGTCAAAATCTATTGTCTGTGTGACGCACACACTCTCAAATTTACTAAAACAGCTGTTCTTGTAGTGGTGCCTGTTCAATCTACCTTGCACAGTGGAATATTACTAGCACATGCTCATAAGCACTAATACTAAATTAAAAACTCATATACATAATCGCATGGAAAGTATCATTTTATGAAAATTTTCATAAATTTTTCCAAATCGCACGACTTGCCAAAAAAAACTGTCACACAGTTGCATTTCTAGTCCACACTACTAGAGGTGGAAAACTATCGATAGTGTCACTATCGAAAATTTTCGATATTTTAAAAATATATATCGATATATCGACTCTAAATTATCAAAAGTTAGAAAAACTATCGATATATCGACGATACTATCGTGATACTAACAATGTTTTATAGTTCTTAGATAAAGCAATAAATATGTGTGTAAAAATGTTATTAAAACCGGTTCTGAAACAAAAGAGAACTTTATTTCTTAGTTCAATATATAACAAAACTAAATTCCTTGTAAAATTTCAGTATAAGAAGAATGTCGTGATTTCAATGATTTTTAAATCCAATTTAACTAACCGACGAGCGTTGAAAAACATGTCTAGCACAACAATAGTAGTGGATCATTTACTATCGATAGCGGCAAAAATATCGATTGTTTTTAAATAATAATCGATTGACGAATAAAACCATCGATAGTCATACAAAAAATTAAATATCGATACTATCGATAGTGCCATCGATAGTTTTCCACCTCTACACACTACCATATTTTTCAACACACATGTCATATTTGGCAGATCGCGCGATTGTGTAGGTTAGTGAATCATGGCATTTAATACATAGCAAGGTAGATTTATTTACCAGGTAGTCGCCGTTCCTTGAAAATGTCAAATTATTAAAATACATACACAACTTGTGTATTTTTATACAAAATTGACAGCCACAAATAAAAATGAGTAAACTGCTGGGGAATCAAGAGTACCTGGTACAGAATGCAAACATTTCCGAATTTATAATTTTTCTAAATCGCTTTATATATGAGTGTCAAAGCAATTGGTTTTATGAGTTTCAAATAATCTTTAGAATAAGAAATTCCTTCTAAAGTTTCATTTTCTAAGGAACATCGAAATTTAGTTACCCCCGTTGTTTAATGAAGAGTGTGCTAGAATATTAACTGGCGGGACGCAGGTTCGATTCCTGCCCAAACTCTTGGTGTTTCTGTAGAAAATATCAAAAAAGGTTAAATCAGTATGTGTGTTTGTAAAATTGACGGCACTAAATATATGTCCGGCAGACAAATTGATCAGAACCATAATTTGTTTTACAAATTCTGCTGAAAGCGATAAGCCTTTATGGAATCAACTCTCTTTATTTCAGAAATTGTTTGCTTTTTTACCCGACTGCCAAGAAGGGTTATTGAATATTTGTTCAAATGTAAGAAATTGCAATCTATAAAATTCTGAAATTCCTAAGAATATCAAAAATAATGCTGAGTTTTTTCTTCATTACAATATTTGGATTTATTAAACAAAATCAAACGGCTTTCGTATGAGGGTGAGCATTTCTATAAAAAAATTTACACAATTATTAATTATACTGTGAATTTCAGATTTGATTAATTTAGATTTTAATATCATAGTCGAAAATAAATTATTGCCTTTGATATTATTATAGAGTTATTGCCAAATCACAAAAATATGGTTTGAAATCGGAGTAAGCGTGTTGTCTATTGGTCTGATAAAAATCGGCATTTTGGCAATTTTTTTATGGAAAAAGAAAAATCGCGACTTTTAACAGCCCTGGTAGTAACCATGTAACTTAGCGTTTACACATGCCACTGGCAACTGAAATGCATGAGACATTTAAAGAAATTCGGAGAGATTTTTTCGTTCTGCTTATTATAATTAAGGGTGGAGACCATGGTGAAATACTTATTTCACCGAATAAGGGAAACAAATACAACAAAAAAATAGATGATGCTTGTCAAAAATATATACGTGCTGGACGTGGATTATGCACAAAACTAGCAGAGCAAAAAATAATCAGCTGACGTTATGCTGCCACCTGTATACTTATTTCACCATGGTGGAAACCAAGGCAGATTGAACAGGTACCACTACGAGATCAGCTGTTTTAGTGAATTTGAGAATGTGTGCGTCACACAGAGAATTGATTTTGACACATCTGAGATTATGAATGTGTGTCACACACAGTCCATACATTTGACACATTTCTGGTGTGTTTCTACCAACAAAATACATGTGTTTTTGGTGTTGTATTTTTTGTCGTCGTGGTGATACCTATATTATTGTATCATGGTGGAAACCTAAAAGGTTTGACATCCATCATTACACACTGTGAAAAATAAAATTAGGCACAACAAAGTTCAGAAAATAAAGAAAACAACACTGAATTACTAAAGGCCCTTTCTCATTGTAATGCAAGCTTTGAGATTATTATTAGATTTTGTAAAACAAAAATCAAAATCGGTCTGACTGTCAAAAAATCTTAAAGAAAATCTTCTCATTATAAAATTTAAATAAAAAATTTCATTTAAGAATTAAAAATAAATAAAGCTTAAAAAATCAAATAGAAATTTAATAGAATAAAAGTTTTATTTACTGGAATAGAAATTTAATAGAAATAGGAATTTAAACTACATACAACTGTATAATTTTTCTTTTTCTTCGGTTTTTCTTGTTTGCACTCAATACACAAATTAATGCGCCAATTCCAAGCATGTTCTATGAAAATTTATTTATTCTAATGTTTGCTAGCATGCTCTACAGTGTAATAGCACACGGACGACCAACATGCTCGACAACATGTTCGCTGTGTAATAGCCATTTAACATAAATAATTTGCAATAAAGCAAATTTTTCGTTCTTCTTTTTCTTTATTTATGCCGGCAAACAAATCGTGCTATAACCGCCAAAAAAGCTTAAGCGCCATAAAGTAAATTTTACAGGAGAAGTATTTTTTAGTTAACCTTGGTTTAAATCGAAGTAGAGCCCTTTTATTGGCTATATAGGATTGTAGTGGACTGTTATATGTAATGTTAATAGTTTTATTAAATTTCCTATAAGACAACGCATGTTTGTAAGGGTTTTTGACACTAGTTTTGCTGTATTTGCAAAAAAGAATTTTAGCTTAAGCGACATTTTGCAGTTACAAAAAAAATGTAAACCAATTAAAAATTTAAAGGGAAAATGCACTTAAGCTAAAATTTCTTTTGCTGTATTTCCGTAACGGTACATGGCAGGACTTTGAAACTTTGACAAATAGTCCGATTTATCGTAAATAATCGATTTTCGTCCAAAAACGATTTTCGAAAAGCATGTCGCTTGAGCTTTTTTGGCGGTTATGGCTCGAAATACACAACCGTATTTGTTATTCTTATGTTTGTTTGTGTAAAAGTCAACCCTGGTAAAATGAAAAATGTGATTGTTTAGAAAATATCCTAAAAATTTCGAATACCATAATACTGTCAAATTTCTTTACGTATTATTTGACAGATCATAACAATATGTTTTCACACTGTTGGATTTTTACTTCAGATTTGAGTTTTTGACAAGTATTAATACTAAATCTAATATGTAGTCTGAAGGGCGCTTAAGTAAAAGCTCAAACAGAGTGAGAAAAACTAAATCTGAAAATATGTACTGTAAGTATAAAATATGTATGCAAGTATAAACATTTTAAAATTACACTTTTTGAAGCGAAGTTGATAATTTCACATTCAGTCATCGGAATGTAATTAATAATAATGTTAAATATCTATAGTAGTGTGACATTTTTTTCTCAATTTATTGTTATTGACGCAAAGGGGAGATTTTTTTCAATCAAATTTGAAATATCAAGTGGCACTAAATTTCAAATTGAATATTCGTATTCGGCGAATATTAAAAATTGATACTCGTAACATCACTAATTCATACATACTTATTAAACAGATAATATTAAATAAAAACTACTGAAAAATAAAAAATTTTGTGCTTCCATGCATAAAAGTTGTGTCTTTTAGCAAAAAGTTGGAATATTTTTTTTTTAGTTCCAAATGGTTATTTTGAAATAAAAAAAAAACGAGAAAAACATTTTTTGTGTTTAATTCACATATTTTGATGAATTTTTTCATTTTTTTTGTTCAAAACACAAAACAAAAAAGATTAAACACAAATTCCAGACAAACTTAAAAAGTTTTATTCGAAATAAAAGGCTGAGTAGAAAAGATTCCATCCATAATCACAACGGTAATAATATTCAAAGGAGCAGCTCAGCTATAAAGCAAGCCATACACGTTACAATCGTTGTAACAACTCGATTAGGTTGTGCACGAAATTGCAACGTTTGTGGGCTCGTTGTATTAAGTTGTGTCTTGGTTGTACGAAAGATCAAAAAGTTTTGATTTTTTGCCATGTTGTGCAACACTGCCAAAACGTTTGTGTGTCTGTCGCATACAATTTTATGAAGTATACGTGCTTAGTATTGTTGTGACCACCTTGCAGTAAACATTGAATGTGAGTATTATTTGCAGACAACATAAAATGAGAGATCTTTACTTGGTCACAAGTTGATTGCAAAATGAAGTTGTACATGAGATCCCACACTAAATTGTATCGTTTGTGCGACAAACATACAACTTGATTACTAGCTGAGTTGTACCAACGGTCGCAAAGTGTATGGCTTACATAGCAACTAAGAAAAAGCCAGCAATCAAAATAGAACAACAACTACAGAATACTAACACATCGAAATTCTTTTGAAAAAATAAAAAAAGATGAAACAAGTTAAAAAAAATATTTGCCGTTTTTTCATAATTTGAAATGAAAAAATCAATAAAATTTTTGTATACGGTATTTCAAGAATTTTTACGAATTTTATCGTGTATTAATTTATGTATGTGTGTTGTATGTTTGTTTTTTAACAACAACAGCACAAAAAAAATGTCATGAGCATAGAACAGTGCTGCCACCAAGAAACTAAAAATAGTACAGAAGTTAAGCAAAAATAGTACAAAACCAAATGAAATAGTAGTTGTTAGGACAGCTGGCTGATAAAATTTTATCAACTAAAAATATTGTTGGAACTCTTGGAGCTTACATTGTCGTAAACAATTACAATTAAAGTAAGATCCAAGCATTCACAACAAGTATTCCAAATAAGCTGGAGTATATTTGGAAGCTACTAGATGTACTAGGTGGCAAGAGCACTTTGCCAACACAACAAAAGATGTTTGGTCCTTTAAATTAGTACAAACAGAAATATAATTATCGAATATGACATTTGGTGTGTCTCCTGTGAAACCATCAAGGTTTTTAAATGAAATTACCTTTTCAATAATAGTTTGCTTTATATAGCGTGTATATCTCCGTTGCGGTTGAAGCTTGACATTCTTCTAAATAGAAAAATGCATGTTGTAATTTAGAGTAGCTGTCATCAAAATAAATGACAAGAAATGCGATGTTTTTTTACACTTTTAATTGTTCATAAAAATGATAAAAAAGAACTACGGCGCAACGTAGTTTTTCATACAAGTTGACATTTCAGTTGAGCAAAGAAAAATAAAAGGAAAAGGCAAATTTTAGTAAAAGTAATGAGAAATTTGTTGCTGCGGTCGTCGTTGTTGTTATGGACTTTGTTTCTCTCTAAATGATTTTCGGTCGACGCTACAATTTTGTTCTGCTTCGTCAATAAATCCGTAGAAAACGCAGCCTTAGTTCTATGCATATTTCCGTTTTTTAATATTTCCGAATCTCTAAAAGCTCCCCTAAAGTGGGCAGAATATTCTCAGTGCAGAGAAATGGAAGGTTATTAGCAGCAGTACTACCAAATGTAAATAATAAAGTAGGTTTTAAAAATGTATCTTTTCAAACAAAATTTTATGAAACTTTCGGAAAATATTGCTATTTTATTTATATATTTTTTTTCAGCATTTGGTTAAATAGTACAATAATAGTACAAAAATTTCATGGTACAAAAATAGTACAAGTATTTTTAAATAGGACATTTTTGGTACTATAATACTGGAAGTGGCAACGCTGGCATAGAATATGGTTTGAGAAACAAATATGTAGTAACCCTACGTCTATACCTGATATATTTTTATCATTACAAAAGTCAAACTTTGGGCGTGAGCCAAACTGTAGCAAAGTACTATTGTAACTAAATTTTTGACACTTCTGAGGTGAATAAAATGTCACTAGCCCTGGGGGCAAGTAGAATTTTTGACACAACAGATAAATTTTTGACAAGCAGAAAATTGGAAGCTTCTTATCATAAAACAATTACGGCTCTTAAATATAGTTAGACTGTGAAAAATGCATTGTTTATATTAATATGCTCAAAATTGTACATTATATTATACAATTTTTCGCTACATTTCAGGTAAATGTAAAATTTATTTTTATTATCTAAAAAAGGACAACTTAACCCTTATTCCCCTAATATATTTTGTTATTGTGACCTCTGAAATGTTTTTTCACAAGTGTTTAAAGTAAAAATTCCATATATTATGCCATTTTTTGTACTTAAAGATGACCTCACTAATTTCAAAAATAACTAAAAAATTAAACTGAGAATTGTTGTATTAGCTTTTTTCTATGCATCCAATGTAAAAAGTTAAAAATATATATCGCAAAAATTATGTAAAACTCTTCAGATGTTTATATTAATATGCTCAAAATTGTACATTATATTATACAATTTTTCGCTACATTTCAGGTAAATGTAAAATTTATTTTTATTATCTAAAAAAGGACAACTTAACCCTTATTCCCCTAATATATTTTGTTATTGTGACCTCTGAAATGTTTTTTCACAAGTGTTTAAAGTAAAAATTCCATATATTATGCCATTTTTTGTACTTAAAGATGACCTCACTAATTTCAAAAATAACTAAAAAATTAAACTGAGAATTGTTGTATTAGCTTTTTTCTATGCATCCAATGTAAAAAGTTAAAAATATATATCGCAAAAATTATGTAAAACTCTTCAGATGTGCTCAAAATGGAGCTTTTTTTAAGTCCGACTTTTCGTAACATCAAAGTGCGGTCGATATTGAAATATTTTTTTTATGGAAAATATCTCCTTGATATGTATACTCTTTATATTTTTGCGATCCTTTGCTACCGTTCATAAACGTTGGAGATATCGACAATTAACCCAAAAACTACCAGTAATCTTTGGGCTTTACCAAGTGATTATATAATTGCATCAACACACAAAACAAAAAGGTAGGCTGTACATTTGGCCATGCCCACCTTCCTACATGGATTTTTATCCGATGAATCAGAATTCGGGGTCAGTTTGGCTCGGTCACCCTCAAAATTTCGAGTAAATTGCAAAAAACTGCATCGTGTCGAAATACATATATTTTGTACATTTATTTTGTGTGCTGGGGTTAAATTTTGTTATTTAATTATTAATGAAATTTTTTGTTATGTAAGTTTATTATATTTATCTAGTTAGCTCTGAAAAGTAAGTTAAAATAAATATACTATACCCGCCATTTTGAATTTAAAAAAATCAGGGTTTAATATTCTAATACCACGCTTTAAAACTTCTCTTATTAATAGCAAATTTTATTCAAAATGTTACTTCAAAATTTGTTATCGCCATCTTGATTTGGTAAATTGGATTGTCCGATTTATAATCCTCGACCCTAAAACCTCCAAATAGCTGATATCTAACCTCTGGCGCTTCTAATCTAAGAGTAATTTAAAAATAACGATATTAAAGCCGCCATATTGATTTCACCATTTTAAATTCCAAATATCTGTTTGTAAAATATCTATCACGGGTTCCCATAGTTTCTTTTGTATTTTTTAATATATTAAAAAAAAATAGTTTTTAAAAATTTTTGCCGCCATATTGGATTTGTAAATTTTATTATCGGATTCGTAATCCGACTTAAGAAATTTCTATATGGCTGATCTCTAACCTCTGTCGCTCCTAGTATTAAATTAATTCGAAAATAATGATGATCTCTTAAAAAAGTATCAATGTTATCGCCGCCATATTGATTTCACCATTTTGAATTTCAAACTTTTGTTTAAATAATATCTTTAAGGAATATTCAGAGTTTCTTTTGCCTTTTTTAAAAAACTGAAAGATTGATTTCATAAAAATGTTTACCATCATATTGGATCTACCATCTTGAATTTTAAAATTTAAATTTCAGTTTTGAAATTAGTGGAGCCAAAAACCAACAATGCAACATTTTATCAAAGCACTAAATCAATACTATATGTAAGGCCAAAATTCTCGGATCCTGGCCCCTCGTGCACCGACAAAAAAAGAGCGGTGTTATAAGTTCGTAGTGTGTGTCTGATTATCTGTGCCATCGTAGAGCCCAAACGGCTGGACCGATTTTGATTTAGCTTTTTCTTTTGTTTGAAAGGTAACTTGATGGAGAATGTTCTCGATACAGGCGTTTGGAAGTTATGGCCTCTTTTCTCGCTGTATGCTCTTGGATCCGTTTATCTGTGGAACGCAAGCTCCCAAATGGCTGGATCGATTTCAATTTAGTCTTTTTTTTTTTTGTTTGAAAGGTGACTTGATCTAAAATCTTCTAAATTATGTTTGGAGAAAATCGGTCCAGCGGCTTTGAAGGTGTCATACATTTTCAACGTGGGTTTTTAAAAATTTTTAATTTAATGTTATTAATGATCTGAAAAATACATTTTAAATTTATTATTGGTACAAAATCTAAACCCCACTTTCCATCCATGACTTTTGTATCTACAGATTTTCAAACTTTCCAAACACATGAATATTTCATTTACGAGTTCTCTAAGACATTTTCCTTTTTCATTATTATTTTTTAATTTTGCTAGAATTTTATAGAAATATAAAACATCTTTGGATCTTACTAGATGCAACAGAAAACTAAAAAAGAAATAAATAAATCGTAAGGAAGTAAGGAGAAAAGTAAAAATGAAAAAAACAGAAAAATAAACTGGTCAATACGTAGAACAACAAAATTAACGATTACTGGGATACTAAACCTCCCGCCATCACAACCCAACAATCGTATACAAATTCTACTGGTTTTTTTTACTTGCATCCACAATTTCCTTTCATTTCCTTGTAGCAAAATTTTTTATTATTTATTTATTTTTATTTTTTTCTAAATGGTTAGAATTGTTTTCTATTTTGGAAAAAAGGCAAAACGAAGAGATGAACGACGCATTTGTTGAAAATCACAAACAAAAAGAAGTTTAGCAACATACGTTTCCATAATGATCAAGGCGAATGGACTTGAGAATATGATGTCGATGATGTAGAAAATAAAATGTACGCTTTTTTCATAACAACTGCAATTCTTCATTCCTTTTTTTCTTTTTTGAGATAGGCTATTTTTTATTGTTGTTGTTGCTAGTGCTGATGACGTATGAGGATTTAGAAAATTGTGCATCCTAGCAAACCATTTAAAATGGTGCAGCTACTGCAGCAAAGTATTGAGGCAACATGTTCCGCTTGTTGCGTACACAAAGAGTACGACCAACAAATTTTTGTAACCAAGATTTAAAAAAAGGTAACCAAATGCAAAAAAAAAAAAACAACATATTTTTGTATTTCAAATAGTGTTTTATTTGTACTTCAACACAATATATAATAATTATAAATGAATATAATTTATGCAAATGAACCATCATTACATTTAAATTTGTACTTCAGTCTTACAACAATCGATACAATTTTGAATGTTTCAGAGATCAAAATATATAACTATTTTGTATTTGCATCTGCCGAATTCAGAAATCACCATAAAAAATTCCGATTAGCTTTAGTTTTGAAGATATAATGACTTTAATATATTCATATATTACAGCATTTTCTGTATTCTTCGCATCATATTCCAGACCGGTCCTTAAAATAATAAAATAATTTATGCATTATTAATATACACAAAATAGCTTTCTCTTGAGTGTAATTTCACTATGTAACTTTCAGGATACCTTACTGGTATTGCCAGGATGTTGGAAATTGTGTATTCTTTCTTAATCCTTAAAACTTCAAAAAAAAAACACTTTAATGGTAAAGAAGTGTTTTTTTCAATGAAAATTGGAAATCCATTGAGGGTCCTGAAATATTAAGAAAACAACTTAAACATTCAACAAAATATTTAATGCTGAATTAATACAAAAATAGTACTGTAAAGAAATAAAAAACTTGTAAAAAGAGCACTATTTTTGTACGACTTTAGTCCGTAATTTCAACAAATAGATATCTAGGCGTAAATTACCCATTAGATAACTTAACCTAGGTGGTAAATTAACCTTTCTTTATAATCCTTACCTATTAGTTAAAATAGTCAAATATTTTTACACTATATCTAACTATGCACGGAGAGAAATCTATCTGATCAAATTATGGGCATAAGGCATGTAAAAATTTGTTTGAAACTTTAAGTTGTTTTCCAAATATTTGTTGACCTTTTAATATGTTTAAGGACTAAAATAAAAACACAATTTCCAACATCCTGGCAATACCAGTAAGGTATCCTTTGCTCGCATGAGCAAAGCTACACTCAGAAGAAATATATTTTTTGTAGATTAATAAACATAAAATTGGTTTTATGATTTTAAGAACCCGTCGTCCGGAAGTATGATAAGAAGAATACAAAAAATGCTGTAATATATGAAAATATTAGTCACTATATCTTTAAAACTAGAGCTAATCGAAACTTTGTATGATCATTTCTGAATTCAGCAGGTGAAAATACATAAGAATTATCTTTATTTTAGTTGTATGGCCAGTGTAAATTTGTATTTATTGTATTTTAAAATGAGCTAAAACGGCCTAAATCTCTTTATGTAAGTAAAACAAAATATTTTATTTCATTTTTTCTCGACGTTTCGTCAAGGGTGGGAGATCTATTTAATTTTGCAAAAACATTTAATTAAAAATTACAATTTCACTATATTTTTATAGAATATTATCACTTACAATAATATTTTAATTCTCTTTTCTACGTTTTAAAAAACATTTTAAAGGGTTTGCCCAATAAATAATTGAAAAAAAAAATTTTATTTTAGAAAACAAAAAACACAACTTAATAAACTATATCACAGGTTGTTTATTGCATTCGTTAACAAAACATATACATATATATGACTGGATAGATGAAGTATTAAAATATAATATTTTTTTAATAATTATTAATTAATTAATTAATTAATTAGGCAAACCAAACCTAATGGGAATCGTTTCGCTTTATGCACAATTCTTTAAATTGCATTATAGAGCTGATGGTCTTAAAATCAAGCTTATTCCAGCATTTAGTTTTGACTAAACTTAGCTGCGAAAATATCCCTTCAGCACCAGCCGAACTGTGTGGAATGACATTAAATCAAAAACAATATTAATCAAGTTCAAATCATCAAAGTATTTTTCTTTGGAGGCAGGCATTTTACTTTGTGTAACGCTTTGTTGATTATTCAGCAGTGTTGTCTTTACAACGTAACAAAAACGCTAAAATTGTGGTAGTTTATCACGATAGTTAGTTATAGGTAAATTAAAAAAAATCTATATAAAAAATGGTTATTTTTGTGTTAAAAAAGTTGCCAAAATGGAAAAAAGTACACAAGTACACATTGGAAAAAAGTAATCAATTTTGGTTAAAAGTAACCAAAATGGCAACGCTGGTTATGATAACCTCAGTACATTTGGATTCTCACCGCTAAGTCTGCTTTTACACACATCAGTTTTTCTTGAAGCAACTTTTATTTTCTTGTGAGAAAGAGCGAGAGAGGAATATATTTCATGTATTCCTCTCTCGCTCTTTCTCACTAGAAAATAAAAGTTGCTTCAAGAAAAACTGATGTGTGTAAAGGCAGACTAACAGGCATTTGCAGCGATGAAATTTGTAGCCTTTTTTTTGACGATCTGTTAAAAAACGACATGACATACTGTGTTGTCATATCATAAGTTTTTTACGATATGACAACACTGCGATATGACAGCACTGTGTAGTGTATGCGATGCCATTTTTTTTCCTGGATTTCTCTAAACATACAACATCTTCCATTATGCCATTAGAGTTTTATTTTAATTTTTTTCAAATTCTTAACACTCCTATTTTTTCCGGTTAATTCTGTTAAAAGATTGTTTGCATTACTATCGATAGTTTCTTGTGTGGTCAGGTCATCATCTGACTCATCGCGGTAAAACTCAGCACCTAACATTCTGCAAAATTTTTTATTTTCGAATTCCTTAAGGCCATGTCAGATAAAACTTTGGCTTTGGCTTTGACATCTAAGATGAAATGTACATACTTATACGAAACATGCTACATAAAGCAGCGTGAAGCGAAAAGTTAGGCAATTCTCAATTTTTTGCTTGCTTTGACAATCGGCTGGAATAATTTTCTTTTATTATATTGCCAAACGAAACATATTGCGCGTTTGAATCTGTTTTAATAAGAGGTAAATATGTATGTGGCATTTATTTATTTATAATAAATCGTAAAATAACATAATTGACTTTTATTTTTATAAAAAATATATATATAAATAGCAAAATTATCAACTACTTTTTTGGTAAACGATCAATGCGCGAGTGTTGTCAAAGTTTTCATTGTGTCATACACATTTTGCTTTACACTTTTCTATCAAAGTTAGAAACGTCACGCAAAGCGACAAAGTTGTATCTGACACGGCCTTTAGTTTCCGCTTTTGTACTGTATTTTAAAGCACTGTTGCTATAGCACTGTTGATATAGCAAATATTCCTAAGTGGAAGTATAAAATAAGTGTATTTAAACTTGAATTCGCCTCTCATTAAATTTAATCGTTAGATTTTTAATTAAATCGTTCGTAATAGTATTATTGGCTTTTTTTAAATTATATAGGTCTGCGATAAATGTACCACGTCCCATTTACTAGATAACGGTACATTTGTGTTTTTCGATGTATACTTCTCTTTCAAGCGCCATCCAGAGTCCTCTGACTCTTCGGTAAATGTACCGTTATCTAGTAAATGTGACGTGCTATGACTCATATCAATATCTTTTCCCGTTACTTTTACGACAATAAGATCACTGAACACACGTTTTTGTTTGTATTAAGAAATAATTTCTAAACACATGCCTTTTGTGTATGAGACGAAACAAATAATTAAACACACAAAAAATATATTATAATACTACAAAAACTGAACAATTTTGTTGCATCGGTTAATCGACTGAAATTTACCGGTTTAAACGTTAATCGAAAATATCCAATTTTAAATTAACCGATCAGTTAATCGGGGTAGTAATTAACCGATTAACAGTTAGCCGAATGAATACCCTAATGTCCACATATTCAAAGCGAATTAATATCAAGTGGCCTTATCATCAAAACAACACACATACAAAGTAGGTGTACGACTATTTTTATATGTGCTTTGACAGTTCGGGTTAAAGTTTTTCTCTTTTCTTATATAGAGTTTGACTGATGATGTGTAATCAGCTGATGATCATCTGTGATGATCATCTGTGAAGATAAGGCTACCTGGTACTGAATTCGCCTTGCACATATTATAAGAACGTAAGAATTCCAGCGACTAAAGTTGCACAATGTTAACACAGTAATGCGTAATAATATGACTGGCACTTGTTACGTGTGGAATTTTCAAGAACAGCTGACTGCCTAAAGCATGGTACTCTGTTCATCATTTCGTGCGAAGTGCTGTCAAAAAAGTACATATAAAAAAAATGTACTTGAATTTCTCACGAAAAAATGTTGCAGAAAAAGTACTCTGTTTATTTTATGAAAAACATATGAAATGTATCTGCCATTTGTTTTGTGTGGAATTTATGAAAAACACATTGGGTTTCACTGCAAAAATCGCAACTAGTCCATACATGCGTGTAAGGACTACTCCATAATGGACCAGGACTGGTCCAAACGAATGCAATAGACGTGGTGCATTTAACATTGCGATGTCCTAGGAGTGGACCACGTGGTCCAGCTTTGCATTACATCGGACTAACCCAAAAACTAGTTCACGTAACTACTTCAGGGGATAGTTTTGAAACTACTACATGGATCACTAACAGAAAACTTGTTTTCATTTTGTAGTCTACGTAAATGACTTTCTCTCTCTCTCTCTCTCTCTCTCTGCTTTAATAAGTCTCCTTTTATGACGCAAACAACACTGCTTTTTACCACAAAAAATTAACTTAATTACAAACATTCATTTGTGGCATCAAGGCTACCACGTTGCTGGTATTTGATCAAATAACATTGTTGACAACACTACATTTCGTGCTAAAATACGAACATTTGTTTGAACGTGGTCCTTAGCTGCTTTACATAGGACCATGTTGTAACTAGCCCATATCAGCTAAAATGAACCACGTAGACTAATAATTCTTTTGCAGGGCTCTTACAAACGAGTAAACAATTGCAGCATACTTTCAACGGCTAGCTATTACTAGTTAAGCCTGATACTCTGTTCAGACACCATGTGTTTGTTATAAATTCCATGGAAAACAAATGACACTCATATTATTTCGAATGAAAACTTAAAATGTCGCAGTAACAACATATCATATGTTTTCCTCAAGAAAAAGCAGAGTGCTACTTATGCAACATTCTTTCATGAACAATTCATGCCAATTTTTTAAAAGTATTTTGACAGCATTTCACGTGAAATGTTGAAAAGAATGCCAGGCTTTACTTGTACTAAGCAGAGACCGTAACGGCTATAAGTTTTATTTTAAAAGTTACTTTTTAATCATTATTTCTTGAGTTTTCTTCGCTTAGAAAATAAGAGTTATTTCTTGAGTTTTATTCATTCCTCAGAAAATAAAAGTTATTTCTTGATTTTTATTTATTCATCAGAATATAAAAATTATTTTTTCAGTTTTATTTTTTGCTTAGAAAATAACAGTTACTTTTTGAAATTGATTTTTTTACTTAAAAAAAGTAAGTTTTAAACTCCATAAAACATGAAAAAATTTATTTAATTTAACAAAAATTAGTTTTTGCAAGAACTCTTATTTATTGATTTTTGCAAAAACTCTTATTTGTTAAATAAAATCCATTTCTTTATATAAAAATAAATAAATATAAATATATAGCTGTTATTTTCTAAGCAAAAAATAAAACTCAAAAAATAATTTTTATTTTCTGAGGAATAAATAAAAATAAAAAAATAACTTTTATTTTCTGAGGAATAAATAAAACTCAGAAAATAATCGGTAAAGTTGAGCTTTTTTTAAATAAAACTTGAACAAATAAAAATTAATACATCTAAAGGTAGTCCATGCAACAAGGACTATTCTGGTGTATTCCTTATGCACGTAGGACTTATATTTTAGCTTGATTTTTTTAGTTAAAATTTGAAAAATAATCGTTAAATTCGGTCGCTTAACACATTTTGTTTGTAAACAAACGTAAAACAATGTAGCACACTGTTAAGGAACAAAAACAACAAGTTATGCAAAATCGCGGCATAGATAACATTGGTTACATGTTAAATTTTATCATATGGAAAAATCAATGTTGCGCAACATTTTTCCCAAATTTTAATAGAGTATTAACTAGGCTTAAAGCATAATGGACTGGTTTTATAAATAATTTCTTCTTTAAAATTGTACTTAATTGTTAACTGGGATATTTTAAATTTTATGCAGGATATGTGTATATATCGACCCCTTAGCGCCAAATGATCGTAAGCGACATTTTCTAAAAACAAAATTTTACGACTGACATTAAAATTTTATAGTTTAAAGTTTACAAAATGTCAAAACTATTGATAACTTTAAATATATGTAGAAGGTGTTCGATTTGATCGTAAGTTATGTTTACAATTTTTGTCAAATCTAGCGGCGAGAAAATAAAAAATATTATCGAATTTGAAAAAAATTTATCGCAGCATTAAAGCGGACAAATCAGTGTATTTAAATTTCAAATTTATTTATCACTATGTTACCTGGTTCGGAAAATGTGGCCTCTTAAAATTTTAGAAAAATTTGGGTTGTTTTTATTGATTTTTATATCAACATTGTTTGCGTATTGATTGAATCGCCAATGATGGGCGTTTTCAGACAAAGTACCTTTTTTTGATGATCAGCTATTTTAAACGACTTTACTTTATATATTTTCTATTTCAGTTTAGGTTTACAAGCGAAAATACAGATTTTTTTTCTAAATCTTTGTAGAGATACAAAAAAGTGTATCAGAGTGTACCTGTAATTTTTGTGAAGTCTTAATATAGATATTATAGAGTAATGCTAGGAACACAACTGGGACGAACGACGAATTTCGTCCAACACGACGAATTCGTCGATAAAAATTCGCTGTGTAAATTCGTCGTGTGAAGCACAATAGCGACGAAAACGCAACAGCTGATACAATTGATAAAGTTGTTTACTGTTTGTGCAAAGTGTGACCGTATTAAAAAAATAAAACACACTTGAATAATTAAACATTAGCAAAACACAGCTAACACTAATTTTTATAGTTAATTATTATCTATATTTACTTCAAATGCTATAAAATAAAAATAAAAAAATAATTAAAGCAAAAATTATCTTTATTTACTAAGACACTTGAAAAATAAAACCAAACATGGTCACTTGGTACTGATATGTTCGTCGTTCGCCGGCGTAAGAAATAGAAATAAATCTATTCAGAGTTCACCGCGTATGACGAATTTCGTCCGACGCCGTTGTTGTGTGTATTTTCATAGACACAAATGTGTTTTATTTTTGGCGACGAATATTCGCGACCAAATATTCGTCGTTCGTCCCAATTGTGTTCCTAGCATAATACTGTTCCAAAAATTAGCTGCGGAGACTTGCGTATGCGACTTTTACATCAGTTTTTCTAAATATACACCTTTTTAAAATTTTTCTACTTGTTTTCTACTTCTATATGATTTTGTTGTAATTTACTTCCGAAACCACTTGTTATTAAATTAAAGTACCAATGAAGTAGTCGTTTTCAATTTTAAGATACATTTTTAATGCATTTTGAAATTTGAATACACTTTGAATATTTTTTAATGCGTTTTGAATTTTTAAAATTGGCCGTATATAGCAACTTATAGCGCCCACTGTGCTAAAAATAGCTAATTTATTACAGACCTTATAGCCTACAGCCTTTCCAGGCATACGTTTTTTGCATATCAGACTATTAGTTTGGAAGATATAAGCTTTCCGACGAATAAAGAGTTTTATCGGTAAAATTGGTCTTATATAACAAAATATAGCGCCCACAGTATTAAAAATTGCTGTCTAATTCTTGGGTACAACCTACCTATACATTTTTGTGGATCAATCTATTAGTTTGGAAGATATGAGATTTTCGATAACTTAAGAATTATATTGGTCAAATTGGTCTTATACAACAACACATAGCGCTCACTGTGTTAAAACAGGTCACATTCTGCCTATAATTCATCCATTCAATTTTTCTCGGTAAGATTAATAATTTGGAAGTTATAAAAGAATGAAAAGAAATAAAAGAATAAAGAAATAACAGAATAAAGAATAAGTGCTCTGTGTTGTACGTGACAAAAAGTGGAATTTTCTATGGAAATGCTCATATGTAACGAGAAAATTTTAATAATGATTTTTTTTTCTCATATTCTATTTCCTTAAACATTACTTGAATGAAGAAAATATTAAACTAAACTACATATTTTTCTTTTATTAAATTTATTATTTGAGATATTCTCCCAATTTTATTTAAAATAAAGATTTATTTGTTGAGGGTTAGGCAATGCATTTAATTGGTGCTTTACCAAATCGTCAGTAGACTTAAACCCAGGCATCAGAAATTAAGAACCGGAAACTTAAAATAAAAAGTTTTCATTGAATAAATAAAATATTCTTACGTACAAAATATATATATTTTTTCTTATCAGAAAATAAAAATAAAAAAGAAAATAAAAATAAAAAACTTTTCCTTTTGTACAAAAAAAACTTTTTTTAATTTGAAATTTCTTTATGTTAGAAATAAAATTTTAGCGAAAATTACTTGCATAATTGTACATACTGCAAAAATTATGAATGCTTGTAAAAAACTGCGTCAAATATGCAACACTTCTTAAAAATCAGGGGAGCATTTAAAAATGTTGCCCAATCACATTTAACACTTATGGTAGACTTTTGTTTTGGAAAATTATACAAAAAATTATACATTATACAAAAAACCAACAAACAATTTATATTCGATATGAATCAAAATAATAATAATACTTTTGAAACTTTTCAAAAGTATGGTTGAAGTCTACTGACGATTTGGTAATGTACCAATGAAATGCATATAGACATTGCTTAATCCTCAACAAATAAATCGTTATTTCAAATTTATTTCTTTTCATTTCGTAGTTTTAGCATGCTGAATGAATATTAGCCTGATAATATTTTTGAAATCGACAAGTTGTGGTCGAGATCTGATTGGTATTCTAGAGTAGAACTAAAAAAAACATCAGCAATGAGAAACTTCTAGGTTTCTCTACTATTAGACCAGGTCGTGTAAATAATGATCCTGGAGTACCTGATTTCTGTTTAGTTGTATACCTTTCGTATTGCAGCGTCAAATGTGAACTAAATTTTGATAATGATTACGTTAATCTGCCTAGTCGTACAGGTCATGTTAAACAAAAGCTTCTATAAAAAGTGATTTATTAGTCTAAAGTTCGTAAAGTTATTTTCAGAAGGAATTTGATATGATTCTATATTATGTTTCACTCGAAAAACAGACACATTAATGGAAAAATTTACAAGATAAGCAAAAACAATATCCAACAGAATACCGATCCAGCCGTTTAGAAATTATCACCTATTTTCTAGCGGTATCCTCTTGAATCTGTGTGTCTGTCGAACTGTAGCTCCCAAACGGCTGGATCGATTTTAATTTAGTTTCTTTTGTTTGAAAGGTGACTTGATCCAAAATCTTCTAGCCTATATATAAAAAAAAATCTGTCCAGCAGTTTTGAAGTTATCATCCATTTTCTTCGGCGGTTTTTAAAATTTGTTCTTTAATGCTATTTAATTCTTTGAAGTACATAGTTGAAAATTGTTAGAAATTTTTGCACAACGGTACGATTTAAGCCACTTAACTGATCTAAATAAAATTTACATTTGACGTTATTCCAAAATCCCCATAAACTAACCGCATTTAAGAGCGATATGACAGAACATTTGAGAGTTAATAAGAAACGCTGTGTTCGAAAATGTTGGTCAACGTTAACAGTCGAGCGAATAAACCGATTTTGGCTTAAAATTCATTTTCGAAAATTCTCAAAGTCACACGATATCTAAGGTAAGACAAAGTCTAAACATTACCGAAATCATGTTATGATCGCATTAGCCGCTCAAAAGTTATGATTATTTTACATGCTTACACACATATGTACATACAGCCTCGAGCTAGAGGCCGTATCGCTCAGCATGGGATGGTGTGAGAGATTTGTGCTTCTGTAAGTGGCAATCACGATGGATAGCGACTGATAATGGAAGTTGCACTTACTCATTGACACCTGATATCAGGGCATGGAATTTCTATATTACGCAGTTCTTGACCGGACATGGTTGTTCTAGGTCGTACTTGGACCATTTCGGACATGACAGTATGTACTTATTTAGTTTTGTTCTAGTGGTAATGTAGTGGAAGATGCCGAACATATTTTGTTTGAGGGCGTAGCATTAGACCGAACAATATTGTTCCAATTATGTTGGAATCTTTGTATAACTGCAGTACCTATGTACCTATGCGAAAAATTCACAAAGGAATCAATATAGCTTAGATCGGGTCTAGTAGCTTTCCCACGCCGCGATGGAAATCATTGCGGCAGTTCCACGGCGAACGTTTGGGTCAGTGTACCGAGGTGGTCTATAGTGTTAAAGTCGCGTGCTCCTAGCAAATACCACTCCCAGTATTAAAAAATATTAGTATTTTACAAAAAAAGAAAAAAAATCGCAAGCATCATATTTTTTCCGAACAAAAAAATTATGTTATTTATTAAAGAAAGTTTTAACATCGCTCATCGAAATATTTGCAATTTTTCGTTTAAATTTTCGTATAAATAATAAAAAAAACTCTTATAGGAGAATTTATGTTTTGGCGCTTACGATATTTTGGCGCTTAGGGGTCGATATGCACGTAAGTATTGTATGTATGTAATTTTACGTGCGTAAAATACTCACACGTACACAAACTATATATATATATGTATGTACATACATAGATAAATAGTTACGAGTGCACAGAAACCAGATTTCTACTCTTTTTTAATTTTATTTATTTTTTTTATTAATTTTTCTGCTGTTTTAGTTTGCGGTTAGAGCATTAGAACTAACTAACTACAGTAAATTTACTTCGTTGCTAACTTAAATGGTTTTTGCGAAAATTCTCTATACATATATATTTTTTCCTAGTGGGTATACAAAATATTAGCACAAAATCCGTCTCAAGTTAATTCTAATAACTGCCTTGAAATTTTCATTTCATAGCTTGTTAATAATAGTGATTGTGTACAGATGGGGAAGCGTAGCTTCTGCTATTACCAATCCACAAAATCAATTTATGAAGTTTTATAGTACAATATCGCTGAATAAAACGAAAAACCATCTACATAAGTGACAAAGATTTCGAAATCTTGGTTTTTATTATACCTATCCAAGGGCCACGTAGCCACTATTACTTGTATGTACTATTTTATAAAAATTTTTCTTCGTAGTTTTCGTTTTATGTAATACAAACATATACATACATACATACAAAACAAAAAAGCCATAAATCATGAAAATCGATGGACAAATGTTGATTTTATTCACAATTATGTGAAGAAACTCAATAGAAAAAATATTAATGTTTAAATATTAATGTTGTATTGAAATTGTGATTTTTATCAAATGAGTTCCTTCCCTTAATTGTGCATAAAATCAACGCATGTCCATCGATTTTCATCATTTATGGGTTATTTTGTTCACAAGACATCTGTCCTTAACACATATTTATATTTAAAAATTTTAGTTCTTGCAATTTTAATATTTTTATGAGTATGTAATTAAAATTTTTTTTTAATTTTTCAAAAAAAAAACTTTCGGACATACTGCTCTACTGTTAAGTTGAAATATACTGTTGTACCTAGTGGAAATATTAGATACGCCCATAAACAAATCTATAAGTTATAGGAAAGTTGAGGACATAGCATTTTATTAGCGCATTAAACTGGTTAGAAAATTTTTAGCTTTGTTCAAAACGGAAGAAAAATTTCCATTTTGTAAGTCAATATTTTTGAAGCAACCACCACAGCACAATTACCTTAAGTTTGGATCTAAAACCTATCCCTGAGTCAATTGAGCCCTTCCAATGACGACGCCATATAAAAGTGACAGGCCCCTTTCATATAAATTTCCAGAACTCGAACCGGTTGCCAGTCCTAGAGAATCGGTCACGTGACTTCTCTTGTGAGAGGTTCTCTTCTCTCTAGGGTATTTATATGTACTAGGTGTACCAATTTTAAGCTAAAAGTGTTTTTATAAAAATTTTTGTTATTCAAATTGAATGAATCGATTTCGATTATGGCCGGTTTATATTTTCAATCTGGTCTTATTAATGTTTAGCTTTTCTTTTTTATTTGTAGGTATCTGGGAGTGCGTAATTTGCAAATAGAGTATACAGTCTCTGGTATTAGTTTCTCTCAATACTTTTTTCTTTTATTGAGCTTTTAGATTATTTTTCTAAGTAAAACTTTTTTCCAACTGCTATTATTTAATGCCAGTATGTTTGTATGTAGTACGTCTAAGTATCGGTTCACATATGAATGTTTTCTTTCAGAAAGTCTTAGGCCCTAATTGTGTAAATCACGTCACCAAAGTGAAATTTATATGGAGCACAAAAACAAAATTTCAAATATTTTATAAATTTGTTTTGCTTTTCATACAAATTTAAAAATTTGTGAAAGGAAAAGCACCGCTTGAATTTCTATGCGTTTGTTTGGTGAAGGATTTGTATGAAAAACAAAAACAAATTTTTAAAATTTTTTCAATTTTGTTTTTGCTTTAATATAAATTTCACTTCGGTGACAAGGTAGATTTATTTATCAGGTAGTCGCAGTTCCTTGAAAATGTCAAATTATTAAAACACATACACAACATAACTTGTGTATTTTGATACAAAATTGACATCCACAAATAAAAAAAAGTGTAAACAGCTGTGAAATCAAGAGTACCTGGTAAGTAAATCTACCTTGCTTCCGTGATGTGATTTACACAATTAGGGCCTTAGTTTTTGGGTGAGTGGGGAGAGAAGGATGGGAAGGGGTACACACTTTCATGTTCTATGAAATTCTCATTTGTTTTGTAATTCGTAATGGCCAACCTGATGTTGGCTGCAGCTTAATTTTACATTTTCTTTTAGATTTCATTAAAAAAATTTCAGTGTGTAGACATGAATGAAAGTTTAAAAGAGAATTAGAGAAAAATTTCAGAAAGAAAACTTTCATTTGTGAACCGAGACTAAGTTAGTATGTATGTACTTTATTTATGAATGTGTGTATAGTTAAAAAAAATTTTTTTTTGCCAAGAATCTTGACGTCAAATGCCAACTTTTTTCGTTGTTGTTTTTACAACATTTAACAAACTACAATATTTTTCTGCACAACACAAAAAAAGAGCAGAAACTGAAGAGAAGAGGGAAAAATTAACTACTATTTCAGGGATGGCAAATGAGATTTTAAAATTGTATCAACCGTTGTTTAAAATTGTACTTCTTTGGACCTAATTGTACTAAAACAGATTTTTGAAACCGGAAACATATATTAAGCATGTAGGTATATAAAATGTATCACTTTTTTATATATATACTTAATATATAGTACTATCTGTGGCAAAAAGGAAAGTATGCTTAAGTCGGATTAAAAATTACAATTTCTGATCGAAAATAACTAATTATTTTTGATATACTAGCTATTGAAAGGTCGAAGGATATATTCCCAACAAAATTTCGAAATTTTCTCTTTTCTTATAATGCAAATATATTGATATAATAGTTTTTTTTCAAGCTTTAAATGTATCATGATCTGCAAGCGCTTTAAATTGCAGAGAGTACGTTTTGTGAACTAGCCTTATCTGGCCACTTTATATACTCATCCTTCTAAGTCGAAATTTGTTGTTAATACTTCGCAAAATTGACTGCCTGTTCGACGATGTTGAAACAATTCTTTCTTTCTCACAATTACTTTAAAAACAAAAGTAACATTTTTGAAATTGTTTTTGTTTTAAATGTAATTGTACGAAAGAAAGAACTCTGTCGACATCGACGAACAGGCAGTTACGTTTAATTCAGGTAAAATGTTTTATATGTACGAGTGAACGAAAAGGATAAAACATTTTATCATAATAAAAGACCTGCAATAAGTCTAAAAAACTGAAAAATTATTAACTGTACTAAATAAGCCATTGGTGGGTGTACCATTGTACTTTTAAAGTGCGATTTGTACCAAAAAAGGTACAATTTTACCAATTTTGCCATCCCTGTCTGCTTGCTTTAACTTTGTTTGCCACACACATGCTCTTTTCCTTTTCAAGTCCCCCCATCAATGGTTCTTATCTAAAACAAAAAAAAATTGTAATATATTTTCTTTTTTTCAGTTTGTTGTTTTTTTCTCACCTTTTTCACATTTTTCGAAAGCAAGTTTTTCTTTTTGCATTTTTTTTTTATTTTTAATTTTATGGCGTTTTTTGTAGTTTGAGTTGGGTTTTTTTTATTATACAATTTCAGCCTCTGAATGTTTTTAGTTCTAAAGCAACGATGTTAGTTTTTTCAGTTTGTTTGTTTGCTAGCAAGCAATATAACGATTATTTTATTTTTCTAAATAATAAAAAAAATCTAGTAGAGAATCGGCTGCAGTACTGATGGCGACGTTAGCCTTTCCTTGAAATCTTTTTATATTTTTGTAATTTATTTATTTTTTTTTATAAAAAAAATAGTTATTTTTCATAACACAATAACAAACATATGCATACATACATTAGGGCATGACTTTTTGCATATTTTGTATATATCAAATTCTTCATCGCTTAGCCAATATACATACCTACCAGGCGCGGATCCAGCTTGAGCTTTTTTTTTGGGGGGGAGCTTCTAAGTAAAACATACTATTTTTTCAAACTTCTTTTAGAAACTCTATAGAAATTTACTCGTTTTTGGGGGGAAATATCCCCTTCCCCCTCCCTGGTATCCGCGCCTGATATAGATTATTCAAAAATATAACGAAATAATATATTAGTTTTTCACGATCGTTAAAAAAGTTTCCAAACCAAACGTGATGAAGTTTTGAAGTTTACTTATCTTTTGAGTATAAACAAAATAAAATTAATTCAAAGTAAAAAAATTTTTTTTCAAGGATAATAAAAAATATTTTTCGTAGAGTTTTAGAAATTGCATTCGGTGTGGGAGCTTTTTTGACCAAAATGACCTAAAAAAAGAGTTTTAATATACGTGCAACATTGTCCATAGCCTACTACGATGAAGAAATTTTGGCAAAAAAAGTCATACCCTAATATGCATAATTATGTATGGATGTATGCGTATCTCCATATGTAAGTGTTATTATACCAAAAGATATATTATTCCTTCATTAGTGCTTGTGAAATTTTGAATACAATTTTTAATGGAGTTAGCAAAGGAGGAAGCAAGCAAGAAATTCTAAAAATCAACATATTAAAAAAACTTTTTTATGCTTCAAAAAAATAAAACCCGGTTATTCGGTTTAGTTTTAAGACAAAAACGGAAAAACGGGTTTCAAAAATTTCAGTTTATTTAATTATTCGGAACCCTATTTTTTATATATGTATATATGTATGTCGAACAATAATATTTAACCACTGTCCCACAAGAGGATCTAACCACTAACCAAATATGTAGTTCTGTGCGCTTTCATAAACATTCAGGTAGCCTTCCAGAATACATCATACGACAAGGAAATGGACTTCAAAAAAGGAAGTGGACTTTAGAAATGTTGTCATCCAGGGTGGTTGAGTTAAACCTATGTGGGATATCGAGTATCATAAGAGCAACTGAGGGTGTCCACAAGGTGGTGTTCTATCTACTGAGTTCCTCTACTGTGGACGTTGGTCATCGATGAGCTGCTGGAACAAATCAACAACCTGGGTTCCGAACATATGGTTACGCCGACGAACTTATCATATCTGTGTACCACCCTAGGATGGAATCAATATTCGAAAAGATGCAACAAGCCCTAAATTTAACTGACAAAAGGTGCAAATATAGAGGGTTGCCCATTAACCCGGAAAAGCCAATCATTGTACTTTTTACCAGAAGAAAAAACCTTAGACTCATGAAACGTACCGTAAGTATTCAATTATCAGGTTCTCCAGCTAAGCTAAATACCTTGGGGTTATTCTTGACAAGTCTCTCACTTGGAATCAACCTGTTTCCTGCACAGAAAAAAATAAGTTTCGTTTTTGATAACAAAGATAATTTTTTTTTCAAATTTCCTGTGATAAAGAATTCCCCTATATTGATAACAGAATTATTTCAAAATAAAAAAATATATATATATAAATTAAAAAAATGTTGACATGGCTGGAATACGAACCCGGGCTTTCCGGACGTAAAGCATACACTCTCTAGCTGAGCCATATCCTATTTATTTTTTTATGGGATACAACTTGTTTTAAGTACTTATGTATAAAAAGAAAAGAAATAACCGGCATGGAAAAGAAATACTTACAACGAAATATTTTATTATGTTAAAGATAAATGTTATTGAAATTCATATTTTTTTTAATAACATGGTCTTATTGAATATAATTCTTGTCTATTTTTTTCTGTGTATGTATACTGCCAACAAAGCGCTATCAGGGTACTTCATGCCTGTCAACGGCTATTTGGCAAAACGTAAGGACTCATATGGTTATTTATGACCATAATATAACGAATAGCGACATTCGCTTCTCTAGTTTGGTGGCCTGAACTGAACAAGTCAGTACTAGGGCACTATTTATTTCGATCGCTGGGGTAAGGAAAACCTGTGGAACATATGCACTGGGTGCCATTCTGCATATTACTCGTTCGCACATTATAGAGAAGACATCTCCACTACAGAAACCGGAGATCTGTATATTATGACAGTTTGTGAATGGCCCATACAACCAATATTAGTCTTGGTCAAATTACTGAAAGGAGGCAATGAATGAACCACACTCCATGGTACAAAGATGCTGACCAGATCTGGTTCACTGATGGTTACATACAGGAAAATAGAGATACGGATATACGGCCATAACTTCCAAAAGGCCATTCCCATGGGTAAATGCCCTACGACTTTCCCGGCTGAAGTCTACGCCATCCTTATTTTTTTTTAATAGAATTATTTATTTAATTTCAGTTAATTATTTACAACAATACAGTTTATTGCCTCAGCGCCGAATTGGCTTAATAGAAGCTAGAGAATGCTTGGGGAGAAAATGTAAGGTTATTCGTATCTACTTAATGTCTTATGAGATAACGTCGGGTGTTGTCGTGGATTGTGTTACATCTCTAAATGAACTTGGCGCTCAACATAAACTGACCTTATGGCTAAAAAGGCCATGCTGGAATGGAACGGGGACCCTTCTTTAAGCTGGCATTACATTGTGTGAGTTTTCGCCTGATTTCAATATGTAAAAGTGAAATATCGTGTCTAATATACAATTTTTAATTTTACGTCTGAGCTCAGTTGAAAATAGAACCTATTCTATTTTCATCTATTTTCAACAATATGAGTTTTAAATGTCACATTCTTATCATATTGAAAACAGACGAAAACTCAGAGAGAGTGAAAACGACTTTAACATCTCTTCTGGATATGTCAAACCACAGAATAGTTTGCTGGCAAAATCTGTAACATAAACAAAGCTCGGTGGTGTTTACTAAAAACGTAGCATTGCTTTTGTCACGTAGAAAATCTACATATAGTAGATTTTTTCGTAGCAAATGTCAAACTAATACCAAAGGCATTACAATCCAATGCTAACTGCTGACAAAATTGATTCGGTTGAGACGTTTTCTATAACTAACACCTTAAGTTAGGCGGTACTGAACGTTCTAGCGTTACGCGATACGTTTTTACTAAATAGACCTTTACACAAGCAAAACGGGTCATTACGTTATCCCAAAACAAATCTCAAAAGTTATGGCTAAAAAATTACCTTAGACTACTAACGATGTGAGTTACCAGTCTCAGACAACACTAAATTTGTAATTGGCAACTCTGAGACCAAATTATGTAGACTCTACGAAACGCAAGAAGAGACGCCGAAACACAGAACAAAATTCCTTGAAAGTATTTTGATGACTACAGCTGATGTATAAAATCTCTCACCGTGTAGAATAATTGGCTTTATTCGTAGCCTCAGGCTGAACCCACACCAACAAAAGACAAAACTTTTTTGTCTTTCAAGTCAAATACACTTGCTTGATGCTAACCCACACCAAAAAAAATACATCTTGTCAAGGATTTGTCTTAAAAGACAACCGGTAATCAGACAGCAATGCGACTATGTTTTATGTATTTTTTCATTTTTTTTTTTTTGACTTGTCTTAATTGGTGTGGGTTACATCATAAGAAAGCACGCAATTGTGTGCAACGAGGTTCGTGTCAGTCTGTTTTGTCTTACTCTGTATGAGTATGTTGTATCAAACCACATGTATTTTCTGCAACCAATGTTTTTGCACAGTAAGTCAAAGACACAATATTGCGGTTGTTTTGTTTGGTATGGGTTGTCTCATAAGAACTAATGCTCAGTTGTCGTATAAGTCAGAAAAACCTGTTTTGTCTCACTTGGTGTGAGTTCAGCCTAAGTCAAAGAGACAGTATTGCGGTTGTTTTGCTTGGTGTGGGCTGTCTCATAAGAACTAATGTACTGTTGTCGTGTTAGTTAAGAAAACAGTTTTGTCTTAGGCTGAACCCACACCGAATAAGACAAAACTGTTTTTTGTGACTTATACGACAACAGCACATTAGTTCTTATGAGACAACACACACCAAATTTTTTTGATGTGCGTTATAATCATACGAGTGTGTTTGACTTATAAGACAAGAAAGTTTTGTCGTATTTGGTGTGTTTTCAGGCTTATGTTGGTGTGGGTTCGGCCTTCATCTGCTTCAGTGAACATTTGGGCTCCGCTGCTTGTGTCAAATATTTTGTTATTCTAGACTTGTTTAAAATTGAAGGAAACTTAAATAATCGATGCATCTTAGAAATTCATACTGCTTATCAGATACATTATCGGATGGCTGTAGTATTTACTGTTCATTTTCTCTCAAGTAATTTATCTTTTCTCCAGCTAATAATAATAATTAACTAACATTTACCTTCCAGTGTAACCTAAGCATAATCATAGAAGCTAAATGTAATTTTTCTTTTCTATTAAATTTTTCGTTTTACAGTCTTTGCTTATTTTTAATTATAAAAAAAAGAAGAAGCAAATACCTTCATTATGAAAAATTTCTTATTTTTAGTACGACACAAAACAGAAAAAAAACCCAACGACCGACAACTGCAAACAAATCTTATTTAGCATAGAAAAAAGTATAAAAGAAGGCATTTGTGCTGTCTTGTCTGTAGATTATAATTGCAATAAAAAAGTTGGTGGGTTTTTCAAACATTTTTTAGTTTTAATAAAAAATATAATGCCCTTCGCCACGGATGAGATTTTTGAATTAAAATAAAAGTTAGAACATACAAACATGTTCACTAATATTCTAGTATACATACTAATGTATATCGCCGCGTTTCTTCTGAAACCACGTAAGCTTGGCGCTTTTTTCAGAAAACAAAAAAAAAACGTAATAACATTTTAAATATCGGTTTTAAAACAAAACCTTTTTACAGAACATAGTTGTGCGGCTTTCTGAAGGGTGTAGAAACATTTTTTGAAACAACTTTATATCAAAAACAAAAAATTTGGTTGGAAATTTTTTCCAACTTTAAATACAAAAACTATTCTATTTTGGATGCAAATGCAATTTTGTAAGGCGATTACGCGGTTTTCGAAATGTTTTTAGTTTTTTGTTTTTCATAAAAAAGTTGTCAAGATGATAATGCAATTGGGTGGCAAATGTTATGTTCTACCATAAAAACCAAAAAAGTATATTTCGAAAAAATTGCGCTTACGTGGTTTAAAAGTATATTAATCAATACAAAGTATATTAATTAATACAAGTACGCTTACATCTACAACAACAAAAATACAGGCATTTTGTTTTTGTATTTCCTATTGAATTGTCAAAAACTATATAAAGAAAATACAAATTATTGATTAAATGCACTTTCCAATTTTAAAGGGATTTATAATGAGTTGTACTGGCTGAAAAAGGAGAAAGATATTTTTTTATTCAGCCGAAAAATCTTCAAAATTTTTGGCAATAATTAAAAAGTTTTGCTCTACTTGAAAAAGGGAATTTTATCTGAACCAACATTTTGTCCGTTACAAAAAATGTAAACATTTAAAAATTTAAAGGCAAAATGCTTTTGTTGTAGTTTTGTAACGGTAGTTAACATAACTTTGAAACTTGGACAGACAGATAGTCCAAATGATCGCTAATAATCGGTTTTCTTCAAAAACGAATTTCGAAAAATATATAGGTTGTTAAAAAATAATAAATTTTTTAATGGGGGTCAAAGGTTTTCGTAATTTAATCTTGTTTTTACTTTTTTGTGTAAGTATATATTAATAAAAAATATATGGGATGCGGTTGACCTTGCAGGCCATCCCTTGAACTTCCCGCTAATTTCAAGCTCAAAGCACTACAAAATCCATAGATCTCTGGAGTATTAAAAAAAACTTCTGTTAAAAAATTTCGACAATGATATCTCTCGAAGTTTGCGGCATTCGGAGCAGATTTTCAAGCACAGTAATTCTAGCAAAAAAAAAAACCGACTTCAGTACAAAGAGCAATATACTTCATGGCCTTTCATACACACAGAAAAATTTCCATGTAAAATCATCGAAAACCAGGTTAATTTAACATTTTTCGGTAGTGATTTTGCTTCATAGGTGTTTCATTTTTACAATAATTTTGAAAGAAAATTTATCCTTTTAAATTAACTATATTTCATGCGGATTTAATATTGCAGTACAGTTAAATCAAAATGAAGTTGATGCTGGAATAATACGAAAAATCATGTTGAATCAAAGTTATTTCGAGTTGAAACAATGTGAATTTCATACTGGAACAACACGAAGAATCATGTTGAATCAAAGTTATTTCAAGTTGAAACAACATGAGTTTGATATTGAAGCAACACGAAGAATAATGTTGAATTAAAGTTATATCAAGCTGAAACAACATGACTTTAAAGTAGCTATTCTAACGAGTGATTTTTTTGCTATTATCTTTTTGGCAACACTAGTTTTGACAGCTCACGCACGTTTTGTATCTTGTGTCACTGTCAAACATCTTCAGTTTGGTCTATAATTTAATCATGAATCGTCTTACAAACGAACAACGCTTGGTGAATGGGCTCTTGAAAAGTTAGATGAAGATCCACTTTTTTATCGAAGAATTGTGTTCAGCGACGAGGCTCATTTCTGGTTGAATGGATACGTGAACAAGCAAAACTGCCGTATTTGGAGTGAAGAGCAGCCAGAAGCATTGCAAGAGCTACCAATGCATCCACAAAAAACAACCGTTTGGTGCGGATTATGGGCTGGCGGCATCATTGGGCCGTATTTCTTCAAAGATGATGCGAATCACAACGTTACTGTGAATGGTGAGCGCTACCGTGCGATGATAACAAACTTTTTTCTGCCCAAAATGGAAGAGCTTGACTTGCATGACATGTGGTTTCAACAAGACGGTGCCACACAGCACGCGAAACAATGGACCAATTGAGAGGCGAGTTCGGTGAACAGTTTATTTCACGCTTGGGACCAGTCAATTGGCCGCCCAGATCGTGCGATTTAACGCCTCTAGACTATTTTTTGTGGGGCTATGTTAAGGCTAATGTCTATAGCGACAAGCCCGCTTCGATTGACGCACTGGAAGCCAACATTGCCAACATTATTCGTGAGATACCGGCCGAAATGTTGGAAAGAGTATGCCAAAATTGGACTAAGCGGATGGACCATTTGAGGCGCAGCCGCGGCCAACATTTGCATGAAATAATCTTCAAACATTAAATTATATCGACCCAACTATCGATCCAAATAAATATTTCATGCATTTTTCTGAATTTTATGTGTTTTTTTTTGTTTACTTTCCGATAGTTCTTATAAAATCACCCATTATTAATTATTTTACTTACGTGATACGCATCAGAAAACTTTGTGTTGTAGCTGGCTTCACAAGCCAAGATTTGAACTCGTACCATCTGCATGATAGTCCACGCGCTAACCACTGAAGCCACAACAGCTTCAAACTTTACTTTACCTATACACTAAATAAATACCATCGCATGTAAAATGAATTTCATTTTAGTTCAACATGATTTAAATGATTATTTAACATAAAACTTATTTGAAATTAAGGCTATAGTCATTTCGATTTCAAATGAAATGTAACGTTTATAGCAAAGTTGTTTTAACAGTGAAAATTTTAAAATCAAAGAGATTTGTGATTAGATTAATAATTTTTCATTTAAAACCAATATGAAACAATGGTAATTTTAAACCAGCAGCAGTAAATTTTCACTGGCAATTCGTTTTTTGTCGTCTGCATAGCCGACACATGTAAAAATAAACAACAACAACAACTCACACAACTAACCTGCAGACAAAGTAACTGGTATGTAGTTGGAACTATACTAGTTGCTTTTTGCTTCAGACTAGTTGCCTATCTATCCTTTTTTCATATATCGAACTATCGATTTTAACATTGGGTTGTCATAGGGGACCAACTAGTTCATTTGTATACAGTTATATACCAGTTGGAATCATAGTTATTGTAAACTAGTGAGCTTACTAGTTTTTTTATTAAGAGTTTTGTAACTCTTAAAAAAACTTTGGCTCAACCGGGGTACGAACACGCATTCTTCATACTTTAAGGCAAGTACTCTACCCACTGAGCCACATTCTACTTATTTTTTTAATAGCTAACAATTGGTTTTATATAAAATCGAATACCTGAAAATTTTTTCATTTTTTTACTAGTATCGTTACTAGTCTCGATACAACTCGTAATATGATTGTCCTTTTTTGACTAGTATCGTTACTAGTCTCAATACAGCTAGTAATGTGATTGTTCTTTTTTGACCAGTAACGTTACTACTCTTGTTACAACTAGTAATATGACTGTCGTTTTTTGACTACTACCATTACAACTAGTAATATGACTGTCCCATAGCGTTACTAGTTGTAACTTTAGCTGCTGGGTAAGCACAACAGTGAACTGTAGCAATGAACAAAGCAAATAAACACTAACACACTTAAACGACAAGTTATTTCATGTAAATTTAATATGATTTCAACACAATTGCGTCATGTTGATTTTACATTCCATTTTTTTCTGTGTGTATAAACAATGCAAATGGAGGAATTTTGCACTAATAAATATTTTGGGTGGAGGCAGGGAAGAATTGCTCCACCGATTTTCGTAGAAAAATTATGCCCAATCTCTAAGCAAACCATTCAAACAAAAAAGAATTTTTGAAATCGGTCCATAAATGAAGAAGCCAAAATGCTAGCAAACCCTTTCAAACAAAAAAGAATTTTGAAAATCGGTTCGCAAATGCCAGAGTTATGCATGGGGGAGCGAATTTTCCCCCTCCGATTGTCGAAAAAAAGTTATGGGGCCAAACTGCAGGCAAACCTTTCAACAAAAACAGAATTTTGAAAATCGGTTCACAAATGACAGAGTTATGCGTGCACAAACATAAAAAAAGTATAAAAAAAACATACACACGAATTGATAAGCTTCTCCTTTCTTGAAGTCGGTTAAAAAAGAGTTTTTTGAGTTATTAAAATAAAGCACATTTTCGAAACTTTTTTTCAACGATATCTCTCGAACGAATCAATCGATTTTAATAAAATTTTCAGCAGTCGACGTTGATTTGTAAGTTAACGAGCTGATTAGCTGATTTTCGATTCGATCGGCTTAGTAGTTTAGTTTAAGTTATGAGAGGTTTACATACATACACATATACATACTCACACGCACACTTCCATACGGACATCATCGTAAAAATAATCAGAATAGATTCCCATGCCCTCAAAACATCGAGATCTGATGAAAACTTGATTTTCGAAGTTCGGTGAGAAATCAGTAACTTCCTATCTTTGATTGCGAGAAGTTAAAAATATCTCTGAAAACTTTAAAGTAGAAATACAAACAGTGTGACTCAAAAAAAACTTTAGCGAGTTAGAAAATTGACTGATTTCTTAGTATGTAGAGGCAAATCAGTAAATTTTTCAACAAATTTTATGAATCATGTTTATGGGTATTTTTATTTATAAATATATTTTTTTCTTATCTTGTTTCTTTTTTATTTTTGAAATTGTTTTTATTTTCTAATTTTGTATAGTTGTGCAAAGCCGCAAGGTGAAAAAAAGAGAAAAACATTTATAAAGTCTTTATAAAAACTTGAAAAATGAGTTTAGAAAACTAAAGCCCGGCTACATGTAAAGCGGGGAGCAGCACTAGTAACACATACATATGTACATACATATCTGTGGACTTTTGACAAAACAACTTAAGTGTAATTTTCAAAATTTTCAGTAGAGCATAAATACTATCAAAAAGAGCAGAATGAAACTTTTTGTGTATGCATTTAAGGCAAAATGAAAACTAAACATATGTAGCTAGCCAATCTCGATTAGAGCTTTAATTGAAATTTTTTTCGTTTTTTGACACATTCGAAATTGGTTGTTGATCAGTCGCAAGAGGTATAAAAAATATAGAGATAAGTCAAATTTTTAAAATATTAATATATTTGTGACTAAACATCGTAGAAAGATGCTTACACCAAAAGCTACGCCTTAAAATTCTGCATTCATAAATGCCGCTACTTGTAAAAATGTCTTAACGCGAATTAAGTGCTTTTATTTAAAGTCCACAGATATGTACATTAGGGTGGAGTGAAAATGACAAAAGAAATTTTCGTTTTGAAAGTTTACATCTGAGATTCATTTTAAGGGGGAGCTGAAATTCCCACCTTTTGCACATTGTTATATCACAGAATATACCCATGAGTCTCGGCTACAATCTACACTGATTTTTAAATTAAAATCTTATATTCAAAACTCGTTAAACTCCAGTTCAATTTCGTCATTTATGCTAATTGCATGCCAAGTTTTCGTTATGCATACGGCGGTTAGTCTTCAAAGACACTAAACCTCCAAACTCAACTTGAACGCCAGAAATCATTCAAAACTTAAAATGTATTTAACGATTATCATCATCATTAAAAAACAACAAAAGGTGCTTTCAATATCATTTATATCAGTACTTGCCTACTATCGCTTTTTTCTATTTTTCCTTTGAAATAGGATAGGTGGCCCCTAGAGGTCAAGGTTAAATTTCTGAGAAATTAATCAAAATGAAGCTCAATTTACCAAAAACAATCTTTCATTGGGGGTATGTAAAAATTTGAGCCAAATCGGAGAACTCTTAGGCGTCCCATTTTATGCTTCATATTGTTAAATTTTACAAAATGTTAACTTTGGGTTGAAACATCAAATCATGTCAAATATCGAAACACCGATTTCGATTAAGCTTAATTTAGCAGTCTTTCAAACAAGATGTAATTCAAATTGATTATTTAAGAGCATATCGTATACAAAATAATCTAATATTTAGAGACATCAATCGACCATGAGCTGAATATTGCATTTCACAAAATAAATAATATTTCGACTCGAAGTCACTAAATTGGTGTGTTGGAAATCGCAATCACAAAAAATTTTGCTATATCAACTCGCAAGCAAAGAGTAAAGTGAACTCTAAGTGAACTTGTTTATATTAAAAAAATTTTGCATCAAATAGCATTCCAGTAAAATTTTATCTGTTTTTATTTAATATCACTTAAAAAAATATAAAAAGTTTATTAATTTTAATACAAAATACTAAATTAAAAAGTATGCTGCTTTATTTCGACTATTGTGTTATTTTTGTTTACTTTAAAAATGGCGATTTTATAATGCGCGTCATTATTCCAGACCCCTACTTATCACATTTGTCAACCAATATTGTTGCCAGATGCATAAAACGTAAAATATTACGAAAAAAATAAGGCCAAAACTAAAAATAGTTGAAAAATTCTGTGTTGGATACTACGGTTTAAAAAAACAAAGAGCATCTATATAAAACCTTTTTCGAAGATTATTTCGAAAAATAAACAAAACGCGCGATCCTCAGCACATGCAATAGTGAGATTTGCGATATTAAACTCGCAAGTGATTTAACAATCGCTCGCTTCTCAGCACATGGGTGAATATCTAAGAATTTCTAGTTTGCAAGTTTATTTTTAATTAATAATTTATTATATAATTTATTATTTTAATTTTATTATAATTTATTTATAATTTATTTCAGATCAAATATGACAAAATTTTGTATTTTTTAATTAATATAAACTCTTTGTTTTTAGCAGCATGCCACGCCCACTACTGAGAATATTTTGACAAAATGTTTTGGCTACCTTTGTTTTGATATGTTTCCTTTCTGATGGCGTAAAAATTTTAAGAATCTATGCCAAGAAAATATATAGGTTTGGTCAATGAAAATTGATTCTGGGCCACCGTGTGTGAAGCGGTAAAAAGAAGCACTAATGTGTTGTTTCCACAATGCAAACAAGCACTGCTTGTCTAAAATTTATATGAAAAGTACTCAGTTTTTTTGTGATTTCCATAAAAACTGTTTACGAATATGCTGTTTCCACAATGCAAACAAACACTCACTGGTCTAAAATTTGTATGGAAATCACTCAACAAAATTAGTGCTTTTCATATAAATTTTAGACAAGCAGTGCTTGTTTGCATTGTGGAAACAATACATAAGTCGCTTGTTTGCATTCTGGAAAGAGCACATAAATAAAATATTTTGTAAATCAAAAGTGATAATTTGTGCTTTATTTAAAACTTATATTGGAATGATGCTGCATCACGTAGGGTATTTTTCCAAGCTGTTACATTTATTATTCAAATCAGTCTTATATAACAACATATAGCGCCCACTGTGCCAAAAATAGCTGCACATTTTGTACTGGAATTAAAGCCTACATCCTTGCCCATAATTCATAAATAAATGTTATTTTGTTATTGTTTTTTATCAGGCTACATATTAGTTTGGAGATATGATTTTCCGCCGCTGTAATTGAAACCTATTATTGTAATCAAATTAGGTTTGGAGGCTGTCGCTATTGAATTTCACAATATTAGGAAAAATTTATTGGAAAAATAAATTTAGTACACGTTATAAGAATTTAATTGGTTTCATAACAAGTTCCAGAGCGCACAGACCTTTGTTTTGAAATGATTACCATAGAACTGGCGCCTCAAAGTTAGTTTGCACATGGCTTTTCTAGAAATGGGCAGCGCTAACGTGATTTGCATGATCACGCGTGATCACTCATGATCGTGATTAGCTTTGTGTTTCAATCACGTGAGTATACACGAACGTGAGCATAAAAAAGTACGGTGTGAGCGTGCATGATTGAAATGATCCGAAATGTATTTTGAAATTTCCGAAAATCAACTCGGAAAATCTAAAATATAAATTGTGCATTATTAACTGAAATTACTTAAAACGCGATTTCTACCATCAAATAATAGATCAATAACTTCCGTGATTGTGATTAGCTTTTTTTGAGCTTACGTGACCGTGTATGAGCGTGGGTAAAAAAAAGAAGATTGAGCATGAGTAAATTTCATTTTGTCGTGAGCGTACACGATCGTCATGATCACAGTACCATCTTTAATTTCTACAAGTATTACGAAAATGGAGTGGTTGATTAACTCACAGTTTTTAGTTTTAAAAATAGTTTTTAAGCAAAAGATAATGAATGGTACATACTTTTAATGTGGATTTTTTTTAGTACTTAATAATGCATTAAATAAATACTTAATATGTATACTAGGGATGTAACGAATACCGATACCGATACCGATATATCGGCGATACTTCAGATTTTCCGATACATCGGTATCGGCGATATTTTACTGTCGATACGACGATACTTTTAAAAACTTTTTCAGAGTTTTTGTTAACAAGTAATTTATTTTTGTTCGATTTTACCATGAATTAAATTCACTTCGTTATCTTTTAAATCTTATTAATATCAATTTTAAAAATTAATAACATTTTATGCTGTTATTTTGTAAAAAAAATTATTTATTTTTTGTTAATTTTATCATGAATTCAAATTCAAGTCGTTGTTTTTTAAATCTTATTCCAAAGAAGTCATGAAAATGTAGAATTCGCGATCTGGAAGTATTGCAAATTTGGATAATTTCTAATTAGTTTTACATATCCTTGCCATTGCAAGAAGTTCTGTTTTTCGATTACCAATCACCGAATGGGAAGCGATGCTAGGACCAATTTCTTTTTCGGTATTCTATAATGATTTTTTCTCAAGAAAAAAGGATAAAAAATTACCCATTTTCAAAATTTTTTTTATGCGAATTTAAACTCAGAACTGCATTTTCATGTAAATTTAAGTGAATAAATATAAACTTAGAAGTCTTTTAATAATTAAGCTATTAAGTTATTTAGAAGAATATTAGTTGAAAAATGTCCTTTAAAAAATCGATTTTTTAAAAAGCATGGCGAGTATTTTTTAAAATTATAAAGGAATTAAACATTTTTCTTGCTTTTCTAATAATTATCTGCATATTTTTAACATAAATTTTTTGGAAGCAAAGAAAATGTAGCTCCTTAAAAATTACTTCCAATTTTTATCAATTTTAAATATTCTCTCTTATAATGTAATTTTGCATAATAAAAAAATTACACTTGAGTTTTGTTAATCTAAACTTGAACTCAATTTCAATATTCGTATCGGTATCGGTATCGGCGATTCTTATTTTTAAATATCGGTATCGGTATCGGATCGGCAAAACGGCGCATCGTTACTTCCCTAATGTATACCCACAACATACATATAAATAAATAATTTTGTTTTTCATTTAAAAAGTAGTCGTTTATTTAAGCAATAAAAACTATTAATCTTTAATACTTTTTCTTGGCGAGATAACAATCGAAAAGTCAACGTTCGTTAAAAAATATTTGGACAAAAATTTCAATTTGAGTTATAAAATTATAATGTTGAGTACATTTAAACCAAAAAATAAATAATTTCAATATTTTGGTGTTAATTTTTTTCATGTTAAACGGTAGCAAAGTACTATTGTAACTAAATTTTTGACACTTCTGAGGTGAATAAAATTTCACTAGCCCAGTAGAGTTTTTGACGGGCAGAAATTAGAAGCATGGTATCGTAACAAGGTAAAACCACCGCCGTCGTTTTTTTTAAATTCGAGCCGTGGCCCAATACATCGATTTTTGTGGCTCTTAAATGTAGTTAGACTGTGAAAAATGCATTCTTTATTTTAATTTGCGAAAAACTGTACATCATATTATACAATTTTTCGCTACAGCAGAGAATTTTGTCGTATATGTATAAAAATGTTCTTTTAAAAGTAAAATGTTAATTTTGAGAAATAGTGCGATTATAAATTTAAAAAACATAAATTTTAGCAATTCCCAAAAAAAATGTTAGTGAGACAGGCCTGCAGAAAATGTAACTCTGATATATGTACTGTTTCCACAATGCAAACATGCGACTTGAGTAAAAAATTTTTATGGAAATCGCTCAAAAAACTGAGTGCTTTTCATAGAAATTTTAGACAAGCAATGCTTGTTTACATTATGGAAACAAAACAATAATGGCCTAATTCACAATCTTGTGCAAATAGTCTTGCATCGTTGCATTTGCAAAATGGTATAGTATATTGATACTCACCACTAACAATTGTTAAGTGGTGAGTATCAATATACTATAACAATTTGCAAATGCTACGATACAAGACCATTTGCACAAGATTGTGAATTGGGCCAATGTGTTCTTATTGCTTTTTTTAATTTCCATAAACTCATATCATCAGGTTTGCATTTTCTCCAGAAATCGAACGGCTTGTGAGATAGTCTAAAAAAGCTAATAGCAATACTACAAATATGTAAGCAATATAAAATTTTTTCGCGGGTAGATTGTGGGGTTTGTCTATGGACTTTTTCGATTATTTTGGAAACAACCGATTAATACTTGTTTAATCGAAAGGGATTTTTCGATATAATTTAATCGATAATTGCAACAGAATAATAAATTGTTAATAAGCCTTACGTAAAATTTCAATATATGTATGTGCAAAAATTTTTAAAAAGTTATAACATTAAGTGCCTGCTAGACAAGTCAATATTCAGCTTCAATATATGTGTTTGTGTGCGTTTGTTTACGAAAAATGTATACACATATACGGAGGGGAAATATTGAAGAGTATGAAAATGCTTTTGATTTTCATAACAAATGCACACAAACACATATATTGAAGCCTAAATATTGACTTGTCTAGCAGCCACTTTAGTGTGCACATTGTACATATGTACTTTTTTTAATTAAAAACAAAAAAACCTTTTGAAAGATACAAACAGCATTTGTTATAAAGCGTTTTTTTCTTATAATTTATATTTTTCATAAGGTTTAAAAATTCAATTAAAATATTATTTATTTGCTGCTGCTGTTCTAGCTGTGTTTTCTCTCTCTCTCTCTCTCTCTCTCGCTACTGCTAAACAAAAAGCTTAAAAAAGTATTAAAATAATTGCCTTGTGTTTTTTCTTCTTCTTATTTTTTATTATTTTCCATTTCAGTAAAAAAAAATAAATAAATAAATAAATTTTTCTATGACATACTCAAGGGGATTTTATTTTGTGTGTGTTTTTATAAACAAAAATAAATTTTTTTAAATTATTCTATATGGTTTTTGTTTTTATTGTTGTTAATTTAATGTTTTTTATCTAAATAAAAGTAAAAATAAAGAACGAACGAGCAATAATAAACAAATACGAAAAACAGAAAAAACTATGTGTGCGTGTTTATATATTGGGTAGTTTTTTTAGGCATAGAATTTAATGTTGGCAACACTATTTGTGGGGCCGTTTTGGCAGTTCAATCAGAACATAGAAACCATTAGTTCATATGTTATTTGAATTGATGGAGATAATACCGTTGCTCAAAGATTATTGTCGAGATACGACTAAGTTTTATATGCAAATATTCCTGGGTACCCCATGTTACCAATAGGGGCTCTATCACAACAGGTATCATGATAACTCGTGCCCTAAGATCTACGCCAACAAAGGCACTTTTCGCTTCGTTGTGCTGGCTACTAATGGATCTGCTGGCCAGAAAGCTAGCAGTCAGGCTTAGCGCGATCGGCGCATGGACTCATCGACCATGGAGTCATGCTAGTATTTTAGAGACTACTGATACTATTCCAGGTCTCATAGACTATTGCACTCCAAAGCCCTTCTTCAAGAAATAATTTCGACGCTACTTGACGGGTGACTTCTCCCCATCATCCCACGGTGCCATATATATCTACGCCGATGGCTCCAAACGGGGAACGAGAGTTGGCGGTGGTGTCTACATTGCAGAATTCGGGATCAAAATGTCTTTTACACTCCCGGACGAATGTAGCATCCTACAAGCAGAAATATCCGCCATCAAAAGACCAATGAAATGGCTAAGGTTTTATCGGAAATCGAATAGTGATATCCAGATCATACCCGACAGTCAACCCGCGATTAAACCTCTCACCGGTGTGTACACCACATCCAACCTAGTCCCTGAATGCCGCACAGCAATAAACGTGATGGCGAAACATTTAGGCATCACCGTCAAATGGGTACTCGGACACAGGTCTATTTCAGGCAACACCATTTCGGGTGAGCTGGCTAGAGAGTAGCCTTGCATCGGGATGTCAATGAAAATCTCTGCGGTCTCCCAGTCTCATCTTGCTGGAGACGAATTGATGCTGCCCTTATGCAGATGGGTCAAACCAGATGGAGTACTGAGTCAAATTGCTCTATAGCGAGAACAATCTCGACGCAAACAGAACTAAGCAACTCCTAAAATTTCCAAAGCTACACCTGCGGAACCTCATGGCCACAGTCACGGAGCACTGCACCTTTGGAATCCACGCTAGACGTATAGGTCTCCCCTACAATAATTACTGCTTAAGCTGTTATGACTTAGAAGAAGAAGAGAATATAATGCACCTTTTCCCCGCTTTGGAGAACCACCGCCTTCGCCTTCTAGTCAAAAGATCCTTCGGTAGCCTCTCTGAGTTCTCACAAATGGAGCTCAAGAACATAAGTTCCTGCATCAAGAGCAGTGGCTTGTTCGCTCGCTGACTACCCAAATGGCGTTCTAATTCATAAACGACCCTTCCTGCACGTACGCCTAACCCCTACCTTTATTCTTCTCACTATCTCCTAATCTCTTTATACAACCTCTTTCTTTTCACTCTATATACTATTCTGTTCTATCCCTTTTCTTTCTTTGCCCTACAGGTATCACAAAGGGACCATCATTATTGGACCCAAGTGGGCTGGAACCTTTCTTTCCCATTCTTTCACAAGCAACTTGATAACCTCACCTAGTAAGTTTTGCCGGGATCAATGCAATATGGGTGTTATCAATCGTCTTTTCTTAACATCAGATCCATTTTTAAGCTGCAATATTTTGGTAAATTTTGGTCAAATATTCCTTTGTGTGTCGTAAAACAAAAGTGGTAATAAATCCGTAACTTCTAAACTACTAACCTATGCATGAACATATTTCAGCCCGCTAAATCGCAGTTAAAAGAGAGTATTTTGCCCCCTTTTTAAGAAAGGGACAAAAATATCCATACAGCAGAGGGTTAGAGGATTAAAACGAAGCCTAGAAATGAGATGGTATCGTACGTATCAAGAACTTGATCCTCATATTGATCTCAGTGCTTTTAACGGCCGAAATTTTTGGATAGGAACTTGCCCTTATTTTCACAGTTATGTTTTGTGCATTTACATACATAAGCTGTTAACTCTTTTTTTAACTCTTTTTTTAATTTCAAATAGTCGAACTGTTCGAAACCCGGTTGCTGGAAAATCTCGAATAATCAATCTATCTCATGTCCACGCTGATAAACCAGAAAGAGTGGGGCACTTGGAAGACAAAATTCGATCGCAGATGCCCACAATTATATTCATTATCTTAAAAAGAAAAAAAAAATTTTTTTTGTGCCAGAACTAGGAAAACTGGTTACGAGAAAATCGAGTTGTTCGCAAAAAAAGAGAGGGTTTCTGGAACAATTTCATTTATCTCATTAGGACACACTCCATTATAGTAACAATAAAACGGCGAAAGACACCCCAATGAGTCAGTAAGCTACACCAGACTGTCCCCGATGAGCTTCTTCGCCCTCTCCTGTACGGGGTCGAGTAACTTCAAAATGGGCTTTGAAGTTGGAGTTGTATTCCCATTGCGGTCAGATACTCAAGAGCTTATGATTTCCCAGTACTTATACCATCTGTAATTACAGATGATGCAACAAGTTCGGTCATAGACTGTACGTGAGCATAGAGCATTGGGTCTTGCATGCATTAAAATCGATCCTATTCCCATGACCCTATTCCGAGAATGTTGTAAGATCGTGATTCAAGTGTATCCTTCATGTTTTGCATTAGGGTCCCAATCACCGACAAGCTTACCATGCCATATCAAACGCCTTCGAAATAACTAGAGCCACCATCTTAGTGACACCATTTTTCCGAATGAAATACCAGAAGCCATCCGCAGAGCGTCGTAAGCCTCACTAGATGGAAATTCACTATACTTTCTATGGCTTTGGAAAGCACAGCACATATTGCGACTGGGCGGTAATTTTCAACGTTACTAGCCTCTCCCTTTTTGGGGATTGGCGTTACATTTTTTCTAAGAGAAGTAAAACATTCAGCCAAAAAATGCCTACCAGTTAATTAATTAATGTGTGGCCTTCTTTGGGAAAGGGATGGTGTGATAGAAGGTGAAGTAAGAGAGAGATAGAAAGCTTAATTATTTTCCAACTCTGCTAGTACACGTTTTGTTAATATTTTAGAGCAGTGCAACAGTATCAAGTAGGGGAACTATTTTTTTTTTAATTTGGAATGTCATTTTATACTTTACTTCTGCGGCGATTCTGCAACAATATCGACGAAGGAGGGCGCTATTAAGTGCATTAGTATAAATCAAATCAATCGTTGCCGGTACCGTTCAGTGACCAGTGCTATGTCTTCATCACTTAAACAATCCAACAACAATTACTACAATACCACACTAATGCACATCAGAAAAATTCATATGGTTGATAACTTGTCTGGCACAGGGATCGAACTCACTAACTACTTCAGCCAACCTTCCAATACCATGGGAATTCACCAGTAACCAATGAGACTTATTAATGTTGAAATGCTCTAAAACCTTTTTAATATTTTTGGCATAGCTTCAGATACTCTATCTAAATAAGTCAATTTCATCGATATTAAAAACATTTTCTGTTTTATATTTCACTATAAAATTCTCCGCACCTAAGAAAACTCCCGATTGCTACAGTTGTTGTTGCAATTTTTTTCAATATTTCTTTAATGTAGTTTTTTATAATAATAATTTTAATAAAATTGAGGTGATTTTTTTTGTATTGTTTCATTTTTCTGTTGTTTGTATAAAAAAATTTAATTAAAAAACGTAATAATGTTTTTGTTGGTTTTTTTCTATTGAGGGGCGATAAAACTTTATATTCATTATTATTTCTTTTTGTTGTTGTTGGATTATGATTTTTTCAAGGAAAATCTGTTTTTTCAGTTTTGTTTCTTTTTTCGAAGTATTTTTATTAATTATTAATATAATATATATATATATAAAAATTTATTTAATTATTTTTATTTTAGAGTTAATAAATATTTCCTGTACATAACACTTAACAGCAATTCCATTCAAATTAATGAATATTGAGATTTTTTATGTTAAAGCGATCGAATATCGCTGCCGGTACTATTTATAGCTGTTTTACACACCTCATAAGCAAGGCTCGGACCTTCATGCATGTTTTTTGGGGTGATAGATAAAAAAATTTTGAATAATTATCTATGCGAATCATCAAATTTTAAGTAGCTTGGCATCGATTTGTAGTTACATATTTTTGCATATTTTGGCAACAAATGCATATGTTTGGAGTTATAAAAAATTTGTAATGCATATTTTTGAATTTTTTAAAAAAAGTATTAATAGGCCGATTGTGGATGGAAACCGAGCCTCAGTTGGGTTATCAGTTGCTGAAAATGATACTACTGATGGCAACTGAGAGCTGTCAATTTCAGTTGCTATTTAGTGCCTTTCTAGGTACCATTCATTGGATCCGAAGTCATGTTCATGATGTTAAGAAAATTTGATTTTTTGCTTGTTCTTTTTAGTAAATGCAAAGGAACTAATTTTAATTACTCCTATAGTTATTTTTAACCCGCTTTTATTAGCTTCACCTGTATGTATGTATGTATGCATGAATGTATGTATTTATGTATGAATGTAACGGAAACTTTCAACGTAATTTTCACCAACTTCAAGACGTCCGATCAACTTGATACTTTGCTCACCTATTAGGTTCCAATGACAACACAATCTGATGTATATAAAAGTGGGCTGTGCCACGCCCATACGATCGAAATATCTTATATCTTGAAAGCTATAGCAGTAAGAGTATTCAAATTTGGTATGGACTCTTTTGAGAGCAAAATGCGAATTATGTCAAAATATTGGTAGAATAGGACCGGGGGAAGGGGCACTCCCCATACAAAGTAATTAATAATAATCTAATATCTTGAAAGCTATAGCAAAGCTAAAGCAAGAGTCTTCAAATTTGGTATGAGTTAATATGAAAAGAAGACACGACTATAGGGAAAAAACTGGCGAGGTAGCTGCGAGGAAAGGTGTACTCCCCATACAAACTAAATAGCAATTACGTGATATCTGGAAAGTTAAGATAGTAAAAGCCATCAAATTTGGTATGAGTTAATTTGAAGACAAGACACGAGCATAGGCGTGGTAAATGCGAGGAAAGGTGTACTCCCCATACAAAGTAAATAGTAATTACGTGATATCTGGAAAGCTATGATAGCAAGAGCAAGACACGATCATAGGGAAAAACTGGCGGGGAAACTGCGAGGAAGGGGTACTCACCATACACAGTTATTAGTAATTACGTGATATCTGGCAAGCTATGATATCAAGAGCTTTAAAATTTGGTACTAGTTAATTTGAAGACAAGACACGACCATAGGTAAAAATCTTTCGCGGTAGCTGCGAGGAAAGGGTTACCCCCCATACAAAGTAAATAGTAATTACGTGATATCTGGAAAGCTATGATAGTAAGAGCCTTCAATTATAGTATGAGTTACTTTGAAGGCAAGATACGAAGACACCTAAAGAATTAGCAGGGTATGTGCGAAGGAAAGGGCGTTCCCCATACAAAGTAATTAGTAATTACGTGCTATCTGGAAAGTTACGACAAATTTGGTATAAAGAAATTTGAAGACAATATACGAAGATATGTAAACAGCCGACGGGGTAGGTGCGAGGGATGAAGTACTCCCCATACATAGTAATTACGAACTATCTGAAAAGCTATGATAGTAAGAGTCTTCAAATTGAATATTTGGTAATTTGAAGACAAGGTAGAAAAACCTGGCAGATTAGGTGCGAGGGGAGGGGCAATCCCCATACAAAGTAATTAGTAGTTACGTGCTATCTGGAAAGCTATGATAGTAAGAGTATTAATACTTGCTACGAGTTAATTTGAAAACAATCGGGCATGTTCTGTATTTCATGTGGAATTAAAATGTTCGGAATTATCAAAGCATTGTTGTTGTAAATTAATATTTATAACAACAATGCTTTGATAATTCCACACATTTTAATTCCACATGAAATACAGAACATACCCGAATATACGAAAATAGGTGAAAGACTAGTGGGCTTGGTGCGGGATAGGGGTACTGCCCATCCAAAATAATCAATAATTACACTAAGCAACAAGAGAAATACCAAATAGTACCACTTTATTTATTTAGGATGTATTATGATCACCTAACTACGAAAACATGCGAAATTTAATATTCTATGAATACATCAATATGTTTTAGATTTTTTTTTAATCTGACATATTTGAAGAATCTGCTCTACCAATTTTATCATGAGTTGTGAACAAATTGTTTAGTTTTGTTGAAAAACAACTAAAACAAACAATTATAGCCTACTTCTTCTTTTAGACTCCGATCTGTCCATGTTTTGAATTTCATCAAAATCGGTTAGATAGTTTCGAAGAAGCTGAAATCGCCCCCTACCACTCCTAGTGCTCATATTTAAAAAAAATTATAGGCTATGTGCTTTTGTAGATTCAAATCTATCTATGTTTTGAATTTCATCAAAAGCGGATATAAAGTTTCAAAGAGGAAGAAATTTCCCCAGACACCCCTCCTGGTCCTATTTTCTAAAAAGTTTATAGCCTATGTGATTTTCTAGATTCAGATCTATTTATGCTTTGAATTATATCAAAATCGGATAGATAGTTTCAAAGAGGAAGGAATTTGCCCCTCCCCTCGTCGTGCTATTTTTTGAAAATGTACAGCCTATGTCTTTTTTTAGACCCAGATCTATCTAAGTTTTGAATTTCATCAACACGGATAGATAGTTTCAAAGGGTACGAAATTTTCCCCCACCTCCCATCGTGGTCCAATTTTTGATAAAGTGTATAGTATATGTGTTCTTTTAGACTCAGATCTATCTATGTTTTGAATTTCATCAAAATCGGATAGATAGTATCAAATAGGGCGAAATAGGTGATCCTATTTTTTAAAAAATGTATAGCCTATGTCGACTCGGATGTATCTATGTTTTTAATTTCATCTAAATCAGATAGATAGTTTCAAAGAGAACGAAATTTCCCTCTACCTCCCCTCGTGGTCCTATTTTTGAAAATATGTATAGCCAATGTCTTCTTTTAGACTCAGATCTATCTATGTTTCGAATGTCATCAAAATCGATTGGATAGTTTCTGAGAGGCACGAATGTGGGAGCTGCCACGCCCACTAATTTTTGTCGGACTATTTTCTCTAAAACAAAGCATAAAATCAATGGAGTAACTCCTACATCATTTTTGGTGTTTTACCGCATTAGTTCCCATTATATGTCAAAATATATACATATTTGCTATATATGGGGGGTGCCACCCACTTGTCCACTCCTTAATAATATCTCTTTAAAACATTATAAAAAGAGTTAGGTGAAACAGCTTCAGCAAGTCACAAATGAAAATCTAAAAAATCCTAAAAGTATGCAACACCATTACGCCAGTATTTTTCTAACCAGTATTCGCCAGTATTTTTTCATTTCAAAATTTTTTTTTGTGTATAAAACGATTCGAACCTATTTTCATGTTCGACTAAGGTTTTTTTCTATTACTTTAACGATGTTTTGTAAGCCACACACCAAAACATTTTTGTTGGGTCACTGGCATCTTAAAATGATTTTCGTGCAGAAGAAATATATTTGAAGTCCCCAAAAATCCTCAGCGAAAAAAGTCCTTTTCCCAAAAAAATCCCCTAGGGATTTTCACGAAATGTTTGTCCCCAATCATAAAAATAAATCCCCTATTTGGGGACAAATCCCCAAAACTGGGAACGCTGCAGCAAACAAATAAAATTAGAGCAAATATAAATATGTAAAGCGGCTATTAGACGGTCATACTTGGTATGACATACTTGCTATGTTGAGAGTAAAATATCAAAATTTGTTGATTTTCAACATACCAAACTGACAAACGAATTTTTCGCTATTATACTAGTATGATGGTATGATGACATACCAAGTATGATCGTCTAATAGCCGCTTACATAGCGTCTTGATGAGCAAATTATTTGTTATAACAATTGTTAGCACAAGAATTTGTCACGTCTGGACCGCTGTTGTTACTATTTTGTCATTGTTATGACGTCGTTGTTATAACAATTGTTAGAACAACGATGTCTTAACAACAAGCATTGTTTCCAATACGAAAAAAAGAAATAACAAATAAAAAATATTTGCTATCTCTGCCGCACTGCCTTAAAAAACAAAAACATTTTACGTACTCTCCGCAACGAAGACCTTAACAAATATTTGTTAACAGCTCTGCCGACGTTTTGTTCATTGTTATAACAAAAAATTTGCTCGTCAAGACGTAGTGTTAAGGATAGAGACATAACAAATAAAGCAAAAACACTTGTTGTTAGAGAACGAAGCCGATCGGCTCAGCCGCAGCGTATTATTTTTCTGGCTGTTCAGCCGCCACCGACTTGAGCGGCTGATTTCGGCTAAAATTTTTAGCCGACTATGTCGGCAAAAGCGAGTACAAACGAGTCAATATGTATCTTCAATAAATGTGTTTGTGTGTGCTTGTTTACAAAAAATAGTTACACATATACATACTTAGGGGAAATATTGAAGAATATCAAAATGCTTTTGATTTTCATAACAAACGCACACAAGCACATATGTATATTGAAAGCTGAATATTGACTCGTCTGTCACCCGTTTAGTGCTGGTTCACACACGTCAAGTTTTCTTGGTTTTAATTCAGCTGGGACAGAGACAGAGAAATTTGTATTCCTTTCTGTCTTCCTCCCAGCTGAATCAAAACTTGATCAAGAAAAATGTACGTGTGTGAACCAGGTACAATCGATACAATGTTTCTATTAAAAATAATTTTTGTTGTGCTAAATTAAAAAAAGAACTAATATAAAAATTTTACAGTGCTAAAAATTTTATCTTGGTCTGGCGGTCCCAACAAATGTGTTAGTTTTGCGATATATCTACGACTGCCAGATTTAGCGACTTATGGTCTCAAAAGGTTTTTGATATATGACGGTTTTTACATTTACATTACATAACTCATTTTTGGAGTTTTTGTCGAAAAAAATCTATTAATTTTTCTTAAGAATATTCGGCTCCAGCCGGCTGACAGCCGCCGCCGACTATTATATCGGCTTTGCCCTCTGCTTGTTCTATAGCTAACTTGGAGGTTACACGTTCAAGTTTTGTTTCAATTTTTGTTTAAAATTTCAATACATTCACACTTTTTTACTAACACACTCACATAATTGGAAATTGACTACCAACTTGATTTCAATTTTGCTTTCAAGATTTGTTTAAATTTTTCGTTCAATTTAAACAGCTGATCTCTATTATTGTAAGTAAATTACAGAAAGACTCGGCTATAACAAAATTTGTGCAAACAGCAAAAAAAAAACCGCTCTATGACAAGTTCGTAATAAGCGTAGTTCGATACAAACGAGGACTCGCTAACTACGAATTCGCTATCACGAATTATTTTTGTATGAAAATGGCAACCGAAACGTCGCAACTTTAGACTTAGATCGTTACAACCGAGAATTCGTTATAACCGGGTTTTACTGTTTCGTTGTTGATTCCTTGACGACGGCATCTTGAAAACAAAATTGACTATCAAGTTGCTTACAGCCTACGTCATAGCGTCAATTTAAAGTGGTTTTAACAAGCAATACGTGTGATCAACTTGAAAGCAATTTCTTGAACGTGTAACTGCAGAGTAAATTCAAAAAGAAACCCAGCGGGAAATGGATGGAAGACCGATGCCTTCTAGAAGGCCTTTCTACTCCTTTTGGATAAACAAGGCCTGCTCGCTCCATTCCATACTCATATCTTTTTTACACACGTTGTCATTGCGGGGTAGGTCTTCCGTTTGCCAGTTCTGTAAGGCCTGACAAAAGACCTTCTAAAAAGGTAATTTCGAACGGTTTCTAAGGAAGGTCGGTTAAAAAGCAAATGGAGGTAATTTTTTTTAATCTCGGTATTTTTGTATTTTTATAGCGGCTTCTTTAATTTTGATTAATGTTATTTTTTATATCGAATTATTTCCTTTCATCTAAAGTAGTTTCTATATGAATGTATTTATTAAGAAGGTTGTGGATGTGAATAGTTTCGCAAACGGCATAATACCAGCACATATGATGTCTCTTGAACGTAAATTTCAGCTTTATATACAAATTACTTGCAAACAAAGAATATGAGAATGTTATTTATAAAAAACATTTTTAATGAATAAAACCAGCGTTGTCAACTCGATGCTTTTCCCACTGTTTTTAGTGCTTTTTCAACTTTTCAATGCGAAAATTTTTAGAGATACTGCTCGGTGCTTTTTCAGTCCATTTTTAGTGCTTTTTTGCGACGGTGGCACTAAACCCAAAATTCCGAAATATATTTTTTTTATCTAAAAAATATTTTTTAAGGGTCAAATTTTTTGTTAATGCAACTATTTCCTGAACATACTTTTTTGCAGTGTTGCAGAAGAATAGGAATAGCAAAATTTATATGAATTACATTCGAGAAAAAAACTGTGGTTTATCTTTTTTCTTTTAAAAGCGTCAAAGGCCATATCGAACAGTATTTTTGCACGTCTTTCGTTTGATTGACATTTAAGAGATTTTTTGACACCAAAAACAAGAGTTTATATTTTCACTCTCTTTGATTTGAAGCAAATTCGAGGTATATTCTGGCATACAATAGTGTTCATGGATATAACGTGTACCGGATACAATGCAAAATAAGCCCTTGTCAGATAAATGCATTCTGTGAAAAATAAAGAAAGCTCGTAGGCATTAATTGCCTGCTTGTGCTACTTCTCTTAAAAAAAATAAATAAAAATACCAAAATAATGATAAAGAATACTTTGGCAATTTAGAAGCACTTGTAGCAGGAAGCTATGCACTTTTTATTCAATACTTGTTAAGAGGACACTAAAACTTTTTGAATGTCACCAAAATTATATGATGTCGCGTTCTAAGGCTATTCAGTGTTAAATACGAGCGGTTCAATTTGTATGGAGGGGAAAATAACGAAAAAATCATAAAGCAGAAACGTAATCTACAGACAATTGTAAGAAATTTTCGCCAAGAAACCATAGGTCTGAAATGAGTTCCTAGCCCGCGCAAATCAATATGTAGCTTTCTATACCGATAAAAACAAATAAAACTAACAAACCAGTTATTTTTCCCTCCCGCTTTTTATAAAATTTGATACGAATGATGCCTCTGGTGTAAATAGTATTAGCGCAAAGTCTTGGTTCAATATACTTTATGGTTCGCGAGATATAGCGACTTGAAAATTTAAAAATTCAAAAAAATGTATTAAGCCGACATCGCAAAATTATTTCTACTACTTATACTAAATGTTCCACTGTAGTGTCATACGAAAGGGCACAAATTGGACTTTCAAATGACATATGTATGTTACGATTTAATTTTTCATTCCTCAGAGGTCAATTTTAACTGATATTATGTCTGCATTACTTGAGCTCTGAAGACTGCAATATAAAAGCATAACAAATGAAAAGTCCACTTTGTACCCTTTAATATGACACCTCAATGGAACATCTAGGGTAAATAGGTTGAAATATATACATAATTTTGCAAAGCCGTTTTAGTACATTTTTGTTGGTATTTTTTTTTTATTTGTACATTTTTGTAAAATTTTCCCGTTTTAAAGTCGCTATAATTCGCGAGCCAGAAAGTATATTAAGTCTAGATTTTGCACTAATACTAGTTGCACCAGGAGCATCATTCATACTAAATTTTATAAGATTTGGAAAGGGCAAGAGGTAAAATTTTAGCGACAACAGGCCAGTAAATTTTGACCTCTGAAGATTGAAAAATAATATCATAACAACTCCAACTGGGTTGTTGGTATTATCTTTTTATTCCATATAAAACATTTATGTCGATTTGCGCGGGCTATGAATTCATTTCCGATTTATGGCTCCTTGGCGAAAATTTCTTGGAACTGTCCATAGATAGTGCTTTTGATATACGATTTTTTGCAAAATAAATCGACCAGCTCTAATGGCCAAGCTTAGACTTGATAGCCGTAAGAACATATATATATGTATGTAGAATTTCATTATAATCGGACAGGGTAAACAGCCTCACCTTTTCGGAAAGTTTTGAAATTACTCAATATAAGAATTTTTTTAATAAAATGAAAAAAAATATTCAGTGTTTTTTTTTCAAATTTACTTGTTTCAGTGCCTTTTGAAATTGAAAGGTTGACAACGCTGAACAAAACGAGTTTTTTTTTTGCTTTGGCAAAAAAAAATGCGACTCCTTCTCTTCTCGCTTCTCATAGACGCGAATATGGAATGTGTATCTTATCTTTTATACGGAAGAGCCGAGGCCTTCTTTAAGGCATTCTTTAGCAGTTAGATAAGAATACCAATTGAATAAAAAAAACTGTCTAAGCAGGCCTTTAATAAGGCCTGAAGTAATAAGGTCTTCTCAGTTTTCCCGCTGGGAAATTGTAAATAAACACAAGCTCACTCTTAAACACAATCATATCTTCATACATGCATTCGTTCAACGAATAAATATTTAATAGATACAAACACGATTAGATGTAACAGTTAACTATATGTATATACCCAGCAAACAATTTTTGCCGATTTCGGTCCGAAGTCGGTCAGAAAGTCTGCACAAGATGCCGAATTCGTATCCGATGTCGGTCAGAAAACGTACCGAAAATCATATGAGTGGTTCACAAGAAACCGGATCTCTTTATCTGAGGAAATTCTAAAAACTATACCGAAAAGTCTAACAGAATTCTGTACGATTAAGACGAATTTTCTAGGGAAATTCTAAAGGAATTTTCGACATGTCTTATGAATGTCGGAAAAATGTCTGACAAAACATCAGAAAATTTTACGATTTATCTGATACGTTTTACGTCCTGGCATATTAATATCAGAGTAAAGTCAGAGATAAAATTAGAAATTTATCAGAAATGTCGTTTAAAATTCTCCATGCATTGTTGTGCTACTTATGGCAGCTCATGAGAAAACATTTACCCATATTTTATAAGATTAAAAACTCAAATATTTGTGCGTATAAACTCAAGACATAAATGAGAATTGTAACGAAAACTAAAATCAGAGAATGTGCAGAAGTGAATGCTAAAAGTTGTAAGACGTAGACCAGAAGATATGCAGACTACTCTTTTAAAAGCCTTAAAGGAAATTAAATTGCCTTCGGATAACGTACAGAGTGTTCTGATGTTAATCGTATAATATTTCAGACAATGTGCAGAAACGTCGTACCAGAAAACTGCTTACTACTCCGCCAAATGTCTGAGGGAATTTCAGATAACTCGGCTGATTATCTGGTAAAGTCTCAGATTTTTTCTGTTAGACATGTCGGCCAAAATTGTTTCCTGGGTAGTTAACAATATATTGTTAGTTAACTATATAAATAGTAAGTATCTACATACATACTTACCCACATATTGCACAATTGTACAACGTTCACGGTTTGTACTTGTGAGAGTGTGCTGAGAGGGTGAGTGATATTGTTTTCATGTTTCTTTTGGACAATGAACTTGACACTTTTTGTTTTGTTTTATGTATGTATGTATGTACACTTGCCAGAAAAATATATCCGTGCATTTAACAAAAAAAATTTCGGTCTAGGGAAATTATAGCAATAACTCATACAAATTTACTAATATCTCAAATTATAAATTATTAGAGTATTCTCTGTTATTTACGAATGCATTTGAAAGTTTATTTCATTAAAAAAAACTACCAGTGGAATAAACTTAAAATAAAAGCAAAATTCACAAGAAAAAATATTCGTACACGAAAATTTATTTAAATTAAAAAAAAATTTAGGAGTTATTAACCTGTGGGATATCTGTTGTGCTTGAGAACCTATGCAAGACGATTTGTCATAGATTTAACTAACTTAGGTATGTATATCTTCCCTAGTTATTTGACCCCACTCTTCCACGATTAAAATGTTTACCATTTCTTTGGAAGCTATAAATAAGTTCCAGAAATGCCCAATAGGGACTTATGAGGTGATTCTAGTTGGTTTTTGGTGTTATAAAGCAACCAAAGCTTTACATTATGTGCCGTATGCTTAGGATCATTGTCTCGTTGGAACCAAAAGACGTCTCATACATCAAGTTGCTCCACACTTTGAAATCAATTTTGTTTTGGAATGTTTAAGTCTCTAATCTGGTCGATTTTAATCTCAATAAACAGAAGGTTTCCAGTGCCACTGACAGCCATGCAACCCAACACCATAAGCCACCTCCATAATGTTTAACTATTTATTTAACGTAGTGCCATTTTTCCGCCGCACTAACTTTCTACCTTTGATACTAAAAATGTGGTATTTGCTTTCATCTGAAATCAAAACTTATTCCTAGAACTCTGGAAGCATATTTACGTACTCAATATCAAGCCTCAACGCTTTTTTCTATTGATGTCATATATAAGTACATGCTTTTCTACGCGCTACAGGGCCGTGATCGTCAGCTTGTTTCTAATATTTTTCGAACGGTATCTTCAAGGATGCTGTTCCCAACAAATTCTTTGATAATATTACAGATTTGAGAAGCGGTAATTCTGAAACTTCGTTTTACAGAACCGAAAATAAGGCGTCTTTAACGAGAGCTACGAGATATGCTACTTCGTTAGCATCCCTCTATCACGCTGTAAACTACTGATACAGCTTGAATCATACAGGCTTGCACAATATACGTGGGAACGCGAAGGCACCTGCCGCGTGGCTGGGTCCACGTGGCCCCACTACGACCTCAGAAGGACATGGAGTCTGCTTAGGCTCGGTAAAGGTCGAACGAAGCTATTAGTAACAGTGCTCACAGGGGACTGGAATATTGGGACATACGCCAGAAGGATGGGTCTAAATCATAACGACTACTGCAGAAGCTGTAATGATGAAGAAGAGGAGGCTCATTATTTCTCATTCCGTAACTTTAAACAAGGTACTATTCAATGAGATTCACGGTTCACCTTGCATTACAGTGAGTATGGCTGAGCTCTTCTGGCTCTCTGCCTTCTATCTTAGAAACGGTTGGGCGGATGAAAAAAAGTTATATGCAAAATTTGTCGCAAATTTTTGGCTCTACAATAAATACAACAGAAGTTGTATTTAATTACAATTTAAATTTATATGAAAATTAAGTAAATAAATATTTAATTACTAACCGCCATTTTTTGACATTTATTAAATATTTATTTTGTTAATTTTCATATAAATTTAAATTGTAATTAAATACTACTTATGTTTTTCAGTCGTATTTAGTTATTCTTATTTAATTGTGACAAAAATATGGTAGCACCGTAAAATACCACAAATTTCCCATAAATTTCCCTAAGCAGCAGCTGTTCAACATTAACAAAGAAAAATTCCAAAAAATATATTTTTCTCCATTCAGGAAATAAGAATAATGAAAGGTTGCTGCAATGTTTTAAAAGAATAAAAACATCTTTCAAAATAATAGAAAGAGAAATATAAACAAAGAAAGCCCAAATTTCACGCGAACAAAAGTCGATTTGTCAGCGGCCAAATTTTTTGTTTGCACAAGAAGAACAAGCAGTCAAAATCATATAGTAATGTTTAAAACTTAAATCGGATTTAAATGTCCAAGATAGGTGAATTAATTTTGATTTGAGCGTTTAATGCAAAACAGAAATTTGTATTTAAAACGAATTTAAACATAATGACTTTGCAAATCCAACTTAAAAATTGGCCGTAAGTCAAAAGCTGGGTGTTAGTAATTAAATATTTATTTAGTTAATTTTCATATAATATATATATATATATATATATATATATATATATATATATATATATATATATATATATATATATATATATATATATATATATATATATATATATATATATATATATATATATATATATATGCTTCGTCAGAATTCGTATATAACTCTCTTAGACATTATGGGATGGATTTTAGAATTTCTACGGGCAAAGAGGTCCGGTTCAACGACTCATATGACTTGCGGTACGTTTTCTGAACGACTTCGGATACCAATTGGGCATGTTGTGCAGAGTTTCTGACTGACTTCGGGCAGAAATCGGGAAAAAAATGTTTGCTGGGTATCTACATATATTTTCATTTACAACTTTTGTAAATCAAAGTAAAATAAAATATAAAATATGAGTGTTAAATTTGCGATATATGTAGGTAGGATGAATCGTAAACAACTTGTTTCTTTCCTTTTTTCATTACGCGCATTATTAAAATTCAATAAGGAAGTAATTTATAATAACTTTTTTTATTATTAACAATTTATTACTCACCTGCTTTTTAATGGTATTTTTTGTTGTAGGTATGTATAGGTATATTTTTTTAATAACAATTAATAAGCTTTTAATTAAAAGTATGTACAAAACAAAAAATTTAGCAGCTGTTCATATTGAGAAGCACAAATTAACATTAACAACAAAAATGTTTTTTCTGTTTTTCTTTTTATTTCATAATTGCAAAACAAAGTGATATGATTTTTCTTATTTTGTTAATTTATTTTTCGTGAAGTTAAAATTTAAAATCAAATATATTTATGAATATATCTAGGTAGGTATGTATGTATGAACCTATATTAAAAACAAATTATTTATTTCTGTCATTAAACCCGGAAATGTATAGAAAACTGTAAAAAATGCGTTTTTATTTTTGTGATTTTATACCTTTAAAATTTCATTTAACTTTTCGTAAAATATTTTTAGGAATATGTACATATTTTATTTTCTGAAGTTGTCATGTATTTTTGCACTTATATTTTCCTCTTTATTGTTTTTTGCAGCTTAAAATACTAAATTGTATTTTTGTTGTCATTCATATTTTTTGTATTTCCGTTTTTATTAATGACAACAAAAAATGCCGTACTTTTTCATTAAAATACAAAACCACATTCGCATATGCACATACACACTTTTTTTACGGTCGTAACAAGTGTTTTTTGTTTATGTTTTTCTTTGGAGAGTTCACTGCATATTCCACATCCGCTTTAACGACCGTTTCAAATCACCGCAAATTATCAACTGACTTTTAGTATCCAATTGGAGTTTTGTGTATGTGTTTTAGAATTTCTGTAAATGCAAAGATGGCGTCGTATTTGGAGAAAAGAGCGCGAGCGAAAGAGCTGCAGATGAAGCAGTGCTCAGCAGGGTTGCCAGTACCTCGTTTCTGTATTTCTGGCATCGTAAAAGTTTTCACGTGAAGTGTGAAACAAAAAATTTCATCGTTTCTCGATTTGTGAGTGGAAACTGTTTCTGTATTTCAATGCGTAAAGCGAGCTTATTTATTGGAATATTCAAATCATTCAAGTGTCAACCAGAGCAACAGGCCGATGGAAAAGTTTTGGTGGCGGCGTTTAAATATTTTCAGACAAAACTGTATTATTTTTTAAACAAAAGATACTTTATTGAATATTTTTTATACCTTTTATCTTTCCAACGACAATATGCCGCAACTTTAAATCATTGTAAAATACTTATAGTCTTATTTTCAATGCAAAAACAGTCGGCGACTAGCCATCAGCCAAGAGATAACTTCTATTTTCTGCAATACTTATATAAAAACTAGTTTAGAATAATATAATTAAGTAAAATAAAATTGCTTACATTATTCATATATAGTTTCAAAATCTATAATTTAATATTTTTAATTTTTTGACGGCGTTAGTGAAAAACTTTTCACAAAATGTTGTTACAGAAACACTTTTTTTCACATCCTTCCAGTAACTATTGGAAAATAACTTAAATGACAGATAGTTCTCCCATTGTAAAGATGCAGAAAGACTTGTGTGAGAAAACCCCATTTTTGTTTCATTTTACTTCGTTTTTCTTTCAATTCACACGTTTCATGTGAGATATTTTACGATGCGAGAAATACAGAAACGAGGCACTGGCTTTTCGCATAGAAATACAGAAACAGTTTTTACTCACAAATCGAGAAACGATGAAATTTTTTGTTTCACACTTGATGTGAAAACTTTTACGATGCGAGAAATGCAGAAACGAGGTACTGATTTTTACAACTATTCAGTTGAACTTATTACATATTACATAGATTGAAAGCATTACTAGCAATGGAATAAAATAATTGCCAACTATTTAAGCGGCCTTCAGACTATTAGATTTAGTATTAATACTTGTCAAAAACTCAAATCTTAAGTAAAAATCCAACAGTGTAAAAACAAATTGTTATGATTTGTCAAAAAATACGTAAAGAAATATTACAGTATTATGGTATTCGTAATTTCTAGGAAATTATCTAAACAATCACATTTTTTATTTTATCAGGGTTGTCTTTTGCACAAACAAGCATTATGCAAGCCACAGACTTTGCGACCGCTGGTACAACTCAGCTACTAATCAAGTTGTATGCTTGTCGCATAAACGATACAATTTGGTTTGTGATCTCATGCACAACTTCATTTTGCAATCAACTTGTGAGCAAGTAAATATCTCTCATTTTTTGTTGTCCGCAAATAATACTCAGATTCAATGTTTACTGCAAGGTGGGGACAACAAGAATAATCACGTATAATACATAAAATTGTATACGACAGGCACACAAACGTTGCGACTGTGTTGTACAACATGGCAAAAAATCAAAACTTTTTGATCTTTCGTACAACCAAGACACAACTAGCCCACAAACGTTGCAATTTCGTGTACAACCTATTCAAGTTGTACCAACGGTCGCAACGTCTGTGGCCTCCTTTAGAATAACACAAACAGTTGTGTATTTGTTTGCCGGCATAAATAAATGAAAAGGACAAAAAAATTTGCTTTATTGCTAATTATTTATGTTACTTTTTATTTGGAATGTGATAGTGTAGAAACAAAATGTAATGAGAAAATTTTCTTTAAGATATTTTAACAGACTGATTTGATTTTCGTCTTACAAAATCTAATAAAAATCTCATAGCTTGTATTACAGTGTGAAATGGCCTTTAGTAGATAGTCTCAACTAATTTCAGTTTATCTTATTTTGAGGATAGGAACGGTTTTTAGCGATTTGTATAATGTTTTCCTCGTTTAGAGAAAAATAAGTTACGTATTGTCAACGTCATCGATAAATAAAAATATATAATTAATTGTATTTTTATTAATTGGCCTCAGCCTAAAAGAAACACAAACTTTGGCTTTAATCTGTTACAAACTCCTAGCCGATTCTACAACCGATGTAAAGCAAACTTGGTACACTTTTTAAAAATTTCGATACGTGACGAATTCCAAAAAACTAAAACGCCAAAAACCGAAAAAAGTCGACAAAACGAAAAAAGCACTACAACATAACAAATCGCTAAAACTAAAAACATCATCAAAAAACGAAAAAATCGCCAAAAATGGGAAAAATCACTAAAACGAAAAAAAGCGCTAAAAACAAAGAAAACACCAAAACTAAAAAAATCGCCAAAAACAAAAAAAGCTCCAAAACGAAAAAAGTGTACAAAAAATCGCTAAAACTGAAATATCAAAAAAAAACGGAAAAAAATTCTCAAAACCAAAAAAAGCGCCAAAACTAAAATAAATCGCTAAAACTAAAAATATCGTCAAAAAGCGTTAAAAAATTTATAGGTATTGGAGCTCAGTATCATATGTACGCAAATTGACTAAGAAATCCCGGGCCTTAGAAATCGTGTTGACCTGTGTTATGAATGCTAGTCCTCCACCGTGGTCTCTATTTCTATCCTTCCGAACGATGTTGAAATGCCCGCAGGTCGAGAGGGTGCTTCTGCTGTGAGCCTTTGTTTCTTGTATTGCGGCTATGGGTATGTTATTTGTTTACCTGTAGTTCGTAATCTCCACTACCTTATTCCTAAGACCATTACAATTTGGTTGCAGAATCCGGAATGAAGGTAGGGTTATACACTCGCTGCTGTGTAGGTGTCGGGGCGGTCGTCGGGATAAGGTGTTGGGTTCCCGGCGCCGAAATGGGTTGTTAAATTGCAGATTGCGCTGATGTTTGCGATACGCTACGCGAAGATGTTGATTGCGCGAGAGAGACCTGTGAGCTACTTGCACCAGCGTTGCAGGTAGCTATGAAATTAGTGTTCCAGTCTCTACGATATCGCAAGTTGGTGCATCTCTTTATGTGGCACTAATTGTTACAAACATTGCACTGGATTGCAGATATGGTCCCTCTCATGTTGTCCCTACATATTACGCATACCCTTGGGGAGGGCCACACTCTGTGTTGTGGAGATGTTGTGTGAGTAGGAGTTTGTGGGACTGGGTTGGGAGGGGAAATGCTGAGATTTGCAAGTTGTGAGCTGCAACAACTTGCTACAAAGCTGGGGGACCAGTAGCGGTGGCAGGTGAGCCCTGAGCTGACACTAGCCATTGTAATTATTACACCTAAATGAGGTCACACGGAACAGTTCCAGACTGCGGGCCTTGAATTTTGTTCGATGTCTGCAATAATTAACAGGAGTTTGAGCAAAGTTGCTGGCATAATTTGCTCACCTCAGGAAATAACTTCCGTTTGATACAGCTATCGCTGAGTTGAAAATCTTTGGCCGAGTGAGGCTCGGATCGTTCCGGAGATCCAATTGTAGTGCGAACTTTCTTGATGTTTAGTTTTGATATTGTAATAAGCACGCATCAAGCCAATGTAAATTTGTTGTTGTGTTCTTGTGAATTGAATATTAGAAACGAAATGTACAAAAAAATTAGTTTTTTTTTTCTCAAAAAACTTTTTATTTTGAGAACTTTATTATATTAAACTTGAGCGATATTTGTTTTAAATGTTTTTTTTAAAGAAATTTATTATTTGACACATTGCATTTTATTTTAAATGAAATTTAGTTGCTGGCGTTTAAGCATTGTCTATATGCATTTCATAGGTGCTTTACCAAATCGTCAGTAGACTTCAAACACAATTTTAAACAGTACGAACCCGTTATCTCATGTACAGACTTTCAAAAACCATTTGAGAATTCACAAGTATGAAAATATTAAATACTTTCTATTTTTTGTACAGTTTAATATATTTTTTGAACTTCAATGATAAATATTTTAGAAACAAAAACAAATTAAAAAACGTTTTCCGGCCCTTGAGTTTATAATATAGACTTTATATTTAAAACAAAAGCAACCAAAAGTAAGAAATATAGTTTGACCAAATATGTATCTTATTATTATTACTTTTATATAAAAAATCAATGCTCGACTATTGTGCTTCCTTACTTTTTTTTATAGATATCGGGTATTTTTTATATTAAACATTTATTTCATTAAACAGTTTGCAAATCAGAAATTTTCTCTTGTAAAATACCAATTATATTAACATTTATATATTCAGTAATCTGCAAGTAAAGTTTTGTTAAACATTAACTATCAATATTATGTGAATAACTTAAACTTACTGTCATCTTCAGTTCAAAATTATTATCGCCCGAAATGTTGATTTTTAATAAGCTTGTTAAGCGTTCAGCATATTTTTTCAATTTCTCCAATTCTCGCTGAGTGTAAGTAAAATAATTCCTATAGCCTGCCTTTTTAAAATCTTCATTTTTACCAAACACTACTGAATTGATTAGGAATCCAAGACATTGTACTAAAGTGTAGACAATACGTATGTTATCTTCCATTTGCAACATTTCGTCATCCAACTCGTTGAGCATTTTAATTAATTCACTGAACTCATGAAAAGAGCACATTTCAATTTCGGTTTCTGTTATCTCACAAAGCAATGTCCATATCAAGCATATAGCTATCGCTCGTCCAGTCTCAGAAGCTAATGATATTTGATGACTTATTGTTAGAATGTTAAAGACAAACTCTATGCCGTCTGTTTGAAAGGCAATCCAAAGACGTCTTCCGGCCACATGCAACTATAATTTATTCAAGTTATCTTTTTGTAGAGTTCTGGAATCTATTTATTCTTACATGTATTGGACTTAAGGTATCAACATATTGGAATGTTTTCTGCAAAAGATGGGAGCGCCATTCAAAGTTTTCAGGAGTAGCATTCACAAAATAAATCATGGATGCTGCGACAAAAAGGGTGGTAATTTCATCCAGATTTAACTCATTATTTTTCAAAAGATAGCTGAACTGTTTGCATATCTGTGAAAGAGCAAGCAAGTACGCAAAATTAATATGTATGTGCAAGCTTACATATTAAATAAATAATTTAAACATTTATTACATCTTCTATATCCTCAGTGCGTTGTAAAAATTCGCATCTGTCCGACAGGCAGGATTGTTTTATATATTCTTGCAAACTTGACAAGCTGTATGATGTTTCAATTACTAAATGCATTCCGTCATTTTTATCCTTAAATTCTTCTGGGTTCATGGCTTCCATAATTTTTTCAAGAATTTATTAATAAAGTTTGTTATCGTTTACTCGCCTGGATCAAGGCGGGTTCTGTTCCAGGTAGCCTTATCATCACAGATGATCATCAGCTGATTACACCCAATCAGTCAAACTCTATATAAGAAAAGAGAAAAACTTTAACCCGAACTGTCAAAGCACAAATAAAAATAGTCCTACACCTACTTTGTATGTGTGTAGTTTTGATGATAAGGCCACTTGATATTAATTCGCTTTGGCCTGGATCCTGGACACAGAATATGGAACAGAATACTCACTTTTGACAGCTAAAAAAGGTTGTTCTCATGTGTTAAGCATAGTATGCAGTTCTCACTGAAATTCAGGTTTGGAGTTTTGCATTTATTTCTACACGGAAAAATAACCGTGTAGAATTCTATACAGAATTTTGTTTGCATACACACAAATTTATATATTTTTTAATTTACAACACACAAAAACACTAAAAATTAATTGCAATGTACGAAAAATTAGAAATGTCAAAAATTACGTGACCAAACAATTGTCTGGGCATTAATTTTTGTTTCAGTTGACGGAAAAAATTCTCCACTTATTGGTATAACATGCCTGTAATAGACAATAAATGCCAAAATTCCGTGTACTTTTCTTTTGGAACTGCGTACTAGTGAACGGAAATTTCTTTAAGAAATTTACCAACCTGAATTTCAGGTTGTTTTTTTACACATACTTCTTATGGCAGCCAGAATTTCAGGCAGAGCTTTATTATGCAGTTATACATGTTGTTGATGTTTTTACTAAGATTGTATGAATGAGATAGCATAGTGAAATAACTACCATGTGAGATAGTCAACCACGTAAAGTTGCTGCTAAAACATCAATATTCAGCTTCAATATATGTGTTTGTGTGCGTTTGTTTACAAAAAATTGGTACACATATACGGAGGGAAAATATTGCAGAATATCAAAATGCTTTTGATTTTGATAACAAACAAACACAAGAACATATATTGAAGCTAAAATATTGATCCGTCTAGCAGTCACTTTAGAAAATAAGACTTTCTTTCTCTTTCCTACAATCTTCGTAATGTTGTTGTATAGTGACGGTAAACGGAAATTTCTTTAAAGCGGCATGGCAACTTATCAAACTGTTTGATCCATGATCAAATAATTTCATCATGACTTGTATTTTTTTGACAAGCATAATCGAGTTTTTGTTGCCCTCACATGATCACCTGTACATTAGCGCTAAATGATGGTAGATGTTGTTGAGTGTGAAACGTCTATTATACTACATTTACACCAGAGCGAAATCTGGTAGATTTCAATTGAAATCTATGTCGTTTACACAAGGCTTTTTTGGCATATATCAAGATTTCGTTTCCATACCAGATATAGTTGCTTGACTTTACCCCCCGTCTCGACTAGCAATAAATATGTTAACATATATTGCAGCAATTGTCAAAATTATGTTATTGCTAGTGGAGACACCTCATTGCAGGTGTTTGCAATATATGTTGCAATAATTGTCAACGAATTTTCGTTGACAATTATTGCAGACATAAAACGTCAAATTAGCTGTCAAATGTGACAAACATATTTAAATAAAAGGACGCCAAAATCAAATTTTAAGAAAACCACCCAGAGAAGTTTAAATTATAAAATAAAAGTATGCAAATATAAGTATACAATATAAAAGTGAAATGGAGTCTAGTGTTGTGGATGTTTTCAAGCTTTTAAATCTATATGAACAGTTTCCCTGCCTGTGGGACTATAAAAGTACACAATATAAAAGGATTGATAAAAAGAAAAATGCGTGGTCCGAAATATCCAGAAATATGGAAAAAGACGAGGAAACGGTGAAAAAGAAAATTAAGAATTTAAGATCGGCATATCTTCTTGAAAAGAAAAAAGTGGAGGCTTCAAAAAAATCTGGCTTTGCCGCTGATGCCGTGTATGAACCTCACCTTTTCTACTTTTTGGAAATGGCATTTTTGGACAACGCAATAGTTCAAAGAAAAACGAGCTGTAATATTTCAAATGTAGGTATCTTTTATTAGCAAAAACTGTAAGTGTAAATTAAATAAATTTTTGATGTTATTTATTATATGTACAGGAAGAAGAAATTATCGAGTACAGCCCAACAACAATGCACTCATATGAAAGCGAGGATGGTCTTCCAAGTGGGTCAGAGAACTGGTTAAAGAGAAATACATCAGCAAATAAAATGAAGAAGGAGAATGCAGAAAAATTTAGTTGCGCGCTGGACGCTTTAATAACTCAGGTGAACAATGAAACAAGAGACAATGACTCGTTGTTTTTAAGTTTTGGGAAATCAATTGGTATGCAGCTTGCTAGACTGCCTTTGGCTTTAGCCACGGATGCGATGGCAGAAATACAAGGGATTCTAGCAAAGAAAATTAAAATTAATGATAAAAGTGATATTTTGCAGGAGGCTATGTGTAATTCTGATATTTTTTAATGCTCACTTTTCTTAAATCCAAAGATCTCCTTTTCATGTCAAAATATTTTTTCAGTATCTTGCTGAAATTTACCAAAATTTTGTTGTCTCTGTTTTTTGTTCTTCCTGTTGCAGTAGAATTACTTTTGTGTGGTTTTTTCTTCACTAAAACATTTATTTTTATAATAAATTGCACTTATTGTTTTCAGTACAAAATGGCTGCGCTTTTTATCTACACCTTCACTTGATTGTTTTTTTGAAATTATGAGTTGACATAAATACGTTTTCCCATTCACTTGACATAAACTAAGCAATAAGCAATATTGCTGCGTCTTTCTGCCGACGTTATTGCTTTATTGCTGTGATATTTATTGCTAGTCGAGACGGGGGGTTATATTTTAAGATGTCAAACTGCATAGAAAAAAGATCCGTCAAATGCAAAACAACTACTGCGTACACCTTATAAAGATAATATATTCTGGAATAGCCCAAGGCGAATTCAGTACCAGGTAGCCTTATCATCACAGATGATCAGCAGCTGATTACACCCAATCAGTCAAACTCTATATAAAAAAGAGAAAAACTTTAACCCGAACTGTCAAAGCACAAATAAAAATAGTCCTACACCTACTTTGTATGTGTGTTATTTTAATGATAAGGCCACTTGATATTAATTCGCTTTGGAATAGCCATGGTAGAATAATATACAAGGTAGCCGCATAACTAATACAAATGTACATTTGAGGTCCGAAATGTCAAACCAAGGCATATTCATTACAGGTACCACCATAACTAAAACAAATACAACACCAAAAAACACATGTATTTTGTTGGTAGAAATACCCCAGATATATGTGAGTCGCACACATTCATAAGCTCTCTCAAATTTACTAACACATGCCCGTTGTTGATAGAAAACTCCCAGACATGTGTCAATATCTATTGTATGTGTGACGCACACATTCTCAAATTTACTAAAACAGCTGTTCTTGTAGTGGTACCTTTGCAATATACCTTGTGTCAAACATTAATAGAGAGTGTATGTGTGTGTTTGTATAACAGAAGCACCAAACATACGTGTTGTATTGTGTGTGCAACGTAGTTATTTCACATATACACAACATTTGATAGTTCGTACCAAAGCGAATTAATATCAAGTGGCCTTATCATTAAAACTACACACATACCAAATAGGTGTGTGACTATTTTTATTTGTACCTTGACAGTTCGGGTTAAAGTTTTTCTCTTTTTTTATATAGAGTTTGACTGATGGGGTGTAATCAGCTGATGATTATCTGTTATGATAAGGCTACCTGGTACTGAATTCGCCTTGGTTAGTACCACGAAAAAACTTATCAGCTGGCGTTCCAGGGCTACCTTGTGTATTATTCTACCATGGGAATAGCGTAGTAGTTTTTGCACCATAGGAGCAGAACCACTGTTGTATAACTAAGTACTAAATTTTACCAGATTTAGTCAAAATCTAGTGGCGTAGTTGATGTCGTTTTGTATGGGAAATCTAGTAAAAAGCAACTAGATTTAAGCTGAATTCACCCATTTTGTCCGAACAAAATTTTTGTCCGGACAAAATTTATTTTATATGTAGCCTGACGTTCTCTTCATGAGATAGACGTCAAATTAAATATAAAATAAATTTTGTCCGGACAAAAATTTTGTTCGAACACAATGGGTGAATTCAGCTTTAGTGTTTTCACATACAAGGTTTTAATGCAAAATTTGGTTTTAACGTTAAAACCAATCATTACAACTAGGGATGTAACGATACGCCGGTTTGCCGATCCGATACCGATACTTAAAAATAAATATCGCCGATACCGATTCCGATACGAATATTGAAATTGAGTTCAAGTTTAGATTAACAAAACTCAAGTGAAATTTTTTTATTATACAAAAGAGATTATTAATATTTAAAATTGATATTAACCCAGTATAAAAAATTGGAAGTATTTTTTAAGGAGCTACATTTTCTTTGCTTCCAAAAAATCTGTATTAAAAATATGCAGATAACACAGTGCAACAGTCCAAAAAACACACGGACTTGACAGTATATATTCGATTGTACTACCACGGGGTAGTAAAACCCTATACTTGGCTTGGCGAATTTGGTGACCAATTTCGTTTTATGGACTTCCAAAGCTTTGGAAAATCAGTGGGCCCTCAAAAAAAGGTGTCATCACCTTTTGGCCAACAGAAAATTCACACTTGGTAATACCGCTTAACTATATATGGCAATAATGTAGCTAAGAGTTCGCTTAACAGATTTTATTGCCATTTTATGCCAAAAAATTATTTTTTCGTGCACTTTTTTTAAAAAATTAAGGAAAAATTTTTTTTTCACTTTTTCCAGAATAACTTACAGGGAATCGTAAATTTTTATTAACAATATTTTGCACAGTTGTTGCTACGTTAAAGCTGAACAACTTTTGGGAACATATCAATACAATCTGAATGTATCTGGGCACCCTAAACAGCCCAGAAAAACTAATTTCTACCTTAAAAGTTTTCGTTTTTTACGAGTTAGGCTATATTTTTTTGGATTTTTTTGCTTTCTTTCTTATTGTTCCACTTCTTATGTTGTTGATTTTAGTATTTACTATTTTTTATTGTTTGTTGTTGTTTTGCCAAATAATGGTAATGAAAAATTTGGAGTCCCTATTAATTATACTGAAAAAAGTGAATAAAATAATTTTTTTTCAAAAAAAGTACAGGAACATATTATTTTTCTGGGCACAAAATGTTAGTGAAACACAACAGAGAAGTATGCACTTGAATATACTATTTTCAAAAAAAAATATTTTTTTTAGCATAAAAAATAGTGAAAAACTAAAATAATTTTCAAGGTAAAAAGATGGTATGTGTGAGCTACTAGAGTGCCTAGATACGTGGAGATTGTATTGATATGTTCACAAAAGTTGTTCAGCTCTACCGTAACTATAAATTTGCCAAATATTGTTCGTTAAAAATTACAAGTCCCTGTAAGTTATTCTGAAAAAAGTGAAAAAAACAATTTTTTCCATAATTTTGTCAACAAAAATTCACGAAAAATTTTTTTTGGCATGAAATGTAAAAAAAACTGTTAAACAGACTCTTAGCTACATTATGGCTATATATAGTTAAGCGGTACTATAAAGTTTGAATTAGCTGTAGGCCGAATACTGATGACACCTTTTTTTGAGGCCCCACTGATTTTCAGAAACTTTGGAGGTCCATAAAAAAAATTGGCCACCAAATTCGCCAAACTGAGTAAAGGATTTTACTACCCCATTGTGGGACAATCGAACCTGTACTGTCCAGTTCTTGTGTTTTTCTAAAAGTCTTTATTTGTCGCATAGTGTAATTAGTAGAAAAGCAAAAAAAATTCAATTCCTTTATAGTTTTAAAAAATACTCGCCATACTCGCATAAAAAAATTGTAAAAATAGGTAATTTTTTATCCTTTTTTCTTGTGGAAAAATCATTATAGAACACCGAAAAAAAAATTTGTTCGAGCACCGCTTCCAATTCGGTGATTGGTAATCGAAAAACCGAACTTCTTGCAACGGCAAGGATATGTAAAACTAATTAGAAATGATCCAAATGTGCAATACTTCCGGATCGCGAATTCTACATTTTCATGACTTCTTTGGAGTGTATTTTTTTGCTGGAATAAGATTTAAAAAACAACGAATTGAATTTGAATTCATGGTAAATATTTTTTTTACAAAATAATAGTATAAAATATTATTAATTTTTAAAATTGATATTACTAAGATTTAAAAAATAACGAAATGAGCTTAGTTCATGGTAAAATTAACAAAAAATAAATAATTTGTCAGAAAAAAACTCTGAAAAAAATTTTTAAAAGTATCGTCGTATCGACAGTAAAATATCGCCGATACCGATGTATCGGAAAATCTGAAGTATCGCCGATATATCGGTATCGGTATTCGTTACTTCCCTAATTAAAACCTGGTTTTGCCATACAAAATAATTTTGCTAAAACCATCTTAAAACCGTTTTTACTCTGGTTTGAAGTAGATTTTATGAAATACAACCTTGGTTTCGCCGTACTTAATTCAGTGCTACCAAGCCAAAAAATTTAAAGCAGCTGATAATGTTAAATTACGCTCATACTGTATCTAAGAGGTGAAATCACTAGAACAGCTAACAGCACTCTATTAAACGTAAAAATTGTTCGAATGATATCATTACCGCCTTCAAACTGTAAAAATTTATATAGGGATTCCCTTAATTACGGTTTTTGACATTTCCTTAAAAAAGCTAACTGTGCTGATAATTCCACCCGTCTTTCAACGTTTGTTTTTTTACTACTGGAGTAGATTCTACAATATATTTTGTTGTAGAGATGGATGTACCTGTATGTCGCGCCATGATGGCGCTCAATAAAAACAAAAAAGAATCGTTTAATAACGAGTGAAATAATGTAAATTTAAAAATAGTGCCTGCAACAGCAACAACGATAAAAGAAATGGCAAAGGAAAATAAGCTTTTTGACTGAACATGGGGAAAATATTTTTTATCGAATTGTGAGTTAAAAACTGATTTAATTAAATTTATAGTGTGAACGCAAAATCAGCTGTTAATGTTAAAACCAGGTTAAACACTTTGAACAGGCTATGTATCAGAACGGTAATATTTTTTTCTCGAAAAGTTCATTTTAAAATACGTATTAAATTGCGATATATTTTACACTTTAATTTTTCACAAAAACTTCTGTTATTCTATACATTTTATTTTAATTTATTTTACTTTCAATATCAAAATTTGAAAGAAAATCAAAGAATATGAAGTACAGTTTTTCTTAAAGCACATGCCATTCATGTGTAAAATTTTATGAATTTTTTTGTTTCAAAATTTTAAATATAATTTAATTCATGCATAAAATAATATGAAATATGAAAACTAGGACTGATATGTCACTACTTTGAATTGCCCAATATTAAAGTCCGAAAAAGTCATATTTTATAAATTTATTTGCATTGTGTAAAAGGTGAATATTTCGGAGCTTTATTGAGAATATATCGTTCTACATTCGAATAACTATTATGTCCAAATTAATGAGCTATTTTCGATTAGAAATTCAATTTGCTAAATCCGACTTAAGCACAGGCCGACTTCATAAACGCCACAATGCATTGCAGTGATGCGACTGTACATTGTTTACAACAACAAAGCACATACAACTTTGCACTACTGCAATGCATTGTGGCGTTTATGAAATCGGCCACACTTTAATTTTTGCCACGGATATATGTATAGAAAAGTGATATATTTTCTGTACTTAATACATGTTTCTGGTGTTTTGGTACAATTAATTTTTAAAAAGTACAATTTTAGACAGCAATTGGTAAAATTTTATTATCTCATGTGCCATCCCTGGTTCACTAGCTTTTAATTTCGTTTCAATTTTATGTCATTTTTCTAGTGGTGACACCAAAATTATCGAAAAATGTAAGATGATACAAAATGAGATAGGTACATCTTTTAAAGTTTTAGAATGATGTAGATTTTTAGCCCTGTATAATTATTATGAGAAAATATCTTCGCAAATTGATGGTAGATGTTAGATGTTGGCAAGTGGAAAAAGCCTATAAAGACGTAAACAAATATTTTTCATGGTTTATTTTAATTTTCTGACATAATAACATAATTTTTTGCTTTCGTTAAATATTTGTAAAAAAAACAATTTGAAAATAATAAAATCTATCATAAACATAAATAAATAAATTATTCTCTATACAAAAATGTGTACACAAATAAGTGAAAGAAGCAAATGTGTTGCCTTGAACGTTTGTCAAAGCAAATTAATTACTTCTCAAGACGGGTTGTAATTGCGGAACGAGGAACGATATAAGAGGAACGTTTAGGTCCATGATACAGGTACATGCATTAGCAAAAACTCTCGTCAGCTGTGTTTTGTATGCAAGTGTTTGTTTGTGTATACAACGCATTTTGTTGTTGCTCAGTATGTAATTTTTGACAACTCACATGAAGATTTGACAACCTAGATGAACAAAATTTTCTAATGCATGTACCTGTATTATTGTATCATGGTTGGATCCGTCCGTACCGTTCCATTTAGGGAATCGTTCCATGGAACTAGGTCGTTCCGAAACGACACAACTCTAGTGGAGATGCATAGACCTAGTTATTTGATCATGCGGGTGGGTTAGCCCCCATCCCCCTCCCAGAAGAGCATAGCTACGTCAGTGCGTTAATATGTATAGAAATTTAAGATCAAAAGATTATCAAGGAAGACCACTAGCAAACATAAATGCGGCAAGTTTATCAATAAGAATAAATAAAAAAAAACAACTAAAAACGAATAAATCACGCTACGTAAGTACATGCTTCTGTATATTTTTCTTTAATAACTTTATAGTTTTAGTTGATCTGATTTACCTTGGGTGTTAGGAATCTAACTTTGAAAGGCATCTGCCAATTAGAAAACGACTAAATTATAAACAAATAAGAATGCTGCATTTATCAATACGCCCAATACCAGCGGCTGTTAATAACAGAGCCATTGCTTTGCTTCAATTTAGATATCTCAGCTCTGCTAATGTTAAACATAGAACAAGTAAATTATATTTTAGCAATCGTATATCAAACCTCTTAGATACCGGTCTACCGGGGTTAACACGTTGTTTATCTCAAGGAATATTGAATAAAAACCAATCTGCTGCTAATAATATACCAGTAAGTGCTTTTTATGCTTTAATTAATAAAACAAACAATATAAAGTTACCAATTGCTGCGAAAATACAATACAGTGGGATTTACTTCAATTTAATAACCCAACTATCTCTAAATAAGAAAGTGTTGTAAATAAGTATATGTATTGGATTTAAAAAGATAATTTTTGTAAGTAAATTAAGGTTTATAATACATGTGATACAGGTATGTGCATTGCCAAAAATTCTTGTCAACTCTGTTTGTATGCACGTGTTTGTTGTGTGTCCTAGAGGCCTGCACGAATATATTCGAAAGTACTCGTATGTATGTTTTTGTGTGTATGCATATATGTTTTTTGTACATATGTGTGTATATATGTATGTATATATGTATATTTGATCGTGGCTATGTATGTACACAAATATTCATGCATGTATACATAAGAACATACATCTATGCACACACGAAATTCATACGAGTACATTCTACGATACATTTGTGTACACTTTGCAACCCTTTAGTGTGTACCATGATCCAATACAAGGCGAATTAATTTAACAGGTGGTGGTACTAATACAACAAACAATATCAATTAGCCTGGGCCGTATCTGTCAAAATCAAGAAAATTTATTTAAAATGTACTTTTAACAACTATGATTACAATTCATATGCCTAAAATAAATACCTTCTTTTGTTTATTGTCACATAAAAGTTTCTATGCCTTGCTAATCATTTAAAAACACACGATTAAAAAACAATTGACTAGAGCTGCAAAACAGTCGATGGCACTATCGATAGTTTTATTTTTAATTGACTATCGATGTTTTTTCTACTATCGAAAAAAATTTAATCCATAAATTCTCACCGCAGCAGTTGTTTGAAAGCGAAAACTGTCGATGTATTATTATTAAAAAAATGTTTCGGTACTGTTATTTTATATACATATCGCGACCTTAGTATTGTTTTGTCCCATATGCCAAAAAGTCGGAATGGAGAAAAACAACAAAGAAGATTTACATAAAGTTTTCTCAAAATATATCCGATAGAATTTTTTTGTATTCGCACCACTGCTTCCGGCAAATGTTTGGAAGAAAAATTTAAATTTTTGTGAACTTTCATCAATCCGATTAGAAACTAACATATTTTTATTGAAAGTAAAATATCTTTTTATGTGCTCCATTAACCACTTTTTTATTTTATTTGTAAAAAGTAGCTTGTGTATACTAACTGCTGTGATTGAGTATCTTATTATTGAGATGAAATTTTCTACTTTTTATTGAAAATAAGCGTATAAATGTTATTAGAAAAGATATTTACACGGAATAAAAAGTTAATATTGATGGAACTTGGTATTTTATTTGATTTCAGATTTTTATTTTTTTTTTATTTAAAAAGAAATAATTTTTTTTTTACAAAAAATTTATCAAAAATGATTATATCCAGCACAATGAATGCTTGATATCTCAGAAACCAGGAACAATTTCTCGAAACAGTTTTTGGATTCTGAAAGAGGGCATTCAAAATATATATACCCCACACTTAAAAATGGTCGGTGTGCCAAAACAATACTAAGGTCGCGATATAACATTATTAGAGTCCAAAAGCTATCCCATTATGCCCAAATTTACACTCTATGAAGTTCTACAATAGCTTCGCCAATGATATATTATTAACAGCTTATGTTTCGCATTACTTGAATCAGCACTTACCGCTAGTTCTTATTATTGAACTTATAATAATTAGTGTTGTAGGTAAAAAAAAACTTTTAAATGAAATAGCATTGTCTAAACCGTTGTAGTTAGTAGTTTGTAGTGTGTATCTGTGTGTCTGTCTGGACCATCGTAGAGCCCAAACGGCTAGACCGATTTATTTGAAAGGTGAATTTATCGAGCTTTCTTAATTATGTTTGAAGAAAATCTCTCCAGCCATTTAGAAGTTACCATCTCTTTTCATCTAGTATACTAGATATATCCTCTTAAAGCTGTGTGTCTGTGGCAACATAGCCACAGAATACAACTTAGCTCCCAAACGGCTTGATCGATTTTAATTTAGTTTTTTTAATATGATTTTAAATCTTCTAAGCTACGTTTGAAGAAAATAGGTCCAACCGTTTTGAAGCTATTATCCACTTTTTGGGGGGTTCTTAAAGTTTTTAACTTAATGTTATTATTTAAAGAATATATCGTTACCTTAATATAGAAACGCCCCAACTCATTATTTTTTTCATATCGAGATTTTTTCCTTTTTCGCTAGATGAATCTTTAATCTATCGAAATGTGCAAAAAATTAGATTTGAAAAAAAAAATGAGTTAAGGCATTTCTCTATTAAGGTAACGATATAAAACATTGTACGAGATAATTATAGATTCATAAAATAAGTTTATTTTATGAAAGAACTGCTAAATAAATTCCCATATAAGATTTGTTAAATAAATGAAAAACCCTTTATTGGATGAAGGGTTAAACCTCTAGCATTCTTCTAAAAATTCGATACTATCGATAGTTTTATAACGAACTATCGAAACTATCGAATGGGGCGACTATCGACAGTTTTGCAGCTCTACAATTGACAGACAATCAGAGCTCAAGCTCAGATGAATATATTATCATATGAAACTTCATTTCATTTGTTGTTTTTACTTTAATGGTAATTTTCTTTACCCTATGTCTGTACCTGATATATTTTTATCATGACAAAAGTCAAACTTTATATTGAAAAATAATTTGTTTTATGTTATGCCAGCCATACACTACTCAAGTTCAGTGCTCAAGTCTGGCACTGCGTAAACGAAACTTGTGATACACAATATACAATTAACTGCGCAGCTTTTTATTTTAAAGCTACAGCGAAGAAGACAACATGTGCAAATACAGCGCTATTTTATTGCTTGCTATATAAATAAAAAGAAAAAGATAAAAAATTCGCTTTTTTAAATTAATTTTTCGTAGACTTCGACTTTAATGATTTTCTTGCTGTAATCGGTGCTTTCAATATGCAATAATGCAAACGATTCTCCATATAATTCTACAAACTTTGTCCAGAACATTTTTTCTGCGCTCCTTTTTTGTTTTTAACTTTTTAAAAATCGCGACACAACTGAGCTTTTGCAACATACACTACACAAGTTCACTGCATAGTCTTAGAAACTTGAGCAAATATCAAAATAGTTTTGATTTTTACTCAGTTCACTGCGTAAATAATACAACCACCGCCATACAAACGCACTGTACAGTGCCAGACTTGTGTAGTGTATGGCCGGCATTAGCTGTGTTTTCCTATATGGAATTTATTTGTTGTGGAACTGCTTCCTTCAAAACTAGAACCAGTTTGAAGAAACCGAGTGCAGATTCGAATTTAGCGCCCCAAATAACAAAACATCACTTTCCATTGCTCCAGTCCAAAAGTGAATTTGTAAACTTTTGTAATCGGTAATTTTAAAAGTGGTCGATTTTCAAAAAAATTTTTTTAGCAGATGTAGCATATGGCTAGAAAACCTTCCAACAGTTTTTAGTACTTTTATTTTCACCTGTTGGTCAGAGAAGTTTTAATTGAACTCAATGTTTCAATCGTATTTGATTTTGGAACATCATTAATATTACTTTTGTAGTATATAAAATTTTCTCTAAGTTGTTGTAGGATATCACTAACAGCATATCACTTGCTTCTAATGAATCGATTTTCCCAATTTATCATTATATAACTATTCTGCAGACATAATTTCAAAATTGCTTAAGCATTTGGGAGTAAGTTCTTGATTTTATTAAAAATATAAGTACTATTAAGTTATTTTATCAGGATGTACATTAAAATTCTCGCAATGAATTCCCGGGATAGAAAATTTTGCACAGTTTCCGAGAATGCATGGAAAACTGAACTATTTTTTTAGTTAACTCCAAAAAAGGGTAAAATGTCGCCAAAAATTAAAGAAGTCGCAAAATAAGATGAGTTTGAAAAAGTCACACAAAAAGCCGCGGGGCACGTCAAAAAGGTCGCAAATTGCGACTTTAGTCGACGAACGGTAACGCTGACCAATTTGATGCGAATTGGATCCGTTGCAACGCCGCTTAAGAGTTTATACACCCATCACAAAAAGAGTGAGGTAAAACTAGTGAATTTTACGAAGTGGTTTGTTTTTGGCAACCCTTCGAAAATAAGTTGTGATTTTTTATTACATTTCACATTTAGGATATCAAAAATAACCATCTTTCTAAATCAGTTAAATTCTTTATTTATTAAGTGATACATATTTTATTATTTATAATCCCGCTGGGATGATTTTTTAATACCTAAAAACTGCATCTCAAAGTACACGCATTAGATACGGCAACAAAAAAATTTTTTTTTTGATCATGCCATTTTCGAAGTTTGAAGAAAATATTCCGCATTATTTTAATTTAACTTAATAAATGCTTAAATAAAAATAAACCAACAGATTATTATTTATAACAATACTGAACTGATAAGAATTATTTTATTATACTATCATCTTTTTAATGAACGAATTAAATATGTACTTATCAGTTTGTGTAGAAGATTTAAAAAAGTAAAAGTATTTAATAAAAATACTTAGTTCGAAAACATCATTCCTCATAAAATAATCATTTGTACATTTCTTTTAATACAAATCAATAGAATTTATAAGGTATAATTATTATATATTATTGAAAATAATGTATGAAAAGCTCGTGTGGCTTATTTCGTTTCTACCCAGAAATATCTCTAGTCTACGTTATCAAATAAACAATTATCATGGTTTTAGCCTATGATCTTAGATTGAATAAAAAATATATTTTTCGCAAAATGCAATTGCTGTTTACATTTAAAAATTATAAACAAAATAACAAATATAAAATTTGATTTAAGTTGTGGAAAAATTACATGAATATTCACAATTTGGAGATTGTAAAAACAAGAGCTTTACTTTTACCACTTCCTACATTGAAAGCAAAAAAATTAAAAAAAAAATGTTTAAAAACACGCGATCTAAAGTAAATCAGGAGCTTTTAAATTGTATTTGATTGTCTTATATCTCTTTTTTACAACTTTCAGAAGATGTCTGGAAATTCTAAATTGTTGACATCGTCGATTAAAGAGATTGACACCGAACTTTTGGACTTAATCAAGAATGAGAAACAACGTCAAATAAAAGGCCTTGAAATGATCGCTAGTGAAAATTTTACTTCATTGGCTGTCTTGGAATGTTTATCATCCTGCTTGCACAATAAATATTCAGAAGGTTTACCTGGCAAACGGTGGGTACAATCATAATTTTACATGAAGTCTTTTTTTTGCATTTGGTACTTTTTACTAACTTGAATTTCGATTAATTATTTCGAAGTAATTCTCATAAGATTTGTGTATTATTATTTTTTAGCTACTACGGTGGCAACCAATTCATTGATAAAATTGAACTTTTGGCACAAAAACGTGCGTTGGAAGCTTTCAATTTGAACCCCGAGGAATGGGGTGTGAATGTACAGCCATATTCTGGCTCTCCAGCTAATTTTGCCGTCTATACCGGTTTGTTACAACCACATGATCGCATTATGGGTTTGGATTTGCCTGATGGCGGCCATTTAACTCATGGCTTCATGACTGCCAACAAACGCATTTCAGCCACCTCCATATTCTTCGAGTCGATGCCTTACAAAGTTGATCCAAAAACTGGTCTAATCGATTATGATAAATTAGAGGAAAATGCAAAACTGTTCAAACCCAAAGTTATTATTGCTGGAGTTTCATGTTATTCGAGATGTTTAGACTATGCTCGTTTCCGTAAAGTTTGTAATGATAACGATTCTTATTTGTTTGCGGACATGGCCCATGTTGCAGGTTTAGTTGCAGCTGGTCTCATTCCATCGCCATTCGAATATGCTGATGTTGTTAGCACCACGACACACAAAACGTTAAGAGGGCCCCGTGCTGGTGTCGTATTCTTCCGTAAAGGTGTGCGCAAGGTTAAGCCTAATGGTGATAAAGTTATGTACGATCTCGAAGATCGTATTAACAATGCTATTTTCCCTGGCCTCCAAGGTAAATAACAATATTATAATTATTAAAATTTTCGTAACTTGGTTGTAATATAATTTTGTACCTTATCGAACAGGTGGTCCCCATAATAATACCATTGCAGGTATTGCTACTGCTTTTAAGCAAGCCAAATCTAACGAATTTAAAGAATATCAAACTCAAGTTATTGCAAATGCCCGTCGTTTATGCGATGGCTTGATGAAAAAAGGCTACAGCATTGCCACCGGAGGCACCGATGTCCATTTGGCTTTAGTCGATTTACGTAATGTTGGTTTAACCGGATCTAGAGCAGAATACATTCTGGAAGAAGTTAGTATCGCATGTAATAAAAATACCGTACCTGGTGACAAATCAGCTATGAATCCATCTGGAATACGATTGGGCACGCCCGCTTTGACTACTCGCGGTATGGTCGAGTCTGATATTGATGCTGTCGTCGAATATATAGATGCTGCCCTCAAAATTTGCGGAGAAGCACTTAAAGTTTCGGGTCCAAAATTGGCTGATTTTCATCACACTGTTCACAACAATCCTGACATACTAGCTAAAGTTCAAGCTTTACGTGCCGATATTGAAAAATTTAGCGAGAAATTTCCTCTTCCCGGCTTTGAAGAGCTTTAAATAATTTTTAGTTTTAAAATAACATTTTCCAGTGAAATAAAAATTTTCTATTAAAGTTTCTTTTTTTAGTTATTGCATTAGAATCATACATAGTAGTAATTCATTGTCAATTTCATCACCATTGATTTATAAATAATGATAATTACATTTTTGACATTACCATTATTTTGAACAATTACAATGCTTTTGAAATCCGCTTTCTAAAAAGGAGGAGGCTATCATTTCGTGTGTATTTTTTTTTAAATATTTGTACACGCATAACTCCATTTATGGACCGATTTTCAAAATTATTATTTTTTGTTTTGAAAGGGTTTGCTTGCAGTTTGCTCCCATAATTTTTTTTTCGAAAATCGGACAGGCATTTACCTGCACCAAATATTGATTGTCCTCTATTTATGAACAGATTTTTATAATTCTTTTGTTGTTTGACTAGGTTTTCTTGCAGTTGGTTCCATTATTATTATTATTATTATTATTATTATTTTTTTTTTTTTGGAAAATCGGACGGGCAATTTGGCGGCACCAAATATTGATTGCGCATAACTGCCATATTTGTAATTTGTATTTGTAATTTGTTCGATTGGATCTTTGTAATGTATGTATCTTGTGCTGTAATCGTATGGAGGATTTTATTTTGTCGCCTTTGAATATTCTCTACGTTTGATGCCGCGGAAGTGCCCCATAACTGGATATCATAGGACCGATTTGGATTGAATTACAAAATTAAAGCGCAAAAACTGGTGTAAACGATTCATTTCAACAGAATTTAAGAATCAAAAACATTCTCATGCATATATGCAAAATTCGGATAATATATTAAAAAATTGCAAACAGTTGCATAATTGAAGAAAGCCTTAAAATTTATTAAAAATGGTTAAAATTGTAAGTATCCAGGAAAAAATAACATGACAATTCATGTGGATATTCATGGGTTCAAATGATGAACTGGTTCGATTTAGGTGAAACATGCATGATTTTTACATTAGCGTGTCATTGGAGATTATGTGTTTGTGCGAAAATTTAAGTAAATTGATCTCCATTAAAAATAATGAATTGAACCCATGCAAGTTGCCTGATTCAAAGACATTTTGTCATGTAAACATAAAATAAGCAGAAATAAAAACATTACCGCAGCTGGGATACGAACCATGTTCTTCTGACTGTTAAGACATTTTCTCTTCAACTGAGCTTTTGTCTTCTTAATTCCTGTTGGAGGTAAAACTTGTTTTATGAAAATGCATCAATGTGATGCTTTATGGGTCGATTATGGGTGGCAACCGAACTTCAGTTGGGTTGTCAGTTACTAAAACTCATATTATGGATGGCAACTGGCAAATGAGAGCTGTCAATTTGAGTTGGTTTTTAGTGCTTTTCTGGCAACCACAAAATTTTAGTTGCCGGCTGGCAACGCAACTGATGTTCAGTTGCCATCAATAGCCGACCCATTAATTTCGTTTTTGCATGCCTTTTTCGGTGGATATTTTATGCCTAGTAAAATCGCATGCGTTTTTAACGAGTTCAAAAACACTATTTACGATTTATGATGGCATTCAGAATGTATTTGAAGAAACAAGTGATCAAGAAATCATGAAACACTATTTCATATTGAACGCTTTCATTTATTTTTTGCTGGGTAAAATTATAAAAAATAGCAGTCTGATTAAAAATCGGTAAAACTGTAAAAAAGTAAAAAACTGAAAAAATCGGTTCCATCCCGAAAATAGCGAAAAATCGCGGTGTTAGTAAGTTTTTGCAAAGTTTAGCAAATTTGTCCGAAATTTCGTCATTTCTTTCATAGGTTATTTTGTTTTTTCATTACAATTAGTACAAAAATTACAACTAAAATAAAAGCATTGGTATTTATTGTTAGTTGACATTTTTTATTATCTTCTTATATATAAATAGGCCACACAATTTTTTGTTGTACACTTTTAAGTATCTTATTGTACACCAATATTGATGAAACATATATGGTTTGAAAGGTATTTTACTCTAGATATGCAGAATATATTTTTTTGCTAAAAAACCCGGTTACAGATCAAGTGTGCGAATTTCGCCCACCGGGCAGGATCATAGTAATTATTTAAAAATTATTAAATTAAAAATTATGCCAATGAAATATCAATGCGAATGAAAAAAATCCCATGTATGATTACAATTTAGTTTTTTCTTTCGAACAGAAGCAAATTTTAGTTTTATTTTTGTTTTCAATATATTAGTACATGTTTATAACGAGCTTGTTTTTAAATTCCTTAGTCTTAGTTTGAAGAACATTAATTTCGTTTTATTTTTAACACAATTGTTATTTTTTAATTAACACAATCCTCAAATAGGATGACTGTTTATAGTTTATTCCATAAATTCCATTTTCATACATTCTTTAGCGGGTTTCATGTCACGATGAAACCTTGAGTTGTGTGTTGATAATGACCATTTGGTTTTGAATCCCTTATGACACAAAGAGCAGTTGAACTCCTTACCCATTATTTTTGAGTGTTTTGAGGCAATATGGCGTCGTAGAGCATTTGGCGAATTTAGTTTTCGTTTGCAGATTTTGCACAAAAGATATTTACCTAAAAGCGAAGAAAAATTGTAAACGGAAACATTATTTTCATTTGTATTTTTTTTAGCCTAGTCAAATAAGGTAAATCGAAAGAAATATTTCACGGAGTTTTGAAAATGTTCACGGTTGGTCCTTGGTAAATACATATATTTAAAGAAACTAAAGAGTGCTGGTGTTTGACGGGCGAGCTAGAGGAAGGAGAACCTCCCTATGGGGAATTTTTTTGGTTTTTTGCTCATAGGTCTGATACTATAATTTTTTTTTATTTTTCTGCATAAAAAGAGTTAAAGCTGAAGAAATTTCCTACAATAATGTTTTTAATCACTTTTTACTTAAGACCAACCTTTTTGGAGTTATAACAGGGATTGAAACCGAACCCGAACCTGAACCCAAACGGGTTCAGGTTCGCTGTTTATAAAGACTTTGAACCCGAACCCGTTGAACCCAAAAATTCAGCAAGGTTCGGGTTCAAAAAAAAATTATTTAATAGAAGAAGAATAAAAAGCATTACATTTCTTGCATGCAAAAATTTTAAAACAAATTCAAAATAAAATAAGGACCAAAACGAATTCATACCAGGTGGCAGCACCCCGAAAGCAGACTATTTTTTGCAATTTTTAAAAGTGCCGAATGGTTGCCAAAATTTCTTGCTTTTTCTTGTTCTGGGTATTTCTAATAATTTCTTATTCAAAGTATATTTTCTTATGTCAATACTGTACGTACGCTACAAAGTTGAACAAAGTTTTTTTTGAAAGCTAAATAAGTTAAATTTAATTAAATTAAAAAAAAAAGAATATACTGCCCTGTTCGGTAAACCGAATCCGAGTAAATTTCTCGGTTTCGAAAAATAAATAATGCCCCCATTGCTGTATTTTAAATCGTATATAGTAAATTAATTTCAGATGATATTTTAAGCTATAAAAAATATGAAATTGCAGAAAAGTATGAAAAAAGTTTGCTATTAGTGGATTTAAGTTTTCTAAATCGAGCGTTTTTAAAACGACTCGATTTACAGAACAGGCAGGATAGTGTTGAAACGTATAAACGTGAATCTAAAATTGATTTATGTATTTTATTATTAAGCAAAATAATTGCGCGCGTTTAAATTTTGGTTTTAAGCCCGAACCTGAACTTTTTATTTTGATTAACCCGAACCTGAACCCATTTTTTCATGGTTTCAGTCCCTGAGTTATAATAAACACTCCTATTATTAATGGTGTCGACGACGTCACATCAACACGGCAGCAAAATAGTCACTTATCTACTCTTTGTGGACAACAATTGACTATTATTAACATGGTCTATTAATTTTCGAAGCCTTAAAGAACAGAACAGATTGTCAATAGCACTCAATTGTTGCCGACAATAAGTAAAAATTTTTTGCTGCCGTGTTGTAACGTCTACGACGCCATCCATAATAGGGGAAAGCCAAGAAAATTAAAAAGTTACTTTAAAATCTTCTATAACACTCCTTTACAAATTAAAATTTTTGGAAAGTTAAAATTTTCTAATGCATATTTTCGTGCTAAGCACGAAAAAAGTACAAAATAATAATAATTTCGGCCGTTGTCCAGATTGTAGGTGTGCAGCGAGTAAGTTTTTTATGCTTGTGAAGTTCTATACTTTTTTCGGATACAGTACATACTTGCCCCCTCACTCAGCACAATCAGTGAATAGAATTGAATTGCTTGTAAAATATGTACATATAAGTGTGCATTCCATTGGGCATTCACACACGAGCACAATTTTTAAGCCGCACAATTTTTGTTCTGTTCGAAACACACACGATGAATGGCATGAATGTATACGTACACAAAGCTTTGTGTGTATTAGTGTCTTTCGCATTCCCAGTTGGCCACGTCTTTAAGACATATTCAATGACGGGTCCACGACAATGTTAAATCCTCCTACAATGTCGTTTACCTTGTCGTTAACAGTTACATAGCAGCAATGTCACCTACTTAATTATTTTATATTTTTGCTTACTTGTTTAAATTATTGACTGACTTCGCTTAGGTTCGAACTCAGGGTGCATGTTTATAATTTTTCGCCCTTACCACCCTGCCGGGGCACCACCTAAAACATCGACAACAAGAGACCAACATATTCATATGCTTTATAGAAGACAAACCGTAAGACATTGTCGCTCATATTGTCCTCAATAAAGTTGTCCTCCACAATGTTAATGGAGACAAAATTTAAGACATTGTCGCTCATATTATTTTTCTAAACGCCATTTAATTTTTAATTTTCTTTTATTTTCCTATAGCAGCCATAGCTGTGCACATCCTCCGACAATTTCAAGTGTATAGCTATTATGGTTCAGAAGATACAGCCCAGTATCACAATTACACTACTTCTTTTGGGACATCCTTTAAATATTAGGGTTTATTTAATTTTTGGTATTTAATATTATAGCGGCCATAGTAAAACATACCATGTGAAAATTCCAAGTGCCTGCCTATTACGGTTTGCAAGATAGAGCCCAATGTCAAAATTACACTACATGCTTTATGACACCCTTTAATTTTCAACTTTCTTTTATTTTTAGTATTTGCTGTTAAAGCGGTTATAGTAATGCAAACCGTGTAACAATTTCAAGTTTCTACCTCTTACGATTCGCAAGATAGAGCAGTGTAAAAAATCTATTTTTACTATTAAAACATTACATTTCATACATTTTCAGTGTATGAAATGTAATGTAGCTTTTGGTTTCAGAAAAACATGAAGAAAAAAGCCCTAACTAACATAGATAGCTCTTAAAATATTACAAATATATACAAAATTCAAACTGAAATTAACTCTTCAATGTGCCTTTTTATTATATTGGAGAAATTCGCATTGAAAATCTCAATATTTTTAATTTTAACATGTTTTTTGCTTCTCCTGAACAATTTCCAAAATGTAAAATATCCCCACCGATTTTGGAAAAAAAATTATGGGACCTAACTGCAAGCAAACCCTTTCAAACTAATAATATATTTTGAAAAAACGGTTGACAAACGACAGAGGTATGCGTAGGGGGAGGTTTTGACCAATTTTATCCCCTGCCGGTCCAAAATCCGGTAAAGAAATGCAGCCTTTATTAATTGTGGGCCAAATATCTATCTGTGTACCTAATTTCATTTAAATCTGTTCAGCCGTAGCAAATGTCAGAGTTATGCGTAGGGAGAGGTTTTGACCCATTTAGTCCCTTCTCGGTCTAAAATCGGGAAACAAATAGAGCCTATATTAATTGTGGGCCAAATATCTATCTGTGTACTAATTTCATTTGAATCTGTTCAGCCGTTTAGGCGTGATGACGTAACAAATGACAGAGTTATGCGTAGGGGAAGGTTTTGGCCCATTTAATCCCCTCCCGGTCCGAAATCCGGAAAACAAATATACGCCCATTTTCTGGACAGCGCAGCGTTTTCAAATCGCTTACGGTTTGAAAACCGCAAAACGCATTTCGCCATGTTCTGAAAACCGGGCGATTTGCTAACGTTTTGCTATTTTCCGAAGTTGTGTTCGAGCAATGAAAACATATTTTTTAATTATAACAAAACATAAACAAACAAATAAATTTTAAATTAAAATGTCTACAGCATTCCTGCTTGCTATACTGGCTTAAAAAAAACTACAATCATTGCCAGTTCATAAGTAGACGGACAATTGACAAACTCAAATCAAATTTTTAAATTGCACGTTTTTAATTAAAATCAGGAAAAAACGTTACAAGTTTTTCTTCAGATAAAAAGAAAACACATTAATTTAAATTGTGCATCATTTTATTTCCTTATTAAGGTGCAGATTAAATAAAATAGACCAGGGGCCGAATCGTCGCATTCGATATCGAGCGGAATTGATCGAAATTTTTCCTTTTGGGATTACGGCATACGATAATCGAGTAGCTGCTGTTTAAATTCCACTCGACAGCACTAGAGCGATCGAATACAATATTTTCTTTTGCTGTGTTTCTTTTGAAAAAAAGCATGGAACATTACCAATAAACCTTATTACAGTTGGCCAATCGACTTGGTTGTTGTACTAGCTGCTAGAAACACAAAATTTTTCTTTAATGTATGTATTACAAATTTTTAGTCGATTCAACAACCGGTATAAAATAAACTTGGTACACTTTTTAAACATTTCGATACGATACTATCGAATGCGGTAATCCATCCATTCGATACGTGTCGAAATTTTATTCGATACGATAGTGTACTCGATATCGAAAGCGACGATTCGGCCCCGCAATCGATACCTATCAAATCGAAATATTTAAAAAGTGTACCAAGTTTATTTTATACCGGTTGTTGAATCGACTAGAAATTTGTAATACATTAAGGAAAAATTTTGTGTTTCTAACAGCTAGTACAACAACCAAGTCGATTGGCCAACTGTAATAAGGTTTATAGGTAATGTTCCATGATTTTTTGCAAAACAAACACAATAAAAGAAAATATTGTATTCGATCGGTCTAGTGCTATCGAGTGGAATTTACACAGCAGCTACTCGATTATCGTATGCCGTAATCCCAAAAGGAAAAATTTCGATCAATTCTGCTCGATATCGAATGCGACGATTCGGCCCTGTATACGAACTTTGTATTGATACGATTTGGAAGTCATCCATACACACACTAACGGTTTGAAAACGCAAAATTTCTAGCATTTTCGTTTGTCAGAACACCTGATTGCCGTTTTCAAATCGGAAACGCCAATTTTAAGCGATATGCGTTTTTCAGAACATAAATAGCCTATATTAATTGTGGGCCGAATATCTATCTGTGTACCAAATTTCATTTAAATCGGTTCAGCCGTTTAGGCGTGATGCCGTAACAAAAATCTGCAAACAAACAAACATACACCTTATTTTTATATAATATATGGATTATGTATAATTATGTACATACATCCGTTTCCATTTAAGGTGACGATATATATCGACCCCTTAGCGCAAAATGATCGTAAGCGACAAAAATTAAAATTTTCAGGAGAAGGGTTTTTATAATATTTAAACATGATTTATATTCATATCAAATTTTACAGTCTGTGTTCCAAAAGCTATCAGCAATTTTGACATTTTAATGATTTTAAGCTATGGGTAGGCTCATAAAATTTTGATTTCAATAAAAAAATTAGTTTCTTACAAAATGTCGCTTACGATCGCTAAGGGGTCGATAGGTTCCCGTCGATCCTATAAGAAGCATAGTCAATAAATATGTTCCAACGTGATTTGTCCTGGGCGAGGGATATTATTTCGCCCCATCTTCTGTTCATGGCAGCAGTTCGGTGTCGATTTGTGACCTTCGTATGTGTGCAGGGCGACCTGTTCTTCGGTTGCGCTGCGGATTCCAGTCGATGACATTTCTGGTGGTGTCGTTTAGAGGCCTTCGTAAGATGTGGCCGATCCATTTCCACTTGCCTTTCTTTATGCCCTTTACAATTGGTATTTGTTTGGTTCCGGTCCACAATCTGTTGTTGGTTATTATATTTGTCCAAAAGCTACGGATTATTGTGCGGAGGCAGTGGTTGACAAAAAGTTGCAGGTTCTGGATATCTCGGGGTGCAGTATTCCATGTTTTGCAGCCGTATATTAAAATTGATCTCACATTTGAATCAAAGATCTCTAGTTTTACTCGTCGAGAAAGCGTTTGCGAAATCCGAATGGTTTTCAATCGACCAAAGGTTTGTTTGGCTTTAATAATACGGATTTCAATATCTTCTGTAGAGCCACAATATTTTGTTAATATACTGCCCAGGTAGGAAAAGGAATTTACATCTTCCAGTTCGATGTTGTTGAGCTGGAATTTCTGCGCTGCTGATGCATTAATACTCAAGGTTTTTGTTTTTCTGATATTTATCTTCGAGCCGGCTTCTTCTGTAACATATGCTAGTTGTTTTGCCGACATATCCTCGAAGGTATGTGTCATTATACAAATGTCGTGATACCTCTAACTCCATGCTTTGCCTTGGCCATAATACTATAGAGTACAATGTTGAAGAGAAGTTGCGATAAGACACAGCCTTGGCGTACTCCAATACCGACTGCAATTTGGTTGCTCAATTTACCCTCATGCAGAATTCGGCAGCTTGCTTGATAATGAAATTCACGTAACATTCGGTAATTGTTTGTTTACTCGTTACTCGTTTAGTGATAATAACAGCTCATATTATGAGCTCTTACTTTGTTGATCATGCTAAGTAAATATGTTCCTCGCCAGTTGTGCCAGTCCTTTAGGTCACCTTTCTTTGGAATTTAAATAATTATACCTTCTTTTAGCTCATTGTGTAATGCTTCAGTTGCCTAGAATTCTGCAATGAGGGGCATGATTTGTGCTCTGATATAGATCGGCTTTGAGAAGTTCTGGTGAAATGCCATCTAGTCACGGGGATTTGCTACTCTTGAGAGATTTTGGAAACTTTTTTACGATCTTGGAAGTTTTTGTAATAATTTTCGGTAAAGATGCTTCTATCGATCTTTCTCATCGACTTATAACCAACTATAGAACTGGATTCCAATATTATTAGTTTTTGCAAATGTGCATAATTTCGCGACGTAAGCCATTCTTTTCGATATTTGTCCAATTTTGTTAAGTGTGGCTGAATTTTAATAAATTTCAAAGCTGTTTCTGTTTTTTGAATTTTTTTACTTTTTTGTTGCAAAATTTAAACGAAAGTCTATGATTCGACTAGGAAACTCGCTTTAAATAATGTGGTATAAGCCTTTGCGCCTATTAAAAGCAGTTTATTTATGGTTAAAAAAGTGTATGAACAAGTAAAATCTCCAGTGTATGAAAATGATTTTAAAACGAATTTAAATTTGTATTATTATCGTTTTGCATCACATAGCAAATCGACACATTTTTAATAGAACAAAATAGAATTTGAAATCGACAAAATCGAAAAAGGAAACACATCACACCTTTTACCTTTTTCGAACCGATTTGATGTCGAAAGCGATTTTCATCACTTACCTGAATATGTAGTTATTATTGAAAAAAATTACATTGCATTCATTAACGTGGCGTTTTAAATAACATTCTTGTTTAGAAGGTGGCATTAACAAAATTTATTATTTGTAAAAAAAGTGGATTCAGAAAGCCCGGGATTCAAAATTTAAATATTCCAGACTTCGGGATTTGTTAGATCCCGAAAACGCCTAGATTTTCGGTGTCGGGATTCCCTGTTTGGCATCTCTTCATACAACTAATGTTGTGCAGATTCCCAAATAAGTGCTACAATAACCGGGGGGAGATGGTTCTCACAGATTCTTTAATTAAATTAACCAAATGTTTGTTATTGAAGGATATGCCAACAATTCTATAGCTTTAAGAATTTTTTTTTAGTTTTAGAAAAAACACTTTTCAAATTGATTCTGCTTCTCCCATAAAGTAATGGCAAGAAAAATTCGGGAAAGATTCACTTTCAAATGGATGCGAAAGTCATGCTCATCGTTCCAAAAAAGCCCAGCTCTAGTGGGCATTTTTTATTAAACATTAATTTGTCATTTCGTCAGCTTAATATTGGTTTGGGCCACGGACTAATTCTGAAAAAGAAAAAAATGAGTTAGGAGTGGATTACATATATTTTGGATGCCTATCCAAATCCACGAAATTGTTAATGGTTTCTGAGATATCGACTATTAACTTTAGCTCATATACACAACAAAAAGTTTTTTTTTTGCCTATTTGGTGTAAGAGGATTTTTTCGCAAAATTTAAACAAATATATAATTTTATTTTTTGAACTAATTAGGTATGTCTGAATTTTATTATTTCGGCTTTTTATTTCATAATTCAATTTCAAATTATTATTAAGAATGGAGTGAGTAATCAGATAGAGGAGACTTCTGCTAACCAAAATTAACGTTGAAATTAAATGAATATTTTCCGCCCTTGCGGATAATATAATATACATTGTCATTTTTATGATGATGTATGATATATTATCTGCTTACGGGAAGCATAGCTGAGTGCTACTGGACGCGTCACAGGTTGCGGATAGTGGTACATTCCGCAGATATGTGGAGTAGCTGCCTTTGGCAGTCGCGGACAGTCAGCGGTTACAAGGGGAGAGTCTAAACTAAATACCGAGTTTGCCTGTGATCCTTGTAAACTCGTGACGAGCAATTGGCGCCAACCAACAAAACCAATATCAAAACCGACCATGGGCGAAACAAATAACGTCTGTTTGTATGTATATGCTGCAAAAATTGAAAATTATGAAAAAATTTATATGCAGCACAAAATAAGGTTTTTCGTTTTCAATAAAAACTTTTAATTACATTTATGAAAATTTATACAATTTTATATGTTTGCTCGAAACATATGCCGGTACAAATTAAAAAAAATCTATCGTGATATTTTCAGAAAAATTTATGTAAACCTTCTTTGTCGTTTTTCTCCATTCCGGGTTTGTGGCATATGCGCCAAACCAATAATAAACTGACGATTTGTTCTCCAATGTTTCATTTTCTTTAAGAAGGCAAATGACCATTCCGTTAATTGAATCATTACCATTTTTAACTAAGAAGATAGTCGATTTCGGTTTAAAAATACAGAAAATTAAAATAAATATTCGAGTAGAATTCAAATGTGTTCATATATTTTTCTTTTCATAGATATGGTAATATTTAAAAATGCTATAAATAACCTATATTTTTAAAGGATGTTACATAGTATTTACCAAAATAATACTTAGGAGACTTCAAGTTCTTAATAAAACTAATAGAGGGTTATTATAAGGGTAAGTAAAAAAAATAATAAAATACGTATATATTTTGTATTTACATTAAACTACTTAGATCTAAATTCTATTTAAATCTATTCTGATAAACATACATATTATATTTATGTGTGATTATTTTTATATGTATACGTTCAGGAATAATTCAATAATAAGTATGTATACATATTTAAAAGCAATACGTACGTACATACATTTCTTTCTAATGTTCGAACGTTCATTCCTTGCTTAGTTTAAAGTTTCAACTAGAACTTTATTAGATTTGTATATTATAGATTTATATGAAATAAATTAAAATTTTAATTTTTATGAAAACATTTGTTCGTTTGTATTTGCAAAATAAATAATTCAATAGTATGTGATCATATATGGCGACTAGCTTCTTAGGATGAAATATTTACACTCTTTAATTATTGATCAGTTTTCCGTCTTTAGGGCCAATTTTTCGTGCGAAATGCGTATGTGCTCTCGAAGACTGTATTTGTTTTTAAAATTTTTATTACACAATTCACATTTACGAGGTGGCTGAGGTGTATGCTGGGTACGAATATGTCTCCAAAGATTAACTGTTGTTATAACCATTTTGCAAAATTGACATTCTGTCCATTTGTTATTTGGCATATCTAAAAGTATACAGAAAGAAAAATCAAGAAACAACCAACAACAAAACATTTTATTTTTTATTTTTCAATTTACTTTTTTAAGTAAGAAGAACTATTACTTTTTTTGAATGACGAACAAAATGCATGTCTAGAAAATTTTTAATAATCGCTATGTGGTCTCTGTTTAGACAAACATTTTTTTGAATATTTTAAATCCTACTACACAGAAAGTAAAAATAAAAAAACAAATACAACATCAAACAATTTATTAAAAAAGTATAAACAAAACGGTTAAAAGTATTTCTAGCATTTACTTTGGAGACATATTCGTTGTTAGACAAGAGAATGACTGATTTTCTATATATTCTTTAAATAAACAAAAACAAAAATAAAAAATATACAAATTATAATGATACGTTTTTTTTTTACTATGAACTGAAATAATTAAGAAAATAAATACATACATTGAAATTTTAAGTCAATCACATTAAAAATATTTTAAATACCTGCCTGTTCTGTAAATCGAGTCGATTTGAAAACGCTCGATTTAGAGAAATTAAATCCACTAATACCAAACTTTTTTCAGATTTTATTGCAGTTTCATACATTAAAATATCATATCTGAAGTTAATTTACTATATACGACTTAAAATTCATCAATGGGGGCATTATTTGTTTTTGGAAAAGAGAAATTTACTCGGATTCGGTTTACAGAACAGGTACTATAGACTCGTAGAATGAACTATGTACAATAAAAATTTAAATAAATGTATGTAATAGAATTCACTGACCTGTTGAACACACTTTATTTTCGGTTTTAATAGATGTCAACACATTTGAACTGGATGTTGTTGTATTATCTAACTGATTTTGTGAAGTATTGGATGTTGTAGTAGTGGTTGGATTTAATAAACGGCCTTAATATTAAAATGTTAATTAAGTAAAAAAGTTAAGTTAAAAAAGTTCAATAGCATACCCATTTCCAGTGTCATATCTGAATTATCTTCTTGATGGAACTTCTCTTCTATTTCAGATTCTGTTAATATTTCATATTCTGATGGATATTGTGCAACGTTTTGGCCATTATTTGATGGATCTTGATTATTTCCCGGTGTCCCACCAGTATCAGAAAGATGATCATCAACTTCACTGACTATATATTCGGGTATGTCCATCTTTATGGTTCCTCTTAAAAGTGTCATGTCTGCAGCTAAAATACGGAAAACAGTAACGATTATAAATATACTTTATCAACACAGAATTGAATTTATGTGGATTTATTTATGTACAGTAGGGGCGACTTTTTTAAATTTTCGTAAATATGCAAGCTCAAGTTCCAAAAATCATGTAGGGCATGGTAAAAAGTAAGAACAGAGATTTAATTTTTCACGATTGTAAACGCATTAAGTGCATTGAAGTTTTGTATATACATAGGTTTTTTTAATTAAAAAAAGACAAACTTTACTCGAAATAAGTTATTTTTACTCAAAATAGTGGATAACGATTTTTTACGTGCGGTTGTATATAAAAATAAATTCAGTAAAGCGCGTCTTACGATACCATAAACATATGTACAATATCCCTTTTTCCGTTTTGGCGATATTTGTTTTTAAGGACTTTTAAATTTTAGCGTGTTTTTCGTTTTAGTTTTTTTTTGTTTTGACGGCTTTTTTCGTTTTTTATCAATTTTTTTATTTTGGAGCTTATTTTGGTTTAGCGCTTTTTTCATTGAGGTTTTTTTAATTTTAGCGATTTTTTCTTCGTTTTTTATTTTAGAGGTTTTTTCATTTTAGTAATTTTTTATTATTGGTTTTTTTAGTTCGCCATTTTTTTTTGTTTGGCATTCCTTTCGTTTCTCGGCGACTTTTTTCGTATTGGCGATTTTTTTCGTTTTGATTATTTTTTAATTTTGAAATTTTTTTAGTTTTGGAATTTTTTTTGCTTCGGCGATTTAATTTTCGGCTTTTTCGTTGCATTACTTAAAAGGATACTCTTTAATTATCAATTTACCCTTTAATTATTAATTTTGTTTGATTCAAGTGTCCAATTATTCTGTTTGTGAATAAATGCACCCCAACTTGTCATATTTGATCAATAATGTATATATCTTTTGACATTTTTTGCATTACATATTCTTTTATCTTTCTTATAATATCATCCCTTCCGGTTTAAACTTTATTAAAGATAAGCTGTACTTTTAATAAATAAAAGTCTAATTGAATTTAATTTAATTTATTGAACTTCAGCAATCTAGCCAACAAGGCCATAATCGATCACAAAATTTCTACTAATAACAATTGCATTGTAATAAAATTTAAATTAAAGCATCAACGAGTTTTTCTACAAAAACAAATGCATTGACATCGAATTTGAAGCTTCCTTTTATAAACGTATCAACGATAACTTTGGAAAAGTCACTAAAAAGTTAATTATAAGATTGTACAAAATGTAATAAAAGCGACACACTAATGTGTTTCGTACGCGAAGTTAACTAACGAGAACAAAGTGTAAAATACACTTCCAAGTAGACACAAGAAGTGGTTTATTAGTTAATAAATATTTTAATATTTTTAATATTTTAATATTTTAATTTTTTTAGTTAATAAATACTTTAATAGTTGTTTAAGTTACTTAAATCAGAGAGAATATAGTCACTTGAAATTTGCTTACTCTATGCATGTTTATTGAACGATTTATTCCAATTAGTTACGTTTGCGATCTACTAAAAAAAAGTTAAAGAAGTGTGGCGTTATTAATAAAAAAAGTTAAATAAATAGGAAGATAAATACAAAATAGTGATAAGTTTAAAGTTTATATTAAATGAAATTTATTTGTTGATGGTTAAGCATGTATATATACATTTCAATGGTGCTTTACCAAATCGTCAGTAGACCTCAACCAGTCTGTACATATAATAAGGGGTTTGTAACTGTTCAAAACTGTGGTTGATATGTGTTAACATTAAGATAAATGAACACTATTTACTGAATTTGTCCTAAAAATAAATATTTATAAATTTTAATAATTAATCGGAAGGATAATATAACAATTACATGATGTATTTATCCAGCTCACCTGCTAAAATAAAGTGAACAAAAACAGGCGAAAAGTGAAAAATTCTACGTGAAAAATATGATTCATGATAAGGGGAATTTTTATTCACGATCGCAAAAGAAGGGAAAGGGAAAACATTTCGAGGGAAAAAGTATTCACGATAGGGGCGAATAAAAATTAAACGTCTCTGCAAAGCATTGGGCTCATGTCGTTTTCAGTTATAGTGCTATTTTATGCCAAGTGTTTTACTCACCAGCCTACTGCACAACTATTTTGATACGGGCTTAAAACTTGTTTTCACAAACATGAACTCAATTTAAAAAAATGCATTTTGCTTTCCCAGCAGTTGAACTGTTTGTTTATCGCCTGTATAATAAGTAGATGCACTACTACTCTGCCAATAAGAGATTAAATATCTTATTTAATTACTAGTGAGTAACTGTTCAACTACTGTAATTTGTGGTTGAAAAATATGTTGTTCGAAGAAGGTAAATCGGCTTTTTTAAAAGGCTAGAAAAGGCTAAATCGCACAAAAATAAAAGCTAAAAAAGGCTAAAAATTGTTTATTGAAAACTCAATGTCTTCTTTATTATATTGATATGAGTATTGAGTATTGAATGCAAAATATAGCAAAATACATTTAGGAATGATACAATTGGCCAATTCACAATCTATTGTAGGAGTTGTGTATTGCATATGAGCTGTTGATAATTTCTATTTAACTATTAGTTTAGCAACATGATTATATGGAAACTATCAACAACATTTATACCATCATCCTCATCTTTAGAAAAGTCGGAACAACTATTTGCATAATTATTAAGAAAAATATTCGGAGTGATACTGTTTACTTTTCACTTATGAATTAACATATATGTGAATCATATATAAACTTAACGTATGATATCATCTGTCTATCAAGCTCTGCCAAAAATAGTTATGTACTTCATTAAAGCGCATACTATTGCTGTTACCTTTTAAAATTATCATTGACTTGATATGTTTAAATTTCTATTCTAAACGTATTCACAGTAAAACTATAAAGCATTTACAGTAGAGATACGTATACATTCTGCACATAAAAGCAATCACTCAATGTGAACATAATTGTAAGAAATTTAATTCGCTGGCTATTACTTTTTGTAATATGTTTTGGAAGTAAATCATTACGATGAAAAATTTAGCCTTTTTGATGCTAAATTAGAAATAAAACAAGGCTAAAAAAAAGCCACGAAGCTAAAACACAAATTTCGAGGGTAAAAGACAAAATAAAAGGCTAAATCTGGCCTCGAAAGGTCTAAACTGCCAACGCTGTTCGGTACTGACAACTCATTACCAAGTTTTTGCTGTGATTCTAAAACATTTCAAACAACTGCTTTGTTTTAAAAAAATTGTTTTTAATTTTATTACATTTCTTAATATTTAATTTACTTTGAGCTGGAAAAAACCCCATTTCAAAATATTGAAAAAAGTAAATGGTACCTATTGTTAAAAAATAAGCTTCAAAACTTCTTCCATATTTTGTATATAAAACTAGGACGATAATTAAAACAAAAACCGTTTTCATATTTTTTAGCAAGCTGCCAACATTGACGATATAATAAGTTAAACTAAATTATTCATCACGCCAGATAAAGACAGTAATAAAATTTTAAATCAGCTTCAAAAACATGTTTGTTAAAACAATGTATCATAATTTTTTCAGGCCAAAGGCCGCTGAAATCCTATCGCGCTCCACCCTGGCCAAAGGCTAGGACCAGCGCTGCTTCTAGACCCAAACTTAAGGTACTTGTTCTATGTTGGTTTCTTTAATACTAGTTAAATTACTGCACTTTAAAAAATCTACTTGTACAGTGAGGGTTTTTGCCAAAAAATTTTTTATAATTTTATGATATGATCTCTTTTCACCGGTCGACACAGGAACATTTTGTACCATTCCCATTTTCACCAATCATAGGACAAATACGTTCAAGACAATTGGTACAACATTTACCGCAGGGTAGTGATAGAATATATTAAAAATCGTGGTTTTAAAATGGTCATTCGAATGAAAATTTTTATTCGTTATCCATTTGAATATTCGAGTAAAAGTTTCAAATTATTCGGCTGTTCGAACAAGAAAAACATTTATAAATTTTATGCGAGCGATTATGAAGCCTGAATAATTGACACCACTAATATCAGGGTTGGCTGCCCACTGGGTAACCCTAAAAAACCCACCCGGGTTTTTATGGGTATTTTGTTTTAAAAAACCCAAGCGGGGTTTTTACGTTATATCCATCCAAACAAAGGTAAAAATAGTTTTGAAGTTTCATTTGCAGAAAAATAAAATAAAATCATTATAAAATTCATACAAACGAATAACCCAAGTACATACACATGTATTTATATGCCCATTTGTGTGTGTACATTTAACCCTACTGGGTTTTTCAGTACTTATTAATTTAAATAAAGATAGTATATTATATCAAAAAAGTTATGACAATAATTAAAAAAATTCATAAAAAATAGTAGTCCAAAGACGTACATGAAAAGTTATTTTAAATCGGTTATCACTCTGTGGCTCAGATTTTAAGTGCTTTTAAGGGCCATTTTCACAATTATTAAAAGTTAACGCGGATTTTAACAACAAGTTTTCTATGCCGAACTTGCCATTAAAGTCCACGTTAACTTTTAATAGCACATTGTAAAAAGGGCCTAAGAGAGATAATGCTTTTTCCAGACTAAGGCGATTTCAAAAGTTAATCCATATTAAACCATAAGATGAGAACATTCTTTCTATTGATGGTGAACTAGCTGGGCAATTCATTACTGAAGTGAAATAATCGCAAAGTTTGCAGGTAAACATTATTAATTTTTGTTTTTTTTTTTGTGGAAAGTGTTCTGCATCTTTAATTTTGTATGCCCAACAGGGTGCTAAGAATGGGGTGCTTTTAACTTACGCATTCGTCTGCTATCTATTCGCTTTCTTTAGTAATTACTTTGCCCATATATTTGGAATGCACGTTTTTTAACAAAATCCTGTTTTGACAGTAGTATAGCATTGTTCAACAAATTACAGTCTAGGCACCCTAAATATCCCAAAAAACTAATTTGTACCTTAAAAATTTTACTTTTTTTTACCGGTTAGGCTATATTTTTATTGAATTTTTTACTTTCATTGTTATGGTTCCACTTCTTATGTTGCTGATTTTAGTATTTGCCATTTTTTTATTTTTTGTTGTTGTTTTGCAAATATTGTTACTGAAAAATGTGGAGTCGCTGTAAGTTATGCTGAAAAAAGTGAATAAAATATGTAATTGTATCCTATATGTTTCAAAAAAAAAAAGTGCGGAAAAAATTACTTTTTTTTGCACAATATGTTGGTGAAACACAATATAACACAACAGAGAATTATGCAATTGAATAAACTATTTAAAAAAATTTTTGGCATAGAAAACCCAAAAATTGTCAAGGTAAAAAGTGGTCTGCGTGAGCTATTAGGATGGCTAGTCAAGTTCAATCGTATAAATATGTCCACAAAACTTATTCCGCTCTACCGTAGCTACAAGTTTGCTGAATATTGTTATTAAAAAATTACGAGTACCTGTAAGTTATTCTGAAAAAACTGAAAACAAATTTTTTTCTTAATTTTTTCAACAAAAAAGCACGAAAATTTTTTTTGGCATTAAATGGTAAAAAAAACTGTTAAGCGGACTCTTAGCTACAGTTAAGCGGTATCATTAAGTTTGAATTAGCTCTTGGCCAAATACTGATGACACCATTTTTTGAGGTCCCACTGATTTTCAGAAACTTTGGAGGTCCATGAAAAAAAAATTGGTCACGAAATTCGCAAATTAAGTATAGGATTTTACTACCCCGTGGTAGGAAAATCGAATCTGTACTGTCAAGTCCTTGTATTTTTTCAAAAGTCTTCATTTGTCGCATAGTTGTATTAATGATTTTCTTGATAAGTCTATACCGAAATGGGCTAATTTGACAACATTGCTTAGACTATAAAAAAAAAATTAAACCCAATAAAGCCCAAGATAAAACCCGCCGGGCTGGGTTATGTTTAAAAAACCCGGGTTTTTCCAACCCTGACTAATATTGAGTCAATACTTAATAAGTATCGAGTATTCTAAAGTATCGAAATTTTACAACTCTGCTCTCAACCTAACCTATGTAAAGTTTTTTGCGGTTTAAAAAAAAAATCAGTTACGCATTGCCAACATACGACCATCGATATACAATTTAAATCAGTGGTGTCCAGACTCTCAATTTCCTATACTCGCGAGTATAGGCTGTTTTTTTTACCATCAACACACGTATACTGTGTGTGACACACAGTCTATCTATTTAGCCACGAAGCACATACACAAACAAAGATAAGATAGTGTTTGTGTGGCCACCACTGATTTTAATTTATGGTACTGAAAAAAATTTATCACCACTCATTATAGTAGTTAAAAAAATATTTGTTACGAATTAAAGAATTTATACTGAGAATTTTTTATAATGCCAAAAATAAAATTGTTCAGGAAACGAATAAAACATATTTTTTTATAAAAGTCGTTATATAAAAATTTTAATGGTGATTTTTCATGAAATTTATATTGAATCCTGTAACAAGACCCTATAGGATCTAAATATATAAAAAAACAAATCGATTTCAAAAAAGTTGTCACTTAGATATTGTTTTGAAATTGTGCCGCCTCCCTAACTGTATTTTTGGTGAAGGCTTATGTCAATATTTTAATTTTTTTGATGCATTTTGAAGTCTACATTAATTTTTAGCTGCATGATAGTCCGGGCTCTGTTAATTAATTAATATTCAATACTTCCGATTTGGATACCCAATAGTTCTTTGGATAGTTTTAACAGGTGTATGCACTTTTTCCGTTGTTTCCCATTCGGTTGATATACTTACTCTTTACAATCGTTTCATCGTCCACTGTCTCGGTTGTATAAATATTGTCATCATCATCGGAAAATGTTATTTTTCGTTTTTTTATTGAGTTGTTTGTGGTAGCCGGCAGTGTAACAATATTAGCACTCAATTGCGTTGGTTGTGTATTTACTTGAACTTGCTGGACTTGAGTTGACTGCTGTTGAACTTGATGCTGCACCTGCAGTTGTTGCTGATGGTGTCCCGTTGCCGTAGTCACATGATGAGATGTGGCGGGAGAAGCATTTTGATGGACTTGTATATGTTGGATTTGTGTATGAACATGATGCTGCTGTGGTTGTTGTTGCTGAGGAACTGATGGTGTCTGAGTTTGCGTCTGTAGGTGCGGAATTTGTATTTGTTGTGTGGTAGTATGAAGCAGGGGAATATCTATTGTTTGGGTAGCTGTTGTAGCATCGTTTACAGCTCGTATAGTACTGGGTATAGATTTCATTAATTTTTGTTCTTCAATCGGAGGAGTTGGTGGCTTTGGCTTTTCTTTTTCTTCGGCCGTAAGACCTTGGACTGCAAGCAGTTCAGCGGTTTGTAAAAATGATTGTAGAGCCTCTTGTTGAACATTAACTTCACCCTGAAATCAATTAGTTCAAAACTTATAAATTATAATTTCAATGTCTTTGCATTTCACTTACTTGATACATAAACTCTATAATTGAATTGAGATCTTCGTATTTAATAAATTTAAATATAATGACTGGATGCGGATGTGGATTTTCGGTGAATATTTCCTTAAAGTATGAGCTACAAGCTGATAAAACAACTTTATGAGCTTTAACTTTGCGGCCATCGCATACTAGACTGACATCGACGAAATCATCATTAACCCGATGATTGTCCAAGGCATAAGTTAAATGGCGAAAGTAGTTGTTCCAACGCAATGAATACTGTTGAGGCGCAGACATCATGAAGCGTATTAGTTTCTGTTAAAGGCTTTTACTTTATTACCATTGATAACTACTTGCAAGGACGATTTATTATTATTTAACTACTGTTTTTTCCTTACAAAATCCAATTAAAACACTGAATTATTCTTGCTTTTGTTTTTCATGCCCCGTATATATTTCTTAAAATAAGCACTTATATTTTACACTTGATAATATATTTTGAAAACAATTCCTGTGTTTTTTTTTATCGACCTTGGTCTTAATATTACAAAAAATTATTCCTTACAGAAGTCCAATTAATTTGTTTATTTTGATTTCTTTTTCAATAATATAAGAAAATTTTCTGACTGAAAAATTTTCTATGTACGCTTTAATTAAAAGTACAGCCAAGTTTGTAGATTGTCCTAAAATAATGCAAAAAATGAACTGCAATATCGACATCATCTAGATATTAGATGTGTTAGACAGTGGTGCCAGAAATTTTCGGAGAAAAATCTTCATTCTTCGAATAAAAAAATCTTACTTTTGAAAAATATCTTATTTTTTTTAAATTTTTCTTACGTGTAGTAAAAAAGTAATTCATGTTGTTTGAAGTCAAAGTTTTATCAATAATTGAAAATAATTCACACATTTTAATTATAATACTGTGAAGGTTTCAGATATTTTAATATATTGTTACGAAATGAAAAATGCAGATCAAATATAACGACATAAAAATAACAGCTGTGATGGTAATCAGGATTTGGTACCACTAAATACAGCACTGCCTATGTAATGTCAATGAGATCAAAACCTGGCAACCAAGTACCACAATTAAACTTGGCATCACTCGACAACTGTCAATAGAATTCAAAATAACGGAAAATGGAAGTTTCCGGAATCTTCAGGAAACGGTAGCTAGAACTTAGAAGATTATTCGAGACTGCTTAATTGCAATTACAAACAACATCAGCTGCAAGAGATGTAAACTTGATAACAGCGTAATTTGTTTAAGTTGCAAACATTACAGTATTACCATATTTACACTATGCAATTTTGTTGCATGCAACTCTCTTTTTTCAGTGAGAAAGACAGAGAAGAAATACAAAATGAGTACATTTCTATTTCAACACTCTCACTTAAAATGAAAATTGCATGCAACAAAGTTGCATAGTGTAAATGTGATATATGTGTGCGTGCGAAGATAAACAAACAGAAGAAGAATCTCATGCATCTACACATCCACATACACTAGACCATGGCAAGACCAAATGATCATGCCGTATACTTAAAGATAAAAAGAGACAACTACATTCCAGAAAGTTAGCGAAGTTACCAGAAGGTTTTATAATTGACTATATAAGGGGAGGCTGCCAGACGACATGGAGAAGTGTGTTTTTAAACTTAGACGAGTAAACATCGCCAAATATAGTTTGTGTGTACATCGCGTTAGTTGTACGTGTTTTTAAAGTAATATATAAAATGTTACTGAGAATTTATTTGTAAAATAAATACCCGTGTTTTATTTTATTGCAATTCTACGAATCCTGTGAAAATAATAAAACCGTTTTTATGTAAAGGATTAAAAACGTAACAATATTATAATCAATTTTAAAATTATAGCATTTGTTAACTAAAACGAGACTTAAGCCCGTTATTTCAACAAATAGATATCTAAGTCGTAAATTACCCATTAGATAACTTAACCTAGGCGGTAAATTAACATTTGTTTATAATCATTAGCTATTAGTTAAAATAGTCGAATATTTTTACACTATAGGTAACTATGCCAGGAAAGATATCATTTTGATAAAATGATGGCAATAAACGAAGACTTTTTAGCTTGATTTTTTAATCGGTGCTTTGCACTCTGAGGAATTTTAAACAAAACTATAAATTTTCTTTCAAAATCGGTCGATTTCGGACAGGGCTGCAGGGAGAACCATTTGCTCCTTTGACCCGATTTTTCTTCTACACTAATTTTTCATAGGTTTTCTTTAAAAAACTGCCAAAACTCGTATGTTATTCAGAGGAAATTTATTTTATGTGACCAAAAGAACAATACCACCTTTTTGGGGGAAAAAACTCCACAAATTTACCATATTTTACATGTTTCATGTTGAGATGCGTGTAACTTCTTAACGAAAGAAAATATCGACATGAAACTCTGTGTTTTTTTCTAAATTTTCTTCTTAATATTGCCGTTTTTTGGCAAAATTACCGGGCATTATGTTAGTCCACAACATACAAAAAAACTCAATTAAGGGGGGCAAAACAAAAAGAAAAAAAAAATATTTCGCACACAATTATCTCTGAAACTAAAAGAGATATTCCACACACAAGAGCATGGTTTTTTAGACATTCTTAAGGACTATCTATATGTAAAAATTTTAAACCATTCGGACAATAAATTAACTTTTGGCGATTTTTAAAAAAATGAACCGTCCGAGGTAGCCAAATTTTGGCCTTTCCCTATGAGCCCAATTCACGTAATGAAGCCGTTCCTTTCAACGTGAATTCGTAAACACCTCAGCTATGTCAATGTGAAATTTCATAACGATATCTTAAACGGTTCACGAGTTACCGAATTATTTCCACCAACAAATTTTTTAAACCACTGTGCGATGTGACAAACTTTTTAATTCTTTGTGGTATTATAACATATTTCTTATGTGTTTAATTATTTGTTTCGTCTCAAATGCAAAAACTTAGGGAAATATAAAGTTTTTGATTAATAAGTTAATAAAAGCCGATAGTACTGCCGATGACTTTAATAAAAATTTAAAGTCTTTAGCTGCACTAGTTCCATAATATCTATTTCGCATAGCCCCACACTTGTGCCGCGTAAAACATTATGGAACGTGAAGCAGCGTAGAAAATGTTGAGCTTGTTTTTCTTTGAGATCCGTGCATTATTTATGTATTTCAACCATGTTGAATTAATTGCTATGTTAATTGTGGGTCAAATATCGAACTGTGTACCAAATTTCATTTAAATCGGATCAGCCGTTTAGGCGTGATTTGTTGAATTTTGCTCCTTACGTCTTAAGTCGATTCCGTAAAAATTAATCGAATTGTATATACTATATTCTGGATTTTTTATGTGAATTTTTTTTACGTGAAAATCAGTTTTTTTATTCTAAATTTGCAGTTTTTTTAAAAAAGTTATGACAATGCTGCTTACGAACAAAACAAGATATAAATCATGAAAATCGATGGATTAGTTTCATTCACAATTAAATGAAGGAACTCAATTGATAAAAACCACAATTTCCATACAACAGTAAAATTTTAGTTTTTGTCGGTGTGTATGTGTTTTGTATGAAAATCGCAATTTTTGTCTATTGAGTTTCCTCACTTAATTGTGAATAAAACCAATATTTGTCCATAAATTTTCATGATTGATTTATGGTTTATATTATTTGTAAGGTATCTGTCCACAAGAAAATTATTTAAAAATTAAAGTTTTTACAGTTTTAATTTTAATAAGATTTTTAGATTTTTTTCAGTTTTCATAAAAAATCCCAATTTTTCGATGCTAATTTGTGAATAAATAACTGATTTGCTTACCTAATCGTATTAAAATAGTTTGAAGATAATTTTATAATGCATCTGATGCTTTTTTTGATCGGACGTATTGTTCTCGAGTTAAGGTGAAATAACTAGTGTACCCAGCAGAAATTTTAGATCGGTTAGGCCTCCGGGATTTTTGAATATTATTTAATATTATATATGTAAAATCTTTTCCATAGTTTTATAATTTTATTGAATAGTTCATACAATTACAAAAATTGTAAGCCATAATGGACCGAAATCGGCCGAAATCTAAAAATCCTGTAATAACTGGGGGTCTACATTAGCCATGAAGTTGGTATGAACATCATGTCGGACATCGCATATGGCTAATGTAGACCGCTCATGTGCATGTTTCGTCCATGCTCTGCCATCGATGGCCGAACATATGGTTGAGCATCAATGTTCGCCATGAGATTCGCTGTCAACCATTTTTAATAGAAAGAAAAGAGGCAGAAGGAAATTGTTAAATATTCCATTTCTATTGCACTACATACCACCAAATACATTGATAAGACAGAACATAGACATCGCACGTATTCACCACAACAAAGAAGTTGATGAATTTTTTGCAGTTGCTCTGCCGGCGTCGTGTTCATGTCATGTTCAAGTCGATGGCTCGTGGAGACGTAGGGTAAAATAACCAAAAAACTAGCATTTTTAAGAAATCCCTACATTTTAATGATTTGAAAAATCTGTTCTTTTTCCCCTACGGTAATTTTTTTTAGACAAAAATCCCTACGAATAGGGATTTTTCCCTACATATAACATCACTGATGTATAATCTCATTTGACATAACCTCTAAGTGACGCCAGCACGTAGTAATTTGGTAAATATTTGTAAATTGGTGGTAAAAGAATTACTGGAACAATCGATGCGCTATGAACGCATGTTGGATTCTGATTATTTACCTTTGTAAACTTCTTTATTGTTATTGAACATGTTTTGGGTCATGGTATCTTTTTCCCGTTTTGGACCAAAAATATGATATAGAAGAATTAAACAGACATTTAAATGCAACCGTAGAAAATTTACAAGCTAAAGATGAATCGTTACTATGTACTACAAATGCTCTTATGAAAGAAGATTTAGCTATTGCTCGAAATAGTTTATTAGCTTTACAGGCAGAAAATCAAGCAATGAGGCAAAACTCAAATAAATGCTCAAACCAAACCTCCAACTTCATTCTTTTCGGTTATAAAACTTCTAAAACTAATATTTTTTAAACTTTATTTTATTATTATTAATAAATTCATAAAATTTAAACACTATTGTTTTACTTTTTTATTTAAGACAAGCTTGACTTTTCTTAGTGGGTGCCAAATTTGTATGAAAACTATTACGTTGTCGATCGCTTGCATTGTCGATCGACTTGTCGTGCTGAGAGTTTTTAGTGGGCCGCAAATCAGCTGTTTGTCGTTGAAAATGCAAGCGAGCGATAGCGGTCGATATCGTGGGTTAGGCTGGTAAACTTCAAGGCAAATTAGAAAACTACCAGGTGCACGATACAATTTGGAACACGGCAAGAACTTGCTTTTAAAAAAATAAAGTGCTTGGACCCCATGCGAGTAATTAAGGGTTAAAAGTGTCTGATATTAATGCTAAAGTTCAGAATTTGGAACATGTAATTTTAAATTCAAATCAAATTTACCAACTTAATGAATAAAATTTTATTTGAGATTTTAAGTAAAATATTTTTATTTATGTAAATAAAGGTACATTAAAGCGACTCGACTTGTATAAAGATGAAAAACGTGTTTTTGTTACCCCTCTCAAATTCAAGACTTGTCTTTTTAATGAGGTTTCCTAAAACATATGAGGGGTCTAGCGATGACCGCCCGAGAGCTGGACTGTGTCTAAAAAGGTATATTTTTGTATTTTTTTCGTTGCATATTTTCGTATTTTCTCCACAGACAACATATAAAAAAATTACATCGTTTGAAGGATCTTTTCAAGCTGCATCCAATGGTGCATTAAACTTTACCATTCATACCATCAGCAATGCGGCATTCCATAAAAAACACGATTTTTAAAAATTTATTATTAAAATAAATTCTACTTTGTAGGAATTATTTGATTTGAGGCATTGTTTATTTATTTCTGTTCTAAGAAACGTGCGAACTTGCAATAATTAGAAACAGAAATAAATAAACAGTGCTTCAAGTTATATAATACTAAAAAAAAGTAAAATTAATTTTTATATATGTAAGTAGCACCTGCAATAAAAAAGCTTAAAATATCGTGCTTTTTATGGTATAACGCATTGCTGATGGTATGAATGATAAAGTTTAATGCACCATTAGATGCAGCTTGAAAAGATCTTTCAAACGATGTAATATTTTTATATGTTGTCTTGGGAGAAAATACCAAAATATGCAAAAAACTACAAAATATACCTCTTTTAGACACGGTCCAGCTCACGGGCGGTCATCGCTAGACCCCGCAATTGTTTTGGGACCCCTCATTAAAAAGACCGATCTTTAATATGAGAGGGGTACAAACATATTTTTCTGTGAGTCGCTTTAATGTACATACATTCATACATATATATGTATGTATATATGGATTTGTGTACATATCCGGTTGGCCATGTCTTTCAGACACCTTGCAAGACCGATGCATGACAATGTTTAAGCGTCGATGACCTGTTGGTGACAGCTCAAACATATCAGTGCGGACATTTTCGAACAAATGCCCGCTAAGTTCAGACATGAAAACAAGAGCGACACTGTCACCCATATTTTCATTAATGACCATGTATATGACAACATCCTCAGAAATGTCCCCATTACATTTTTTTCGTTTGTTTCTTTTTTACACGTGTTCTACAACAACAATTTGAGGAATTTGTCGCTGATAGAGTATTTAATACAAGAAGTTTTAATAGACATTGTAACAGAACTTTTCATCACCTCAATTTCGCCCAATTTTTTCAAGCAGAAATGATTCAGACTGGTGACAGACTGAGCGAAAGTGTCCACAAGAAGTTCATTTGCTGGTATACGAAGAGTAGTGCTTTTGTTGTAACGAAATTATACAAAATTTTAAATTGAACGTTGCAAGACTAGCTTGCGGACAATATCTACCAACTAGTTGGCACGAGCAGTTGAGTAGTTTTTCTTATACCCATTCTTTGCGTACGGTTTCTGCTAGATTGTCTTAAAAGAAACTGTAATCGACATATATCGTGCATAACAAATGTCGAAATTTCCTTAGTGCTTTTCACACTATGCCTTTTTAGCCTGGCTTTTTTGACAATTCTCTTTTAAATCCCCTACGAAAAGTCACACACATTTACATTACAGATGTTTTATCCATGCCTTTTTTGACGATTATACATATGCTTGATGCTGAGAGTACGAAAATGACAAAGAGAAATAACGAAAAACCCCTCAAATGTCAATCTGTGGCTTTTTTCTTACCCCGCTAGCGTCTCACCACCTCTCTCTCACAAACTAAAAAAGCCTGCCTTTAAAGCCAGGCGAAAAAGGCACAATGTAAATTGTGTGTTAGGTAGTCGTTGATGAAAATGTTCTTTACGACGAGTTGGCCAACCGGGATATGTATGTAAATAAATATGTTATTACTTAATGAAATACGCATTAATTACACAGAACAACACGATTTTTTGCCGTTAATCCAAAATCATGCATATGTACATACATAAGTATGTCTCATGTAGAAGTATTATCATCAGGGAAACCGGAAATATGGCCTAAAATGTGTTTTATGCGAATTAAATATGCACCAAGAACATGAAAATACATATGCTTTATACAAACGTTATGATTTCGTTTATAATTTTTATAATATTTATTCCTGACGAAGTATATACATACATACATACATATGTACATATGTACATGCATGACAATGTTAAAGCGTCGACAGCTCAAGCGGTGACAGCTCAAATAGATCAGTGCGGACATTTTCGAACAAATGGCCGCTAAGTTCATACATGACAACAAGAGCGACACTGTCACCCATATTTTCGTTAATGACCATGTAAATGACAACAACCTCAGAAATGTCCCCATTACATTTTTTCGTTTGATTCTTTTTCACACGTGTTCTACAATAACAATTTGAGGAATTTGTCGCAGAGAGAGTATTTAATACAAGAAGTAGATGGGTGCGTGTCGTATTTTTTTCGTGACACGAACACGCACGACTCAACACCTGTTCGGGTCGTGTCGCGTTGAGAAAACTTGGCACGAAAAAACACGAAACGATTTTCAGATTAAAATACATATGTACGAATATGGCTGCCGCACAATATTATTGAGCGAAAATCTTGATAAGTTACAAATGGAACATGAAACGTTGAATATAAATTTTTTTTGGATTTGACTTCGTGCGTGTTGTGTCGTGTTCGTGTTTTGAAAATTTTGGGCGTGCGTGTTGGACATCCGGGATTCGTGCGCGTGTCATGTCGTGGTGGAAAATGTTGACACGCGCCCAACTCTTGTACATACTAATTAATTTGAAAAATGATCCCTTAATGAATACGCAGTTCGAAAACCATTTATATGCTGACTATCATGATATGAAAACGGATGAAGTTTTTTTTATTTTTGAAATTTTATGGAAATTTTGCCATTTTTAATTTGCATTTAGTTGCGTTTGTGGTACTACAATAGCTTACGTGACGAACTTTAAATGCTTATAAAATTGTTATTACACCAAATTGAAAAAAAATATCGATCAGTATTTGTTTACGACAAATATCTTGCTTTATACTTTTATTTTGAAACAGTTGCGACCGGTCAAATTCAAATGACGTGGACAAATAATGTTTTTGCACTACGTACGTGACATTAGAATAGCGTCCAAAGAAAATAAAAAATATACAGCTAATCGAACTCTATCTTTTATCGTTCCTCGCGAACTTGTTCTTTTATAAAATATGTAGTTTTTTGCAATGTCTTAAAATTAGTCAAAGAGATATTCAGTTTAAGCTGTTATTTTTGGTATTTAAAAATTGTAGGAAAGTATAAATACCTCTGTATAGTAAAATTTTATTGTTTTTTCCTCTTTACCATATCTTAAAAACGTTTTAAGTATGTTGGGCCTTATTACGGTTGTCGAGTCGACTCGACTATTTGTAATAGATTAAAGAAAAATTTTTTGGATTTCTTTAATCTAGTACACCATGTCGAAGTCGATTCCACAACCCAACCCAAGTCCCATTGTAACTTAATTTACCGAGCGTAAAAGCCATTTACACTTTATAGTGGAACAAAACAGAATCTTTATATGTAATCGAATTCACAACCACTAAACTGACATATTAGCACGTTAAGAACTAGCATTCCGGGGCTACGAAGAGTAGTTTATAGGTGGAAGAAAAACAATTTATTTCCAGAAATATCTTTGCAAATAATGAATCAAATATTTGCCAATCACAAAAATGGCAACGAATTGTATTAAATAATGTAAGACAAATATTATTTTAAGCCGCATTTTGGTTTGTCCTGAGGCCTCTGGTGGTTCATTCAAAAGGTATTGTTTGGCTCCTCTAATTCCATTTACAATAAACTTTTCATGATCGATTTTCGCATAGCACATAAAAGCTAACTTTTTGCTAAAATAGAAAAATATATGTAAGTATGTAAAAATCTATAACTGATATTAGAATATTTCTATTTGGCTTACTAATCTTCAGGTGGTATAAGATTTTCCAATTCTACAAATTTTTTATTACAGAACTTCCATTCGGTTGTAATGAAAATATATAAAGCAACATTAGCAGCATGAATACGTCTTTGTAGCTTTAAAAGGCTTAAAAGCACAAAGTTTATACAAAAAACATTTTATTAAAATTTATTAAAACAAAAGAACTTGCACTTACAATGGTTTTTGCTTGGCCAAGCGCAACATCACATCAACAATTAATGCCAAACCAATTTGAAAGATAAAAAACTGTAATAACAATTTAAACATTATTATTATTCTTCCAAAATATATAGGAAAATAAAGGAAGACTTTTCCGTTCACTTACTCGTATATAATGATAAACTGCACATCTTGTAATGCTTCCTTCTGGTAGCCAAAGACATTTTTCAAAAGGATTCTGTCGTATTAAACGTTTGCCAAGATTGATAACCTCGCCAAGACTTATGCTGTTTATGACATCATTTGCACAATTGATGACTTCCACTTCGCTTATATTTGAAATCGCTTTGGCGTTGGAACTTGTTAAAGGTCCTGCCAATTTATATGCAGCTATAAGAAGACTTCTAACTGTGACATCGACTGGTATAAGATCCGCAATAACATCTGGATCGGCATAGTTTGTACGCAAAAGACCAATACCACATGCCACCAACATACCAATTGGACCGTTAAAGTTGTCAACCCAACCGGGTGCCGGTTCCTCAATACTAGAAACAACTAATAAGAATTTTTGTTTATGGAATTTAGTTTTTGCTTACAATTTTTTTTTTAAAAAAAATGTTATATCTACCTATGGATGGTCTAATTATCATAAGTGGCAATTGGTTGCGATAATCATTTATTACATGTTCGGCTAAACTTTTTGTAAATGTATACGTATTCGGCTGATGGGAACTATATTTCGAAAAAAATACATTCAAAGTTTCAATATCGTAAGTTTCTGCCAATTTGATTGTACTGCGCCAATCTGCATAGGCTGGATATATCTGAAGAGGAAAGGTACTAATTAATATGTAGTAAATCTTATTACCTTATGTTCCTTACAGGATTTAAAGGATATAATATATTAATATAATTGCTCAATTTACAACCTGTTCTATGTGTTGTAGATCGTATAAATGTTTTTATTAATTTCCACATAAATAAGTTTCTAAACAAATGTTTGTTTGGAAATTACCAACAACATTTGTATGATCTACAACACACACAACGGGTTGTGAATTGGCCAAATATATATGTATAAATCTTATTCAAGCCACTGTCGTAGTGAATAACGCCATCAAAACGTTTTAAATAATAGTTTTATATACTTACTTTTTCCTCGACAATATGCTTATCAGGATTCGAATAAGAAGTTGAAATATGTATAAACGCCTTTAGATTTTTTAAACTTGTAGCAATTTTGACCAATTCGTGTGTGCCGCGCGTATTCAACAAAATGGCTGATTTAAAATGATCATCAAAACGAACACTTGCCGCTGAATGAAATATCAGAGAAACATTTTTCATTCTCTCGAAATCCTCACTATTGATACCTAGTTTTAATTCTTGACAATCTCCGGCAATGGCAAAAACTTTTGAAAACGCTTGTGGTTGTTCATTTCGTGCACGTTCAAATGCGGACGTATTTAAAATCTCTTGTAATCGTTTATCAGCTGATTTACCGTTTTTGCTCCGCATCAAAACGAAAATTTTTCCAATATTCGGAAAACATCTTAACAGCTTTTCAATTATAGCTTTGCCAATAAATCCTACATTGTTCAAAAGAAAAAAAATCAGTCAGCTTGTTCATAGAACCAGTTACGGAATTCCGATCAATTCCAATTATGAATTGTTCAAAGTGTTTATTTCCGATCAAATATAATAAAAGTTGTAAACTTAAAAAGTTGTATATTCGGAAAATTTTCAAATTCAACTACAAACGGATTTTATGAACGCAATCAATCGGTTTTGATACCAAATCAATCCGTAGTGGATTTTCTAAACAGGCTGAATATAAAATTATTCAGATTTAATTAACTCAATGACATACCAGAACCTCCAGTTATAAAAATTTCTTGATTCGTATAAAAATTTGTAATCGACATATTATTGTCTTAAAAATAATTTTATAAAAATATAATACAGTCTAGTATATTGAATATTAATCTAATTCGATTTCGAAGATTTTGTTCTTCCAAATGTTGACCAAAGACTGAACTCATTTTAAATAAATTCTTCCTACTACAAGTAAATTAAAAGAATATAAATGTATTCTTGTTTTCGATTATCATTAATTAAATAACATATTTAATTTGCTCTGCTTTTATACAATATATAAAATAAATACTTTTGTATTATTTAACAGAATAAAATAATGTACATACATAATAAAAAGATGTAATTAGCTAATCTAAAATACACAGAAAAAATTATCACCAAAAAATTTTCAAACAAAAGTTTGTCTAAAAATAAATTTAATTTTCAGTAAATGTTCTGTCCATAATCTATGAATTGATTGTTTGACTTTCATTTCGAACGCAAGCACCAAAAACAACAATAAAAACTTTGTCGTAAAAAACCACCCCGATGGCGACATTGCAAGAGGAATGCAATTGCACCAAGTTTGTTTACAAAAGATTTTTGAGTGAATCGATTAGTGAATCATTTATTTTTTTAGAGTATTTAGATAAACATTCAGACTTGAAAACATTTAACAAAGTGAAATCTCATAAATGCTTAATGGATGATGATGATGACACAGACAAACATTTTGTGTGTATTTTTGTTTGATTAAGTAAATTATTTTGCTTAATAATTGTTAGCATTTTTATACTAATTGTTTATTAAATTCAGACAGAAATATTGTTAGATATTTTTCAGAAAATCCAGTAAATATTTTTGTTTGATTTAGTAAATTGTTTTGTCTACAATTTGTAAATATTTTTAGACAAATTGTTTTATAGATTTAAACAATTTGTTCACTAAAAAAAACATTTTTTTTTTCATTTAAATTGTTGAGGTATTTTTGTCTATATTTACAAATTCGTTTGTAGGTCCGTTCATAGACAAAATATTTACTATTTCATTGAATTCCTTTACAGAAAATGAAATTTAGTTTTTTCTGTGTAGATTCCAAGAAGATGTAGTCCAGCAGAAGAATGATAAATGCAGTACAATTGGGCTTTTTCAGTACAATTCGCATTGAAAAATTATTGCAGTACTCCGATAAGATATTTAGTACAATTTTAAATATTTTATCTCGCATTCGTTGGTGTAGATTTCCGCCCCTACTCTAAAATTTTTCATTGAAAGATCAGGTTTAATGTCATATTGGCGAATGTGGAATAGATTTTTTATAGCAGAATGTAATGAAAATGAAGGAGAAACCCCACCATTATGCGAATATAGGATAACATTTTATGAAGGCAAACGTTTTTTGAAGACAAAAAAATAAATATTATTGTCACATAAGAAGATAATTTTTATAAGCATTAAATACAGATTTTTTTAGATGCGTCTTTTGGTGTAATAGCCATGTTCTTACGATAATTTATGAAGGAATTATTAATGTTTTGAAAATTTAGCTCATCACGATTTTTCTTAATTTGCGACTAGTATGATTTTTAGCAACTGGCAACCCAACTGAAGTTCGGTTGCCATCGATAATCGAGGCATACAATTTTTCAACAAATAAATTACAATATTCAGCCATGTCACAGAATACCATTCCGATCGGAAGTGGTTTCAATTCCGTAAGTTGCTTCTTCAGAAAACGAAAAACGAAAATTTACTTCGTAATCAAACCCCTTTCAAAGTGGAATTGAAAATCAATTCCGTAAGTTGCTTCTTCAGAAAACGAAAATTTACTTCGTAATCAAACCCCTTTCAAAGTGGAATTGAAAATCACTTTTCTACTGACTTAATTTGCTGTAAATACTAAAAAACTTGCATACTTATAGGAGCGTCAAATAAATATTTGGTCATGAGCTTTCCATGTTCATAAAAAGCTCAATGTGAGCTTTGCATCTTAAAACAAGAGTAATCAAACGCCTGAAGGTATAAAAACTTTATTATTTTAAAAATGAAATACAAAATAAACAGAATCTAAAGCACCAAAAATGTTCTTTTTCGGAATGACAACTACGGAATCAAAACCAATTCGATGTATTCTGCATTTAAAGTTTTACATACATACATATTATGAGCATATGTATATGTATATGAACAATGCTGCCAGAATTTTTAGGGATAAAATCTGCAAAATTTAACAAATTTTCGGAAAAAATCTGCAAAGTCTGCATTTAATTTTAAAAATTTTCAAAACCATTTTTAATACCATCTTTTTATGTTTTATTTAAGCAAATTAACAATTATTTCAAGAAATTTAAATATTTACAGGTGTGAACATAAATATTTTTTCATAAAAAACATAAACAGCGACAATAAAATAAAAAAATTCAATTGCGCATAAGGTTCATAGGGCCTACTCACATATTGCGTAACTCTATTTTCAGAGGTTTTATACGCCCCCCTCCCTTCTCCCCTTCGCAACGCTTTTTACAAAATTTTCAGTATAAAATATCTAATCCGTAACAAATCTTTAACCCCCTCCCCTGAGGCGTTACCTAATATGTGAATGTCCCCATGCATACATATCTGCATGGACTAGGGTATTCACTCCTATAATGTTTGCTCGATTAATCGAATAATTAAAGACAAATAATGTTCGATCAAACAAAAACTTTTAATTTCGATTAAAAATTTATTCGAGTAATTTAGGTCGATTAATCAATTAAAAAATTTTATGTAAATTTTCTTTTTTTAATGAGTTTTTTTAGATTTCTTAATAAAAAGTGGAAATATTTTTTAATTTATATGAAATTTGCCATTCAGTTCGAACGTTATTTCATACTAATAGTCCGCATGATAAAAAAATTAAGTAAATAATGTAGTAACAATAAAAGGGAGAAAGAAACCAACTTCAAATGTCTTTTAGGAAAACTCGGAAATATAAACATCAAACAAAAATTATTTGAAATAAAGAATATATTTCGAGAGCAACTAGTTAACTACATGTTTCGTAAATTATCGAATGTAATGTTCGGAATTATAAAAGCCTTAAGGTGCGGTCACACTTGGCAAATATTTGCCGAAAAAAAACGTAACCCACAGACTAGTTAAAATTGTATTTCCTTTAATTACAATATTTTTTTTAATATGGGTTAGCATTTATTGAAAATAGTATAAAAATAGCTTTTTGCAGCATAACTTATATTTTGATATAAAAATCAAGTTAAATCAAACTAACTCTGAGCAAAAGTAGTGGTTACGTTTTTTGACCAAATATTTCCAAAGTGTAACCGTATTTATATTTATAAAAACAATAATGTTATGCCAATTCCGATTATTTTTATTCTGCATTGAGTACAGGACAGGTCGGAGTGGTATTAAATATTTCTTGGCGCAAAACTTTCAAAGGATCAGTTTATGATCTAATTTATGTAAAAATGTTGCGTTTTCTTTTGTTTTTATTATTAAAATATATAAAAACGCGAAAAAACTTGTTTTGCTTTTATTTGTTTCATTTTTATTTGTTTACGTTTTATTAATTATTTGCAGTCTACACCTAACTTAACTTAACATTAACTTTAAGTTAACGTTAAGTGTGGACCGTCCAAGTTAATGCTTTTGCCCAAGTTAATGCAATTGTTTTAACAACGCAGTCATAACTTCAAGTTACAACAGCATTTCAAGTTAGGTGGAGACGTAGAGTTATGGCAGCCTGAATTTCAGGTTGATATGCCCACTAGGCTTTAAGCTTGATACGGAGTTCTCACAGAAATTCACATTTGGAAATTTATATTTATTTCTACACGGAAAAATAATCGTCTAGCCTTCTGTGGAGAATTATGTTTGCAGACACACAAATTCTTTTATTTTTTAATTTACAACACACAAAAATATAATTACAACTTGCGAGAAATAAGAAATGTCAAACATATCGTGACCAAATAATTGTTTGAACCAGGGACGGAAAATAATTGTTATATATTCTTTGTGAAGAAAAGGTTATGAGAAAATAACTTCTATCTGTTTTTTGGTTATTTTTAAACATTATTGTACGATATATACTATTTTGGTCGCCGTAAGAAATATTTTTTTTTTGGTTATGAGCAAATATTATAACAACCAAAAAAATATTTTGGTTACCAATAACCATTATCGAAAGTAATTTTATTTTATGGTTATCACAGTTTTATTTAATTAACATTTTATTTATAAAAATATTTTACTAGACTGCCCGTTTGTTTACTTTTCGACATTTCATTTTCTTGCCCCACAAACCCCTTAGAAATGCATCTATTACATCTAAAATACGATATGTATCCGGATAGAGATAACCGGAAAATAAAATTACTTTCGATAGTGGTTATTGGTAGCCAAAAAACTTTTTTGGTTGATATAATAGTTATTCATAACCAAAAATAATATTTCTCACTTATATTGGTTACGATGACCAAAATGAAATATAACCTACGATAATGGTTGATTATAACCATTATTTGAATTCATCAATATTAATGGTTAAATAAGACCATTTTGCCATTTCTCTTATAACTGTTACATCCCTTGTTTGAACATTAATTTTTGTTTCAGTTGACAGACAAATGTTTTCTAGTTATAGCATCCCTGTAATAGACAATAAATGTCAAAAATTCCGTGTACATACTTTTCTTTTGGAACTACGTACTAGCAAACGGAAATTTCTTTGACTGCACGTCTCCACGCGCAATAATTCGCCAATGTTCTGGAAAACGCAGAGTTTTCAAATCGCTTACGGTTTGAAAAACGCATTTCGGCATGTTCTGAAAACTGGGCGTTTTGCTATTTTCCGAAGTTGTGTTCGAGCAATGAAAACATATTTTTTATTATAACAAAGCTTAAACAAACAAATAAAATTTTAAATTAAAATGCCTACAGAGTTCCTGCTTGCTATACTGGCTTATGTTCTGAACTGTGGAACACGTATTGTGGTATTAGATATAAATTTAAAATATTCACTGTGAATGGATCGATGTTTTTTGTCTTTATTTTAATTTACTTGATTTTTTTAAAACTATTTTATTTAAATTTGCTTTATTATATTTAAAAAATGCTGTATTGTTACCACAGCTAAGAGTTTTTTTTTTATTTAATTCGCGCAAACAGCAAATGTCGATCAAATTTGACAGCTTATGTTGAACATTATTTCTTGAACATAACACCCCGTCTTCACGTGGCATAATTTTGTTCTAAAATTTATCAAACTTCATACATAAAAACATTAGGAAAATGTTAGTGATATTTTTTCATGTCGACTTTGACTTTTGTCAAGACAAATCAATGGCTCGTGAAGACGCTATAAGTAAGTTTGAACAATTATGTCGCAATTTATTTGCAAACAAATCTTTCTGCGCTCTATACGTGAACATATGGTGTTGGAAATAGAATTTGACAGATGGAAACATAATTATTTCCAAGCTTATGGCTCGTCGAGAAATTTAGCAACCTGAATTTTCGTAAGTTTTTTTACACAACGTTCTTATGGGAACGTGAATTTCCGTAAGAACTCCGTACCAGCCTTTATGTGGAAAATTTATTTTATTTGTGTTGGATTCATAGCTGTTAAGTAATGATTAGTAATCGTAATGATTAGTAATTAGATTACTTTTGTTCAAAAGGTAAAATAATCACCCTTATTGCGAATGTCAACGTCGCCACAAGTGACGTCGACGGTGCAATATTGGCATTGCCGTTGTCAATATTGACGGATTTCGATAACAATTGACAGCTGCTTCGCATTTTAATAGGCGACTTTAAGACAACATTGTGTTAAATTGGGTCTGCTTTTGTCGACACAATTTTTGGCAACGACTCGATAGAAATTTTTAGCTGTCACGGTTATTTACTTGAAAAAGTATTTAAAATAGAAAAAATAATAACCAACAAACAATTTGAGGAATATATTCAGTGGCTTGAAAGTAAACTAAGCCAAGCAAAAGGATTTATAAGGAGCAGAACTCCTAATAATTTAAAGAAAGGATTGGAATAAATTGCGACGAAATTAAATCTATTGGACCACTAATTACACATAGCAGACAAGCTAATCGCTTCGCGGTTTGTGTTTGTTAAAAAAAATTATAGCGATGATATTTATTTCCTTCACATTATCGATAACATGTCAACACAATACTTTTAGTAAATGCCGATTTAGCATTGAAGTGACAACGACGACATATCGAATTGACAGCGACGAATGTATTGTGTTGACGTCGACATTCACAATAATGGTGAATGATTAGGATTACGATTATTTTCAGCTAGTAATCGTAGCCCCATGATTACGATTACTAATAATCAAAAAATAATCGGGATTATTTGGAATTACTTTTAAATAATCAAAAGTAATCAACAAATAATTCGACTAATTTCTGCGATTAATTTTGAATATTTGTGATTATTTTCAAAGTGTGTTGTATTTATTTGTTAAAATAGTAGCATATTTGAAACGTAAAACATATTTATGAAAACAGTTGATGTTGAAAAATTTTATTTGAAACATAGCGTCAGCTGAAATGCAAAACCACATAACTAACAAAAAATTGGAAATCGCTTTTTTAATTAATTATTCTGTGTTACATCGAAAATCATGGTCTAAAATTTTAAACCTTTATCATAAAGATTGGGGAATATTAATAACGAAAATAAATAGACTTTACTTCAGCCACTTGAAGTATTTTATTTAGTTTTTTCTCTCTGCAATAAAGTTTAAAAAAGGGTAGTTAAGTGATTTTGCATTTCAGCTACCGATATATTGATTTTTCAAAAAGTATGCTTAACGTTTCTATAACTGTGCTTTAAAAAATCAAAGAATTTAAAACAGAGATGTTTTCAAACTCGGCTTTCGTTTGAGTGTAATTTTGCTGATGTATATAGTTTCAGGATACCTTACTGGTATTGCCAAACTGCAAAGATCTGTATCATGCCTTGAGGACAAAACATTGAAAAATAATGGTTAAAGCAGAAATGGCATGAATTGTCAAATAATTAAAAAATTGGAACCAAGATCATAAACTGGGTGTAGCTCGCTAAAACCGCAAGGAATGCCAAAAAACTTGTGAAAGATGTGAAAATTCGCTAAAACTTGCTAAAATTTTAAAGACCGCAGAGGCAATATTGAGTAAAAGTCCCTAAAAATGTAAGAAAGCCAAAAGCTTTTAAAAAATCACATCCATCGCGAAAATATCGAAAACTCGCTAAAAATGTCAATATTTGAAACATGCATATCGGTTAAAAATCGCTAAAACTGTAAGGAATGTCAAAAATGCGGTAAAAATCGCAAAAACTTGATAACAGTGGAATAATAGCGAAGTTTAATATTGTTTAAAATTCGTGAAAACTGTAAAGATGCTGAAAACTTGCAAAAAGCCGCCTTTAACGCGAACATTGCAAAAATTCGCTAGAAGTTGCAAAATCGGAAGCAAACTCTAAAATTGACTAGATATCGGCAAAACTGATAACAATTGAAACACTGAAAGAATGTGAAAAACTCGCAAAGGGATTACTAATGTAATGTCTAGTAAACGTTCTTTTTGTTTAGTTTTGATATTATAATAAACCGGCATCACGGCAACATTAGAAAAAAATTTACAAAAAATTTTTTCTTTAAGTTTTTTTCTCAAAATAAACTTTTTCATTTTAAATATTTTTTTATTTTTACAGTTTAATACATTTTTTGAACTTCAATGATAAGTATTTTAGAAACAAACTAAATAAAATTCATATAGAATCACCCTAACTCATTATTTTTCCAAAAGGAGTTTTTGCATATTTCGATAGTTCAATCTACCGAAAATAATAAATTGCATAGTGTAAGTCGCAAAATTTAACAAGTTAGCCCAACTTGTTAAATTGGCAAAGTTAATTCAAGTACCCTGAATTCAATGGCGTTAGTCGCTATATTCGCGACTTAAATTTTTCGTAGTATATTACCACAAAAACGATTTTCAAATTTAAATTTAGCTAATTGATTATGTATGAACAACATTAGGAAAAATTAACAGGTTTTTAGGAAAAAAAATGTTTTTTTTTTGAAAAATTGTAAAGTTTGAATGTACAAACAATTTTGCGAAAAAGTAAATTTTTTGGAAAAAATCACAGTGTCGTGTTATGTTGTATTTGTTTAACCGATTTAAATTTGAAAATTTTCGCAAAATTACAAAACTATGATTTTACAGTACTTTAGCATATATATTGTAAATCGCGAATACTAGCGCTAACTTCGATAAATCAGCGTACTCGAATTATCTTTACTACACCATTTTTCATTGAAATTAAGAAAATTCCAAATGAAATTGAGATTTTTAATTTGAAATTGAGAAAATTCCAAATGAAGTTGAGAAATTCAATTTCAAATTGAGAAAATTCCAAATGAAATCGAGAATTTCAATTTGAAATTCAGAAGTTTCCAAATGAAATTGAGATTTTCAATTTGAAATTGAGAAAATTCCATATGAAATTGAGAAATTTTAGTTTTAAATTGAGAAAATTCCAAATGAAATTGAGAAATTTTAATTTTAAATTGAGAAAATTTAATTATATATTTATTTATTTAATAAATATACTACATACTGCAAACATACATAACATAACATAAGGCTCAAAGAAAAGAAAATATGAAAATAAATACAAGTTGTAGTATAATTGAGCAACAGGCATATCTTCCAGATCCAGAGCAGATTGGTAAAAAGTTCGTGCAACTTTGGAAAGAAAATGAAATAAAATTACTCTCTCATGAGCTCTCTCACTTGGACAATTTTTGTCATCTGGAATGCTTTTCGGGCAAGTTTGTGTAACTATGTGTAAGTTTGGGCGACTTCGTTATCCATCTGGAACACACCTAACACTTACCTACTATCACTTCTACATATGGGAAAATTCAATATATCCCGAGTTATACATTTTTCGTGAAATAAGTGACGACACGGAATGAGTCGATTTATTTCACCACGCATCATGCTTATTAAACTTATTTCATATTTACCTTTAAGCTCCAAATTGTTCGTCCTAATGAAAAATTAATTTTAAATTCCTTGCTACTTTTAAATTTTCTTAATTTTTTGGAATTTTCTCAATTTAAAACTGAAATTTCTCAATTTCATATGGAACTTTCTCAATTTCAACTTGAAATTCTCAATTTCATTTGGCATTTTCTCAATTTCAATGAAAAATGGTGTAGTAGGGGGCCCAGAGGAAGTAGTTTTAATTATAGATCAAAGAAAAGAAACGTTTAAGAAATTTCCCTAAAAAACCCAAATGTATTTTTTAAATAACCCAAATGAAAGCCCCAAGCCCCAAATGAAAATGTTCATTCTTTTTTGTGATGACAATTCCCCTAATTTGGGGTCAGAACCCCTAAGCTGGCAGCCCTGCTTGTGTTCAAGCTATTAAATGCCTAAATTAAAAAGCTCCCTGAACTCCAATTCTGTGACAATTAATTCCGTTTCTGAACGAAAATTTTCCAAATTCAAGCACAAACGGTTTCCATGAACGCAATCAACCTGTTTTGTGGAGAAACTGATGCCAAAACCAATCCGTGTTGGATTCTATGAACAGGCTGTTAAGCGGCCCATCCACTTGCAATATAATTGTGCAATTTTTCACATTGTACAATAATATTGCCAATGTGTATGTCATATTCGAAGGTGGGTGGCACACAATATATTGGCAAAAATCAAGACCTTTGATTTTTATTGTACAATAAAGAAAATTGTGTAATTGTGGTGGCAACATTGTTCAGTGTTATATTTACTTTTTCAGTCAGGAAAATTGAGCAATATTTTCTTTGAAAATACTGTGCCATTTATTGCATAGTATAGATCAAAACGACAATATATGTACAATACATATGCAATATTATTGTATTCTGCTTAATAAGACAAACGAGGATGTCCGGTTCGAATTTGTATGTTATTTACATTGTAATTCGAAAGCATTTTCTTTCCGTGTGTAGCATCGCATTAAATACCAGTTGTTTGAATTATGATGGTTATATCCTTCAATATCAAGCATTGAAATCTCTTTTGAACGCCTTTTTACCCCTATCGTCTATAAATTCTAAAGAAAAGTAAAAAAATTTTCGTATCTTATCTTCCAGTAACAATCTCCATTTCAGAACGTTTAAGAATAAGTTTTAAAATGAACCCATTTATAAAGTTGAGATTAAAGCGGCCCATCCATTATACAATATTATTGCATATGTTATTGTACATATTGTGGAATGTAATGGAAATCGTTCAATTTGAAATCGGCGCCGATTTCAAAAACAAATTGTAGTGAAAGATGACTTGTTTACCCCGTTTAATGTTTTCAAGGCTAATGGGGTTTTCTCTTATACAAAAATGTTAATTGTTTGCTCTTTTTAATGAAAATTTGCAATATAATCATGTTTCGAGGAAGTGAATTTATTAGAAATTATTGTGGTATGTGATGAAATCGATCGATTTAAAATAGGCGCCGATTTCAAAAACAACTTCTACTGAAAGGTGACTTATTTACCCATTTTAATGAGAATTATTTATTCAAATTATTTCTTTTTATACAAAACAATTTGTTTTTGAAATCGGCGCAGACTTGAATCGATCGATTTCCATCACATTCCAGGAGGCTTATTCTGAATTGCGATGCGAAAGTCAATGCGATGAGCAAATGAAATGCGATGCGAAAGAAATTTGGTATTCTATAAGACTTTCGTATTTGCATTCGAATTTTATTTCAAATCGGGGCAGCACTGGTCAAAAAATAACAAATAAACGTCAAATTTTGAATTAAATTTTTTTTGTTAGTTTGGATTATTCAGTAATTGCGCAATAATCAAAGTCCTGCGTTCGAAAACCATCATTTGGCAATACATTTTTTCGGAAAAAGTTTCTTTACGCAAGCAATTGATAGTGCTGCCGCAGATTGCTGCAACTACGGCAACATTTTTATTAGTGTTGCAAAAGTTTGCATACCGGCTGCACACATTTTCTGCATTTACGAATTAACCCTATTTTCAAAGAAAATATTGCCCAATTTGAGCAATGTTGCCACCACATTACACGATTTTCTTTATTGTACAATAAAAATCAAAGTTCTTTTGATTTTTGCCAATATATTGTGTGCCACCCACTTTCGAATATGACTTACACATTGGCAATATTATTGTACAATATGAAAAATTGCACTATTGTATTGCAAGTGGGTGGGCCGCTTTACAGCATTAAAAACCTACAAAAGAACTTATTCTAACGCTGAAACGCCCCTATTATGAGTTGCATTCGATATTCGATGGCTATCCAACATCGAGTATCGAATGTTAAATTTGTATTATGAGCTGGCAGCACTACCGAAAATTTCGTTGTATAACAAACTTTCAATCGAACTCAATTTTGCTTTTAAATTTTTTCTTTTATAAATTTGTAAACAAACAATATTTATTTATAGTGCCAGCTGATAAATACGTATTATTGTGAACAATCCAAATAAGAAAAAAAATCATAATAGCGTTATTTTTTATCGAATGTGCGCCATAATACCAAATGAAAATTCGTTCGATAAGTTAATTCGACCACAATCGAAAATTGCTCATAATAGGCACCATAGTTTATAACTATGAGATGTTTTAAAAACTATTTTGTATTTTCAAGATTTTTTTTATTGACAAATTATTACAATTTCATTGATTTTTGTTTTAATTTTATTTTGTATGAATTTGATGTTAAATAAAACACGATATTTTTTAGTGATCAATTTGAAAATTATTACAATGAGAGATCGTGTATTAGTTTTTCTTTTCAAGATGTTTTAAAAACATTTTTAGTTTAGTTTATTTTATTAGACAGTTTTGGCATTAATCTCTTTTTTCTTGTGTGCGATTGATTTGGGGTTTAAATAATAAAAAAAGAGTGCTCTGCGAATGTAAGAAAGAGTTCGTTACAACCCTTTCAGATAGTGTCTTTATAATGTTTGTGAATAACATTATTGTTTCTCAAGTCTTGTTTTCTTAAAATGTTTGTAAGAACTGAATTTAATTAACATTTTCAAGCGTAAATTATATAAACACATACGCATGTAATTAAACGAATAAAAAAATGGAATTCTGGACATATTATAAATGAATGAATCAAAGAAACATTAGAACTAAAATGTTGATGTCTCCCTGGAATGTTTTTTTTTGAAAACAACTCGTAAGTAATGCGGATATAAAGGGATACAAATCAAAACGTCTTTTTAATTCAAATTCATTAGTTTTAAAGCATACATACATCATTTCACATTCCGTCTCTTTTGTTTAGTTGTTTTTGCTTCGAAGCAAAAAATTTAAACCTTTTCAAGATTTGAAATTTAGAAAATTGGAGAATTTGTTTGAATAATAAATGCGCGTTGAAGAATGGAGATGATGAGGCGAGTATGAATGATTTTGTTTCAGATTGAGACAAAAAAGAAAAGGAAAAGACATGTTTTAAGGATTTTTTATCTTTTTTATATAATAATAATGATTAAGAAATAATAATACATTTGCGAGTTGTTTTCAAAGAAAAAAAATAGAATAAAAAAATATAATAAAAATGATTACAATTTGCAAATAATTTTTTTGGGAAGTTCTTTTTTGTAAATGTATGTTGTATTTGTTGTTCATGAGTGTAGTATAAAATTTAAGTTTTATATGGTGTGGAACGAACGCATATTTTCATTTCAGCTGTTTTAATAAAAAACAATTATTTTTCATTGTTAAACAACTGGACCAAAGTAAAATTTTCAGTAAAAATGAAAATTACTTTAGTAGAGCATCTTCTCTATATAATTGTATTTATAAAGTTATTGTTTAGTGTGGACCTCCTCTTCTCTTGTTGATGTTTCTTGTAATACAGTTAGATGATCTGTTCTTCTCCTTATTACTACGACTAATACGGCAGCTACTAAAAAATGGATTTGTTTTTATAGTAGTAAGACGATGCCAAACACCTCACAAAAAGGTGCTTCAGCAGGTGACAACAATGTAAAAAGTGGTGGTGGTGGGTGGTAGTAGGTGAAACCGTTTAGAAGCATTTTCTGTGGACAATTGATGGGCCGGATTCATCGTACTCTTGTTTAGAGATCCACATCTGTTGGAATGTTGAAAGAGACGCCAAGATGGAACCACCGATCCATACGGAGTATTTGCGTTCTGGGGGAGCGATAATCTTGATTTTCATTGTCGAAGGAGCTAAGGCGGTAATTTCCTTTTGCATGCGGTCGGCAATACCAGGGTACATGGTAGTACCACCAGATAATACAGTGTTGGCATACAAATCCTTACGAATATCGACGTCACACTTCATGATGGAGTTATATGTGGTTTCGTGAATTCCGCATGCTTCCATACCCAAGAATGAAGGTTGGAACAAAGCTTCAGGACAACGGAAACGTTCATTACCAATAGTTATTACTTGACCATCGGGTAATTCGTAACTCTTTTCCAAGCTAGAACTGGATGCGGCAGTGGCCATTTCTTGTTCAAAGTCCAAAGCTACATAGCACAATTTTTCCTTGATGTCTCGAACAATTTCACGTTCGGCTGTGGTGGTGAATGAGTAACCACGTTCTGTTAAGATTTTCATCAAATAGTCAGTTAAATCGCGGCCAGCCAAGTCCAAACGCAAGATAGCGTGTGGTAGAGCATAACCTTCATAGATTGGAACAGTGTGTGATACACCATCACCAGAATCCAACACAATACCAGTGGTACGACCAGATGCATACAGCGACAGTACGGCTTGGATGGCCACATACATAGCGGGTGTGTTGAAAGTTTCAAACATGATTTGTGTCATTTTCTCGCGATTGGCCTTTGGGTTCAATGGAGCTTCTGTCAATAAAACAGGATGTTCTTCTGGAGCTACACGCAATTCATTGTAGAAAGTGTGATGCCAGATCTTTTCCATATCGTCCCAGTTAGTAACGATACCATGTTCAATAGGGTATTTCAATGTAAGGATACCACGCTTGCTTTGGGCTTCATCACCGACATAAGAATCTTTTTGTCCCATACCAACCATGACACCTTGATGACGTGGACGACCCACAATTGAGGGGAAGACAGCACGGGGAGCATCATCACCAGCGAAACCGGCTTTGCACATACCGGATCCATTATCGACAACTAAGGCAGCAACTTCTTCGTCGCACATTTTGTTTGCTGCAAGAAAAAAAAAATAAATAACAAAGTTTTTACAATTTCTATGCAAATATGTATGTATGTATGCATACATTTGTTAATAGGTGGGCAAAATAAAAAAAACAAAATTTTGTGTGATGTTTTATGTACACATCAATTTTAATACCGTTAATTTTTTCTCCGTTTGATGAATAATCGCTTCCAATACGTATAACAATGATTTAAAACAATTAATTTTGATTAAAAAAAATTTTTATTTCAAAAAGGCGACTTAAATTTCAACGATATATAAAATATAAAAATTAACTAATTTATAACTAGAAAAAGAAGTGTTAATAGGGGATTCACTACACGAAGGCCTTGTTGCGTGACTTTTTAAATTCTCATTTGAAACTACTACCACTGTGCACGTCTTTTTTCACCCTTTCGACAATATCACCAAAAATGTCGTGGTGTAAATGCCATATAAGCAAGAATAGAAAACTAAAAACAATAAACATGAGCATTTTTCACACACTACGAAAAGTTTAGAGGCCAACGCCCTTGAAAATTATGAAAAAAGCCGGCTCAACCAATTTAAAAATGGCGTATTACATAAAATATTTTTCTTCTGAAAAACAATCACTGAAAGATGGCTCACCTTTTTTGTTTAAATAACACAAAAGAAATTTAAACTGAAGGAGAAAAATTTAATTTTCACAATTATGTATGTATTTTATACAATGAAGCAAACTGCACTTTTACAAAAGTTTGTTGGAATTACGTTTAAAATCGCAACAAAAGCGTTTATTCGGTCGGTGGCGTTTGACAGACGATATACGAATGAATCTGCAAAGCAAATGGCAGTTAAAATTTTAAATGTGACGTGTATGTGTTTGTGTGTAGTTCTCTAGATAAAAGCATATACAACAACTACAAAGCCCACGTTTCAAACTCTCCAATTCTTTTCATCCGAAAGTGTAGTACTATAGTCATCTCTTTCTGGTATATGGATTTCAATGCCTATTGCTTAAGGTTCGTTTTGCTTTAATATTTTCAGTATTTAACCAATTTTTGTGCCCATATATGGTCATGTTTTGTTCGAAAGCTCACTTAAATAATCGTTATACCTATTTGAGAATTTCCCCATACACCTTTTCATTTATTTTTTTTATTTTTATATGATGAGCAATACTATATACATATATATGTATGGCTGTATTTAAGTAGAATTGAGTATCATATTCACTGATTTCATTGCATACATGTGTTGAAATAATAGTATGTATGATTTTCGTAGTTGTTGGTGTTGTTTTTTGTTTAAAGCCGGCATTTTTCGTGACACACATCCAAACATACTAACGTATGGATGTATCTATAGTATATATTCTATAGGTACATATTATAGATTGTATAAAGCGGTTGACAGACGAGTCAATATTCAGCTTTCATGTGTGTACATATGTGCTTGAGCGCGTTTGTTATGAAAATCAAAATTTCCCCTACGTGTGCAACTATTTTTTTGTAAACAAACGCAAACAAACATATTGAAGCTAAATATTGATCTGTCTAGCAGCCGCTTCACAATGAAAAAAAACGGAAACGTAAAAAATGAGTCAAGTTCAAATTTAGTTCGTACGTATGTATATCCTATGTATGTGTGATGTTTAGATTTTGATATGAGCAAAACCCTGCAGCTAAATGTATAACTACATAGTTACGTTTTTTGGGCATTTACATTGTCTCGAAATCTAGTAATTTTGGGATTTCGAGCTAAATCTAGTCGGTTTTTAGTAGATTTCCCATACAAAACGAAATCTACTTTGTCATTAGATTTGGACGAAATCTACTCAAAATCTATTGTTTTTATTTATTTTTTGCACCCTGTACAACATTTTTATATAAAAATTGAGTAAATAAGCTACAAGAATACAAAAATCTTCCATAAAATGTGTGTGAATAAGCGAAGCCGGCACTTTTTGGTTACAGTTTAAGATAAATTTGAGTCAAAAGTTTTTGACTTGGATACGAAATCTTGGAAAATGTAAATGTAAACGATATAGATTTCGTTAAAGATTTCAAATCAAATTGCCTCGAAATCTAGCCAATGTAAATGCAGTATTAGGGAATTTACATTATCTCGAAATCTAGTATGTACTTTCGAACTAAATCTAGTAGGGTTTTAGTAGATTTCCCATACAAAACGAAATCTACTTTGTCAGTAGATTTGGACGAAATCTACTAAAAATGTAATGTTTTTATTTGTCTTTTACTACCCTGTACAACATTTTTATATAAAAAGTGAGTGAATTAGCTACAAGAACACTACGCTCTACAAAAATCTTTCATAAAAGGTGTGTGAATTAGCTAAGAGGGCACTTTTTGGGTTACAGGCTGACTTCCAAAACGTATCAATACAAAGTTTGTATACAGTTCTACTGCGGTATTTAGATCGTTTATGTATGCGAAGTTGCTAAACATTGCATCAACTTCGAAACCGATACAATTACTCATTTACGGCGTTTCTGATACTTGTCGACGACGTTTTGAAAAGGTATGTATTGTCAATGTTTTGTACTGCGACGATATGAAACACTATACATTGTTCGAATACAAAGCAACTGACGTTTTGGAAGTCAGCCACAGTTTAAGATAATTTCAGTCAAATGATTTTGTCTAGGATACGAAATCTTGAAAAATTAAGTGTAAACGCTATACATAGATTTCGTTAAAGATTTCAAATCAAATTGTCTCGAAATCTAGACAATGTAAATGCAGTATAAAACTTTCGGCATCTTATGCATTTGATTTAATGAAACGTTTCATTATTTCTTTGCACAGCCTGGACAATGTTTTACTTCAAAATATCATTACCAATCAAGCAGGTTTTAATTAGCTGAGCTCGTGTTAACAGTTTATTGCCGAAATTGTAGGTACGTCTCAAAAATTGTAATGAGGCTAGTAATGACACTAGTCAAAAAAAAAGACGTTTTCGGAAAGTAATATCACTAGTTGTGATGATACTAGTAATTTGAATTATTTTTTATAAATTGACATTTTCAGGTGAAAGTACAAAAAAATTTAGCTCTAAAAATAATAAGTAGAAAATGGCTCAGTGGATAGAGTACATACCTTGAAATATGAGGACTGTGTGTTGTTCATACCCCGGTTTAATATTTAAAAAAATATAAATAAACTAGTAGTAAGCGCACTAGTCTACAATAACTAGTATTGCAATTACATATGACAACCTAATTTTAAAATCGATAGTTCGACACACCTATAAAAAAAAAGGACATACACAGGCATGTTCTAAAATCGCGGTGATTTCGAACCACGAACGATTTTGAAATCACCCGACTGATTTTTTGGTGTTGTTGCCACAAAAAATACAGCGTCATCCCAAATTAGTAAATTTTAAGGTTATTCTGTGTAAAATAATTTATTTTATTACAAAAACAAATAAAGAGCAATCATATTAAGTGTATGTAATCATATTAGTACACAGTTCAAAGCAAAATGCTTAAAAAACGTGAAGTGATTTGAAATCGTCCAACTGTTAGCTGACCGGTTTCAAATCACGAGATCTCAAATATTTTAGTGCGCAGAACACCTTTTCGGTGATTTCAAATCACTTTACGATAAAGTGATTTTCAGAACATGCCTGATAGGCAACTAGTCTGAATTAAAAAGCAACTATCTATATATATATTTCTAACCACATACTAGTCTCTTTGTCTGCAGGGAAAATATGTACGTGTTCTTCAACTGTATATCGTGCTATGACCGCCAAAAAAGCTTAAGCGCCATAAAGTAAATTTTACAGGAGAAGTCTTTTTTAGTTAACCTTGGTTTAAATCGAAGTAGAGCCCTTATATTGGCTACATAGGATTGTAGTGGACTGTTATATGCAATGTTAATAGTTTTAATAAATTTCCTATAAGACAACGCATGTTTGTAAGGGTTAAGATATTTTAAGATATTATTGATGCCATGAAAAATTAATTAATTTAATCAAACTATTTTAAAACTAGTAATTATTATCTTTATCAAGCTGTTCTTTAACCGTTTCATTGATATCCTTGCAGTTTTTGACACTAGTTTTGCTGTATTTGCAAAAAAGAATTTTAGCTTAAGCGACATTTTGCAGTTACAAAAAAATGTAAACAAATTAAACATTTAAATGGAAAATGCACTTAAGCTAAAATTTCTTTTGCTGTATATCCGTAACGGTACATGGCAGGACTTTGAAACTTTGACAGATAGTCCGATTTATCGTAAATAATCGATTTTCGTCCCAAACTATTTTCGAAAAGCATGTCGCTTGAGCTTTTTTGGCGGTTATGGCTCGATATGTTTGCAACTATTGGGCCTGTTCTGTAAATTACGAAATGTCAAATCACATATTACGTAATTTTGTGCAATTTAAATTATGTATTAATAATAAAAAATCACTATTCAATGGAGTATCAATATCATAGGTAAGTTCAATATTGTTTGGAGTTCAATTAATTTAACAGATAGTATCAAATAAGTACATATGTAGGTACATGCTACATGTAAATCTACAGGAAGGTACATAGTAGGGTATTCATTCGGTGTGTTCAGTGATTTTAACTTAAGTAAAACATTAAAATCTTTGAACGTGGTTATAAAAGAATTTAGTAAATACTGCTACTCAATTATAATTGAACTTGAGGGAATTATGTATTAAGTTTTTGTTTAATAGTTTTATAAAATCTAATAATACCGTTGCCAACGATTTAATTAAAAATCTAAGGATTAGATTTAATGAGAGACGAATTCAATTATTTTACGTCTCCACTCAGGAATATTTCCTTCTAGCAACAGTGTTTTAAAATACAGTACAAAAACGGAAATTAATGAATTCGGAAACAAACTTTCAAACAGAAGAAACTATCGATAGTAATACAAGAAATGTTTTAACAGAATTGACCGAAACAATTAGAAGTGTTAAGAATTTGAAAAAAAAATTAAAACACGACTCTAATAGCGTAATCAGCGTGACCGTTTTGCGACTAAAGTGGCAATTTGCCACTTTTTCAACTGCCTTGCCACTTTTAGTGCCCCTTTTTTAAAATGAGCTAAATCTGCCACCTTTTGTAATATTATGCCCCTTTTTATGAAATGATGCTTCTTGTTTTAATATAAGCTTTTTATGGCACGAAACTGTTTTTATAAAAAAAATTTCAAGACAAAAATTTGTTTTTGAGTCTATCATGTAAAGTCTTATAACAAAAACTATTTTGAAATAGTTTAAGATTTTCGATCTATAGATATTCATTATTGTATTAAAATTATTAAAAATAACACCCTGATTCACTAACACGAACAAGAACGTCTTGTTAAAATTTTTTATGAAAATCACGCAGCTTTAAATATTTTTAAAATTATTTTCATGCAAATTTTGGTACCATGTCACAATATCCAGTGACATAATGTCCAAATACATTGTCACTTTTAAAAATAGCATTGTGACACTTTTAATAGTGCCATGGACTTTATGACATTATTATTATGACCATTATGACACTTTGAAATGTGTCATAATGTTCACACTTTTAAAAATGAAAACAAATTCAAATATACATATTTTTGACTATTCACTTTTTACTTCTGCAATCGGTGACAAGTAAAAAAAGATCAATTGACGTTATTGCATTTTAAAAAGTGAAATAAAATCAAGAACAATTTGCAAATAGCGTCAACAATGCTTAAAATATGTCCAATCGACATCGTCGATTCAAAGAAATATTTGGAAATTAATTAAAATTGTTAAGAAATTTTATTTTACTACAAAATATTCGTTGCGTAGCTGGCCTTTGGCCGGGCTTAAGTATTTTTTCTTCTTGGTATATTGAAAAGCGGCCTTCGGCCGGTTTTAACGATTTTCTCCTCTGAGTATAATCAGCGGCTTCGCCGACCGAAGGCCGGCTATGCCAGAATCTTTACTCAGCGAAACTGCTTTTCGATATACTTTACTAATGTTCTGTTTCCATATGCAAACAAGCGACGTGAGTAAAAAATTTTGTATGGAAATTGCTAAAAAATGTGACTGCCTTTCACATAAATTTTATACAAACAAGGCTTGTTTGCATTGTTTGTCTAAAATTTATATAAAAAGCAGTCAGTTTTTTGAACGAAAAAACATCAAAATTGATTCGTTTTATTTCAAAAGCATTATATGCCCTAGAAATTCATTAAATATTAGAATTTGGATCAATTATTCCCTTTTCAAAAAAGTTGCCCCTTTTTTTGAAAGAGTCCCCTTTTTGGTGCCACTTTTTTCCTCAAAATCCCCCTTTTTGTGCCACTTTTTAAAAATTTGCAACGGTCACCCTGAGCGTAATGGAACATTTTATAAGCTTAGAGAAATCCAGGAAAAGGACTGAGAAACTAGATGTTCTGTATTATGGATTGTTTTCGATTTCTTCAACATCTACGATAAATGAAAGGATTTTTTCAAGCCGTTGTATTAAACTAAAGAAATTATTTTTCTAAAAGATTGTTTTAGAAGATCTCCTTAAACTATTGAAATAACTGATATAATGATCTTACATACTTGTTAATTTTTTAATTAATAATACATATTTATCATTTTTTTGCTTAATTAAGTTCAAGAATTGTTATGTTATTGTTTCCCAAAACGAAATTTTTTGTCCCCAAAGTACTTGTAAAGTCCCCACGCTTGGGGACAAATACCCACTACTGGCAGCCCTGCATGCTAACAAAATTGGAGGGTCTTAAGAAAATTTTATTGAATTTTAACATATTTTCTAAGAGTTGAAAAACTGTGAAAGTTTTTATTAAAATTATTTGTTTTGTTCACACGCACCTAAATAGTGTGTATGGATGAATGTAGACATACTTATAAGAAAAAAAGAAAGTGTGTGAACTTTACACTTGAATTGTATCTGCATATGCATGTATTTCGTCACCAATAACTCCTGGTAAACGAATAGGTGCGCTGTAGCTTTTTTTTTAAAGAAATGTGAATGTGCATTAATTAAAACAGAAAAAACAAAACCTTACACATTCTCTCATAAATATGTATGTATCTTCATAAGTAAATAGGTATGTATATAAATATTTAAAAATTACGTATGTAGGTATGTAAATCTTTGCAGTTTTGCCTTCATTTCACATATAAGATATATACACAGAAAAAAATTACTTATATCCAAGGAATTTTTTCATAAATGGTATGAATCGAACATTAAATTATTTTCCCAAATTTTTTTCCTTCAATTTAGGAACTTTTGCATATTTAATTTTAAAAAAATTCAGTATTGAACTTGTATAACATGTTGTACTACGCACAACTCTTTCCTTTCTACCAAACAGACTACCTATTTCACTTTATTTTTACTTTATATAAATAAAAAAAAATATTTGTTAACAAATACAAGTTTAAAAAAGCTTCAAAGCAACTTTGATTTCATAAATTTATTTATTGAAACCTAAATTCATACTGGGCATGAAAAAAATGCTGTATTTTATTTAAAAATTACTAAAATATATGAACAATAGATTATGAAATTTTTCTGTGTAGGTGCCTACATAGTTAGGTAAGAACCGTTACTAAATTTATTGATTTCAATGCCTTTTTTAATATTTTTTTGTTTATTCTTTTATATATACATATATAGACAATTTCTTAATAAATGTACGTTTGATTTTTTAGTTTCATTTTTTATAATTTTCCAAGCGTCACTTTTTTAGATTTTACAATTTCCACTTTTTTTTTAATCAAGTAGGTAGGTACATATGTATGTAATTTAGTTAATCCACAAATTGTTGCTCATTTTCCATTGATTTTTCGTAAGTTTTATTCAATTCAATATGTATTTTGAATTGTTTGCACACTTGTAATTTAATTGTTTGTAACACACAAAATTTTCTTTTTTTACTTTTCACTTTGCATGCATTTGTTAAATACTTACTTTGTGTTTTATTAAATTACTAAAATTAAATAAATAAATTAAGTCTTTTGTTTATTTGGGAGGTCTCGCGTTGGTATCCACACAGCACAAGAACGCAAACTTTAATGAATGTAAAACTCGTTGTTACAGGCGTTTATAAAGGCGTCTACCCTTATCAAAACGCGTTTCGTATGGGTTCTCTAGTAATTTTCAGACATTTTACCATATATGGATATGGATGCACAAAACGTGCAGCATTGTTGCCATATTTCTGGAGAATTTTGTATTTTTGAGTATTGAGATGCGATAAATGAGTAAACCCGCATTAAAAACTCATACACACACAACACAAAACCTATAAGTTTTATCACCTTATAAATATTTCATTAATTTTTCCCATAGATACTTATTTACTCTCTTTGCTTTGGAAATAAAATGCACACATTCATATACAAAGTCACATGTATTCAAGAAATAGTCTCCACATTATAACAATAATAAATATTTAGGCGAGTCAGTCAAAATACGGGCTTGCTCATACTTTGTTTTGAGTCTACATTTCTTTCAACGGTTGATTTTCACTTCTTTCTTTTGTATAAATGAGAACGCATTTGGGGCTACTTGATTTTCTTTGCTATGTGTTGTTGCATTCGCAAATGTAAAAATGTATGTATGTATGTAGGTATACATTTATTAGTCTCTCTTATTTGTTTATGGCTTTCATGAGGTTGAAATATACATAAAAATATCTACTCCATATATGCATAAATATCTACATAGATACTTACTTATATATAGTAAATTTGTATGAATGTATGAGAAGGTACATATGTATGTATGTACATACAATCTTATTCATTTGGTTATTTTTGTTTTTATTAAACGTCTGTGACTCAGTTCGGTTTGTTGATAAGAGGGAGTGTCGCTAACTTTAGGACTTAAAAGTTTAAAATTTAACTGAATTTACTGCTGTTTTTTTCTTTCTAGCAAAATTTAACTGATAAAGTTTTAAGAATTTTTGTTTTTCCTAGTTAAAATCAACAAGAAATTACGTATTACGTCATTCATATACATATTTGTATAACTTTAAGGTACCTATCAAATTAAACAACAATTACTGCCTTATTTATAACAAAACAAATTTTGAATTTATATTTATTTCACATTTTTTGTAACCGTTTGTGGCTTTTTAAATAAATAAATTGTACCTATGTAATAACATTAAATTAAAAATTTTAAAAACCACCGAAGAAAATACATTATAACTTCAAAACATCTGGACCTATTTTCTTCAAACATAGGTTAGAAGATTTTTGATCAAGTTACCTTTCAAACAAAATTTACTAAACTAAATCGATTTACCCGTTTGGGAGCTACGGCGTCAAAGACACACAGATTCAACAGAATACATCTAGAAATGATATACAGTGGACGTCCAATAGTACGAATTATATAATGTCAGGCCTTTTCGTAATGTTGGAAAATTCGTATTATTGGATTACAGATTTTCCTCCTTTTATATAAAAAATTAGCTTCTTTTTGAATTTTTTACTTTAACGCAGAAAAAAACAAGTAAAGAACTTCAAAGCAAAACTAAAATTTCATTTATATATATAAAAACGTACATGTTCTTTCAAAAAATACATTTATTCGTATTATCGAAAACTCTTTTTATTCGTACTATAGAACAGCCAATGCAAAAAATTAGCCTTTTGTACCTTTCGCACTATTGGAAATTCGTGGAAACGGAAGTACGTACTATTGGACGTCAACTGTATCTTCTAAATAGCTAGACCGATTTTCTTCAAACATAGCTAATAACACTCTGGATCAAATCACATTTAACGTACGTATTTTGATAAGAATATAAAATCGAAAAATGTTTATGCATATGTTTCATCATCTAGTACATTCTTCAAAACAGTAGCTCCACAATATAATAGGAATAAAACGGAATTGTGTAGCTTTCCTTTTTGCTAAATCTATCAAATTCAAAGATATTTTCTGGAATTCGAAAGGTATATTTTATTGAAGTTTTGGAACATCTTGTGAAATATAAGAATCAGGGGCCGAATTACCGCATTCGTTATCGAGTAGGCTTTCGTATCGAATAAAATTTCGTCACGTATCGAATGGATGGATTACCGCATTCGATAGCTAACGTATGGAAATGTTTAAAAAGTGTAGCAAGTTTATATTATACCGGTTGTTGAATCGACTAAGAATTTATAATACATTAAAGAAAAATTTTGTGTTTCTAGTAGCTAGTACAACAACCAAGTCGGTTGGCCAACTGTAATAAGTTTTATAGGTTATGTACCATGATTTTTTGCAAAACAAAAAATAAAAAATATATTGTGTCGATCGCTCTAGTGCTAATGAGTGGAATTTAAACAGCAGCTACTCGATTATCGTATGCCGTAATCCCAAAAAGAAAATTTTCGAACAATTTTACTCGATCACGTATGCGGTAATTCGGCCCCAGAATTTTAAAAATATATTATTTTTACTTATTTCTCTTTTGGGAAAATACTGTAGTTGTGTAGAGTGGGATATTGGGAAAATTGTTTGTTAATCAAAATGATATACATATACATATTGGGAAAGCATTGAATTTTTTAGTTTTCACAATGTTTGGCCGGCCAGCCCTTGACAATGTTTGAAATACCTGATTGTATTTTTCTTCCTGGATGGGTTTGTAATAAAGTCTTGCGATAGCTTTTACTACATACTACATATTACGATGTATGCGGAAACGAGCTTTAAATGAAAAAAATCCCAAGTTGTCTTTCATACAAAATTTCTTAAATTTAGTTTGTAGTCAAAAGAACATTTTCGACCAAAATCTATTTTGTATTGAAAAAAGGTGGAATTTCTTACTCATTGTCTTGTAACATTGCTATTTTTTGTCGTATATTAACCATGTTTCACGTATTCGACACAAAATGATTTTTAACTTTCGGCATTCAAAGCTTTTTTAAATTTTTGGTCCATCTTAATGTAGAAATTAAAAAATAGGTACAACTCACTGTTATGCTGTTGTTTATTTTAATCTTTGATTCTTGTGATTTTCAAAAATTATTATTTGTAAATTCGCAAATGGTTTTTCAAAGTTTGTGCTTCAGATAAGAGGTTTGAAACTTTCCAAAAGTATGGTTAAAGTCTACTGATGATTTGGTAAAGCACCAATGAAATTCATATACGACATTACTTAACCCTCAACAAATAAATCTCTATTTTAAAAAATATCTCTGTACAATTAGAAAAATGTTTGCAACTTAAAACAATGTTCCTTAAATTAGTATTCTGTGTGCAGTCAGTCTCCTGTTTTTTATAGCTATTTGGAGTCTCTTAGTAATATCTGCGACCTTCTAATTAGGGATGTAACGAATACCGATACCGATACCGATATATCGGCGATACTTCAGATTTTCCGATACATCGGTATCGGCGATATTTTACTGCCGATACGACGATACTTTTAAAAATTTTTTTCAGAGTTTTTTTTTAACAAATAATTTATTTTTGTTCGATTTTACCATGAATACACTTCGTTATTTTTTAAGTCTTATTAATATCAATTTTAAAAATTAATAATATTTTATGCTGCTATTTTGTAAAAAAAATATTTATTTTTTGTTAATTTTACCATGAATTCAAGTTCAAGTCGTTGTTTTATAAATCTAATTCCAGCAAAAAAAAAGATACTCCAAAGAAGTCATGAAAATGTAGAATTCGCGATCTGGAATTATTGCAAATTTGGATAATTTCTAATTAGTTTTACATATCCTTGCCATTGCAAGAAGTTCTGTTTTACGATTACCAATTCGGTGGAAGCGATGCTAGGACAAATTTCTTTTTCGGTATTCTATAATGATTTTTCCTTAAGGAAAAAGGATAAAAAAGTACCCATTTTCACAATTTTTTATGCGAATTTAAACTCAGAACTGCATTTTCATGTAAATTTAAGTGAATAAATATAAACTTGGAAGTCTTTTAATAATTAAGCTATTAAGTTATTTAGATGAATATTAGTTGATAAATGTCCTTTAAAAAAAAAACGATTTTTTAAAAAGCATGGCGAGTATTTTTTTTTAATTATAAAGGAATTAAACAATTCTTCTTGCTTTTCTACTAATTATCTGCATATTTTTAATATAGATTTGTTGGAAGCAAAGAAAATGTAGCTCCTTAAAAATTACTTCCAATGTTTTATCAATTTTAAATATTCTCTCTTATAATGTAATTTTGTATAATAAAAAATTTCAATTGAGTTTTGCTAATCTAAACTTGAACTCAATTTCAATATTCGTATCGGTATCGGAATCGGTATCGGCGATATTTATTTTTAAATATCGGTATCGGTATCGGATCGGCAAAACGGCGTATCGTTACATCCCTACTTCTAATATGACCGTTTTGCCATAATACCATAATTGTTCATCGTGTTTCCATGACATTGGACTAGGGCTTACAAATAATCGAAAATCTAAAAATCTAAAAAATGCGACTAATCGCGATTACCGGCTAATCGCGATTAAGCAAAAAAATATACTGTCATATATCTCTTATTAAAACTAAAATTAATTTCGTAAATCATAAGCAATGATTCATAACGTATGACTATCAAAAGCAATAGTATGTTAAATATCTCTTGATAGGAAACTTTTTCAAGAACAAAATATAATAGACCTTTTTCTATCAAAGATTTATGCAAAAAAAAAAAAAAAAAATAAAGTGTGTTTGAAATATATGTCAAAACAAAATTTCCATAGAAAAACCGGTTTTACCGTATATTTCAAACACACTTAATTTTTTTTTGCATATGGGGGTTAGTCTTGTTTTTTCATAATTTACTTTTTATTTGCTTTTCTATTTTTATCGATTACATTATACACATTTTTTATATTTTCAATATTTTTGTAATAGTACGGGTTCCCAAGATAAGAAAAACTGCATCTATCTACCAATCGAATGAAAAATCTGTTTCTCAATCCTAATACAAAAATGAAAATCAGTTAAATTTTAATTAAATGTGGAAACCGTTTAGAAGCGACCGAAATATGATAGACACACCAACATTATTTTCATTACTTATGATGTGATTTTGATTGATTGCCAGATGAGTGCAAAGTGCAAATAAGTTGACTACATGTGCTTCAGTTAAGGATGATAGCCTAATCTAAATTTATTACACAGAAAAAAAAAATAAGTTTCGTTTTTGATAACAAAAATCCCGGTATTCAATAATTTTTTTTTTCAAATTTCCTGTGATAAAGAATTCAGCTATATTGATAGCCAAATTATTTCAAAAAGAAAAAAATTATTTATTGAAGGTTTTTTACTAATGCAGATTTTCCTTCCCCATGCTTTATAACACTTAGAATGCTCCTTCGTCTAAACAAATTAACTAATAATCTAGATGTAAGGTATTTAATCATATCTCCTTAATTTATGTAAGTTTTTAAACAAAGTTTTACTGCAAATAAATAAAAATATAATAAAAAAAGAAAAAAAAACAATTAAAAAAGATTTTGACATTGCTGGGATATAAACCCGGGCTTCCCGGACGTAAAGCATATGCCCTTCAGCCAAGCCATATCCCAGTTAATCTATAATGAGATAAAACTCGTTTTAAGTACTAATATATGAAAAGAAAAGATAGCCGGCTTGGGAAAGAAATACATACAACGCAATATTGTATTAAGTTAATGATAAATGTTATTTAAATTCATATTTTTTTCAATAACATGGTGTTATTGAACATAATTCTGGTCTATTTTTTTCTGTTTAGGTGGTTTTATAAGTACTACAAAATATGTTTTGCGTGGTTGGGCAATAAATGAACTAGTCTCAGGTGGTATATTAGAATATAAACAGCTTAATTGCAATATGTTCTAATCCAAGTTCCGTAAAAATAATTGATTTTTGCTTTATTTTAAATGTTAAGCGGGCTATTATTTCGTATCTATTCAGACGGGTTAGAGCGCGATAACTATATTACTTGCCTTAAGCGGGAAACCAAGTAAATACAAGATAACCTTTTCTTTTCGTAAACGTTATAAATCTTATTTATGTGTTTATTGACCTGGGTTATGTATTCATGGGTTGAAGTATATATGTGTGTAGGTAAGTAAATAAATAAACTTTAGCGGGTAAGTATATATATATATATATATATATATATATATATATATATATATATATATATATATATATATATATATATATATATATATATATATATATATTATATATATATATATATATATATATATATATATATATATATATATATATATATATATATATATATATATATATATATATATATATATATATATATATATATATATATATATATATATATATATATATATATATATATATATATATATATATATATATATATATATATATATATATATATATATATATATATATATATATATATATATATATATATGTATAAAATTCTACTTTTCTAAGGTAAGTATAGGTATAACTTGTAGAAATTTTTCTTTAGGGTTCTAGGTGTAGGTAGAATTAAGCAACTTTACAATTTGTTCTTTTAAATAAAAAAAAAATAAAAATTAAAGTATCTTTAATTATTATTTTATTAAATTTGTATTTTTACTCACTGTTTGTTATGTTAACTTCTACTGGGATCGATTAAAGCTCGTTCGGGTTTGAAATCCAACGTATCAAACATCTGGCCAAAGCATATCATGCAAATTAGCTGCACAAATACAACATAAACTCACTCAATTTTATGCATTTAACAGTACAAATTAAAAAAACACACGCATGGTCTTGGCTGAAATTGAACATGTGACCTCTCGTTTAATAGTCTAACGTACTAACAACTACACCACAGCTTTTAAATTTGTATTTATATAATTTCAATTGCAATTTCCGTTAATTTTACGTACAGAATATTTTGAGTATTTGTGTGTGTGTGTGTGTGTGATTTCTATACATGTACTTTTTTGGGAATTATAACATAAACAACGGAATATAGTGAAAGCAACAGAAAATCCGTATAATTTAGTTTTTTTTTTATTGAAAGCTTAGAATTTTAAACGTTTACTCTTTTAAAAATGATTGCACGGAATACTTCTTGAACAAAATACATTCCGTTACTGTCATAATACTGTGAGTGCAGGAATCGAACCTGCAACCTCCAGGTTAATTGTCTAGCACATTCTTCACTACACTACGGGGGTAACTAAACTAAATTTCAATGTTCCTTAAAAAAATAAGCTTTAGAAGGAACTATTTATTCATAAGATTATTTGAAGCTCATAAATCCAATTGTTTTGACACTCATATTAAAAGCGATTTAGCGAAAATGATAAATTATGAAATGTATTCTTTCTGAAAATCATATATATTCCAAGGTATATATTTGAGCTTGCAATATCATTTTTATGCTATTCATTTGTATTTATAAACCACATGAAATTACTGCCGATTGCTATTTTATGTATTCTTATTAATAAAAATTAATAAAAACTACGAAAAATGCTTAGTTTTATTTATGCCGATTTCCTGGCCGATTTTTTCAATTGAAGTGCCGAAAATGCCGATTTTCCCCCCGAAAAGAGCAGATTTTTCATAAAAATTATCTTTTTTTTTAGCAAAAAGCACAATTAGTTGTTGTTGCTGTATTAAGTCCCGGTAAAAGAGCCTAATTTTTCTATTAGCAGGTGTATAAGGGAGAAAAGCAATAGTTTTAATAAGGAGAATTTCCACTTGGAACCAGTACAACTAGAAACTGATATGAAAATTATGCCTACATATAGTTAAATAAAACGCAAAAGGCCCTATCTACAAAAAGTTATAATCGGATTTTTAGTATATTCTGATGTATTTCACCAATATACATAGATAGCTACTGTAAAAATCAGATTTACCTGAACAGAAATAGCGATAATATTAAGAAAAAGGAAATAGAATATGCCAGTTAAATAATTTAGCATATTTATTGCTTCCCCTGTAAAATGATCAACATTTTAGGGTGTTTTGCGTTTCAGGGGACGATACTTCTATTAATTGTTTTATCAAAAGTCCACATATGAAACTTCCATGTAATATTAATAGATTTCAACCGTGAAAGTACCAATTTCTGAACCACAATGAAGTCGTTAATTAATGCGAAGAATAAAACTAACAAACTTTATTGAAATTTGCTTTCGATTTCTGCCGAATACCTAAAATACTTCCTATACAAAATTCAGCCTATTGATTACTTCTCCGTTCACAATACTTAACATTTACCATCTTGTCTCGAAATTCAAAAATAGTGTTCACATCTTCAAATAGGGCCTTTCGAAGTAGTATCCCAGTTATTATACAAATATCTCTTTGTGTCCATTAAAAAGAAAAACAACAACGTAAAAAACAACAAGCTTTCATCTCAATGAAGTTGTTGTTTAATTCTTACTCTTTGGTGAGTAATTTTGTTTTCATTCGGCTGTATACATGTATGGGCCGATTAACGTTCGGCAGACTGGTGCCAGTATGAGCGAGTACGATATAAACAGACGTATCTGTGCACGTGACTACTTTGAAAGTGCTATCAAAGTCCAGATGAGGTACCGTATAATTGGGGATTGCCTCAATGTCGGTGGTAATAGATCTCAGATTCTGGTATGGCCATAAGTCATTCATCTCCACCTCAAATATTTGTTATTCATTTTATTTTACATATCCTATATTAACTAAAATTATATTTCTTCCCTTTTTTTATAAACTAGATTTTATGCCGATGTAAGTGCTTTTTTTGTCTATAAATATTAGATTATTGTGTATACGATAGAATCTTACCTAGCGAATGACAATTCGATAGATGTAGATATTTACCATGATACAATAATAGAAGGTAGTCCAATTATCTCTTTTCGTCGCCATATTAACGTTTTGGCATTTAATCGAATTATGAAAGTTCATGCTACCATATTAATTTATGAAATCCAATTTTTTCCGTTTTATTTAAAAATATACAGAAAAAAATCGGATAATTTTTGTTAAAATGCAATAACACAAGACACTTTTGTAAGGATTCTGGTGTAAAATTATTTAACTTTCCAACAATTCCTTATGTTTGGCAAAAGTGGCTTAGTTTATACAAGATCAATAAGTCTGACTTACCAAAGACACCTTTGGTATGTTCATTAAGAAACAATCCCTAAAATTTTTTCATACTCACAAGCTTGACGAGAAGCACAAAATCGCAAAACATCATTTTTACTGTGAAAATACACGAAAAATTGCCAAATTTCAAACAAGCCGTACAATTTATTAAACATCGCTAAAATTCTAAGGAATGCCAAAATCTCAGAAAAAATCGCGAAAATGACGAAAATTCGCAAAAACTTGTTAACATTAAAAACGTAGAAAAGTCTGAGAGTGATTAAAAATCGGTAAAACTGTAATAAATACAACAACTGGCTAAAAAATCACTTTTTTCGAAAATAGTGAAAATTCGTAACAAACTGCAAAATTTCAAACAAGCTTTAAAATTGCTTAATAATAACTAAAATTGTAAGGAATGCAAGAAGCTCGGAAAAAATCGCGAAAGTGAAGACAATTCGCAAAAACTTGCTAAGATTAAAAATATTTCAATGTCTGATATTGACTAAAAAAGTGACAAAACAGTAAAAACCAAAAGCTGACAAAAAAAATTACTTTTATCGCAAATATTGCGATTTTTGTTTGCAATTTTGCAATTTTTCGCGAATTTTCACTATTTTCGCGATAAAAGTGATTTTCTATGTTTTTAATGTTAACAAGTTTTTGGGAATTATCGTAATGTTCGCGATTTTTTCATAGTTTTATGCATTCCATACAATTTTAGTTATTTTTAAACAATTTAGGTCTTGTTTGAAATTTTTTAATTTTTCGCGAATATTCGCCATTTTCGCGATAATAGTGATTTTTCACCATATTTTGAATTATTTACAATTTTACCGATTTTTAATTCATATAAAACTTTATTATTTTTTCGATGTTAGCAAGCTCTTGCGAATTGTCGTTATTTCCTTGAGTTTTGCCGCTTTTGTTTGCATTCCGTATAAGTTTAGCTATATTTAAGCAATTTTAGGGCTTGCTTGCAATTTTAAAATTTTTCGAGAATTTTCGCAATTTCCACGACAAATAAGTTTTGAGTAGAGATGTAACGAATACCGATACCGATACCGATATATCGGCGATACTTCAGATTTTCCGATACATCGGAATCGGCGATATTTTACTGTCGATATGACGATACTTTAAAAATTCTTTTCAGAGTTTTTTTTAACAAATAATTTATTTATGTTCAATTTTACCATGAATTAAATTCACTTCATTATTTTTTAAATCTTATTAATATCAATTTTAAAAATTAATAATATTTTATGCTGTTATTTTGTAAAAAAGTTAGTTATTTTTTGTTAATTTTACCATGAATTCAAATTCAAGTCGTTGTTTTTAAAATTTTATTCCAGCAAAAAAATACACTCCAAAGAAGTCATGAAAATGTATAATTCGCGATCTGGAAGTATTGCAAATTTGGATAACTTTTAATTAGTTTTAAATATCCTTGCCACTGCAATTACCAATCACCGAATTGGAAGCGATGCTAGGACAAATTTCTTTTTCGGTGTTCTATAATGATTTTTCAAGGAAAAAGGATAAAAAATTACCCATTTGCACAATTTTTTTTTATCCGAATTTAAACTCAAAACTCTATTTTCATGTAAATTTAAGTGAATAAATATTAACTTAGAATACTTTTAATAATTAAGCTATTAAGTTATTTAGAAGAATATTAGTTGATAAATGTTCTTTAAAAAATTGATTTTTTAAAAAGCATGGCGAGTATTTTTTAAAATTATAAAGGAATTAAAATTTTTTTCTTGCTTTTCTACTAATTATCTGCATATTTTTAATATAGATTTTTTGGAAGCAAAGAAAATGTAGCTCCTTAAAAATTACTTCTAATTTTTTTATACTGGGTTAAAATCAATTTTAAATATTCTCTCTTACAATGTAATTTTGTATAATAAAAAATTGCACTTGAGTTTTGTTGATCTAAACTTGAACTCAATTTCAATATTCGTATCGGAATCGGTATCGGCGATATTTATTTTTAAATATCGGTATCGGTATCGGATCGGCAAAACGGCGTATCGTTACATCCCTAGTTTTGAGCGATGTTTTCGCAAACTTTGTTCATTTTCGTGAAGTAAGTAATTTTTCTAGCTTTTATCCTTTTTTAGAGCTCAAGCGATTTCCAGTTAATTTTAGAGATAAGTTGAGCATTAAAAATGTTACATTTTCTGGAATGATTTTTGAATATATGTAATAGATTTTATTTGTAATAAAATACATTTATATTAATTTTTGTTGTTAAAGTAATTATTACCTCTTTATGGGCAATTACTATGACTTTTGCCCAAATACATGTAATTGTAGTTGATAATCTTCAACTACAATTAAAATAATTTGTAATTGCTAGTATATCAAATACCCATTGCATCTAATTGTAATTGTTGAAGCCAATTACATGTAAACGTAATTCATTGACTTCTGTTAAGTTTTATCACGAAAAATTTTATTATTTGCTGATAATTCCTTATGTTAGTTGGACACATTATTAAAACATTTTGCAATTTTGAAATTTATGTAACATAATTTTAATTTGTTATTAAATTATTAAAATTATTAAATTATTTACAAAAATTACACATTTTGTAAAAAAAATTCCAAATTATTAGTTTCCATTTCGTAAATGTGGCAAGGTTTGCATTTAATATTTCTAAAAAACAAATTTAAAAAATCAGCTTAAAAGTCAAACAGTTTTAAAATTAAATTACCTTGTACTTTTGTATCATGATATTTACCCTCTAGTCAGCCAAGAACCATATGTCTCTATGTCAACACTCTTTTCTCTAGCGACAATTGCACTAGTTAAAATGTCGACAACTTTCCTTTTATACGCGAGTAGAGATACGTTAGAGACAACAGTTCTAGTGTATTTGTGGTGACATTGTCAACGAAAGCGTCAATAGTTTGTTTCAATCGATTTTTTTGAATTCCAATTGATATTTTTTTAAACTGAATTGATATTTTTTTAAATGAATTGAACATTTTTTAATGTCGAATAAAAATTTTTAATTTCAATTGATATGTTTTAAGCTACAACCGGAAAAGGTATATAAATTTTAAAAATATTTCGGCCTAACTAATTTAAAAATAATTTATTTAGTTTTTTATATAAAAAATAATATTAAAAATATATATGTGTTTAAGAGTATTGCCCCAACCCTTATAAAATTCTAGACGGGGGTCACTAAAATGTACTAGTGTATCTTTGGTTCAAATGTCTCCATTTGGTCGCAAAAGAACCACATCGTCAATAGTGCTAAAGTCTATTGGTAGATTTTCAATGTCAATCCTATGTTAAATGTCAATATGCGATTACATTGGCTGGGGTACACCTGGTCAGTAGTAGTATTGGCAATGTCACTAGTAAATCATTACAATTTCATTATCGGCATTGAGCGAGGAAATATCATTGTCCGATTTACTGTCTTTCAAATATTCAAGACAGTAGTAAATACAATTGAAAAAGTCTGTATGGATTAGTGAAAAAACATTATTGTCAAGATAGCATTGTCTAGTGTAAACGCTGCGTTAAATCGAAATTCAACCACATGAGTCTTAGAACAAAAACCTATCATAATTTTTTCTGTGTAGTTAAATGTCTTAACACTGCGTCTTCACGTAGCAATATTTATTGCCAGCACAAACAAAAACGTCGGCAGAATAATTTTATTTTTTTTGCTTCTTGCTTGAGGCGGAGAACACATACATATATAAATTTTTCCATAAATTTTATACATTCATGGGGCAGGTAGTGCTTTAAATTAGGGATGTAACGAATACCGATACCGATACCTATATATCGGCGATATTTCAGATTTTCCGATACATCGGTATCGGCGATATTTTACTGTCGATACGACGATACTTTTAAACATTTTTTCAGAGTTTTTTTCTGACAAATTATTTATTTTTTGTTAATTTTACCATGAACTAAACTCATTTCGTTATTTTTTAAATCTTATTAATATCAATTTTAAAAATTAATAATATTTTATACTATTATTTTGTAAAAAAATTATTTATTTTTTGTTAATTTTACCATGAATTCAAATTCAATTCGTTGTTTTTTAAATCTTATTCCAGCAAAAAAAGACACTCCAAAGATGTTATGAAAATGTAGAATTCGCGATCCGGAAGTATTGCAAATTTGGATCATTTCTAATTAGTTTTACATATCCTTGCCATTGCAAGAAGTTCTGTTTTTCGATTACCAATCACCGAATTGGAAGCGATGCTCGGACAAATTTCCTTTTCGGTGTTCTATAATGATTTTTCCTCAAGAAAAAGGATAAAAAATTACCCATTTTCACAATTTTTTTAATGCGAGTATGGCGAGAATTTTTTAAAATTATAAAGGAATTAAAATTTTTTTCTGCTAAAAAAAATTTTTGTTTCAAAATAGTATATTCAAGTGCATATTTCTTTGTTCTGTTTCACTAACATTTTGTGCCCAGAAAAATAATATGTTCCTGTACTTTTTTTGAAAAAAAAATTTAAAAAAGTTATTTTATTCACTTTTTCAGTATAACTTGTAGGAACTCCAAATTTTTCATTACCATTATTTGGCAAAACAACAACAAACAATAAAAAATAGTAAATACTAAAATCAGCAACATAAGAAGTGGAACAATAACAAGAAAGCAAAAAAATGCAATAAAAATATAGCCTAACTCGTAAAAACTTTTAAGGTAAAAATTAGTTTTTCTGGGCGGTTTAGGGTGCCCATATACATTCAGATTGTATTGACATGTTCACAAAAGTTGTTCAGCTTTACCGTAGCTACAACTTTGCCAAATATTGTTAATAAAAAATTACGAGTCCCTGTAAGTTATTCTGGAAAGTAAAAAAAAATGTTTTTCCTTAATTTTTCAAAAAAGGTACACGAAAAAATTATTTTTTGGCATAAAATGGTAATAAATCTGTTTAGCGAACTCTTAGCTACATTATTGCCATATATAGTTAAGCGGTATCACCGAGTTTGAATTTTCTGTTGGCCAAAAGTTGATGACACCTTTTTTTTGAGGGCCCGCTGATTTTCCAAAACTTTGGAGGTCCATAAAACGAAATTGGTCACCAAATTCGCCAAGCTAAGTATAGGGTCTTACTACACCGTGGTAGTACAATCGAATCTATACTGTCAAGTCCGTGTGTTTTTTGGACTGTTGCACTGTGTTATCTGCATATTTTTAATAAAGATTTTTTGGAAGCAAAGAAAATGTAGCTCTTAAAAAATACTCGCAATTTTTTATACTGGGTTAATAACAATTTTAAATATTAATAATCTCTTACACTGTAATTTTGTATAATAAAAAAATTGCACTTGAGTTTTGTTAATCTAAACTTTAACTCAATTTTAATATTCGTATCGGTATCGGAATCGGTATCGGCGATATTTATTTTTAAGTATCGGTATCGGTATCGGATCGGCAAAACGGCGTATCGTTACATCCCTACTTTAAATATATAATTCCAATGTAAAAATATGACAAATTTATATGTATTTGTCCTTATATTGTATTTTCAGGTGACGTCTCTTTATATTTTGCCCGAATTTGCTCTTTTGCAAAAATAAAAAAATAAAACATAACAAAAGTGACAGCAGATTGCCGGGCAATAATCGCTCGAGCAATTATTGCACAATGGATTGCGACTCATGGCAATCTGCGTTCCACACGTCGCAAATTTTATGGAGCAATAAGATTTTACGTTTGCTGCAATAAATATTGCTACGTGGAGACCGCATGTAAATAAAATTAATAATAATGTGCAGACTAGTCGGATAATATTTCAGAAAATGAGCAGAAACGTCGGTTGATTGTCTGGTAGAGTTTCAGACGTCAGACATGTCGGCCAAAATTGTATCCTGGGTACTTTCATACAAACATACATACATACGCATTCAGTTATTAACTCGCATACTCTTTCTTGTAAATTTCAACTGTTGCATGTTTGCTGAAAACAAGGCTTTAATTAAAAAAAAAACAAATAAAACCGCAAAATCCACTACAATTTACTGCATTTTATGCGCTACTTACAATTCGGTGAAATTATTTTCCTTTTAATGGATATCTACTGTTATTAAAAAGTTAAATAAAGAAAGAAACCAAAAGAAAAATATATAAAAACAACAATAAATAAAATGCATACTTAAAGAAAAACTAGTTTGTTGTGTTTTTGCATTTTTAGTCATAAAAAAACATTTCTATTAATGATTATCAAAATAGCAACTATGTACATACAAAATGCATACATATGTATGTTCATATTTGTTGAATTTAGTTGCTCTAAGCATACAATGACCTTGACAATTAACAAGTTGAGAGCAGTAGGAAAGCTTGTGCTATTTTGTACTTAAATTCAAACAGGTATGTACATTAGGCAGGTCCATGTACACATGTGACATTTGTTCCTTTTTTATCTCCAAAAGACTGCCCCTGTCTATATACCACAATTTGAAGCGATCAGGTGGGTTATTATTATAGGCTCCATGAAAAATCGCCCAAAACCAAATCGCCCAAAAATAGAAATGAAAAATCGCCCAAAATTTCAAAATGAAAAATTGCCCAAAAAAATGAAAAAACTGCCAAAAAAAAAGGAAAATCGCCCAAAATTTAAAAATAAAAAATCACAAAAAAAAATGAAAAATCGCCCAAAAAAAATTAAATATCGCCCAAAATTAAAAAACACCAAAAAAATAATATCAAAAATTACATTAATTTAATTTTCATATTGAACAGAAAAGTAAAAATAGTCTTCGTTTCTTACTGAATTGCAATAAAAGTATGAATAAAAGGTAATATTTTCTATCGGCCAAAAATTATAGTATGGCTCTCCAAGGGTAATTTAGATAATTATAATAGATACAACAAAAATTTATAAACATATAATACAGTAATGATCATTAATCGAAGGCCGGAAATTTAAGACGTCAAGGAAACCGCAGCTCAAAATTTTACATATCACATAGAGTCTAAAGTCCTTCCGTCCGCCAAAAGCGCGTTTCAAATTAAATATTCCAAAGGCAAGTAATTTAAAAAATTGTCGTAAGAGAAGCCGAGATTTAATATACTATGGAGTTTAAAATCCTTCCGCCCGGCCAAAGGCCGGCTACACGAAGTGTCGTCGAAAGCACATACCAAATTAAGCATTCCGAAGGCTTCTAATATTGAAAATTGTCGTAATCGAAGCCGAGATTTGACATACTATAGAGTTTAAAATCCTTCCGTCCGGCCGAAGGCCGGCTACACGGCAAGTCGCCGAAAGCGTATCTCAAGTTAAACATTTCAAGATACACTAATATAGAAAATTATCGTAAGCGAAGGCGAGGTTTGACATACCATAGAGTTTAAAATATTTCGTGCAGGTGGAATCAAAAATTGGCTTCGCTTACGACAATTTTTAATATTAGTAGCCTTCGGAATGCTTAATTTAGAACGTGCTTTCGACGACTTTGCGTGTTGCCGGCCTTCAGACGGGCGGAAGGATTTTCAACTCTATGGTATGTTAAATCTCGGCTTCGCTTACGACAATTTTCAATATTAGTAGACTTTCCGTGTAATTGTCGTAAGCGAAACCCAGACTTGATATACCATAGAGTTTAAACTTCTTCCACTCGGCCGAAGGCCGTCTACACGAAAAGTCGTCGAAGCACGTACCAAATTAAGTATTCCGAAGGCTACTTATATTGAAAATTGTTGTAAGCGAAGCAAAGACTTAATTCCACCTGCACGAAGGATTTTAGACTCTATGGTATGTTATATCCGCTTCGTTTTTGATATAAAATTCTAAAAGAGTAACGTTATTGAGTGACTGACTGCCCAGCCCAAACCACTAAAGCTAGAAAGTTGAAATTTCGTATGTGGGCTCCCCTCAGGATGCATAGATCCACTAAGACGGGGTTTTTGGAAATTCAAACGCTAAGGGTGTAAAAGCGGGTAAAAACGGGCAAATTCGGTAACCTTATATCTCCGGATCTAACTAAGGTAGACATCAAATTCCAAAAACAGCATAATAAGGTAAAAAAATAAGCGGGCGGGTGTTTGGTGCTTTAAAAATATAATTTTGGTACTTTTTTTTGTTAACCGTTTATCTCCTAAAGTAATGAAGATAGAATTTAAATTTAAAATGCATTCTTCTATCCTTACGAAGCCCTCAAACATGTTTTGGTACTTTTTTGTAATTCGAATATATAAAGGGTAAAATTGGTTGCTCTTTTTGGTACTTTTTTCCATACAACTATTTTTTATGCAAATTGATATACATAGTGTTTGTATATTTTCACTAAGGAAGGATTTTTGAAAATTTTAATTCTAAGAGGATTAAAAGGGGTATAATCGGTAACCTTATATCTTCGAATCTAAGTAAGGTAGACATAAAATTCTAAAAGCATCATAATAAGATAGAAAAATGAGGGGACAGGTGTCTGAAACTTTTTTAAAATCTGTACATTTAGAGGCCGAATTTTGGTACTTTTTTTGTTAACAGTTTATCTCCTAAAGTAATAAAGTTAGAAACTATACTTGAAATTCATTCTCCTCTTCTTAAAAAGCCCTCAAAAACAGTTTTTTATTTTTTCAAATTTGAGTATATAATGGGTAAAATTGGTAGCCCATTTTGGTACTTTTTTCCATAGAAATATTTTTTATGCACATTGATACATATACTGAATGCATATGTTTTTTTGAAAACTTAAATTCTAACGGGATTAAAAGGGATAAAAACGGGTAAACTCGGTGTTCTTATATCTCTGAATCTAAGTAAGGTAGACATAAAATTCCAAAAGCGTCATAATAAGATAGAAAAATGAATGGACAGGTGTTTCGTATTTTTTTGAAATTTGTACATTTAGGGGCCGAAAAAGGGTAAAAATATAATTTTGGTACTTTTTTGTTAACCGTTAATATTTTAAAGTAAAGGTGCTTTTTCGAAAACCTACTTTTTTGAAAATGTAGTTTTAAGAAATGGTACTTTTTGAAAAATGTTTTTTGGAAAGGGTACTTTTTGAAAATGGTACTCTTTTAAAAATGGTTACTTTTTGAAAAGTTACTTTTTGGAAAAGGTTCTTTTTAGGGCTCTGTACACCAAAGTGTAAATTAATCTTATTGTTTTCGATACGTTGTCCATCAGTCCGTCTGTCTTTCTGTCTGTCACAGGCTGTTTTCTCGAGAGCCGTAAGAACTAGGGGCTAAAGATTAAAGGGTGCTCTAAAGCTAGCAACGAAACATGACACTTTTATACAGACACTTTTATATAGACTCTCGAATGTTTCAAAGTTAGTGTTAATTGGTGTAGTCTGTAGAATATTTAACACAACAAAAATTAAAGGGTGTTCTGAAAGTTAATGTAATTTTGACTATGTAGTTTAAACAGTTTGCTGTATCTTGGAAACCGTAAGAGGCAAACTCTTGAAATTTAAAAAAAACTCTAAAACTAAACAATTCCAGAATTAAAAAAGTCAAAACAAAAAATTGGCAAAATGAAAAAATCGCTAAAATGAAAAAATTCGCCAAAACTAAAAAGATCGCCAAAAAAACTAAAAAATTTTATGGTTATTTTTAAATGAGTTAATTAATTTTTCTATATCTGCACAACAATGGGGTAGCGAAGCACGCCGGGTATAGTTAGTTTTTTATATTAGTGAACCTTGGAATGTTTAACTTGAGAAACGCTTTCGACGATTTTCCGTATAGCCGTCCTTGGGATGGCGGAAGAATTTTCAACTCTATGGTATGTTAAATCTCGGGTTCGCTTACGAGAATTTTCAATATTAATAGCCTTCGGAATGCTTAATTTGGTACGTACTATCAACGACTTTCCGTGTAGCCGACCTTTGGCCGGGTGGAAGAATTTTAAACACTATGGTATGTCAAATATCTGCTTCGCTTACGACAATTTTCTAAACCACTTTTGCTGCTATAGAAGCCAAATAATGGTGGAGATAGAACACATTGGAGAAACTTTCAATTATTTAATATAATATAATATTTTAAATTCTAGTTTCGATTTTGATGATTACAAGAATTTTTGGGTGTAAAATTTTGGCCGATTTTTCATATGAAAAATAACTTAAAATTTGTATGAAAAAATTGTTGGGCGATTTTACATTTTTATTTTTGGGCGATTTTTCATGGAGCCATTATTATATATTTCGATTCGAAAAAAAATATTTTCGAAACACAATGTATAAGGTATTGATTGACGAATAATTTTCTTTTCGAATCGAAATACATACTAACCTCTTAGATCACATTTGAAGGTCGCTATAATATGCGAACTATCATCTTCTTCTATTTAGACTCAATCTCCTATAATCCAAAAGGCAGAATTTTTTACAGGAGAATCAAGAAAGCATTGTAAATATAAGACTATCAATATGCTAACAACGTGCAAAGCATTCGCTTACACATACGATACTGCAATTGTGGTAGCCCATAATGATCTGAGTCAGGCTGCTAAATTAATGCAAGAGCAGCTAGATATTGCAGTGAGATGGTGTCACGATCATGGGCTAGTTATAAACGCAAATCAAACCAAACTGATTCATATTAAACCAAAGCATTTCAGATACGAAAATATACAAACAAAATTCCATAACACTGAATGTTTACATAACAAGAAACTTATGAACTTCAATTATGATACTGATCAATGCACCACTACAATAGAAATGGTCAATACCTATAAATATCTTGGGGTGGTCATCGATGATAATTTTAAGTGGAAAATACACATCAACGAAAAACACAAGAAGCTAAGAAAAGCTTCATACATGATGCACTGTTCAAACAATAAAGTACTGAGACAAGCTTACTTCTCCTTTGTGGAATCACATCTAAGACATGGCATAACAGCGTGGGGAAACTCATCACATTGTGGCAAACTGCAACAAATCCCGAACAAAATTCTGAAACTAATAAGATTCTTCTAAAACGAGCTTCTTCAACAACGAGCTTCAACCTAACACCAATTAACCACAAAACTCTAATAATATCACATCAAGAGATGCACAAAGGGTAAACTACGCGAAAGATCGTCACGTATTAAACGTATTGAACCTATACCGTACATCATTAGCGATAGAATTCTACAACGACACCAGGTATCTACAGAAAATTGACCACAAGCACCAGACAAGGAGAAACACGGAAGGAAAGTATCGTATCCAGAAATTTCGCAACGAACATGGCAGAAGCACCTTAACCGTTATGTTAACCACCGAAGAGATGTTCTACACATGCCGAGTTGTCCAGAAGGTATTGGAGTTGATGTTCCTCGGTATTCTTCAATACTGCCCCGTATCTTCGGCTTTACTGATCGCGACAAGTCTGACATTGATTTTGGTTGTCGGAACCGTACAATTAAACGATTAATTATGGTTTGGCTTGAAATAATTTCGATAGGCTCGTTGCTTCAGTAAAATTGAATGCCCATTGGAAAAGTAAAATTCTGCCACTTTGGTCCGCCGTCCGTTCGTGTAATCTTGCATGTTGGTGTAACAAGCTTCAATGAATAAAGTCTGAAAATAAAAATATAAACAATAAAGTTTTTAAAGTTTTACAAGCAGGCGTGACTTTTGGCCCACCCTGTACTTGTTTTCATAATGTATGTCCTTAAGGCCTTTTGTATGTCCAGCTAAATAGACATTTTTGAAAAAAAATCCATATTATTTATTACTTTAATTTATAATTACATTATTAGTTGGTACACAACAATACATTTTGCAAAACTGTTGTCGTTAACCCTCGACCAAAAATGGTGGGTATGTATTATAAGTTTGTAGTGTGTATCTGTGTGTCTGTCTGTTCCTCTCAAAATTACTTATATGAATTCCCCTTTTTTAACTACACAGTCGTAATTCGTTTTGAAATTTTTCTTTGTTGTTCTATTATGATTTCTAAAAAAATGGTTTTTGAAAGTCTGTGCATAAAGTGGCTGTTAGACAGATCAATATTTAGCTTATATCGGGACCTCAGTCTTGTTTTGGCCCACCGACCATATAAAAAATTGCGTTAAGTATGGGGTATATATATTTTGAATACCCTCTTTCAGAATCCAAAAACTGTTTCGCGAAATTGTTCGTGGTTTCTGAGATATCAAGCATTTATTGTGCTCGATATCATCATTTTTGATAAATTTTTTATAAAAAAAATTTTTTTTAAATAAAAAAAAATTTTCAGAAATCAAGTAAAATACCAAGTTTCATCAATATTAACTTTTTATTCCATTCTTTTCTAATAACATTTATACGCTTGTTTTCAATAAAAAGTAGAAAATTTCATCTCAATAACAAGTTACTCAATAAACAGCAGTTAATATACACATGGAGCAACAAAAGCTACTTTTTACAAATAAAATAAAAAAAGTGACTACTGGAGCACAAACCAAGATATTTTACTTTCAGTAAAAAAATGTTAATTCCTAATCGGATTGATGAAAGTTCACAAAAATTTACATTTTTCTTCCAAAGATATGCCGGAACCAGTGGTTAGAACACACAAAATTCTATCGGATATATTTTGGCATATGGGGTAAACCAATACTGAGGTCGCGATATACATATATGCGTTCGTTTACAAAAAATTGTTACACATATACGAAGGGGAAATATTGAAGAATATCAAAATGCTTTTGATTTTCATAACAAACGCACACAAACACATATTGAAGCTAAATATTGATCTGTCTAGCAGCCACTTAAGATAAGAGGTTTGAAACTTTTCAAAGGTATGGTTGAAGTCTACTGATGATTTGGTAAAGCAGCAATGAAATGCATATAGACACATTGCTTAACCCCCAACAAATAAAAACTGTAAAACGGGCGTGTCTGTACATGAAATATTTTTTTAAAAATTTTATGGTGGCGTAAACAATGATCGATGTAGAGAACAAATCACAGAATTTTGGAATTTTTGTCTGTCTGTCCGAACAAAGGCTGCTGGTGCTTACTCTGTGCAACGTATTGATTCACACAAAAATCTTCAGTAAACAAACGTTTGCGTTTGGTACTAATTATATAAATTCCGACATATCTATAATTCTTGTTGTTATTTATGTGTAGGTCGTCATGGATGTTGTTTTTTGCGACACAGAAAACTGGTTGTTGTTTTTAGTTTTTTAGTGTTTGCTTCCTAAATAAAAGCCAAACAAAAAATTAGATTCACAAAGCAAATACGTTCGAAATAATCATATTAATAAAAAAACAATTAGCTACTGGCTTGAGCTTTTCACATGTTTACATGTTCATATATACTTAAGTATAAAATCAAACCAAAAAAGTTTGTCTTGAGTAGAACAAAAATCAGAAAAATGGGAATGAAGAAAAATAAACCGATGGCAACGCTGGGAAAGTGCACTTTAATATCAGCTTGAGAGTGATTTAATTCTCGTATTCAATTTTCGCGAAAAAGTTGTATATAAGAATTAAAATCACATTCAACAGAGCCACCTGACAAGTGGTGATAGCAAATACACGTGAGCACTGACGATGGAAGTGTAGCGGCTTCCGAAAGTGGCGCTACTCTGTTCTGCTGTGTACGTTGAAAAATTAAGTTGATGTTAATTTTTCCATTGTTCCTTGGAATATTAATCATACCCAATTCTTTCTGAATATAACGTTACGAACCTTAGCCTAATAATCAATTTAGATTCACAAAGCAAATACGTTCGAAATAATCATATTAATAAAAAAACAATTAGCTACTGGCTTGAGCTTTTCACATGTTTACATGTTCATATATACTTAAGTATAAAATCAAACCAAAAAAGTTTGTCTTGAGTAGAACAAAAATCAGAAAAATGGGAATGAAGAAAAATAAACCGATGGCAACGCTGGGAAAGTGCACTTTAATATCAGCTTGAGAGTGATTTAATTCTCGTATTCAATTTTCGCGAAAAAGTTGTATATAAGAATTAAAATCACATTCAACAGAGCCACCTGACAAGTGGTGATAGCAAATACACGTGAGCACTGACGATGGAAGTGTAGCGGCTTCCGAAAGTGGCGCTACTCTGTTCTGCTGTGTACGTTGAAAAATTAAGTTGATGTTAATTTTTCCATTGTTCCTTGGAATATTAATCATACCCAATTCTTTCTGAATATAACGTTACGAACCTTAGCCTAATAATCAATTTAGATTCAAAAAATTAGCTGATTCAGTATAAAACATTTACTGAAAATAAAATTTTATTTTAGACAAACTTTTGGTTTTAAAATTTTTTGGTGTTAATTTTTCCTGAGTAGAAAAGAACCTGTCACAAGACAGCTCACATGAGTCTCGGAACTTTATATGAAATGGACCGGTATCTTTTACATGGTGTTTTCATTTGATAGGTTGTAGACCCAAGCTTAAGATACTTGTCCTGTGGGGATTCCTTTGATACTAGTTAAATTACTGTACTTCAAAGAAATATTTTTAAATTATAAAAAATCTACTTGCACGGTGAGGTGCTTTACTAACATTTTTGTTCTTGGTTTGTCATTTGTTCTCTTTTCACTTAGTCACGACTCAGGGACATTATGTACCATTCCCACTTCCAACAGTCGTAGGACAAGTACGTTCTCTACAATTGGTACATTTCCCGCTGGGTAATTAAGTAGTTTGAAAAACTGACTACTATAAACATTTATTCATAACAAAACTAGCAAAAGTATCGTTGTGTCGGCAATAAAAATATCACCGATACCGATATATCGGCAAATCCAAAGTGTCGCCGATATATCGGTATCAAATGCACAAAAAATCTGTAAATAGTGGATCGATTACACTGTTGAAATACACGATGAGATGCGGGGTGTCAAAAACGACCACCTCAGATATTGAAGGCTTTACAGGTATCGTAACTTTAACTTAAAATATAGACCGATTTAAGAAATTAAAAATTTTTTCTAACTCTCATGAGTAGATAAGGGAAAAGCAGTTTATATCATAAAGTTTTCTTCGATACTGCCGAAAATATAAGATATTAGTATTGAAAAGTGTATTGTTCATCCTGACTTCATTTAGTATTTCGCAAATATCTTCTGTAGGCACGTAGCAAAAATTCTTAGAAAAAATATTTTCTGATTTATATTCTTCTTCAACTACTTCTAATTAGCCGATTCCTATGAGACTTTGCACACATACTGAGTTGCCCTGATAATAAAATTTAATTATAAAAAAGTGGGCAGTACCACGCCCATGCAATGTAAATATAATTTTTCAACTACTTCTATAACCGATTCTTGTGAAACTTTTCACACACATTAAACTCCTCTGACAATGTAATTTAATGATAAGAAAAGAGGGCAGTGACACTCCCACTAGTTAACTAAACTACTTCTACTAAACCGATTCTTATGAAACTTTGCACACACATTGAGTTTCCCTGACAATACGATTTAATGTTAAAACGTGGCTAGTGAGTGTCACGATCATATAATTTAAATAAAGCGAATTTTAGTTTTCAGTTTTACGAATTCTGTGGTAGGTCCTATTTCAGTAAAGAATACGAATTCATTTTTTTTTCTGTGTAGTAGTTATCTCTGTTGAAAGATCCGCCAAGCTTAACCCTACGTCCATACCTGATATATTTCTATCATGACAAATTCCATATAGGAAAAACAGCTAACATAAAAAAAATTATTTTTCAATATAAAGCTTGACTTTTGTCAGGATAAAAATATATCAGGTATAGAAGTAGGGTAAATAAACACCGTTTATATGTCTATATTAGTTAGTCTTTTGCCAGGAATTCCCGTTTGCCAAATCCTACTAATGTTATTTGTTCGAAAGTTGATATTCGCGATATCTATATATATTCGCATAAATATTGTGAATCCTAGTTGAAATGTCATGAAATAGGCGAATACGAATATTCGTTACATCATTAGCATGTACATACCTATGTATGTATGTATAAAAAATTTTCAAAACAATGCGTAACGACAATGATTTGAAATAAAATTGTTATCTGTTGATGTGTCTAAAATGGCTCCTAAACACATCAATATTCTGCTTCAATATATGTCTTTGTGTGCGTTTGTTTACAAGAAATTGTTACACATATACGGAGGGGAAATATTGAAGAATATAAAAATGCTTTTGATTTTCATAACAAAAAGCACACAAGCACATATATTGAAGCTAAAATATTGATCCGTCTAGCAGCCACTTTAAGAAAAGACTTTCTTTAGTTCACAGGTTTAAAAATATAATGCTTTGACTATTTAAAGTTCACTTTACATAATTGTCGGATGTATTAGTCGACCATCTGGCTATTCAGATACATATGTAGTATGTGAGAGTTGGCCATCAAACAAACAGATCATTTGCTTAATTTCTTTAGTTTTTGTTAATGCGGTTCAGCATAAATTATCAAAAGTATTCGCTCTCTACAAATTTGGTTAAATTAAAACTGATGTTGTATTGACCATAATTTAGTCGCTTTTTCACTTTTTATTGGTAGATATCTTAGCCATACAAGTCTACATTTTTTGTTGACTTTCAAACGTCTAGCAAATTGTTGTATACATATGTAGATACATGTGGATATGAATGCACATGCATGCGCACATACATATTTATATATATACATATGTATCTATGTGTGCATGTAAATATGTATCTATGTATGAACATACATGCATATATATATGTAGGTAATGTACAAAAATGTACACATTTAAGTAAGTTAAATATGGGTATAACGAAACTTTCGTCAAAGCCAATAAAAAATTTATTTATTGTAACCTTTGTGAAATTTATTATTCGACATAATTTTATTTTAAATGAAGTCTACTTGCTGATAGTTAAGCATTGTCTATATGCATTTCATTGGCGCTTTACCAAATCGTCAGTAGACTTCAACCACAACTTTGAAAAGTTACAAGCCTCTTATCTTATGCACAGACTTTCAAAAACCATTTATGTAAACCATTATATAAACCATTTATATAAACCATTTTTATAAATATATCGAGCCATAACCTCAAAAAAAGCTTAAACATCTACCACCAAAATGTAAATTTAACAGAAGAATCATTTTTTAAATGGTTTTATTAAGCTTACCGGGTTTGTGGAGATTGCGTGTAGGTGTAGTTTGGTTCAAATCTAATAATTGAAAATTTACCCCCTTCCTGTTGACCGATTGATCTGAAATTTTGTAAGCGCCATTAATTTTGGTGACAATTTAATATTGTGATTAGAAAAGTGGGCAGCGCCACGACCATAAAATGTAACATTTAGTTCTAGACTTTCCCTGTTAACCGATTGATCTGATATTTGGTCAACCCATTTAATTTTCATGACCAATTGATCTGATGACGTTACGATTATGTGTATTCAGTATTATTGTAAATCACAGGTAGCCGCCGCCACAAAATTGTAAATTAGTTATTTGCTTATAAACACCTGAATATGGATATCAAATGAAAGTGTTTGACTAGTATAAGGCTGCCAGAAGTCTGAGCCCGTCGACCAGGACATTTATAATACATATCACAAATGAATGTACAACAAAATCTTATATATTCCAGGAACTAATCATATAAAAATGAGCCGCAACAAACTTTTATTTTGATACATGTATCAACCATATATTTCAAATTGAAGTCCAACAATTAAACAATAGATACAAAACTTAACATGTAATTCATACATAAAAAACAATAAACAAAAATAAAAAATTAATTTAAAATTACGAGGGGCGAAAATAAACTCATGGGCTGGCGAGGCGACCTGTGTTTATTTCATCGAGTAGTTGAAAGACGTAAGACCCAGGCTTTGTGTAAATTTTTATATATTAGAAATGCTCACTTTCATACGAAAAGTTTGATTTTGATGGTAACTGTAAATCACTAAGTTTAATAAATCCAAATATCGTAATGAAGAAAAAAATCACCACTATTTTTGATATTATTAGAGATTTCAGAATTATATAGATTGAAAGTTCTTGTATTTGAACAAATATTCAAAAAGACTGAAATTGATTTATATAATTTTTGGCAAACAATTTCTAAAATAAAGCGAGGCAATTCCACAAAGGCTTTTTCAGTTTTAGCAGAATTAAAAAAAAAAATTATGGCTCTCCCACATTTGTCTGAAAATATCGGACAAATATTTAGCTCCGTCAATTTAACAAACGCACATATTGTAGTCCCATGGTATATAAAAATATTTTTTTTTTATTATGCATTTATTTTTATAAACCACATGAGATTACTTGCGATTGCAATTTTTTTGTTGTCTTATTAATAAAAATTAATAAAACCACGAAAAATCCTTAGCTTTATTTATGCCGATTTTTCGAATTGAAGTGCCGAAATTGCCGATTTTTTCCAAGATAAGTGCAGGCAACAAATCGTCAGCTTATTATTGGTTTCTGCTTTTTGATGCTTTTCCATATGCTTATGGGTCAAACCAATAATAAGGTGACGAAATGCTGGTAAAATTGCTTCATGTAAACAGCATTATAACAGAAAGCTTAATCTCTGTTCATAACAAAAATCAGCAGAAATTACATTTTTGTATCAAAAAACCAGGACAATTTAAGAGTGGACCAGGACACCAGGACAATTTGTCTAAAATCAGGACAGTCCTGGAAAACCAGGCGTATGGCAGCCCTAGACTAGTAGAATGCAGTACGCAATGAAAAATTTTCATTCCGAAATGGCGGTCAGTAAATGCCAGATCATAGTGTTTAGGACATAAAGCAAAAACTAAAAAACTTAAAAAGAAAATAATTAAAAAAATATGTTTACGTTAAATGGTTTCATTGCATAATAATGATGCAGATAATGCATAATTACGTAGTACCAGGTGATAGCTACCACACCATTCTCCTCATCATCATAGGATAGACTAAAATAGAAGCGTGGAACATTGTTGACTATAGATAACAGAAATTCGACGCGCCCCACGGTTTTATTTTAGTCTGATCAATGCCCTATGTTGGTGAGGAGCAGTGTTGCCAAAACCTGATGAGGAAAAAATGCTAGAATTTTACTAAAAAGTGCTGAAACATGCTAAAAATATGCTGAAATATGCTAAAAAACATTTCATCAAAATTGCAAAGAAAAATCCTTTGAATTTGTCAGAACAGTGTAATTAGCATGGTATAAGATTACACCGTGAATACATAGTTAGTATTTTATTATATTTTACAATCGTATTTAAAATAAAAGAAAATTTATTTCGTTTTTGACATAAAAAAAGTAGACAAAAAACTGCAAAAAGGTTTTAAAATTCAATTAAAAAACTGGTTGCTTAGGGCCAGGCCCTAATTGGTTAAAAAAGCAGAAACGTGCGTGTTAAAAACGCCAGTGTGGCCTGGCCCTAAGTTAATAAAAAATAACGCATTTTTCTTTAAAATATTTCTTAAGGTTCTGTGAATGTTTGTAAAATGACCAGGGTTTTCATGTTTACAATTTTCATCTAAAATACAAGAAATAACGAAATTCTAGACATATTAAAATATCCAGTCATCTTCAACTTCATTTTTATCATTATTTTTATAAGTGGTACCATTTCTACCAAAGTTGATACAAGACACTGTTGCATTTTTTGGAAATATATACAATGTTGTTCTTTCGCTTTTTTGTATCGAAAATGAAACATTATATATGGTGTTGTAAAGAAAAATTGCCCCTATGTAGCCCAGTCAAAAAAGCAGAAAAAAGGGGCCAACTGCGGAATGAGAGATAATAAGCTGAAAATTTTTATACACCTTTGTTTTGGTGTCCTAAAAGTTGTCTCAAAAGTCTCATAAAATCTCGTGTCTGCGTCGTAAGTTATTCAAGGTCAAAGGTCACGAAAATCAGTTTTTCGCAATTATCTCGGTTTCTATAGCTCCAATGATATTATGAGTTATTATAAAAATTGTAGAGCATAAAATTTGCGACAAATTTTGTATTAAACATTTTTTCATAGGCCAAACCGTTTCTGAGATAGAGGGCAGAGAGCCCGCAGCGTTCAGCCATACTCAATGTAATGCAAGGTCAACCGTGAATCTCAGTGAATAATACCTTGTATAAAGTTATGGAATGAGAAATAATAATATATTTGCCCGTTTTATTTCTACTTAAAATCTACTTTAAATAAACTAATATAAAATTGGAATATACAATAAATATTTCATTTAATGAGTTTTTAATTACACAAAGTAGGTACACGGAAAAGAAAAATCAATCGATCGGTACATAAAATTTTTGAATTTATGGGGCAGGAAAACTAAATTTTATGATTTTCCTTAACTTTGAGCGGGCTTGCGGCACGGCACGTCTTATACCCAACCGACTCGAACCGGTTGCCAGTCTTTGAGAGCCAGTCACGCGACAAGCTCTTTTCAGCCTAGGGTAAAATCCGAATTGAGATTACCTCCAAGCCATGAAGTCAGCCTATAAAAAAAAACTGAAGTTTAAGACCTTCAATTAATCCAAAATTAAGCCCGATTAATTGATTAACGTAGTAACATATTATAGGCAGTAAATTTAACTTAATCATCATTACTTTAACATGCAGAAAACCACAGCGCGTTGTGGGTTAAATAATTTTAAAAAAATATTTATAAACAAACAAATTTACAAACATATCCAAATATACTACATGCTTACACACATGCATTCGTATATGTATATGGATTTGAGTATAATGTCATGACATCAAGTTTTTGTATCTCTAAAAATATTAACAACATTATTTACTTTTGCTTTTTTCAATGTCTTGGTCAATGACATTTTAGCGTGAAAACGTGATAATAATGCGCTTTCGGCTTTTTTCATTTATGATTTCACGATGTTTTACACAAAAATATCTTTATGTGCGAATATTGTTTAAATATTAAATTTTTCATATATGTGTATTAAAATTCTTTTAAAATGTACTTGACTGCCTAAAAATGTATACTGGCTACAAAAAAAAAAAAAAAAAAAAAAATCAGGGGTCAAATCACCGCATACCGTGCAGAATTGATCGAAAATTTTCATTTTGGCATCATGGCATTCGATATCGAATAAAAAGTATCGTAATTTGAGGTGATAGCATTCGACATCGAGTAAACAAACATCTACATCGAGTTGTCATTCGATAGGTAAGAGTCTATCGTATGCAAAATAATCTAATATTTAGAGACAAAAATATCTAAGAATTTCTAGTTTGTAAGTTTATTTTTATAAAAAAAAGGGAAGAAATATACAATTTTAATTAATATAGGATATGTAAAATAAAATGAATAATAAATATTTTTACAATGCAATGCAAATGGCACAATTTAGGGCCCAGCTTCCAAAGTTGATCAAAATTATTTAAACAAATTTTATTTTGTAGTAAATTTAGCTGGCAAAGACTACATATAGTGATGCTTTATTAGTCTAAATCTTATTTAAAATCTTCAAACGAACGATAATGTGGAAAAATGTGCAGCAGCTGCCGGCAAAGGCAATTAATAGTCATTTTTATCTCTTATTTCCTTCCTAATACGTATCAATCACATTCCTTGTTTGATGAAGATAAATAAACAAAAAATGAACGATTCAGTTTTAAAACACTTTAATTTTAATTAAAAGTTATTTTTTTCGCAAAAAATTTTTGTTTAAGTTGCTTGTTTCTTTTCATTTGTTTACATTTGGAAAACATATGCTCGTAAATCTATTACAATTTGCTAGAAAATTACGATTCGGTGATTTGCTTCCTCGACACGTATCGAAATATTATTCGATACGATACTGTACTCGATATCGAATGCCGTGATTAAACCCCAGATTTCAATTACAAAATCTGCGTATTTAATTAATTTTGTTGTTAAGTTGGGACATTCAATTACTACTCGTAACAGGAATGCATCGCACGTCTTTTTACCGATATGATAAAGATACCGATACTCAAACAAACTATTTAAATTGAAGAAGGTAAAAGAAATAAAACATAAATTGGCATTATTTTGGTTTTACTACACTGATTTAAAAAAATAAACTGAGCACAAAAAACTTTTAATTTTTTCATTACAATATTTTTGCTTTTTTTTGTCAGATTTCGGTCCATTATTGCTTAAAATTGTTGAAATCGAATGGACTATTAAAAAAATATTACAAAACTGTAGATTTTGTTATTAGTCTTTCTAGCATGACATAATTTATTTTAACCGAACTAACCTTTGACTCTGGATGGCGTTTTGAAGAGAAGTATAAATCGAAAAACACAAATATGTATACCGTTAGCTGGACAATGGCCAAAATTAATTTGTTTTCGTGTTCACCACATCCTAATTACCTTTAAAAATACATTACGTGGTCCATCTGTTAAACATGATATTATAAACTTAAGCAATATGGGTATCAAAGTTTGTCTTTTGACAAATATATTATGATTGTGTGAATATAATTGGAATTGAAGATTTAATCGGGAATTTTTTTCGCAGATTATTTCATAATATAAGTAGCATCTGTTTTGGGAAGCGATTCTACTCAGTATTTAGTAAATACTTAGTAGAATCCCGGGTAATACTATTTACACGATGTATGGGCTAATACCAGGTAAATATCGGTTATATTAATTTTGGGATGGGATTCTACCCAGTATTTACCTTTTGTATGGGTATATAACAGGTAAATATCGGTTATATTAATTTTTGGGAATTTATTTGGGCATTCAAAATTAAAAAACAAAAGCATTTAATATACATTTTTATTTGTTTATTCATGAATATGCGGCTCAGCGGTTTCTAATTAGGGTTTTTTTAGTTACACGATTTTTAAACCATATTAGACTTTGTTATCATACCGCTGTTAGCAAATTTTTGCGAATTCTCTTTCGCGATTTTTTTTTTCAAATTTTTGGCTTTCCTTACAGTTTTAGCTATTTTTAATAAACATTCTGGCTTGTTTAAAATTTTGCAATTTTTCCCGGATTTTCGCGATAGGTGAAACTTTTCCAAAGGTTTTGGTTTTCCTAGATTTTGATGCTCTTAACTAATCGCAACATTGTAATCTTTCATATACATATAAGCAAGCTTTTTCGAATTTTCGTAATTTTCCCGATCTTTCCCGAGGAGCTGGCATTCCTTGTAGTTTTGGCGAGTTTTAATCATAAAACTTTTCCGTGCTGTCTGATTACCGGTTGTCTTTAAAGACAAAGAAAGCGCTATAGAGAAAAAATTCGACTTTTGCTATTGGCAACTCTGTATTTCTTAATAATATTATTTCGAACCATGATACAATAAAAACAGGTAGAACTGTCCCTACAACAATAAAAATAACAGGCATTTTGTCAGTGTAAAATGTTTCCTGAATGTCAAAAACAGAAAATTTTTTCATAGACTTCTTTCTCTGATAAAGCGAATTTGACATTCGTGAAATATAAACCACAACTACAGCTGCGCTGACAGTCTTAACTTGTATTATTGTATCATGTTTCGAACGTATTTGCTTTGTGAATTGGACATGATTGATATTCCAAGGAACAAGGGAAAAATTAGCATGACGATGGAAGTGGTGCTACTCTGTTCTGCTGTGTACGTTGAAAAATTAAGTTGATGTTAATTTTAACCTTGTTCCTTGGAATATTAATCATGCCCTATTCTTTCTGAATATAACGTTACAAACCTTAGCCTAATAATTAATTTAGATTCACTCTGTGTTTCGTTGCCCGAAATCGGACATACTGTTCTCGAATTACGGTGAAATACGTGGTGTACCCAAAGGAGTAGATAGGAAAAACTGAAGGCACACTATTTTTTAGCGCATCAAATTGATTAGAAAAATTTTAGTGTTGTTCAAACGGAATTTCACTGTAATAACAGTATGCTTCCACCGTTATGATTTCGACAAATCATGGTGATTTGAGCAAATTATGTTGATTTATACATGATTTACTATACATTTTGCATACGACCAAATTACCTCAAAGTAGGTTATTTATTTATAAAACAAATTTTTACTCTAATTTTTATTCGCGTAAAATTTTTTTGAAAAAAAAAACACATTCGAAAATAATAAAATTTTTTTTTTTTTGCAAAAAAAGACACGGAATATCTTAATACCGTTCATATTTACTCAAATGAGCAAAATTTGAATCTGAAAATAATACCAAAAGTATAATAAAATCGTTTTTGTGGTAACTTAATATGAACATTTTAAATCGTGAATATCGCGAAAATGAGGCTAACTTTAAACACATAAATTTAAAAAAATCAAAGAACCCGACTGCGTAAAAAAATAAAAGAAAACAACTTTAAACCGTCACAGATCCTAAATGGTCCTTCGAAATTAAAAATCATAAGAGAAACCTAAAGATGCTTTTCAAATACCTGTCGAATGATACCCATTTTGATATTGTTCGCCGAATTTTTATTTTTTTCGTATTCACAAAATGGCGTCTGTTGGCCGCCAAATTGAATTTTGACTACTGTCATATCTTTAGTGACACTGCCGGGATTAAGACAAATCGTTTGACGTAAGAATCATCAAAATCGGCCTACGCGTTCGGTTTATATAGTGCCGCAAAGGAACACACATACATACATACATACATACATACATACATACATACATACATACATACATACATACATACATACATACATACATACATACATACATACATACATACATACATACATACATACATACATACATACATACATACATACATACATACATACATACATACATACATACATACATACATACATACATACATACATACATACATACATACATACATACATACATACATACATACATACATACATACATACATACATACATACATACATACATACATACATACATACATACATACATACATACATACATACATACATACATACATACATACATACATACATACATACATACATACATACATACATACATACATACATACATACATACATACATACATACATACATACATACATACATACATACATACATACATACATACATACATACATACATACATACATACATACATACATACATACATACATACATACATACATACATACATACATACATACATACATACATACATACATACATACATACATACATACATACATACATACATACATACATACATACATACATACATACATACATACATACATACATACATACATACATACATACATACATACATACATACATACATACATACATACATACATACATACATACATACATACATACATACATACATACATACATACATACATACATACATACATACATACATACATACATACATACATACATACATACATACATACATACATACATACATACATACATACATACATACATACATACATACATACATACATACATACATACATACATACATACATACATACATACATACATACATACATACATACATACATACATACATACATACATACATACATACATACATACATACATACATACATACATACATACATACATACATACATACATACATACATACATACATACATACATACATACATACATACCTAGCCTGATAAACACAATACCCTTCTTTGCGTCGCACAGTCGGCTAAAAAGGGCTAGCACCATTGAAATCAGCGTGCTCGAATTATCTTTACCAGTATGGTGCTCCGTTTGTTACAAACAAATTTCAAATTCTAGTGTTTTAACAGTGTTATTAATAAACTTCGAAAAGAAAACACATACTTATGTATGTATGCATATGTAACTAACACATGGTTAATTTTGAACAAAGCAGCAATTCAAAAGATACAGAAAGTGGTGAATATTATGAATGAGACGAAACGTACTATTATAGTCTTTTTTCGCCATATTCTCTAATACAGAATCCAATTGAAAAGGTTTTTTTCTAAATCAAAGTTCGAAGCTCGAGTGGATACTTTAAATAGCCAGAATTTAATTAATATACGGATATGTTCTGTGTTCCACAAAATATTGAAATATGGGAATTCACTTGCCCGATAATTAAAGAATCTGATATCAAAAAACTTTAATGAAATCAGTGTGACTAAACGAGGTTCAAGCAATGAAATATATCCTTGTGAATCATAAGCCGAACCATCTATTTGTGATTTCTCTAAATTCGCTTAAATCAAAATGTTTAAAGCAATGTTCATCGAACGAACACGCGTACGCGTCATCAATCGGTTCACGTTAAATAGCTATTAGTATTCATACAATTTAAACATATGCACACATACATACATACTATGTACATTCATATAAATAATTACAATATTAATAACAAAATCAATAAAAAAAACAGAAATGAATCATCACAGCACCCTTCTTCGTCGGTATTGTAGTAGAATCGTCGGCGAAAAACTAATAAAATGGCTACATAGCTTAAACAAATTATGTAATGCCTTTATTTGACACCAGAGGCGATAAAACACTGCTCTACAAAATTTAACAAAAAACGCACAAAAGCAGAGTTGTAAATGAATTAAACTTTACAATCTCTTTACAATAGCAGAGTTGTAAATGAATCAAACTTTTGAAAAAAGCGCACTGAATTAAAAATGTTTCATTTGATATAATAATAATATGTATTTGAAAATTTCATAAAGTAAAATACATAATTTTTGATGTATTAAAGGACATATCGCACATGCACTTTAAAAGTGACACAACTCAAAAATACTGATTTTCCAGAAAACGAATTTTAGTTTTTAATTTACTCACACCTTTATGAAACAAATTATTTTCTCCTCAAGATCTTAGTATACAAGATATTTGTATGAAAAACAATATGACGAACAATATGCAATATGAAAAACAATATAACGAATATTTTTGTGCTATTAACTCGAAAAACGCATTCCTTGAGTAGTGCCACTTTTGAAGTGCATGAGCTATATAATGGAGTAATTAATTATAGAAATAAAAATTAGTTGTATGTAATTTATGAAAATATAAAAGTCACTATACATTTAAAACTTGAACTAATTGGAAATTTTTATGGTAATTTCTGAAGCATTTGAATTGTTGCGTAGTGTAATTAAATCGAGGTACATCAGTTGGTATTTCATAGGTTTCACAACATTAATTTCCTCGCTTCAAGCGGTTCTTTATGTGAAGCAAAGCGTTAGCCGAGTGTAAAGGCTCTGATTCACTATCCTACACGATCGCACGATTCATTCATAGGAAAATTTTACAGAAGTCTGACCGACTTGAAAAAAATGATGTAAAAACATTTGTTTGTTTTATTTATACATATAATCGCATGGAGACTATAATTCCATGAACATTTTCATAATTTCTTCCAAATCGCACGACTTGCAAAAAAAAAACTGTCACACAGTTGCATTTTCAGTCCACACTACCATACTTTTTTAGCACACATGTCATATTTGGCAGGTCTTGCGATTGTGTATGATAGTGAATCATGGCCTTAAGGACATTCTGTTACGTATTTTAGACCTAAATAGGTTCATTCGCTTAATCATTAGAATCTAATGTAATTAGGGCGCTGCATTCGAATATGCATGCGGTTTATTTTTTGGTTCTAGTCTTCAACATATGCATATGCACAATTGCCCATTTATTGCCTTTGGCGCTAATTTTAGCGCTTTTTGATGTAGCAAAAGTCGCATTTTTTCTCTATAGCGCTTTTCTGTCAAGAATTTTTGGACTTTTAGTTATTTAAACAGTTTTACTTTGGCTTTGAAATAAAAATTAATTAAACATTTGTATGTTAAAAAGATACACTCAAAACTATTGGTAACAATATTTTGTTTCAAATTTTACCAATTATAACATGTTTGGGTATAATTGTACGTATCAGGATAATGCAGTTGTATATTCCAGGCATACTGAATGCTGAATTTTGTTATTATCAACTTTTTTTGCATTCCAAATGCTTATTTGACATCAGTCTTTCTTCACAAGCTCTATTTTATACGGCTGTAATTCTCGAATAGAATTTTGCTTTGAGTATTGTCTACCAGAGCTGTAAAAAATTGCAATCAATTGGCATTGAAATCAAAGTGATTTCAACCAAACTGATTTCATTCTTTGATTTGAAAATGATTTCAGATTTCAAAATGAAATCTTGAGTTGAATGCAATTAATTTAATTGCAATCAACTTGATTGCAATAAATTTTTTGTTGTAATCATGCGATTGCAATCAATTCCCCTGAAATCACAACTATAGTAAAAACCCAACAAAATAATATAAAAAAAAACGTAGAAAAACGTAGGTTTGTTAGCCATTTCTTGCTTTTTTATTTTGTTAAAACTGATTGCAATTAAAAATTATGTTCACCAATTTTATAAAACTTTGTAAACAAAAATTGACATTCTTGGCAATTCAAAATTATCTAGAAGAAAGAGTTTCATATGAAGTGAACGATGATTTTGATTCTGATAAAATTTTGATTGCCATTACTGGATTTGATTGCAATTAAAATAATTGCAATCAACTGACTGCAATCAAATTTGATTGTAATCAATTAATATATAAATTGATTTAAAAAATTTGACTCAATAATTTTTATCATATTAACTTCAAATTGACATGATAAAATCAATTTACAATTTTGAACGCAATAAAAAAATTAACAATCAATAACGTGAAATCATGCGATTGCAATTAATTCAATTGCAATCTTTTACAGCTCTGTAGTCTACTACATAACAAGATCAAATATGTGACATGGAATGAAGTAAGCAAACTGTGACAACAATCTACTTTTAGCCTTTGGTCGATTCTTATGCAGAAAACTATGCCGAAGTGATTTATGTGGTTCCCTACACCGTTATTTCAAAATTAACCCCAATAATAATCTGAAATATTGAAAACATCTAGTGCGAAGTTTCTAACATGCATTCTCTGTCCTATAAACGAAATAAATATTTGTGTTTTTAAAGGTTTTTTATTTTAATTTAATCCAGCACTTTTTAGCGCTTTTTAAGGAAGTGGACAGCGCTATTTGGCTATGAATACTTCTTCACAACACAGTATATATGTACATATATGTCAAAAATGAAGCAGTTGCACGACAAATGTTAACATAACTAAGAATTTTGTCTTTCAGTTCAATAGGATAATTCAATTGAAAGAAAAAAATCGACAAAAATATTGGCGCATATTCATAGTCAAAAACAAAATACACTTTGGGAATTTAAAACCAGTACTGCCATACAAAATACTGGTTTTAAATTCTTAAACTATACATTGTTTTGACTATAAATATGCGCCATTATCTTTAAGCCGTACAAACATTGAGGGCTTTCACGCTTCGTATTAAAGTGCCCTTTTAACATCGAATCATAATTTATTAAGAGAGTTTAATTTTAAAACTGTAATTTAATATGAAGAGTGAAAATCCTGATTATTTTTTAATCTGTTCAGTATTTCCAGGGATATTGCGGAACTTGCGTAAAAAAAAAGATTTTTTATAGCTAATTTCGTTCTTAAAACATTCATAGCAAACAACATTAAATCAAAAATTTTCAAAACCCCGAAGAAAATGAATGATATCTTTAAAACGGCTGGACCGATTTTTTTTTAAATATAGGTTAACAGATTTTAGATCAAGTCACCTTTCAAAAAAAAAAAAAACTAAATCAATATCGATTTACCCATTAGGGAGCTACGGCGGACACATCAATTCAAGAGGATACAGGTAGAAAAGATTTTATTTATTATTGATTCCTATAGTTCCAAGTTGGAACAAAGGGCCGTAACGAAATTCTTCTACCGCGATATGTCCTGTGGCAGTAGTCTAAGTTCAGACCAAGTTTTTCCTGTTGCGCCTATCTCGAATTCTAATAGCCTTCTCTGGGTGTTAGCGGGCCTACCTCATCTTCTGCTGCCGTGAGGATTCCATTCAATCGCCAATTTCGATATGTCATCATGGGGTCTTCTCATAATATGGCCAACACAGCTTAATTTCCTCTTTGCAATTTCTATATGGATTAGTGTTTCGCCTATTCTTTGCCAAAGGTCTCTATTGGAAACTACGTTCGGCCAAAATATTTGCAGTATTTTTCGTAAGCAACGGCTAATAAATACTTGCAGGGCTTGTATGTCGCTTGCAGTAGAGTTCCAAGACTCGCATCCGTATAGCAAGGTACAGCGAACATATGAAGAGAAGAGGCGGAGCTTAGTTTTGAATTTGCGGTAACTTCCATACTCTTTGCAATGATCAAAATGATTGTTTTGCCTTTCTTATGAGATTTGGTGGATATGATGCTTCCTAAGTAGCAAAATGATTGTACATCCTCAAGCTCTACGTTGTTGACTGTAAAGTTCGAGAGATTGGTGGTATTGATACATAGAACCTTAGTTTTATCGATATTAATATGAAGGCCAACATCAGGTGCTAGCTGATGTATCTCATTCAATTTGGCTGATATGTCGGTAAAGTTATGCGCTAGCAGGCAAATATCATCAGCGTAGTCAAGATCTTCCAATCGACCGTTAATGCCACATGCTATGCCTTTTCTAATGCGGGTTGGTTCCTTCATAATTGAGTCCTGTACAATCAAGGTAGATTGAACAGGTACCACTACAAGAACAGTTGTTTTAGTAAATTTGAGAATGTGTGCGTCACACAGACAATAGATTTTGACACATGTCTGGGATTTTTCTATCAACAACGGACATGTGCTAGTAAATTTGAGAGAGCTTATGACTGTGTGCGACTCACAGATAATGGAATTGACATATTTCTACCAACAAAATACATGTGTTTTTTGGTGTTGTATTTGTTTTAGTTATGGTGGTACCTGTTATGAATATGCCTTGAGTACAATGTTGAATAACAGCAGAAATAGGATACATCTCTGTCATTGATAATCTCTAAACGGATGGACCGATTTTCTGCAAACATAGATGCGAACACTATCGGTCAATTCACTTTTCAAAGAAAAAAAGAAACCAAATCAAAATCGGTCCAGCCGTTTTGGCTGCACGAGGGAACAGACAGACACACAGATACACACTACAAGCTTATAACACCCTCTATTTTGGTCCGTGTTAATAAAAAGTGAATTTTCTGTCTGAATAAAATCAAAAGTTGTTGATCGATTTAATGGAATAAGGCTTGCTTTGCTTGGAACATATTTACCTATATGCTGATAGAAAAAAACGACTTTTTCTTTTTAATTTTTTTAAAAACAAAAATACATATTAAAATTTTTTTTGCACGAGGTCCACGATATATGTATCTGAAACTACTGAGCAGATTTTGGTTTTTCTTTGACTCCTGATATCTGGTGACGCGTGATTCCTTATAAAACGTCGAGCCAAATGTGTATACAAAATTTCAAATTTTTATTTAAAAATTCGAGATTAAAGCCTCATATGGCTTGAATAATGTATATATTGTATATACATGTGTATTGCACATTGTACATACTTACGTATGTACTTATTTTCAATAAGTTTTGTAAACATGCTTTTTAAGTACATACTTACATACATATGTATGTACATCCTTATCAGTGTTTTCAAATGAAATATTTATCAATAATCGATTTATTGAACAATATTTACTGTGACCGACCGTTTAAATATGATTATCAAATTGTAATAACAGCTAACTTAAAATTTGTTCAGGGCTTCAAATCCATCACTTTGTGAACCATAAATGGCAGTAAAATTACCGGACTTGACTTAATTTACATGGAAATACGATCAAAAAATATTCAAACAAATAAAAAATAACAAGAAATATAGCACATTTCGTTTGAAAAATACGTGTGATGTGAAAACAACGCCATAAAACCTTAATTTTGCCACACTCAGATTAGTTTATCTTAAAGTTGATTTTAAAAGATATTAAGTAAAAAAAAATTAAAGAATAGTCCGTGTACCAGCAAAAAATGTATGTATGTACTAGGGTATTCATTTAACCGGGCTTATGCTTTAATCGGTTAATTGCTCGATTAATTAATCGAGGTTTTGGCTTATGCTTTAATCGGTTAATTGCTCGATTAATTAATCGAGGTTTTGGCTTAATCAGTTAATAATCGGTTAATTTCGATATTAACCGGCTAGCCGATTAATAAAGTTTTTTCATAAATCAAGTAATTTCAACAAATAAAAATGCATAAATTAATTATTATTTTGAGTTATTAGTAAGAAAAAAAAAACAATAACATAACAGACATAACGATTCTTGAACTAAATCAAGCAAAAAAATTATAAATATGTATTCTTAAAATATTAACAAGTTTGTGAGATCATTATATCAGTTGTTTCAATAGTTTAAGGAGATCTTCGAAAACAATATTTCTGAAAAATAAATTGGTTTGAATGTTTAGGATTTAAGAGATAGTCTTCTTTAGTTTTGATAAAACTTTCCTTGGAAACATCATATCGTAAAAGAAAAAAACCATTATCGTAGAAGTTGAACTAGTTTCTCAGTACTTTTCCTGGATTTCTCTAAGCATATAAAATTTTTCATTATGTCATTAGAGTCCTGTTTTATTTTTTTTCAAATTCTTGCACTTCTAATTGTTTCGGTTAATTCTGTTGAAACATTTCTTGTTTTAATATCGATAGTTTCTTCTGTTGTCAAGTCATCATCTGACTCATACTGGCAGAGCTCAGCGACAAACATTCTACAAAAAAGTTTGTTTCCGAACTTCTTAGTTTCCGTTTTTGTACTGTATTTTAAAACATAAACAATAAATGACTTTTTAATTCTTGTAAGTTTTAAAAATTTCAATATTAGTTAGTGCTAAAAAGTTTCTGTAATTTTGTGATGTTTTGTCAGACATTTTTCAGACATGTCGAAAATTCCATTAGAATTTCCCTAGAAAATTCTTCAGAATTCGTAAAGAATTCTCTTAGACATTTCGGCAAAGTTTTTAGAATTTCGTCAGACAAAAAGGTTCACTTTCTTGTAAACCACTCATATGATTTTCGGTACGTTTTCTGACCGACTTCGTATAAGAACGCGGCGTCTTGTGCAGACTTTGTTACCGGCTTCGGAACGAAATCTGCAAATAATGTTTGCTGGGATTTTAAAACGAAGACAATTGTTCAATATTTTAGGAGAATTCATACTCTTTTATGTCAACATACATATGTATTTAATTAGAATGTTATATTTGGCAAAGTCTCCATAACAAAACTTGATTGCATCTTTAAAAGGCATGACCATTTAGAGTACAACGAAGCTAATATGAAAGCCACTCTAACTACACCGCCATTATTTCTCGGTCAGTCATTGTTAATTGGAAATTTTTAACCGCTTATGCATGTATAATTTTCAGATACATACTACGATAAAAGTAATAATTTAATTTCATTTAACGAAATGCTTATGCGAGTTTGTATTTAATTAAAGAAACAAAAAAGCCTGCAGGCATAACAACTAATTTAAGTTTTATTTTCGTTTAAATTATTTACTGTTTTATTTATTTAGCGTCTATTAAGAAAGTAAAATATGTGAAAAGCAGACAGATTAAAGCTTTTATAAGATTTTTCACGAACCATGAAAAATTTTCTCACACGCTTTTAAACAGCATTAAACAGACCGTATAAATTTTAAAAATTTACACAAATAACAAATACAACATTGGAGCGGAGCTGCTGTTAAAGTATTTAGTTAATTTTGTAAACAGAATTCTCATAAAAAATATGCAATTTTAATTTTAATGGATGGTATTTGCTAAGTTTACAACTAATAGAAAAAAATTAAAATAACTAAATAAATGCAATAAAATAAGACAGACATACATAAGTATATGTATGTGCATAGTTCAACAATATTCTTAATTTTTCTAACACAAATAAGAAATAAAACTAAAATGTTTAATGCGGCTGCTAGACGGATCAATATTTTAGCTTCAATATATGTGATTGTGTCCATTTGTTATGAAAATCAAAAGCATTTTGACATTCTTCAATATTTCCCCTCTGTATATGGGTACATATTTTTGTAAACAAACGCACACAAACACATATATTGAAGCTGAATATTGACCTATGTGGCATTCGCTTAAAGTTTCGATGATGACTCATTTTATATACATATGAAAGGGATAAAACAAATAAATCCTTTCTCTGTTTTTAATGCCGCTTTTATGCATGCAGTGGTAAATGAACTCCCAGCCGAAATTGTACATTTATTAAAAAAAGAGGAATGTAATAAAAGAAAGGAAATAAAAAGTTATATAGAAAAATTGTTGCAACTTGCAACGGATGTCTTGTGACTCATTCGTTAGATTAAGTTTTCTTTCTGTACTTATTGGTAGTGCGAGTTCACAAGTACAAAAAGGGAAGTAAAAGAACCCTGCAGACAAATGGCTAGCTGCTTTTTAATTCAGACTAGTTGCGTATCTGTCCTTTTTTCATATATGGAACTATCGATTTCAACATTAGGTTGTCATAGGAGCCCAACTAGCTCATTTGTACATAGCTATATTCTAGTTGAAATACTAGTTATTAGAGACTATAGTAGTGTGCTCACTAGTTTATTTATAGTTTTTTCAATACTAAAAATCATTTGGCTCAACCGGAGTCCTCATTTTTCAAGGCATATACTCTATCCACTTAGTCACTTTCTACTTATTATATTTAAAGCTAAAAATTTCTTTTATGTACTTACACCTGAAAAAATTTCAATTTATAAAAAACAATAATATTAATTACTACTTAGCATCATTACAACTAGTGATATGACTGTTCCAAAACGGTGTTTTTTACTAGTATCATTACTAGCCTCATTACAACTAGTAATATGACAGTTCTTTTTTGTCTAGTATCGTTACAATTAGTAAAATGACTGTCCAAAAATGTAACTACCCAGTGGTAAAAATACCTATTACGTAATCACTGATGTAGCCAATATTTAGTAGCAGCTAGTGATGGCGCTTTGGCTTACTTTCCCACTTAAATTTAACATAAGCGTGTCATAGGCTGTTTAATCGGTGCGTCCTCGCTTAAAAAGTAAGCTACCATGTTAGTACGTGTCGTTACTGTGCGTTTACATAATAAGTGGAACTGTAAGATAGCTTGTTGTTGAAATATAGCCCAAAAGTAGGCCACAATTTTTACTTTGTACATAATTGATTATTATCTAGGTACATACTTCGTTTCATTTACCACTGGTTAGTTATAAATTTATCTGCAGGGAAATTATTTTTATTTCTTATATACAAATCCATACTTATGTTTTCAATATGCTCGTACTATGTATATAAAACTGATGTGGTTAATCTTGTGGTTGTTGGTGGAGTGCTTGTCGTATCAAAAAATGGTATTTTATATTTATATTTTAATATTTTTACTTTTATTGATAAAAGTAATTATGGAAGAACGGTTTATAAACTGACTTGTAAAATATATTTTCATTAGGTTGGCTGTTGGCTGTATGGGGAATTTTTGCCAACTTTCTTTCACTCTCAACCCGCAAGTTTGGTGAATATTGATGAAAAAGAATTATCTTGCCAAACCTTGCTATCTTCTCGATGTTGGCTAGTTCTTGCGAATTTTCGTAATTTTTTCGAGTTTTTGGCATTCCTTACAATTTTAGGTATTTTTAAGCCAACATTTTAATCTACGGCTGATTCGTCCTCCCAGCTCTTGATAATTACAAGCACAAGTTTACAAGGTTTTGGCTGTGGTAGCTAAAAATAGTTTTTTATGTTATTTGGGGTGCTGAGTCCGATTTGGATCTGCAGTCCATTAATTTTTTTAGTTATAGTTTTTGAGATATATGTACATTTATTTAAAATATGAAAAAGTTGCAAGACATAACTGGAGAACGGTTTGTCAGATTCAATTAAATAATTCTGGCAAAAAAAAAACCGACTTCAATGCAAAGAGCCAAATTTTGTACGATATTTAATATAAAAAATTTTTCAAAATTGGTCCATAAATCGCAGAGTTATGCGATAACCAAAATGGTGGGGGGGAGGGGGCAAATTGCCCCACCGATTTTCAAAAATAAATTGTGGGACCAAACTGCAAGCAAACCTTTTGAAACAAAAGAATAATTTAAAAAATGGGTTCATTAATGGAGGTGCTATGCGATAATATTTGTTTGAAAAGGGGGGGGGGGCGATGGCCCGTCCGATTTTCGAAAAAAAATATGGAACCAAACTGCAAGCAAAGCCTTTCGAACAAAAAATAGTTTTGAAAATCGGACCATAAATGGAGGAGTTGTGTGGTAATCAATATTTGGGGGGGGGGGAGAATTTCCCCCGATTTTCGGAAAAAGTTTGTGGGGCCAACTTGCAAGCAAGGCCTTTCAAACAATAAAAGAATTCTGAAAATCGGTGCATAAATGGAGGAGTTATGCGTTAATCAATATTTCGAAAAAAATTTATGGGACCAATCTGCAAGCAAGCCCTTTCAAACAAAAAAAGAATTTTGAAAATTGGTTAAAAAATGACAGATGCGTGTACATGCGTGTACAAACATAAAAAAGGTAAAAAAAACATACACACGATTTGATAACCTCCTTCTTTTTTGAAGTCGGTTAAAAATAACCAAAATTACCAAAATAACCAATTGTCTTTAAGCCGTAAAAATATTGTTATTTAATCTGCTCAGAAGTTTCAGAGATATTGTGAAATTTGTGAAAAAAAATTTATAAAAATTTTTGTTGAAAGTTTTAAATTTCATAAAAACTAAAAAAAATCTGTTATTTTTCTTTGAGCATACAGGTAGATATGTTTCAAAGAAAACCAGCGATATTTCATTAAAATTGATCCGCAGCTTTTGAAATTTTTATAATTTTTATTTTACAGCTTAAAGATAACATTGACTTACATTTATTTTGTTAACTATAAGATTCAGAGAAAGGTTGTTGGTATACAAAATTTGTAAACTTCACAAGTAACATTTTCTGTTTACAAAAATGTTTTGGTGAAATCAATATTTTTGAAAATATGAGTAAAAAAAATTAAATTTTATGGTTTTTCCCAACTTTGACCGATCTGAAAGCTTGGGAGGATGATTTTTTTTGTATCAACATGTATTCACTAAACTATGGGGTGAGACTGGGAGAAATATATCTTTTAATTTTAAGGGTTACCCTAATGTTCAATACATATGCACATGTACATACATATAAATTACAAATAGAAATGTTATGAGTCATTTTGAATTTTGCAAAGTTACACTACATATAATGAGAAATTAAAAGTCTCATACATTTTTGACCTGAATACTCCCTAGAGGAAAGGGCACATGTCACAAGGCAAGTCATATGACTGGTCCTCAAGGAATAACAACCGGTTCGAGTTCCTTAACTTTATACGAGAAATAACCTGTCACTTTTACATGGCTTTGTTATTAGAGGGGGTCAATTGACATAATAGATTCTAGATCCAAACTTAAGGCAGTTGTCCTGTGGTCGTTTCTTTAATACTAGTAAAATTACTGTAGTTAAAAAAAATATTTTTGATAAAAAAAAGAAAAATTTGCTTGTACATTTTTGTTCTAGTTAAGTCCTTTCATCGCTCGGAAATATAATACATATCAGAAATTATTTTGGAGCTGTTATTTTAACCAAAAACCTTTAAAAAGTAATAAAAAATAAAAACAGACGTGCAAAATAATTGGGACAGGGATTGAAATCAGGGTACAATTGTACTTTTTTTTTATCATTTTGGACCCTGTTGGTACCGTGTTACTACCGCGACCTATTGGCACAATTATTTCATTATTGGCATTAATTTTGTTGATATTGAAACGTGAATAAACCATTTATACCATTGAAAAAGGAAAGATAATGTGGTCTTGCCCATTTCATTTGAAGTGCACTCCAGGAAATTAAATGCTTTACAAATATAAATGTTTTGAAAAATATACCGAAAGCTAATAAAACTGGACAAAAAGACTCATACAGCACAGAGTTAGGGAGATAAATTGGTCCTCGTATTGTTTTACATAAAAGTGCTGAATATACATATATACATACATATGTACCTAAAATGTAAGTATGTATTATGTATGCTATCTGCAAAAGGTTATTTTTGTAGCAGAAATATATTTCTAAAGCTATGTACAGACGATTGTGAGATCTTACAATATTGTAAATAAAATATGCTAAAAATTTCTTACAATCGTGTGAACTGAATATTTTTGTCTGACAACGTTGGCTGAAAAAGTATTGCCAGCCGATTTTCAAACAACAGATCTGAATAAAAAAATTCAAATAGAACGTGAAACGTTAAAATAGAAGAAAAATATTTTTTGTTTGTTTTTGGATTTGATTTCATGCGAGTTGTGTCGTGTTCGTGTTTTGAAAATTTTGGGGGTGCATGTTTCGTACGTGTTGGACATCCGGGATTCGTGTTCGTGTCGTGTTGGACACGCGCCCATCTCTAGTTTGAAGAGTGTATCTGTGTGTCTGTCTGTAACAATGCAGCATCAAAACGGCTGGACCGATTTTGATTTAGTTATTTTTATTTGAAAGGTTACTTGATCGAGGGTGTTTTTAGCTGGGTTTGAAGAAAATCGGCCCAGTCGCTTTGAAGTTATTTAGGCCTCTATTATGATTCACAACTCAACTAGTTTGGGTTGTCAATGTTACGACCCAACTCAAACATTTTTTTGTATTATGATTCACAACTAATTTTAGTTGTCTTTGAAATAATGTTCGAAAAAAACGTTTTTATTTATACTCTCTGTTTTTTGGAAACACAGTAGCCATCACAAAATAGGTGCGATCACGTACTCAACGTTGGGATCCCGCGGGATATCAATTTGCACGAAAACTGTTCTCGTACTGCAAGATTGGGTAAATGAGAGTGAGTTTGAGAGAAAACTGTTCTTCTTCTTCTTGCACGAAACAGCGTGTACTTTTTCTTCGGGCAGATTGTGTAAAGTGCAAGATAGTCAGCTGTTTGAAAAACAAACAATAACAAATGAAAAATATGATTTTAGTTAACAAAAATACTGACGAAATAATTACTAATTTTGTACAATTCAAACCAAAATACATTTGTATGTATTCAACAATGTATCTAAAAACTAAAAATGCTATTAAAAATCAGTATGTTGCTTTTTATTTTTTGTTTATTTTCACAACACTTTCTTTTTACCTTTTGGCATAAAAATTTGGTTATTGCTGTTCTCGTACTTTTGTGTTTAGTGAGAGTAATTCTTGCTTACTCTCATTTTACCGAGCTTTACACAGAAAGTACGGGATCGGAGCCAATATTTTAAACATTTTTAGTTTGCCCTATTTTTCTTGAGATTTTATGTATATATGGATATGGCAGCAATTACTACGTTTATACGCAGTGGTTATTTGCAAATAAAATCGTTGTGCTGCCAAGTATGTGTTTTTATTGTAACTTACTACCTCTCGAAAACAATCGCTGATTAACGCACTGTTTGCAAATAAGATGTTTGAGATGCCACCTTTACACATGTTTGTTAATAAAAAATAAGAAATAGATAAATATATTAATATAAAGATAAATAATCAGTGATTTAATAAATGACAATAAAAAATATTTTACTGCACTATACGTTTTTATTTACAAATAAGCACTGCGTATAAACGTAGTAAATATTGGTTGACAAGTGGGATAGATTGGCGCCTAAAATCACCATTTTAAAAGTAAGCAAAAGTAACACAATAGTCGAAATAAAAACCAAAACACAACTGCCAAAAAAGCAGTTGTTTCACTTTGATGAAAGTTGTAATCCATAATAAGAATTTGACAACTACGACCCAACTATCAATTGAATTGTGAATCATAATACGGGCCTTAATGTTATTTATGTACTTATACCAGTGATGTCGTTTGGTTACATTTGTTACATTTTTCGTAACTTTTGAAGGCGCAATGTAACATGTATAATTTTGTTAAAGTTGACTAAGTTTTCGTAACTTTTGGTACATGGCAAGGAAAAACGTAATATTTTTGAAAAAGTATTTGATTCATTAATTAAGGCAAGAACTGCCCGTTCGGTTTGAATAACATAACAATCATACACTTGCATACGTCATAAAATGCACTTTGTTATCACATTTCATGCGAAAAAAATAGTTAACTATAAAGATGAAAAAGAAAACTAAAAAGCATTTAATAAAGTTATTATTTGAAATATTCTCTCAATTTTATTTAAACTAAGGATTTATTTGTTGAGGGTTAAGCAATATCTATATAGATTCATTTCGAATATAAATTGCTTGTTGGGTTTTGTATAAGTTTCTAAGCCTACTATACTTTATTCCCTTGGATTTTCAAAAAAATTATTTGGAATTTATTCTCAAATGGTTTTTAAAATCCTGTGCATAAGATAAGATGTTTGAAGCTTTTCAAAAGTATGGTTGAATCTACTGATGATTTGGTAAAGCACCAATGAAATGCATATATACATATTGCTTGATGCTCAACAAATAAATCTTTGAAAACTAAAAATTTTATCTATTTTTATTCTAAGTTATTTTTTTGTTCAATAAATGAATTTGTTGTCTTATTATTCTGGTATGTGATGGAAATCGATCGATTTCAAATCGCGCGGCTCGAAAAACAAATTCCACTGAAGGATAATTTATTGATGCTTTTAATTTTTTCGAGACTTAGGGCAAAAATGTAATTTGCAAAAACAAAACACACACAAAATTAGTTAACGCTTAGCGTTACGTTTTACAAAATAAGGCCCTTAGAGTACTTTATTCGAACGAAAAATGTAATTTGCAAAAACAAAACACACACAAAATTAGTTAACGCTTAGCGTTGCGTTTTACAAAATAAGGCCCTTAGAGTACTTTATTCGAACTTAGATTCGATTCCACTGTATTGCGCAATTTACAGACATCTATTCTGTGAAATCGCGCGATTTGAAATCGATCGATTTCCATCACATACTAGATTATCACTGAAATATGGAATAAAAATATTTATTATATATATATATATATATATATATATATATATATATATATATATATATATATATATATATATATATATATATATATATATATATATATATATATATATATATATATATATATATATATATATATATATATATATATATATATATATATATATATATATATATATATATATATATATATATATATATATATATATATATATATATATATATATATATATATATATATATATATATATATATATATATAAATGATATTTATTTGTTGATGGTTATTAAGCAATTGTCTATATGCATTTCATTGGCGCTTTTACCAAATCGTCAGTAGACTTCAACCACAACTTTGAACAGTTACAAACCTCCTATTTTATGCACAGACTTTCAAAAATCATTTGAGAATTTACAAACGATAATATTTTTGAAAATCACAAAAGAATAATAATAATAATAGGACCTCTTTATTTTATATAAATCACATAAATTTACTATTTATTCAAGGAATATTTCAAAATGTAACTTTTGACGAAAAAAAATTTTTTTCAAAGGAAGGCGTAACTTTTTTTATTCTTCCGGTGGCAGCACTGACTTATACACGTGTATGTATGTACTGTTAAATCTTAAAAATTTTCTATAAGGGGTTTTCATTTTCTTTAATCTTTATTAAAACAATCTCCGGATGTAAGCAATTATTTATTAATAAATACTAAATAAAATTGAATTTAAATTTTAACGGATTTTTATATTTTTATTATCTATGCGAAACATAACTCAGGAGTCAAAGCACAAGTTTATTGTTTTGTCGTTTGATTAAAAATTCTGAAAACGTTCATCAGAAATAATTTTTATTTGTTTTCCTTTATTTGAAGTTCATACCCAAGCAACACAAAGAACATCTTTTGAAATACTCTTATGATTGTGTTAACATATAGTATCAAACTTTATTATGTTAACGTTTGATATAGATAAAATACACCCTCTTAACTTTTGGAAGATTGTTGCTGATTGATATATGTACGTCGCATTATTAGGATTTGCAAATAAACGCAGATTATCGGGTAATCGCGATTAAGCAACAAATTAAATTGGACCTGTCGCAAATTGAAACATTTTAAATTAATCTTATGCTGGCCATACACTACACAAGTTCACTGCACAAGTCTGGCACTGTACAGTGCGTTTGTGTAGTGTATGGCGGTGGTTGTGTTATTTACGCAGTGAACTGAGTAAATATCTAAACGATTTTGATATTTGCTCAAGTTTGTAAAACTGTACAGTGAACTTGTGTAGTGTATGTTGCAAACGCTCAATTGTGTCGCGATTTTTTAAGAGTTAAAAACTAAAAATTGGTGCAGAAAAAATATTCTGGACAGAGTTCGTAGAATTATATAATGAATCGTTTGCATTATGGTGAATTATGAAAGTCGATGCCTACGAAAAAATAAGTAATAGAGCGAATTTTTCTTCTTTGTTTTCCTTTTATTTATATATCAAGCAATAAAATATCGTTGTGTTTGCACATGTTGTCTTCTTCGCTTATAGCTTTAAAACAAAAAACTGCACAGTTTACTTGTATACTGTGAATCACAAGTTTCGTTTACGCAGTGCCAGACTTGAGCACTGAACTTGTGTAGTGTATGGCTGGCATTAAGTTAAGAAAAAAGTTCATTGGCGAAGGCATTTGACATAAAATCTTCGTTTAAAAAAGGGTAAAATTTTTAATCGTAATCGCGCGATTAATGGGTTCGATTACGATTAAAAGGTGCAAACCCTACTTCTGCTGTGGTAGAGGGCTAAAAGATACGTCGAAAAAAGTTAAAAAAATTTTTTTTGCATACAATTTATTAGCTAAATGCAACATTCTGGAGGTATTCGAAATCGATTGGATGACTTTTTTTCCCTTCATACACCAACGCTCCACTCTAATGTACAGACATATGTGCAATAATTGAACGAAAAAAATTGCTACGATAGCCCAGTGGATGTGTACTAGTCTGGAGGTACCGTGTTCGCCGTGTTCGAATCTTATTGATTGCAGCGTATAGTAAAGAATTAAATAAATAAAATAAAATACAAAATAAAGAGATAATAATCTTAAAAAATTGGTTTTGCTCCTGCCTTTTTGCGATACCAAAAATTTTTCGATATTGGCTCACTTTTGATATTGTTAGCGAACCTTCGAAATCGATTTTTTTTTAAACAAAACTGAGCGACAGGTGGTAAACCTTTTTCGGTTCATTTTTGAGTGCCATTCGCGATAGTTTAACACGATTAATGTTCGATATATATGCGAAATCGATATCATTAACGAAAGTCTTTCCGAACATTTATCGTATAAAACTATCGAGAATGACACTCAAAAATTAATCGAAAAAAGTTTACTTGTAATATCCAAAGTGAGCCAATATCGAACAAATTTCTATATCGCAAAAAGGCAGGAGCAAAAACAGTTTTTTAAGGTTATTGTCTTTATTTTTTAATTTATTTATTTTTTAATTATTTAACTTACGCTGCAGTCAATCAGATTTGAACACGGTACCTCCAGGCTAACACACATCCACTAGGCTATCGTCACACATTGGAAAAATTATCGAGAGAAGTTCGCTTTAGCGATCATTCGCATTTTTTGATTAGCGAACAAATATCGAATAATTTTGTTTCGAAATTTCTTCGCTTCAGTGAGTACCCGTTTATATCGAATCTCAGGTCAGGTGGGCATATGTACATACATATTTACATAAGCATTTACTTATGTAGATGTGTACATGTACAGTATTTTTCGGTTAATTGCACATCAAAATTTGCACAACTTTTTGTTCAATTAACCGGGGAACCAATTAGCCGATACCCGCTTAATTGAACAATTCGTTGAATTACAAGAATCCCGTTTAATTGAACAGTTTGTTCAATTACAGAAATCACGCATAATTGGAACTACTAATGAATTAAAAGAAATCGCATATGTGCACTAAGTTTTTCAAAATAATTTTTTTTACCTTAAACGAAAAAAATGCAAGTAGCAGAAAAAAATGTACATATTTGTGTATACGCAGGTATTTATTATTGTAGGTACATATGTACTATTAAATGCACTATTTATGTGCACATTAGTTTTACAAAAAAATAAAATTTAGTAAAATAAAATTAGTAGAGATGCCACCCAGTGTTTTTCAGAAATGATGTCAAATATGTATGTGCAAAAATGCCAGATTATTTTTCAATAATAATGCAATTAACCGGGTAAAAGTAGGAGGAAATTTATTTTTGATGACATGAATTTTGAACCAATTAAGCGGGAAAATCAATTAACCGGGTTCAATTATCCGAGGAAATTTACATGTGTTTTCGTCTGCAATATTTTTTTGCCCGATCATGTGGTTCAATTAAGCGTGGAAACCAATTAACCGTAGGGTCAATTAACCGAAAAATACTGTATAGGTATATTACCTACTAAACCTGAGATTATAATGTTCGCGAAAGCAAAGAATTTTCGAAACAAAATTGTTCGATAAATCGAATGTTCGATAGAGCGAACTTTTGTCGATAATGTCGCGATAATAAGCGCGATTGACAAATTTCATAAAATGTGAATGTTCGTAGCATCGAACTTTGTTGCGATAATAAATGCAATTGCCAAATTTCATAAAATGTGAATGTTCGCAGCATCGAACTATTTTCGATAATTTTTTGAATGTGTAATTTGCACTCATGTGTGCAATAATTGAATACAAAAAAAATTTGCCACGATAGCCTAGTGGATGTGTGCTAATCTGTTAAGGCGAAGGTACATAGCATGCGTTAAATACGCTAATGCGTTACAGACTTCTGTCAAAAAAGTTGAAATAGTGTGTTTCCATACGACAAAATACAAAGAGAAGCTTGCGACGCGCGTGACTCGCAAAAAGTTTAACATTCTTCAACTTTCACGCGTCGTATACAAAATGACAGGTAGTGCTGCCAGATTCATATGCTAAAATGTTTGTTTAATGGAATTAAATTATTAGAAATAAATTTTTTTACTAAAAAATTTATGAAAACTGCATTAAATATATAAAGAAAAATAAAACTTAAAGGCAAGTCAAAATATAGCCGGCAAAGACTTGAAATTGTATAAGCAGAAGAGCTTCAAAAGCGTGGTGTGTAACTTGCCATTCTTAAAGTGTTAAAAGTTCGCAAAGTAAGAAAAGCGTTGCCGCGTAACGCGTGGTATGTACCTCCACCTTTAGTCTGTATGTACCATGTTCGATTCTGTCTGACTGCAGCGTAAGTTAAAATTTAAAATAAATAAATATTTCATTTACATTAAAATAAATAAAAAATACAGATAAAAATCTTGAAAAATTGCTTTTTCCTGCATTTTTGCGGTGTCTATATTTTTTCGATATTGGCTTACTTTTGGATATTGCTAAAGATTCGCTATTGATTTGTGAGCAAAACACCGAAATCGAAAGATTTGCTGCCACAAACTGAGCGACGAGTGAGCTCTAGCAGCTATTTCTCCTTCCGATTTCTATAGCCGTTCTCGAGTGTTTTGTCCGAGAAATGTTTACGCAACATTCGAATGCGATATTATTTTCGAATATTTTAGTTCGCTGGGTTATACCCAAATAGCTCAGTCAGTCGCTCCTTAGCGTTAAATTACTCTTGTAGTTTTAATAAAGAGAACGGAAAATGCATGTTTATTGTTAACTTAGAAATTTGGCAACAGGGTAAAATTAGCCCTCTCTGGGTGCAGACCATCTCTCAACTAATGTGTTCGTTGTCTCAACTACCCCATTTCGGATGGAATGCAAATGGATAAAAAGCATGCGTTTTCTTGACAGACAACAACTACCCCTTGTCTTCGTTTCTTTGTTCCAAAGGGCAATTTTCTCTTCTACAGTTGTTATCATATGATATTTTTTTTTTTTTTGTTACATACTTCTTTTGCCGGCATACTCGAGTATTTATTGATTTTTTAATGTACTATGTGAACTTTGCATGTCCTTTTAGGGAAGTTGTACTTTTTCTTCAAATTTTGCATAGATTTGTATGTACATATATGGTATGTAAACTAAATTTATATGTATGTAAATTATAACTTTAGTTTGAATATGTACATATCGTCGTTGCTCTGACGTAATCAATTATGTGAATATTTTCGAAAAAAAAAAATATATTGTACCAATCTAAACATTTATTAGTCAGACATCTATCTATCCACCAAAGGGATTAAGGATATTTTTATTAAATCCTGCGAAACAAAATAGTTGTAGGTAATAAGTCCAAGCTCCTATCCAAAAATTTCGGCCGTAAAAAGCACTGAGATCAAAATAAGGATCAAGTTATTGATAGGTAAAATACCATCTCATTTCTAGGAAACCTGTAAGCTTGGCAACATTTTCCCCATAATTCTTTCCCAAGGTGAATTAATTTTATCAGGTGGTGTTGATTCTAAAACAACTACAACATTACAATAACATTTGACATCACAGCCTGTATGTCAACGTATACAAATTTTGACATACGAGCATCTAATTTGCGGGAAAACAGTAGAACAGCTGTGCTTATAATATCACCTGTATAAATCCACCTTGTTCTTTCCCATATTAGAAAGGCAAAAATAAATATTGCCAAGCTAACAGGTTGCCTAGAAATGAGATGGTATTGTACCCATCAAGAACTTGGTCCTTATTTTCACATTTATGTTTTTGTGCGCATTGATACCGCAGCGGAACAGTGGTTTCGTTGTTTAAATAAAATTAGCTGTTCCTTATATATTTTCATCTGCTGAAACATCCTTGCAATAACAGTAAGATATCCCGATATACTCATCAATGTGACTCTACCCAAATGAAAGATACTTTTGTGTAGATTAATAATCCAGAAAGTATTTTAAAGCTTTGAGGCCCGTTTGTGAAATATTAAGCGAATAATACGAAAAGTGGTGTAAGTTATGCAAATGTCACTATTTCTTTAAAACTAAAGCTGCTAGGGAAAAACTAATACAATATTATCATCCTTATTCTATTTGGCGTCGTCAGCATCGTCGTCAAATTTTGAGTCAACGTCACTTTAACACAACGTCAATACTAATTTTGTATTTCCTAACAGTCTTATGACGATGTTGACTGTTTGTCAATAGTAGTAATTAAATACAACACACATAGCTACTATTTGAGCCAGCTGATTCGTTTTGTTCACTATTTTCGGTAAAACTGTTTTTGAATAAATAAAAACTTCGTGCATACATTAAAATAAAATGTTTTTTTTCCGATTCGGATTCCAGTGACGAAGAAAATATAAAAATAATAGTGGAAACAAGACTTTTCGGACAGAAGTCACGTATTTTTAACTTAATTTTTATTTTCTCCATATTTAATTATATTTTGCACGCTTTTCACCACATATTTACTTTTAATAATTTTTATTTTACTATTTAAATGCGTTCTTTTAAATTCTTGTTTGCACACAACACAACACGATACCAAAAACAACGGCGACAAAATTAAAGGCAACATCAACGTCAATTTCTCTTACAGAATACCGAACATATGTTGCCAGTCATCGATAAATGCCAATACTATCAACGGAAATACGGATATACATACAACAAACGATGAAAAACGGCGTTGTCTTGTTGTGACGACGCCAAATAGAATAAGGGTGAAAAATACATGAGGATCAGCCATTTTTATTTAAACAACACAAAAAAACTCCATTTTGTTGTGATGTATACTTGATAAATTTATTTTTACTTTGATTGTATTTTATCTTGTACTATGATTTTAAAAAGACAATACATAGTTGAGATGGAATAATAACTTTTTATCAAAATTGTTCGACATAATTTTTATATGTGTACATACATACATATACGTACATACAAACATGCACATATATATACCCAGCAAACAATTTTTGCCGATTTCGGTCAGAAATCTTGCACAAGATGCCGAATTCGTATCCGATGTCGGTCAGAAAACGTAGCGAAAATCATATGAGTGGTTGACAAGAAACCGGATCTCTTTATCTGAGGAAATTCTAAAAACTATACCGAAAGGTCTAACAGAATTCTGTACGAATTCCGACGAATTTCCTCTGGAAATTCTAAAGGAATTTTCGATATGTCTTATAAATTTCGGAAAAATGTCTGACAAAATATCAGAAAATTTTCCGATTTATCTGATACTTTTTACGTTCTTTCGTATTAATATCAGAGATAAGTCGGAGCTAAAATTAGAAATTTATCAGAAATGTCGTTTAAAATTCTCCATGCATTGTTGTGCTGCTTATGGCAGCTCGTCAGAAAACGTTTACCCATATTTAATAAGTTTAAAAACTCAAATATTTGTGCGTATAAACTCAAGAGATAAATGAGAATTGTAACGAAAACTAAAATCAGACAATGTGCAGAAGTGACTGCTAAATCGGATAATATTTCAGAAAATGTGCAGAAACGTCGTACCAGAAAACTGCCTACTGCTCCGCCAAATGTCTGAGGGAATTTTAGACAGCACGGCTGATGTCTGGTAAAGTCTCAGATTTTTTCTGTTAGACATGTCGGCCAAAATTGTTTCCTGGGTACATACCCAGGAAACACTTTGTGCCGACATGTCTAACATCTAAAAAAATGTGAGACTTTACGAGACAATCAACTGAGCTGTCTAAAATTTCCTCAGACATTTGCAGAGTAGTCGGCTGTTTTCTTGTGCGACGTTTCAGCACATTTTCTGAAATATTGTCCGATTAATAACAGACTAGTCTCTACAATATCCGCAGGCAATTTAATTTCGTTTAAGACATTTAACAGAATAGTCTGCACATATTCCGATCTACGTCTTATTACTTTTAGCAGTCACTTCTGCACATTGTCTGGTTTTAGTTTTCGGTTTTAAACTTATAAAATATGGGTAAATGTTTTCTGATGATCTGCCATAAGCTCGGACTTTTCTCCGACATTAATATGACAGGATGTAAAAAGTATTAGATAAATCATAAAAAATAAATAAAAGTATTAGATAAATTTGTCAGAAAATTTTCCGATATTGCTCAGACATCTCGAAAATTTAGAATTTCCATAGAAAATTTGTCAGAATTCGTACAGAATTCTCTTAGACATTTCGACACAATTTTTAGAATTTCTTCAGAAAAAGAGATCCGGTTTCTTGTCAACCACTAATATGATTTTCGGTACCTTTTCTGACCGATATGGGATACGAATTCGGCATCTTGTGCAGACTTTCTGACCGACTTCGGACCGAAATCGGAAATTTTTTTTTGATGGGTACATACATTTGTATACATCAGCGTTGCCATTGTTGGTAGGTTGCTAAAAAATTTGGTAGCAATGTAGGCTAAATTTTGGTAGGATGGTAGGCTAAATTTTTTTGGTTGGTGTTTTCATTATGTAGGTTTTTTCTTTAAATTTTCTTTAGCTTATGTCGTTTTCTTTTCTAGGGGCAAACTGTAAAAACTCGAACTTTTTATGCGAAAATTGCAAGTTATCGTTCTATTAAGACAAAAATTTGCCCTGGTAAGTGTTGATATAACTTGTAATAAATTCAGTATACATATATATAAAAAATTCATTCCATTGCAAATTTTCACTGAAAAGGCTAAACAATTTATAATTTTTCTATACAAAAGAAAGAGACAATATGTAATTAAATAAATTTTCACATTCATATAAAATTCTTTTTATATTATTTATTTTTACTTTTAAATTCACAAATACAACCCCCGAACGATTTATGTATGTAGCCAAAACACTGAAGGAATCGAGCCCGAGACTTTTGGACTGACAGGGTAGCATTGTTACCAATCAGCCACAGCAGAATCCATAGTCAGGCTTAAGTATTTTTTGAGTTTTTTGTCTTTTTATTAACGGTTTTTTTCTTTTCTTTAATGATCATCTGATGAACTATTTTAATGATATATTAAATATCATAATACATGATAACGATTGAATTTATATTTATTTACATTTTTCAAATTAAATTAATAAATCAGAAAATTCCGATTCTAGGTTTAGATCTGCCTATCTTTGAATTAATTAAGTGTCATTTTTTAGCAATATGCGTATAAAAAAGATTAAGGGACCTTCTTGAGGTATAACAAGATGGTAAAACGAAAACGATTGGAATAAAAATACGGAACTAAGAGCACCCCGATCGGAATATATGTGTGCGATAAGTCCATTAAAACTTAAAAAAATTTTAAATGTGTATTTCAAACTTGACTACCAGAATGCTTTAAAAACGTAATCAGTAAATTTTAAGAAATTGGTAGGCTTTAAACGGTTTTGGTAGTTTTTTTGGACGATTGGCTCAAGTTTTCGAGATATGTATTAGTATTTTAATATTTTTCTTTGGAAACCCTTTGTTAAGGATCGATCTTATATGCAAATTATGTGAACCGATAACGGTTATATATATATGTTTACATTATATAATAACAAGATTTATTGATGTGCCTTAAAACGCGCTCAGCAGCCAAATTTCAAATATAACTTCCGCATTTCCAAAAGTGCAATTTGTAACTTGCGTTTATGTAAAATGAACACAGCTCAAACCATTGTGAATTACTGATTTCGAACAGCTGTAGTTAAATGTCAAACCAATTTTTTTCACATCGAATCGTATAGTAAATTTTCTACTTTCAGTTCGTTTATTTGATCAAAAATATCACAAACATGGTTTTTATTAACTTATTAAATAAAGCCCCATTGCAAATTCCAAAGGGTGTATTAGCTTTGGTCAGTCGCCACGGCCACACAATTAGAGGAAAACCTCCCGGTGTGGCAAAAACTATTGAACAACGTTTGCATGGTAAATAAGTTGATTAACGGTGTTGTAATCATGTTTTAAGTACGAATACATATTTATTTTCAATTATTTAGAGGAAAACATACAAGACCCGGAAGTGACCGCCAGAATTAATATTGGTTTTCCCAAATTGAAACCCACACGCTCTGAACAGCTAAAAGCTAGATTAAGTCATCTTAAAGCGCAACGTGCCAATATTGATTTGGAGAAAAACGCCAGGAGTGGTCAATGTAAGTAGAAAATCAATTGCAATTCTGTTTTATGATTAGACTTTTTTAATTTGTATATCAATAACAGTTTTGGTACTTAAATAGTTTTGGTAATAGTTTGGTAAGATGCGAGTCTGCACAGACATAAGTATATTCATGTAGGTAATAGCCATTTTAAAAGAACTTCAAGAAGGACTTTTCCATTTTGGAGTGGATGTTTTTGCAAGTTTTTTTTACGATTGCCTGCGGAAAACAACCAGGGTCTATAGCCGGAATAGAACCGGGGGATATATGGATTTGAAACGGCAATAAAATCCAATTTCTATTATGAATGCGTTCAAGTTTTTTATTTTCGATTAAAATTAAAAATATCGCTTACGAAATTTTATATTCACTAGGCGGATGGAAAAATATATTATATAGCAATTAAAAGCACAGTCTCCGATATATGACGACAATACCGCATCCGAACGAAAATGTTCGATATTCACGCACAAACCGATTTCTTGAACTTAATTAAATGGTTTTACATAGACAACTCTACACAATTTGCCAATTCACAACCTGTTGTACGTGCTGTAGGTCGTATAAATGTTGTTTGTAATTTCCAAATAAACATTTGCTTAGAAACATGTTTATGTTGAAATTACCAACAACATCATTGTATATATTTTTCATCGCTGATATTTCAGCCTGTAGCACGCTACACTGATTATGCATGTATGTATGTAGATTAAACCTTATCCTTTGTTGTGAATAAAGACGCCACCCATATTAAAGTCCGATTTGGACCAAATCCTTTACTAAATACGCCAATAAATTGGTAGAAACTTATTTCTATTTCATTTGCTCTAAAAACCAAAAATGTACAAGTTAATTCTTAAGAAGGATAATTTTATTGTAGTACTTATCGACCTCAGTGAAGTACAAAAGGATTACTCTCAAACAACACGTGGCTATGATTTACGAATTTTAGCAGACCACTATGGCATATTTCAAGATCTTTTTGGTGCAGCATATTTTGTGCCTCGTATAAATTTAACAATTCAGGTAAACAACTGTCGTTTTCATAAAATATAATGTGGGCTTGAAGTGTACGTTAAAACAACATTTACATACAAATTTTTAACACAGCACACTTAAAGTCCACATTAATTTTTTTATCAATACGACAGTAATTAATTTTGCAATGGTGTGATGTTAAAAATTAAACAAAATAACTTAGTATCAAACAGTTGAAGATACCTTGATTCCTGTATATAACGGCAATATAATAAAACCACTAGAAGCAAGAGAAGCACCTTTAGTAACATTTGATGGTAATGCAGATCCTATAACTGGCAAACCAACCAAGGGAAATTCCTACTGGGCTTTAATTGCAACAAATCCAGATGGACATTTCACTGCAAACGACAAAGAATATGTACATTGGTTTGTGTGAGTATAGAATATTGAAATCAAAAGCAAAACTTTTCATTCTCCATTTCTTTAATTTCCTATAGAGGTAACATTCCCAACGGTGATGTAGAGAAGGGCGATGTTGTAGTCAATTATTTGGCACCATTTCCACCTAAGGGTATTGGCTATCAACGTTTTATTTTCGTTTTATACAAGCAAAATCATAAAGTTGACTTTAGTTCGATGAAATTATCAGAGGAAGATAATGTAAATTTGGAAAAACGTACCTTCAAATCATACGATTTCTATCGCCAACATCAGGATGTTATAACACCCGCTGGTTTGGCCTTCTACCAAACCAATTACGATAAATCATTAACAAAATTCTATCATGATGTTTTGAGTAAGTGTTTCGAAAACCTTTGAAAATTTAAGGCATAACATATTATTAACTTCGACAGATTTAAAGGAGCCTATTTTCGAATATGAGTTTCCCGAACCATATTTGGCCGACCAAAAGTTCTTTCCATTAAAACAGGCTTTTAACTTATACATGGATCGTCATCGTGATATAAAACAAGTGAATAAAGAATTTTTGGAACGTAAGTTGGCCAAAACGCATCCATTCAATGGACCCGATAAACCATTGAGATATCCAAATGCGCATCCCATTAAGAATACACCTTCATGGCTACGTACCGAAATTAAAAAAGAACGTTTGAAAATTGGTCGTATTAATGATTATTGAATTGGTTTTCTTAAATTTTTTAAAATCATCTTAGAATAAAGTTACAATATGTATTCTTATTTACAACATATGAATGGTATACTTCCATATCGGTCCCGTTATTTATTTTTATCATTTTGGACTCGATATCCGTCTGACTACCTGCCGTTTCACGTCTTCTAATTATTATATTAAAAAAATTATATTGACTTTTGTGGGCATTGCCACCCCTACAAAATACACATATTCTTTTTCAACAACTTTTACTTTTTAAATTACTTCTACTTAGCTGATTATTATACACAACATTACGTTTAAAAAGTGGGCAGGGCCATTTTGCAGGCGGTATTTTTTGTAAGAATTACTAAAATAAAACGAGTTTTTTTATTTCCACACTTCCCATAGACTTTTTATTTTGTTTTTATTTATTTATTTTAACTTCACGCAGGAATTATTTAAAATTTTTTTAACTGGTATTTAATGGGCCTCATCGTGGTTGGCGTTTTTCGACTTCAAATTCGACAATTTGTAGTATATTAAAGAAAGTAAGCGACATTTTTCTTTAATCTAGTACAAAACGCCTGATTTTCGCCACAAAAACGCCAAACACCATAAGTGGGAATCTTTGGCACAAACGTTTTGGTTAAAAATATTTAAATATAAATTGAATAACTTTAAATATTAAATTGAAAACAAGAAATTTTTAACAATAAATTAATTAAAGAAATTTTTGGCGCTTTCACTCCAACCTTAAATTAAAATAAATATAATTCTTTGTTTTTAAAACTAAAGTACTGTGATTTAAATTTTTGTTTTAAGTCCCGGTCCACACGTGCAATTTATTTTCGCAGCAATTCTTAATTTTTCAGTGAGAAAGAGCGAGAGAGGAATAGATATGGTATACATTTCTATTTCAACACTCCCACAAATTCAGAAATTGCTGCAACAAAAATTGCATGTGTGGACGGGGAGTAAGAGTAGTATCAATCTAAATTCTACAACTTTTTCATTACATACAGGCATGTTCTAAAATTCACATTGTTTTAAATCACATGTAATTTCAAAATCAATAATGGTCCTGCAGACGTTTTTAAAACCATATACGATAATTTTCTTTCAGAAATGATATTTGACTGAAAATATATCTGCTTGAGCATTATTGATTTTAAAATCACATGTGATTTAAAATCAAGTGATTTTCAGAACATAACTGATAAATAGTTTGAGGAGATTTTTTTCTTATATTTTTAATGGTTAGGTTTTGAGCTTTCAAGTTTCGGCTTTACCATATGATCCAACTGGTGGTCTGTACATGGCTGGTAAACTTAAAACTTGAGGCAAATTGAAAGCATATTTACGTTTATCAATATTTTTAAACACATTGTCCATACGGCAACCTTCGCTTCTCATGGTATTAAGAACGTATGGAACACTCTTAGCTGGCAGTTGAAATTCCTGCACAAGCACCCGACATTGTTCCAATGTTACAGACATGCCCGTGCGATCTTTGGCACTTTTACAAGATGTGAAGCGTAGTCCAGACATTAAGCGACATGCGTCTTCGGCTAAATGCAAAATTTTAACATTCTTTGACACATTTGCCTTTAACTGTTCTTCCATAAAATTTAAAAGATTCAGAAGAAGTTCTGAGGCCGGTTTGTGCGGTTCATTCTTACTGGGTGTCTCTGGCGATTGCAAAGACAACTTACGAAAGCGTGAATAAAACTGCTTTAATCGAACATAATTATCCCAATTTGAACGATGTTGTTCTCGGGTGCGACCTATAGCCTCAGCTAGTGTGGCCTTTTCGTTTATGCCAATGTTAAAGAAAACGGGCGTTACCTTAAAGTTAATCATTTGTTTAGTGGGTAAAAGAGCATAGACATGCTCGGGTATGGGTAGTTGAACACTAAGTGCTTGCCTTGAACCATTAACGCGAGGTGTTGGTACAGACCTTTGATCGTTACTTGTAGAATTACAACGCTCTAAAACAAAATTTACAGCTGATAAGTCCTCTATTGCCACACACATATCACCCCACATGTCTATCTCTCCGCCGTATAGGGAGAGTAGGCCTTCAAAGTATGCTAAAGGGCCTAACTCGCAGAGAATTGTAATGAAGTTCCGCGTTATTTCATTGCCCCAAAATTTCGCCATTAATGCAGTAACAAGTGCAGTTAACGCCTGTGTAAAGCAAACGTCTCTTCTGTACATGATTTCTAAGTTAACACTAATTCTATCCATGTTCTGCTGCAAACGTTGCACTGAGTGCATGAGACGAGCAGTTTTCAGTAGGCCGTCCATAGCATGTCTTAATTTGCGCATGGAGGGACGCAACTCAGAAGCCCAGTCGGTAGTAAGAGATAAATCAAGACCTGCAACATTTCAGAGTTTTAAACGAAATGAAAGTGTAATTTTTTTTTTGTGGAGCAACACCCATACTTACCATCTGTGAATTTGTTTCCTTTTCTTGTGAACGACGCCTGATTGTCATTTTCTGCAGTGGATTGCGTTAAATCCAAATTTAGTCCATTACTGTTGCCATTAGGAGAATGTCCTCTATCTACACCAACCGTATTATCAATGCTTGAAGATGTTTGGGAATTGCCATTGTCTATAACATCTGGCACTGGGCTATTGCTAAATCCTGATCTTTTCATAGCAACCTTAGGATGTCTTAAGCGTATTGCTGGGCTGCCACAACGACCACAAAGAAATTTAATTTTGCTCACCAAACACATAACACTAGCTTCGATATTTAATTGTGTTAAATCTAAAGGCTCTGGTTCCTCGGTGGGTCTATAATAGTTGGCCGAAGGAGATGTACTCATCATTTTTGTATCTAAAAATCGTGCATTGCGCGTCGACGAAAATACTGAGCAGTTTGCTGATTCACTATCGCAATCGTAGGCAACTTGCTGGATTTGTTGCGGAGTTTTGATAGGTTTGGAACAATTTAACGCCTGTGCAATATCCTGACTAGAAACTGGTTCATCCAAATCAATAAGTTTAATAGATGAAGCTGTCAAATGATCTTCATCGTCTTCATAAAAATTGTTGTCGTTGTATTCCAAATTGGAATTAAGATTCACTGGAAGTGATTGAAATGTAGTTTCATTGTTATCGTCCTCAATGTTATGAGACAATTGCTTGTCCTGGGAAGACTTTTGTTTATTAGCCCTTTTTTGTAATTGTTCGTTGTAAGCGCGTACTGTATGTTGAATGTTATGTATGGCATCGATGTCCAATGTTAATGAAGGCGACTGCACCAATTGTGTCAAGCTGCTTGAACGCACAAGTTTATAGTTGCAATTAGTTGTAGGAGTTTTAGACCTCGGCCATAAGTCGGGAGGGGCTATCACTGGAGTAGCGAAATCTTCCAATTGCGGTGATTTTAGTTCCAATTCGTTAAGCTGTTGTGTGATTTTACGAAATGGTGACATGGGCTAAAAGTAATTTATTGTTAATAAAAATTTAACACAATTTTTAAATGAAAAGTACCATTAAAATATTATCTGGTTCTTCTATGATGCGATGTTGTTCTATGAATGAAAAAGCTTCTTCCACCAAATTTGGTTCCCAGATATTTAATAAAGTTTTCGTTTTTGTAACCATTTCATTGCACAAGGGCATCATACCTTTTTGATTTTTCTGTTTTGCCAATATAAGTAGTTGAGACATAATATCGACAATTTCTTTTCGTAATTGTTTGATTGCCTGTACCGCATCATTTGCCAATTGGACCTTGCAATTATTGCTGACATCTAATTTCGATGGGGATTCTTTGGTTTCCTGCAAAAGTCTAATTGTTTTTATGCAACAAATTTATTATTCAGTAAAAATAGTTTCATTCAGAAGATATTACTTTATTAATCCTCCAGTTTTTTTCATTTTACCAGCATGTCTAGTAAATGCTCCGACTGTAATAATATCCAACACACCAGAGCGATTTAGTGAGTCATTTTGTGCCCACATTCGCTGCAAATGTAAATTTACTGGTAAAAATTCCAAGGATTCATCTGTTTTAACGGAAGATCTTTTAAAAGGATGCCCTAAAAAGGATATACATACATATAAATCGTTGCAAAAATAAGAAGCAGGTAGTTATATTCTTTAGAACTTTCCTCACCTTCCTCCTTAATAAGCTGTTGTAAATTTTGCTTGGCTTGTGAATAGTCATTAAGAAGCTTTAAATGTTTATCCAATAAATCCATTTGTTTACGTCTCCACTCACCGCCAAGTTCACCCATTCCAGAAATTTCTTGCAACAACTCTTTTTCGCGTAGTATCCAAATTGATCTATAATAATTCATTTTACACCAGCTGATAATTTTTTAAATTAATATTTTTTTCTACATACAATAATTGTTGTGGTATACTGAAGCATAACTTTGATTCCAACAAGGTCTCGTGAACACTAATATCAGCTCCTAGACTTGAGTTTAGCCGATAAGTGTGTATCTACATATATCATATCAAATTGTTTAATATTTTATGAAAATAATGTTTTCTTATAAGAAAAATTAACTACAGCTAATTTTTTTAATCTGGTATGCGATTTGAAATCGATCGATTTCAAAAACTAATAATAGCCAAATATGTGTTCTGTAAATCACACACGAATTTAAGTTCGAATAAAATAATCTAAGCATCGAAAACGATAAAAAACATCAATGTCATCTTTAAGTAGATTTTGTTTTTTTTAAATCGGTCGATTTCCATCACATACCAGAAAGTTTCTATAATGGATAAGAACCAAAGTTCAGCAACTGAAATTTATGAATCTGCAGCTGTAATATAATTTTCAGAATTTCCCAAAACAATTGAGGTTTGGTTGCTATCCATGATTGACCTATAAATTTACTAACCTTCGGATTGGAAAATATTCTTTGTATATTTCCTTGAAATGGCACAAATAATTTTACTCCTAATTTGGGTGGCAATGACTGTGTGCGTCTATGACCTTTAATTTGTTGTTCAAATACCTGAGTGGTAGACCGTGGAGGAGGCTGTAATTGTTTATCAGTGTCTGGAGCCCAAGAGGCAATATTTATAAAACCACATTCTCCGTGAACTGATCTCAAAGGTATTCGAAATCTTGTGGCATCCTTTAGTTTTTTTTTCAAATTAAATTTCATCTATTTATGTATGATTATGTTCTTACCTGAATTACACCCAAAACAACTTCCGCATAACCTATAGGTACCGATGTTGACGAAACTTTTTCTCTAACATCGTAAACTGTAAATCGTAAGAGAGTATCAGCATTGAACCCATCACTTTGTTTAAAACATATGGTGCACAAAAATTGTGGATTACTATTATTTTCGATAATTTCGGTGCGAGCATAATCGCGCCAAATTATATCATCTCCCTGTATGAGAACAGCACACACAACCCTCGGGCAGGGCAGGCGACCGTTATCAGCACATGGCAAATTGTCACATGAAAAAGCTGATTCGCAAATAGGAATCTCCGAAAGATCTGCAAATTTAAGTAAAAAGAAAGCAGAAGTTAAAACTTTAAAGCTGCAGAAGATTATTTATTTGGGGATTACCTTTAAAAACTTAACAATTAAAAAGTCTTTTCCACAGAATTAGAATTTAAATATGTGTATTTATTTCAATTTTTATAAAAATAATTTCAATGAAAATATGTTTCTAAGCAAATAACTAACATTACTAATAGTAAGACTGATAGTTTCAACCAAAACCATAAATAAACCAACAAGTTGTTAATGTAAATGAGAGTTTGCTAAACATGATAGATGAAATTCATTTTGTAAACAAATATTTCCGGTTATCCCTGTTTCTCAATTAATAACTAAAATTATTTCGTACAAATCAAAGGCACAATAAGAAATTCATTTGGAAACAAAAACTAAATTATAAGGTTGGAACAAACAAAATGAAATTTTATTAAAATTGTATAAGATCACCTTCTTCGACGTTTTTTGTTGTTGTTTCTGAATTTTTAGCAGAGGTCAAATCTAAAAGCCCCACCAATAATGTGGCATCATTAGCAGGCGCATATAAGGGCAGTCCTTTTTCAATGCGATTTCCCATAGCTATCGCAATTTGATCTTCCAAATATTGTATCTGTTTATTCAAGTAAGAATAGGAAGCTAATTGTATACACTTTACCCAATCCAAGCGTTCCCTTGCTGTGCGTGTTGATACACGTTGAGGTAAACTGCCTTCGAATTCTGTTAATAAAAATTAAGATTTATAACATTCCAAACACTTAATATATTTCTCATTAGGCCGATCAAGCCGGCTAAAAAGGTTAGCTTAAAAAATAAGCCGGTTAACCGAATTATCCAGCGTTGCTGATTTAGCCGGCTGAGTTGATTTGCTCGGCTTAGCTGATTTAACCGGCTTAGCTAGTTTAGCCGGCTTAAACGGCTACTTTTCCTAACGGCTAAACAAGCCTAACGGCTAATTTTGTTTCTGTTGTTTGACAATTTAAAATAACATAACATAAAACGACACAACATAACATAACATGTTATCTTATGTTATGTTATATTTGTTATGTTATAAATCGGCAAACAACTAAAACAAAATTGGCTGTTTAACTTGTTTAGCCGATTAAGCCGGCTAAACCAGATAAGCCGGCTAAATCAGTTAAGCCGGCTAAATAATCTAAGCCGGCTAAACCAGCTAAGCCGGCTAGGCCAAGTTACCCCGTTAAGCTAGCTTAGCCGGTTAAGCCAGTTAAGCCGATTAAGCCAGCTAAATAACATAAGCAGTCCGGTTAACCGGCTAATTTTGTCAGCTAACTTTTTCAGCCGGCTTGGCCGACTAAATAGTACAGCCCTATTTATCATTTAAACTTTCCTAGTATAAACACAAAACCATCGAATTCCCTTTCTTCACTTCTTATTAAAGGCCGACAATTTTCTAAAACCAATACACCAGCCGGCTGTGAAAATTCATCGTGATCTTTAAGATAGAATAACAAATTACCTCGTAACTTGCACCAGCGAGGATAATTAACTGAAAGAAGAAATATAAATATTAGCAACAAACTGATGAAGAATTGAAAAACAGTGTCTAGAAAAGTGTTTTTTCGCAGACTATATTTTAATTTTTTTATATAGTGCAATTCAGATTAAGAGGATGTCAATTATATTTTTTAATTTATTGTGTAAATTTTAATTACATACATATTGTTGGCAATAGCCAAGAATATTAATTAGTAGTCTGGCAACCCCAGACTTTTTGAATAAACGAATTACTTTTCTTTTTCCTTTTTGTTAGTCAGTTCTAGTTTTGATGCTGACGAATAAACATATAATTAATAATTAACTGATAAATTGTTTTATTATAATTGTACCAAAGTACAATCATAACAGTGGCGACGAGGATTTTATTTTTGTTTAACGAACACGCGTATTAATCTAAGAATTCAACAATGAATAATACATTTGAAAGTGTTATTGCAAAGCTTTTGGTGCAACAAAACGAGGCAGCAACGCGTCAACAACACCTCATAGAGCACCTCACCTTGTTGGTACAGACACCAAATGCAGCAAACGCATCACAGAACGCTACAAACAGGGGGCAAGAGGAACTAATGGAGATACTATCAAAGAGTATCAACGAATTTTGTCATGACCCCGAATCAAATTTGTTTTTCTCAAATTGGTATTGCCGCCATGAAGCGCTGTTCGCCGAGGACGCAAAATCACTTGATGACGCGTCGAAAGCTCGATTAATTCTGCGAAAATTGAATCAACAAGCATATGAGAAATTTGCGGACTTTTTACTGCCGAAGAAGCCGCAGGATCTAAAATTCGCCGAAATTGTTACTGCTCTCTCTTCGTTATTTGACCGCCAGGAATCTCTTTTCCACATACGTTATAATTGCCTTAGAAATGTGAAGGACGAAAACGAAGATTTCATTTCCTACGCTGCCAAAGTAAATAAGCTATGCGAACGTTTTGAAATTAATAAAATGTCTCCACAGCAATTCAAGTGTCTCATATTTATCATCGGTTTACAGTCACCCAGTTACATGGAGGTTCGTAGCAAACTTTTATCCATGCTGGACAGTAACACAGACATCACCTTGGAAAAATTGACATCTGAGGTGCAACGAATGTTAGCCCTTAAAACTGATGCAAGCCTGGTGGAAATACAAACGCCACAGGTAAACGCAATATCACATAAAGCGATAGAGAGACAACAAACAAAAAACTATGTGGAAGCTAGAAATTTCAGAGGTAAAAATAATTACGATGGTCCGACACGTCCCTGTTGGCAGTGTGGATCGATGCACTACGTCAGAGATTGTTCATATACGAAACACAAATGTACTGAATGCGGAAAGTTAGGGCATAAGGATGGGTACTGCGGATGTTTTCAACGGCAAAACGGACAAACGCAAGACAAGAGAAATCATGTAAGCAACGAAAGACACCATAAAAATAACAAAGACGACAAAAACGTGCTACGCACAAATACTGTTATGACTACATTAATACAACCAAAAAGCGTAAAATCTATTCACAATAAGGTACAACGACGCAAATTCATAACAATCACAATTGCAGAGAAACAAATAAAACTCCAATTGGACACAGCAGCTGATGTAACGATAATCTCAAAATTCAACTGGATTACAATAGGCAAACCAAAGTTGCGCCGATGTACACATAATGCAGCAGATGCTTCTAATAATCAAATACCAATGCTGGGTGAGTTTACAACAACAATTAAACACAACAACACCAGTCATATCGGAACTGTATACGTAACAGAGCTGGAAAACTTAAACGTTTTTGGCATTGATTTGATCGACAAATTTAATTACTGGAATGAAAACTTAAATGTTATTTGTAATGCAATACCGAGTACAGAACAAAAAGAAGTGATTTTTAATAATATTAAACAACAATTTCCTGAAACATTGCAGGATAAAACAGGCCATTGCACTAAGTTCAGGCTAACATTGCAGATCAAGCCAAATTCAATTCCAGTGTTTAAACCAAAACGGCCGGTGCCATACGCAACAATTAATTTGGTCGAAGATGAACTTAAAAGATTGGAATCAGTTGGTATAATTTCACCTATAACACATTCTGAGTGGGCAGCACCAATAGTAGTTGTGCGTAAGCCAAACAACAAAATTAGAATTTGCGGTGATTATTCGACTGGACTGAATCAGTGTATGGAACCAAATTTTTACCCTTTGCCGCATGCAGACGAAATTTTTGCAAAAATGGCAAATTGTAAAATTTTTAGCAAAATCGATCTCTCCGATGCGTATTTGCAATTTGAAGTCGACGAATGTTCAAAGCAACTTCTTACTATAAATACACACAAGGGTCTTTATATGTTTAATCGATTGCCACCAGGGGTTACATCAGCGCCCGGCGCGTTCCAAAAGGCAATGGACACCATACTTGCGGGACTTGATGGCGTGTTTGCATATTTAGATGATGTAATTGTAGCATCACCTACTATGCAGGAAAACACAAGTAAGGTGATGGAGGTTATGAAACGGTTTCGTGAACATGGTCTAACTATACGGTGGCAGAAATGCGAAATGTTGAAATCATCAATAAAATACCTTGGGCATGTGGTGGACGACAAAGGCATCCATCCAGACCCTTCCAAAGTTGAGGCAATCAGAAATATGCCACGCCCAAATAATGTATCTGAACTTCGTTCTTTCTTGGGGGCCATTAATTATTATGGTAAGTTTATAAGTTGTATGCGAGATATTCGCTATCCCTTGGATGATCTATTGAAAGACGAAGCTAAATGGATCTGGACAAAGGAATGTGAATCATCGTTTCAGAAATTTAAGCTATTACTACAGTCCGATCTATTGCTGACACACTACGATTCCAAAATTCCCATTGTTGTTGCGGCAGATGCATCCACAGTAGGTATCGGAGCACAAATATTTCACAAGATGCCAGATGGAACCGAGAAGGCTATATACCATGTTTCGAGAGCTCTTACATCTACGGAGGAAAAGTACAGCCAAATAGAAAGGGAAGGGTTGGCATTGGTTTACGCATGCACAAAATTTCATCGAATGATTTATGGACGTAAATTTACATTACTTACTGACCATAAACCTTTACTTTCTATCTTCGGCTCTAAAAAAGGTATACCTACTCATACAGCTAATCGGCTGCAAAGATGGGCTCTCATTCTTATGAGTTATAATTTTATAATCCAGTATGTAAACACGAAAGAGTTCGGAAATGTGGACGTGTTGTCTCGCCTTATTAATAACCAACGTCAGGACGAAGAGTTTGTTGTGGCGTCCATACAAACGGAAGACGATATAAAATTTGTGTTACAGGACAACATTACGCACATGCCAATTACGCAGAAAATGATAAGTATAGCAACGTCAAAAGATGTTACGTTGCTGAAGGTGTTTGAATTTATAAAAACAAATTGGTCTTGCTCTGAAAAATCAATATCGCCTGATGTCAAACCTTTCTACAATCGAAAAGAGTCTTTGTATGCTGTTGACAATTGTATTATGTCTGGGGATCGAATTGTGATTCCAACAGTTTTTCACAAACGAATCTTGAAAGAGCTTCATAAAGGTCACCAGGGCATCGAACGAATGAAGAGCCTAGCTAGATCGTATGTTTATTGGCCTAATATTGATATCAGTATATCCAGTTATGTTAAAATGTGCCAGAACTGTGCAACGGCTGCAAAAGCTCCAATAAAATCTTCACTTAGTTCATGGCCTACCCCGGACGGAGTCCTTGACCGTATACATATTGACATTGCCGGTCCACTGCGTGGTAAATATTATTTCGTATTGGTGGATGCTTTTTCTAAGTGGCCAGAGGTTATACAGACTGTTTCAATTTCATCGAAGGAAATCATAAAACACGTCCATGAATTTTTTAGTCGTTATGGTCAGCCAAAACTCATTGTATCCGATAATGGTACGCAGTTTACGAGTGTCAATTTCAGAATATTTTGCGAAGAAAGAGGAATACAGCATATATACACACCACCGTACCATCCTCAGTCAAACGGTCAGGCGGAACGTTTTGTGGACACGGTAAAGAGGGCACTTGAAAAGGCGTATTGTGAAAGATCTCCGGATGATAATAGTAACCTATTGGATTTTCTGGCTCAGTATAGAGCAACTCCGAACATAAACGCACCAAATGGCCAAAGTCCTGCTGAATGTTTCATTGGAAGACGTCTGCAAACACCATTGGACCTGTTGAAGCCATCACAAGTACCAATTAGAAAACGAAATACCGCCATGGAACAAGCGTATAATACAAAACATGGTGCTAAGGCACGAAGTTTCAAACCTGGTGATAAGGTGTATGCAAAAGTTTTCAATAAAAATAAAATGGTATGGATCTGCGCCGAAATCATTGAAAGAGTTGGCGACGTTGTTTATAACGTGCTTCTATCGACATATCGTCGAAATACACTTATTAGATCGCATATCAACCAATTACGCGAGCGATTTACAGAGGACGCTCCAGCATCATATGCACTTGCCGATACAACGGATGCGGTAACTACTCTTCCGGAACAACCTGTAGAAAACGAGACTGAGTTATCAACAATATCATCAGAACTATCAAACCGAGAGGAGGCGGCTACTGCAGAAGAGATTGAACATTCTGATGGAGCTCTGGCGGAGTTAATACCCCGAAGATCCATCAGGAACCGCCGCTCACCTAGACGGTATTCTCCATCTTAAAAAGAGGGAGATGTTGGCAATAGCCAAGAATATTAATTAGTAGTCTGGCAACCCCAGACTTTTTGAATAAACGAATTACTTTTCTTTTTCCTTTTTGTTAGTCAGTTCTAGTTTTGATGCTGACGAATAAACATATAATTAATAATTAACTGATAAATTGTTTTATTATAATTGTACCAAAGTACAATCATAACACATATATATATATATATATATATATATATATATATATATATATATATATATATATATATATATATATATATATATATATATATATATATATATATGTACATATTACACTTTAATTGTAATTGATACAATGGCTAATACAAAAAATAGTTATTGATAATCACAACTACAAGTAATTAAAAATTAAACGTGGTGTTATTGAAGATGAAAGGTAATTGACAGCCCCTAAATCTGGTAGAGTGGTGTTGTTGGGAAAATTAGGAAGGTGATTTTTCTATAAACTAAATATAATTTTTGAGGTAAATGTGTTAGTTTTCATTACCTATGCATGCATGGACATATTAATATTTTCAATTGCAATATTCCTCAACCTGTGGAATATTAGAATTGATTATTTGAGTTTGTTCATAACTAAAAAGTTTTTAAAATTAAATGTTTTCTAAGTAAAAAGTTGTAGTTTTATTGTCTGCAGTATTATGTAACATCTCAGTAAAAAAATAGAGCTTACATGTAAGCAGATTTGTGAGGAAGAGAACAATGACTTTCGCTAACAAACCTGCTTGCAAAGGTATACTTTTTACACGGGGAGTTCACACTTCGAAGCACAATTTTAAAAAAATTTTACCACTTTGAAAGTATTAAAAAGTATATAAATTATTAAAATGTTTCAGCAATTTGTTTACATTTTTAATATAAGCTGTGTTTGTGTACACAATAATTTGTACAAAATAGTACTGAGTTTTACTGGATTGAGTTCGCTTACTTTTAAATACGAACGATTTTTATGCAATTTATTCAAAAGTTACTGGATAATTATTACTAAGGGAGAAGTACGCAAACAGACCTATAGTGTCTACATCTAAATAAGATATTATCATGGTAGACGTTAAACTACATTTAAAAATTATTTTTCTATATTTTTAATTTGATGCTAATTTATATGATGTGGACCCTAGGTATCATAAAGGGTAATACGTATTAATAAAAATGCTTATAGTTACCGTCTGCTTTGCGAAAGAAACCTTCTTGTCTTTCGGTTATAATTAAAAGTCCTTCTTTTTCAAATTTTGTTGTGGGATTCGAGGCCAGCGTCGTCAACTCGGCCTTATTGAAACGCATATTTTGATGCTTCTTTTTGATGTATTGGAATTAATTACAATTCCAAATTTGGAAAACCACTATAATCTAAAGTATGTATCGTAATAGTGTTTCAATAGCAGAAACAAGTCAATCAACTCCTTGTTTACATTAGTAACAACATGTACATATAAAATGCATTCAATTTGAACGCACTAAGCTGAAAATATAAATGAAATGAAAGAAAAATTAATTTATATACATATATATGTATGTACATAAAACAGATAAAGCTAATGGATTAATATTACAAAAAAAAATTTGCATTCTTTTTAAAGTAAACACATACGAGGCATGGCTAATAAGTTAATTAATAATATCCAGTTTTATTATTAATTACAAAAAAGAAAATTTTTCAATATAAATTCGTATTTTCTAATTCGTTAAATTAACATTTAGGGCCTGTCCCACGATGTCGACAAGTCGATGTCGTTCTCTTATTTATATTGAAAACAAAAACAAATTTAAATTCTTATTATTGTTTTCAATATACATCGTGGGACAGCCCCTTAAACTTTTTTACATGCAATGCTAATGGTGAAAATATTTATCTAAAAAATATTTAATACGTTTTATTTTAAAATACTAGAGTTAATTTAAAAATATTATTCTAATTAGTCCGGATTAAATAGTTTTCTAATAACTTAATATTTGTTTGTGCTCTTAGCAACATGTACATATTTTAAGGAAATCGGTCCAGTCGTTTGGGAGATACGACGTTACAAAGACAGATCGTTGGTTTATAACTTCAAATTTTATAAAAAAAATATAAGAAAACTATCTTATTTTGTACGCAAGAGCTTGTAGTTTTTTTTTACGAAAACGTTTTATTTTATGTGTTGAGTTCTTAAATTTTGGTGCCTGGTAAAAACTAAAACTTTTTATACTTTGTGAAAATTTTTTCATGTGTACATACATACTAGGCATATGCAACTAGTCATTTGAATTTCAATTCACAGTAATTAATAACACTAAACCCACTCACACTATTGCTAAAACTCAAAGTAAGGCAAAACAAATGAAAACAAAAAATAGTTTTTACAGATTCAAATCATGTCTTGTTTCGTGAGAATCAAGTTATTACACAAATTGCTTCTCCCAAATGATAAGAGCACACCTACAAATACTAAGAAGTACTTATAAATCATCGAAATGGTTTGAAACAAATCACACTTGTCATTTGTTTAGAATGTATGGAAACAAAAACACATGACGTTTTAAGATTAATATGAAGAAAATATATTTAAAAAAAATCTTAAGAAAAAGTATTTCATTGCAGACATATTTCTTAAAAAATTAATACTTTTTTAAATATTGCCTGGAAGATACTTAGGTTATAGTTTTCAAGAATTTAGCCGAGACAACTTCACTAAGCAAGGACACCACCCTAAGACACAAAACCTGTCTAAGAGTTCCCCAAAACTGGGACAAAAATCTCCCCGAAATCTCAGAAGCTCCCCGGATTTCCAAAAACTGAGACCAAAATCCCAGAAGTTCCCCGGATTCCTAAAAACTCCACAAAAATCTTTCCAAAGTCCCACGGATTCCCAACAACTTTTACAGAAATCTCCCATGAATCCCAGAAGTTCCCCGCATTCCCAAAAACTTTTATAAAAATCTCCGAAGGTTCCCGGATTCTCAAAAACTGAGATAAAAATCTCCCCAAAATCCCAGGAGTCCCCCGGAGAAAAGCTGCAACACTGAAAGCCGCGAAAATACCAAAACGGCAACAACAGGAAGGGCGTACATTTTCAATTACATACTAGATTTGACCCATACATATATGCATGTACATACATATCGCTACCTCAGTATTGGTTTGCTCCATAAACATAGGAAAAAGCATTAGAAAGGAGCAAACCAATACTGAGGATGTACAAATCAACATACAAACATACATAAATACAAAAACGGAAAATTGACACTAAACACATACATATGTATGTATGTGTGACACGCAATTTAAATCATCTCTTACAAGCTAAAATGATTTACTGTCTTTTCTTGTTCATTGATCTACACACATTTGAACTATTACTTATTAGTGTGATTTGTAAATCATTCTTATTTTTGTATGGTGTGTTGACTTAAGCTGGTTTTAGACTATTATACAAGCTGTTCGAGTTCTGCACAAAATGCAACCCTGATATAATGTGTTGTTGTTTTTGTTTTGGTATGTTACGTACATTTGACATAACCTATAAAGGAAAACAATCTTAAAACAGCCAAGTGTCTTTATTTATTTTATTGTTAGTTATTATATACATACTTCTTTTATTTAATTGTATACTTATTTTATTTAATACTTTATTAATTTAATAAGTATTTTATTACATTTTCCCATCCGCAAACAATTGTTCTACTAAAAACCAGCTGATGTCAGATGCTTTGTCACTTGAAAATAGAACACGTTCTAAGTCATGTATAATGTACACAGAGAAATAACGTGCGGTCTCCACGTAGCAATATTTATTGCCGTAAACGTCAAATTTGGTTGCTTATAACAGTTGTGTATAACAATTGCTACGTGTGGACCGCAGATTGCCATGAGTGGCAATCCATTGCGCAATGATTGCTCTGCTGATTGCTCGAGCAATTATTGCCAAGCAATCTGCTTTTATTGTTTTAATTATTTATTTTTGCAAAACAGCAAATTCGGGCAAAATATAAAAAGACAACATCAGCAAATATAATATAAAAATAAATAAATATAAATTTGTCATATTTTTACATTGAAGCTATATATACAGTATTTTTCGGTTAATTGACCCTACGGTTAATTGGTTTCCACGCTTAATTGAACCACATGATCGGACAAAAAAATATTGCATACGAAAACACATGTAAATTTCCTCGGATAATTGAACCCGGTTAATTGATTTTCCCGCTTAATTGGTTCAAAATTCATGTCATCAAAAATAAATTTCCTCTTACTTTTACCCGGTTAATTGCATTATTATTGAAAAATAATCTGGCATTTTTGCACATACATATTTGACATCATTTGTGAAAAACACTAGGTGGTATCTCTACTAATTTTATTTTACTAAATTTTATTTTTTTGTAAAACTAATGTGCACATAAATAGTGCATTTAATAGTACATATGTACCTACAATAATAAATACCTGCGTATACACATATATGTACATTTTTTCTGTTACTTGCATTTTTTTCGTTTAAGGTAAAAAAAATTATTTTGAAAAACTTAAAGTGCACATATGCGATTTCTTTTAATTCATTAATAGTTCCAATTATGCGTGATTTCTGTAATCGAACAAACTGTTCAATTAAACGGGATTCTTGTAATTGAACGAATTGTTTAATTAAGCGGGTATCGGCTAATTGGTTCCCCGGTTAATTGAACAAAAAGTTGTGCAAATTTTGATGTGCAATTAACCGAAAAATACTGTATTAGGCACTACCTGCCCCATGAATGTGTAAAAATTGTGGAAAAAATTGCTATACGTGTTCTCCGCCTCAAGCCAGAGGCAAAAAAATAAAATTGTTCTGCCGACGTTTTTGCTTGTGCTCAGCAATATATATTGCTACGTGAAGACGCAGTGTAACACATACTATTGTTTGAAGGGGTTCAGACCATTTGTACAAATTAACCATGTGAAAATGTGACATTCCATATGGCAAATAGATATAGTGAGAACACAGCTGTAGCATGTAAATTTCAAGTTAAATCAAAGCACGATTTGGAAAAACATAGTCTGATTTAAAAGACGTTTTAAATGGCTTGTTGTAGATATCTAATATATACTAGTGAATGTTAAGTTAGTTTCGATTGTAGTCGAAAATTGATTTTCAATGTAACAAAACGATTTTTCGTAATCGATTTTTAATAACCAACATTATACTAAAATCGAATTTTTGCACCGATTAATCGAAATTATAAAAACGCGAAAACAATAAAGTTTAGAAGGAAAGGTTGTGTGAACAATATACATTTCAATGGCTTAATATAGAAGAGGCTTTTCTCGAGTTTTAGTTATTTTACAGCAGAAAAAAAACGAAATAAAAGCCATTTTTAGATGTCTTTGATCAATTTTCTTTACTCCATTTGCCTTTGCACCATTACAATTAAGAAGCAAATAAAAAGGTTTCGTGAAATATCTCTTCGTTTAAATTTAATATTGCAAATAAAACGGAAAACACTAAAGGTCTATTTAGTAAAAACGTATCGCGTAACGCTAGAACGTTCAGTACCGCCTAACTTAAGGTGTTAGTTATTGAAAACACCTCAACCGTCAGCTGTTAGTATTGGATTGTAATGCCTTTAGTATTACATAGTATGACATTTGCTACGTAAAAATCTACTTTCTGTAGATTTTCTACGTGACAAAAGCAACGATACGTTTTTAGTAAACTGCAACGAGCTTTGTTTATGTTACAGATTTTGCTAGCTGATCCCCACGAACGCGATATGTTTTTACTAACTGGACCTTAATACTAAATTTACGCGATGAAAATTTTCATGAAACTTTTTTAGTTGCTTATTGCCAGCGCGGAATAGCAAATGGGGTAAAGAAAATTAACGAAAACCATCTGAAATTTTATTTCCTCACGAAAAATTTCAACGTGTAAATTTAGTCTAACTAAAAAAAAAGTATAAATAAATAAAAATCTACTATAAAACAATAGGTTTTTTCCTACGATTAATCAGTTAATTAAACGGAATGGAAAATGGTTGATCAAAATGTCGAAAATCTATATTTTGCTTTGTTTGCCATATGTACATATGTACATACATATGTATGTACCCTGCCAACATTTGGAAGTGCAATTTCTGATACATTTTCTGAAAAGTGGCTTCTTTAACACATCTAAATGTTATTTTGCAAATTTTACAAAAACAAATATATTAGTATCGAATTTTAAACTTCCTTCTACAAATTTTAATATCAGCGAAAACCTCGAAGAAGTCACTAAAGAGTTAATTATAAGAGTATGCAAAATGTAACAAAAGCGGCACACTAATTTGTTAAGCAACAAAAACAAAATATAAAGAACACTTCCACTAAATAGTTTCGTCTGGTAGATATAACAGTAGTTGCTCGTTTCTTCCCGAGCGGTGACACTTCTATGAAAAGAAAGGATTATCATAATGATAGTTTTGCACTTCTTGCTGTTGTGTTTAAGTGGCAGTTTCGATAGCAAATGTTTGCAGGGTATGTATATAAAATGCCCAGCGGCGAAAAGTAGTAAGCAGGTCTTCTGGAAGCCATTATTTGGCAGACACAAGGCCTTATCACCCCATTCCATACTCATAAATTTTTTACACACGATGTCCTAGCCAGCCAAGGCCTTCAGCGTTCCCATCTCCCAACAGGCCTGGTAGAAAGCCTTTTTCTTTTCACTTTTTGCATTTTTATTTACGGTTTTTGTATTTGTTGGTTTGTCTTTGGAATTTGATTTATTTTGTAACGGTTTGTCAGTACATACATACACATAATAAAAAACATCTATGTATGTAGAAGGGAGTAGGTAGGCCTTCCATAAGGCCTTATTGAGAAGGCAAGCGAGAATGAATACTGGTTCTAAAAAATTTTTAGGAAGTAGAGATGGGCGCCTGTCGAAATTTTTCAACACGACCCGAACACGAATAACGGATGTCCAACACGTACGAAACACACACGCCAAAAAATTTCAAAATACGACACAACACGCACGAATCAAATGCAAAAACAAACAAAAAACATTTCTTGATATTCAAAGAGATATTTTTCTTCTATTTTAACGTTTCACGTTCTCTTTGTATTTTTATTTACATATTTTTGTTGAGAAACAGTAACTTATCAAGATTTTCGCTCAATAATCTTATGCGGTAAACTTCTGCATTCATACATATCAAGGTGGATTTATACAGGTGATATTATAAGCACAGCTTTTCTACTTTTTATCCGCAAATTTGAGGCTCGCGCATCAAAATTTGTATATGTTGACATAGGGGCTGAGATGGCGAATGTTATATGTAATGTTGTAATTGTTTTAGAATAAACACCACCTGATAAAATTAGTTCGCCTCGACACATATTTTAATATTAAAATAGTTTCGTGATTTTTCGTGTCAAGTTTGCTCAACACGCTACGACCCAAATACGAACGAAATCACGATACTCACCCATCTCTACTAGGAACGTCTTACAGAAGGCCTACAAAACTTTGCCGATGAGTAGTTGTTGTTTAGGTGGGAAATACTTCCATTAAGCACGGTTTACACCACCCACTTTATGGTGTGAAAAGAGTTATTTACATAAAAATAGCCAAAAATATCGCCAATAGCCGTTTAAAATTTTTCATCGCCAAAAACAATTCCATTTCACTTCGACATTTTTGTAATATATTAAAGACAGCACCCTACATTTTTCTTTGATCTATTACAGAAATGTCGTAGTCGAAGGCGAAAATTGTCAAACACGTTACACCGCGTCTTCACGAGACATTAACTTTGATATAACATGAGAGAGAACGTCGGCAGAACAAGAAAACTAAAATGTCGAAATTTCTCTTCATGTCATACAACAGGACAACGTATTTTTAATTTTGTTAAGAGATTTCATTTGCTACAAATACTCATTGGGTTAAAATTCAATATTTTTGCGTAATTAGTAGTTTTATTTATGATTTTTCAAACAAATTTTAATTAAAAACTCAATTAAACAATTTTAGATACACAAATTCACAGACATTTTATTAAAAATTTTGATTCTAATTTATTTCAATAAACACAAACACACTATTTATTTTCATATTTTTTGACATTTCATATCATAAGATTGCTTGAGCTTTTCACATGTTTACATGTTCATATATACTTAAGTATAAAATCAAACCAAAAAAGTTTGTCTTGAGTAGAGCAAAAATCAGAAAAATGGGAATGAAGAAAAATAAACCGATGGCAACGCTGGGAAAGTGCACTTTAATATCAGCTTGAGAGTGATTTAATTATCGTATTCAATTTTCACGAAAAAGTTGTATATATAAGAATTAAAATCACATTCAACAGAGCCACCTGACAAGTGGTGATAGCAAATACACGTGAGCACTGACGATGGAAGTGTAGCGGCTTCCGAAAGTGGCGCTACTCTGTTCTGCTGTGTACGTTGACAAATTAAGTTGATGTTAATTTTTCCCTTGTTCCTTGGAATATTAATCATGCCCAATTCTTTATGAATATAACGTTACGAACCTTAGCCTAATAATCAATTTGGATTCATTGTTGTGATAATATTTATTATAACAATGCTCTCATAATAATTATTATAACATTGCGATAACACTAATTTGAAGTCTACACGTTTCAGAATTCTCTCTGCGATTGAATTTGACGGTTGCTAACAGAAAAATATTTGATATTATGTCTCGTGAAGACGGTGTGTTAAGAGTAAATTTTTTATGACCTTGTATTTTAGACCCCGATTACCGTTCACAACACAAATTATTTTAATGTTGTATTTTGTAAACTACGATTAAGATTTACAACACTTACCTGCAGTGTTGTACTTTTAGTTATCTATGTTAATTTAGTGTGATTATCGTTTACAACGTGTATTTTTATTTGCTGTCAAAACTCAAAAACTTACCACTGCTCATTAACTGTTGTCTTGTTGCTGTGGCAAGACGAACAATTAAAATTGATATAAATTGTAAATATGTATATAGATTTTTCTTTGCAAACCGTAAACATACACAACAGGTAGATGTTGTAAATCATAATCGAAAAACAACTTATGCTGTGGTCAAGGTGAATTAATTTTATCAGGTGGTGTTGATTCTAAAACAACTACAACATTACAATAACATTTGACATCTCAGCACCTATGTCAACGTATACAAATTTTGACATACGAGCATCTAATTTGTGGGAAAAAAGTAGACAGCTGTGCTTCTAATATCACCTGTATAAATCCACCTTGGTTGTGCTGTAGACGAGACAACACAACATTTGTGTGTTTTAAACGGTAATAGGGTACTGAATTCTTTTACCAAGGCGAATTCAGTACCCTTAAAAGGAAGTTAAAAGGAAGCGGTAACAAAAATGAAAAAATTACAAAAATACCTTATTAAGTTTAATAATGTGTAATTAGGTAGATTTCACTGCCACATAGGCAACATACTTATGTAAACAAAATAAATACATACATATTAACAAACTATATACATACATACTTATTTATATATTCATATTTATTTATGTTTTTACTCTTGCTTTAAGCATGATAACAATAAACAGTGCAGGTGACGTAGTACAATTCCATGACGTTGTAAAATTTGCTGATGTTAACACCAGGGATCAACGGATTGTTTTTTTTAATAATTTGCAGTCTACACCTAACTTAACATTAACTTCAAGTTAATGATAAGTGTAGACGGCTCAAGTTATTGCTTTTTTCAGGTTATAACATAGTTGTTAGAGCAATTGTTTTAACAACGCAGTCATAACTTCAAGTTACAACAACATTTCAAGTTAGGTGGAGACGTAGAGTTAAGGGAAATCAATAAGTACGGATGCAGAGTGATAGAGGTCAGTGGGTGGTAACGGAATATAGTAATACATAATATGCATGTAATTTTTCAAAAATTTCTGTACAATAAACATGATTAGGTCTTATTTAACCCGTATGGTAAATTGACTTTGTTTTTTTAATTATGTACATACCTGCAAGCAACTCTTTCCAACAAAGAAAACAATTTATCACATTAATGCTGGATTGTGAAATATGTATGTGATTATACAGATGTATTTGTCTTGTATATTTTACTCCTCTTTTTTTCTTCTCGCTTTTGTTATATATTTAAATGTATAGATTTACATTTAATTAGTTTTATGTTTTTTGGAAAATTTTTTAAATCCACTACTTTTCACCAACACTTTTGCACACACCACAGCACACACGACCTGTTAAACAAAGATTTTCTTTTGCGACTGGAAAAGTTTTCCTTGTTTTTCGGTAATGCAATCTGTACATAAATTTTTTTCTTTTAGTTTGACATTTCAACAGATGTTTCATTCCTTAATAGTGCTACCATATTTTTTAAGTGCAAAGTTGTCAAAAATGAATTCATGCCTAAAAGTATGCCAGCATTTTCAAAGCAAAAAGCCCAAAACACTAGCCCAAAAAGCGCTGAAAGGAGCAATATTGTAATTAGTCGACAAGCACTAATAGCTAAATTTTAATGAAACAAAAACTCTTAGCTTAAACAAAATGTATATATTTCATTAGTTTCTTTTATGTTATTTGTAAATTTGAGATAATTAAGTCATTAATTACACATATCAAGTTTTTTTTGATAATAATGTGTAATAATATATTTACGTGAGATATATTTTATATCATCTTATGTTCAAATAAAAATGCATTATTCTCTTGCTCATCTGCAGGCCATACTACTGTTTTTATATAAAATGTCGATTTTTTATATGCTTGAAGATAATTAATTTATGTGAAAGCAATGGAATTTTATAATTACTACAACACGAATTTTCTATCTTTAACAGTAATAATATACATTACACATCTGATATTACTTTTGATAAAATTCGTTGTGCTGAATACTCTCCCGACTTCAGCGTTTGAATATGGAAAGATCAATATATCAGTAACGAAACTGGGAGCTTTAAATTGTCAAGACATTTTTCATACTCCTTACCACAGACTCTTTACAAAATTTCTTAATATTCACGTTGTATATAAAAGGCGCTAAAGGTGCTAAAAATAAAAAAGCAAAAGCGCCAATTTAACCCTTGTTTAAAAAAGTCGCTAAGACCTCTTTTACAAGGCTGAAATTGAAAGACAGATAGACGAGGTATGTTAGCGAGGGGTTGAAGAGGTAGAGTGTGTAGTACACGACTATCTGTACTCAGTGGTGTTAAGTATGACGATTTTTTACGATATGACAAACTGTTTACGCTACCATAAAAAAAAAAAAAAATATTTCATGTACACGCCCATTTTACAGTTTTATTATATGTATAAATTAGGGAGTAACGATACGCCGTTTTGCCGATCCGATACCGATACCGATATTTAAAAATAAATATCGCCGATTCCGATACCGATACGAATATTGAAATTGAGTTCAAGTTTAGATTAGGGATGTAACGATACGCCGTTTTGCCGATCCGATACCGATACCGATATTTAAAAATAAATATCGCCGATACCGATTCCGATACCGATACGAATATTGAAATTGAGTTCAAGTTTAGATTAGCAAAACTCAAGTGCAATTTTTTATTATACAAAATTACATTATAAGAGAGAATATTTAAAATTGATAAAAAATTGGAAGTAATTTTTAAGGAGCTACATTTTCTTTGCTTCCAACAAATCTATATTAAAAATATGCAGATAATTAGTAGAAAAGCAAGAAAAATTGTTTAATTCCTTTATAATTTAAAAAAATACTCGCCATGCTTTTTAAAATTTCGATTTTTTTAAAGGACATATTTATTAACTAATATTCATCTAAATAACTTAATAGCTTAATTATTAAAAGACTTCTAAGTTTATATTTATTCACTTAAATTTACATGAAAATACAGTTCTGAGTTTAAATTCGCATAAAAAATTGTGAAAATGGGTACTTTTTTATCCTTTTTCATTAAGGAAAAATCATTATAGAATACCGAAAAAGAAATTTGTCCTAGCATCGCTTCCAATTCGGTGATTGGTAATCGAAAAACAGAACTTCTTGCAATGGCAAGGATATGTAAAACTAATTAGAAATTATCCAAATTTGCAATACTTCCAGATCGCGAATTCTACATTTTTATGACTTCTTTGGAGTATCTCTTTTTTGCTGGAATAAGATTTAAAAAACAACGACTTGAATTTGAATTCATGTTAAAATTAACAAAAAATAAATAATTTTTTACAAAATAACAGCATAAAATATTATTAATTTTTAAAATTGATATTATTAAGATTTAAAAAATAACGAAGTGTATTTAATTCATGGTAGGTTATCAGGTCGCTGGTGAAAATTATAAAGAAAGGGTTCCAGCCCTTTCATGGTAAAATCGAACAAAAATAAATTATTTGTTAAAAAAAAACTCTGAAAAAATTTTAAAAGTGTCGTCGTATCGGCAGTAAAATATCGCCGATACCGATGTATCGGAAAATCTGAAGTATCGCCGATATATCGGTATCGGTATCGGTATTCGTTACTCCCTAGTTTAGATTAACAAAACTCAATTGCAATTTTTTTATTATACAAAATTACATTATAAGAGAGAATATTTAAAATTGATAAAACATTGGAAGTAATTTTTAAGGAGCTATATTTTCTTTGCTTCCAACAAATCTATATTAAAAATATGCAGATAATTAGTAGAAAAGCAAGAAAAAATTTTTAATTCCTTTATAATTTTAAAAAATACTCGCCATGCTTTTTAAAAAATCGATTTTTTTAAAGGACATTTATCAACTAATATTCATCTAAATAACTTAATAGCTTAATTATTAAAAGACTTCTAAGTTTATATTTATTCACTTAAATTTACATGAAAATACAGTTCTGAGTTTAAATTCGCATTAAAAAAAAATTGTGAAAATGGGTACTTTTTTATCCTTTTTCCTTGAGGAAAAATCATTATAGAATACCGAAAAAGAAATTTGTCCTAGCATCGCTTCCAATTCGGTGATTGGTAATCGAAAAACAGAACTTCTTGCAATGGCAAGGATATGTAAAACTAATTAGAAATTATCCAAATTTGCAATACTTCCAGATCGCGAATTCTACATTTTCATGACTTCTTTGGAGTATCTCTTTTTTGCTGGAATAAGACTTAAAAAACAACGGCTTGAATTTGAATTCATGCTAAAATTAACAAAAAATAAATAATTTTTTACAAAATAACAGCATAAAATATTATTAATTTTTAAAATTGATATTAATAAGATTTAAAAAATAACGAAGTGTATTTAATTCATGGTAAAATCGAACAAAAATAAATTATTTGTTAAAAAAAACTGAAATTTTTTTTAAAAGTATCGTCGTATCGGCAGTAAAATATCGCCGATACCGATGTATCGGAAAATCTGAAGTATCGCCGATATATCGGTATCGGTATCGGTATTCGTTACATCCCTAGTATAAATCAGGGTTTAAAAAAAATGCTATGTGAAAATTCCTGCTGCTATTGCTGATAGGTTCCATAGAAAATACAATATCAGCAGCAATAGCATAATGCCAAATGTTATAGCAATCACTATACTGTTATACTTTGTTATAACCATTTTCAACAACATGCTAATAGCAAAACAAAATATAATAAAGTGTATTTTACAAACAGCAGCAGCAAAAGCAAACTATTTACGATATTGCTTTTGTTATTATGTGCTGTTGAAAATTACAATAGCATAACAATAGCAAATGATTTTTGTCACATTGATTGCTGTTGTTAATTATTTATTCCTTCAGCTTTGACGATAAAACGAAATTGTTTGGGTCTATTTTCGATGGTTGCAAGTCAATGCTGGACGAATTTGTACGAGTGTAAAACTTTGCAAAAAAAAATTTTTATCTCAATAACGTCAAAATTTCGGAAATAATTGCAAAAAATTTAAGAAATTCCCAATACATTACAATCATGAGAAGAAATGCCAAAATTGGTTAAAAATTATAAAAAAAAAATTTTGCAAATTTGCGTTGCAACCTTTTTGTGTTCTTTCCGAGGCATTTGCTTTTTACAGTTTTAGCCATTTTTAATAAATTTTAGAGCTTGGTTTCAATTTTGGGGTTTCTCGCGAACTTTTGCAATGTTCGTGATAAAGTTTTTTTTTTGGGTATTCAACGTCTTTAAAGTGTTAATGATTTTTAATTAATATTAGATATTGCTATCATGTCGTTCTCAGCAAGTTTTCGCGAATTTTCGCCAATTTCGCAATTTTTTCCAAATTTTTTTCATTCCTTATAGTTTTGAGCTTTTCAATCGATATTATGGCTTCTTTAAATTTTTGCAATTTTTCGCAAATTTACGCCATAGACCTGATTTTAATAAAGTTTTTGGATTTCACCCATTTTTGGGAATTTTTAACCACTTTGCAATCATTTCACTTTTAACAAAATTTTGCAAATTTTAATAAATTTTACAATTTCTTAAAAATTTTCTGCATTCCTTGCCATGTTAGCGAGTTTTAACCTGCTTTAGGATTGTTTCTCATGTTGCTTTTTTTTGCGATGTTTCGTGATTTTCATAAATTTCGTGTTTTGTCTCCTTTTTATAGTTTATTGATTTGAAAGACTTTTTCTGATTTTTGTAAACTTATTTCATTTGCACAACAAATCATATCTTGCAAATCTCTTGACTTTTAATATAGAAAATGGTTAAAAACATTTAAAATAAAAATACATACGTAAGTACATATGTACTTACATATATTTGTACATAAAATTTGTTTTGAGAATAATCCTAAGGCTGTTATAAAACGGTTGCTATGCTACGAATGTAATTGCTATTGCTACTGCTATTACATTTTTCAACAGCAACAGCAAACAACAGCACAAATAAATTAAAATATAAACAATTAATTTGTGTGGCAACAAATGCTTTTAGTTTTTTACATTTGCTTTTGATATGCTATATTTATTTCCAATATCACAGTATAAGCGATAGTATTGTAAATAAAAGTTTAAACATTTATAGTGTAGTATAGCACAATTTCCGTACTTTTGCTACTTCGCATCTAGCATTTCGAACACTGGTATAAATATAAATTAAATATGCAGAAAATTGGAAGCGATCAAAAAAATGTGTTAATTAATTTACAGTTACAAGAAATGTTAATATAATTGGAGAACGGGTTGTTCCATTCATGCAAAACAAAAAAAAAAACAAAATTCGAAAACATATTATCTTTAAGTCGCACCAATACTGTTTTTTATCTGCTTAGGAGTTTCAGAAATATCGTGAAACTTATGCAACAAAAAAGAAAACATTTTATAAAAATTTTTCTTTTTAAAACATTAATAAGAAGTAAAAAATTAAAGAAAAATGCATGATATTTTTTCACTGACATATAGAAAAGTATATTTCAAACAAAACAAGCCATATTTCTTAAAACCAAAAATTTTGATAATTTTTTCCATAAGTTTCACGATATGTCTGAAACTACTACGCAGATAAAAAACTGCGACTTAAGGGTAATATCGTTGTCGAGTTTTGGTTTTTTGTTTCAAAATAAGGTCCACCCTAATGTATATACTGTTAGTTATTAAGAAGTACTTGGTGCTCTTTACCTCGAACATGGTTTTGAGCAGTACTACGTCCCTTGAAACTAACTGGATTTTATAAATTGATAGAATTAAGTATTAGGTATTCGTACGGATATCTTGGATGCGAGTAGTCAAAGTCGCACTTAACTGAATTTATTGGGTACTTAACTCAGCTACTACGAAAGCGTTGCAACAAGTTTTCTGAATTAATTTCGCAACTACGTAACAAACTTGGAAATTAGAGGGCTGCAAAGTGTACACAAATGTATTCGTAGATTGTACTCGTATGAATTTCGTGTGTGCATAGATGTATGTTCTTATGTATATACTTATGTATACATGCATGTATATGTGTGTACATACATAGCCACGACCAAATTTACATATATACATACATATATACAAAAAAACATACATGCATACACACACAAACATACATACGAGTACTTTCGAGTATATTCGTGCAGCCCTCTATTGGAAATACTCAAACACAGCTATTATTTCGTCAACTAGTTTATCTTAGTAATCAATGTCATTGTGTTTTTATAAACAATTAATATTCTACTGAATAAGTAAAATATTAAATTTGGGAAATAGTGCGATTATAAATTTAAAAAACATAAATTCTACCTTACTTTTTTATTTATTTATAAATTAAGAATCAAGCCTTTGGGGCCGAATATGATTCATATCGTGCTAAAACATATAAAAAAGTAAATTTTTTTTAACAAATAGCCCGCGAAGCGATTAGCTTGTCTGCGGGAGCAGCAAGGGTCTATGGCAGCAATCGAACCCACGACCTCTGGACTGACAAGCCTAGCATCGCTACCACTCAGCCACAGGGCCACCCAATTAAAAATACAATAATAAGTAAATACACATATGTACATATGTACATATATAAAATTAAATAAAAAATAAAATTTAAAATAAAGAAATGATTTCGCATATTGTTATATCGCGTATTTTGTATTTAAATAGTACTTGATACTTTGAACAGCTTATGTATTTCTCAGAATAGTAATAATTCTTTTATTTTTCCCGAAAAGTTCATTTTAAAATCGGTACGTATTAAATTGCGATATGTTTTATACTTTTATTTTTCACAAAAACTTTTGTGTATTTATTTTATGCATTTTATTTTAATTTATTTTATTTTAAACATCAAAATTTGAAAGAAAATTATATAATTTTATAGCCCACAGCCTTTACATGCATACGTTTTTTGCGGATCAGACTATTAGTTTGGAAGATATACGCTTTCCGACGACTAAAGAGTTTTATCGGTAAAATTGGTCTTATATAACAATATATAGCGCCTACATGGTAAAAATAGCTGTCTAATTTTTACAGAATTTATGATCCACATTCTTGAGTACAACTTATCTATTGATTTTCGTGGATCAAACTATTAGTTTGGAAGATATGGGTTTTTCGAAAGTTTGAGAGTTATATTGCTAAAATTGGTCTTATACGACAACACATAGCGCCCACTGTACTAAAACAGCTGACTAGCTTTGTACGAATTTTAAAGCCTACACCCTGCCTATAGTTTATCCATAAATTTTTTGTCGATAAGACTAATAATTTGGAAGGTATACGCTGCCCGACGACTAAAGAATTTTATCGATAAAATTGGTCATATATATAGCAACATATAACGCCCACAGTGTTAAAAATAGGTGTCTAATTTTTAAAAAATTTATAGCCTACATCATTGCCTATAACTCATCTAAGAATTTTATTGATAAAATTGGTCTTATCTAACAACATATAGCGCCCGCTGTATTAAAAATAGCCAATTTATGTACAGACCTTATAGCCTACAGCCCTTCCAGGCTTACGTTTTTTCAGACTATTAGTTTGGAACATATAAGCTTTCCGACGACTAAAGAGTTCTAAAAATAGCTACCTAACCTTTAACACACCTTGTAGAGTACATCCTTCCGCCGCTAATTTAAATAATTTAAAAAATAAAGATAACAATCTTGAAAAATTACTTTTTCCTTCATTATTGTGGTATCGATATTTCTTCAATATAGGTTCGCTATTGATTTGTCAGCGAAACATCGAAATCGAAACATTTGCTGCCACAAACTGAGCGACGGATGTGCTCTAACAGCTCTTTCTCTTTCCGAATTCGATAGCCTTTCTCGAGTGTTTTGTCCGAGAAATGTATACGCAACATTCAAATTATTTTCGAATATTTTGCTTTGCTGGGATGTAAAACTTTTTTCGTAATATATGTACATTGTACATATGTATATGCATATATTTATGTATTAATGTTTTCTGCTTTCTTAAAAACCGAAGGCTTTTAAACGAATTATTATAAAGATATATTAAGTTATTTTGCAGGCGCCGAAAGCGCTCTCAAAATGTCTATTTGTGGAATAACCTAGTAACTTCCTTTTCCGTTATTACGAGTGTACAGCTGTCATTTAGATAAGTCATAGTCTGGCAGCACAGTTGAGTTTTCTTTTACAACAGATGGCAATAACGTAAGTTAATCAGCATGTGTTCCTTGTCCGTTATTATTATTATTATTATTATTATCATTATTATTATTATTATTATTATTATTATTATTATTATTATTATTATTATTATTATTAATATTATTATTATTATTATTATTTATTCATTTATTTAAATCCGGTATAAGAAGATTTAATCTTATATTTAAAGTACAGGAAAGCATGGTTCACAAGTTACATTAAGTTTATATATAAAGTGTTATCTACATAGTATATATATATATATATTATTATTATTATTATTATTATTATTATTATTATTATTATTATTATTATTAATATTATTATTATTATTATTATTTATTCATTTATTTAAATCCGGTATAAGAAGATTTAATCTTATATTTAAAGTACAGGAAAGCATGGTTCACAAGTTACATTAAGTTTATATATAAAGTGTTATCTACATAGTATATATATATATATATATATATATATATATATATATATATATATATATATATATATATATATATATATATATATATATATATATATATATATATATATATATATATATATATATATATATATATATATATATATATATATATATATATATATATATATATATATATATATATATATATATATATATATATATATATATATATATATATATATATATATATATATATATATATATATATATATATATATATATATATATATATATATATATATATATATATATATATATATATATATATATATATATATATATAAAAATCATATCGTTTCGCTTAAAAAATGTCATCGGGGTCAAACTACTAAGCCAAATAAACGTATACAACGTTTCCCTGGCCTGCGACTTCGCTCGCTCAATATTCATCTTATAACTTTTATATTAGTGTCTGTAAAGATTTAGTTTCATATAAAATCCTATAATGTATATCAAAACTCTACATATAAAGTTACTAGAGGCCGTTTCAGACTATAATACAAGTATTAATACTTTTGACGAAAATGCTTCCCTGATTTAATTTCTGTTTGAAAAACTTTAAAAAACAAAAGCAACTCATCATGTCAGAGTTTAGTTTTCCTCAAAAGAATTAATACTTGTATTATAGTCTGAAACGGCCTTAATTAATATAAATGCTACCAGCTTTAAAGATCAAAAGCGGTATCCAGCTTTTAAAAACAGCATAGCTTAAATCGGCAAAACTGTGTACTTTCGTTTTTTCTATTTTCGCTTGGAAACGGGTAATTTTATCGCTATAAAAATATAGTATTCTATGTTTATATATTTATTTTATCAAGATGCTATATACCTCCACACCTGATTTTATCAAAATTCATCCAGTAGTATAGACGAGATTGCTAGAACCATATGTATGTACATTTTCTTCATGAGCCGAAAAAAAACAAATATGTATGAGATACGGTTAACCATAAAATTTATAAAAAATAAATTATATATTTTATTTGCGAAAATACTCGAATTCTATCAAGTCGAATCTGTTAATTTATGCAAAATTTTTAACAATAGCGAAAATGTTGTTACGTCACTTAACACAGCGTCTTCACGAGACATTAACTTTAACATTAACATGAGAGAAAACGTCGGCAGAATAATAAAAACAAAATGTCAATTTTTCCCTTAATCTCATACAAGGGGTAAACGTAACCTGAGCAGACATCACGCTTTAGGCGGGATTATCCCGCTTTTAAGAGGTCGGTCCCGCTTTAAATTTCTATCCCGCTTTATCCCGCTTTTTCGAGTTTTAAAATTTATGGTTATGGTTTTTTTTAAGTATTCTCAAAAATATAGAAAATGTTTCAACTGAGCAAAATAGACCTTTCTTCCGTTGATCGAATAAAAACTCACTGAGTTAAAGGAAATTAACATTGAAAAAAGTGTTTTTTAGACATTGCTTCAAAACTCCATACTTAAAAATTTCTAATCGAAAGATACTTAATTATTCAGGCTTAAGTTCGTTCAATTTAATTCTTCAATTAAATTATTTTTATTAAGAAAGGATTTTTAATTGAAAATACAAAGACAAATTCTTAACTCTATAAGGGTCGAACTGAACTGGTATTTCAAGAATAACTACGATATCATGATCAGAGCTCTTGTTATACCTTTCATAGGGTGAGGGTGGTGAAGTCAAGTAAGTCACGTAGTATTGAAAATTTTGATTATTGCAAAAATTAAATTGAACGACTTAAAAACCATAGAGTCCGACTAACATTGATACCTTCAATTTAAATTTTAGACAATCTCATCTTGTATATTATGTTACGTGTAGACCTCAAGTAAGACGTTCAAAAGTTATGGATGGTTTACATACTCATAGTATCACCGGCATGATTTCGACAAATCATGGCGATTTAAGCAAATCATGTTGATTTACAGATGATTTACCATACATTTTGCATAAGACCAAATTGCCTCAAAGTAGGTGATGTATTTTAAATTATGTCGAAAATAGTCTTTTTCGAACTGGATTTATCTATGCACCCTACGTTGCTTTTGAAATTACAAACTCCATCCCTGGATAATCTATCAATTGTGATAGACAATTTCGAAAAAATGACATTAAAGAGAATTTAATTAATTTTAAATGTCAAACTATACATGAAAAAAATTCAATTACAGCTGCTGCGCATACCTTATAAAGTAAGCGCATCATTTGACTACGAAAATTCGAACACCAAATCACTCACAAGCCAAGTGGAAACAGTTCGCAGTAATTTACTACGTAATATAAAGTTGGTGGAAACGTACTATTATATTATTTTTCCACTATCTTTAAATTACGTAGATTTAGGTAAATTACTTCGAAGTGTTTCCACTGAGATTGTGAGTGATTTGGTGTTCGAATTTTCGTAGTCAAATGATGCACTTACTTTGTTAGGTGTGCGCAGCAGCTGTAATTGAATTTTTTTCATATATAGTTTGACATTTAATATTAATTAAATATTCCTTAATGTCATTTTTTTGAAATTGTCAATCATAATTGATGGATGGCCCAGGGATGGAGTTTGTAATTTTAAAAGCGGGATTGCATATATAAATCTAGTTCGAAAAAGAGTATTTTCGACAAAATTTGGAGCAAATTAAGTAATTTGAGATAGTTTGCCAAATTACTTAATTTGTGCAAATCAAATATTTTGGCCTAAATCGCGTATATTGAAACGCACTATTACATACACACACACATACACACGTATATTAGAGTAGTCGTAAGAAATTAAAATTTGGATTTGGAGAAAACTAACCTAGAAAAAATTTCAGGTCAACCAGTTAAGATTAAAGGCTGATTTACCCGACCGTAACGTAAATGTAGTCGAATAATCTGATAGTATTTGTCTCATAGCTTTTCATCTGACAGGAACGATCAGCACATTCCACTATATCTACGTTTTCTACATTTACGGTCGGCGAAATCAGCCTTTAGGCGTGTATCACGCTCACCAAAGTTTGAGCAATTGCTCTTTTCTGCCTTTTATGTCTCATAACTTAATAAATATAGTATTTAAAAATATGTTTTCTTCTAAAGTGTTGTTGCCTGTTGTTAACAAAATACCACATTGGTAACGCACTATTTCAATATAATATAGATAATTTTGACTTACTTTCAAAGTTGGTGCAGCAAACTACTTTATTGGCAACTATGTATTCCTTTTTTTCGGCGCAGTCACTTCTTACGCGAAACTGTCAATTGGGCTTCGCTTGCACAGAGTTAATTGACTATAATTCTCATGCAGTACAAAAATATAAAGATCAATTGAATTATGTGCTCTCTTTTACTTTAGTATAATTCCAGAGATTTAAGTACAGAGTGGTTACTTATATAGCATGTTTGTTAGTACTTAAAGGTGAAAGACGACTGACTGTCTCTTTTTGTAGAACCTTTACAAACAGTTTACAGTGGTTGTTCAACCTAAAATGACGTGTTAAACGCTGGAAATTTCGAAAATTTGCGAAACGTGAAATGTGTTGGTCTTGAAATAAGTTATTAGAAGAAACAACAAAAAACAAATAAAATATTCAATTTACTCTAGTGAATCTGAAAAATCGGAGAATAATACAAAAATTAACAAGTGCTCCTCAACCATATTTAATTATCATCTTTAATAAAAAAGTATGTAAATAATGTTAAGCATTATTTGTTATTGTCTCTTCTAATAATGTTTCAATTATGTATTTTAAATCGTTATAATATTTAATAACTGCAGCATGGTAAATGCATATTTATGCTAACAATTTAATATGCTCTTATGTACAGCTGCATAAGTCTGAAACATGAAATAATAAAATTGTTATAAAGAGAAATACAAAAAACCGAAAACTAAGAAAGAAAATATAAATTAATTTTTTATGTGAATGAAAAAAGAAGTTCATAACGAAAGAAGAAAGCCAGTCTCAGAGTGCAAACATCTAGAAATTATATAAATATCTAAAAAAACACTACACATTCATGAATGTTTGTTTGTTGGCTGGTAATCGAATAATTTTATTTGTTTAATACCTACCTACGATCAAAATAAAATAATTAATGAAAAAAAAACGAGCATATCCATAATATGTACATATAAATGTCTCCACATATATACATAAGTATAATTATATTTAGTGCAAAACAAGTGAATTAATTAATTACTTACTACTGTGTTTTTAGAATTCTATTTTAATGTTTGAATAATTATAGAATTTAAATATTGATTGTACAGAACTATAGGTATGTATGTTTTCATGCAAAGATATACAATTAAACATTATTTATCAGTTAATTTAAAAGTTTTTATATAAAAAGATGAGTTAAATGAATGTGTACTGTGTTGAAGAGATTGCCAACAAGCCAGTTTAAGAACTACCTGTTGTGTGTGAACTATTGTATGTATGTATATTTAGATTTTGTGACAAAAATCTTGTTTTATGTTTGCAAAAAAGTAGATACATACATATGTACATAATTACATACTCACATACTATGTACATACATAGTATTAAAATACTCATTTATATACATAAGTTGTATATGAAGTATACATAAGTTATACATAAGTTGTATGTGAAGTATTCCGCAAACAAAACTTGTGTGGCATTCTTTAACTCGAAATAACGATCATAATACATACTTAAATAATAAAAACACATTAAAAAACAATCAACATCAAAAAGAAAAAACTTCACTAATATTGACGTTAGTTTAAAAAAAATTACTGTCATATGCCGTGAAAACCGGTTCATTCAAGTGTATCTCCCATATACAGACTGCAACATCTCTTTTATTGAACACTCTTAACTGGGATGCCAGATGCTACAAACTCCGAAAATAGCGTTAAAGCTATCTGTACATGGTAATATAAAGTATTAAATACTTTGTAGAATCAAAATATTAAGTGCTTAGAAAAAAAGAACAAAAGTCTGTTGGAAGTATTTTTCATGTTTAAACCTCTGGTATGACGATAATACATAAGTTTCTAAAATGGTTTAGAAAATAAACATTTACCGAACGCTTGTTAGATTTTGTATCCGTATTCTCTCCTACTCAATACATATCGTAATACATGTATTACCATGTAAAGACACCTTAAGTAATATGTGAATAGCCCCTAAGCCAAGAAATAAAAAGACTAGCATCTCTCATTTTTGGTTCTGATAGTCTTTTTTAAAAACGTTCTACATTTCTGGGTTATGTACGACATACTAAATTTCAGTCTTCTAGGACTTTAGGAAAGTACTCTAGAACTTTGATTACTTTTTCAATTTTTGAATTTATGATTTTACTCCTAATATAAAATCGATTCTTAAGGAGTAAACTCCAATTGCATATGTATGTATTTAAATAAACTTGTTTCAAAGTCGCTAAATTTTATGGGAAAATAACAAAAATTATTTAAAAATAAAACATACCAAGGCCTATATTTAAAATATGCCAACTAAAATTTTGGACAACAAATAGTGAATTAACGTGTTTTCTACGTGTAGGGACATTTTTCAGAGAAAAAGTTAAGTTTTTCAACTTTTGCATACGTTTTTGTAATAATGCTGTCTCGAAGAATAATTTAACAAAACTTTTGTATTGGACTACAATATTTAAGATTTACATCAAGTTTTATTAAATGGAATGTGTTGAACAAAAATATACTAGAAATTAAGACATCGAGCCCCGAATTTTTAAGATATGACCACTTTTAAGTATGCACTAAGGCGAATTCATAACAGGTGAACTCTATATATCAGCTGTTTATTTTTTGCTCATATTCTCCGCTTGTATTTTGGATCTGGTTATACATATTGTCAAATGCTTTGTTGCCATATTTTTCAGTAGATTTTTTGACAAAGAAACCGGAGTTTAGGCGATTCTACCTGTTATGAATTTGCCTTGGTATGCAGTATAAAGAAGCAAATCTTATATTTTTTCTTGGTATTTAGAACTTAAATTGCTATATAACTGTAAAACTTCATTCGAAAATATCATTAATCCGCGATATTATAGCATTAAGAAAAAATATAATATGCGCAAGACTGATGTCTTGCGCATATTAAATTTTTTCTTAATGCTATAATAACAACATTTTTCACCATGTTTTGCAAACGGTCTTTCAAAAATTGTTAAATTCTTAAAATATGAATGCACTATTGAAAACTACACACAATTTTCTAAATTTTTATATGTGATATGTCTAAATTTGTCTTTTAAACGTGTAAAATTAATGGACTTATAAATAAAATCTCGTACTGAAATAGCTTTATTTGGCCTGACCATCAATCATACGTCTACTTAATATTTGTTTTAAGAAAACTACTGTTTTGTGTATAATTTTTTTTTAATGCTGTAAAATCTTTTTTAATGCAGTTGTATAGGAATTTATGTACTAAATACCAAGAAAAAAAATAAGATTTGCCTCTGGGAACCCCGCAATTCCTAAAGAAATTCCAGAAAATCCCAAAAATGGGATTTTCGGTATTTTCGCTGTATTTTTGTTATTTTTAGCCAGGCGCATATATTTTTTTGGAAAATATTTAAGGGCATATTAGGCCTCAAGATGACTTGCTATTCTTATTAATTACAGCTTTGCGATTTGAGAAAACGCACCTTAAAACTCTTATCTGGTTAATTAAATAACGAAAATTAAAAAAAAAACATTTTGCATTATAGTATTACCTCTCAAATAGATATAAAAATGGGGTTAGTATTATTCGAAAAAATTTTTATAATTCCGAAATAATTGACGCACATTTTTCTGCAAAAAACGAGAAAAAAAATCGATTTTTTCTAAATTTTAAATTAAATTGTGTATAACTTTAGACTTGCATTGTAAATTAAAAAGAAAATTTTTTCAGAATATTAAAAATTTTGTTATAACTCGACGAAAATATTTTTTTGCAAATCCGACAAAATTTGATTTCCCCATTAGCAAAACAGTTGACCAATATGCGTAAAAAAGTAAAAATTAGAATTTTTTTTAACTTTAAGCGGACACCCATAAATGCTATACGTTGTTTTTCACCTCTTGAATAGCTAAATCTTCCATCTATCAGATTAAAACATTAGCTTGGCATATGTTTAAAATTTTCATAAGCCCGACGTGACCTATTTTGGGGTCTTGTGGCTCCATCCTCTTTGGATATATAAATTCCAGACTCCAAACTTAAGCTCAGTAACATCTCCTGAAATGCCGTATGATAGTTTTTAAGAATCGGATGGCTCGTTACTGCAGATTTATTTCCATTATTTTCCCAAAATAACTATGTTTTTTGAGCTCCTGAAAAGTATGCTGTTTTGAGCTGGCATTTATTGACTTAGGTATATTCAATAAATGCCAACTCAAAACAGCTTACTTTTCAAGAGATCAAACAAACTAGTTATTTAGCGTATTATTGTAAAACTAAACAATCTTGATATAATAAAATTCTTTGGGGTAAAGTATATAGTTTTATGTATTTTTCTGAGAAAAGTACAAAAATATTTGTGGATAGCATCGGCTCAAGCGGATAATTTGGTAAATGCGGCTGACGAAAAACTAATCAATGAAAATAAGTCCGGCGACCGCTACCAGCTGGCTGTCGTCAGCCACACGAATTGGACCTCTGGTATGTAAGCCCTCAAAACAAAAAGGAAGTACACAGAAAGAAAAAAACTAATTCCAATATTAAGTTTTTTCCTCTTACTTCTAGTATTAATAAATTACACTTAATACTGCATTTACACCTGAATGAAATCAAACGAGATTTCGGCAAAAATCTACTTAATTTTGAATACAAAACAAAACAAAATCTAGCAGTTCCATGCTATATTTTGACAAAATCTTGTTAAATAGGAAAATACCAGCAAAATAATTAATAATTAAGTAAAACAAAACATCAGAAAAATGTTTATGAAGAAAAATAAACCAACGGTAACACTGGGATTTGTTGTGATAAAACATCAAATTAACATTAATTTGGTAGTGATTTAGTTCTCGTATTCAATTTTTACGAAAAGTACGTATATATGCATATTAAAGAATTGCAGAAATTTTCAATAGAACCATGTTGCAATAAGCAATATACACTTGCGTACTGATGATGGAAGTGTAGCGGCTTCCGAAAATGTTGTTGTTACGTTCTGCTGTGGACATTGAAAACTTAACTGTTGATATTTCTTTTGTTCCTTGGAAATATTGATCATGTCTAATTCTTACTGATTATGACTTTACGAACCTTAACATAATATAATCAATTTCGATTAAAAAGCAAATCATGTAGTTCGAAATTAAAAATATTTATATTAACTTTATTTTTGTGATACACTGTAATAGTAAACTAATATTTAAGCTAATAACGAACGAAGAAAGGTCATTGACAAGAATTAACTAAAAACGACAGATTTTATTTCGGATATACATACATACATACATACTGCATAAGTATGTACATATGTATTACAATACTCTCCTATTACGAAAAATATGAACGTATACATTAATAAAATTATTTTGCACTACATTCTTATTGATTGCTTATGTAAAAATTATTAAAAAAAAAGTTTTATTTAATACATATGTAAATAAGTTGATTTAAAAACAGTTAACGGAAATGAAATTAATGTTTTTATGTGAAAGTTCAATTTCAACTTTTTCACCGATATCTGGCAACACTCTTGTACTAGTTATCTTTCTATAACAGGCATGGACAAATTAAGATATTTAAATTTGACTGAGCTTCAACTTAGAAAGTACTTTTTTTAACATTAAAAGTAAATATTTTTCAAAAAAAGCTTTTATTTGCTGTGACCTAAGCATTTCTATATGGCTGCATTTACAAAATCATCAGTAGACGTCAACCATATTTTTGAAATTTTCAAATCTATTACCTTATGAACAAACTTCCAAAAATCATTTGAGAGTTACAAAAGAATAAGCGTAGTAGACTTAAACTAAGCGCTACTATGCGTAACCTTTACTTTTGCTCAGGGTAAGTGTGAAAAAATATTAAAATTAAAGGAAATAAAATTTTAGTTTGTCTGTAGGTCAAGTTTTTTTTTCCGTATATATTTGCCAAGTGTGACCTTAGCTTTAGACATTTATATAAAACACAACAAACAAATATAATAAAACTGCAATCACATTCATCTAAAAAGAGATATACAATATGATCACTGATGGTAAAAGTGTGGCGATTTCCGAAAACAACGTTGTTTAATTTTGACGTGTGCGTTGAAAATTAAATTGGTGGTAGGTATTGATCATGTCTAATACTTTCTGAATATAACGTTATAATCAGTTATAATCAGATTCAAATGAGTTTATTTGTTTTTTTTTTGCTTTTTGTATTTTTCTAATTCTCATTAGTACTTTCAGGGTTTTTATATAAAGCGGCTCATCCATTATACAATATCATTGCATATGTTATTGTACATATTATTGTGGTTTCGCCCTATACTATGCAATAAATGGTACAATAATTTAAAATAAAATATTGCCCAATTTTCCTGACAGTGGAAAAGTAAACAGAATACTGAATAATGTTGCCAACACATTACATACTTTTCTTGATTGTGGAATAAAAATCAAAAGACTTTTTATTTTTGGCCAATATATTGTGACATCTTCTAATATGACATTGCACATTTATATTGCAAGTGTGTGGGGCGCTTAAGCATACGATGTTGGAAATTTTTAAAATTAATGGTTGAAGATATTCTTATGAAACGACATTAGCATTAGCAAAATGTTGGCATATAGCCTGAGTTAATCCAGGACAAATAACAATATTATAAAAAATTAATTGAGAGGATAAATAAATTTAATTTAAAAAATTAATTTCTTTAAATAAATTTTTCTATCGTGCTTTGAAGATTTGGATTCGAAAAGAGAGAAATTCTCGACAATTTGAATCTCTCGATAATTTGAACTTGCCTCCTGATCGCTTAAAAAGTAGTCTATAAATTGAATAAGGTTAGTGTAATTTACTCCCTTCAGTGATTTATAGTTGTAGCGGAGACCTCTTACTTGCTGCTCTACACTATAATTTTTATACAAAAGACAAAATTCATTGAACTACAATAGGTGGAGAGGGAAGGAAACCTATCACAAGACAAGTCGGGTTACTGGTTCCCAAAGACTATGAACCGGTTCGAGTTCTGGAGCTTTATATGAGAGGGTCCTGCCACTTTTTAATTAAGAAACTCAGTGACAGGCTCTAGATTAAAACTTAAGGTATTTGTCCTGTGCTGGTTTCTTTAATACGAATAAAATAACTTTATGTGGAAAAAATCTGCTTGTACAGTGAGGGTAGATATTTTGTTAATATATCTGTTCTAGTCTTTTCACCTCTTCCGACTCGGGATTATATACCACCTCCATTTTCCCGCAGGTTGACTAAAGCCCCTTATTCAAAAGAACAAAAAAATTACTATCACCCTCTTGATTATTTGAACTATGTATTAATATTTTGAGCTCACGACAGTAATCGTTCTAACCATGATCTAACAATACAGGTCTGTGCATCTTAAGAGCTGATCATTGTATTTACATGCTGTGTTTGTCAATCTTCATATAAAAAAAGGGTAAACAACATATTTTATTTATAGACTTTATTTGACAATAACAGAAGGAATGCGTTTTTGTTTTAGCGATGCACAGACCTGTATTATTGGAGTTCTAACGTTTTTTAATTTGCTCAGTAGTTTCAAGGTGTATTTAACAGGTGGGATCACTAGGTCAGCTGACTCGCCTGCTTAAACGTCAAACTTAGTAGTTCAGATGAAATGCTCATGATGAAATGCTCGCCACTACGTTCAAACTATCAAACACCATATACAGACTTCCTTCTGTGTGGTGTTTGACATTTATTTCAAGAGATCTGCGCTGGTAGTACCACCCGTTTTTGACATCTGTTAAGGTAGTTTTACAACAAATTTTCTATTGTTTTAGTAATGCCCGTACCTGTTCAATATGCCTTGAGTATTTTCAGAGATATCGTGGAAGTTGCTACAACTTTTTATAATTTTTTTTTATATTTTTGTATATAAAATATTCATAAAAAATTAAAATATAAAAAATAGTACGTTATTTCTCTTTGACCATATACTTAGCTTAATGTGTTTACAATAAAACAAGCCGTATTTCATTAACATCGATCTACAACTTTTGATTTTATTTACAATTATTTACAATTAAGGGACTCAATTGATAAAATTCACGATTTTCATACAACACATACACATTGCTGTTGCCATTGGAATATTCGAATTTTTTTTCCTATTTGTTCGAAATAACAAAATTTTTTAATTTAGGATAAAAAATTATTCGTACGGTTTTCGTCGAATATTCGAATAACTTTTTGAAACTACTTTTTAGCCCCCGACAAAAAAAGGGATGTTCTATGTTTGTAGTGTGTGTCTGTGTATCTGTGTGTCTGTACAAGTCCAAGTACCGCCCAAAAGGCTGATCCAATTTTGATTTAGTTTTTTCTGTTTGAAAGCTGACTTGATCGAGAGTGTTGTTAGTTATGTTTGAAGAAAATCGGTAAAGCCGTTTATAGGATATCACATCTTTTCTAGATGTATCCTGTTGCTCCGATACGGCTAGATCGATTTTAATTAAGAAAATTTTGTTTGAAAGGTGACTTGATCCAAAATCTTCTAACCTATGTTTAAAGAAAATTAGTGCAGCTGTTTTGAAGTTATCATCTATTTTCTTTGGGGGTTTTTAAAATTTTTAATTTAATATTATATTTAAAAAATTATACCTTTAAGAAATTTATTATTTGACATATTGTCATTTAAAAAAATATTATAAAAATTGGTTTATATTTACATTGTTAACAATAGGACGTGTTAATAAGTAAGCAAATTACACGAAATTATAAATACTTGGTTAAGGGGTTATTCGAATAAAACATAGTTATTCGAATAACATTTTTAATTCGTTATTCGTCCAAATATACCAATAAAAGTTCAAAATTATTCGGCTGTTCGAAAAAATAGTATGAAATTTTATTCGAACGATTATAAAACACGAATAATTGACACACTAGTACACCTACAAATTAAAATTTTTTTTGAAGTAATGATACAAGAAAAATAAATTTTATGATTTTTCCTAAATTTGAGTGCGTCTTACCCACCGATTGATCTGAAAATTTGCCAAGATCATTTTTTTGTCATCAATATTCACCAAACTGCGGGGTGAGACTTAGAGAAATCTAACTTGTAATAAAAAGGTACACCCTAATGTACATATATTCTAGTAAATGTATAACTGCCACCACTTTTAATGGTTTTCTTCTTTCTTATAGTGACTTACTTCTATAAAATGATTAGTCTGGGCTTGTACTCAAACACGTACTTAAATATGTACATACATATGTATATGGATAACCGACTGACCGACCGTCTGTCTATCTGTTTCTTTGTCCACCATACACTCATTTCAATCATTATCGATAATTCTTGTAGCTCATAAATTTTGCAGTGGAAAAAGATACAAGTCATTTGTTCGTATGCTCTCTATGGATATGTGCACGCAGTATTGGCTGTTTTACCGGTTTAGGTTGTGTCAGGCAGGTTTAGAAAAGAAAATATCGGCCCTGTTCTGTAAAGCACGGAATGTCAAATCAGGGTGATTTAAACAAATTAATAAAGGTTTAATTATTGCTTTTGTAAATTGCTCGATTTATATCATTGTAAGTTCGAATAAAATATTCTATTGTAAATGACAAGTCAGCTATTGCCAGTTCGTTTTTGAAATTACGTGATTTTAAATCACCGTCATATTCAGAACAGGCCTGTATATTAATATTGCCACGGCTATTTTTTAGTTCATTACATGTGATTTTTGTTTGTTTGTAACAACTCTCACAAGAATGAGTACAAATACGTGACTGAGTGTGAGGCGAAGAAAGTATGAGTGCCGCATTTACTGAATTCGTTTTCACTTTTAATATAAAAATTATTTGTTTTGGGATTGGTGTAAAATTTAACTTTTGAAGACAATAATTAGGCTAAACACAGTGCCCTTGTCTCATAAACAAAAATAAAAATGTCGAATTTATAGTAGAGATGCTTCCGATACCGAAGTATCGCCGATGTTTCAGTACCGGATATACATATTTTTGGTGTCGATATAACAATACTTTTTTAATTTCGAAATAACAACGTTCCTTTTTATAAAATTGCTTATTATACCCTAGAGTCATTAGGGTGTTTGCTACAACAACGAGTTGCAATACAAGCTTACCTATCTCCTATGAAATATAAAGTATAACTTACAACTGCAGAAGAGCCTTCAAAGTCAATTATCAATGTCACTGCAACGTTGCAACGCGTTGTTTGAACCGATTCCTTTAGTTAACAGTGTTCGAAAATGACTAGAAACATGACATGAATGAAAGATTTGATGGTTTGGGAAATAATGAAGCATTTTGTCTATCACCACAATGATTAATCATCAGATTATGTACATATGTCGTTGTCGAATTTGTGACTATGACAAATTTGACTTCAACATACATACATAGTCCTGGTTAATAATTATTTTTTATGGGCGTGGCACTTCCCACGTTTCCTATCATTAAATTGCATTGCCAGGATAACTTAATGCATGTGAAAAGTTTTATAAGAATCTATTAAGTAGAAGTAGATGAATAGTAATTAGAGTTTTTCTTTTCCCGGACTTTTTCATTTCCCGGGAAATCGGGATTGATTTTTCAGTTTCCCTGGAATTCCCGGGAATCGCCGCCCAATACAAAATGATACAAAATAGCATTTCACTTAATTTATTTGAACAAAAACAAATACCAATTCATGAGATCTAATAAATAAGTTTTTGAATGCATTAAACGTTAGTAAAAAAATTATAAAATTTGAGGTCTTTAGCCGTGCCGCATGCTTTTTAATTTAAATAATTTTTATTTTTTATTGTATAACTTCTGATTGGTAGCCACCCGAAGTAAAAAACTTACTAAATTCGTACTTTTTTATAATTTCTCTAGCTTCTTAAGTAGAAAAGATATTGCCATGATTTATGCTTTTTCATAAGACACTAATGAACATTTCATACTGCTAAGCAAAACTGAATTGAAATAATTAGGTGGCGGAAAAGTGAACACCTGCAATTTAATTTTTTTTCGTTTGTATCGATTTTTAATTGAACCCTATATGAACCTGTTGTTTTTTTTTTCAAAAATTTATAATTTTTGAAAAATTCAAAATTTTGAGCTTCAAAATACTCATGTGTGGCTTAAAATAACAATCTGATAATTTCAGAAAATATAGACCAGTACTTCTTTATTATGCCCACTTTCGCTATGTCCACTTAGTGAAAATCTGTTATTTTCATTTCTTCACGAAATATGATTTTTTGAGACCTGCTCTTAGAAAAATATGAAAATAAAAATGGATACAGATAAAATGTGCTGAAAAATACATATTTTTTCTTTTATTTACATATTTTTCTAAATAAAAGCAGTACTGAAAATGTGTGCGTACAAAGAAAAGTTACCATAATAATATTTAAAAAATCCCAGGAATTCCCGCACAGTTTTCCCGGGATTTATTTCCCGAAAAATGTGCGGGATCCCGGGAGTTTTTTCCCGGGAAATCCCGAATGAAAAACACTAATAGTAATATATAATTTGTATGGGCGTAGTAGGCTTAGAAACTTATACAAAACCCAGCAAATAATTTGTATTCGATATGAATATATAGTTTCTAAGCCTACTAACCTTATTTTATTATTTTGTGACTTTCAAAAATATTATCATTTGTAAATTCTCAAATGGTTTTTGAAAATCTGTGCATAAGATAAGAAGTTTGTAACTGTTCAAAGTTGTGGTTGAAGTCTACTGACGATTTGGTAAAGCGCAAATGAAATGCATATAGACAATGCTTAACTATCAGCAAATAAACTTCATTTAAAATAAAATTATGACAATAGGTCAAATAATAAATTTCTTAAAAACAAAAAAAAAAAAAATCGGACGATGCTTTCTAGAGTCGTCAATTCAAACAAACTAATTAATAGGTTTAGAGCTTCACTAGTATATCGCTAATTTGCTGAACCAACGTCACAACTCAAAAAACTAACTAAAGAAAACGAGTTTAAAGCAGTGATGGCCAAACATATACATACCATGACCTTTTGTGTTTGTGTGTATGTTTCGAGGATAAACCCCATAAGCACATTCTTCGACACATCATCGATGTAACTATTGACGACATTTTAGTATTTTTCCAGAGGCTGCTACACTAATTTCATCATAACTTCGAAACGTGCTATCCAATATCCTTCCAGAAACACAAAAAATCTTGGAATAAAATTACCTTTAAGCTGTTCTGACTTAATTTTTTATATACGGTTTCGGAATTATTCAGACCGCAATGATGAAAAATATATATACATATATATATATATTATGCAAAATTGGAAAATTTTTATTATTAAAAAATTTATTAAACATCGAAAAGGGCAAACACCTACAAATTTTATTAATTGATCATAAAGCCACATATATTGATTTTATTCATAATAAATTGAAGTCGCCTAATTTTTTCTAAAGTTAAGAATATTTACACTGTACAACAAAATAAACCTTTTTTTAATAACAAGTTCCTTACAACTGATTCGGATAGAAGTCACCAAAATTATACATACGTGTATCGGCGTTTGAAAAACTTACATGGGCTTTATTTTAGGGGAGTTAAATATTCCCCCTTTTGCACATAGTTATACTGACGCGGCATAGAATATCTTGCAGGGCTTACATTTAAGGTGTATCTTATTTTATGTAAAACACCACGAGGAAATTTTTATTTGGAGCAATTATGGATGGCAGCCGAGCTTCAGGTGTGTTACCAGTTGCTGAAAATTATACAACTGGTGGCAACGGGCAACTGAGATCAGACGGTTTCAGTCGATATTTAGTGCCTTTCTGGCAACCATTAATTTTCAGTTGGCGACTGGCAACGCAACTAAAGTTCGGTTGCATTAAATAATAGACCCAATTATGGTTTTTTTTCTCTAATAATAATAAAAAATAAAAAATAAAAATATTTTCACATTATTTTAGTTTTGGTACTTTGTTCGTAGGTAAATGCATATTTTTAATTTTTAGGTGAATTTGTTAAGCGCTTAAAATCAATTTTTAGTTGCATGAAAGTCCGAGCCCTGGTTAAGACAAAATCAGCGGAGCAGCCTCTTCAAAGACCCATAATAAAAAAAACAAAATAAAAAAATTAAGAGAAAAAAAAATTTATCCATAGATTTTTGTTCACAGAAAAAATTATTATAGGTATTTATTTTAACACGCATGTGTTGGAATTTGTCTTTAAATTTTACTATATTTTTGTATGATTTTTAAATATGTATTGAATTTATGAATTTAGTAATAGAATACGAATTATAGCTTTTTCTGTGTAGTTAGAGGACTATAACACATCAAAAAATATAGTGGTACTCTCCCGCCGTTTTTCTTGTTGCATAGTGTAATTAAGTAATGAATTTGAATTTGTTTTCAAGTGTGTCTTTTGAAAATTTTCAGATAATTTGTGCGTAACAGCGGTCGGTTGCAGTATTTATTGTTGGAAGTCTTTTGTTTGATGCATGTGTGTGAGGAAGTGTTTCCTTTCCTTTGTTTAAACTACAAGATGTTCTTCAGTGAATATATCTTATATTCAAACGCAAAACTCTCGTACACACTCTCATGATCATAATAATAGAATAACTACCCTGAAGGAAATGTCGGTAGTAAAACAGTACTGATTTACTATTGACTTTGTCCCCAGTACTGCTGACCAATTATACCCCAGGCAATGTTCTGTGCTATAGACATTTAGCATGTGCGTGTCATTGAGATTCCACTAATGACGTCGGAACTACTATAGACTAGGTGGTTCTTATGGGACCACATTGAGACTTTGGAACCAGATTCACTAGTGCATTTTCATGTTTCTAGTCAACACATATGAAACTTTTTACTAGATAAGCCAATTAAATTAGATTTTTTATGAAAATTTTTAGTTTTGCGCACAGCCGCATTTATTTTCAACACAACAAAATGAGACAATAACAAATCGTTTTCTTCCTATTAAAAGCAAATTAAAAAGTGTAGACGATTCGTTGACAATGTCACCAAAAAGCCACCAAACTTGCCGATAAAAGTGATGACTTGGAGACACTTGGCTCTTGGCTTCCTTCAGGGTAGATATAATACATACATCCATATAACTCATTAAAATGTCAACTAATTGCGAAAATTTTAATTAAGAGTTAATGTATTATGTTGTTCAAATGTATTACATAATAATATATTTATACTTAAAATAGTATAGCAGACACATAACATAATTACTAGTACCTTTATTTATAAAAAAATATTTCTGACATATCAGATTAATAAAACAAATTTTCATACAAAAATTAGTTTTATAAGCCTCTTATAAATCAAATTTTTTTTATAAATTAGGTTGTAAATATTTACTACTCTTTCATTTGTACTTTTCATTTGTGTACTTAATACTTACTCGATGCTTTTAGTGCTTAGAAACTGTTATACTTTTAAATAGAGCGGTATTTTGGCGCTATTCTGGAAGTATCGAGTAACTACTTTTCCATATTGATTACCCGAAAACAATAGCAATTACTACCAAATACTTTACCAGCGCTATACATTTTCAAAGTATTTTTAGCAAAACGTAAAGGCTCATTTAGCCGACCGTAACGTTGATGTAGTTGCATGTGCTGATCGTTTCTGTCATATTGAAAAGCCATGATACACAGAAAAAAATAGACAAGAATTATATTCAATAAGACCGTGTTATTAAAAAAAATATGAATTTCAATAACATTTACCTTTAACATAATAAAATATTTCGTTGTAAGTATTTCTTTTCCATGCCGGTTATTTCTTTTCTTTTATACATAAGTACTTAAAACAAGTTGTATCCCATAACAAAATAAATGGGATATGGCTCAGCTAGAGAGTGTATGCTTTACGTCCGGAAAGCCCGGGTTCGTATTCCAGCCATGTCAACATTTTTTTTAATTTATATATATATTTATATTTTGAAATAATTTTGTTATCAATATAGGGGAATTCTTTATCACAGGAAATTTGAAAAAAAAAATTATTGAATACCGGGATTTTTGTTATCAAAAACTAAACTTATTTTTTTCTGTGTACAGAAACGATCAGCACATGCAACTACATCAACGTTACGGTCGGCTAAATGAGAATTAACTGTTTTAATAGCCGATATAAAGGGCTTAGTGCAATAACTCGGTAAGCCATATGAAATCAAAATTTGTTTTATGTGATCATTCCCTTCCTGAGTACCATAGCTCTGCATCGCAGAGAAAATTTTCTAGTATTTTACAAACAATTATGCTGCGTATTTACAGTAGAAAATTCCAAAAACCATACACACAACTTCAATTAAAACCATACAATTTTAAATTTTGTTAAAAGTCGATTTATTAAATATTTTGTTTTTTTTTTGCCTTACCGAGTTACAGCACTAAACCTGTCATATGAAGTTTAATATATATATATATTTTTTTTTTAAATCGAGGAAATGTATTGTGGTATTTTATCGCCATCTGTCATTCACAATAAAAAATTTAACTAAAATGCGTTGGCCTTAATAAAGAATTATCTTTAACTATTAAATAGAAGACAAAAGAACGTTAGCAAATGTTTCGTTACCCAATATAACTCAAATTAAATGTTTATTTAAAGATATTGTATATAGAATGTGAGCGTTAAGATAACTACTAAAAGTCGTTTCAGTTACTAGATTATCATGAAAGCTAATTTGAAAATATATTGATAGAATTTAATCTAATGAAATACTCTTTACGATTAAAGAAGATACTGAAAATGTGTGGAAAAGTTAAAATTATTATTTGTTAATCGAATTCGAATTACACAGGCATTTGCTTCTTTATGAAACATTTGAATTTACCACACCTAAATTATTTCTTATCAAATAATTCATGAATATAATTTTTCTTGGCTCAATATTGCATTAATTGAATTGAATAAATGAATACAAGTAGATGCAGTCAGATAAAAATGATCCCTTCATTTCACATCTGCAAAATAAGTAAGAGGGTAGAAGAAGTAAAATGAGTAGAAAAGAAATAATTAGCAAAAGGAGGATGCTAAATAATAATGAGCTATTGGATGTAGTAAAACACAGGATCATAGTGTTGGTGATAGTCATAGGTGGCTGGATATATTATCAAGAGTGTTTAAAAAACTGCAATGATTTTTATTTCATTTGATTTTGCTTCTGCTTTTACTTTTGAGAAATACAACTGTTTCAGTCTAAGCAAAATCACAAAACGATTTATGAACAATTGCGCAGCACTTTCAAGAGTCGACGATTCGAAAAGTCCGAATTTGATTTGCTTTTGCTTTTGGTTAGTATCGCAAGTAAAATCAGAAGCACTCTATATGATTTGGCAAGTCGCAAACAGGGCTGTCAGGTATGACGATTTTTCAACTTTTGGCGTCTAAATTTTTGATTTGGCGACATTGCGATTTTTCTGGCGATAAATAAATTTGTTGGCGATTTTTATACCTAATTTTTTTAAACAAAATCGAACTTAAAAATTTTTATAATTCAGGAAAATTACTTTGTTGAAAGAGTATTTTCAAAAATAAATCCCACTAAAACTTGTCTGCAAGAAATAAAAACAATGTGATTTTGATGATTTTTCTTGTATTAATTGTAGTCATTAATGTTTTTTGAATTTGGATGAAAAAAATTTACAAGAAATAATTGTTGGCGATTTTATTTATACTTTTGGCGATTTTCTGCTGAAGTTATATACGATTATTTTATAAAAATTTATATTAAAAAAAGTATTAAAAACAAATTTATTATCAAATATGTATATATTAAGAAAAAGTTCATAAAATTGATTTTGGTAACTTTTGACGATTTTTAAAATCAATTTGGCGAAATAGGTCGGGAAAAATCTGATAGCCGTGGTCGCAAACAGTCAAAGAAGCAAAAACTCTTGGTTTTAGAAGTTGCAAGCAATCGCAGTCATGTGCTTTTTGTTTTTGCTTCTTGTCTTATGTGCAAAAACAACAACAAAAACCACAAAATAGTTTACTGAATTTGAAGAAAACTTCTAAAAGCAAGAGCTTTTGCTTCTCCGACTGTGACTCTTTGCGAGACGAAGCAAAAGCAAATCAAATTCAAACTTTTCAAATCGTCGACTGTTGAAAGTGCTGCGCAATTGTTCATAAATCGTTTTGTGACTTTGCTTTGACTGCGACTGTGTTTTTTTTTCATAAGCATAAGCGAAAGCATTGGTTCACTGTAAACAGTTGAAAAAAGCCAAAGCAGTGAAAACTAAAAATTTTACGACTTTTGCTACTTCGATTTAAGTTAACACTGTTATATATATAAGTTAACACTGTTATATACTGCTTCATATATCTATATCTATACATGTAATAAAATTGTAAAATATTTTTTGAAAAATTTTATGGGCGTAAGCAGTAATCGATGTAGAGCACAAAGCACCAACTTTTGGAATTTTTGTTTGTCTGTCTGTCCGTCTGACTGTCTCTCCGAACTTGCATCACGCAAAAACCACTGAACGGGTTTTCATGAAATTTGGTATGGAGGTACTTTAGACTCCTGGTTCAAAATTAGTATAATTTTTATAGCGATAAAATATTTAATTTAGAAGTTAAATTAGAAAAAATTCGAAAATACGCAATTTTACTATTACATTTAAATGTTACTGGAAATTGCAAAGATTTTTTAACGCTGGTAGCACTGTTTATTTTGTATTACAGGAAATTTAGAGCTTATCTAAAGAACTTTATATTATATTTTACTTTAAGAGCGCAAAGCTGGCAGGCTCATCTAGTTTTATTAGGAAATCCTCAAATTTTTAGAGCCTAATGAACCCAGACACTTCCTTAACCAGAAGTGGTGTTGTTCTAGTCTAATCTTTGTAATGAACATGTAGACATATTGAACGATCTGATATAATCCAATTCGAATTATCAACGACGATCGCCATTCTTGATCTAAATCTGATGTGCTATACCCACTTATAAGACAATTAATCTTAATTAAATTGTTTCTTTTTAATACAACATCCTTACCAATCTTTTACTCCTAATAGCAATGCTTCTTTAAAGAAAAACCATTTTCATGAGATTTATGCAAACTACACTGAAAAAATCTACACACGAAACCTTTCACACATCTAACGATATATCGTAATTTCGCATCACTAAATTTTTCTTTTCTTTTAGAGAGAATGACAATCAGGCAATCATTGGCTACTACTTAATGAGGTGATGAGGGAGGACAGGTGGTGAAAATGTGAAAGTAAAATTAGTCATTTTACAACTCTGCTATTGCGCGTTTTGTGAGTTCTTACCCCAGTGTTGCACCACTTCTGGTGTTTAGTATATATTTATGTAGGTGCATTTTCCTTCTTAAACTATATTGTATAGCCATTTTAATCATAATGAGCTTTGTTCTAAGTGCGCTAACTATTTTAGAAAGTAAGAACTTAAGTCAATAGAAAAAATAGTTCCATCGAAGCTAGTTCTAATGCGAAAAGTTAATTAAAGAGTTTAAACTGTGTTCTTTAATATATTATTGTGATTTAAAACCTTTAACGAATTGTAACAAAAATAACCTAAATATGTATTTTGCTTTGGAGTAGAACGTTACAAAACTAGTTGGTAAATGTAATACTCTATTCGCAGGTCATGTTCAATTCACACAAGTACACATATGCTTGTTTAATTGCTGGAGATTTTTAGATTTGATTTGAACTTCATCTCATCTTGGTTTTTTAAGCTGGCAAAAGTTTTTCAATTAAATGACGTTGCGCCTTGAGAACAGTCAGTTTCTTTTGTTAATAGAAGGCACACTTTAATATTGCTGAATTAAAACCATTGACCGAAATCGTAGTGTGCAAATTTCTGCTTATTGTAATTAAGCTTAATTTGATACTTTGAGATTAAGCTTAAAGTATGTACGTTCAGACTGGTCATACGAGTATACATAAGCACATATTTGACGAAATAAGCTTAACCACTGTTTTATTTAAGAAATAAATATTAATTTAGTGCCTACTTCAAATAACACTGTACTACAACCACTACACTACCTAAACTGCATATAAACTATGAACTACACGGCTGTACAATTTCAAAACACAGTAACATCTAAAAATAAAATTGTTCAGGTAACGAATAAAATATAAAAAGTCGATTTGGAAGTATTTGCCACTTACTGTGTTTTGAAATTGTGCAGCCGTACAATTTCTTAATGATCAAAAATAAAGTTCATTCCATATTTATCTTTAGAAACAATACTAGCTACTACCAAAATGCAGCTGATAAGACTCTTTGCTAAAGAAAATATTACTAAATCTCTTTTTTTTTTTTAATAAATATTTTTTTGATTAATAAGAGACTTATAAAACGAATTTTTGTATGAAAATTTGTTTTATTAATCTGTTATAAGTCAGAAAAAAATTTTTTAATTCCTTATTATGGACTTATAGTGAAATTTTACGTAAGACATATTTTATTGTATTACCCTCATAAAATACTGTGGGATATTTTAGCACTAATTTTGAATAAGTATAAAATTAACCATCAAACACATTGTAAGTTTTGTCTTATTTAAGGTCCTCCATTTTTTTGAGCCTTGGTGTCTTCGAAAACTTACAGTAGATTTTTATGATGAATATTTTTGTAGAGCATTTGAGCCCGATACATCGCCGTAGTTTTTTGCCCCTTGTTCAGAAAGAAGCAAAAAGATCCATATAACGAAGAGTTAGGAATTTAAAATGTTTCACAAATATGTTCCTCGTGCTGTTTTACAGAAAAACGCTGAGCACATTTTATAACCTAATTGTAAGTTTTACAGGCTTTCCTAAGCCGAGTCACTAAAACGTTGTGCCAAAGGAAGAAACTTTAACTTCTCTAAAATGAATCCAGATGTAAACTTTGAAAACGGTGATACACGTACATATTTTCTTTTGTGCCCTCTACCAAAATCATTCGTTAGAAACATGTTATTTTAAGGAAATTTTAAATTTTGAATAACTTCTGGCGTTAAAGTTGAGCTCATCCCCCTATTCCGTAATTCGCCAAAGCTAAATCTTGATCGCTAAAATGCTGAATAAATACAAAATTAAAAATTTTTGGGGATGACATAAAACACTAAAATTTCGACGAATTCAACTCTTAAAACATTTCTTAATTTTGCAATATACGTTGCCAAAAATCGATAAAATGACTATAGACTTTTAACGATAGATATTTAGCTTTAGCGAGTTACAGAATAAGGGGTCTGAACTTTGGTGTCTTTGAAGACTTATATATAGTTGAATTTTATGGCAAATAATTTTGAAGGACATTTCATCATACATTTTTTTGGCCTTGGTAGAACCTTGTTATTTTGAAAAAATTAAGACTATGTTGTACAGTCTAATATTAAACATACGGGTATGTTCTGCATTTCATGTGGAATTAAAATGTGGGGAATCATCAAAGCATTGTTTTTATAAAATTACTTTGCAACAACAATGCTTTGATAATTCCGCTCACTTTAATTCCACATGAAATACAGAACATACTCGATTGCATCAATATATTAATATTTCACTGCAGTTCATAAGTGCTTTTTCCAACATCAAGATTTGCATACCCAAGCAGTTTTATTGTTTCGGGGACAATTTGGGCTATCACAAGTGCCTTATGTAGTGGCCCTGATTCTCCCGGTATATGAAACAAAGGGTGTTTTTCCATCGTACTGTTTTCAACCGAATACGAATTTCTCGCTGTAGTTTTTTTAATACTTAATAATATACCCTGCATTTATTTTTGATAGATAATTGGGCTTGTTACCTTCCATTTTATAAATAAAAAATTTGTCTGTACACTTAGAGAAAACAAATTGTAGAACAAATAGCCTAAGAATGAAATATTTCTTATTTTACATTTAAAATGACACAAAAACGGCTAAACATTTGGCAGCCAAAATTCACACAAGTCTTTCACATCTACAATTTAGACATACCGTTTGAAGATAGAATCTTTGGTTTGGCGCGAAATTAAGAAACACTAAAAAAAGATGGAAAAATTCCAAAATTAGCTTAATCTTTTTTTTCGTACAACTCAGAAACGAAGCGTTGAATCTTAAAGCGGAATATCCAAATTTTAGATAATTATGTTATAAACGAGCTTGCGAAAATTCGTAAAAAAAATCTTAAGCCGTTTTTGTGCCCTTTACGAAACAAATAAACAAATTTTAGACAGTTTTTGATATTCCAAATAAATTTATGAAATCATGACACAAAGAAATGATTTAGCTATTATAAAAACGAAATAAAAGAAACTGCACTAAAGTTACCTCCAAGGTTTACTAATATTATTTTGCAATCGGCTTCATAGTTTCGGAGATATTCATAAAATACCCAGCAAAAACTTGGTAATGAGTTGGCATTACCGCATAATATACTTTTCAACCACTACCTACATACCGTCTGAATTACTTTGCAGTAGTTGAACAACTACTTACTAGTAATTAAACAAGCCATTTATTCTCTTATTGGCAGAGTAGTAGTGTATCTGCTTATCATACAGACAATAAACAGTTCAATCCCGACACACATTGCTGTATTCTGTGATGATTTCTAATTTCAAAATATATGGAAAAACTCAACAAGAGCCAGTTCAATTTCGTCACTCATGCTAACTTCATGTCAAGTATTTGTTATGCATAAATCCCTAAATATTTATTAAATATCTGAGCCGACAAAAATCATCTTCTCGTCCTAAAGAAATAAATTTAGATATATTATAAATAAAACGAGCGTTATTTCGTCGAAATCGATGAACCAGTTTTGATTTTGTTCATAATTTATTTAGATCAATAATTCCGTGTATGGCATATATGCATACAATGTTACCACACCTGCATTTTATATTTATACACATACAGAGATGGATATAGGTGAAATAAACATTTTACTTATATACTTTTGCCTCTAGTGTCCACAATTTTATCCGCTTTAAATAAATAATACCTTAATGGAAAGCCTGTAAAACTTTATTTTTCACTGCCCTATCACTTGTATCAAAATGGCGCATTTGTTAGACAATTGTAAAAACTTTTCATAAAATGAAATTTTTTGAGGTTAAAATAATTATTATCAAAACTGTTGAACATTGTAAAGCCATGATTTGTATTTGGGGCGCTCAAATCGGCGATTTTCGTGAGTAACTGAAAAATAACGGTAAATTTTTGAATAGCTCAAATATAAAAAAAGTTTGTAGAACAAATATTGTTGTAGAGGGCTTAAGTAATCACTTTCATGTACGATAAAAAAAATCGTTGGCTAAAAATAGTACTTGCGCTTACTACGCCAAATATTTGCTCAGTCTGACCATACATTTACTAAATTCATGACAAAACGTTGTTATTTTATATCATGTGTAACCAACCATTTTTAATGTTGCGTTATTGTGTTTTATTTGTATTAAAAAACTCATTCTGTTGGTAAAAAAATCTGAGCACGTAGAATTTAAAAGCAAAAACATTTTCAATTGTAAAATATGATTACAAAATATTGTTTTAGTTAACAATAGCAACATTTACTAGTTAAAGTATCTTCTCCGAAAATATAATAAACGAGATATTTTTTTCAATATACTCTCGTCAAAAAGAGCGCTCTTATTCAGAAAAAAGTTTATATATTTTTATTTTATCTTATCTTAAGAATACTTTTTAAAATGCTCTAAATTTTTTTAATATTTCAAACTTAAAATAACAGTTTTCAAGTTAATATGAATGTACAAAAAATTCTTTTAATAGATATCTACGTTTACATTAGGGTGCGCCTTAAGCAATTGTATACGTTCTTGGGCTGGCTCCTTTGGAATATGAATATCTGTAGGTGGAAGGTAAACTACACCAAGTCACATTATGAAAATTTTACAGAAGACCACAAACAATTTTAAAGTCGCAAATCGGGTTTCTGCTTTGATCGCTTAATCGCTCGATTAATTAATCGAGGTTTTGGCTTAATCGGTTAATAATCGGCTAATTTCGATATTAACCGGTTAACCGATTAATAAAGTTTTTTTCATAAATCAAGTAATTTCAACAAATAAAAATGCATAAATTAACTATTATCCAATTAAATTAAATTAAAAGTAAAAAAAATAGTAATAGCTTTCATATACAGTAAAATATCGAAAAATATTTTTTATATATATTTTTATTTTATGGTTTTTTGTAAATAAATTTCTTCGAAAGGCTATGATATCTTTATATATTTGATATCTATAGAAAATTACCTTTCCATTGGTACCAATCTTTCTTATCAAAAGATGGCGGTTGATTTATCGTGCGGTTTGACTCTTACCCCTATGTGCATCGTTGCGATAACTTTTGTTATCGACTTTCTGAATTGCATGATGATCTTTTATAGATATGTATGTATGTATGTATATATGTATGTATGTATGTATGTATGTATGTATGTATGTATGTATGTATGTATTTATGTATGTATGTATGTATGTATGTATGTATGTATGTATGTATGTATGTATGTATGTATGTATGTATGTATGTATGTATGTATGTATGTATGTATGTATGTATGTATGTATGTATGTATGTATGTATGTATGTATGTATGTATGTATGTATGTATGTATGTATGTATGTATGTATGTATGTATGTATGTATGTATGTATGTATGTATGTATGTATGTATGTATGTATGTATGTATGTATGTATGTATGTATGTATGTATGTATGTATGTATGTATGTATGTATGTATGTATGTATGTATGTATGTATGTATGTATGTATGCATGTATGTATGTATGTATGTATGTATGTATGTATGTATGTATGTATGTATGTATGTATGTATGTATGTATGTATGTATGTATGTATGTATGTATGTATGTATGTATGTATGTATGTATGTATGTATGTATGTATGTATGTATGTATGTATGTATGTATGTATGTATGTATGTATGTATGTATGTATGTATGTATGTATGTATGTATGTATGTATGTATGTATGTATGTATGTATGTATGTATGTATGTATGTATGTATGTATGTATGTATGTATGTATGTATGTATGTATGTATGTATGTATGTATGTATGTATGTATGTATGTATGTATGTATGTATGTATGTATGTATGTATGTATGTATGTATGTATGTATGTATGTATGTATGTATGTATGTATGTATGTATGTATGTATGTATGTATGTATGTATGTATGTATGTATGTATGTATGTATGTATGTATGTATGTATGTATGTATGTATGTATGTATGTATGTATGTATGTATGTATGTATGTATGTATGTATGTATGTATGTATGTATGTATGTATGTATGTATGTATGTATGTATGTATGTATGTATGTATGTATGTATGTATGTATGTATGTATGTATGTATGTATGTATGTATGTATGTATGTATGTATGTATGTATGTATGTATGTATGTATGTATGTATGTATGTATGTATGTATGTATGTATGTATGTATGTATGTATGTATGTATGTATGTATGTATGTATGTATGTATGTATGTATGTATGTATGTATGTATGTATGTATGTATGTATGTATGTATGTATGTATGTATGTATGTATGTATGTATGTATGTATGTATGTATGTATGTATGTATGTATGTATGTATGTATGTATGTATGTATGTATGTATGTATGTATGTATGTATGTATGTATGTATGTATGTATGTATGTATGTATGTATGTATGTATGTATGTATGTATGTATGTATGTATGTATGTATGTATGTATGTATGTATGTATGTATGTATGTATGTATGTATGTATGTATGTATGTATGTATGTATGTATGTATGTATGTATGTATGTATGTATGTATGTATGTATGTATGTATGTATGTATGTATGTATGTATGTATGTATGTATGTATGTATGTATGTATGTATGTATGTATGTATGTATGTATGTATGTATGTATGTATGTATGTATGTATGTATGTATGTATGTATGTATGTATGTATGTATGTATGTATGTATGTATGTATGTATGTATGTATGTATGTATGTATGTATGTATGTATGTATGTATGTATGTATGTATGTATGTATGTATGTATGTATGTATGTATGTATGTATGTATGTATGTATGTATGTATGTATGTATGTATGTATGTATGTATGTATGTATGTATGTATGTATGTATGTATGTATGTATGTATGTATGTATGTATGTATGTATGTATGTATGTATGTATGTATGTATGTATGTATGTATGTATGTATGTATGTATGTATGTATGTATGTATGTATGTATGTATGTATGCTGATCTCCTCATTTATTGCTATTGTAAGGCTGAACTTAACGGTCAAATTGTCATCAATTGTATCCAATTTAAAAACGTGTGTAGAAGAGAAGTTTTAAATTGCTGCACTTATTTGTGTGTTTATTAAATATGTAGTACGAAATATAAGCATTTTTGTGCTATAATATGAAAAGCTTAAGAAATTATTCTATTTTAAGTAAAGCTTTTTTTTTAAATATAGAGTGTTGATTTTTAAAGCAAATATTTTTGTCTGGTTATCAAAATTAATTCAAAAAATATTCATCGATAAGTGATGCGTCATGCACGCAGCAGCGTACGTACATATCTTTACTAGGGTTTTTCCTGGGAATCCCCGGGACGGAATTTCGCTTATTTTCGTTTCCCGCTTTCCCGGGAATTTTTATGTAGGAATTCCGTGGGATTAAAAATATATATATATATGTATATACATGAAAAAATACTGATATTGGCACAGAAAAATTCTTCTTTTTAGGGTTCCGAACACCAAAAGTGTAAAGGAAGCCTATTATTTTCGCTACGTTGTCCATCTGTCCGTCTGTCTGTCACAGGCTGTTATCTCGGGTACCATAAGAGCTACAGACCTGAAATTTTCACAGAATATGTAAAACTTTTGCCGCTACAGCAAGTATATGACAGTTAACAATTAAAGGGTGTTCCAAGGCGAGCAACGAAACATATTGAAATACTAATGTAATATACACACTTATATATAGACACTTTAAATTTTCAAAGTTAGTGTTAATTGGTGTAGTCTGTAGAATAGACTACAGCAATTAACACTGATATTTAAAACTATAAAAATTAAAGGGTGTTATATTAGTTGATGTAATTTTACTAAGTAATTTAGACAATATGCTTGGAAACTGTGAAATTTTTTGAAATTTTAAAAAAACTAAAACTAAGAAATTTCAAAATTAAAAAAATTTTAAAACGAAAAATCGCCAAAATGAAAAAACCGCGTAAATGAAAAAAGCACCAAAATTAAAAGAAGTAGCTAAAACGCAAAATATCAGCAAAACTAAAAAGATCGCAAAAAAAACCGAAAAAAGTCGTCAATACGAAAAAAAACACTACAACATAAAAACTCGCTAGCAAAACAAAATCATCAAAAAAACGAAAAAATCGTCAAAAATTAAAAAAATCACCAAAACAAAAAAAGCGCCTAAAAATCGCCATAAACCAAAAAAATTGCCAAAACGAAAAAAGGGTCAAAACAAAAAAAAATTGCTAAAACTAGAAAAATCACAAAAAACCGAAAAAAATCCCCAAAACCGAAGAAAGCGCCAAAACTAAAATAAATCGCTAAAACTAAAAATATCGTCTAAAAGCGAAAAAAACATTAAAACATAAAAAAAAGTCACAACCAAAAACAACGCTAAAACAAAAAAAAAAAACGGCAAAAAACAAAAAATCGCAACAAACAAAAAAAAAAATCGTCAGAAGGAAAAAAGTGTCAAACAAAAAAAAAAAAAAAAATCGCCAAAACTTAAAAGAATCACCAAAAGCCGAAAAATCCTCAAAACCAAAAAAAGCGTCAAAACTGAAAAAAGTCACTACAACTAAAATAAATCACTAAAACTAAAAATATCGTCAAAAGTGAAAAAAGTAAAAAAAAACTCTAAAACCAAAAAATCGCAAAAACTAAAAAAATCGTCAAAAACAAAAAAATTGCAAAAAAACAAAAAATTGCCAGCAAAAAAAAAAGAAAAAATCATGAAAATGAAAAAAGATCCAAAACCAAAAAATCGCCAAAAAAACAACGCAAGATACAAAAAAAACTAAAATTAAACAAAAATGCACGACGAAAAACTGCCGAAATGAAAAAGGGGGCAAAAACTAAAAAGGATATACATATGTGTACTCGTACGGAACCCTTCGTGTGCGAGCCAAAGTCGCACTTCACTTGAATCCTCTTGTTTTCGTGATTTATTAAGCCTTTTGTTTTTATCCTAATTCTTTAGAAACTATTTTGTTTATAAAATACTCTTAAATTAAAGAAATTTAATTATTTTGGCTTGATTTCGGTTTTAATTTAATTTTTCAATTAAATTATATATTTATTTAGAGATAAATGTGAAGGATGTAGACAAAGAAAAATTTTACTGCACGGAGGGTTGAACTGAGATGTTTCGATAGCTCCCGCTAATCTCTTCAGAGTTCTCTACGGCTTCTCTTCAGAGCTCTCTACTCTTGACTGCAAACCACCGACTTTGGTCGAGTGGTTTAAGCGGTAGAAAACTCTGAAGAGATTAGCGGGAGCTATCGAAACATGTCAGTTCAACCCTCCGTGCAGTAAACATTTTTTTTGTCTACATGCTTCATATTTATCTCTAAATAAAAATATAATTTAATTGAAAAATTAAATTAAAACCGAACTCAAGCCAAAATAATTAAATTTATTTAATATAAACCCATAAAGTTCGACTAAAACTCATAACTTAACTTTTAAATTAAAGCTAAGTTTAAAATAAAGAGTGATTTAATGATTCATTTTGCTCGTATAAAAATCAATGGATTCCGGAAATTAAAATTTTTGGTAAATACTTTATTACGTTCTTCAATTCCCGGGAATTCCCGGAATCACGCGAATTTCTTTTTTATTTTCCGCTCTCCCGGGAAACAAAAAAGTCCGGGAATAAAAAATCCTAATCTTTCTTTACCTAAATATAGAAACGCCCTAAAAATATTTTCAAATTGATTTTTGCATATTTCGATGCATTAGAGGTTCATCTATCGAAATATGCAAAAAATGCTACTTGAAAAAAAAATTTGTTATGGCGTTTCTATATTTAGGTAACTTTTCTTAACTTTAGAATTTCCATAAAGTTTTTTTTTTATTCTGGAAGATCTACCGAATGTTTATTTGGCAGAAAGTCTGGAAAATATTTCAATAGTTAACTCAATATGTTAGTTCAATATGTGCCCAAATTCTAGAGAATTTGTCAAACATTTTGGTATACCAAATTCATTGCTTTAATGAGCAAATTCATTGCTTTAATGAGCAAATTCCTTGCTTTGCGTCACACAACTAGGCAATCAGTTAGAAGTACAATAAGTGAGTTCTTACGATTGTTATTTTAACCATATTATATGCCAAGTATTATAAGCAAAATTTATATATTTCCTAATATGTTTCAATAAATGGAGTTTTTTCTCCTTGTTACAGGTTAATTTGATTCACAAATAAGATAAATATGTAAAAACTTTTGAAAAAAGTCTTAAATGAATTGTTATTTGATGCAAAATGAGTTCAAATCAAGGAAAATTTCGACCAACCATTAGTGCCATTGATGAAGTCGATGATCGAAATTTAAAACTAGATGATGCAAAACAGCAAATAGAAGGCAGTGAGACGGCGCCTCTAACAACAAATCAATTAAAATTAAATATAGATAAAAATGTAGGTGTTGCCAAAGGTCTGGAAATGCATAATGACCGCCATGAAAACGATGTTCAAGCGGAAACACCTATATCCGGTGGACCCGGATCAGTCAATGGTTTCAGAGGTTAGTAACAAGCTAATTCACCACCATTTTATTAATATTTGTACTCGTATGTTTTAAGCACTAACTCACATTCATTCACGCTTTTATTTTTTTATTTTATTTTTTGTGGAATGTTTCCTCCATTGTAGCCCTTTTAATTCCAGGTAGAATGTCTTTTGATGCTTTAATGAGATTATCACGTAAAAGGCGTATTATGTACGTAACAACAGCATGCTTGTGTGCTGTTCTCTTGATCATCATCATTATGATGATTGCTTTTTGGCCCGAAGTGCCATTTTATCTTAAGGCTGAATTGTGTTTAGAAACGGAATGTGTTCAATCGAGTCAACAGATTTTGCTGTGGTCAAATACTTCAAAGAACCCTTGTCACGATACTTATCAATGGGCATGTGGCAATTTTGAAAAAGAATTTGCAGAAAATGATTATTATGTAATTAAGAAAGGGGAATGGAATTACAAGACTTATAACGAATATCAAGGTAAGACTGTAGTAGAAACAGTATAATTGAAAGCATCTTAATAAAAAAAAAATTAATTTATTATTCATTATCTAGAATTGAACGAATTAAATCGTTTTATATCAATGTTGCCAACCTCATCAGTTTCGTATTCAGTAGATTCAATGGTTACGAGTTTATATCGGTCTTGTCGAGAAATCGATAGATTGGATAAATCCCAATCTGATTTGTTACTAAGGAAGGCCATTAATGTAGTCGGTAAGTTCTTATTATGTCTATACATTTATCGGCTTTGTCCTTTAATCGATTAATCGGGTGAATGATTAATCAACACATATTTTTTGTATATAAGATAAAGTAAATAATGAAATAATAGATGTAGCAAAATATGGACAAAAATATTATACTTAATCGATATAAATATGCTTAGGTTTCAACGAAACCCAAGACAGTTCAACGCTGATGAAGTACGTTGTGGCACAGAAAATACGTATTCCATACTGCTGATGTAAACTAAAAAGACTACTTTGATAGCGCCAAGCAGAGACAATAATTGCAATTATGGACTTATTTAAAATTAACGAACGATTAAATTACACAGTACAACAGTGCAACAAAAATACAAGGACTTGACAGTAAAGGTTTAATTCTACTACCCAAAAATTATAGAATACAAGTGTTGTGGTTTTATTCAGACGGGGTTTGTTGAATTTTGATCGATTTTCCGTCATCCCACGTCAAATTTGGTTGATGATAAACAGACCGGTTTCGGCTGTATATAGGGTTTGCACTTCGCGGGAATAGAAAAATTTGATTTTCTAAATTAAGTAGATTAATTAAATAAAAATTGGTGAAATTTTCATGTAAACATTCTTTTTAAATTAGTATAATAGCAATTCTAAAACAAATTTTTAAGAAGTTTTAAGTGAATTCAGGCAAATAGAGTTTATAGTTGTTATACATTAAGAGATCGTATAAGGACTAATTGATGACTATTACCTGAATTATTTAGTTAACAATTTAATTTTAAGGTCTGCAAATCATTTTATGAATAGCTTGCCGTAAAGTTTCTTAGTTTTCTTGCCAAATTTCCGGGAGAGTTCCTATAAATGAAAACATTTTATTTCTCTTAAGACATCTCCTTCAGGTTTTCAATAACAGCGTCGTTTTATAATAAATTTAAGTCGTGACAACTTAAAGTTCTTACAGCTTCTATGAGCTTAAAATTTACACTAAACTTTCCAAAATGTTTTCATTAACGCCGGAATTGTACATGCAAGAAGTGTCATGCCATTGCTGTATACGTATTATCAATGAAAAATTATTCGAAATAGTCGAATCTTATGCAATTTGCTTTTCTGTTTACACATGCCATTGCAATGTAGAGCTACCGAGTTCATCATATAGGCTCATTTTTAGGGGAAAAGGTTAAAATTTATTATTATTAGTATTATTTTAATAATATTAATGCTCTTTAATTAACAAACTTGCTATTTTTTATGCTCATTTCAAGAAACACGTCATAATACATTAAACAAGTTAAAACTTTAATTACAATTTTACTGTAATCCAGTAAATTTGCATTAAATTTTTTGGCAGAGTAACATTTACCCTATTTACACTATGCAGCTTTGTTGCATCCAATTTTCAGTTTAAATGAGAGTGTTGAAATAGGTTAGGTTAGGTTAGGTTATCAGGTCGCTGGTGAAAATTATAAAGAAAGGGTTCCAGCCCACTTGGGTCCAATAATAATGGTCCCTTTGTGATACCTGTAAAGGAAAGGAAAGGGAGAACAGGACAGTGTATCAAATAGAGTGAAAGGAGAGGAGTTAATAGAGGTATTAGAAATTAGTTCAAAGAGAAGAGAGAAAGAGGTAAGGCGTACGGAGTTCCGTGCAGGAAGGGTCGTTCGTGTTTTAGAAACGCCATTTGGGTAGTCAGCGAGTGAACCACCCGCTGCTCCTAATGAAGGAACTTATGTTCTTGAGTTCTATTTCTGAGAACTCGGAGAGGCTACCGAAGAATCTTTTGCCCAGTAGGCGAAGGCGGTGGTCCTCCAGAGCTGGACAAAGGCATAAAAGGTGCATTACATTCTCTTCTTCTTCTACGTCATTACAGCTTGTGCAGTAGTCATTGTATGGGAGACCCATACGTCTAGCGTGGGTTCCAAAGGTGCAGTGCCCCGTGACCGTGGCCATGAGGTTGCGTAGGTGTGGTTTCGTGATATCTAGAAGTTGTTTAGTTCTGTTTATGTCAAGGCGAGGCCATATTGTTCTCGCAATAGAGCAAGTTGGTTCATTGTACCATCTGGTTTGAGCCAACTGCAAGAAGGTAGCGTCAATTCGTCTCCAGCAAGATGAGAGTGGGATCCCGCAGAGATCGTCAATATCGACATCCCGAAGCAAGGTTCCCCTCTTAGCCAGATCATCCGCAATGATGTTGCCTGAAACGGACTCGTGTCCCCTTACCCATCTGAGGGTGATACCTAGATTGCTCGCCATCGTGCTAAGTGCTGTGCGGCATTCCAGGACTAGGCTGGATGTGGTGTACACACCAGTGAGTGCTTTAATCGCCGGTTGACTGTCAGTTATGATCTGAACGTCGGCATTTGATATCCGGTAAAACCTTAGCCAGTATATTGCTCGTTTGATGGCAGATATTTCTGCTTGTAGGATGCTACATTCGTCCGGGAGTCTGAAAGACATTTTGATCCCGAACTCAGCGATATAGACACCCCCGCCAACTCTCGTTCCCCATTTGGAGCCATCGGTATAAATGTGTATGGCCCCGTGTTGAAATAGAAATGTATACATTTTGTATTTCTTCTCTGTCTTTCTCAATGAAAAAAGAGAGTTGCATGCAACAAAGTTGCGTAGTGTAAATATGATAATTGTTTATCATTTTGACATTTAGTGGCAAATTTATGCAAAATGAGCTGTCACTGGAGCTGCCACTAGACAAAATGTTTATGTATTAGTAAAAAACCGTGAATGTATTGCGTTTTTCGAACTCCCAGTGGCATGTGTAAACACTAAGTAATTCTGCGCAAAATCACTGAAAATTCGTTTATAATCGAATTACTTTATAAAACGATTAGAGCACTGCAATCATTAATACTAATACAAAGTATTCCACATATCTCTGATATAGTGATTAAACGACATTCAAAAAATTTAATGGAAATTCTAGTGTTTAAACAGATGATGAAATACGTAGCAACTTTAAAACTGAACTTAAACACTTTCATTGTGTTAATTTAGTCGTACAATCAGTCAAACGAACGATTGTAGTATTTTTAATAAACATTGAAAATTTTATTGATATTAAAGAAAACCAGGATTATAATACAAATTTCTTATATGAATCAAAATAAATTTTGCTGTCACTTACGACATTTTATAAATATATCAAATAAAGTCCACATATTTATGAAATAATTAATTTAATTTCCCGTTTTCTCGGGAAAATCTCAAAAATTTTCCGGGAATATTAGTTAGTCTTTTCCCGGCAATTCCTAATTCCCAAACGCTAGCTTCAGTGTTATATTGAATACTAAATCTTCTACAAGATTACGACATCCCGTCCATATAATTGAAATTTTCTGCACATGTGTCACCAATAACATCACTAATTATATTCCTGTTGGTTAATAATTTTCAGCTGTTGCAGGGCTGCAGACTCTTATCTACATTATTGCCAAATATAGTTAAGTGGTATCACCAAGTGTAAATTAGTTGTTGGCCAAAAATTGATTACACCTTTATTGGAGAACCCGTTAATTTTCAGAATCTTTGGAGGACCATAAAAAATTGGTCACCAAACTGATTAAAGGGGCTTACAACCCTTTGGTAGTACAATCGAACCTATACTGTTCAATCCGTGTGTTTTTCCAAAAGTCTTCATTTGGCACATAGTATTATTAGTCAAAAGTATTAAAATTTAATCAAAGATTTAATCGAGCCTAGATTAACTGGTTAACCGTTTTAGTCGGATAATCGATTAATATCTATATATAAATTAATTTCTTTATTCACTATTAAGTACTTAACTTAAACTTCGTCGGTTAATCTGTCAATTGAGTAAAAATAACCAACGAACTACTTGCTAATTCAAAAATAGTATAAATTAATCGGTTTAATCGAGTTAATCGAGCAATTACCTTAGTACATGTGAATAAATGTTTTTTTTTTAAAGAGTAAAGAGCTTCCTTCTCATACCTTTTTGAATACGAACAGTTTTAAGTAAACCTACTCATTAGTACAATCAAAAATTTAATCTTGTAGAATTTATTATGTTTTTCGTAAATCAAGAAATCGGTTTAAGCAGCTAATGACCAGCTGGAGGCAAGTAAGCTGCAGACTTAGCAACATTGCCGCTACCGATGTCAATAGAGTTAATTTTTGAAGCATTAGATCCATCTAAAATGCCAACAACAGAGTGTTGAGGAGCCACACCACCATCAGTGTGTTCAGAGGTCCCTTCTAGTGTATCATATTCAGCTAGAATATTAAATATTTGCCAACAAATTATTCTAAATAAGAAATCGAAGTAAGAAATAGTAAAATAAATTACCTTGAATTTGCTTTTGAGCATGTTGGGCTTCTGCCTCGGTCTTGTATTTAATGAAGAAAACCTCAGGTTTGCTTGGAACTGTTGGAGCTGGAGTGGCAATGTCACTTACTTCCAAAGAACTATCCTTTTTAGACAAAACATAAATGACAGTCTTTTCTTCCTGTGGGGCATATTCGGCAGACAATTTAACATTAGAATTACTAGATGATGGGGCTTTAATGAAAACAACCCGGTAGTTTTTTTGAGGACGACCAATAACAAAGTGTTTGGTTTCTTCAAAATTCTCATTATCTTCGGGAGCTGAAACAGTGATGAATTGTTTGTGCACAAAAGGTGTTTCAAATTGTGTAGAGTGATGTTGTTGGTGTTGAGAATATTGATTGTAATTTAATGACCTTTGAGAACCGACAAAAGAAGCAGCACCTCCATTAGAGGCTGAACCAAATAATGAACCAATGCCTATTACAGAACCTCTACCAATTGATCCAGAAGACAAACTTTCTCCGTTACTATCTTGTAATTTTATTGTACGACCACTTCCTAAACCAGCTAAACCGTTAAAACCTGCTGAGTTTCTGTTGTTACGGGCGATTCCTTCAAAGCTGCCAGATATACCACTACCATAATTATACTGTGGCTTAGCTGAAGCTAAAATACTTATAGAACTTAGAACCTGAAATAAAAGAAATAATAAAATATATTTTGAGATACATGTTTTATGTTTTTATTTTGCATATAATTACCAAAAATACGTGCATTTTGTACAACTATTGTACTTATTAAATATAAATTTGAATATAATGAATTGCGGATTTGTGCAGTCGAATTGAAACTGATGTTTAAAAACGAAACGTCAACATTTTTATATTAAATCATCATTAAAAATTTGTCTTAAAATTATCAAAAATTAGGAAATGAGGTGTTTCAATCAACTCTTCTTGTATAATTATATGATTTTTTTTATTTGTTTTTGTATTTGCTATTAATAATTGATCAATTTTATGTTCTTAGTTATTAATTAAAAACTTAAGGCATCTTAAAGATAGTGTAGGTTTTGTATGAAATTCTCTTGGGAATACCAGTTGCTTAATTACTTTTCTTTAATAACTATTGATTTGTTTTATGTTCCGTGCTTAATTTAAGTGCAATTTGTCTATGTCTGTTCAAAAACATGTCGAATTCATCAGTATATGTGAGCTGGAATGATGAATTAGATTTTCAGGTTTTAGTAGATTTTTTTTTGACACAGTAGGTTTGCACCTGCAAAGAGGAGCACAAAATTCTGATTACACCGTATAACACCAAAATAAATAACAACGTTCTGACAACGGATTCCGGCTGACGGTACCAGCACAATAATATGTGTATCGGCACCTTGAACGCTTACGTCTGACATTTACTTTAAGGGGAGTTAAAGTTCCCCCTCTACAATATAGAATTGCTTAGAGCTGAAAGAAAAATGTAATAAATAAATTTACTTTGATCGTTTCATTACTTTAATGCCGCCTAATATGACTCCCAGGTTCAAAACGTTTAAAACGTCTAGTCTCTTCTACCACGATCAGTAGTTAGAAATGTGTTATTTTTTGTGTTTTACAGAGTAATTTATTCAATCATTTAATACACTACAGTTACCTGTACATGTACACAGAAAAAAAAAATTAAATTTTCTATTTAAGCATCAAGTTCTCTGAATCAAATGTTAATTTGATCAATTTGTAAATACAAATTCAGAAATTTGTAATAAAAGACTCTGATTTTTTCAATCCAAAATTTTTTTTGCAGAATTAAAGAAAAAACAAATCAAAAAAGTCATATTTTTATCATACGAGCATTGCCACCATTGACGATAGCAAAAATAAAATCAAATAATGGGTAGTATGAATAAAAAAAGTATTTACTTTTTACTTAAAAATTTGTTTTAAAACACAAAATTCTGGAAATTATTGAATATAAAACTAAGAATTTTTTTCTATGTACCATCATTAAAAGGAAAAAAATGTACATCATTTCAATTTTTTTTGTATGATTTCCTTCCCTTGTTGTGTCGGTCGCTTCATTTAACTTATTCAACCATAATTATCATCTATTATCCGTATTTTTGTATGTATAATCAATGTATGCAAAAATGCAAATTCGACGCTGTGGCGCAAATAGCACTTAATTTATCTTATGTACCTCTTATTTGTGTTTTTAATTTAAAAATAGACGCAATTTCTTCTATAACTTCCTTAAATATGATTCATACATACTACAGTGGAATTTGTTCGCTATAACCGAGGTAACTATTTTTTATTTGCAGAAGTAAAGAACAATTTTAGAAAAGTACATTTGTATTCATTTAATTCTTAATAAGTTGTAAAATATATTTGGCACATTTAAATAAATCTATACATATAATAAAACTGTAAAAGGGGTTAGACGATATAAAAACATGTGTATAAGCATATAAATATGTATGTTTCAATTTGTTTTCATTTTTAAATTATGGACATTATGACACATTTAAAAGTGCCCATACTGTCCATAATAATAATAATGTCATAAAGTCCATGGGTATTATGACACTTTTTGGAGTGACATAATGTCCATGGAGATTATGACATGCCACCTCCGAAAGTGGCGCTAATCTGTTCTGTGTGTACGTTGAAAAATTAAGTTGATGTTGAATTTTCCCTATTTCCTTGGAATATTAATCATGCCTAATTCTTATTGAATTAAACGTTACTAACCTTACTTAGCCTAAAACTCAATTTGGATTCGTAAAAATCTTAAATTTATAACGAGTTTTTTCTTTCTGTGCTGGGATCAAAAACTCAGATGGAAAGAGTCAAATTAGGGGTTCACCTCGGAATGAGAAATATTAAGCTGACTTTGAGATAAATTTTACAACGCCTGATTAAAGGTGTATACAAGTTTTCAGTTTATTATCTCTCATTCCGAGGTTGGCCCCTTTTTATTGCTTAGTCAAATAAGCAATAAAAATGGATGCTATACGATATTTGAATATATGTAACAGAGTGGTGTTTGCTAGACGTGGTAATTTCACGCACCAAATGCAATAAAGTTTTCTATATAAACGTTTTTTTTTTTAAATTAAATCCAAATAAGTTATTTTTTACTTAAAATGGTGGGTAACGATTTCGTAAATATGATTACACAAAACACACGAAAAATAAGTTATTTCGAGTATGATATAATTTGTTTTTATAAAAAATCGTATATGGGTGGGTGATTATTTTCTGATTGTCATTATTTAAAAATGATTTTCAAAAAATTATAGTGCAAGAGGATTTTCCTACAACTATAACATTTCGCGAATGATAATCAAATTTCATTTTGAAAATTCAAATCTTTTCATTTCTTTTTTGCAAATGAGTCCAACCGTACTTAAATTAATCCCAAGCGGTGTCAAAAGTACGGAAATATATAATATAATATAATTTAATTGAAAATTTAAATTAAAACCGAAATCAAGCCAAAAATAATAAAATTTCTTTGGATATGCTTATAAGCTTTATACGCAGATCACTGTTGTACTCTTGTTGTTGTTTATTTTCATTGCTCGGGCATAGCTGACAAGTAGCTGACAAACGTCGTACTACATGAATATTCAAGCCCGCTGTATACTTGAATCAATCCCGCCGCGTACTTGAATCAATCCTAACTGCGTACTTTCATCAATTCCGACGAGTACTTGAATCAAGCCCGAATCAGGCTAACTTTTACTTATTTACGGTCCTTTTCACAATATATGATTATATGCCGAACTTGCCGTTAAACTCTACGTTAACTTTTAATCTGACATTGTGAAAAGGACCGATAATCCTGGAACAGACTTGAGAATTTATATTTTTACTATTTATATAAATTTAATATACATACATACATACTTACTTGTTTTAACTTAAAATTTATGTTGTTCATTCCTAGTATTGAACTTAGCGTATCATGTTTGTAAACCAACGACTTAAACCACTCAGCTAACTCAGTATAGAAAGAATGATAGATAAAATCCAATATAAACCAGCAGCATGTAGTACGACGTTTGTAGGCAATTAGTCGGCACTGCACGAAAAAACAAAATAACCAACAATAAAACAACAACATAAGCACAACATGTGATTGAAGCTATCAACAAGTAAACAAATACCAACACACAACGGCGGTGTAAAAAGTTTATGCTAATAAAAATTTTTGTACACAATTTAAGAATTTTGTTACTGATTCCAGATTTTTTACGTGATTATGCCGTTTTCGGCTTGATTATGTACATTTTAGTGTTATTCGTACTTAAATTTTTGAGTACAACTCGTACTCAAAGTAAGTAGAAAATACTTGAATTTAGTACGGAATTTTTCTTTCTGTGTAGTTAACTGGCTATGAATTTGGCAATATCCAACTAACATACGATAAAGGTTTGTAATAAGTAAAGAAATGCGTTATATGTGATTACAAACAATAACAGGCTAATTACTTAACCAATCCCATGGAGCTGACCATATTAATTTATGACGAACCATTTTAAAATTTTGATTTTATATAAAACAAGCTCGTTGCACTGTTTCATATCCATACTATACCCAAACATTACTTAGCTGACCTAGTTTTAATATGGCTTACTAGTTGCTTCAATAATCTCGCGGACAAGTCCGAGGACAACAACTATTAGCGCGGCATTTAATATTAAGCAGATATATTGATTTAAAAATTCCCGCGTCTATTAAATCTTATTATATACAATAGAATATAAAAAAATGTTTTACAACTATTTGTTGGGACGAAGAAAATAACCAATTTACAGAAAAATTCTAGGTGATGACATGCCACGGAGCTGACATTTCAGTTAGTTTTTCTTTCGGGATCAATTTGCAATTTTAAAAAAATTTCACGGGACATGTTCACGAAGACCGAATTAATATAAAACATTCATTCATATATTGATAATTCTGACCAGTAAGACAGAACAGTCCGGGACATGAAAAATGCCAGAATCGCCTATGTAGCAAACTTCAATGCATTTGGCGCTTGAGCTTCCTTTTTTTTTTGAGAAAGCTGTTCTTACTTTTTTCCTTGCCCTACACGATTTTCACTCTAATATACATATTTTTATGTAATAATTTGCTTTTAGCTAGTTCATTGCGCAAGTATTTTAACAAATAGTCTTACTTACCAGGGTACTAATGCCTTTTATATAATTTCAACACTATTATAATAAAACATAATTCGGGAATAAATATTGAACATAATTTCTAGACTTTAAAACCTCCACGTTTTAAATTTAAAACAAAATTGAACTGCTTATACCAATAGATAGAGCATTAATAAAGAGTATAATAACTTTACGTTAGCATTGATCTACCAGAAAATTCAAATTAGTGTAATACGGAAATTAATCGAATGTTGCCTGGTATAAAAATAACTCAACACAACAAAAACTACTCAATAGAAAAGATCGAAAAGTTATTTGAGTGATTTTATTCGTACGAGTACAAACTGCCCAGTAAACATTTTTTGTCGAATTCGGCCAGAAATTAAGTCAGAAAACGTAACGAAATTTAAATTAGCGGTTGAAAAGAAAACCGATCCATTTTTTGAGGAAATACTGAAAACTTTCTCGATATATCTAAATTATAAACTCTAAAGAAATTTTTGAAATATCTGACCAGTATTGGAGAAATATCTGACCAAACATCAGAACATTTTCTAATTTTTCTGATACTTTAGTAGCTCAGGAAACATACCGAAAGTCGTGTTAGTGGTTGACAAGAACGCATATCTCTCATCATCTGAGAAATTCTCAGATCTGAATGTGCAGAAACTTAGTACTGGAAAACTGTCGACTATTGTGCCAAATATCTGGGCTAGTTGTAGAGTTTCAGGTTTTTTAACAGACTTAAAAAATCAACAATTTGTATTTTTAACTGACTTAAAAAAAAGGTGAAAGGTTATTCCCTCAAAACTCCGCCTTTTATAAACCGATTGCAAAATCTTTTTCTTTATATAAAAGGATGTACTTCCAGATTGATGCTATTCAAAAATTTGCGTGACCCTGCGTTCAAGTAAATACGCAACTTTTACTCAAAAGATTCTTATGAAACTTTGCACACACATTAAGCTTCTGTTTGATTACTACATCATGATTAAAAAATGAGCAGTGCCACGCCCATGCAACGTAATATTAATTTTCAACAAGTTCTAAAACGATTATTATGAAACTTTGCACACACGTTTAGTTATCGTTACAATATAACATTTTGGCTAGAAAAGTGGGCAGCGCCACACCCATAAAAAGCAAATATTAATTTTAACTACTTTTACTTAAACAATTCTTATGAAACTACGCAACCATATTTAATTCTCATGAAAGTACAACATTTTGTCAAAACGAAATCTTATTGGTTCTACTTGAATGCTTGTGCGTAACAGGCAGCCACGTAAGCCAACAGCATTGTGATCAAAAATGTGGACGTCTATTTTGTAATCGGTTTTTTTTTGCAAGAATTATATTGCGTGTGTTCCCTAAGAATTTCGCCATTTATAAATCGATTTATAAAATTTTAATTATTTTGGCTTGAGTTCGGTTTTAATTTAATTTTTCAATTAAATTATATTTTTATTTAGAGATAAATGTGAAGCATGTAGACAAAGAAAATTTTGACTGCGCGGAGGGTTGAACTGACGTTTCCGGTAGCTCCCGCTATTCTCATCAGAGCGCTTTACCGCTTAGACCACTCGACCAAAGTCGGGTGTTTGCAGTCAAGAGCTGAATATCATCTACCTTTAATCAATTCATACTGCCACTCTTAGAACTGTATTTCATTTGATAGTTATTGATATCCAGTTTTTTCTTTGTCTTGTGTTAAGCTTCTCTTCTCTATTCTAGTATGAATTATCATCGATAATTACAAGTACTAGTGTGTGTGTGAATGTTTCTTTGTTCAGTTTTATTTGAACATGAAAATTTTTTTGCTAGGTGCCTTTAGAGTTTAACAACTAAGTTATGAGTTTAGTCGAACTATATGGATTTATATCCAAAGAAATTTTAATTATTTTGGCTTGAGTTCGGTTTTAATTTAATTTTTCAATTAAATTATATTTTTATTTAGAGATAAATGTGAAGCATGTAGACAAAGAAAATTTTGACTGCGCGGAGGGTTGAACTGACGTTAATTGTTAAATTCTAAAGGCACCTAGCAAAATGATGTACATGTTCGAATAAAACTGAACAAACAAACATTCACACACACACTAGTACTTGTAATTATCGATGATAATTCATACTAGAATAGAGAAGAGAAGCTTAACACAAGACAAAGAAAAAACTGGATATCAATAACTATCAAATGAAATACAGCTCTAAGAGTGACAGTATGAATTGATTAAAGGTAGATGATATTCAGCTCTTGACTGCAAACACCCGACTTTGGTCGAGTGCTCTAAGCGGTAAAGAACTCTGATGAGATTAACGGGAGCTACCGAAACGTCAGTTCAACCCTCTGCGCAGTCAAAATTTTCTTTGTCTACATGCATCACATTTATCTCTAAATAAAAATATAATTTAATTGAAAAATTAAATTAAAACCGAACTCAAGCCAAAATAATTACAATTTATTTAATATTTAAATAATTTATATGAAAGACTTGAAAAAAGTTTAATTAAAATTTAAGTTTAAGTAAAATTGTCGTGTGTTTGCCACAAAAGAAAGATTTTACGTAATTTTTCTGTTAATTGGCCACCAAGATCATTATAAAGTCACTCGTCTCCGCCAATAAATTACTTTCCAATTGCCTTTTCTGGTATATGTTGTTGGCAACATTATTGCTGCGAATGTTTTTGAACCAAACCAAATGTGTTAAACACACCTTGAAGACATCTTGTGCAAACCTCTAGTGGATACTTAAGTGGGCGATTATCGCATCTGCCAGATAAGGTTTGCACATTAAGTTGAGGGTGCTGTTGGCCGAATAGTTAGCGCGTTTGACTACAAACCCTAAGGTCTTGAGTTCAAGATTAGTTTCAGGCAAGCCAACAACATCATGCATTTTTCTCATGTGCATTGGTGTGTTATTGTGTTGGTTGTTGTTGGACTGTTAAAGTAATGAAGGCATCGCACTGATCACTTTGGCAGTACCGGCAGCGAGCAGGGTTGTCAGATTTTTCCGACCTATTTCGCTAAATTGATTTGAAAAATCGCCAAAAGACGCCAAAACCAATTTTATGTACTTTTTCTTAATATATATTTGATAATAAATTTGTTTTTATATAATACTTTTTTTAATATAAATTTTTATAAAATAATCCTATATAATTTAGTAGAAACTCGCCAATATTATAAATAAAATCGCCAAAAATTGTTTCTTGTAAATTTTTCTTATAAAAATTCAAAACACAATAATGACTATAATTAATATAAGAAAAATCATCAAAATCACATTGTTTTAATTTTATGCAGACAAGTTTTAGTTTATTTTTTAAAATACTCTTTCAACAAAGTAATTTTCCGAATTATAAAAATTTCAAGTTCAATTTGGCTAAAAAATTAGCCATAAAAATCGCCAGCAAATTTATTTATCGCCAGAAAAATCGCCATGTCGCCAAATCAAAAATTTAGACGCCAACCAAGTTGAAAAATCGCCACGTTTGGCGAGAAATCGCCATATCTGACAGCCCTGGCAGCGAGTAATACTAACATATCCTAATGGACTTCACAGCACCCTCCTTCGTCGGTATTGTAGCAGAACCGTCGGCAAAGTAAAATAACTAATAAAATGGCTACACAGCTTAAACAATTCAGTGCCTGTACCAGAGTTGCTTACAACACTGCTCTACGAAAAAAAAGCGCAATAGCAGGGTTGAATTAAGCTTTCTATCTCTCTCCCACTTCACTGCCTGTTCTCTCTACACTATCCCTTTCCCAAAGAAGGTAACACATTAATTAATTAACTGGTAGGCACTAATTCTCTGATTGTGTTACTTCTCTTAAAAAAAGTCCCCGGGGCAATACAACATTATGATTAGAAAAGTTGGCAATAATGTTGTCAAAAAATGCTCACTGTGTAACTGAAAAATCCACAATATATTTATTTGTAAATTTATGCGAATTCCGTATATTTGATAAAACAAACATTTGACCTTGAAATATTTTTTCCTTTTCTTCTTACAACTTAATTGCCAATAATTTATTTGACAATTTATTTAAAATTTTTGATCACTATTGTTAATGTTTTCTTTTTCTGTTTTTGTTAATCATGGTTCTTATGCGTAACCTAATACGATTAGATAATTAAGCTCAGCTAAAAGTTTTGCCAAGATGTTGGGTCAGCTGCTTCTATAGTAGTTACCGGTTTTTAGTTAGTTTTTTTTTGGCTATAACTCTTTGATTTATTTATGTGACATTTGTACCTTGGATCAATAATATGTTTATGTATAGAGGGGAATTCCAGAATATCGCTTTTTGTTGGATGATTTTTATTAATAACAATGAGTTTTAAATAATTTAGGATTTAAAAGCTGTTAACAAGATATTTATATCGATCTAAAACATTTAGCAGGCAACCTTCTACTTAATTAGACCGTAAACGACTCAAAGATTTACAAATTCGTGTGAAAGAGAAAGATAGACAGATATTGAAGGTGGTTAAAAAAATATTTAATTTGAAAAGACAAGATTAAAAATGCGGGTGTTGAGAGATGGTGGGATGTTTGTCACTTTAGCACCGTTTTAATTCATTGCAAATATTTATGTTTTCTAATTTGCAAACTAATTTGCATTTTGACATTCATTTTATTGTTTTATTACTAATTATACTTTGTCGGCTCTTAGATATGTTTTAAAATTCAATAAACAATTTTATGCATTTCGATAAAAAATATACGATTTTATATATTTTGATTCAACGAGCGAACAGAATAGAGTCGCTTTTGTTTTAATTTTATTAATTTTTTAATATGTATGAAATTTATATTGCTTTTGTTAGTTATTAATGTTTTAATGCAATGCAAAATAAAAAAAATATTTATGGGGAGTGAAATAGTTATAATAATGCTGCTGATCGACAAGCGGCCAAATTGATAAAAAAAAAGTTTAATCAATGCAAAATTTTTGTGAAGGTGTGAAGACCATTTGGCGCTAAAGTTAAAGAAGATAGTTTTGTTTGTGAGATCAAAAGCTAGAAAAAAACTTATATGAAACTTATGGTTTCTGACTTATGAATTCTCCTTGGGTTTTGGCCTTCATTTAAAGTTTTATCATGCCGACATAATTTTTTTAAAATTTCTTTAATATCGCCTTACGTCTGTTTTTAATCCTGCTTTAAAATTTGGCCTGATTGCCTTGCTCAGCAGTCTTGAAAAGTGAAAAATTCTCACTTTCTTAGACTAAAATTAACACTTCCAAAAAAAGGAAACTAAACAAAGTTCACTAAACAGTTTATTTAATAATTTAGAAGAAATACTACAAATTTACAATAAAAAAATTCATTTCTTAAATAATAATTAACAAATCTAAAAGGACAAATGCCGTTAAGATATTAATGTATTTACCTATTTGGTAATAGGGGGCAAGTAATTGCTAATAGCAGACTTTTCTTGAGCCTTGGGTGCAGGCGCTATAGCTTGGTAGTTATAAGAACCTTCAGGTGTAAGACCATCCAAACTGCCAACAATAGAGGCGAGTGGAGCAACACCTTCGTCAGAGAATTCATTGGTTCCTTCCAATTTAGCATATTCATCTGTAAAATGGGAAAGAAAAAATACAAAATAAGCAACAATATTATATAACATGTCTTAAATTATATTTTTCAAACGTACTTTGAATTTCACTTTGTGCAGCTTCGGCTTCCTCAGGAGTTTTATATTTAATAAAGAATACTTCCGGTTTGCTGAGTGGAGCAGGAGGAGGTGTAGCAATATCGTTGGCATTCAAGACGTTATCTTTTTTGCTTAGTACATATATAACAGTCTTTTCCTCTTGTGGAGCATATTCTGCCGAATATTTGACATTACCGCTGTTGGACGAGGGAGCCTTAATAAAAACTACACGATAGTTTCTTTGTGGCCGTCCCAATACCAAATGCTTATTTATTTGTTGGCTTTCATTGTCTTCCGGAGCCGAAACTAAATAAAACTGTTTACGTATAAGCGGTGTTGGTGTTGTGGTAGATGGAGGCAAATATTTGTCACCGCCATGATTGACTGCACTAAGAGGAGCCGATTGTTGTGCTTCATATCCATAACCATACTGTGGAGCTGCAGTAGTAAAGGCGATTATGCTTGAAACAATTAAAATTATAAAATGCATTTTTTAATTTCGGTGGTATAGTTTAATCAAGTGCTTGTTTCTGTTGATATGAATTCCGAAGCTGATTTTTCTTCACTGTTTGTTTCGAACTATACTGCATTTGTATTTATTTGCTTATATGCAAAAGTTTTAGATTAGTTTATAATGATTTTAATGCAAATATAGATTAGTTTGTATAGTTTGTATAGTTTTTTTTTTTTTTTTTTTAAATAAATTGGACAGTTTTGAGTAGTTTTTATAGTATGCTTTTGATACCTTCTATGGTCTTTGAGATTGAGTCATTTTATTACCAGCGGATTAAAAACTATATTTAGTATGAGCAAAAAAAAAAAAAAAAAAAGAATCACTTCACAAATTTTTATATATGTAGTAAATTCGTATGTATGTATAATTTTTTATAAATTTTTGGTATAATAAAGTAGAAGAGTTGGTATTAAGCCTGAACATTATTAAATGAATTAGTATGCTTAAAAAAATAATAAAAATATTGTATTATGAAATCATAAAAAATAAACCTTAAACATTATTCCAATTCTTATCCAGTCGTTGCAATTAGTTAAAGTTTTTGCATATTAATTTTGGACAACTTTTTAACTATTGTCGCTCAAAAGAAATACCGCAGATATATAAAATGTAAATCTCATGAACGAAATATTTATGGAAATTTTTGGGAGCTATAATTTTTTTTTGCAAAATGTTTTTGACACGGTTTTAGTTTCAGCTGATTTTCCATTAGAATGCCGTGTACTTTGAGTTTGAATCATTGAATTTTCAAAAATCACACTGACTTCGACAACTATTTGTTCGTTAATTTTGTAAAATTTCTCATACATCTCATCTCTCGGACCAGCCACTTTTACATGGAGATGGCCTAGGATGGGGCTAATTGATATTTTGTATGCACCTTGTAACTTGTCTCTGAACTATCTTATAGAGTCCTAATCGGTGTAGAATAATACAGATTATATATAAATATCATTGCTAAACTCAGCTGTAATTATCGACTAATTTATTTTTTTATTGTTACAAATTCAAGTAGACATTGTATTCTATTTTTAAGCGGTGTCTTTGATAGGATTCGAACCGACAACCTCCGGCATGACAGGCTAGTAAACTACCCACTCGACCACAGGGGAACTTATATTTCAATCTTGTAAATACCAGTTAAGCTGGAATTAATATCTGAATATAGTTACGGAACAGGTTCCTGAGTGGAATGGCAGTCTCATTGAAGGGAGACAATTAATATTATATAGATACTATGTAACAGGCCTTTGATCCAGGTGCATCGAATTAGTTCAGTACCGTTTACTAATATACTAGCCGGAGTACCAACAAAATTGACTAAAAATGGTTAATATGTGACCATTCACACAATATGTCTTTTTTCACCATTCACTACTCCTTATTTTTGGTACCAGTCTCACTTTCTCAAGTCATGGGACGAGTACTTTTGGATCATTTGTCACCAAATTTTGCGCAGGGTAGTTACTAAAAATGCTATTTATAATTCAGATATTTATTTCAGAAAGAAAACCCGAAAACAACTGTCTATTTCATTGATTTACCTGTTGAAACAGGAAAATCTTAAAAAGAAGTCCAAAAATCAATCCATCCGTACTTAAATCAATACAAAGCGGTGCCAAAACTACGGTAAGCATCGATTTACTTAAATAAGGAGCAGAAAGCTTGATTGCGTATGGATTTTTCAAGAGCTAAATACTTAATTATGGTTCTTATGGTTATGAATGGTTATTTATGGTATGAATCCTGCTCCAGGATTAATTCAAACAAAAAATCTTAGTTAAATAACGCGGCAGTCTTGATTTAAGGTCTTGATGATGGACGAGGATTGGAAGGATGATAGATTATTATTTAGTATGGTCCTCCATCATCCAACAAATCCACGTCAAACGTCATCGTGCATCCAATCCAGAGCTGTAGGAGGTTTTTTTGCCTTAAATCAATCATGCCGCGTACTTGAATCAAACCCGAATCAAACTCATTTTTACTAATTTAATCCTGGAACAGACTTGAATTATTAATTTTTTTTTATATTTAGCTAAATTTAATATTTTTACTTCCTTGTTTATACTCATTTTAAGAAATGCGAGGATTGAGTTTCTAAAGCAATCCCGTTTTCGTCTTGATTTAGGTACATTTTTAGTACGACTCGTACTAAAAATAAGTAGAAAATACTTGAATTTAGTACGTCGTCTTTCTTTCTCTTCTTCCTGAAATTTTAGTTGTTTTTCACTAGTTTTGCCCTATCAGCTACATTTGAAGCAGGAGCAATGCTAACTATCCATGCTTCATAGATTTTAAGGCACCCTGTGTGCAAAGTTTTTCACAGGCGCCTAAACTCAAAAATTATTTTGAAAATCGATTATATTCGACCACTGCCAAATGTAGGATAAATGTTCAAAATAAAAAAAAAATTGTGCTAAATACATCTTTAAAGTATGACCTTTCTTTCGGTATCTAAAAACAGAAAATTAATATTTCGAAAAATTTTCTTTACAATTTTAAAAATTATGAAAGCACTTTTTTCAAAGTTTTGAGTTTATACCTTTTTTACGGCTTAACGGATTAAGATATTTCTTATTTTTGTTCTCTGTGTTTGCTTAGAATTTTAACAGCAATTTAATGGTGTGATTCAACTTAAAATCAAATGCTTAGTGAATAAGTTAAAGCAAAGCAAAAAAAAAATAATAAAAAATTTAGGCAAAAATGAAAAATTTTAATTTCTAAGTGAAATATCTCTTAAATTATAAAATATGGAAAAACTATTATAAGCACAATTTTTTGCTTTGTCTAACAACATCGAACGCGCTTGAAATTTTACAAATCGGTCAGTATTTAAGAAAGTTACAAGTGGAACAAAGCTTTTCACACCCGAGACAGCCAACTTTTTTTTACTACCTGTCAAACGTGGCGATTTTTCAACTTGCTTGAGGTAAACATTTCTGACTTGGCAACATGGCGATTTTTCTGGCAATAAATAAATTTGTTGGCGATTTTTATGGATATTTTTCAAAAAATTTTGACTTAAAAAGGTTAATGATTAAGGAAAATTACTTTGTTGAAAGAGTATTTTCGAAAATAAATCCCATCAAAACTTGTCTGAAAGAAATTAAAACAATTTGATTTTCATGTCAGATTTTGGCGATGTTAAAAATCAATTTGGCGAAATAGGTCTAAAAAAAATCTGACAGATCTGCCACATGTAACTCCGTCTTTGTAGCGAGATTCTGTAACTTTTACCGATCTGACAATCGTAACATTTGTCGACATATTTAGTAGCTTGCAGTAACGATAGTGCGATCCTGTGATTTTATACGTTATCATGTAGCATCTATGTTAACAAAAGCGAAAAGTGCAAAGAGGAACAAATTAATTTGTCCATGCCAAACAGTGTAGAGAAAATGTTGTTTATTATTTTTTTCAGTTTTGAAAAATATATGTTAAAATAAATGTTTAAATAATAGAAATATTGTTATCTATATGTTGTAAAACAATAACTTTGGGAAAAAGTACGTGCTGAGTAATTCCATATAGCCGGGTGTGACCACGTTACACATATTTTTTGTTATAAATAAAGAATATAAAATTTTTTACTTAAAAAAAGGTTACGACTCTCAAGGCCATTTAGCTTACAGTCGTTGAATAGCGAGTAGACACTGAAAGATCACGTATCCTGCTCAGAATGATCGTCAGAAAGCTGCGACGGGTGTGACCTTACAAATCTTAGTTTTAAAGAATTATGACTTTCAGCATAAATTCTGTAAAATTTTTACTATAACGTACACAATAATTTTGGTATAACTGTCTGTTCAAAGTGTTTTTAGCTGTATTACGTATTTACTGTTTGACAAAAAAATCTGTTTTCTTAACAAAAAACAATTTTTAAAACGTGACGGGTGTGACCGACGGGTGTGACCTAATACGAAAATTTAAAATTTCGAAGAAATAAAACTTTTTATTGATTTTATTAATATAAATAATATAAAAATAAATCATAAGAAAATAATAACACATTAAATTATTTGCTATCCGTTCTATTATAGACAGCAGAATACTCTAGCTGAATATTTTTTTAAATTCAATAAAAAGCAAAAAAAGTGTATTATATTCAGAGATAACAGTTTTTATTAATAATGAGAGAGGGAATAAAAGAAAATCTGAAATAAATATTAAACATACAAAGAAGGAGAGCAAAATGTTTCTTGCATGATCATTTAAAAGTGCCTCAAATTGATTAAAAAATATTAAATAGTGTATGTTTTTATTTTTTCTATAATTGTCATTCTCTAAAAAACATCAATTGAGAGATTTTTATTAAAAATGAGAAAATTATTTTTTCCTTGCATAGGGCCGTTTTACGTGGAATCACTCTGCTACGGATACACATCTGACTATTGTCTATTCATTAACAATAGAAAAATGATTGTTGTTAGTTAAACGACAGCGAATATCATTATAAATGTTATTAAATAACAAATTCAATCAATTTTGGTTATATTTATTTTAACGAAACGATTATCGCAATAAAAGTTACAGAATCACGCTACAGGTTCAGCTACAGACTTCACAAGACACTGTGCTAAAAGCGTACCTCCTCTTCTATAACCATGCCAACTTTCAAGTAATTCCAGTCAGTAGTTTAAAAGTTCCATACTTCTCACCACTTTTTTTTAACTTGAACCACTGTGCAACGTATGAAACAAACATCAAATTGATGTAAAATAATCTACTTTCTTATCAGCGTGTTAGTAAAAAAACTCACACGTACATGTATACTTGAATGAAAACTTAGCCCTGCAGTCCCAGTTGATACTGACGACATTGTCATCGATGTTGTCTGCAACACAATCTATGATTAGTTGCCTATAAAACAAATTTAGAAATAAGTTTGGCGACATGGTGGTATACGTTGCCGTGTATAAAGAATTTATCCTGACAAGATTATGAAAATTTGTGTTACAAAGGCTTACTGACGATAACAAGAGTAACAGCTGCATAGAAGTTGTTGTGTGTACGGTTTTATTGCCGCCAAAAAGAGTAACAACTGCATCGAAGCTGTCCTGCTTCCATTTATGAATATTAAAGAGTTTAAGTTGCCCACAAAACGTGTTTTTATATAAAGGTTTTTTAGTACTTCGGTATGCTAGTGGGTAGCGCGCTAGCCTACCAGTGTTGAGGTTGTGGGTTCGATTCGATTATTACATTTCTAAATTTTATTATTATTCATTGACGACAACTTTATTAGCATGTTAACGTTGTCTTCAACGACACCTTTAGTAGCATGTTACCAACGTTGTCATCAGCGACTTTTGTGCCCTTTGTTCGAAAATGTTGTCAATATTTGGCTTGGAGTGTCATCAATTCGTCGTCGGTGATATATACTTGTTTCGAAATTGCATCGATGATTTCTCGAAGACTTGGACTACAGGGTAAATGCTTTTGATTTTCATCAAACTCACCTAAACCTATACCTACACGAATTTGATCAAACATTTTTATATGTTGCCAAGACCCTTAAGCGAGCAAAAAGTCTCAAAACTGAACCATTTTATCCAGGGTGCCCCTTACCTTTACCTTGGAAAAAAAGACGCAGATTCGCACATTTTTGCCTTTATAATATGGGAAAGAGCTATGGGGAAAAAAATGTTGCTAAGTTAGCAGGTCGCTTAGAAATGGGATGGTGTTTTATTTATCAAGAACTTGGTCCTCATTTTGATCTCAGCATTTAAACGGCCGAAATTTTTGCATAGGAAGTTGCCCTTATTTTCACATTTATTTTAATGCAGATAACTCTTTTATGACACATACTACAAATATGTAATGATGTAAAAAGCAAAATTAATAATGATTTAACTTTGAACTTGAATTTAAAAATAGTCTCCATTAAAAACAGCCTTGTAAGTTTTGCTAAAATTATCAAAACATTTTTTTTCAAGCTAATTAATATTTGCATCAAAATTTAGGAATGCACACCAACCAAACAGCCAACAAATTTGTTAATTTGTAGATTCTTGATTTTAATACTTTTGAAGTGATCATCAAAATATCAACACGCTGAGACGAATAAATTTGCATAGTAATGGCCAGCCAATTTATGCTTTTAGATCGTTTCAACGTGGTGGGCAAAATATTTCAACGAAATGAAAACATATTAAATAATTTATCACTTTTTATGTAAATTTGGACACTTGAAACAAATTGTTAGTTGCAAATGAGCAAAATTATGTACATGTGAATTTTTTTTAGCTGAATTTATGATAACATAGTATTTTCTTTAATGGTCTTTTTTAGTAAATTATATCATTTTGTAATTGATTTTTAGCAATAGTTATTTTTGAAATAGTTAGTTTTTTAATGATTTTATCTCTTAGTTTTAACAATTGTTTGTCGATACTAGAATTCGATTATTGTTTAAGGTTAAATATAAAAAAAGTCATAAAAGATCTTAACGATTTTCTTATCATCATCTCTTGACGTATGCTATTATTTTAAATTGCCTCTTATTTAAAAATCTTAAAAATTTTAACAATATCAGTTAAAAAACCATCCCACCAAAGTTCACATTAAAATAAAATTTGATCATAATCTGAACAATATTGCAAGCTAAAGGCCATTTGCTCCCACAAATTGTCTGTACAACTCACTCGTCGCCTATTCATTGTTGATATGAATACGTACATATTTAATTAATTATTTTTAGTACTAAAACTCATCAACGTTTAATGTCATATTTAGTAGTTTATTATAAATAATCTTATCAAGATCACCACTCACTTATAGGCCTGATATTAGATTTTTGTAGAAAACTAGACAGACATATTTTTACCATTGACAATTTATAACTGTCAAAATTAACAAATTATACCGATTTTGGTTTTGTTAAAAATTCAAATTACTTTGTATCCATCCATTTAAAAGTAAAGAGAAGAACAAAACAAATTTAAAAATTTAATTTACTGCCAACTTTATGATTTTTGACAAAATTTCAAAAAAGTTGTTAAATCTGTATTTAAACTTGTTTTAGGCGAAATATAATCTGTTGTTGATCTCTTGGATTATTATTATTATTATAAATACGTTTGTATTAAGATATTGTACAAAAGCATAGGATTTTGAACTTTAATGCGTAAATACTTTTCATGTTATTCACATAATGACAATAAGCATGCGTCTTCTCGTTTAAATGTCTTTCTTAGCGACAATAACTATTATTGGCGCCATTTATGAGGTGCTATTTACTAGATTCTTGCATAAACTCTAGCATAAGAGTTATTTCTAAATTTGCAAAATTATTCAAATAAATAGCTGTTCGTTTAAAATCAGAACCAAATGCTCTTTAAAAATCCGGTTTTATCAAAGAAATGTTATGCACCCTTATCGTGTTTGGCGATTTTCGCCTTCGACTTTGACATTTTTGAAATATCTATATTAAAGACAGCAGGCGAAATTTTTCTTCCATCTATTACAAAAAATAAAAAAATCACCCAACACGTTAAGGGCCATGAACTATTTTTAATTGAAAACTATTCTTATATATCAAGGGCCTATATTCAATACCTGCTATGAACCAATTTCTTTCAAATCGCTTTTTGTTTGAAAACTGTATACATATTATACAGAAATAAGTCACACAACATTTTTTAAGTCTCCCAGCTGGTCACGTCTTTAAGACATCATCAATAACGGGTTCACTAGAATCCTCGGCGACAAATATCGGACAGCCGGAATAAGCAAGGAAATGTTCGAACAAGTGTTGCGAAAATCATGTACGATTCGCTCAGATTGTGTGAATACGTGGGCGAAAATGCCGCCTTTTTTGTCGTTAACGACTATGTAGGCTACAATGTCCTTTATCTTGTCGCCAAGGGCTATGTAGCGACAATGTTGCATATTTCATCATAGAACGGAGATTAATTAATATCTTTAGCACACAAATCCAATTTTTTGCTTAACTGTTTGTTGCCCTTTCATTTACATTACTGACTGACTTCGCTGCGATTCGAACTGATGCTACATGCTTCTAAGTTTTCGCGCTTACCACCCTGCTGCTGCACCACCGCAAACATTGACAACAAAAGGCCAACATATTCATTTGCTTGATAGAGGACAAAACGTAAGACAATGTCGCTCATTTTGTCCTAAACAAAGTTGAATTAAGGACAAAAAGTAAGACATTGTCACTCATCTTTTCCTCCACAATGTTATTGAAGACAAAATGTAAGATATTGTCGCTGATATTGTCCTTAACATTCTTCTGTTGAGGATAGCAATTAAGACATTATCGCTCATCTTATGCTCAAAAATATTACTGAAGGCAAACTGTAAGACATTATCGCTCATATTGTCCTCAACAAAGTTGGATTGTGGACAAAACGAAAGACATTTTCGCTTATATTGTCATCAAAAGTGTTTATTAGAGGACAAAAAACCTAATCGACAATTCGTACAAGAATCGTAGATGACAATGTCGTACAAGGCAGTCTGGCCAACTGGGATCTTATTGTCCACCAATATTTTAAAAGTTATTTGTCTCAAATAAAGAATTAAACTAAAACAGTCGAACTCTGATTAATTACCTCAAAAAGAAAAATATCTCTCTAAAGTTGTAGTTTATTTTTATTTTTTGGCTTAAAACTTAATATTTTATTAACTAACATATTAATATTATTTAATCTGTAAAAGTTTAGTTACACAGCAATTCAAAGGTAATATAAATATGTATAATAAATTTCAAACAATTTATTTTTCGAAAATCTCACATGAAGGTGATTCAAGAAAAATATTGAATGATATTTGTACCTTTATATAAAATATGTGTTTCCAAATGTCTCACATAACTTTTAAAAATGATTTATTTTTTAATTAATTAATTATAAAAAAATAAATAGATTTCTAGTTTAGATAATTTTAAACAAGAGTGTTTTTATGTTCAAATTTAATGTAAATATTCGTATTAACGAATACAGTTTGTTAAAGCGGCATTGTAAAGGAAATTATTAAAAAAAAATTTCACATGTAAATAATCATCATATCACAGAGAGCACTGTTCGTATTAAATTAGGAGACTGTGCAAACTAGGATTGAAGAAGGTCTAGCACAATGGGCGGCAAGTTTGCTTAGACACTTTTAAATATTCTAAATATTATAGAATATGTTTTATGTGTCATAGTCAATGATGGAAAATACAGATTTTGAAATGGTACTAAACTTTACCTTAAAAAGTACTTTTTTCGTCTTGATGGTACTTTGTTATGCATTGAAAATATTAAATTTCAAGTATTCATAGTTATCATACAAATCAACCATTCTTGACATTCTGATATATTTTGTTATTATTTCTGTTGTTTTTCTAGATGTAATTGGAGCTCTTGAAGATTTTCGAATTAATCGTCGCTCTAAATATGGGACTTTCGGTGTATTGTTATAGTTATTGAATTTTTGCGGGCTTATTTATAAAAAGTATTTTATGTTTATTAAGAGATTATTTAACAACTTTCTATAGAATAGTTGTCAAATAAACCTTTATATTTTTTATAAATAAGGCAGCTAAAATTTAGAACTATAAGTATCTTAAGCTAGCAAGAACTATTAATATCTTAAGATAGAAAATATTAAATTAAGTTAACCCGGTGGCAAGATAAAAATTTAGTTTCATGCAAAAAAAAAACTAACATAAGATTTCAATTACGACTAAAATTGTATATTCAATTACTAAACTCTAATTTCCAATTACACAAACAAACCAGTCCTAAAAAATGTTCAACTAGTATACTTAATAAAAAAATGAAAAACATTTTCAATTAATTTCGTAATTGAATCAATTAATTATGTGATCCAAAACAATATTATCTAAAAATTTTCAACAACTTTGAGGAATTGAAAATGTTAATTTTGTTGCTGAATGTGCAATTTTCGTCATAGGTTGAACTTCAACAACGGAATTAATTGAATCTGCAGTTGTCGTAATTGAAATTGTATTTTGTTTCTTTCTGTGTACTCAAAACTTTCAAAATGTTATCGAAGTTTTTGTTTTGATCACATAAATAATTGAAAATAGAAGATGTTCTATTTTCAACTGAGCTCAGACGAAAAATTAAAAATTGTATATTAGACACGATATTTCACTTTTACATATTAAAATCAAACGAAAACTCAGACAGTGTAATGTCAGCTTAAGCCTTCCTGCATTTGCGCCCAAAACAATTCGTATGATTTGATATTTTATTTCACTCGAGGTGAAAGTAATGAGGATTTACAATTTGCAACTTAAATAGTCTACTATATATAACAATGAATTTTATACCAGTGTGATAGTTCTCTAATAGCTTCTGCTTGAACAGATTTTTTTTCTTCCAATTAAGATATCAAAATGATTTGAAAATTAATAGACCGGAAGAAATTTTAAGTCTTTTTTGTTAACGTTAAAAATTGAAAAAAGTACTTTTTATGTCGTGGGGGTACTGAGGTATTTTGACAACGAAAAAGTACTGAAAATAGTACACAAGTATTGAATTTTCCATCAGTGGTCATAATAGCATCTATGGACATTATGACATCGAACATTATCAGATGTATGTAGCCTTGGCAGAAATTATGCGATTTATTAGATAATTAAAAGTAGTAAATTTTAAATATATTGAGGAAATAAATGGGAGAAAAAAAACGTAGCAATAAATAAATTTAATAATCTTGAATTTAATTATACCATAACGCTCTAATCCACTAAATTGTGCCCGGCTTTGCTCAATCTCAATAAATTGATAAAGTTTTAAAAATAAATTTATATGTGACTAGTAGCTGCAACTTATGGAGTAAATAAAAAAAATTCATTTATATTAATTATATAATAATAGTCTATAATTTTTATCATTAACTAATAATAACTCTATATTTTTATTGTAATAAAAAGTTATAGAAAAGTTTGTGCGTCCAAAATTTATATGAACAATTCTTTGACTGCAAATTAAACAATAATTTCAGCCGCATACTACCAAAGATGATACGATCGATATTGCTGGTGGTTTGGCCAAGCCAACTAAACACATGAACAACAATAACTCAAAATTTAAATATTATTGGTGTTGTTTTAAAAGGTAGAAATATAGCTTATAACAAACAGACACTGTTAAATATGTAGTAGGCTTTACTGAATTTGGTGTTGTATGGTAGTTGAAGATGAGCAAAAACAAAAACAAAATCAAATACTAAATCTCCATAATCAAAAGTTAGCAGCTGAAATCAAAAGAAAAGCTTATAAATATAAAGTTTGGCTTTTATTTGTGGATTTTGAAAATCGGTATAAAAGTATAGAGACCATTAAGAGTAAGTAAACAGTGCAGTGTTACAATTTAAGTAAGAAACAAGTGAAACAATAAGGAACAATTAAGGAACTAAGAAAAAAATTCAATTAATTTTCTGTAAATATTTTAGTAAAGAAAAAAAAATCCTTTATCGAAATGCTCGTTTCCTTAGTACTATCAGCTTTTATGACTGTTGTCTTTGCCGCACCTCAGTATGCTTATCAACAGTCCGAAAGTTTAGTTTCAGGCCAATCTGCTGCTTATAGTGGATTTCCTGCACGGTCTTCAGTAAGCTTACAGCCATCATTGCAAGGCCATAGTGGTGAAAAATATTTGCCACCTGTGCCCACAACATCAGTTCCAATTGTACGAAAGCAATTCTATGTCGTATCAGCCCCTGAAGATGAAGACAGCCAACAAAGGAATAAACATTTGATTTTGGGTCGTGCACAAAAGAATTATCGCGTTGTATTTATTAAGGCTCCTAGCTCCGGCTCTGATAATGTTAAATATTCTGCTGAATATGCTCCTCAAGAAGAAAAGACTGTCATTTATGTATTAAGCAAGAAGGACAATGAACTGGACGCTAGTGATATTGCTACTCCTGCTCCCACAGTGGCAAGCAAACCTGAAGTTTTCTTCATTAAATATAAAACCGATGAGGAAGCTCAACAAGCCCAAAAAGAAATTCAAGGTTGGTATTTAAATGCTTTAAAATTTATTAAAGTGCTACTTAAGACAGAGTTTTTTAAATGTTTTTAGGTGAATACGATAAATTAGGTGGCACCAATGAAGTAGCCGATGAAACCACCGCCTCAATTACGTCTGTAATTGGTTCCTTAGAAAATCTTAACCCCGATGGCAGCTACGACTATCGTCAACCAAATGACGTTGACCAAGCCAAGAGAAAGCATTCAGTTGATCAAGCTTCTCGCTCTCAGTACTTGCCATCACTATTCAAACACTAGATTTAAACCAAATCGACACCAGTGTTCAACTCTCATCCGCAGTTTAACGATTTTATTGATTTATTTAATGCAAATTGTTATTTAGTATTTAAGTTTAGTTAAAGTAGAAATTACGAATTGCTGCCATAATCCATTAAGAAACATTTTAAACTAGACGAATAAAATTGTAATTCATTATTCAAATTACTTTGTGCTTCTTTACTGTTATTTGTTAAAGTTATTACATCAATTGAAAGTATATATAAATGAAAATAATATAGCCAACGGACGCCACAACTATCCTCCCTCTAGGCTTATGTCTTTCCAACAACAACACCAAATCGAAGCAGAAAATTTTGTATTCTTAATCTCTTTGCAACAACACGCATTCATGTTTTGCTAGTTTTTTTTTAACTTTAGAAGGCATCTTTGGAGCTTCTTTTTGGAAGCAAAAGACAATTTTAAAGCTTTTCTAAGGAAGATTTATTAAAAAGCAAATGGGGATATACATTTTAATGTCGGTATTTTTATAGCGGCTCTTGTATTTTTGATTAATGTATTTTTCATTTTAGGCCATTTTCTTTAATCCAAAGTAATTTTTTATACATTTCGTGTCTTTATTAAGAAGGAATTGGACATGATATAGTTTTGAAGAAACAAGCAAAATTTAATTAGCTCCAATATAAACGGAAGAATAGCAGAATGTGTGATGTCTCTTGTACTTACAAATACATATATTTATTTCAGTATTTATATACATATTACTTATGACAAAAGAGTGCGAGAATGTTTGTTATATTTAAAGTAAATTTTTTGATAAACAAAATGAAAAATCTAAAATTAGAATACGGTCATGCTTCTAGCAGAAATAATGAAATTTTAGTTTTACCGCTAAGTCTATAATATTAGGGCATGTATTAGTAGCAAATCTGAACCCTTATAGCTTCCAAAATGCTGAACCAATTTTAGCAAAATATAGATTGTGCACATCTGTCAATAAATATCATTAAAATGATATAAGTTTTATCGAATTAGGCTTTATAATTTAAGCGTAAAATGTAGACATAAAATCGTCATGCCTTTTAACTATATAGATGAAAAAAGTGTCAAAACTTTTATAAGGTGGAAATTGAGAAAATATATAACAAAAACTATTCGCTCACAATTTGGGCGCGACTTGCTCAAACGTATATTTTCCTTTTAAGGTAATTTTTTTTCTTTATGGTTTTAAATAAAGGTTATTTTTAAATTTTTATTTTTTTATCCGACTTTTCGTTAGTATTTTGTAACTTCTTCCGGCATTGTTTATTTCATTTAAATATACAGGGCCTTATTCATAATAAATTATCAAAAGTTTATAACAGGTTTATGAAATAGATTTCCATACAAAATTTGTTTCATAAATCTCTTATAAACCTTTGATAAATATTAAGAATAAGGGGATAATCTTTTATAAAATAACTGTACATTCTTTTAAATATCAAAGGCAGTAAACTCAAACTTAATAAGTTACAAAATGTCAAATATAAACTAAAGTATCACAGCTCGTTAATTACAATGTGCTTTATTTTGTAAGTTTTTTTTCTGTAACAAGCTGAGCAGAACCTACTGGTAAAGATAATTCGAGCTCTCGTTTTTGCTATATTTGTGATTTAAGACTAATATTCTAAAGTATCACAAAAACAAAAATTTTCGAATTTAAAACGGTTGAAGAAATACAACATAATGCGACAAATACTCTGATTTGTTCGCGAAAAATCTACTTTTTTTCGTACAAACTTTAGTAAAATGTACTAGAAAAATTTTGAGTTTTGATCATCTAAATTGTGTTAAAATCACATAAAACAAACTGGTACTGTAATTTTTATTCGCAAAATTCGTTTTTTGCAAAAAACAAACTTTTCGAAAAAAATTATTTATTGCACAAAAGAAAAAAATTCAATTTCGCAAAGGAGAAGTCACGGAATGAATATCTTAATGCTGTCCATATTTAAGAAAATTAGCTAAATTTTAGTTTTATAATCATGCCAAAAGTATAAAAAACGTTATTAAAAATTTTTTTTTAATCGTTTATATCGCAAAAACGAGAACGAACTTTGAAAAACGGCTAACACCATTAAATTCAGCGTACTCGAATTAGCTTTACCAGTGGGGTGCCCAACTTGTTACATTTTGCGGCTAGCAAACAGTCAAATATCGTCTTTTAGCTCTAAAAAAGAAGCTAATAACCAGGACTCGTACTTTCATACAAATGCATGTATTTTGTGGTGATAGATAAATAAGTATAGACCAATTATCTATGCGAATCATCAAATTTAGCATCGATTCGTAGTTGCATATATTTGCACATTTTGGTGGTAAGCGCATATTTTTGCATATTTTGCCAATAAATGCATATTTTTGGAGCTATAAAAATTTTTTAAATGTATATTTCTCAATTTTTGAAAAAAATATTAATGGGCCGATTATGTTTGGCAACCGAGCCTCAGTTGGATTGTCAGTTGCTGACAATGATACTACTGATGGTAACTGGGAGCTGTTAATATCAGTTGCTGTTCAGTGCCTTTCTGGCAGACATTCATTTTCAGTTACCGACTGGCAACTCTGCTAAAGTTTGGTTTCATTAAATAATGGACCCAATTATGGTTGTTTTATTTTTCTTTCTCTAATAACAATAATAATAAATTAAATAAATATTTCATATTACTTTAGTTTTGGTACTTTGTTCGTATGTAAATGCATATTTTTAGGTTCATTTGTTAAGTGCTTAAAATCAATTATTAGTTGCATGAAAGTCCGAGCCCTGCTAATAACTAATAAAATTAATATTTTCCTCGTTTCTAATAAAGAATATTAAGTTTATAGCTTACAGTTGTCAAGTTTATTTAAATAAGCAATTAAAAAATGTTCAATACATTAACCAACTAATTGAAAATTTTTTATTTAATTATATCTAAATTTTCGATTTGCTGGCAAATAATTTTGTTGAATACTAGTGGAAATTTTTGGGATTTCAACAGAAGTTAATGAGCCATCACTAGTAGATGCGGAACTGGCAATGTCTCTACCTACATCAGACCCATCTTCGAAAGTCCCAGCAATAGATGAGACTGGAATTTGACCTTCATTGGAAATATCAGTTGAGCCACCAAGAGCATCATATTGAGCTTGAATGGTATGTTGTGCATGAACAGCTTCTTCGGGAGTTTTATATTTAACAAAGAAAACTTCAGGTTTATTGTTGACTGGAGGAGCAGAAGTATTGACTTCTGCGTTAATATCAAGAACATTATTGTTCTTAGACAAAACATAAATGGCAGTTTTCTCCTCTGTTGGAGCAACATCAGCAATAATTTTGGCTTTAGTTGAGTGTGATGAAGGAGTATTTATAAATACTACACGATAGTTCTTTCGTGGTTGTCCGATTTGGATATGGCGAACAATTTCTTGATCATCGTCATCAGATGGGGCAGTATGAACATAGAAATGTTTGCTAACAATTGGAGCTTTAAAACTTTGTTGTACACCTTCTTGATTATGAAGCAATGAGCCAGAACTAATTTGTGTACTACCGGCAAAACCACTATTGAAGGTGGGGCTGCTAAAGCCACCATTGAAGCCAGTGTTCATGTTTGTTGTTTGATGACTTAAACCACCAAAATCAAATTGCTTATTCAGCTGAGTAGATGGAACAAATCCAGAATTACCAATTTGTCCTACACAGGGCTGTGGGGCAAAATAAGAATTACCCGAAGCAGAAGGGGAATATGATGTAGCAATTGATCCGGGTGTTTGAAGATATGAATCGCCACTACTACTGTGTCCTTGATTGTAGCGATAGCCCAAGCTTAAGTCAGGCAGCGCATTACTGCATTTGAATACAACAAATGCGTACAAAAATATCTAATTTGAAAACATATGAAAATAGAATAATGCTTTAAATTAAATGTTTTGACTGAGGAATGATTTTAAGCAATTAACATTTTCCTTGTAATTAAAATCTAAAACTTATTAATTTTTTTTAATTGATCACCATACCACAAATTTATTCATGTTCAAACTTAGAATTAATCCCGCTTATAAACGCTGCTAAAATAATACTGATAATCAAATCCACAATACCAAACAATTTTATATCATTGAAAAATTTCTTCTGCTGGTTTGTCAAAATTTTATTTAATTTAATTAAAACTAATTAAAGAAATTCCATTAGGTAGAGCAATAATTCATGTGCAATGTGTGAACATAAACAAAACTATAACCAAGATCCGGAATTGCTCAATTATTCATCCAGTCGTCATAAAACTTATACTAAAAGGTGTTAATTTTTATTGGGAATTTTTGTATTTTATTGGGAGTATTTGTTTTTTTTTTACTGTTTTACTTTAAATATCAAACTATTATAAAATTCTTAAGCAGAAAGATGCAGTTATAATAGCTTAAATATGTATGTATGTTAATAAATGTCAAAAATAAAACTTTACCCAACCAACTTTTTCTAACAAAAATTATAACTTTAAACTGGCATCTTGATTTGCACAAAACGTGTGGTTGAACATTTTTGGTTTGTTCCTATTGGGTATTTTATCTTTATATATTTATGTTTTTACGGTTTGCCGATGAAATTTAAATTATTATCACTTCGTGATACCGCAATCTTTAAACGACTTCTCAATTAACACTTGAAGCAAAATAAATTTACTGCATTATTTATAAGGGGGTACTGTATTAAATAATACTTTGAATACAGTGGTGGCCATATAACTGAAGCATTTCTCTCACCAGCCCTGCTATAAGCTTTCGAGCACCGTTTTGCAATTCTCCGATTTACGAATAGAAAACCTTACAAATTGCAATGATTTTTTGAAAACTCATCACTGTGCAACAGGGTATTCGATCAGGACATCCGAATTTGTAAGGACAGTAAGGCTGCACAACATGTTCTATCTGGTGTTTACACAACATCGGAATTGGTTAAAGAATGCCGGACATTCCTGAATGAGATGGCGAGACATTCTAACCTAGGGCTCTTCTATTGCGGACAGTCTAGTCAAGTCTGGCGCCCGCTTACAGGAAAGGAATATCGACTGGTTAGTAGGTGTCCCACTAAAAAGCTGCAAAGTACAAATTCAGCACCAACTATTTAGAGAAGCGCAAACCAGATGGACAAATTAAATCACTTGTGAGGTTTTCAGATCCATCTGGCCCCAGTATAACTACGCAAGATCTGCAACCATACTGAAGCTTCCTCATCAACAGCTGCGTATACTCGTAGAGGTCATAACGGGGCACTGTCTCATCGGTCCCCATGCCAGAAGATTAAATCTTCCTATTAATGACTTCTGCAGAATTTGTCAGAACGAAGAGGAGGGAGAGACTGTTAAGCACCTCCTCTGTCGATGTCCAGAATTATTTACGAATAGGGCGTCATATTTTGAAAATCCGTCACTACCCGAACTAGCAGACCACCTGAGGGAATGCGACATTAGGGGAATACATTCATTCATATGTTACTCGGGTTGGTTTAACACCGACCCAAACTGTGGGATAGGCAGGGTACTTCCTTGAATTTCCTTCCTATACATCCCAGGAATCACAAAAAGAGACCAAAGGACCCAAGTGGGACGGTTCTTAGAGATCGGCAGCTTGCTCAACCTAACCTAAAAAAACCTAACCTAACCTAATCTATCATTGTACACGATGCAGCCGTTAAAACTACTAAACTGTGTTTCTTTGAAAATTGCGTTGCACAATGTTTTAGCTCGTAGAGGAATGGAACAAACATAAGATTGACGCAACAGTTAGGTCGTGTGTAGCAATGCTTAACAAAAATACTGGACTTTGTAAAGTTTTCTTTTCGCGCTATCAGCTGACGTACCACAAAGTGGTACAACAACAACGAGCCCATTTTCATTTGTGTTGATTGTTTCTACATCACTAAAATTTGTTTGTGCTTTTAAGGGCATAATACACAATCAATCAGCTTGATGTCAGGTTCGTGTACGTGTGCTTGACGAAAAATCAAAACCAAGTAGATTTTCCATCAAGCGTCGTCGGTGTCACTAATACTAACCAAATTTCACACATACTATTACCACACTTGTCAAGCATGTTGACTGTGTATATTGCCCTTTATGTGTGTTTTTGCTAATTTTGTTTAAATGAATTTGGTGGCATATTCTAGCAAATTAAGAAAGACAAGACTTCAAGCTTTAATTTAAAGTACTAGGATCCCGCCCATTGAAGGTTTATAGTGGTGGATGCATACCATCTTATAGTAGAATTGGCGATATATTCCAAAATTTTAGTTTTTCTGTCATCTATAAGTAAAGTACATGCAAAATATTTGTTATAGTCTATTAGTCCTATCGTTCATTTTCGCTTTTACGCCACCAAGATTTGTTTTGAAATATCTTAAATATATGCCAGTTATCAAAGTTATAATCCAAAATGCAAAATTCAAAAATAGTATATTTTTTAATCATAATTTTATGAATATATTACTCATATTGACATAGAAATTGTTTTTATTTTAGCAATCTAAATTGCAATATTTGTGAATTGAATAAATAAGGAAGTAATTTCTTAACGTTAGTTTTATTTTTCTTTGTTAAAAGAAATAATTATATGGGGATTCTCATATAAGCCACAAATTGGCTTATATAAAAATCAAGATGTAGTCCAATTCGCCTTATAGTCCATAAAAAGGGTGCAAATGAGGTAGTGGAGTATTGGACATTTATGAATGCAGTTTTATGAAATTTTGCTTAAAAGTAGTTTATTACCCTGTTTTAAATATTTATGAATATGGCTGTGATTGTTTTTCGATCGACCTTAATAAAGTGGACTGCGAGAAAAAGTAATTCAAAATTTAAATAACAAAATAATCAAGTATACAAGATTTTAACTAGACTAAACAATCCAATGATTTTTCTTTTTATTAACAAAACATTAAGTGAAGTAATTATATGGGCAGCACTATATTGTTTATTCAATTAAGTAACTGTAAACTCAATTCATTATTAATATTAAATACTCATTTCATTTATTTATTTATTTATTTCTTGCTTTACAGATGGCTGGCAAGCATTTCGAGAATTGTTTCGGTTGCAATATTGGGAATACAAAAGAGGCCTGGTAAATTTACAAGCAAATTATGGTATATTTCCATACTATAAAGTTTTCGTAGAGAATCGGTAAGATATAAACGAAATGCTTGAAGAGTAATATAAATAAACATAATTTATTATAGTTAATATAGTCAAATTAATTTTTTGTTTATTTACATCGAAACACAAACTGTTTTATAAATCAAACTTTCCAATTATTTTAATTTTATTTAAAGTTTTAACAAACCTCATGACTATATCATAACTTTGGACGAGGGAGAGATTGGCTTACCTGATAAATATTTCTACAACCGCGATCAGAACGATGAAGTAAATTTTATATATTTTTATTCCAAGGATTCTTTGATTTATAGTTAATCTGATATTTCTTTTTCTAGATTGTTCGCGGTTACATACTTCTGTTACGCGATTTTGCTATTAATATGGGTAAGAGTACAAAGTCATTCACCTTTATTCTATTTGGCGTTGTCAACACAAGACAACGTCGTTTTTAATCGTTTGTTGTTAGTCCGTATTTCCGTTGATAGTACTGCCACTTATCGATGACTGGCAACATATATTCGGTATTCTATAAGAAAAACTGACGTTGATGTAGCCTTTAATATTGTCGTCGGTGTTTTTGGTATTGTGTTGTGCTATATGCAAACAATAATTTAAGAAAACTCATTGAAATAGTAAAATAAAAATTAGTCAAAGCAAATATGTGATCAAAAACGCGCAAAATATAATTATATATGGAAAAATAAAAATTAGGTTAAAAATGTATGACTTCTGCCTGAAAAGTCTTGTTTCCACTACTGATTTTTTATTTCCTTCGTCACTGGAATCCGCATCGGAAAGAAAAACCATTTTATTTATTCAAAAACAAATTTTACCGAAAAGAGTGAACAAAATGAAACAGCTGGCTCAAATATTAGATATGTGTGTTGTATTTAATTACTACTATCGATAAACAGTCAACGTCGTCATAAGACTGTTAGGCAATGTTGACTCAAAATTTACGACAATGTTGACGATGCCAAATAAAATAAGGGTGATTGGTATGTGGATTTTATAAAGTCCATATTCATTTTGTACGTAAATTTTAGGTATTGTATCTGGAGAAGCAGATCTGTTTGCCGATGAAGTGTTCCATTATGAAAAAAGAATTGTGAATCACATTAATTTGGTGAGATCCTCATCACAGGAAAGAGTTTTAAATGAAATAAAAACATTGGCAGAGATGAAAACAATTGCACCATCCGTAAGTATGTAACTGCTTGTTTTATCCACTCGGAAAATTTTTTAACACAAGCAGATTTTTTTCAAATCAGAAATATTTATATAATGTACATTAATTTGACTTGTATTAAATAATCTACAAATGGACAAGTACCTAAAGTTTGGGTCTAGAACCTATCACTGAGTATCTTAATTATGGCAATTGACTCTCCAATGACAACGCAATGAAAAAGTGAGATATTCCTTTTATATAAAGTTTAAGAACTTGAATCGTGTGCTAGTCGTTGGTAGGCAGTCACGTAACTTGTTTTGCAACAGGCTCTCTTCCCTCTAGGGATAAATGATTGCTTGGTTATCTTATATTTTTGTATTATGGATATGTAGAATATTGGTTTTGCTCAGTAAAGATTTTTTACTTAGCCGGCCTAAAATATATTCTCCTTTAGGCATGCTGAATAGCAACTTCGCCAAGCAACTTTCTCCTCTGGATATGTCAAATAGTGGTGGCGTCGCTGGGTGAATACTTCTGGATTAGTCGGCCTTCAGCTGGGCTTCAAAGTTTTCTCCTCTGAGTTTGTCAAGTAAAATTGTACAACAAATTTTCTTTTATCATATAAAAACAAAAAATATTTATTACTGGCCGCTTGTACTGAAAATCCATGGTCTTCAAAGCCGATATCGCTAGAAACAAAAGTGTGAGCTAGTAATGAATTGTTTGCTCCGCAAAAATAGTATTTGATATATCTAAAGTCTTCAAATATTTACCCAGCGAAGCCGCTTTTAGACATACTCAGAGGAGAATATAATTGCGCCCGCCCGAAGGGTTTTTTCACAAAGATAAATTATCATTTAGAAAAACTTTTATTCTGAGAATTTTATTATTTTCAACTTGAGAGATATTTATCAACCAAAAAAGAGGTAATTTTTTTAGTATGTACCTGTATACCTGTTCCTAGCAATGTTTTATGAAAATTTATCCATCCATTTTGAAAGTGTGTTGTCCAAAAATACGGATGTCTGGAGTTGTCGTAACGTTACATTTAGAAGGAATTAGGCATGATCAATATTCCAAGGAACAAGGAAAATATCAACATCAACATTAGTTCGATGTAATCCTATTCAAATAAACAAAATGCTTCTGGCTTGAGCTATTCACATGTTCATATATACTTAAGTATACAAATTATACCAAAAAAGTTTTACTTATGTAGAAGAAAAAAATTAGAAAATGGTCGCGAAGAAAAAATAAGCTAATCATAGCACTGGAACTCGTTGCGATAAATATCAGTTTAGTAGTACTGCAATTCCCGTATGAAAATTTTTCAAAAAGTTTGTATAAATAAGAATTGGTGTCATATGCAACCGAGCCACATAACAAACAAGTGGTGATAAGAAGAGATGCATATCGCACACTAAATCAAAAATAGTCACAACTCAAAATTTAGCAAAATCGTTTTTCTTCATAAATGGGTTTCTTTATAAATCGGTTTTTATTACACTCTTCTTTAACTGAAAAAATACCATTATACATGTTTTCATTTTACTTGAGTAGCTGAACATTTGGGATTTTTTTGTTTTTTTATTTAGTAGGCGACATGAGCGCTGAGGATGGGTGTGTCGGCTTTCGTTATTCTCTTCTGCTATGTGAGTTGAAAATTGAAATGATTTTGATTTTCCCATTGTTCTTTGAAATATTGATCATATCTAATTCCTTCTGAATATAACTTTAAGAACCTTAGCATACTTAATAACTTTTGATTAAAAAGCAAATTAGTTTATTTATTTTTCTTTTAAAAGCTTCCCATCTTGGAAACATTACAAGCGCTATTTCCTCATACAAAAATAACCGAGGAAACTGAAGTTTTGGTAAAGGATGTCGAATTCTTCCACCAAATATCTACAGTAGTTGCTACGTCAGATAAAAAGTAAGCATAATAAGATAAGTTCAAAATGTTTACTCTCAATTAAAAATACTCCACTGTTTTCTAAACCGAGTCGATATTAAATTTTTAAATGCTTTTTTAAAGCATTTTTTTAGTTTACATTCATGTAAAATTATATGAATACATGAATGAATTGAGTGAGATTTAAATACAAAATTTTTGTTTTTATCATTTAAGAAGCATTTCTCGGAAAAGCCTTCATTCGATCTATTTTCGATTAGGTTTATTTACATAATTCTAAAACGAGCAAATTTATGTTAATTCAATATTTGTGGATTCCTTTTGAAAGTGGAAAATTTAATAGGATTCGGTTTACAGAACAGAGGGGCTAAGTATTATAACTTTTTTTTTTTAAATTTTGTAATTTCTTTTGAAAAATTTTTCCAGGCCAATAAATAATTTTATTATTTGGTCCCTGGCCCGTCATTTATTACCACACTTATCAAAAGAATATAGGATTTTAGTGGAAAATTTTGATCACGCAATATATGGACGAACTGCAACTTATCCTAGATGGATGATTTGCACGAAAATTGTGAAGGAATGGCTGCCATTTGCAGTTGATTCTCTTCAACAAACCAAAGAACTGAAAAAGGTAATTAATTTGCAACTGATTTTACAGCTTTTCAGTTGAAGAAATTATATTATAGTTAGGCTGGAAGCGTTACACATGAAAAAAATACATAACTGAAAAGTATTTAGTAGATACTATCAACTAATTTCGGATTTTTTTTATTTTATTGATAGGAATGTTTTTTTTTAGAGATTTATATAAAGTTCTCTGCGCTTCCTAAAAAATAATAAAAATCAGTTACATGTTGTCAACATATGAACATTGATATGCAATTAAGCTGCTGTTAAGTTTGAACCAACAAAACACATGTTTTAAAATTTTCTTATTATTTTCTTTTAGTTCAATACTAAAATATCCAATTACAAAAGAACATCTTCCCTTAATAAAACCAGTGGAAATGATGAGTTCCTTAAACTCATGTATTACAGTTTAAGAAATCAATTGCAACAATCTGTAGATGAAGCTGGTTGGATCGATAAGGAGCTTAAACATTTTATTAACGAAAAGGTAACAAATATGGCAGATAGACAAAAATAATCAATGAATTATTTAATGTGAATTTATATAATCTTATGCAGCTCACAACAATGCGTTTACAGATTGGTATACCAGAAGAAGTATTGACAAATAAAAGTTACATTAGGGAATATTATAACGAACTTTTACTAAATAATTTATTCTTTGTGGAGCACTTACAGTCTATATGGAGTTTTCGTAAAGCACGCATGGAAGAGAAACTGAAGCCCTTAAATATAATAGATACGTGAGTGGAACGAAAGTACCCGACTAGAAAATTTCCCAATACCCATATTGGGATCAATTTGCGAACGCATGTAGCAAACCCAAAAGGATTATCCAATTTGGGATCCGACCAGGAACTTGTTTGGATAGCCCATATAAAAATTAGTGATTTATCATAAGTTCTTCCCAACTGGAAAGCTATTGAGAACCTGTTGGGAAAATCTAACACAGATTTTTAATTGTATTTTTTGCTCATCTTCGATAGAGGTGATTGTTTCTTACTTTTGTCCCTTGTCAATACTAGAGTTTGCTATTTTTCCGACTTGAGCAAGTTTTTGCGAGTTTTCGATATTTCCCCACAGGCAATCAATCGGGCCCCAAATACGTTTCTGCGTTACATCCCAATTGGGATCTCCATTGGATCCCAAATGGGTTTGTTTTTTGTTTGTCTTTCTTTTCTCAATTTTTCATTTTCATTTTGACTTTCTAGAATAATCTCCGAAATGTTTACATGCGGTGAGTCACCTTCCGTAGCCTATTCTAGCAAGCTTAACATGTTGGTTTTATCGAGGGGAATTGCAACATCTAAATACTACGATTATCGTTATCCAATTGCAGTTAATTTTGCTCGAATTGGTACAGATATTCTGGAAGTTCTTAGCGATAGTATTTCCACATTTGTTGAACAATTTAAAGCCGATGCCACGAGTTCTTTGGCAGAAAATTTAAACCTGGCAAAAGTAGATGTGGGCTGTATAACAATGGATGAGCAAGATATCGAAAATTTGCATGAACTCTCTGAACATGCCTTAAAAAGTTTTCACATTACCCTGAGTTCAGCTAAAATAGCTGCAAAAGCTCTTAGTTCCTTTATTAGTGCCATCGATAGTTCTTCGCCCATAATTGGGGCTTCATTTGATCAAGAACACACATACGATACTCTGAGGCTAACGGAACGCCTACGGTTACCTGGCTTGAGATCATTCAACGAAAATGAACTTTTTACTTTAGCTTACATGCAAAAGCATTGTAGTACGCTACTAGCTGATGAAAAAGATTATGCACGCATTAAACCACATATTGAACAACAATTAGCTGAAAGATATTTGTAAGTTTATTAAAATTTTTTATTCGTTATCTATAAATGTATGTTACTTAAGAAACTATGAATTTTTTTGTTAGATTTAACGCCACCTGGAATCATATTCAGTTCTTACCACTCTCTACAAGCTGTTCCGTTCCACCTGTACAATGTTCAAATATTCTCTAATTTATAATGAAGCCCTCCATACGTACTCTAATCCAAATGAAATGAAATGCAAAACATCTGTTATGATAGAACGAATGAAGGAAGAGGTTCCACTTGCCGTCTTGTTGTTTCGATCCTTACTCTCCACATAGTTTAAGTTCAGATTAAGTATTTTATTAATTCCACATATCAGCTTAAGACATGTGATCTTAACATTTTAATGAAACGTCAACTTGTTAACTATTCCATAGGTAAAGACTATACTTATCTAGAGCATAGAGATCAGAAAAATAATTTATTTGTATCATTTTTAATTAAGATATAAAAACAATAAAATTCATTAAGTATAATTGCCTATTTATTTAATTTATATTGATTGTGGTGTTTAAAGTTGATTTAAGGAAATACAATGTGAAAGGTAGTGAAACTTCTCACAGAAAAATGAAATATTTAACAACGATAATTTTTGCAAATAGCGTGAAATTCAACAATACTTGTGTTTGATTCAAATATAATATTTGTTGAAAATATAACTTTTTAAAAAAATTGTTTTTTCTTTGAGTCTAGTATGCAGTTCCGCCTAAATTTCAGGTTTGAAATTTTGTATTTATTTCTACACGCAATAATAGTTTGTAGACAAATTTGATTTTATTCACGAAAATTCACTTATTTTTATAAATTACAACGTACAAAATATGAAAAATTATTTGAAAGACGACTTCTTCTTCTTTTATTTGCAAATCCGGTTTTCGGATGTAAGCGATCATACAAATACAATTTTGAATAACAATATACATTTTAACAAAACTTTTAGATATAATTTTTTTTTAAATTTTATAATTCAGAAATTAATCAGTTGTCTATTTGTTGCAGCATTTAGTAGATTTAGTTCATCACGATATCCTGTCCATTCTTGAATATTTTGCAACCAGGAGAGTTCTCTTCTGCCTCTCGGACGTCTTCCTTCAATTTTGGCTCTGAGAATTTTTTGAAGAAGTTTATATTTATCGTTCCTCATTATATGCCCTAAATACGAGATTTTCCTATTCTTCACAGTTTTCACTAGTTGTCGGACCTGGTTCATTCTTCTCAATATTTCGGTATTTGAAACGCGGTCAGTCCATGATATCTTCAATATACGTCTGTATATCCACATTTCAAAAGCTTCTAATCTTTTTTCATCCGCTGCTTTAATTGTCCATACTTCTACTGCATATAATAACACGGACCACACGTAGCATTTGATAAACCGTGACTTTGTTGCCAGACTAATATCATGGCTGGTCAATATCTTGCTGTATTTAAAAAATGCATCTCTTGCCATCTCTATTCGACATCTTATTTTCTGTGATGCGTTCCATCGATCATTTATTAGGGTTCCGAGATATTTAAAATTTTTCACTCGTTCGATTTCTACGTTTTTTATTTTTAGTATCGTGCTGTCGTGTAAATCTTTTCTGCTAACAACCATATATTTTGTTTTTTTAATATTGATTCTAAGGCCATATGATTCACTTACAGAGGTAAGTTTGTCTATCAGTTTCTGTAGGCCAGTTATAGTGCTTGCCAATAACGTGGTGTCGTCAGCATATCGTATGTTATTGATAAACATTCCACGTACTTTTACTCCTATTCTTTCTCTTTCAATTGATTCTTGGAATATTTTTTTCTGAGTATATGTTAAAAAGCAAGGGCGACAGTATACGACAAAAACATAAAAAAATCAAAAATTGCTGGAGCAAACAATTATTTGAACATTAATTTTTGTTTTAGTTGATGGAAATAAGTCTACAGTAAATGATATGCCATCCCTGTATTAAAGAAAAATTGTGTTGATTTTTCTTTTCAGCTGCGTACTACCAAACAAAAAGTTGCCTGAAAAGTTTTCAAACCTGAATCTCAGTTTGTGTATAAAAACACTTCTTATGGCAGCTTGAAATTCAGGCTGAACTGTACACCAGGCTTTATGGAATATAAAAGAAAATCGTCACAGAAAAGCTAAAAGCTTTATTATATTGAACCTACACTTTTCTATAGAACAGTATTAAAAAATTGTTATCACAGAAAAATTTTCTTCTGTGCGCTGTGGGAAATTTTGTACCGATTTTCTTCAACATACTTTTCCTATTGTGGCCCTTTGTTCCTTGTAGGAACCACAGGACATAACAGTCATAACACTTTTCCTATAAATTGAGAAAACGTTTTTTTTTCAACGAAATATCCTCACCATACGTACAAGAAGATTTTTTTCAAATCAAAAATATTTGCTTAAAGAACAGAAATTTGACTAGTATTCAAGAAATCACCACAGGACAAGTAAATTAAGTTTGTATCTTCAACCTATAACTGAGCATCTTAATTACATATGTCAATTGACTCCCTCCAATGACAATGCCACGTGTAAAAGTGACAGGCCTCTCTAACATAAAGTTTAAAATCAGTCGAGATTTGCGAAAGCTTCAAGACACGAAATGTTTTTGACACTCTACATATGTATGTGCTTTGCCTTAGCCTATTTTAGAATTATCTGTTCTTAGCCTGCTCATTTTCGCAAACAATACTCTGAAAATCTACTTCTGAATCTATAGGTATAGTAATTTTCAAGGTGAGAAGTTATACATATATTTACTATTTATGTCGGGAGCAGTTCAAAATTGCAGAAGAAATGTTTTATTTATACTGATATTTGCCATAAAATTTTTTTCTAAAATATTTTATGTTGGTCAATTTGTAATAAAAACTTTATAAATAAGAACTTACATAAACCGATATTAATTACGATTTCAAAATACTTTAATAAAAATGGGCTTCAATTACATATAGCGAAATATGGATATTTTATATATGATATGCAGGGCTTGGACTTTCATGCAAATGCATGTTTTTTATGGTGATAGATAAAGAGGTATTGACTAATTATTTATGCGAATCGTCAAATTCTAATTAGTTTGACATCGATTTGTGGTTGCATATTTTTTTTGCATATTTTGGTGGTAGCTGCATATTTTTGCATATTTTGGCAATAAATGCATATTTTTGGAGTTATAAAAATTTTTTAATGCATATTTCTCAATTTTGGAAAATAAATATTAATAGACCGATTGCCAGTTGCTGATAATGATACTACTAATGGCAACTAGCAACTGATAGCTGTCAATTTAAGTTGCTATTTAGTGACTTTCTTCCCTGAGGTACCCGTTTTCGAGATATCGCTTTGTCATTTTCAAATTTTCAGGTGTTGAACGGATATTTGTAAGAGCCAATATTTCGCAAACGGTTGCAAATTTCATAATAATGGCTTTAGCTGAAATGTAGCTTATGAATCGTAGAAAAATCGTGCTACTATTACAAAGCGAGAAAATATTTTTTTCATCGACTTTTTTTGGCAAAAAGTTAAAAAAAGCAATTTTTCGTATTTTTTTTTTAAATTTTGTGATTCTACAAGCAAGCATTTTTTACGTTTTATGGATGAAATTTTGCCTCGGATACGTAGAACAACGTGACTCTATAATTTAAGCCCAAGGTATTAATTTTTCATTGACCTACTTGCCTGAAAATCTCATTAAAGTTAAACATTTGAAAAAATTTTTCGAATTTTAATAGAAAACTCACGATAATCCAAAAGGTAGAAGCCGCTATAAAAATACCGAGATAAAAAAACTTACATTTGATTTTTTAGAGATTTTCGAAGACCAGGCCTTCTATGTATCAGGTATGCCACGCAAATAGCATTGCTAAAGAATGCCTTCAATTAGGCCTGCTGCGTAATGGGTCAAGGAAGGCCTTGGTCTGCAATAAAAAATATGTAAATATACAAAGGGAGTGGAAGTACTAGAGCCTGCTAAATACCGCCTTTTAGAAGGCCTCTTTACTTCTTCCATTTACCGCTGGGTATTTCTCACTTAACTATCCCTAATCTTTATCCTCATAAAAACAATTGTTACTTACCTGTCTGATCGGTTCTATATGATAAATATATATTAATTTAAGAGACACACACATCTGAATATATATTTTTTACAATAATTTGTTTATTAATTTTTTTGGTATTTTTTTTAAATTTCAGTTATTTATTTATTTATATCATAAAGGAATGCATTTATTCGGACCGGGATGGGTGGTGGTGTGTTAGTATATTTCTGTTTGCATCTTGAGTGTGTAGTAGTATTTGTGGATGTGTTTGGTAGTGATTTGTTTTTATTTTTCTTTTATTTGAAAATTATTTGTTGTTTGATTAATAAATAACTGCTGCAGTTATTTTACTTTTTTGCTTTCGTCTATCCTCAAGATGTGTCCTTTTTTTTTTGTTTTTCTTTTTTGAGGGGGAGCGGGTAGGGGAAGAGGTTTGTATTAGATTTTTTGTATTTTTCAGTTTTTGTTTGTAAAACAGATTTGTTTTAATTCATATTTTTAACAATTTATAAAACTTTCTTTAGAATATTAACAACTTTTTTTGTATTTAGCAATTATTAAGTTTTCTAATGATTTTTTGTTTTAGCATTATTATTATTTTTGTTAAGATTTTGTGTTTATAACTCATAATTAATTAATTTTATAATTATTATCGGTTTATGTTTTTACATACTTTCAAGATTTTTGGTTTTAGTTACAGTTTTCTTATAAAGTTTATGTTTTAATACTTTTGAGGGATTTTAAATGATTTTAATTTGTTTGTTATCTCTGTTCTAAATTATTGTATATTGAATATTTTTATCTTTATTTATTATTACATTTAAAAAATATCATAAGCATCATTTGTTTTTTTTTTATTCTTGCAATCTTACGTTTATTTGCTTAAAAAAATTTTGTGGTTTTCATTCAAAGACTAATAATCATATAATAAAGTTTTAACTCAAGTTTTATTATAAGAAATTAAGGATTTTGTAACAGAATTTAGTAGCAAGGAAATTTAGTTAGAAAAGTTTGAAAATATATTCTTTATATTCCTCCTTCTTAAGTACCTATTTTTCGATGGCACGTTAACACGACAGAAAAAAGTTTTCACTTGTCTAGTCGTTGTTGACAACATTTGACTAGTACACACAGCCTCTTAGCACTCAGCTTGGGATATTAGCTGAGTGCTGAGAGGGTGTGTGTACTAGTCAAATGTTGTCTAGCTACATTATTGTCATATATAGTTAAACGGTATCATTAAGTTTGAATTAGCTGTTGGCCAAATACTGATGACACCTTTTTTTTGAGGTCCGACTGATTTTCAGAAACTTTGGAGATCTGTAAAAAAATTGGTCACCAAACTCGACAAACTTAGTATAGTGTTTTACTACCCTTTGATAGTAGAATCTAACCTTTACTGTCAAGTGGGTGTGTTTTTCCAAAAGTCTTCATTTGTCGCAAGGTGTAATTATAGATGGAGCTGCGAAGTTCGGTCATACCTTTGTGCGAGAGCATACACCATTGTGTCTTGCGCGTAAGTGCATCATTTATTTTTTGTCTCATAGCCACAATCTCCGACAGCAGGTATGGCTTATTACTGAAGGAATAGAGAGTAGATAGGATTTTACGTTTGACAGAGAAGGTTATTAAGAAAAATTTAAAATAGAATTAATCTTGAACTCGTTTGATGAAATCCCATCTATAACAACTCGTGTGATGTGATTCCTGAGAAAGCTCGATATAAATCGAGATAAGTCATCACTGGCACCAAAAGTAACCAGCTTTTACAAAAGTACAAAGTGCCACATTCTATCAAATGCTTTAGAAATATATCGAGCCACTATTTTTTACTCCAAATACCTCACAGGAGGGAAATTTACCATACTTTAGAATGTACAGAACATAAAATTAAGATTGACATTACACTGTCAACCTCTCAACTCGGTGGGACACACCAGCATGATACAAATTGCTGAATAAGGTTGCTAACGGATGTGCTATTGTCGAAGACCAAGACCAGTGCTTGGATACCATCTGGTCGAGGAGACTTATTTATGTTGCGTCCCGCTAAAACCTTTTTAACTGCACAAGCTCAAAGAAAATTTTTTAGCATGGTTTTAGATACTCTATTATAATTGCTTTCCGGCAAGCAGGAATTACTTGCAAATAATTCAGCCAGAAGTTTGGCTTTGTTAGCCGCGTCAGAGAATATTTCTGTAGGTGGGAGGTAAATTGCTCCAAGTCAAAATTTTTTCTAATGCATTTTTTATACTGCTGGAATCAGCATTTTTTCCTCTATCCATAGGTGAAGTCCGGTAAGTCCTATGTTTTAAGGGACATTAGTACCGCTCAAAACCATCTGGTAGGTAAAGAATACCACGTACATTTTAATAATTAACGGTAATATTATATGACGTAATTTTATTAAGGATATGTTAGATATAAAAAAGTAATATTAAAGTTATATGAAATATTTGGGGTAAATAAACTGTTTATTCTACAGAGAGAGATAGAAATGTTTTTGCGGTCTCCTGTTAAATTTTCAAAATGTGACTTGGTGTAGTTTACCTCCTACATACAGATATATTCTCCTTTTAAAATAGTTGGCTTTGAGGAACTACCATTAATATTTACTACTTGAAGGAATGATCAAATACTCTTACTATCCCAAGGGGCAGCAATAAATTTAGTACGTTGGCGGTGATTGCACAAAGTTTTTTCAGGCCTTAGTACTCTGGTACACCAATATCTACTCCAGATACTGACTGCTCCCTCTCTGGATCTCACTGCTTTTTCGCTAGCCTGATTTAACCAAGACTTCATTGTGGCAAGTGAGGAAAAGGTTGAAAGTATAGGTTTAATTGTCTTCAACTCACCAAATAAGTGTTTTTCTAATTCACTAATTGAGTAAGGTGGTTGTGCGCTTCGACATTAGACTTCTAGAGTTATATGGCTCGAATGGCGAAGGCGAAGCCAAGAGGAGTTCTGAATATTGAAATCACCAGCAACAACAACTGTTTGGAGAACTCTCTTTAGTATTCAATAGAACACTGAAGATGGCACATAGCCGAAACCGGTCTGTTTACAAACCAAATTTGACGTGGGATGACGGAAAATCGTTCCAAACTCTCTTGGATCTTCTATATGGAATCGGATAGTTTTATCCCTTGTCGCGTGACGCAGCTAAATTCCGGATTATACGTGTGCCTACTGATTGCTGGCAGCTTTACACAACTTCATCGTGTGTGTATAATGTGAGTCTCACATAAGGCTAAAACGTCCGACCGATAGAGACACACATAAGCATATACAGACAACAAATTCGCCCTTAATCCGCGCACATTTCAGAAGTCGATTTTTGCTATCCTCTTAGGTTTATAAAATGGTAAGAGCATGATAGTAATGTGGAATTATTGTCGACAACGACTAGACATGTGATAGTTTTTCGATGCTATATTGACGTAGCGCCGGCAATCGTTACATAATAAAGGGGAATTATTTTGCATAGTTAATTTATTTTCATATTCGTTTCTGGCTAGAATATGAAATTGTTGGTCTTTTTTAAAATCTCCTTTAAGTTAAACTATTTTGTGCAAAGTCCTTATTTGTTCTAGTAAATCAGTTTGTCTTGCCACTTTATTAAAAAAAATATTATAGTTTTGATATAAAATTTGAATTGACTATTTATTCTGTACTTTTTTCTACATTAATTACATTGCTCTCTTATCTTTTGTGGTATTTGTTAAACAAAATTTTAAATTTAAACATAATTTTGTTTGTTTTCTTATTCATTTATTTTTTCGTTTTTCCAGTCTTTGTTAATAAAATAAATTTAAAAATAAAATATATGTCATTTAGTTTGTTTTTTTTGTTTTTTATATTTTATATTAATATTTATTACTCTGGCAAAGCTCTGTTTTATTAATAATTGAGTCATAAAATATTTTTAATGAACTTTTACTTTCGTTTTTTGGCATTTTTTTATAATATGAAATTTCTTTTTAATGTATCATGATTAAATAATTTATTTTGTCTTTTATTACAATTTTAAATGTATTCTATTAAACAAGCATTAATAAACTAATTTTTCAAATCGATATGTTTTTATGTTCTAATTGTGTATTTGTAAGGAGCAGGGTGGGGATAGGAAAGAAAGGAGCAACGGTTTCAAGGAAGTAAGGCCATAAAATTTTCGGAAAAAACACTAAGCTTTTTTTTTACAAAATCATATAAAAACGAAAACAGATTTTTATTAAAAATTTAAAAATATTTTTATGGTTGGCCGTTACCTGTAGTGTAAGTTGACAAAAAATTATTAATAAATATCTCATATATTTACAATGAAATTCTTTAAAATATTAGTTTTTTTATTGAATAAAAAAATTCTAATGGCAGCTTTATGTTTTATACATGTTATGCAAATAAATGTAATAGAATTAGTTAATGATTATCAAATGTTACTGGGTGTGTGCTATACAAATATTTCTGTTTTGTTTTAGCCCTGAAAGTATGCATCGAACATAGCTATTCTGATAGTGCTATTTCACACTATGCCTTTTTAGGCTGCCTTGTTTTTACAATTTTCTTTTAAAACACCTACAGAAAATCACGCAAATTTATATTACGACTTCTTCTTCATGCCTTTTTTTGACGTTTATACACATGCTAAATGCTGAGAGTACCAAAATAGCAAAGAGAAATAGCAAAAAATTCCTCAAATTTCAATTCCTGCTTTTTTCTTACCCCTTAAGCTTCTCAACAATTCTCACCAACATACTAAAAAGGCATGCCTTTAAAGGCAAGCAAAAAACGCACAGTGTAAATTGCGTGATATCGATGGTGGCCGCTGACAAATTTGACAAAATGCTATAAAAAGGTATTTTTCTTTATAAAGTGGTATATACAAAGTTCTCAATTTTGAGGATTTGTCCACAAATAGCGGATTTTTTTTGATTGGGGATAAAAAGTTCGTGAAAGTTCCAGGGTTTTATAGAGGAAAAACATTTTCTTTCACTGGGGAATTTTGGGGATATGAAATCTATTTCTTCGGCACCAAATTCATATCAAGATGCCAGTGACCCAACAAATGAGGGCCCCTTTAAATTCACTGAAAAAAAGAGCTTAAGAGGCATAGTGAATCAGCCAAACATAAAAAGAGCTTTGAATCGCTTTATACAAAAAAAAACAGTTTAAAAATAGTTCAGTTTGCTGTGACAAATTTATTCCATCTTCTCAAACGATAAAACTTTTCTCCATACAAAGTAATTAATAATTATCTGCTAACTGGAAAGATATACAAGTAAGAGTCTTAAAATTTGATATGAACTAATTTGAATACAGGATACACATTTATAAAAAATATGACTGGGTGGTGCGGCGGAAGGGTTAGTCCCCACCACTTATATCTTTTTGCAATTTATTGATCTATTGGAGTGCAGTTTTTAGAAAGGACCTATCGTAACCTGATTAATCCACAATGAATTCAATGGAATTCAAAAATAAAAAAACCCACATTTTAGTGTAAATTATTAAAAAAAAATCGAATTTTTCAAAAAATTTTAATGAAAATATAAGATGCTAGAATTTCAAGGAGTCTCTCAACCAGTTAAAAAGCTGCAGAATTTTGACAAAAAAAAACGACTATGAGCCACTGTGTCACATGACGTTCGAGTCATCTTTCGCACAACAGTTGCCCAATTCACAAGCTCTCTCAGTGTTGTGTATTTAACCTTTGAAATACACCTTGTGAACACTCATATTTACAGTATCGGTGTGTATCTTGTATTAATGGACAAAAGAATAACAAGATACATACAAATACTCTCTGAGAAAGTCTCTCTAAATACAAATTTTTCGAAACATATGAAATAACAGTGTATTTGTGTATTTCATTTTTATATTAAAGTACCCGCTTGACCTGCGATTTGAAAAAAGCGAACATTCACAACTGCGAAAAATTAGCGAAAGAAAAATGTTTGATAAATTTGCGAAATTTTTAAACAAAGGTGAACGTTCACCACTGCGCAGAATTAGCGAAACAAAAATGTTCGCTAAATGTTCAAAAATTAAAACAAAAGTGAATAACGAAGCAATAACGAAGTTTTTTGCAAAGAAATGGCGAACTTAATTTTGAGTATCACGCTGTTTACATTGAGAAACATTACCCGCTTGACCTACGAGATCGAAAGATTTGCTGCCACAAACTGAACGACGGGTGAACTCTATGAGTTCTTTTTCGTTTCACTCGCAATAGTCGTTCATGAACAAACGTCGATCCGATAAACATTTTCCAATTGCTCGATAGCGATATTATTTTTGTCAAAAACAAATATACACTACTGTAAAGTAATACAGAAATACATATAATACATAAATATGTATAGTTGGGTTGTGAATTGGGCAAATGTTCTTTCGCTTAGAATGCGAAAACACACCGACTTTCGATATTGTGGAACACGCCATTAATAAACAAATTTTTTATATGTGAATATTTTAAATATGTTGGAGCATACTTTTAGGATTGCACTACATTTTTAAGGATTATAGGGAAAAAGAAATAAAATGTACTGAATAAAACATACAAAAGTGTGCCTTTTTTAGCTTTTAATTTAAATTTATTTAATTGAAACTTCAACTTTTGCTAATAATTGTGTTTATGTTTATATCTTTAAAACAAGAATATTTATTTTGAATTTACAAACTGAACGAAGGGATAGATGAAAGAAAGAGATTAATTGGGGTAAATTATAAAATATTTGGCTTGTCTCTGTGTGTGTTTTGTTCACTTTTGTATCATTTAACAATCTTGTTTTTGTTTGTTTATCATGCAATCGCGTGGACGGTATTCAAAGCTTTTAGATAACGTTTCATGGTTTTTATATAATTTTTATTTATTCATTTATTTCTATTTCATTACATAAATTATTTGTTTTATGTTTATATTATTATTTTGGTTTATTATTATTATTATTTTTACATGATTATCTATATAAATGGATTTATTGTTGTTATTTTATTTTAGTTTAGTTTACATATGTACACTTTCAGATTTTGATCATAAAAAGCAAAATAATATTTAAAAAAATCTAAATTTGTGTGTTTTATTTTTTCTTTGTGGTTCAGTCATTTTATTTTTAGAATATTTGATTTTTGTTTTTTATTTAAAATTTTTAATATTTTTGTTCTTGTTAATTTGTTTAATTTTTTGATTAGGACAATTATCTCAAAAAGTTATGGTCCAAAAAAGAGAGATAGAGGGATAGAGAGATAGTTATATTGAAAGAGATTATTTTTATTATTGTTTTTTTTCTTCTTTTATTAATTGTTTTTTTTTATTACGTGAAGTAGTAAGAAAAAAAACAGACTTAAAATTTTAATTAATAACAAATCAAGAAATAAGCAATTTATAAAAAGTAGGCAAAAGTTGAAGTGTTTGTTTTAGTTTATTATTTTTGTCTTGGTCGAAGATCATGTTGCGTTGTTAAGTTTATTATTTTATTTATTAAAAACAATTAAAATATTAATCACAATTTTGAAAACAAAGCCAAACTAAACTTGTTCTTTTTTCGTACTTATTGCTTTTAAAAAACAATTTTTTTATGTTGATTTTTCATGATAACTTTTATTTAAATGGAAGATTTTATATTGAATTTATTTATTGCATTAAATTACTCATGTTCTAATATTTACAAAATTAATATTTAATATGAATTTGTTGTTCTTAATTCAATTATATTATTATAATTATTATTTAAATTAACGGCAGTTTTGTTTTATATAATTAGCGTTTATTTCATTTTAATTGTTAAATTTAACTGAACTGAAAACTACTCAACATATTTATTTTGTTTTTTAACTCAATAAAGTTTATTTCTTAAAAATTTGTTTAAAATAAAAAATATAAATACAAATTGGTGTTTATTGTTAAAGAACACTAAGGGCCAAATTCACAGTCTCTAGTTAACTAACGTTGATGGTTTACCTAGCTATTTTTTTATATAAATATCATTGGTTAAACCCACATCGTAGGTACTAAAGACTATTAATTTTAGCCTAAGTTGCTCTATTTCTTGTAAACATGCAAAATATGTTACATTCAATAATAGCAGTGTACAAATCAAAAGGGCCTGACATGCTACTAATGGCTGATTATTGTAATCCTTACGTTTAAGGTATTTGATGTGTCCAGAACTCTTGTAAAATACTACGAGGAACAATTTTGTGGCTTATTTCAACTCTATAAACCTTCCAATTAATGGTATTTTTCTTCCTCCTTCAACGACAATGTAGCTGGATAAAAGGTTCTACAAATATGTTTATCATAAAATTTTAGGGATTCAGAGACACCAAAGCTCCAAACTCAACTTGAACGCCAGAAATCATTCAATACTTAAAATGTGTTTAATGGTTAATTTCATACTTATTCACAATTAGTACTAAAATATCGCATAAAACTTTTTATGCGATTTTATAAGGCTATTTTATATTAGAAGTATGTCTTAAATTAAAATTTCACTACAAGCCAACATACAGAAGAAAGCTGTATATATAATTAATAATAATTATTAGGTTAGACAGTTTTTTGTTATGTAATTTACGCTCACATTATACAGCCCATTTCGCAAAACTGTTACCATTTTAAAGATTTTTAATGACAGATGTGCATAATCTATATTAGGGATGTAACGAATACCGATACCGATACCGATATATCGGCGATACTTCAGATTTTCCGATATATCGGTATCGGCGATATTTTACTGTCGATACGACGATACTTTTACACATTTTTTCAGAGTTTTTTTTTAACAAATAATTTATTTTTGTTCGATTTTACCATGAATTAAATTCACTTCGTTATTTTGTAAATCTTATTAATACCAATTTTAAAAATTAATAATATATTATGCTGTTATTTTGTAAAAAAATATTTATTTTTGGTTAATTTTACCATGAATTCAAATTCAAGTCGTTGTTTTTAAATCTTATTCCAGCAAAAAAAAGATACTCCAAAGAAGTCATGAAAATGTAGAATTCGCGATCTGGAAGTACATATTGCAAATTTGGATAATTTCTAATTAGTTTTACATATCCTTGCCATTGCAAGAAGTTCTGTTTTTCGATTACCAATCAAATTGGAAGCGATGCTAGGACAAATTTCTTTTTCGGTATTCTATAATGATTTTTCCTCAAGGAAAAAGGATAAAAAATTACGCATTTTCAAAATTTTTTTTTATGCGAATTTAAACTCAGAACTGTATTTTCATGTAAATTTAAGTGAATATATATAAACTTAGAAGTCTTTTAATAATTAAGCTATTAAGTTATTTAGAAGAATATTAGTTGATAAATGTCCTTTAAAAAATCGATTTTTTTAAAAAGCATGGCGAGTATTTTTTAAAAGTATAAAGGAATTAAACATTTTTTCTTGCTTTTCTACTAATTATCTGCATATTTTTAATATAGATTTTTTTGAAGCAAAGAAAATGTAGCTCCTTAAAAATTAATTCCAATTTTTTATACTGAGTTAAATCAATTTTAAATATTCTCTCTTACAATGTAATTTTGTATAATAAAAAAATTGCACTTGAGTTTTGTTGATCTAAACTTAAACTCAATTTCAATATTCGTATCGGTATCGGAATCGGTATCGGCGATATTTATTTTTAAATATCGGTATCGGTATCGGATCGGCAAAACGGCGTATCGTTACATCCCTAATCTATATATTGTTAAATTTGGTTCAGTATTGTGGGAGCTATGAGCGTTTAAGCTTACTACTAATACATCCGCACATACTACATATTCATGTACTAGTTTAAGTAAAAACAATAAAAAAGCATGTAAATGTGTTGTTGTAACATATTTCAATTGTTTTGAAGTTTGCCGTTTAAGCTGCCATTTGATTTCACAGTTTTCAATAGAAGGTAAAATTTTAATGATTTGAGCAGTTGGGCATCGTCTGTATAACCGCTTTGGTTCTTCATATACTGACGTTTTATTGATAAATAGCCTTAAAGAGCTAGAGCGAATAAGCTGTATACTTTCAAGCCACCAACTCTTAATTTTATGAATGATGTATACTGAAATTTCATTATGGCCGATATATGTAGTACTCTTTGTCACAAAGTCAAATATTATTACCTTTCCTCTGATCGTTTAAATCTTTCCCAGTTATCGACGAAATTTTACAATCTTCGATAAGACTGATCCCTTTTGGTGCTAGCAAGCCAATTCTATGCAGCGCTATTAATGCTGTTCGCTAATTGGATATATTTTTGTAGGCAGTATGTTTGAATTTTTTCATTTAATTAATGTACTCACGGAAAGTCGTGACTCGAGTGACGGAATGTCTTGACACGAGTTCCCAATCGTTTTGCATTTTTGTCTGCTAAATAACTGCAAATTTCCAATTGATTTGTGTTTATTTTATGACATTATTAAATTGGAGAAAGTAAAATGGATAAAGTTCAATATATTTACTTTCTTCAGAGCATACAAAAATCTTATGTTTTCCATTTTAAGAATTTAAATCAAGTTTTACTTGCAACTATGCACATTAGAGTGAGCAAAAAATATAGGAGGGGAAATGATTCTATGAAGAGTTACAAGCAATGAATTAGAAGCAATGGGTCTAAAGTGGATTTCGAGCTTACGGAAATTCCAAAATTTGTTGTGAATTGTAAGATGAGTTGGCAAATATCTGCCAAAAAAAACGTGACCAGCAGACAAGCTAAAATTTTATTTCATTTAATTCCAATATTTTTTAAAATATTGGTTCGCATTTAAACAACAAAAATATAAAAATATCTTTTTGCACCATAATTAATTCGATTTTGTAATATAAAAAAACAAGTTATATCACACTAACCCTTAGCAAAAGTAGTGGTTACGTTTTTTGAGCAAATATTTGCTAAGTGTAAACGTACCTTTAGTTCGTTTAAAACCAAGCATGTTTGGCGATTTTCGCCTTTGACTACGACATTTTTGTAGTAGACTAAAGAAAACTGTAGGGTGCTGTCCTTAAGGATCTGGCCACCATCAAATAAACACGTCAATCAATGCATGTGTGTGAGTGTCGTGTGCTTGTCGCTTAAACGGCGATGTACAAATAAATTCATCAATCAGGATTTAATAAGTATACAGGTGGCCGCACAAGGGCAACAAATAGTATATCCAATGAAATTCATTACTCAGGCTTTAGTTCGATCAATTTAATTTGTACTTTTCAATTGCCACATGCTTTGAAAAATTATTTCTCAATAAAAAATGATTTAATTGTAAAAATTAAATTGAACGAACTAAAGCCTGAATAATAAATTTCTTTGGATAAAACCCATATAGTTCGACTAAATACACACAACTTCAATTGGCAACAAATATAACAAAACTAAATAATGCTTGTCAAAAAATTTGACGCAAAAATAAACACCTGCCCTCGTGCTGCCACCAGTAACCTTATTACATCACGATTACAAAACAACTGACATTTTCTTTGTCAATCACAATTGGCGACGATCAAATAATTGCTCATCAAATTAAAATATCAAAACTTTTTGATTTTCATCAATCAGAGCCGACAACGCGTACGTGTAGCCGAAAAAGCACGACCGCACGCACACACTCAGAACGTTGACGTGATTATTTGACCGTCGCCAGGCCCCATTAATGCTATTACAAAAAAGTCGCAGTCGAAGGCGAAAATCGTCAAACACGATAAGGAGGAATATATAATGTCGTATGAGTATCATTAATTAATCTATTGATAAAATATCAAGTATACGCCGAAGTATGTGAAATTTGCCTCAATCACTTTTTGTAATTTTTCCTATAATAAAGGCGTCATAATTTTCAAACTACTGGGAATAGTCCTCTCAGCTTTTGGTCAAATGCTACACAAAAAAACTATAATTCGTATTCCATTACTGAATTCATAAATTCAAATATTTTTTTTTTTACGGAAATGGGACCTACCACAAAATTCGTAAAATTAAAAAAAAAAAATTCGTAAATATTTAATAAGAAACAAACACGCTTTTTTTCTATTAAAATTTTGTACTGGCATATTTAAAAATCAAACAAAAAAATAATAAAATTTAAAAACAAATTCAAACCCATGTGTGTTAAAATAAAAAGCTATCATACTTTTTTCTCTATAGTTGAACAAGACTGAATTATCTATTTTTTATTCGCAGGGTCCGGCCCAATCAGTAGTTGGTTTTATTCGAGCTAAGTGAATTGCAAAGTATTTAGAAATTTCTAAAAAAAAAAAATCAGCCGACTCTAATGCTTATACTTATGAAAAGGGGTTTTACTGTTTTAAATCATTTGTAATAATAATAACGTATTCTCTTTTGTTCGCCACCGTTTATACTTGGCCATCATAAATACAAATTTTAACAATAATTTTGGTTTAAAAAATATGCATGTGTTTCGACTTATTCAATTTTGATCATTAGAAGTATCTCTTTGAAGATTTTATGCTATAATTAATGCTGAGTCTACGCCTGCGTCCTTTGTCTGTATCTCTTTGTGGGTGATACATGTATGTTTGTAAGTATATAGAAACACATGTATTTTCCTAATAAGCAAAACTATGTAACTAACAAATACTTCAAATGTTTTTTTTATAAATATTGTGTGCTATTTAATAAATTACACAATAATTTATAAAACAGCGATTTAGCATACTTTCTTAGTTCCGAATTTTTGCATTTCAGCCAACGATTTTGAGTGTTTTTTTTAAAGATGTATTAAAAAATAACAAAAGATAAGAGTAATCTTGAATAGAAAATATATATGTATGTAGGCACAAAAAGCGAGGATATTTTTCTTATAAAAAGAAATAAATATTTTCGAATAAAAATTCAGTTCAATATACACGTAATTTAAAATTTCTTATGTCATATTGTCAATATTGTCTGTTGCAGGGCAGACTAAAGAAGGTATGAGCACAGGCGAAACTAATTCGCTCTAGTCGAGTCGACCTGCCATCAGCTGTTCAAAAAAATTTTTTTGTAGCGAGTTTGCAAAGATTATAACAAAACCAATAGACTAACGCGAATTGAATTAGCCGAAGCTCTCACCTTGTTTAAGGTACCTTGTTCTGTTGGAAACGGTTTTTTTAATGAAAAATACTTGTTGAGTAGTTTAACTGAAAATTAAAATCAAATTTAAGATTAATTGATTTAATCCTTTTTGTTGTTTTTTTATTATAAAATAATTTTCTAATTTAATTTAATTAAATTTTTTTAACTACTATATTTATTATAAACCAATTGTCTAGTTTTTAGTATTCTATAATTTTGGTTTTAAGCTAATTTGTTGATTTCTTTTATTCATTTATTTATTTTCTTTTGCTTAATTTAGCCTGTCTTAAAAAATTTTTTTACTAATTATTTACTAAATTTATTTTATCTATTCTTGTTGACTGTAATTTTTTCTATCTCTTTAGTTTTCCTTTCCTGTTTTTTTTTCTAACATTGATATTTGCTAAATGTTTTACTTATTTCCTTTGTTTCGATTTTATTAGTTTCTAAAAATAATAAAAAAAAATTTTAAATTTATTTTTGGTTAATTGAATTTTCTAAAAAAAAGAACTCTTTTAAGTCATTTTGGATAAAAAATGATCTTTTAGACCGCCTTTGATGTAGTTTCTGGCATCCAGCGTAACATCTCACGACGCCAATTAATACTATGCTCCACATATTTTACTAAAAAAATTAAAAATTTTAGTTTCTTATTTTGTAAAACTACAAGTAACAAGACTGGCCTGCAAAGAAAATGTTCTTGAATTAAAAATATGTGGAACATATAAGAGTTTAATCCGCAAAATTAAAATCCATTTTTAGTTTTTAACACCAAAATAAGAATGAAAAAATTATCTTCATTTTCCTACCAATTTTTTTTTTTGATTTGATCAAGGCTTTCAGAGTTATTTACAAATTCGTATCGAAAAAAAGTGTTTTTCATGCAAAATTAAAAAGTTTTTTCTTGCTAAATGCAAAAACGTTATCTTTTAACTATTGTTCTAAAGAGCAGGTGTCTTACGAACAAACTATACCATATAGCATGAATATCGATGCCTAAATATTGATTTTGTTAGCAATTAAGTGAATAAATCCAGTCACTCAACAGGCACTTTCTATAATAAATTTATTTTTGGCTTAAAAAAAATTTAAAACGGAAGCACGTTTTAAGTGTCTGGCTGTCTGTATTCAGTTAAAATCAATATTTATCCATAGATTTTCACAATATAAGGCTTATTTTGTTCGTAAGACAGCGGTGTCCTTAAGCAAACTAGTTAAATGGTAAAGTTTCCGCAGTTTTAAATTTTTTATGAGTTTTTATTTTGCATGTAAAAGCACTTTCATTCCACACTAATTTCTGAATAACTCCGAAAGCGGTAATCAAAAATCAAATAACTATATAAAGAAATTGGAAGTTAACTTAGTCGTGCATATTTGGCGTTTTGTTGATTGATATCGGGCATACCGTCCACGAATTAGCGTGAAATATACTGTTATACCCATTTTAAATATTAGTCATGCTTATGAAGAAAAATCTGTGCTTGATAGAAAAAAACTGAAAACATATTTTTATATAGCGCATTAAACAAACTCCTTATATTTCACACATTTTTATTTAAAGAAGCAAAAATTTTTTTTCTTGCAGACCAGTGTAATTAGATGTCATTTGAGTTTTGAAAATCTTACCCAGTAGTCAGACATCGGTTTCAATACTGACCGCCATGGCGCTGTTGTGTCTCTGATTTAAAGCACTTGACCCTCTAACACCGTTTTGTTGAGGTTGTTGCAGTTGTTGCTGTTGTAATTGCAACTGAAGTTGCTGTTTCTCAAACGATTGTTGTGTCCTTAGGAATGGTGCTAAATGACGTCCTGGATGATCAGTCAAACCCGGTGTGCCAATACCATCATCTAAGTCCATTATATCCGAAGACGATTCGGATAATGATGATTTTCGATAATTTTGACCTAATTGTTGGGTCGGCAAATGTAACAGAAATGGAGAATAAATAAATATGGTTTAATATAATATTAAGGCAAAAGAAAAAGAATGTTTACCTAAAGCACCGGGCATATATGAACAACTTGTGACATGATTGAAATTTTGGCTTTGCATTTCCTCTTGATCCGTTTCGCGATGGTAGAAATAATTGAAATTACTAACAATAACGGGTACGGGTAGAGCGATTGTCAAGACACCAGCTATCACACATAGCGAACCCACGATTTTACCCCAGAATCCAACAGGTCTGAAGTACCAAAAGTTGCAGTTGTAGTGCGCGAATGTGTTGGATGTGGTATATTTTTATTTGAGAAAATATTTTTCAAATGTTAAATGAGAAAGTTTAAATAAATATTTTTTTTCGGTCTGGCGATTTTTTAATCTTTTTGTTTTTTATAAAATATTAAAAACTAAAGATAAATTAATGACACCAATTTGACAGAAAAAAGGCTTAAATAAATGATATATAAAAGTTTAATAAACAAACAAACGCAAGAGAAACGTATAAAAACAAAATTTTACTGAATAATACAAACTAAAAGTCACTAATAATTCTACAGTTTGTTTTGAATGAGCGACACTGTTTTAGACTTAATGAAAGAATGAACGATCGAGTGAGTAATGGAAAATAAAGGACACTTGTTTGATGTCTCAGATGTGTACTTATGTATGTATGTATGATGTGTAAATGTTTATTAAAATATAAGTTTGTATTGAAGTGTATGACAAGAGCTTTTGAAGAGCGAGTAACTAACAAACAAAGTTTACACAGATAAAGAGAGAAAGATAAAGAGAGCTAGAAGTGTGTGATATTACATGAATGATAAGTATGTATGAGGAAACATATACAATAGATTGAAAGTTACATTTTATAGTTACATTGTTTAGTCGAGTCTTGCTAGTTTTAAAAATTTATTTATTCAGAACTACTGCAGTCAAAGTCGTAAAGAAATATAATGTTTATTTTGTTTTTATTCTGATAATTATATTTACCACTAAAGTTGTCACTGTTAATTCTTTTTACCATCGAAAATATTATTTACAACTAATAACTGACATAACATTTCAACTTTTATTAAAGATTTTCGATAAGTCTCAATTTCTGAAAATAAAAAGCTTTTAATTGTTTCAAGTAGAAAAAAAAATCGTGCTTGTTTTTTTAATTAGAAGCAAACAGCTTTCAAAAGCTCATGCATTTGCGAAAGTGTTAGAGGGAGGGATTAATAAAATATAGTTATTTGAATTTTTAGGCAATTGGATTGATTAAGGAGGAGTAGTAAGAGGACACGACATGAAACGAATTTTGGTGATTGTTTTTTTATTTAGTTTTTATCTTTTGGTTTTTGTTCTCGTAGTAAAAACATAGAAATTGAAATATTAAAAACAGTGAATGTATAAATATAGAGAGCCTTATAATAAGCTTTGCTACAGAAAAAAATAAAGTTTAGTTTTTATATATAAAATAACTTAATAATAATTGCACAAATTTAACTTACCAAGTTTACCATTTACGCTTTAGTAATGCGGGAAAACATAAATAAATCGATCATATTAATCAGCTTTTTTCCCACTTTTTTTATAATTGGGCATGTTCTTAGCATTGATTTTTTTTGAGCTTATAAATTTTTTTAAATCCAACATAACTCACAAATTGGTGTTCTGAGATCCACATGCTTAAGGTTTTTAAAATTTTGAAAAAAAAAAATCTAAAAGTGTAAAAATTGAAAAGATCTTGTGTAGTATATAAATTCCTAATTTTGCCGATCTGAGGATATTTCATAAATATGTATTTCTTGAAAATAAACCGTCTACAAATGATGTCGTATTGCCCCGGGAACTTAATGTGTGTGTAAAGTTTCATAAGAATCGAGTTAGTAGTTGAAAAAGAATATTTACTTTGCAGGCGCTATTGAAAATCTTGCAGCTCTTGCAAGTCTAGGATATATGCTCCAATATGCAACACAACAAGTACAAAATATAAGAAACTTACATTTCCTACACAGTAGCAGATATCCAATACTTACAACTGCAGCAAACTTATCTAGCATATATGCAATTAGCAAAATTACTCAGAGAGACTCTCTCGCTCATTCTTTGTAGCAAAAAATTATAGTTTATATCCCAAATGTGCAAATATGCTACCAAGAGTGATTTCTGCTTTATGTTGTATTGTCGCTGGAACTTAATGTGTGCAAAATTTTAAAAGAAGCGGTTTAGTAAAAGTTGTGAAAAAAGTATTTTTACTTTGCATGGCCACGCCCACTGCTGCCTACTTTTTTAATCATAATGTGGAATTGCTTAGGGAACTTAATACATGTGCAAAATATTATGAGAATTGGTTAAATTGTAGTAGTTAAAAAATAATATTCACAACGTTTGGGTGTGGCACTGTCCACTTTTCTAGCCCTAATGTTGTATTGTCACAATAACTAAATGTGTCTTCAAATTGGTATAAGAGTCGATTAAGTAGAAGTAGTTGAAAAAAAATACATATTGATTTACTTTGTACAATCGTAACGCTGCCCACTCTTCAACGGGAACAATCTGGAAGTACATCCTTTCAAATAAACACCAAAAATTGGTTTTAACTGCCGGAGTTCTGAGAGAACACACATAAAAATATATTAACCTATTGACAAACTCCTACTTTTTAGAAGACTGTTAAAAAGAAGTTTAAAGGCATTAATTTGAATTTGTATACAAATGCAAAAACGAAAGACACAAAACAGATTACCGCATTCGATATCAATTGAATTTTACAATTAAATTGTATTGCAATTTCTATCGATAGCTAATGTTTTAAATTGGTTATTTCAGTGAAGTCTTGTTGTGAAGCAAATTCTCTTTGATGTAAAGCTATTTTCATGTTAAAAATTTCTGCCACTGAGGACACCTTTTTAATTGATAACTTTTGGTAATTGATTTTCTATTAGCAATCAAAATTGTGATTTTGTCGTAAAAAATTAAATTTTTATTGTGTTTATTTATTCATTATACCTTAAGAAACTTGCCAGAGCTTGAAACGAAAATTAATATAAACACGTGGATCTGATACACATAACAGCAAATATGTATGTGAAAGTGCTTGATTTACATGGCGATTTGTTTTGTATAACATACCCAATTATAAATATTTATATATATTTTTTTTTTGCAATTTACATACACTGAGCGATTGTTTTAGGAAACTTTCAAATATACTTTTAAAGAAACGTTTGTCTTTATTTACTTTTATTAATCACAAGAAACTACTTCTATTAATTTGTTACTTTGTAATCTAAATTAAGAGATACAACCCATTTTAATTTTATTACGACTAGACTAGAAAATTAAAATTATTAAGAAAAAAAAAAGATTATCTAACTACAAATTAGTAAACAAGAATTAATTACTGGTTGATACGAAGACATTTTCAATTTTAAAATGTTTTAAAACAGTCCAATTTCTATTGCTAGAATTGAGCACATGTTACAACAGCCGTGGTAAAGATATGACTGATTGTTGTACTAGAAAATGCAGACAAAAATCTCCAATGTGTATACTTAGCCCTAAATTCAAAGTTTTTAGTAAACTAATGATGGGGGCTTGTTTAACCATTTACATTTCTAGGAAATATCACAGGTTAAACTATTGTTATTAGTCAACTAAAGACTATGATTTTAGCCTTAATTATTATAAGAATGCTAATGAAGTGCGTTGCGGCACATTGTTTAGTACCACAAAAGCAGAAACAACGACTTTTGGTGTTTTCTATCAATTTTGTATACAGTGATATTTCGTAGCCTCAATCATTTTTGAGATAGAGCTCAAAAAGTGGAAAGGATTGCGCTATATTTTCACTGATCTAAAACTTACGCCTTCTTTAAAATTTAGCAAATTTTTAATGAGGTCATATCATAGGTCGTCCTAAAATAAATAATTATATAAAACTTGTCTTGGTTCCATTGCTCCGTACCGGAGTTACGCTGCTCAAAAGGGTGCCGCTGTGGCTAAATGGTAACGATGCTATCGTATCAGTCCAGAGGTCGTGGGTTCGATTCCCGCCATATACCCTGGGCGTTTTTCCGCAGACAATTCGCGGATTGTGCTCGTTAAAAAAAAAACTATTTTTTTATTGGTCATAGGGATTTTTACAGAAAGTTTTGTACCAACAAGAAAACGAAATTAAAACGTAAAAATTCCCATGGCAGATTTCGACGTGTATAATCGAATACATATAAATGAGATTCAATCTCTTTTTTGCAAATGAGAAACTTACTGGGACCGATCGCAGACTTTGTGATCTTATTAGTTGTGGTCCTATACAGTAAATTATCTTGGAACATGAATACTCCGTACGAAATGGATAAGGCGCTTGTGGGTATAAATATATGGATGTGGGTATAAATATATGGGTGTACTTGCGGTAGAGAAATACTCTGATCGCAAAATACTCCAGAAAAGTTTTCGGATAGCTGCGGTTCTGACAACAGGTGCGGTCAGGTCAAATTCAACGAAAGCACTCTTTATAATGCTCTTTTCGGCGACCAGATGGAACGCTACTTGTTGACGGTCGCGAACTGACATGGTAGGATTCTGCAACAGCATCAAGTACTCCATGATAATATCGTCTATTGCATACTGAAACCCGAATTCTGAAATGTTATAATACTTGGTGGGTTTGTTTTTCTAACGGCGAAAAAATATTTTTTTCCAACAAATCTATCTATTATTTTTAAGAACAAAAAATTTTTTTGTCATTACTCGAACGTTTTCTTGGGAAAATTTAAAAAAACGTTCGAATAACGATTATGATTTTTGTTTATATCTTTTCTTAGTTACATCAATAGCTTACAATAAACATATCTGTTACCATTATTTTTGCGATCGGCCCCATTGTATAAACTCCTGTGTGACTTATTTCGTATAATAAATCGTAATTTTGTCTTATTTGGAACTGAAGATATTTTTATTAAAATCTTTCTTCCTGAAGAAAATTCCAACTTTCTTTTTAAAATTTCAAAGTATTAAATATGGCTGTGAAATAAATATTTAAAATAAAAGATAACTTAACTAAAAAATTATATTATCAATAATAAATAGACCAGTCGAATTGGGCAAATCGAAGGAAATAATTCGCTCAGTTTTGAAAATTTGCGCAATCGGTACATATTTAAAGAAACTAAAGAGTCAACGTGTTTGGTGGCCGAGCTAGGGGGAGGAGGGCCCCCTTAAGGTGATGCTTTTTAGATTTTTGCTCATACGTCTGAAACTATAACTTTTAGCAAAATATTTTCCATAAAAAAGTTAAAGCTGACAATATTTCCTACAAACACAGTTGTGATCATTTTTTACTTAAGATCAACCTTTTTGGAGTTATGTATAAAGCCAAGGAAAACAAAAAATTTCCACAAAACTCCTTGACATATTTTAATGTTCGGAAAGTTAAAATTTTCTTATTTATTTCTTATGATAATTAGGATGTGCTAAACACGAACGAAATAATAAAAAAAATTTCTTTCGCCTATTATGCAGATAACAATACATTTGAGTTTTTCGATATACATTTGCTACTCTTTAAAGCGCCATCTACAGTCACAGGCTGTTTCGATTAAAAAAAATTTACATTTACATTTGGTTGAAAGGTTACGAAACTACAAGTCGAATCGTGGCTAATTTGCTTTGGTCAGATTACAAATGACCAAGTTATAGTGGATCAAACGAAAGCACTAGTTTTTAAATTTTGCTGGCAAACTCTTTATGAGATATTTTTTATTTTATTTTGTATTAGTGAATGTTTTTGGTAAATTGAAACGATAGTTTTTTCATTTGATCCACTGTAACTCAGTCAGTTTTTGTCCGATTAAAGCGAATTAGTCACTATGCGACGCATATATTAGTAGGCTTTCAAACAAGATGTATGTATATTCTCTTTAATCGAAATAGCCTGTATCTTTGTTTGACGCTTTAAAGAGTAGTATGCATCGAAAAACACAATTGTGCCGTTATCTGGACAATGGCCGAAATTAATTTTTATTATTATTATTTTCGTGTTTAGCACATCCTAATTACACTAAAAACATGCACTAAAAAATTTAAACTTTCCAAAACTTAAAACATATAAAGGAGTGCTATGAATGATTTTAAAGCCATTTTTGGAAGTTTTTTTGTTTTTCTTGGTTTTATAACTCCAAAAAATTTGGTCTTAAATAAAAAATGATTGAAAACATTTTTGTATGAAATTTTGTCAGCATTAAGTTTTTTATGCCGACATTTTTGTTAAAAGTTTGCTTAGTTTCAGATCGTCAAAAAAAAGTCTAAAAACTTTAAGCTTAGGGAACCCCTTAAGCTCCTCACTTTTTAAATATATCTAGACAATTCACAGAGCATTTTATTGCGTCCTATTTGTAGTATTACGTAAAATTTTATTACTGTCATAAATATGTTGTTGATATTTTCATATTAAAATATAATATGACAATATTATTTTGTTACCTATGTTTTTTCAGTGTGGTATTTAGTCAGCTGTTTTTTGTTTACAAATTCAACGCAAGTTCTTATGTTCAATATTAGCTCTATTCGAAAAAATAGTCGAAAAAGGAAAAATTTAAATAAAACTGGAATAAAAATAAGAAGTGAATGAATAACACAGGTCAACACGATTTCTAGGGTCCGTGTTTTCTTAGTCAATTTGCGTAGATATGATACTGAGCGGCAATGACTACAAATTACTTTTTTTGAATTGACGACTCTGTCTCTCGAAATTTTTCATTATAAAGAAAAAAGATAATGCTGCATCACATAATTTGAATTTACTCGGGAAATACAGAGCACAGAAGGATCAGAAATAAAATAACCTTTAAATTTTAACACTCTTATAGCTTTAGAGATATTCAGAAAGTTTTATTAAAAAACAAGTGAATTTTTTAAAAAATATTTGAAAAATTTTTTTAAACGACTCATTAAAATTTTACACTGAAGAAAATTTTAAATTTAATTCTTAATTGTGATAACTTCATATGTTACAAATAAAATGATCTAAAATTTGTTAAAATCATTTCATAAGTTCTGAATTTATTCACAATTCCCAATCAATTGTGAATATATTCAGAGTTTATGAAATGATTTTAATAAATTAGGCTCATTTTATTTGTAACACATGAAGTTATCACAATTAAGAATAAAATTAAAAATTTTCTTCGGTTTAAAATTTTAATGAGTCTTTTAAAAAATTAAAAAAATTTTTTTTTTTGAAAATATGTATTTTTTTTTATATATATTTTCTGAATATCTCCAAAACTTCTGTTCACGTATTTTTAAGGGCAACAGCTTTTTTTAAGTGTAAAATTTTCAGTTTACTCAGTAATTACTCATTTACTGGATTTTAGTGTAACAGTAAACAAACGGACCTATTATTTTATTTTTAACGTTTATGACAATTGTCATATGGTAACACAACAGGCCGCTCACAGTAGTGCTACCTGGCCTTAAATAGTACTTTATTACTTATCACTTTAGAAGACTTTTGTGAATTAGCTAATCGTGTCATAACCGCCAAATAAGCTCAAGTGCCAAAAAGTAAATTTCACAGGCGAAGTATTTTTTTAATTATCAAAGTAGACCCTTAATATTGGCTACATAGGATTGTAGTGGACTGATGTATGTAATGTTAATACTTTGAATAAATTTCCTATAAGATAAATTATTCTTAGTAAGCTGTTCTTTAACTGTTTCATTGACATCCTTGCAGTTTTTGACACTAGTTTTACTCTACTTGAAAAATAAAATTTTTGCTTAAGCGACACTTTGCAGTTAGAAAAAAATTAAAAAGTTAAAGGGAAAATGCACTTAAGCTAAAATTTCTTTTGATGTATTTTCCTAACGGCATTTGACATGACTTTGAAACTGTGACAGATAGTCTAAATTATCGTAACTAATCGATTTTCATCAAAAAACTATTTTCGAAGAGCATGGCGCTTAAGCTTTTTTTCTTGCGTTTATGGCTCGATATGTACCAAGGACCGACCAAATGTGCCAATTTTCAAAAATCCGGGAATTCTTTCTTTCGATTGGTCTTATTATGTCTTATTGGAGTGGGCTATTTATTAACTATTTTAGTTAATTTTTTTGTTGAAATAATTGTTATTTGTTTTTATTTTCTTTACCAATCAATCACTTAATTTGTTTGTAGTTTCTTTTTTTAGCTGGAACTTTTTTCAATTAATTATTGCTTTTTATTTTTATTATTTTTATTTTCTTTTGCACTTGTTTGTCTAAGAAGTAATTAACTAATATTTTGTTGTTGTTGTTGTTGTTCTTAGTTGATTTTAATAAAATTATTAAATGGAGATTTTAGTCACGCAGCGAATAAAGTTTTTATTTGAGTGAAATTAATATCCTAGTTTCTGGCTTGACTTTAATAATTTGTTTTATTTATTTGTTTTAGTTTTTTATTTTCATTTATTAATAACGATTATAAAATATTTTCTATTTTCATTTTATTATTTTTGACTTTATTTGTTCTTTTTAATAATATAATTTATTTTTAATCTTAACAACAGTTTATGTTTGTTTTAATCAAGTTATTAATTTTCAAGGGGCATTTTAAATCTGAGGCATAATTAATAATTGTTTAATTTATTTTTTGTTTGCTTGCTTTTTTTCATTATTTCTTTTAAATAATAATTAAGGTTTAATTCATTAAAATGATAAAATTGTAATGATTTATTCTTTTTCTTTTCAGGGGGATGGAGAGGAGAGGGTGCTTGTATTTGCAATTTCTAAAGTATTTCTGGCTTTTGGTTTAATTGGAAAAACAATTTTTTTGCCATTAAATTTTATGTTGTTGTTTTTCTTTTCTTCTAATTCAGGATGGCATTTATAATATTAAAATCATCTATAATAACATATTTTATTTTAAATAATAAAAATATATGTCTTAACATTTTGGGCTAACTAATAAATAAAAACTGTATTTAAACAAAGAAAAATGTATCTTTAAATTTTTATTCACTATATTTAATATAATTTTTAAAATTTATGTTTACACTATTTTCCAGTCTTTATATCTTTTTTTTTTCAAGAAATTTTAGGATATTCTTTTATTTGTGTCAAAAGTTGAAGTGAAAAATATTAATTTCTTTTTGCTAAAGTTTTTTTGTTTTTTTCTTTATTTGGAAAACTTGAAACGATTGTATTTAGTTAAATTGTTTACTGAATATTTAAGCAAAAAAGACTGTATTTTGTTTTAAATTTATTTATCTTAAACATCATGATAAGTTTTTTAATCTATCCATCACTTAACGATGTTGCAAAAATGAAGCAAATAAAAAAAGAAGAATTATATTTGAAATAATAGTCGGGCAATTCTACGGCGTGTTTAGAATCAAAGAAGTTTTTTTAAATTAAAAAAATCTTGTAATTTTTGCTTTTCTTTTTTAAAATTTATTATGCTCAACGATATGTTTGCTTCTTATTTTTATAAATTTTTTATTTCAATTATTTAAAATTTCTAATAATATAAGAGGACATTTTTATTGTTGTTTAAAGCAAGAAATAAATGATAATAAAATTTATAGAAAAAATTGTTTATGATTATTTATAATTTTATTTTAAATTTACTACATCACAATATGAAATGAAAAATAGAAACAACTAAAAAAGTATAACTTCTCTATTAATATTTACATTTATACAATAATAAAATCTGTTGTATATTATTTATTTACATTAAATTTTGATTTTAAAAAATATACTAAAAATAACTAAACTACGTTAATTTACTAAGGATTTGCGTTAAGCGTTTCACAATTTTACCTAAAATCTTAAATAATAAATTAAATCTTAAACAAGTTTTCGTTTGTTGTGGGTTACGTTTATCTAACTATATGCCTGCATTTCATTGGTGCTTATACCAAAACATTAGCACACTGTAACCATAATATACGGATCAACCATAATATGGTAGAAGACTACTGATGATGTGGTATAAGACTACTGATGATTTGGAAAAAAATGCAGGCATGTAGACAAGCTTAGCCCACAGCGAATGACAACTTGTTTAAAATTGAATTGGGAGAATATCTCAAAAAAAAAATAAAAATTATTTAAATATTAAATTATTAAAAATACAATCAATACAAACTTAAAAATCTTGTCTGAAAAACCATTTATTTTGAAAACAAACTAAATCACTAATTCCATAAGAGTCATTATTTGTGAAGCGGACACGGCAAAACAATTTTTTCCCCGAAATTTTTTGATATTTGGCATACCTATACTTTTAGTAGATATGAATGGGTGTGCCAAATATTTTTTTTTGTATGATGTATATTTGTCGAGTTATGGGGTGCTAAAGTGTTGCCGTTTCTGAAAAATTATTTTTTTAATTATTATTTCGAAGTAGAAAAAAATAAAAAAATAAAAAATAAGATAAATGATTCTTATAGGAAATCGTCTGATCTTTTAGAAAAAATTAAATTTGAAAAAAAAATTTTTTTCAGGTGCGAAACCGGAAATAATCAATTGAAAATAAAATGTGTTAGACTTCGACATGTTTTATACTTTTATTTTCTTATCAAAATTAGCCTAGGGTGTCCTCATTATACCGTAAAAGTTTGATTGATTTGTGATCTCCATAAGTTTAAAGGTTATGCAAATTTCTTTACATGAACCCCACCTTTCGGTCATTGTTGTAGAGAATCGAAATAAGATATCGTGTAAACCTTTCATTTTAAGTATTACGTGTGTTCAGTACTTTTATGTAAAACTCCACATGAAATAATTTCATGAAACATTTTAACCCTATAGCGCTTCGCGGTATGTTTCTTTTTTGACCCTTTCTTAAAGAGGGGCAGAAAGCTCCCCTTCGGGGGCGCGATAGCGGGCAGGGGTATCCTACAAAAAATTTTTTCATAAAATTTTATTGTAAGTCTTAGAAGACAATAAATTTCTAAACTCAAGTGGAATGCCAGAAATCATTATCATGAGAAATTATGAGTTGATAATAAAACAGATCTATCGTAGTTTTTTTTAAAGCGTGACATAAAAAAGTATTAATTAAAAAACATATTTTAAGAAAAAGAAGACCCAACGAGCAGTAAAATAGAAGGAATGTTTACATTATATGGTTGTGATATTGCCCAATTAATTCTCCAATAATAATATTGTACTGTAATGGAATCTCAGTGTGCATGCAAAGTTTCTTAGGAATCGTTAAAAGTACTAAGCGACGCTGTAGTAAGATTTGATTACAAACCCACAGATTAGCAGAAGTGAAACTACCCAGCGATCATTATTTTTGCTAGATTCGGTCCTATAGCTTTATGCTCTTGGAAATTTACTGTATGATGTTGACAATGTGGCAAATGCCGATGACATTGTGGGGATAGTAACGGGCAAGCACTTAGATACTCTCTTTAGTGTTTGCAGACTTCAAAGAGAATTATCAGAAGGTGGAGTACCGAAAGTGGTCTCAGTGTAAGTCTTTCGCCTTTCACAAAAATATATAAGAAACAAAATTTTCCACTTCCGACTCTAAACAGAGTGGAACCTAGGTTGTCTGCCATTGTGAAGTATCTACCTGGATGTGAAGCTATTATTTCACCGTAACGTCCAGTTAAAGGCGCACAAGACCGCTGTGTCTATATACGCTTGAAACTAGTAAAGCCTATACTTACGTATGGCATGCTAGTGTCTCAGACATCATTGGTGTCGGATCATAGAAAGGGTTCTGCCTACATCTTCTTAGATGATCATAGATGCTCTTTAAACCATCACATCAAGAGCACTCTTCACCAGAATGCATTGGCTGTCATCTGAGGTCACGATGAAGCTATTGGTCGTAAGTTCTGTGATTAGAGTCGAGGCAGCTGGCGCTACTCTTGGTTCCAGGTCAAAGTAATTACTATTGCGGACGAACAAAATAGTTGGCGACCCATTAAAATGCTGCAAAACTTTAGCTTGGCCAAATCTATTGGGAAAAGCGTACATCAGATGGTGTAACAGAGTCACCTACTTGGTATCGAAGGTAGCGCGTCTCAAATATGATTGCAGTAGATCTGAAATTTTTTGTGAAGGTAATTACAGAGAGATTGGATCTACAGTCTAATGACTTCTGTAGAAGTTGTCATACAAATCACTTTCTCTGTCATTGCAGTTGACAAAAAGGGCGGTATCCATGGCCAGTCCGATGCTGCAAGATTTATAAGACTTATTGGACTGTGATATCAAGAGCATAAACTCATATATCCCTTTGTCGGGAATATTTGGTACTCAACCCAACGATGCGAGAGATGCAGAAGCGCAGATCTGATTTTAATACTTGTATACATAGCAACCTATACAAACATATACCTCAACATTATTGATTGAAGAGTTTGGTTTAATTTTGATTAGAATCAGAAATTAGTAACTTTTCTAAAAATGTAAGTAAAGGGTTCCTGAAGATATTGCTTGAGCATATGAAAAATACCCATAGGAAATTCTAAAAAATTTAATTTTTTGGATACGAATAATAAAATAGTAATTTAATAGAAAAAAACTTTTTCATAAAAAATAAATTGTCGCAGCTCTTATTAGCTTCTTGATCTCCCATGCATGATCTGTCGAAATTTCTTAATTATCACATATTGAAACATAAAAAATATTTCTATAAAAATTAAAATTAAAATTTACATTAATAAAAATATATTTAATTAATTTAAATCAATTCTTTTTATTCTTTTTTTCTTCTTCTAGTTTATGAACTTAAATAGTTTTACTTTGTTTTTGCATATATATATATATATTTTTAGTTTTTCTAATATACAATTATTGTTATATTTACAAATTTGTTTTACATTGGATTTGGTTGTATTAAATACTCAAATACATTTTTAATTTGATTAAAATTAACACTATATTTAAACATATAATAACATTGGATTTTTTGAACACATTTATTCCAAACTCTCAAAAACACATTCATATTTATTTATTGATTTATTTTCTTGTTGTAATTTTTCTAATTTTGAAATCCTTAAATTGTGGTTGTGTTAAAAAAGTTATATTTATTTAAATTTTTTTAAAGATAGACTATGGTATTCTAAAAAATAGTTGGGGTTTGAAGTGTACGTTAAAAGAAAATGTTAAAAAATTTTTTTTACTAAATTACACTTCAAAACCAAAATATTTCTTTTAGAATACCGCAGTGAATGTAAGACGACTGACTGTTCGTAGTACATTCCAATAACATTTGACTAGTTGAGCTGCACAATTTCAAAACACAGTGAGTTACAAATATTTCGTAATCGACTTTTTTTATATATTTAGGTCTGGTATAGGCTTGTGCAAATGATTCGATATAAATTTAATGAAAATTTATTTTTTTCATACAATATTTGCCTAATCAATATTGAAATTTTTGTATTATACTTCCATAAAAAGACTTGTTTTGTTCGTTTCCTGAGCAATGTTATTTTTTGCTGTTACTGTATTTTGAAATTGTGCAGCCGAATTACTTAAGTACAATGAGTTTAAGTACTTCTTGTACACAACGCACACTTACAGAGATATATTTTGAGAGATTGCTGACCACAATGTCACCAGAAGAGAATACTAAAATATCCATACACAGAAAAAAATTATTGTCAGATGTTTTTAAATTAACTTGTCATAATTTTGCCATCACTATTTTATACATGAAAACTCAACTTGCATATGTTAAAATGGAAAAATTTGTACATACCAGTTGTAAATAAATAGCATAAGTTTAGTTGGCATGTATAAAATAGTGAAAAATATTGAGTGGTGGATACCAAGTATCGTATATTTTCTACCATTTTAGTGTATTCAGCACAAAAAGTAGCTACTCGCTATTAAATATTATGTGACAAAGAATATTGGTGGCATTTCTTGGTATAGAAAGTGCCATCAGTGATGTAAGATCAGTAATAATTTTTATGGCCCGAACGACTGACCGTTCAATAATTACCCTGCGAGAAATGTTGTACCAATTGTCTTAAACGTATTTGTCCTAAGACTAGTGAAAATACAAATGGTGCAAAATGTTCCTGAGTCGTCATCGGTGAAATGAGACCATATCAAAAAACTCTGTACAAGTAGATTTTTTCCAAATCAAAATTAGTTCTTTAAAGTACAGTAATTTAACTAGTATTAAAGAAACGACCACAGGACAAGTTTGTGTCTAGAGCCTATCACTGAGTATGTTAATTATGTCAATTGAACCCGTCCAAGGACAACGCATGTAAAAGTTACCGGTTCTTTCATATAAAGTTCTAGAACTCGAACCGGTTGCTAATCCTTGGAAACCAGTCACTTGACCTATCGTTATTTTGATTCACATAAGAAATTTGTATTATAATCCTGTTTTTCTTTAATATCAAAATTTTCAATAGTTTTTTTAAATATTACAAAAGTTCGTTTGATTGATTGTACGATTAAATGTACACGATGAAATTGTTTAAGTTCTCTTTTAAAGTTGATACGTTTTTTTCATCGTCTGCTTAAACACTAATATCCTGTTTATCGATGTCGAAAGAAATTTTTAATTCTTACAATTTCATTTAAAATAAAAACAAATTCTAAAATTTTGTTTTTGTTTCCAATTTAACTGTAAGAAAGAAGGGATTTGTTCGACATTGATAAACAGGCAGTAAGTACAATGTCCATACAATTTTATTTAATAAAAAAATAAAAATGTGAACGGTTCAAACTTATACTGAAATTTAATAATAATTCCCCCTTATTCCGTAACTATTTTTCGACGTCACGTCAAGACAATACCAAAAAAATTGGCACTTGTCTACTTGCTGTCGACAAAAGTTTACTACTATTAACAGCGTCTTTCCATTTTTTATGCCTTAGAGAGTAATAAGTGGCTGTTAGTAAAAGTAAATTGACGAGTAGAAATTACCCAATTTTTTGGTATTGTCTTGACGTGGCATCGACAATTAGTTACGGCATAAGGGCGATTATTTCAACCAATCTTTCTACGAGAAAAATTATTGCTTGATTCGAAAAGCATAATTTTACTGATATGCAGTCTTTTGCTTCTGTTCAACGTGAAGAGAAACTACTGCACGAATCTTATTTTCAAAAGTTATGAGACGAGTACGCGCAGGACAATCGACACAAAACTTTAGCACAGGGATATTCTACTTTTATTGTTATCTCTGTCAATCTGTCGCGATTTTCAAAATATTTTCATGAGTTGGCGTTGCCATATTTTTTACGTAATGTGCATAAAAATAGTTAAGGAATAATGTAGAGTTATATTATTGTACATTTTGGAAATTTGAAAGAAAGACTATGCATATAAAATATAGTCCTTCAATTTGAAGTGGCTTGTCGCCAGATGTTCCAATTGTAATTAGTTAGTAATTATACGTATTTTGTCGCCAGCGGCTAATATTGAAATTGAGCTGTAAGATTGCTTTTACGACAGCTTAAAACCTTTATGTAAACGATAATCCCCATTACGGGATTTGAAAAATATATTTGGGTAAAAAATAATTATATATTCATAAATTTTTTCAACATAAATTCATTTCACCATATTTTAAGGATTTCTTATATAATTCTTATTTCTTTTGCAACTGCATAATACTAAAATGTATTAATTAAAAGATGGTTTTTACATAAAAGACTAGATTATAAGTTAATTAATTATTAAATAAGAAACTATGTTACATTAATTTTAAATAATAATACAATTTCAGTTTATTTAGTTTGGTGTTTTCTTTGTTTAATTATAATAATTTTTTGTTGTAATTATACTTAAGTTTAAATTAAATTTGATTTAATTTTAGAATTTTTCTTAAATTTTATTTCTTAATTATTTTCATGTTTTACCTATGAGGACTTTGTTTTGTACAAAAAAGAAAAAAAAACGCTAATGCCTTTCATGAGAGCAAATGAGAATCACACAATTTGTTAATCAGATGACTTAAATAAAAATATTTTTTCCCTCTATATATAAAAACTTATTAAATGCAAATATTTAGGAACGGATTTGGGTGTTAAGTTTAGTATTTGATTTTTTGTTCATCTTGTTACGAGTATTATCACACAAAGTTTTGCGGATGTTTTTTCGTGTGTCACACAATCAAAATGTAAGATTTATTTAAAGGAAAATTAATTTTTTTTTTGAAAATTTCAAATTATTTCAATTAACTGAAAAATATTCATGAGAGAAATGAATATTTTTTGTTTGGTCACCTCGAGCAATGCACAGTGTAAGATTTTACTCATCTATCTGGACAAAAGTTGCTTTTTTTTACAACTTGTAGTGTATATATCAAGGTATATTGAACAGGTACCACTACAAGAACAGCTGTTTTAGTAAATTTGAGAATGTGTGCGTCACACAGACAATAGATTTTGACACATGTCCGGGAGTTTTCTATCAACAACGGGTATGTGTTAGTAAATTTAAGAGAGCTTATGAATGTGTGCGACTCACAGTTAATGGATTTGACATATTTCGGGGGCATTTCTACCAACAAAATACATGTGTTTTTTGGTGTTGTATTTGTTTTAGTTGTGGTGGTACCTGTAATGAATATGCCTTGATATATATCAAATGTAAGAGTGAACATTCTCTTGAGTAGAAAAATGTAAGAAGTTTATCCAATTTGCTAACTGTTGCAATATAACGGTACTTTGAATTTCAGTAACTTCTATATAGCAAAAACACTTACAAAAAATGACTAATTTTTAAACACGTTAAATTTTTTATTGGAATGGTCTTTTTTTAGATTTTTTTTATTTTGACGTTTAACTCTCTCACGTGAAATATACGTAGATCAGGGATGGAAAATGAGATTTTACAAATAGTATTAACTCAAGAAAAATTGTACTTTTTTCAGTCCGATTGTACTAAATTCTTGTTCTATTATTTTAAAATATTTTTTACTCACAATTACATTTAGATGTGTGTTAAAACTTAACAATTAATAAAAAGACACATTGAACTAAATTTTTACTAAGTACTAATTCGTGATGATCCGGATGAAAAGGGACCTTATCATCCGGAGGCCGAAATTTGGTTAGCTAAATTTCCTAAAAGTATATAAGATTGTTTTTCGTTTTTTTTTCGAGTCAAAACTGAAGTAAAGGATAAAATCTTGTGTATACAAATAGCATTTCCAATGCATTTTATATGAGGCAAGTTAAGGCTCCTTTCTCCCTAAATGTAGAGGTTGGAAAATATCTCTTTTTAAGTAATTTCGGCGGTCCAACCATAATCTCAAAATCTTCGAAATTTACTCTAACAGCTATTTTGGCTCTACCGAAAGGTCCTGCTGGGAAGATAAGACCCCTCTTAGTCAGGATCATCACAGATCTCCCTTCCTCCAACAAAATCAGTTATGTGTGTTTTTTACTAGGTTTTCAGGAGAGCCAAAAAATACTTTTATGTCTTAATCATGCGATATTTTTTCAAAGTTAGACAATTTAAAGAAACAACATACACATCATTATAATTATGTCGCAAAATACAAGATACATAATTAGATATTTGTGGGCTATAATCAAATTGCTCAAAGAATAATACCTAAAAAAATTATTTTTTAATTTAGAATATTTTATGCAAATAAATGTTTTGTCTCGCAGGATCTAGTAAAAATATTCTTAAACCCTTTGTCGGGTAGATGTATGACTAAGATATGTTTAGATTGGTGCAATAAAAAATTTTTCTATAATTTTCACATAACTAATTACGCCAGAGCAACTTAACAATTAATATTAATGTTTAATTTCATTCACACAAAAGACTATAAGTTGTTGATATCTGAATATAAAAGTATTATTTAGAATATAAATTTTGATAACAAAATCTTAGTCATTTCTAAATTGTAGCAGCATGAATTAAATGACTTCAGCAAATCCTTTGTTCTGATTAGATTAGTGACATTCGAAACAAATAGTGTAACTCTCTTTTGTTTTCATTATATTATGATATCCTTTCCATATGTGCAGATGAATGTGGAATGGATAATAATTCCCCTGGAAATTCTCTAAATATTAGTTATTTCGCTCATTTTTGATTTATACCTTCGACGGAAAGGTACATATGTTGTAATTTCTTAAAGACTTATTAATTCTGAACGATTTTATTTATTCTTGAATATTCAAGAGAACATTGAAAATGGCACATAGCCGAAACCAATCTGTTTATCAATCAAATTTGAAGTGGGATGACGGAAATTCGTTCCAAATTCAAACAAGCCCTGTCACTCTCAAACATTTTTGAATAGTGCTAAATTAGTCATTGGAGTGCTATTGTACTTTTAGCTTTCAAATAGTGCTAAAAAAGTACAATTGTACCAACTTTTCCATTCCTGACGTAGACTAATTTTCTGTCTAAGAGTGAGTTTTAAGAAAGGGATTAGAGATTAAGTTAAATTTAATATCTGTATTTACTCTTTGAGTGGACTTTTTTAAAATCTTTTTTTTACTAGTTTAGCAGCCAATTTTGGTGGTTTAATCCTAATCTAGCAAAAAAATTAACAAATTTAGTCAGCCGTAAGAGTAAATAATGATATTAAATTTAACTTAATCTCTAATCTCGTTCTTAAAAACTAACTCTAAAGAGTTAAACTTATTTTAGCACCCTTCAATTAAAATTATCAGTCTTTACGATTAATAAAAAGGTCCTAAGGGAGTGCTTTTTGGGTACACTTCGGTTCAGCACCAAATTATTTAGTTGAAGAGGAATTGTTGAAGTGTCCATTTTAACCTTATCCGCAAATATTTGCAAATCTTTTAAAATTTTACAATGAGTTTAAAAAAAGTAAACAGCCGTTATCTTTTCCATCTCATGAATACTTTCTTTTATATATTCCAATGCGCGGTTAAGATTTATGATACTCGCGATTTTTTTCATTCAACAAAAATTTTATATTTATATGATAAGGTGGGCATGACAGCCAAATTTCGACCAAATTTTTACCAATTGTGTATGTTGATCTATTATCTTCTTGTGCAGAAATGTATTCCTCGTGCTTGAGTTCTTACTGAGATATTCAACTTTGTCTAGCTAGTTTCCCAAATCGTACACTGTGCAATGTTTGTAGCAGCATTGTATTTTTAGAGAGCTTAGATCAGTATTAAAGAGCTGCACAAGCACATTTAAACATTTGTTTCAGACATTAAATTTATTTTCAAATATGTTCACTACAATGATATTTCGAGAAAGAAATAGGGTACCGTGAAACTATTTCTAAGTTCAGTTGAATGTGAAACAATGAATGAATTTGCCTGAATTTAAAAATTATTTCTATTAAAATTCTATAAAGAATTCAAACAAAAACATTTATTAAATCAATTAAAATATTTGTTTACTTTTTTTAAACAGTAAAACAAATTCTTTAGAGTATATCCGATCACGTACTCTGATTTTGCGTGTAATGCAATCGTTTTCGATCAATAACAAATAACAAATAACTCAGTTTTAATCACTTGTATTCGCAATGAACATGAATGTTTGTGACAGAGTAGGAAAATAAACTAAACGAAAAGTTTGCTTTCGTTTTGTTTTGTATTTTTCAATGTGTAAAACAAAAACAAACCAATAAACACGGAAATGATAGTCCATTTAGTTTTTTATTGTTTGTGCTTGTGTACACAAAATCTACAATAACTTAAATTTACGCAGCTAGAAAAGAAAAGAGCAAGAACAAAATTGAAAAGTTTTAAGAAAATACATTTGCAAACGTTTGCTCATCTCCTGTTAGCATTTTATGAAATTAATGATCATATTCGAATCTTTTTCGACTCCTCTGCGCGATCAAAAATAAAAATATGCGCACGTTTTCGAGTCGAATATGACGCTTCTTTTGGGAGAAAATAGTACCCTAGTCGCGACTTTTCTGAGAGAGTCTCTTCCCTACGGTAAATGGAACTGACACAAAACAAGTCACGTGACCGGTCCCCAGGTGATAGGGACCAGTCCGAGTTCTAACACTTCCTATGAAGCGGACCAGCCACTTTTACATGGGTATGGCCTAAGATGGGGTTAATTGATACTTTGTATGCACCTTGTAACTTGTCTCTGAACTATCTTATGGAGTCCTAATCGGTGTCGAATAATATAGATTATATCTAAATATTATTCCAAAATTCAGCTGTAATTATCGATTAATTTATTTTTTTATTGCTACAAATCCAACTAGAAATTGTATTTTACTTTTAAGCGGTATCTTTGATGGGATTCGAACCAACAACCTTCGGCATGACAGGCTAGTACACTACCCACTCGACCACAGGGGAGCTTATATTTCAATGTTATAAATACCAGTTAAGCTGGAGTTAATATTTGAATATAGTTACGAAACAGGTTCCTGAGTCTCGTTGAAGTGAGACAATTAATATTTTATAGATACTATGTGATAGGCCTTAGATTAGGTGCATCAAATTTGTTCAGTACCGTTTACTGCAATACTAGCCGGAATACCAACTAAATTGACTGAAAATGGTTAATATGTGACCATTTACACAATATGTCTTTTTCATCATTCACTACTCCTTATTTTTGGTACCAGTCTCATTTTCTCAAGTCATAGGATGAGTACTTTTGGATCAATTGTCACCAAATTTTCCACAGGGTCATGACTAGCGTTTCTGACCAATTACGACTCATTTCCGACTCATTTTTGAGTAAAAAACACAGTCACATTTCGATCATCTGCATGATCAATTTATGATTGCGCACAAGTCGCTTTTTACGCATTTGCTAGAGTCATTTTCGATTAATCACTTTTTGATCATCTAGGGAGTTATAAAACTCAGTTTGGTGATTTTTGCTAAAACAATCTTCCAAATATTAAGTGGGTCATAGTAGAGAATGTGTTAGTGTATTTATGGTAAATACCATTCAACGAAATACATTTCTGCATTTGTTTTGTTTGCAATTGTACGATTGAAACGGGATATTAAAACACGCAGATGAGTGAAAAGCCAATTGTTTTGTTTCCATTTTTTGTCATTGCAAAAGTATTTGTTTTGGTTTTGCTCATGTACGAAACGATTAAAAATATTTTAAAAGTTTGTGTCTTCGCATGAAACGTTTTCGAAAGGTTTTGTTTGTTTGCACACTCGGGTTTGTGATTGGTTTCTTTGGTATGATTGCAACCGCACCGGATAGAAACGAGCATGCTGTTCGCTAAATTTTTGCAAAACTCTTTATGACGCCGGATCGAGCCATTTGTTTTAATACACACACACACAAGACATACATTCTATAAAATCTTCGTGCTATTGCAGTTTCTGCGTACAATCTTCAGTCGTTCAGTCAGTTGTAAAACTCAAAAATATACTCGTAGGGTATCTGGAGTTTTTGTACTTCGATCACAAGCAATTCATACGCAAAAAATGCCGAGCAAGAAGTTAGCGATTGTTCGTAAACAAGCCGAATAGTTTGTAAACCAATTAATCTAAGTATGACGTTGCGAATGGACTGCTGGGAAGGTATTTGGGTAACGCCAATTTCCAAAAAATGAAAGAGGCTAGTAACTCTAAAAATTATCTCCCAATGGCAATATGGTGTTCACTTTCCAAAGTAATGAAAAGTTTACTAAATTTTCACATTGTAAGGCATTTGGAGTCCAACAGTTTACCCAGCGGACGTTCTACGGGTGACTTAATGGCCTCAGGAATCAAAATATACCAGTAGTTATAAATGGGATCTCATCAAACGAGTTCAAGACTAGTTCTTTGGTGCGTTCTTTCTCCTACCCTATTTCATATATTTCCTAATGACCTTTCAAACTTTCAGTCCTATCTACTCCTTTGCAGATGCTACCCGAGACTGACACTCATATTCGGAGATTGGAGCTACGCCTTATCCAAAAATGCTTTAGTAAACAAGAATCTGTCTCTGTCTTAAATCTGATTTCTGTTTCTATCCCTGTTTTGAATAGATAGTGTCCCAAAAAAGTTTTAGTCAGTATTTTTAATAAATTCTTAAAGATGCAGTGTCTCATACTTCCTTGTGTAATGCAATAATTTTTTTTGCCAATTGGTGCGAGTTGGAGTCGCGCCAACGCCAATGGATATTTTTGTACGGGGTAACCAATTCTGAGTGGAACGCAATAACTAGATTATATCAACTTTGAGATCGCAATACATCTTTTCTCTTCTTTGAAGTGGTGTTGTTGTAGGAAATGCATAAAACTAAGAGTTCAAGAGCTCAATAAATTTAATTAGTTTATTTAAGGCCCCTATTATGATTCCCAACTAAATTGATAGTTGATTCGTAGTTGTCAAATTCTTATTATGGATTACAACTTTAATCAATGTGAGACAATTCTTTTATTTTTATATCAGTTGTGTGTCGGTTTTTATTTCGACTCTTCTTACTTTTGCTTACTTTTAAAATGGTGATTTTAGGCGCCAATCTATCCCATTTGTCAACCAATATTGTTGACATATCCATAAATCTTAAAATCTCAAGAAAAAATAGTAAGGCCAAAACTAAAAAAATATTTAAAATAATATTTGTACGTAATCATTATTCGAACTGAAAATGGGTTAAGTCGGAAGTTATTATTATGCGGCTTAAGTTCAATAATTTTATTAATGTAAATTCAAAATATTTTTAAGAGTGGAATATTAGAATATCTAATCAGACTAGAAGAACGGATTAGTACTACTAATGTACAACAACAATAGCTTAATTGATCGTAGGGTTGTAAAATTGGAATAACTAATCAGAAGGTGAAATTTCATATTAATAAAAACGAATAAGATACTCATATTTTATTTCGACATAAAATTTGGTTAAATAGCTGATGTTTCATTAATACTAGTATCCACGATCAAACGTGGTAAAAATGAACAAAAGACGCTGATGATGACAGTGTAGCGGCTGTCGAAATTAGTAGTACTAATCCGTTCTGCTAGTCTGATTAGGTATTCTAATATTCCACTCTTAAAAATAATTTGAATTAACATTAATTCAATCATTGAACTTAAGCCGAATAACAATAACTTCTTTGTCATGGCATACAAATAAATGGTTGAGTTGGGTCGTAACCAGTGATGCCATTTTTAGCCTTTTTTTATGATATGAAAAAAAAACGATATGATATACTGCATTGTCATATTGTATGTTTTTTACGATATGACAACACCGTGTGTGGCTATTTTAGTGTTGCCATATCGTAAAAAACTTACGGTATGACAACACATACTGTGTTGCTTTATCATTTTTTGGCATATCGTAAAAAAAAGCTAAGAATGTCATCGCTGGTCGTAACATTGACAACTCAACATAGTTGAGTTGTGAATCATAATAAGGGCCTAAATGTGGTATATTGTTATTTACATTGCATTATTTAATAATAGCTGCGTTGTATATTCAGTGGCTGTTTTGTTAAATAGATTTCATATCATATTCAGTGACGTTTGGAAAACTTTTCTATGAAACTTAAAAAAGATTATATGTATTATATTTTTAATATACTTTATGTTTGTGGGTCCATTATTAGCGGAGCTCTCAACCCTAAGGTACATATACGCATATTCCTTGCTGGGATATTAAACAAATCTTACATTTTGTTAAGCCCTCCGATTTCGATTGTAATTTTTAAAGCTTCGAACATAAATTAAATTATTTGCTTTTCTTCAAAATTTGTGTGCGTGGACGGTTATCAAAGCTTTTCTTTCATTTAATTTGGTTTCTTATTTAATTTTAATTTATTTACAGCTAATGTTTTGATATTTCAGTTTATGCAAAATTAAAAGTGTTTATTGCATATTTGATTCAGTCAATATTAGTTAAATATTTTGTTACTTAGTACAAACACAAAGAAACATGTTCATTAAAAAAACTAAAGTTCCGCATATTTTTAACACCCAAATCAATTTGAAAATACACAAACGACCATATCGTTACGTTAATACAGAAAGGACCTAGCTCATTTTTTGATAGATTAGGGAGAGAGAAAGAGATTCATCTATCAAAATTTGCGAGAAATCGCGATTTAAAAAAATAAGTTAAGGCCTTTCTAAATTAAGATAAGGATACATGGATGGCCCAGTTCTGTATTTCATTCGATATGAAAATTATATGAATTTAACTTGGAACTGTTGTCATAAATATTTTTTCTAACATCAATGTCATGAAAACTAGATCTACTTTGCCGACGCAAAAAAAAAAAATTGCCACTATTTTGCTCGTTGACTATTACTATTGACAGCACCATGCGATTATCTAGGGTCTAGAGTACAAAAGCGACAATTTATTGGTTTCGGGTGGAACTGACGTCCTCAAACAGATTCTTAAATTATTTGATGACGGAGGACTATCTTTATTTAAAAAAAATATAATAATAATACAGAACAGAACCCATAAACTCTCAAAATTGGTTGTAATTGTTTCGAACGATAACAACTAAAAAATATATGAAAATATATATTTGCTTTTCAATAAGTTTTGTGATATTAAAATAATTGTCTTGATTTTTTTTTATCAATTTCTTGTTTTACTGTTAAAAAATCATAAGAGCGTTGCTATATTTTTCATATCTTTAAACTGCTTTTGTGGTTGTTCTTGTTGTTGTTTTTACATTGTTTTAATTGTTGTTATGTTTTTTGTTTTTTTGTTTTGTTTTAACATTTTAATTTTTCTTTTCTGAAGATTTGTACTTTATTTGATCAGTTATTCGGGGGGACATTTTAAGCAGAAGAGAAAAAAAATTAGATGGGGAGTTTCATATTTATTAAATAGCTTAAGTTATCATCTTTAGTTTTGTAGTGCTTAGGCTTAAATTAAAGATTATTTATAATTTTTAAATTTATTGCTTTGCTTTAATAAAACAAATGTATATTTTTTCTGAAGTTTTCGGTATGTTTTGATAAAAAGAAAAATGAATGCTTAATTTACAAGCTATAATGGTAAATTTTAAGTTTTGACTTTGAAAGAGAAGAATCTATTAAATGCATGATTTGATTTTGCAATTGAAAATTTGTGTTTTTTATTGTTGGATAAACTGTTGTTATTGTATAATTAATAAAAGTTTTAAATAGTTAATGTTCATTGATGCATTTTTATATTCTTTATTTCAGATCGAATATTTGTATTAAATTAAAGGCAGTAATCATTCAAATACACTTATCTTATACTAATGGATACACTGTATATAGTTACATACTAGTATATATGCCCATTTATTAATAGAATGTTATTTGAAAAAGATATGCACTGGTTGGCGAAATATTTAAATTTGCTGATAATTTACCCGTTTTCTGCTCAAATCTAGCAATTTTTCATCGTGTTTATTATTTTTAGACACTCTTTTCCAAAAATTGGAATAAACGAGCACACTTAAAACATTTAAGACCTCATATGGCTGACAATATTTTTTGATGCCTAGTACTGCTTCACTTTCAAAATAAATGGCTCATATTGCTGTAGTGTTCGATAACAAATAAAAAAAATGCCAATTTAGCGAAAAAATTTATTCGAATAATTTTTGTCGATTAATCGAATAACTCGAATAAAACATTTTATATTTATTTGCAGATTTCTAAATAGAAACTGATAAAATATTCTATAAAGTTTTCCACTTAATTCGAACATTAAGTGATACTTTTTTTAATGTGATTGTTTCGAACTTTTTTGCTTTTTAATCCAAAGTGATTATTCTATACAAAATTTCGTAGCGTTATATTCAGAAAGAGTTTGACACGATCAATATTCCAAGGAATAATGGAAAAATACTCATCAAATTTAGTTTTAAGCAAACACAGCAATTCTTATAAAGGGTGTTTTAGTAAGAATGTCCGAACATTAATTTGGAATTAAACAAGCAAAAATTAATGAAATTTTTATTGTTTGGAGGAATATTGCGATAGAATTTACTCGTATGTTTAAAGAACGATATCTGATATATGACCACCCCGAGTAGCAGTTATAAAGCGCATACACTCAATCGATTTTTGAGCACTTTTTAAAAAGCGTTTGATGTTATTTCGTTAATGGTGTGAGTGATGTTGAAGTCCAAGTGCTCAATACTGGTTGGTTCAATACATGGTTTTAGCATACCCCAACGAAAAAACCCGAGAGGCGTCAAATCGCACGATCTTGGAGGCCAAGAAACAGGCCAACTTAGTGAAATAACATTATCGAAAAAATTGCGTTTCTATAGTTTGATGATTTCGCGATGTACGGCTTAACCGATGGTCATTAATTAGGCTTCAATTCATGAATATGTTGAATCTTGTATGGATGTAAACTAAGATTTCTACGCAAAATTTTTCATGTGGTGTACGGACATAGCCGAAGTTGCTGAAAACGGTGGCATATTGACAAATCCGAATCATCATCAATACTTCGGTTTACATAACCAATGGTTTTCTCGGTAAGAATATTTCTTTGTTTATGCATGGATTAATGTCATGTAGTGAATAATTGGTCCGAAAATTTTGAATAACTCGTTAAACAGCGTATTCTGAAGGCCGATTATGTCCACCGTAAAATTCACGAAGTGCTGTATAAGTTCATTGAATAGAGCACTGATTTTTAGTTAGCCCTATTGAAATATTGGACAAGCTAAAATAATACAAAGTATATGCAAACTTTCGAGAAATTTGCGTACGAGAATTCCATCGGCAATCAATTAATGATTATCTGATGTTGATCACAACAAATCCCAGTATTGCCGTTTGCTCTTCATACGAACCTCTGCATAATCACTTTGGATAAAACACCTTTTTTTAGGAAATTTTGTTCATGATATGTATTTTTATTTATTATATATTTCAAAATAAAAACTTTAAACCATTACGACCGTTTTCATAATATATGATTAAGAGTTAACGTGGACTTTAACGGCAAGTCTTGCATGCTGAACTTGCCATTAAAGTCCATGTTTTTTTAGTCGAACATTGTGAAAAGGGCCGTTAAAAGGAGAATTTTTCTATTAAAATTCGATAATGTGCTCTAACGCTATTGAAACTTGAATATTGTTAATGTTTCACAGAAATTCCTGACAGAGCCAACTTTGGAGGGCTAATATTCAAGATTTAAGGTGGTATGGAAGCAATGATAACTCAAATTTTTTCAATTGGTATAGATGTACATTTGCAGCCAAACGATCGTCGTGGTAATAACAATAATATATGGTTCTAATAAACAAATTTTGGTTGTGTTAACGTATTAGTGAGTTCTGTTTACATTAAAATTTCTTATTTATTTAGTATGTGAATACAATAACATTTAACACACGAAGCAAAAAACAATCTTCTAACATGGTTAAGTTAACTATATTATGTTCTCTGAAACTATGTATGGATTAGACGAAGAAATTATTATTGTGCATAAAAATTGCAACATTATTTATAGATATCTTCGGAGTACTGATCAATCCGGTCCGTTATTTCACAACAAAATGATTGAACGTATTAATTAAAGTATTGTCTATCATTGGCACGCGCGGATCCACCTTAGCTTTTGGGAAGGGAACTTTTAAATGAACCATTTTTAACATTTTTTGTTTTTGAAACACTATAGAAACGAGCTATATTTTATTCGTTACCGGAGCAGGGATCCACGCAGGCACTATCATTGCCTATCATTTTTTGGACCTCAAAGGCAAGGTACGAGTTCCTTTCGAATAATAAACTGGTGACCTGTCAAATTGCTCTGCATCCATCGGAACAGACAGTAATAAGATGGAACAATTGATGTCAGCTCCAGCTACATAATAAATTTTTTTTATAGTCACAATAGCAAACGAAAACTTCTCGCCAGTGATATTTAGTAAACGGAGTATTTGGCATATTCCACGCTATCTGTTAAAAGCTGACCGAATAATTTGTGCTCCCAAATACAAACATAAGTTTCGGCTGGAAATAAAGATATGACTTAAAACATAATTGTATTCGCTGAGAGCTATGTGCCTTTCACATGGAACCATATATTTGTTATATTTTAAGACAAAAACATATTATTGACCATATTATAATAGCGCATAAGAATATTATATTTATATATTCTTATAATTGGGCAATTCAAAGCGAGCTTATTTAATTGATTGGACAGCTTATGTCTGAGAATAGTTTGTTTATTTTTTACGAAAACTTCAAATTAAAACGCGGCGCTTATTAAACTGCGATATCTTTTACACTTTTATTTTTCACAAAAACTTTTGTTTATTTATTTTATAAAAATTATTTTAATTTTAAACATCAAAATTTGAATAAAATTTTAGAATATGAAATGCAATTTTGTTTTAAAACATACCCTATTTCATGTATAAAATTTTATAAATTTTTTGTTTAAAAATTTTAAATAAAATTTTATGCATGGATAAAATAATATGAAATGTGAAAAATAGGACTGATATCACACTGCTTTAAATTGCCAAATTTTTTATTATGGTAAAATCTTATTATTAATTTATACCATAATGTGGTTACCATAATTGTGTACTTGTTTGCCGGGCAATATAGTTGTGCTTCATATATGTATTTCCAGCAGTCGGAACTAAAAACTTTTTATATATGGGTGTGTTTGCGTCAACTGTAACAAAAAATAGTGGAAATACTGACCTCGACAAAAAGTCAATTCCCACGAATTTTTTTCAGAGTTTTTTTGTGCCATTAGTTATGGGGTATTCAATGTCAAAAATTCAATATTTTTTTTCCTTGATGGATATTTTTATAAACTTGTAGCAGCCCCGCCATATATTTAGCAAAGAAATCATTATAAGCTTTTATGTTCCAAATCTTTCATGGACTACGAAAACTTTTTTAAAAACAACTTGTCGTTACGCTTTGCATATGTTAGAAATGAAGATGTTGGATCCTCTTAATTTTCTGTAATATATTATGGTACACGTATCACAGACCCTCTAAAAATTTTGGGATTTGCCGTTCACTAGGAGCAGTATTATCCTGAATAAAGTAGAAAGCCCCAATGTCTCTGCATTTTTGAGAAATTTTCAAGAGCTTGTAGCTATTTAGGTACACTTCATAGCGAAACAATTTAATGATCTTCTTTCTTTGTTCCGATTCCAAACAACAAAAAAAAAATCATTTTTTTCTGTACAGTTGACGCAAACACAGCCATATAATTATATATATATATTTTTGTAAACTTGTATCTTCGACTTGTGTCAAACAGAAAATGATTGTAATAATTATGTTTACAAAAACTGAGAACCAAAGAAAAAAAATCACAGTTTTACAGTTGTAAATATATTTTATGTAAGTTTTAATGATTTAGTGATTAAAATGTTTGTTTGTTTGTTTGATAGTTAATTTCAATTAGTTTTTTAAGTTTAAGTTTTATATTTTTGCTTCCTAGTTTTCTGTTCTTCCTTGGTTTTCATAACTTATTTTTCTCACTGTTTGAGTCTGCTACATCCTATAGTGCAAGTACATCTGCACATATATATATAAACATACATGTATGTGCATGTATTTTTATATGTATGCACTTAAGCAGTAAATCTGATCAGATAATCATTAGAATGTACGATTTCCTGTTTCTAGAGGCATTCGCAAAAAGCCATTTTGCTTGTTTTATGGGATTTTAATTACATATTTTATTTATTTGTTTGTTGCTTTTTTCTATTAATTATTATTATCGTTGCTATGGATTAATTTTTTTCATATATTTCTGTGCAATTTTTCATTTTGCTTTAGTTCTGCTCCTGTACTCTATTTTATATACAACTTTAATTGTCATCAGGCTTTTACTAAGATAGCGTTTTTTTCTAGATTTCTTATTTTTATTTAAATTTTTTTCTGCTAGATTGTAAGTATCCTCATTATTATTTTTGTATGGTGTGTTATCATTTTTCTTAATTTTGTTCATGAACGGCACGGCACGTCTTGTTTTTAATCTTTAAATTATTATTTTAAATTTAATAAATTTTTACCTATTTCAGGTTTTTATGAGTCTATTTTCTAGGTGATTTTTTTCAAAGATTTTTTTCGATGTTTTTTACATTTTATTATTTTTTTTGCTTTTTGTTGTTTTTTTCAATTAATTAAATTACTACTTAAAATTAAATTTTAAACAGCTTTGGTAGTCGTTTCTGGCATCCAACGTATAGTACAAGGCCAAAATATCGCACGTAACGTCTTTTTTACTAAACAGTTGAATTGTTTCGATTAAGAATTTTGATTTGTGGTTTCAAATTGTTTTCAATACGTTTAATTTTTTTTGTTTTATTATAAACAATTGTTGGAAATGCAAAAGAAAATAAAATCTTAAATTTTAGAAAGTTTGAATTTCAAACAAATTGCTAAAATTTTATTAAATAAAGAACGGTGCCAAATCTCTTATACTGTTAAATTAAAAATCACAAATTTACTGAAATTTTAAATTTTAGTTTATTACTTTAACACATATATTTCAAAAAGTTTAGAAAATTTTATTCTTTTTTTTTCTAAACAACTTTTCCACAGAAATTAAAAGCAATCAAAAGGATCTATTTATTGTAAAATATTTTATAAATGTATATTTAAACAAATTATAAGAAGTATTCCATGTGTAACAGTTAAATAACAAAGTTTGTCCATCTGGCCTAGACTAAGATAAATATTTTGGCTTTACAGCTACAGAAGTCATGAGATACTAAAAAACGCATTAATCGCACAAAAATAAATATAAGTACATGTTAGGAAGGAAGTCCGTTATAACCTAATTTTAACTTTTTTGCTGCCGCCCAAAACAAAATATACAACTCACAAATTAAACTGGGATGAAATCATGTTATATTTCCCAATTAAATAATATGGGAATTTCGAACTTTTTGCATTTAACTTTTTTCTCTGAATTGATTAACAATACGGCAATGGCAAATATATCTTTTTATAGGAAATTGAACGCTCTACAAGCAAAATCTATAAATTTTTTGATAATATTGCTCCTTCGAAAGTTATTTAAGATTAAAGTTTTGTCCATAGTGTATATCATAGTTTTTGTTTTAAAAAATTAATAGAAAATAGAACGCACGGTGTCATGGGAGACCGGGTATCAACGAAGTTCCTGTCACCTTATGTTCTATGCCATCGGCTTGCCACTTTATTTCGGCTTTATGCCATTGGCAGGCCACCTTCGGCCGGCGATACTTTTCAAGAGTTTAGCCGAGACCCCTGTAGTGAGATTCTGTAACTTTTAACAATAACAACAGTTCTTATATTGTTAGCTTATTAAGATGTTTGCACAAACGATTGTACGATTCTGTGGCTTCTTGTTAATAACATTGTTAAATGTGATATCATGTGCCATCTCTGTTAATATAACCGAAAAGCGCAAAGAGGAATATAGCAAAAACAAATGAATTTGTCATTGCCAAACACTGTACAGAATATTTTGTTCGTTAATTTCTTTATTTTTGAGAAATTAATGTTAAATTATATGTTTAAATAATAGAAACATTGTTATTAATAAATAAAAGTTTTATATGTTTGTATATTGTTGTATATTGTTGTAACTTTAATTGTTACCATAAAGTATGTTCTTCGGCTGAACAGCTGACTCGTTGTCTATTCATTAACAACAGAAAATTTATTGTTGTTAGTTAACCGACACCAAATATTTTTAAAATTGTTACAGAATAGCAAAATCGACAATTTACTTGTTAAATCACACTACTGGTATTTAGCCGAGACACCTTCATTTAGCAAGGACATCCCCTTTGTCCAGACACAAATCTGGTCTAAGGATTCTCAAAAACTGATAAAAAATCTCCCCGAAATCCCAGATATTCCCCGGAAAACAATGGCAGCACTGAAAACAGCGAAAATACCAAAGCGGCAACAATGAGTTTTTAAGGAATTTAACCATCTCGATGGCATGTTGCCTTTGTTTTGAATTGAAAAAAAATTTTTTTTACCCCCAGGCTTAGAAAACAACGTGCCTTAGGGAACTTCGTTCCAAAAATGAAAACAACTGTTATATGAAAATAGTGATTCTTTTCAGTTGAGTTCCCTCACTTAATTATGAATAAAATCAAAAGTTATAGATTGATTTTAATGACATATGGCTCTTTTTATTTGGAACATATTTACCTATAGGGTTAGAAGAAAAAGAGGGGAATTTTTGTGTTTTATTTTTATTTTTTATGAATTTTTTAAAAACAAAAATTTTTCTGTACTATGACATCCACTATGGACACGACTTTAATGATGTTTAAATGGGAAACGTGTATTTAATTCGATCCACCGGCACTTTTCGATAGTTTCAACATAAAAAATTATCTGTTTGTAAAAATATGTAGCAGAGATAGCGTGTAAACAGGCCAGTCGCCAGAACATAATCATTTGTCAAACGTTTGTTGTTGTAAATTAGTTTTTCGCAAACGCTATGTCATGTAGCCCCTTGTAAACGATCTCTTTGAAGTTTATACTATTTTTTCTGTTTTGGACGAAACCGCTCTGTTAATCATTCTATCTACAGAAAAGTTCTTTATACATATCCACTCTAAATCTATCTATTGCTTTTCGAAAAAAGTCGGTCAGAATTTACACTTACACCTTTTAGCTTGGCCTTAAGGTAAAATAGTTCGCCTATACGGCAGCAACTCCAAAAGAAAATTAAAAGAAAAATCGAGCTTAAAATCCTGACTTAGTGATTTAACAATATTATTTCTTAACACATGGAATACCTGCATAAAAATAAAAATGTGCAAGAGTTCCTTTTCGTTCAAGTCTTCAGAAATTAAACTTTTATTGAAGTACGAACAAAATAAAATCAATGTAGAGAAATACAGGTCATATAATTATTTCTTTCAACGGGTTTCAGAGTGTTTGTGTAGGACCAAAAAATAAAATCAAATTACTATATGTAAGTAAGATATATGTACTTAAAGAATTCACAACAAGTTTATTTCTCGACAGGATAAGAGATTGTTTTATTAGGAAACGTACAAGAAACTTCATAGAAATCAAAGTGAAAAAAAATTTTAATAAAAAGAGATAGATAGATAGAGAGAGAGAGAGAGAGGGAGAGAGACTTACCCAGTAGTCAAACGTCGGTCTCGATACTAACAGCCAAAGCATTATTATGTCTATGAGTTTGAATGTTACCACCGCTGGTAACACTAATGGCAGATTGTGTGTAGCCATTTTGCAACTGGATTTGTTGCTGTTGCTGCTGCTGTTGTAATTGCTTATCTGGCGGCGTTTGCTGCTGTTGCTGAGGCGGAGCTGGCAGGGTTGTAGTAGCAGTAATTGTTGCTGTTGGAGTTAAATGAGGATGATGGGTGGTGGCTCCTAAAAATGGAGCCAATGAACGACCAGGATGCATGTCAGTCATTCCTGGCGTTGATTCAATACCATCATCTAAATCCATCATATCCGATGAGGACTCAGATAATGATGATTTTTTTAAATGTTGACCTAATCGATTTTAAATTTTCGTTATGTATTTTAAAATTTTAATTATGTTGTCATTGCCAGGATTCAAGTCATTGATGTTGAAATGGTGGTTTCATTATATTTGTTTTTAAAATTTTGGGGGTAAAATAGAAAAAGAAATTAGTTGAGCATAAAGAATTGAAGAAAACTAATAACACTATGCACCAAGAAAAATATCAATGAGACTAACTAAACATTTTTATGATGTTCTATTTACAAAAACAGTAAAAATTTTAAGCTTTGTAGATACAGAGCTGACCAACAAAATATACTTCAAGTTCTTTTCGATGTAACTTTTGTTCAGGCCTTTGGAACAAACTACTTTCAATTCATAATAAAATCTATGTTTTGCAAATATCGCAAATTTCAATATGTCGAATTGTGTATTGATTTTATAACAATATTTACAAAAGTATTCTGGAAGGGAATTTAGCGAAAAAATGAGTAGTGAGTATAGGGCTTGAAAGCACTATATATCAGGGATGGTGCAATTGTATCATTTTTGGTACAAATCGAGCTTTAAAACTACAATGGTACACCCACCAATGGCTTATTTAGTACAATTAATAATTTTAGCATTTTTTTTAGAAAATCTCCTTATTGCAGCTCTTTTATTGTGATAAAATCTTTATCTGAATTAAATTTAAATTTTGCGAAGTATTGAGCACAAAGTTCGACTCAAAAGGATGATGATTTATAGTCTCTGCAATTTAAAGCTTTTATATTTATATCATGATACATATTAAAGTGTACAAAAAAATAAAATTTTAAATATTTATTTGCATTGCAGTAAAGGTGAATATTTCGGAACTTTATTGAGAAAATATCCTTCTGCCATCCAATAGCTAGCATGTCCAAATTAATGAGTTATTTTCGACTAAAAATTGTAATTGCTAAATCCGACTTAAGCACACTTTCTCTTTTGCCACAGTTAGTGTATGTATGTAATGTACAGAAAAGTGCTATATTGTCTATATTTAATACATGTTTCCTGTTTCAAAAATATGTTTTGGTACAAATAGGTCTAAGGAGGTAAAATTTTAGACAAAAATTTATAAAATTTTAAAATCTCATTTGCCATCCCTGCTATATATCTCCTCTCTAAAATAAAAAAATAAAAATAACCGTAACATAACATTAGGAGCCATGACAATTTTTCTATTTCAATGGAAAACGCAAAACTTTCTTTTAAAATTTTTTTTCCAAAGATTTATGCATTTGAAAAGAAAAGGCTTTTTTTATTTTAAAAGCATGTCTGCAAGTTGTTTGTCATTCGTAACTTTGCTTTTTAATATTAAATATTATTATCAAATATATCAATAAAGTGTTGAGTCGTATAAATTAATTAAAACTCTAAAAATAATAATTGCAATGCAAACAAAGTTATTAAAAACAAGTGAATTTGAGAAATTTGTAGCATGAGCTTCTTGAATTTCCTAAGAATTTGTCATTCGTTACTGAAATATTTATTCAAAGATTCAGGCGAGTGTCGATTAAAAGCAAAATTTTTTCGAAAAGAACAAATTGTGTTTCAATCGTAATAATGTGATTCGTAAATTATTCAATTGTATTAAAGCATTTGCTTAAAATTTGATTGCAAAGAAACAGCAGTATGTAAGAAATTGTATTTCGTGACTTGTTTAATTATATAGATTTTGTTGTGGTAGTTTGTAATATCTGATTTCGTTGTTTTTGTAATTGTTTTGGGGTTTAAGGGAGAAGAAAACTAAATTAACCAAAGCAAAGGTCCAAAAATTTATAGAGAAAACTTAAAACTAAACGAAAAACGGTATTCAGAAGATTATTAAAAACCAAGCGAAAGGTAAAGGGAAAGGTAAAACAATTTTTTTTATTTATCAAGTCTTCGGCTTTGATTTAAAGGAGTTATAAGCGATTAAAGCTAGGTAAAATAATGTAAAAATCTTATCGTGCTAAAGCGAGGTAACGAATGACAAAAATAATTTTAAAACAAAAAACATAAAATACATGTTTTTTTAAGCGACAACGAATGCTTTGATAGTTCGGCACATTTTAATTCCACATGAAATATAGAACATACCCGATTTATTTTCTTTCTATACGATTTTAAATATATTTTACCCATATAGCCTTTTCAGGTATCCATAGGATTTCAAATTTTCTTTTTTTTGTTTGATACTTCAAAAATGTTTGATGCACATTGGTTATTGGATCATGATTTGTTTAAATTTTGTTGCATAGTGTTATTACTTTCTATTTCATGATTGATAACTTATTTCTCTTTATTGTTAGGAAATCGGAACATGGAGAGGATAACTATTAAAAAATGGGCGTATATGTATGCATGTGTGCGGCTTTCTCATAAACAAGAAAATATATTTATTCAAAACTACTTAAATATGTGTAATATGTTTAATTAACATTAATTCTTATACTAAAAACTATTACTTTTTTTATTATCGTAGAGATAGATGTTGAGTGTTTGTGTTAGTGGAGGTTTTTGTTTTTTCAATAAAAATTAAAATTACAAAAAGTAATATTTTTACTCACCTAATGTACCAGGTAAATATGGACAACTAGTAACATGATTGAAGTTTTGGCTCTGCATCTCCTCTTGATCCGTTTCACGGTGATAGAAATAATTGAAATTACTGACAATAACCGGCACCGGTAGAGCGATTGTCAAGACACCAGCAATGGCACACAGTGATCCCACAATCTTACCCCAAACTCCCACCGGCCTATATAGTAGGGCAATTCACACATGCATTTTTCAATTTCAGTTTTCAGTTTAATTTTTGACGAATTTTTGTAATTGTATTTTAGTTTATTCATTCAATGGGTCAGTTAGATGTGGGTTGTGGGGATAATTTTTCAAATTCAATTGTATTTTCGATATTTTTTTTTTTGGTTTTTGTAAAGTTATTTTATATTTCGTTAATAATAGTTTTAGGATTTTTTTTTATAAATTGTTTATTTGGCATATTTAATTTAATTTTTTGGTATGGAGAAAGAGAGTACGTACGATGTATATAAACGAACGAACGATAAAAATAAACAAATGAAAATACAAATATAATAAATTATGGAGTAAATTTTCGATTTTTTTGTTTGTTTTTTGATTTCTATGTATGTTTTGTTATCATAAAATTAAAAAAATGAAGATATTTAGGATTTTAAAGACATACAGACATAAGAGAAAATGGGTATGTAGAATGTGAGAAAAAAAATGGTTAACATTTACATAGTTATGCACATGTATATAAATAGTTAAGAGAAACAAATAAGTTTTTAAAATTAATTCATCTGTATATAAAATATTTTATACAATATATTTTAGCGGGACATTGTAATGTTATACATAAAGAGAGGGAGGAGGAGGGTGTTGTTAGAAAAGCGATAGGTGAGTGATTTAGATTAAAAGGGATTATTGTAAAATGGTTGCATTTGCAGAAAAATTGTTTAAAAAAATGAAACAGAATTGTAAAAGAGAAACAACTTGTTAAATGTGTCTGTAAAGTTTGTATGTTGTTAATAGCAAGCTGAATAAAAAATATTTGTTATATTAAGCTAACTTTGGCTTCTTGAGTTGAGTATTGAATATATGAATGCGCTAAACAAATTGTGGCAACTAATCTACAAATAATATAATCTAGCTTTAAATGTCTTAATAAAATAGTCATACTTGATGTCCAGATATTCATCCATAATCTATTGTTACTGGCAGTGATGTATTTGTCTAGCGGCAGTTGCTAATACCTGAGTTAATATATTTCTTTTTGTATCCCTTAAATTTGAAAGCTTTGTACCCTACAATAAATGTCCTTTTAACAAATTGCCAATAAAGTATGGCAAGTTTACTGTCTTACTGTTATATGTATTGCTAAAATATGTTCAATGCAACAATATGTTGGTTGACCTTTAAAAGATAATTATTTATAATTTTTTCTATAAACTAGTCTTTGAACAAACGATATGATCAAGATGTGGATGCAATATAGTTGATGAAACAAAATATGATGGTAAACATAATGGACAGCGTTAGAGAAAGAACAAAGAGTGATAGAGAGAGAGAAAGAGAGATATGGTAACAGACGTTTTGATGGTTTTTTTTTGCTTTAAATACTTTGATTAGTGTAAAATGCACAATGACATTTAACAAAATAAAATGATTTTAATTAAAAAAAAACATAATAACTGGCATTTGTTGTTACTTTTTTACAAATTTCAAAACTCATGCTAAATGAAAACAAAACCATTTATTATTGAGGCCAATTGTTTCAAATATTTTCAAGTACATATGTACTTATAAGTTTAGTTAATTTAAAAAAAGCAAAACATGCAACAAGCTCAATGCATCAAATAACAAATATATCATATAAGAAATTAAGAAGAATAAACTGAAATTAAATATTTGTTATTTTTTTACAAAGTAAATTAAGTGAATCACATAAGTAAAATCATCTGACAACAGAGGACAACTTTGTATTTCATATAGGATGCAATTTTCTTTTTGTTTTTTGTTACACATGTGATTGTGAAAATAAGCTTGAGTTTTCATGGTCGGTGGTGGTAGGGACCGACCGCCCGCTAGCTATCTTCATAATAAAAGTCCGATAAGTTTTCTTAGATTTTCTTGTTAACTAGAAATATCTCGAAAAAATTTTGACTATGAATTGTATATAGTTATAACGTTGTAGGCCAAAAAAATATTGCAAATTATGTGATTCTTCTCTTTAAAGCTCAATTCAATTCAGTTTTATTGAGACTTTTCAAAACAAAGATTACAAAAACTATGAAAAACAATGACAACGGAAATTATAAGTGAAATGTTTAATGTTAAAATCCCAATAACTCTATTGTTATTGACTTTCGCAAACATTTTACTAGCAGCTGTTTTATAGAGCGCTTTTATACAAAAAATTTTATATATATTAAAGTGCTTTAAAACATTTTTTTTTGCTTTCATTGAAAAGTTTCTAGTAGATATACAACAACCTCTCCTAAAAGATCAGCTCCATATTTTGATTCTTCGCGGCGCTCAATGACTTTCAGTTTTTCTATAAAAATTAGATGTAAAATTTTTTTTCGTATTTTTTAAACAAAACTGCGAAAGAGATAAAATTTTCCACAAAAAAACTTTTAGATGGTTTTTTCCGTAAGCTTAACGGATAAAAAGTTATCAGACGTTGAATACTAGAAATTACAGTACTGAAAGCAAATACCTCATAGCTTATGCCCACTTTGTTCCTAGTATTCAAACTCTGATAACTTTTTACCCGTTAAGTTTACGAAAAAATCATCTAAGAGGAAAAATACGAAAAAAAAATTTTTACATGTAGTTTATATGGAAAAACTGAAAGTCGTTGAGCGTCGCATAGAATCAAAATATGGAGTTGATCTTGTGGGAGAACATAATTAATTTTAAAAAAATGCTTTTGCTAAATTTTCAGATTTATCGATTGCGGATGAGCCGCCAGCCTGCTCAAATTTAGGGAAAACCATAAAATTTAGTTTTCTTGCCTCATAACTTCAAAAATATTAATTTCACTAAACAAATTGTAAACAAAAATGTTGCTCATGAAGTTGACAAAAAAAACAAGCTATATTTTATTGAAATAGATTTACAAGTTTTGATTTCATTCACAATCAAGTGAGGGAACTTAACTGACAACTGAGACTGGCTTTCTTCATTCCTTGAAGTGTTTTAGAGTCTCAAAGCCAACAAGAATATGCAAGTATGTACAAAATTAATGTTGCTAGCTTCTGTTAATAGTATAAGAGCTCGTGGACGGCAGATTTAGGGTATTTTCTAAGACCTAATATTTTCTCCACTTACTTAAGCCGTCTTTACACTGTCTGAGTTTTCGTCTGATTTCAAAATCTAATATTAAGAATATGACACTTAAAACTCATATTGTATATTGGATTAAAATGGAATAAGTTCTAACTGAGCTCAGACGAAATATTAAAAATTGTGTATTAGACACGATATTTCGCTTTTGAATATTGAAATCAGACGAAAACTCAGATAGTGTATTGTCAGCTTTAAACTCTTATGTTACGGCAGATGGCTTTGATAACTCCCTTCCCGTACAAAGTAAATAATATTAAACTAATATCTGGAATAATGTATGAGTAAAAGTCTTTAAAATTGATTTGAACTGATTTATAGTCCTGAAAAACAAATTATGATATAGGAATGGGGGCGGGGTTACCTTCCACAAAAAGTAACATCTAAGTATCGTATATCTAGAGAAGTGCATAGTCAGAGTCTTCCAATTTGATTTTAGTTACTTTTCAACCAGTGTTCGCACTTTAGCGGAAAATGACATAAATTATAGTTAAATTTTACATCTGTCATGCCTAATTGAAGCCACAGGAACCGCGGCTATAATATGCACGGGCTATTACTTACTGGGAAAATTATTTTACATAATTGCAATCAATGACATTAATTGGCCTAAATTAAATAATTTTTTGCAAAAATATATTGATATTTGTACGTAATTATTATTTGAACTGAAATTGTGTATAACTCGGAAGTTATTATTATTTGGCTTAAGTTCACAATAATTGAATTAATGTAAATTTAAATTATTTTTAAGACTGGAATATTAGAATATCTAATCAGACTAGCAGAACGGATTAGAACTACTAATTTCGACAGCCGCTACGCTGTCATTAAAAATAATTTGAATTTACATTAATTCAATTATTGTGAACTTAAGCCAAATAATTAATAATAACTTCCGACTAAAAAATATATTGATTCAATGTACTCATTGAAAGCGTTCCTTGTTGTTATTCTTTAGCAAAATTTGCCTAGACGACTCAATCTCATCCAAACTAATTTCATGATCTCCTAGAGCTTCCATCAGCCTGTTTACGTTGACCATTAACGAGAGTTCTCTCAGGAATCTGCATCGCTGTTGTCGCCAAAAAAAAACTTGAACCCGTTGTGCTTTAAGACTAACCTGACCAGATATCATGCTTTTGGAGGGAAACATTTATCCCGCTTTTAATATAAACATCTCACTATGTTTTAGTTCTAAAATTGAAAAAGCGAGTTAAAACTTTTAAGCGTGATCGACTTCAAAAAAGCAGAATACGGGATGTCTGGTCAGGTTATTTAAGACCCTCTAATGTTCTTGTACCATGCATATTATTTTTGATTTTGTGTCCCTAAACCATCGTAAGGAGTGAAGAAAATCCTATACATATAATATATACAATTTTTGTTGAAAATCACTGTATAAAAGCAAAATTTTCGTTCAAAATAAAAATATTAATAAAGTTATTATGCTTTAAAGAGAAAAATCACTTAATATTCGATATTATTATTTTTTTGCCTATAACTTTTTAATCATACAATTAACAACAAAAATTGGTTTGAGGGAATTTGACATAATATTATTATTAGAGTCCGACCGAAACCAGATTTTTGAGGCCTAGCCCGAACCGAACCTAATATTTGGTCAAATATTCGGCCGAATCCGAAACTTAACGAAATTTTTTAGTATTAACTAATATTGACATTTTTAAAAGCTCATAAGAACTAAAAACCAAAGCAATAATACATTTTTGTTTGAGCTCGAAGTCAAACAACATTTAGGAGTGTTTTATCACTCTATTGACGACGTTACTTTCTCCTAAACAAGAACATCAATCAAAAAGTTGCGTTCGAATAACAAAAAAGATATAATATAGTGGAATATTTACTTATTTTTGACACTATATTTAAATGATTTCAAACATACTAAAGTGAAATTTTTTTGATTTGCGTCTGCGTTTCATCGATGCTCTACACAATAAGGAATTGCTCTCTACAGTATTGAATTTATCGTGAAGATATGAAAATGAGTTTACTTCATATTTTGATATTATTAAAAAAAAAAAACAATTTTTAAAGACAAATCAATTGCAGTGGAAAATCGCAGACGTAAATTCGATTGCCAAAAATCGATTTATTACAAAACACAAAATCGGTTTTCGATTAGAATCGAAATCGGTTTATCATTCCCTAGTTCATGCTATTTATTTTGGCAACAAACAGTTGAATTGTTTTTTGACGAGAGCAAAACACAAGTTATGAAAAAGTGGATCACCCCGTTTTTAATAGCTGACAGATAAGTTTGTTATTCAGCTGAATCCTTTTAATAAATTTCATATCTCTTCCTCATCGGATGGCGAGGATGAATAAAATAATTGATTTAACTGTTTTCTTTAAAAAAGTTTAAAAATTTCTTTAGTTTATTTTCATAAAATATGTAAAAATGAAAAATATAGCTGCCAGACTGCCGATTTATATAGCCGAAGTCTTAAAGATTTCTTGATTTAAGACTTTTTTGAGAATAATTTTATATTCAGTAAGAAATCATATCAGTGACTATCTAGAATTAACAACATAATGTTTTCTCATAGTTGTTCTATGAAACAGTAGGCAAATTATCTTTAAGAACTTGATTTTTTTACTTTCTAATTCGACGCAACTTTTTCCCAACTTCGTATGGTAGCACTGGCTATAAACAACAGCCATCATTTTACATGGCGCTATCAAAACTGTAGATTTATACGGGGCGTAAAGTGCAATACCTTTCACCATTAGTGAGGATGATTTTTTTTAGAATAAAACTTACCACCCTTTTATAGAGCAAAATATTTTTAAGAAACGAACAGCAAATTGCACTTTTTACATGGAAATGTAGCATTTTTTTGTAGAAAAGAAAACACCATAAGTAAAATTTTCTTTCAATTTGCAAATGTATAGGACGGGAATAGGACAGATTCATGGCAGTGACTTATTTTAATACAGTTTCGGTTTCGGTATTTAGCCAAAAATATTGCCTAAACCGAATATCAGCCGAAACAACAATTTTGGCCGAATCCGAACGGAAACCGAATATTCGGTCGGACTCTAGTTATTATCTAAAAAAAGCTTGTGCCAGTTTATATTCTTTATAGTTTATGAGATAATCTAAAAAAACTAATCGCACACTTAAAATCAAGATAGCGGGCGGTCCGGTCCACCCCCGATCCCGGAAACTAAAGTTTAAGATCATGATCACATGTGTAACTAAACACAAAAAGAAAGTGCATTCTATATGAAATGCAAAGTAAAATAAAACCAGAAAAAATTATATTTAAGAAAAGGGCATAAATTAATTTTGTTTGATCAGAAAAAAGAAAATGAAGTGCTCCTTCTTAAAAAGCTCCGTTTTTTTCAAAATTGTGCTTAAAAAATTTTATAATTTTAATAATGTTTCGAAATTATCTTCATATGTTTCTTTATGTGGGGGAGGTAGAGAAAAAAAAGCCATGATAAATGCATGAATTACTTGTGGTTTGAATATGAGATCGTGTCAATGAAACGTTATGTCTTTTAATTGTTTTTTTTTACAGAAAAATAATTAATTTGCTTAAGTTTATTAAATTTCAAGTGCAAATTATAAGAAAATAAGATAGAATAAATAAATAACACAACCAAAAAATAGCGAGGATATTCATGAAAGCTGGCAAGTTAATTTGCAATGGCTCATGAAAACCTCTAACAATGCTGCCGTATATTTACGTTACTTTGCTAGACTATTCAACATTAAGTGAAAATGAAATTAATTAAATTGTTACACGCATATTTTATGAAAAAATACAGCATTTTTTTTAAGGAAAATTAAACACAAAATTGTTTAATTTTCTTTAATATTAAATTTAAAAAAAATGACCAAATATTTGCTATTTCCTTAACAATTTCTTTTGAGCATTTTTTTTTGTAATAACAAAAGAAAAGTCACAAAACAAAAGACAGTAAAATAGATAAATAGACAAATAAGAAAAAACAAAGAAATAAAATCATACAAAAATCAAAGTAGTTAGACAAAACAAAAAATCATAATTAAAATAGTTATACAAGATAGTAAAAGTAATGTAACGGTAGAAAGAGAATTAAATTGAAAAATCTATAGAAAAATTAAAGATTTTGCATACGTCATGTCACCATATCCAACGGTTGTCATGGTAACGACAGCCCACCAAAATGCATCGGGTATGGACTTGAAGAAGGAATTTTCGCTTCCAGCTTCCGCAAAATAAACCGCCGATGAGAAGAGTACAACGCCTAGAAAATTTCAAATGTTTGTATATATAGAACTTTTGGTTGGTCTTTTTATTGTTTAATTATTTATAATTTTTATTTATTTTTAATGAATAACAATTGTTTTCTGTTTTTGCCTGCTATTTTTTTGTTGACTAAGGATTTGCAGGATTTCGGTGATGAGGGAGGGAGGGAGGGAGGTTAAAGTTTTATGATTTATGTAACGAATGGCAGTTACAAAAATAGAAGATAGTTTTGTTTGTTTAGTGTTAATTGTTTTGCAAATGTTAAGTTTTGAAGTGTCTTGAATGTGTTGCAATAAAATTACCTAAAATTAAATGTATTTAATTTGTTGTTTTAATAAAACCGTAAGAAAACCGTCGTCCTACACCAGTTTTACGCTTGAAAATGCTAAAGAATTTCCCAAGCAGAAAAATATGTATATATTTTACTTAGTGTTATTTGTTTTTTCTTTTCTCTAAAGGCGTCTTAATTGTATTAATACAAAATAACGTAGGCTGTTTTGTATGCAAAATGTTAAGTTTAATCACTAGAATTGCATTTTGAAAGTATTCTTTTTTCTTTCTTTTTTTCATTTTGTAGACTTTCCATAATGAAATATGGTGATACTTTAGCTTTATTTTTAAATTAATAAAAAGTACATAAAGAAAATTGTATAAACAAAATTGTTAAAGAAAATCATGCTTAATTAAAATGAAAATAATAAAAAGAAATAAATAAAATAAAAAAATAAAAAATCACGGACAACATTCACAACTTTTTTTTTACAGACCCCATCAGGTAACAAACACAAGAGGTACTTAATATCTACAATTGAGTCGTCAGAAGACCATTTTAACAAACAAGACTATCACAATATAGACAACACTGGCGAAAAAATGTTAGTTCTGCTGTACACAAAGATCCATTTACACCAAATTACCGTAAACGCCAAAGTATAAAAATTTTTCAGAAGAAAGTCCTTTTTGGTCTACATGAAGCGTTTTACGGAGCTCTTAAGCAAATTCACATTCCTATAAGAACTGTGTGTAAAAAAACTTACGGAAATTCACGTTCCTTAAAGATATTTCCGTTTTGACAATTTTTGTCAAATATTTCTCATTTATTGCCTATTACAGGATTGTCACAACTATAAGTGGAGATTTTTCCATAAATTGAAACAAAAATTAATGTTCATACAATTTGTTTGGTCACGGACTTTTCAATATTTTTTATATTTCGTTGTATTTAATTTTTAGTGTTTTTCTGTGTTGTAAATTAAATAATAAAAATTTTGTGTGTATGCAAACAATATTCGCTACAGAAGGCTACACGATTATTTTCCATGCAGAAATAAATGTAAATTTCCAAATGTGAATTTCTGCAAGAAGTCCGTACTACACTTAAAAGATTAAATATAACAATTATAAAAATTTCTAGTCCTAGTTGTAAATATGTATTATATGTATATTTAAGTATTTTCATTATTTAATTATTTTACATAACTTTTTCGAGCTGTGTTAATTTAATTGAAAGTTCTTTATCAGACTGGAGTTCGATTACATATTAGGGTGGAGCGTGCGAATTTTTTTTGCCAATTTCAATTTCGAAAACCACTAAACCATTGCATTTATTTTTAGACACATGGGAAAAATAATTAACTTGCTATTTTTAGCCCTCTACCGCAGCATCAAGATTTTGAAAATGAGTCAGTTTGTCGGTAGTCGATCAGTTTGTGTAACATATGAGGCAACATTATAGATTCTTTATAACTAGCTGTTATGACTCATTACACTCAAAATATCCACTATTTTTACACATACAAGATTAGATTTCAGGCAAACTTAGAAAAAAATAATGAAACATATTTTCGAATTTGAAAGTCTTTGTCATATCTTTAGTTTTTTCGTTTATGGGCAAAAATGCCGAGAAAGGTTCATCTGAATAAAATAAATTGTACACTGTTGTATAGATATCTCTCTATTAAAAATTAAAAAAAGTATATTCTTAGGGCCATTATTACAACTCGGCTTTAGTTATAATTAGCATTTTATCGGACGGATAAACAGTTTTTCATTATTACAACTTTAATTTAACCTAAAAGTGTGGGATTACTTACTGGGAAGTTCATTCTTCCGCTAACTTTTATCGGTACACATTTTCATAGGCTGCCATACTTGCTTCTTTATCAAGTAAACACCAAGACGTATCTAACAGGTGAACTCACTAGAACACATGACCTTACTCGGCAAACTTAGTGGAGTGATGAAATTATCACAATTTCGTCACTATATGGAGCTTCCCTTCTTTAAGGTATTGGACATTTTATTATAGAGCTACCTGCGCTGATAATTCCATCCATCTTTCCACACTTTTTGACAATTGTAGTGTAGTTTCTACAACAAATTTATATTTGTTGTAGACTTGTGTGTACCTGTTATCTGTGCCATTGTAAATACATATGTATGACGTTGCCACTTGTGCTCTGGTATAGCCATACTTTGAAAAAGATAATTTTTATTTTACAGGCAAGTTGTAATAATGAAAAATTGTTGCAGGTCAGTTTACCGGTCACTTCTGCTTATCATGCCAGTAACTATTTTCCACTTTACTGCTGAGTTGTAATAATGGCCCTTAGACTTTTTCCCAAAAACTATCATTTGAAATTTTACAAAAAAAACTGAAAACAGCTATATTTTTTTCATACAAAATTAACGAAATTCAGTTTTCATAAAAGAAATTTTTTTTTTGATTGAAAACAATTTTGTATGGGCTATAAAATCGCCTTTTTACAGTTAATGGCTTATAACTTGCTTATTTTTTGTCAGATCTCCTCGATTTTAAGCTTCTTTTGTTCGGCACAAATTCGTTTTTTATGTGCATCCTTAAAAGAAATTATAAAATTTTTTCTGTATTAATGAAGTAACTTAAAATTTAATGTCTGAAAAAATTTTTTTTTTATTATTTCGGCTTTCTAGTTCAATAATTGAATTAATGTAAATTCAAATTATTTTTATTAAGAGTGGAGTGCTGGAATATTCAAATCAGATTAGCAGAACGGATCAGTACTACTGATTTCGACGGCCGCTACGCTCGTCATCATCAGCGTTCTTGTTCGCTTTTACCACTTATGAAGGTGGATGCTTTTTTCAATGAAACATCAGCTATTTAACTAATTTTTGCCAGTAAATAGAATACAAGACTTATTTTCCATGGTAAATTCTTGCATTTTTATTTCAACTAAATTTAGTCAGCTTTGAAATTTCACCTATCTGATTAATATCCAACACTACCACACTTATTGTTTTTCGCTTTTGATGAGTATTCTTTTTTTAATACATTCACTCAAAGCTGTTTGTTTGGTTTTTTGTTATTATACATGCCTTTAACAGTCTTCAGTTGCTTGTCTTGATTTTTAGTTCTAGGCAGCCAACCGAGAAGTAAACACATGCATATAACTTATTGCAACGGGCCGATTGCATAGTAATTATTTTACGTAATTTTTATTTTATTTGAACTAATAGGTAAAGTCTGAAAATTTTTTTTATTATTTCGGCTTTCTAGTTCAATTTAATGATTTTTTGAACCTTCATACACCAGCGCTCCACCCCATTCCCTTGAACTGAAAGCTGTTTCTTTAGTTATTTGGGACGCTGGATGCGAAGCTGCACTTCGTTTTTTATCAGCGTTATGTCGAAAATGAAGGAACTTGTGCGACATACATACATACATATCTTTGCATAAGTTGAGAAGGATTTTCCATATTCAGTAAAATAAAGAATTCAAAATTCGACAACCACATTGTCTTTAAGACGTGCAAAAATTTTTTCTAAGTCTTTTATAAAAATTTTTAAAATTTTTGTTTTTAAAACTTCATAAGAAATAAAATACAACAAGGAGCCAGCTTTTGTCCAGTAGCCCGTAGCTAAATATATTTCAAAAGTAATGAGTCCTTTTATATTGAAATTGCTGTAAAACTTTTGGTATTATTCACAATTTAGTGAGGGAACAATTAACAAAAATTAAAATTTCCATACAACAGCAAGTTTTGTCTTTGTATTTGTATTTTCTACTGTTGGATGGAAATTAAAACTTTTATCAATTCAGTTCAGTGCGCCCATTTTGATTATTATTTCTTTCGGAATATATTTAGCTTCATGCTACTGGACAAAAACTGGCCGTTGTTGTATTTTTACTTTTTATAAAGTTCTAAAAACAAAAATGGTACAGTAAGAAAATAAAAAAAAAACATCATTGAAAAATAAAAGTTTGCTACAATATCGTTAGCTTTTCTATGAAATTTTTGGGTAAAGGTTCCCTGATGATCTGCATTTAGTCCCAGTGAAATGCGCACAGGAACTAGCTAATACCCCTTAGTAATCAATGTCAATGTGTTTTTATAAACAATTAATATTCTACGGAATAAGTAAAATATTAATTTTGGGAAATATTGCGATTATAAATTTAAAAAACAAAAATGTCAATAATTTTTATATAAATGGTGGCCAAATTTGAGGTTAGGAAGCAAATAAGCTGTCAAATATTGAAATGTCAAGAATTGAACTGTCATCCTTTGGCATTTATTTAGTGAAAGCTTGGGAAATTTTAACCATAGAATTCTACACTCTTGAACAACTAGTTTAATTGTGAAAATTGATTATCAAAATAGTGAAAGTTTCACTATATCAGTTCGAATGAGCCTTGAACACCAACTCGTCGTCGTTCGCAACATTTGCATATCACCAGAGGCACTTTGCGCAACATTTTGCATAAAGATCTTCATCTTCATGCTTATAAAGTTCAACTCGTCCAAGAATTAAAGTAGCCTTAAAAGGAGGAAAAGCTGGTCGAATTTTTTTCACAATTTTGATAGTAAATTTGCACAATTAAATTTCGTTGTTGAAGAGTGCAGCGTTCCATGGTTAAAATTTCTCAAGTTTTCTCTAAATAAATGCCAAAGGATGAAAGCTCAATTATTGACATTTCATCATTTGACAGCCTATTTACTTCCTAACCTCAAATTTGCCCACCCTTTATATATTTTTTTGGCTCAAACTTTTACGATATCTCTGAAATTAGTGTGCAGATTTAGAAACAATGTTTGCACGTTTTAAATATAGTTCTGCTGTATATTTTATTTTACTAAATAGGGCAAATCCTTCTCAAGTTATGGTTATATATGTCAGGCAATTGCTTCCTATTTTGATATAACGGTATATCGCGAAAAATAGAGCTGATAAAAAATTATAGTTATAGATTGCAAATCTGCATGACATATGTAGTCAGTGGCGTCTAACATTTTTCTGGAACGCGATGCACTGTCTGTTCGAATGTCTTTTTACACCGTCCGGTCATAAACTCTAAAAATGTCAGGCCAAAAATTCTTCGTGTTGGTTCTGGTGGTTGCTGACTGGTAGGAATAGCAACTATTTAACCGAATTACATACATACATATGTAATTATAAAGATTTCAAGAATTGTTATTTTTTTATTATCTTTGTATTCCTGCCTCTTTTTCCCCCTTATAATGTATTTACAGATTTCAAATGAAATCTTATAATGTGAACTTTAGCCTAATTAATAATCACTTTAAATTAATATACAAAAAAGTTCGAAATAATCACACTATATATTTTTATATCGAGCCATAACCGCAAAAAAGCTTAAACATCAAAAAGTAAATTTTACAGGAGAAGTGTATTTTAATTATTCTTACTTTAAATCGAAGTAGAACCTTAATATTATTGGCTACATAGGATTGTACTGGACTGTTCTATGTAATGTTAATGGTTTTAATAAATTTCCGATAATACAACACACTTTAAATCGAAGTAGAACCTTAATATTATTGGCTACATAGGATTGTACTGGAATGTTCTATGTAATGTTAATGGTTTTAATAAATTTCCGATAATACAACACACGTTTGAGGGGGTTAAGATATTCTTCATGTCATAAAAATCAGGGATTCGTTAAAATTTCCTTAGTTTCAGATTATGGCATTCGCTATCGAACGATATAAATACATTCTTCGATATCGAGTGTCATAATCTCCAACTAAGAAAACTCGATCGTATCAGCTCGATATCGAAAGCGACGATTAGACACCAGTTAATTTAATAAAATTATTTTAAAACTAGTAATTATTATCCTTAGCAAGCTGTTCTTTAACTGTTTTATTGATATCCTTGCAATTTTTGACATCAGTTTTGCTCTACTTGAAATAGAGAATTTTAGCTTAATCGACAAATCGCATTTACAAAAAATTTAAGCAAATTAAAAATTTAAATTCAAAATGCACTAAAATAGTAAAATTTCTGTGGTTGTATTTCCATAATGGTACTCGACATGACCTTGAAACTTTGACAGACTGTCCAAACTATCTTAAATAATCGATTTTCGTTAAAAAGTTATTTTCGAGAAGCTGGACAGTTAAGCTGTATTTGCGGTTATGGCTCGATATATTCTTAAGTATAAAAATCACACCAAAAAAGTTTGACTTGAGTGGAACAAACAATCAGAATAATTGGCATGAAGAAAAATAAGCCAACGCTAACACTGGGGATTTCTTGTGACAAAGATCAGATTAGTATAAATTTAGTAGTGATTCAATTCTCGTTTACTATTTTTTCAAAAACTTTGTGGATATAAGAATTGCAATTACACTCAACAGGCGCCACCTAACATGCGGTGAAACCTCATACACATGAGCACTGATAATAGAAGCGTAGCGGCTTCCGAAAACAAGGTTGTTCTGTTCTGCTGTGTATGTTGAAAATTAAATTGATGTGGCTTTTTCCCCTATTGGTTGGATTATTGATCATATCGGCTTCTTTCTGAATATAATGATATGATCTAATCAATTTAAATTTAATTGAAATATTTTTTTATAAAAATCTATACCGTTTACACTAACCATTTTTTACATTTTTAAGAATTTAATTTCCAAACCTAAAACAGATGACTCAACTTTTTCCTTTTGGAATACAAAAGTCCATATAAAAATAGACTCTTCTAAATCTAGTTTGACGCTAGTTTGTACATATAACAAGATTTTGCCAAAATCTAGTAGGAACCTAGATTTGTTTTTGTATGGGAAATCTAATAAAAATAAACTAGATTTTGCCGGGAATTTCGTTTGTACTCGATTTCATGCAGGTGTAAATGCAGTATAGTTGCACCCTCGGTATATCAATTATTTGGGTTAATTCTTAGGTTGGTTTTTATTTGTAGTAATCAATTCCTTGTGGGCCTGTTTTTAAATCCGATCCCAACGGCATAGTTTTGGTGTTCGTGATATCCCAATTGGGAGCTTTCGTTTTTGACTATCGCTTACGGTAAATTGGCGCTCAGAAATCGATATATATGAATATAAATATAATTAGTTTTAAATTTTAACAATACTGGACCAAGTATGTAGCAGTTATTGCAGAAAAACATCCAGAAAGCTGAAAACAGACTTTTCAAGAGATGTCTTTTGTTAAAGTTAAAGGTTTAATTCTTACATTTACACAACACAAAAATCAATTACATATTTTCAAATTTACACCAATTTACAAGTTTTTCTTTTAGGAATAAAATAATGTAGTAGAGAATTTAAAATGCGTGTAAGAATAATAGAGGGATTAATTTGATTTACTTTTAATTTTTGACACAATATCAAGAAATCAATACAATTATTAAGAAAAGTTTTTAGTTCATTGTGTTAATTTTATATGAATATAAAAATTAAATAATTTTTCTACTAACGGCCCTTTTCACAATGTACGATTAAGAGTTAACATGGACCTTAACGGCAAGCTTTGTATGTGTGTTTTGTAGTAGTCGTTTTAATCACACATTGTGAAAAGGGCCGTCAATATTATAATAATTAGGGCTATAATTTGTTCAATGTCTTTTCTTTTTTCCAGCAATTAAAATGTATGCTCAACTTCTTAAGATACCCATATATAATAATGTTTTTCAAACCTTCACGGTTTAATAGCAAACAATTTTTATTGTTTTAGGAGATACTAATTGTTAGGTTTTCCAAATATCGGGTATATGTAATCAGTGAACTTTAAATTAGACCTCCAGATTACATCATATGACAAACCTCGGCGACCAAATTTTCATCCTCATATTAAAACATTCATGCTATAAAATTATTTTTAATAAATAAATAAAAATAATTCTTGTAAAAAAAATCGACAGAAGAGGAACATTAAATATATGGTATACACATCCCAAGTAACAATTTTCAGTAAGTTAATGTAACAATTGGGATGTGGTCGATATTTCACCACAAATGAAGATAAAGAATTTCGAAAAACCAAAGTTGCTATACGTTGCATTCGAACAGCAGAGTATAGGAATAGCGAGGCCAAGTTTTTTTCCCCAGCTATTGACCACAAGTTAACAACCATGATCGGATCGTATTATTCGTTTGTTGTTATTAAGCGACCGACGACTATTCTCGTAGAAATACTTCGTTGTCTTAAAAATGGAGTATAGAAGAAGGTGGTCACTTGTTTAAAGCAAAGGAAACAGACGTTTGAAGAACTGGACGGACTAAGGATACCTCAACTAGGTAAATAAGCTTTATGTTGGAGCTGAACCTGTCTGCCTACGATGTTAAGAAAAATTTGTTTTTTTTAAGTTTTTTTCAATTAGTGGAAATAAATAAACTTTTCATTGCATCTTAGGATTGACTAAGAATTACTTAACTATTTCATTTGCTTTAAAAAATTTGTTTTTTTTTGTAAAATTTTAAATATTTGCAAAAAGTAAAATTTAAATTCAGTGGTTCATTCATGGATGAAACTAAATTTTGTTTCCAGTCTAAAGAAGCGAAAATTTACCATTGAAAGAATAACCCATCATAAACAGGAAAAGCAAACTTTAAATAATAAATATTAGAATAATTACACGACTACCATAGCAAATAAATTTTTTTTGTTTTCTGCATTTGCCATTTGTATTCCAAAAGGATGTGACACTAGATCATTGAATTTATTACAGCCCTAATTAATAAAAAAAATATTGAATTTTTAATACAACTTTTTGTATGTCTATACCTCATGTCACCATATCCCACAGTGGTCATTGTTACCACGGCCCACCAAAATGCATCCGGTATTGATTTGAAGAACGATACTTCAGTGCCAGCCTCCGCGAAATATACCGCCGATGAGAAAAGTACAACACCTGTTTCAATTAAGTTCTCATTTGAATATTTTGTGTTTAAATTTTACGAGAATGTATGTGTAAAAAAATTAGCAAATTTGTTTTTTTTAATAATAATTTTATTTGTGTATTTGTAATTTAATCATTTTAATATCATCTAATAAAAACTCATTTGTTCTGCTTGGGATAATCTTGGTTGAAGCTACGAGTAGTATTTATGTTATATATCTTTTTTTTTCTTGCTTTTGTTAGCATCAGAGCAGTTGATAATTTTATATTTAGCAAATAAAGTAAATTGATATTTTATAAAAAACCTATTTTTTAGAAACAACTCTTCAGTTTTCTTACATTGTTGATATTGTTGTATAAATATCTACCCCCATATTCATAAATTTCGTACATTAAACCAACATTCCCTTTAATAAATTTTTATGAATATAGGGGTTATTAAATAACAGGTTATATAAGCGTTAGTTAAAATTTGGTTTAATGAATATTGAAGTGAACAACTCCATGGATTGAAATAATATTTTTTTTTGGAAAAAAATTAGATCGATCTTTTATTAGTGAAGCCCAAGGCCACTTCCCCTTTTTTAATTATGAATAAGCTTTCGTTTGTTAATTCCTTTAAAATAAAGACTAGCCCCCATATTCATGAATTATTAGTAAAATTAATGTGTGCATTAAAACCGGTTAAGTTAAAGCCAATTTGTTACATTAGATTGAAGTTATTAAATTTTATATGTCTATATAAATATATTTATGGCTGTCGTGAATAACTACGTATGTCTATTTTTTGTCGATTATGAGTAATTGATTGGTTTTAGTTCGAAAATTAATTGAAAGAGTATAAAAGTTTTCAGAATATCATAAACAGATTTCAATAAAACGTAGAATTGAGCGTTTTTTAAATGACCAAATGGCCTTAGGCTTTAAGAGAAAGCATAAAAAAATTTATACCGCCTCCACAGTTTGAAATAGAATTTGTTTTGTCTCTCCCGGATTCTTTTTTTCAAAGATTTTTTTCAGGTAAATCAAGTGTGAAAAGAAATTCTTTAAAAACAAGATAAACTTTAATTTGTAATCAGCGTAGAATAGCGTGAAATTTAAAAAGGTTTTCAGATAATGAACAGCTAAGATACTTTGCCGATTTGCATGACTTATTATGGTTTGTCGCACAGAATAAACGATTTTCAATTATCATATTTGGCGAATCTCTTTTAAACACAGAGGCCATTCCACGTGAAGTGGTCGAGTAAAAATCTTGAGGTTTGCGACTTTAGCGATATATGATAAATAACTAATTATGTGTTTGATCCAGACACAAAAGATTGTTACGGTATAAACTCCCATTAATGAAATAGACGGCTTTGAAAGTTTTACTATCCGGACAAGTTTTACAATAGGACTTAATAAAATTTTCCTTTCTTATAGGACGAAAATAACTATTAAAATATATTTATTAACTTACGTTTCCTTTAAAGGATTAGGGAATCGTTTTTTTTCAAGACCCACGAATAAAAAACTGCAAAAATATATAAACGAAATAGTCATGTGGGAGAACAGAAGATACCTATATTATTCAATTTACGACACCTAAAAGGTATTTAATGCTCAAGGTTTTCGCCATTGACGCACTGAGCTCATCTTGTGTTTCTATTATTTGCTCAAATATTTGATATTCTGAGAGTTAAGATCCTTCTCTATGACTTTTTCATACATGATTTTGTGTCGATCAAGTTGTTTAAAATATATTATATATTTGTATAAAACCTTGAAATCGAAGTTATCGATAAAAAAGGTCTTTTGGGGCTCAAGGGACAAAACATTTTTCGGAAATTTATTTCTACACCGATTTTCAACATCTAAATGGTTTTGAATATCGTAAAGTCAAATTTTCCTTGTATTTTTAAATGATTATATCTGTGGCTACACGGAATAACAGCTAAAGTCGAGTTAGGACATAGTCGATTTATCATTATAATTTTGATTATTTCTCTTAAGTTAACTGTTGTTTCATTATAAATTAAATTACAAATTAATATGGTATAAAATTGCTAACTTGAATGATGATGAATGAATCTCCAAATGGGTTTATGCGAATAGTGTCGATTTTAACGCTCGTGAGACTCAATGTTGTATGCTTACGCACAGGCGTATGACCGAACATGCTGCTTCATCTGTAATTATGGACGGTATAGGTATTGAGGAATCAAAAGCTCTTCAGAAACTTCAAATAACATCCAACGGAGATGAAAATCGAGCGCAAGTTGTATTATTGTCCAGCCTGACTATCATTGGGCTAAGAGAGGCCGTTACATCTTAAAAGTGTGGTCCTAAGATTAAGTAGTAATTGCAGGCGATTATTACAAACTCAGTGATAAGGATCAATTCTATAAAAACTAGCTCGTCTGCCAGAAATCACTAAAGTTTAAAGCAAAAGCTGGTAATGGCGCCTGGCTACGAAGTATTTTTTTTCATACAAATCGGCAAAGTTCTATATTTATTACCATTTTTTTTTATTCACGGCAATTTGGGGTAAGCCCTAATGTATATGTTTAATATGTATTTAAAAGACACAACATTGTGAAATACTTTCAAATAGTAATGATATTATTTATATCACATTTGGTATTTTTCAAATAAATTTATATTCAACACTGTATTTGTAGTATAGAAAAATATCGGATTAAACTTATTCAAGTCTAGTCCAAATGATCTGTAAAAAGAAATTATATGTTTTTGTTGTTAATACTATTATTTTACAATTAATTAATTATTTCAACTAACTACAAAATCGTTAAACAATTGTCTAATATGGTGCAGTTTAAATAAAAATAAATTATTTGGAGGGGATTAAATATTCGGCCGTGTCACAGAGTTCAATTCCGTTCGGAAACGGAATTCAACCTACCCCATTTTTGTAGCAGCTGGTGTCTAAAAAAGAAAACTAAAATACGCAAATTTGTCAGGTGTGTCCAGACTGTTGGCGGCGTGGCGCGGCGCGGCGCTACTATGCTGCGGTATGCTCCAGCTAGGGCTTGACATATTAGGGTGGATTGAATTCCTTTTTCGAACGGAACTGAAATCTGTGACATGGCCGATTAATTCAACTAATGAATTAGTTAGAAATCGTATATATTTAGAAATGTTAAGTACTATTAGTAAACTAAAGTGCAAATTATTAATAAAGAATATGTTAAAAACTAAAAATAAAAAATATAAAATGGGTTAATGTCAAATAATCTGCCTGTTCATAGAATCCGATACGGAATTGGATGGAATTGGAAATGAAATTCCAATCCAGTTCATGAAAGTGTAATAAAATTGATTTGTTCAAAAAGTTGTAAATTTAGTGAATAGCAATTATGAAAAATTGATTCTCTACCTGTTAAATGTATGAAGTAAATTGCTCCTGAAATCCATTTCGGAGCGGACATTTCCCAAACTCAATTATAAACGGATCTCATGAACGCAACCAACCGGTTTTGTAGAGAAAATGATATAAAACCAATCCGTATTGGATTCTGTGAACAGGCTAAATAACACAATATTCAAAATTTATACTGAACCTTGTATTTATTGTTTTTTTGTATTTTTAGTTATTAACACTAGTCAACAAAATATTGTAATATTAACGTTTATTGTTTATTGTTGAAACAAAGGAAACAAGAGTTTCTGAATTCCATACAAAGTCAAAGTACTGAATTATTTTCAAACTGGCATTTAAAGTAAATTCTACTGTGTTACACAATATTTGGCTAGTGGATACTACCCACAGCAATTGAAAGCACTTTTTAAGTGCGATAAAATCGAAGATAGGAGTTAATAAGTTCAACTGTTATGTTGTCGCTAATTTTGGTTTGCATTTTTTTGGTCATAAAAGGGATGAAATATTTTATCAGACATTTTATACATGTGTTTTATGTTTCTGCATCAATAATGGCATTTAAGTCTTAACGTACTATTTTTATATGCCGCTTTTGATCATGTTTTAAAAGTTCTTTACCAAGGGTTTTTAGGAAATATATATATATATATATATATATATATATATATATATATATATATATATATATATATATATATATATATATATATATATATATAAATATATATATATATATATATATATATATATATATATATATATATATATATATATATATATATATATATATATATATATATATATATATATATATATGTATATATATATATATATATATATATATATATATATATATATATATATATATATATATATATATGTATATATATATATATATATATATATATATATATATATATATATATATATATATATATATATATATATATATATATATATATATATATGTATATATATATATATATATATATATATTGTGCGTATCTAGACAAAAATACCTTTTAAACCATATATGATTCATCAATATTGGTGGAGAATAAGATAATTAAAAGTAGAGCTGTACATTTTGGCTAAATAAGCTGGTTAACGGGCTTAGTTGGCTTAACCAAATAATGTTGCTAACGGCTAGCCGGCTCAAGGGTTAATTTTGTTTCGACTGTTTGACAATTTAGAGTATACGGATATTAAAAATGTTAATAAAATTTTATAATCTTATACCTTAAAATTTAGCCGGTTAAGCTAGCTAAGTTAGCTAAGACGGTTAAGCTGGTTAAGCCTGCCAAGCCGACTAAGCCGATTAAGCCAGTTAAATTAGGTAAGCTGGACGGTTAGCCACGTAATTTATGTAGTTAACTGGTTTAACCGTCTTGGGCGGCCAAATTTTACAGCTCTACTTAAAAGTGTCTATTTGTATGTAAGATTTCCTGTTTATCATAGAAGTCGGTATTAAACCAACCCGAGTGCCCAATAAATGAATTTATTCCCTTTAGTTATGCCACATTCTCCAAGGTATGCAAGCTTGGGAAGTGTCGAGATTCCCAAGCTTAACACCTAATTTCTAGACAAAGCTAGACATCGAGCAGCAGGTGTTCGACACCTGCTGATTTTGGCAACTCCTTCATCAGTACCATAGTATAGGTGACAAAACACCTACCTGGGAGTCCCTCTGCAACCAGTTTTTTGAATACTAGTCCGCTCCATCGTGAGGAAAATTATCCTATTAGTCAGTATACCCCAGATAACGGTAATTATCGGCCAATTAAGTCTTTCAAGAGCATAATACTTTTTTTAAGTCTTACATTGTTGAAGTCACCTTCTGTATTAAGAGAGGCCATCAATGTATATTATTTGTGTGCCATGGATGATCAGAGATACAGATCAATTATCCATTCCTGTGTTTTCAAGAGAAAATATGACAGAATCTTTCGGGTTTACGTGAGTAGTTTTACCCCCATTTGTGCATTCGGTTCACGCAATCGGAATATATGACCAACTTAAGCAGGCAGAGTATATTCTGGTAAGACGTGGAGTAATTGCGTCTAAATTACGCTTTAAGTCAGCTGGTATAATGCCGTCGGACCCGATGATTTGAACGGATAAAGACCCAGTAAAAAAGTTGCTGCCAATAAAGCAGGTTTCTACTATTATGGAATAAAAGTAGCGCTGACAAACCTGCTGATATCGCTGCTGATTTTTGTATGGCGAGTTCCCGGATTGGAGCACTACATTTTAGCTCACAAAAGCGCTTTTAAAGCGCTGAAAATCATTAACATTTTAAGCACTAGAACTGAAAATATATGAAAAAAATGGTTCGATGTAAATTGGCGTCGTTGACGCCATTTTGAATTTTTCTTATTTCGTTTCTTTATTTATTTTTATTAATTTCATATTTTTACTTAATGTTTGTTATTTCAACTTCAACTAGTATCGAACTAAGAACCTTCAGGTTTGAAGTCCAACGTACCAATCACTCGACCAAAAACACTGTTGCAAAACGGCACCAAGAAACTCAAATAAACTTACTCTTCATTCTCGCTTAAAAACCTGCTTTGGATCAGCACTATAAAATCTGCTTTTTTGTATAGCTTGTGTACGAAAGTTTTGTATGAGTAAAGAGCAAATACTTTTCTCGCTTCAAAGCCTGCATTGTTGTGACGCTATAAAATCAGCTTCTGAGCAAGCTCATATTTTAAAGCGAATTATGAAGCGCTTTATTTCTGTAGTGCTTCAAAAAACACGAAAATTTTTTACTGGGGACTGTTAATGATCCACCATATTGTCGTGCTGAAGATGCTATTGAAAAGTTTTGAATGGGGTATACATACTTTCTTCCGAAAATGGCATATTCTGAGGGAATAAAACGTTTGCCTTTAAATACCGATAATGGCGAACGTGCTATTTTTTTAATTGTATTACTTTTTTTCAAAAAGGCAGACATATAAGTAATAGAGTTAAGGGTTTATGCGGCCATTGTACATTATATTAAATTGATGAACAGTCCTCCATGCAGGAGCGATCTAATGTACTAGTACAAAAACTTTTAGAACCGAATACAAATATTTGTTGACTAGTATCTTGAAGAGGCTGAAATTTCTAAAAAAACAATTGCTACTATGAATACTATTATTATTGTTTTAAATATTTTATATACATAATAATTTATATAAAATATTTAATAGCTTTTATATATGAATACAATATATATATATATACAAACATACATACGCTCATACATATAAATCTTTTTTCGAATGATGTATGTGTATGTAATGTATGTGTATATATTATATAACTATTATATAAGAATATGACACAAAATTAGCTAGACTACACTACTAAAACAAAATTTAATATAAAAAAAAAATTAAATTGAAATAATTTACACGAACACTCTGTCAGCAATAATTGTTAGTTTTCTTAAAAAAAAAACGATGTTTATAGAATAAAGTATTTTAAGTTAAGTAAGTTATTATCTTTCATATGTATAATTTCTAAATAAACTACCGCTAAGCTCTAAATGTTAAATTATTAACAAATGTAATAAGATTGTGCATTTAATTAATGAGTAATAGACAAAGTATTAATTACAAACAAACTTTTTCTTTTAATATTTAATATAAAAAAAGTAAAATAAATAAAAAAGAATATTTATAACTAAAATTCTAAAAGCTTTAAGCTTTAAATTAATAAAGTAATCAAGACAACATTAGATTGACAATTTCAACTCAATAAGTTACTTTAAACATAAAAAAGTTTTATAATATGATAATATTGTTAATTACTTTAAAATAAACTTTAACAAGTATATAAAGCACGCAACAGCAACACTTCAAAATTAAACAATTTTGTTTAATTTATTTATTTTTTCAATAAATTTTGGACAATTTTATTCAAACAGAATGGATACAATTTTAATTAGTTTAATTTAATTGGAAATGATTCGATCTTTTTGTTAAAATTTGTAGTAAAATTCTTAAAGCTTAAGATCAGAATTTAAGCTGAAGAGCTTCACTACAAATTAAAAAAAGAAATTTTGAGTTTGCATTTGATATATATTTTAATTTAAATGTTGTCAATTAAAATTATAAACGACTGTTTTCGTTAAATTATTTTTGAACTTTGTCAAAGTATATCTCGAGTAATAGACTAAAATTCGAGTAAATTTTTAAGGAATATTATTTTTTTTGTTGGCTAAGACAAACAAAAAGACACCAATTTATAAATCAACTACTTGTTGCAGCGTTTTCTTTTTCACAGTAAATTTTCTTTGGTTGATTGCATTTTTAGAAATACTTTAATTGTTTATTGTCTGAAACAATTTAATTAATCAAAAATATGTAGTTATTTCGGCTTTAATTTAATTTTTAAATTAAATTATTGTAAATTTAATTGTAAAGCATGTAGACAAAGGCCCAACTTAGACGATGAATTAAATTCATGAATAAAATTCTTGATGTTTTTTTTTGGTAGACGAGCGGGGTAGAGAAGAAAGACGTTTAGAAAAAACATCACAGTTTCTGTTTTCCATGCTTTTTATATTCTTTTTTAGTTCGATTTGAATATTCTCTCATTTTCTCTTTCTTATGTGATTCTGTTAAGGGGTTTTATTGTTATGAATGAGTAAATAAAGCAAATTTTGAGAGTAATTTATAAAAAAACATGAAAATAAAAATCATCGTATAAATGCAGAGGTTTTTAGAAGTTACTTTAAAAGAAATATAAAAAAGTTTATGATTAAAAATTGCTCCTCTAAAATGGGCCAAAGAAAAATTTTTGAGTACACGGTAGGTTGAACTTACATGTTTCGAGACCAACCGGTCTACTCATTAGATTTCTTTACCGCTTAGAACACACGACCAATGTCTGTAGTTGAATATAATTTACTTTGAACCGATTCATGCTGCGTCTTAAGAGTTTTTTTTATCAGCTTTTCATTTGATAGTTATTACTATTCACTATTTTTCTTTTTTATGTCTTTTATTAAGCATTTTGTTTCTCTCTTTTCTATTATATTTTGCGGTTGGCATTGCGAATACTAGGGTGTGAATATTTGTTTTGCTCATTTACTTATTTCAAGAGTGTGCATTCTTAGCTATGTGCCTTTAGCATTTATAACAATTTAGTTACGCATTTTGGGCGAATTGTTGTATGGTTTTAATCAAAAGAAATTTACTTCCAGGACTATTATGTCGACACTATTCTTTCTTTTGCACAATTACATTTAAAACAAAAACAAATTCTTAAATTCTGTTTTGTTTTAAATGTAATTGTTTTAGAGAGAAAATTGTAAAGTATGTAGACAAAGAAAAAATTGACAGTAAAACATTTTTCTGTGTCTGCATGCTTTAAAATTTTCTCTCTAAATAAAAATATAGGTAATTTAATTGCTACATTATTTTTTCAAACGAAAGTAAGCCGAATTAATTAATTTCTTTGGATGAAACAGATACAGTTCGCCTAAAATTAAAAATTTAATTGTTATAATTTAATTAAGCTAGAAATAAAATTAAAATGCATTTTTTTAAATAGCTCAGCTTAACTTGTGCATAAGAGATTGCATTAAAATTAAACTGATTAACAACTCGCTCAGCATTGCCAGGATCTCTTAAAGATAAATAAAATGTTAGTTTTTCCTGTTCTTTGGTAACAAATTTTTAAGCTTTAAATGTTTGAATTAATTTTTACCTCCGTATATGAGTTTCTTTAACTGGATTTCGGAAGTTTAACAAACTTAAAAACTGTTTATTTGTTATGGGTTAAGCCAAACGAGGCAATAATCAATTAGTTGCCTATTTATGGAGTACCAATGTGCTTAGCGATGGACTTAAAGAAAGCTGGATAATAAATACATACTCCAAAAAAAAAGAAAAGGAAATTAAAGTATCGTTAACAAAGTAATCGCAAGCAAACTTAACAAGCGACTATCTGACACCCAGATTAACACAACGATCAATCAGGATTCCGTTCTAAAAGACCTGCGTTGACCGTTTACTTTGGGACCACAGCCGTTAAAGAATATCGATCTATTATTCTACCTAAGTATAATATCCACAAATGGTGACTCAAACGGAAGCAGATGTGGCAATGCGAAGGACGTCTTCGGTAACAACTCAACTCTGCACGGAGATCTAAACAATTTTCCAAACGCTCAAAAGTCAACACTTTAAATCAGTGCTGGCCATCGAGAGAAATGAATTTTTAATTTAGTATTAGTGTTCATGAGCATGTGTGAGTAGTATTCCACTGTGTGCCTATTAAAAAGAAAAATAACAACGTAAAAAAACAACAAGCTTTCATACAACTGAATGAAGTTGTTGTTTAATTTTTGCTCTTTAGTGAGTACGTTGGTATTCATTCGGCTGTATACATATACGACCCGATTAATGTTCGGAACACTGGTGCCAGTATGAGCGACTATGCTTTAAACAGCTGCAGAAATCCGTTATGCGGCTACGAAAGCTGGAATCCTGATTTCCGAGTTCTCTTGGCTTTAGATGTCTTTGTAAACAGGAGCTTCCATCGAATACTGAACAAATTTTGATCGCAATAGGAATTAAAGAAATAAAATGGCGATGTTTTAACCAAACTTTACGTAGACCCCACATTGATGTCACAAAAAATGTTATTGATTGGAACTCTCAAGGTGGTCGCAGATAGAGATGTCTCAGTCTTTTATGGCGAAGTTAGCTTCGAACTAAAAATCCGGCATAGCGTGGAACGAGATAAAAAGCCCGGCTAAGGAAACAATCTTTACTCAATAAATCTAATGTTTGACATACCCAAAGATAAAACCACTTCAACGCAGCCGCAAACATTTAAATCTCTATTTCCAATTTTTGTTGGCCGTTGTTTCTACTTTGAAATGTCTATGGAAGATTTCATATGAAATATTACCCATATTTGTATCAAAGTCTTTTGAGCGATTTTACATTTTTGTTTTCTCATTGATATTCTTTTAGGATATCTTTTCCTGCAGGCACATTTTAACTTCATCAAACGTTTTCAGCCGTTATCCCACAAAATGTCACACTGTACGGGAGAAAAAGTAACTAAGGGTAGTTTTTCATGGTTTTAGGAGCCTCAGGAGTCAAAAGTTACCTTTGATCCTTTTAAGCTTAGTTTGTAACTTGACATAAAATAAGGCTGTCAGCTAGCAGATGCTCAGTATTACTGATACTGGATATATTGCTAGAAGTGCGGCTTGTAACTCCTCATGGAGGCAACCATAAGCGGACTCCTGCTTGGTTTATAATTGGCATGGAGTGCTATCTAAACAAGTCGTACTATCAATGAACAAAGTCAACATGACGTGATTCGTAGCAATGTGCAGTAAGCGGTAAAGAGGTTAATCCATGAGTTCACTTGAGGTGATAGACGAGCGATATATAAGTCCGGAAGAAAAGGGTCGTTTCTTAGTTTTTTAGATCCTGCGACGGCTACTCGGAGTCGACTCAGATCGTGGATAAACATGAGAAACTAAAACGATATAGGAACTGAAAGGGGAGAGATGGACAACGACATCTAGTATCGCCTAGGGCGTTCAACTTAATTACTTAACTACAGTCAGGAATTTACTGACAGGAGAGAGAGAGAGAGAGAGAGAGCGGAAATTAGTGAACAGCGACGTCTACATGCCTTAGGAGGTTGAAGTTAATTTCTTAATTTCAGTCAGGAATGACTCTGACGCCAAAGACTCCAAGTTGATGTGGATCCCGTAGATGCGTGAAGGGCGGTGATAAAAGGGAAACCGACGTATGTATCATTAAGGACGGGAGACGGAGACTTCATCTATCACTTGGCTAAGATGAAAAATTGAAAGATGATGTTTGTAGAATGTGCCTGGCAGAAGCCGAGACATCTAAGAACCACTGACCGAAAAATTTAGATGAAAGTGAGATGCTTGAACTCAGTCTAAGAATAGTAGCTAATATTTACACAGGAGTCAGTGATGTGAATGGAATAATTACCAGTCGATTGTTAGAAATCAGTAAGTTCTGAATCAACCGATAGTAAACGCGTTTGTCGCAGTGATTGTGTTCTAGGTGGCATAGTATATGTGACGTAATGCAAGAACAAATCAAGAAGTATTCAAGTAAGTTTCCAGCTAAACTCTAAGCTCGCTTTTTAGTTCAAATGGGAATGTGAGCACAATAAACATAAATTATTTCCAAAAAAAGCAACCTTTGATAAATTTACTGTGCACCTATAACAAGCTATAAAACAACATATAGAATTATACCTAGAATTTGTGTTATAATATACATAAACCCTATTCTATAAAAAATATATTTCATTTGTTAAATACTTAAGTCTTTTTGTCATTTTCTTGTTTTTCTTTTATATTTTAAAATTTCTTGAAAATTATTTGAGTTCAAGGTACAGTACAAATAAATTTCACATTATTACAAAGTTCGTTATTTGTTAATTGATTTAACAAAATTTAAATTAAACAAAAGCAAAGTAATGTGTAATAAGTTTATTACTTTTCTCATATTCAAAACATAGATTAATATTTCTATAAATAATTACGAAAAGCGTAGGAGAAGGGAGGAAGTTTAAAGTAAACAATAAATGTTTTTCAAAATAAAAAAAATAAAAAAGAAAGTTAAACTCAAGTGCATTTTACTTTGTTAACTTTAATTGTTAACAAATATTGAAAAAACCTAATGAAAATTATTGAAAAAAAAAACTTTCGTTAATTTCGCTATTAATTTCCCTTTTTGATTACGTTTAGACAATCTTCTTTAAATTATGTATTGTAACAAAATATATAAATAGATGTAGAAGATGTTTAGTAAGCCCACAAACCAATAAGAGCTCTAATGGTTTGGCAATTGACTATTAGGCTTAGTTAGGAAACAATTTTTTTGTTGATTGTTGTTTGGGTATAAATGTCTGTTATTTTGTTGTTGTTGTTGTTGGGTTGTTAATAATGTTTTTGTTGTAAATAGTGTAAGTACATAAATATTTTAGTAATTGTATTTTCTTTTATATATTTTTTGGTAAATATTAAAAAGTGGGGAATAAGCATAAGTCGTCTTGTGTGGTTTTTATAATTGTATTTTTGTTTTTAGTTTAATACGAAACTTACCTATAAATAAGAAAAATATAAGTAAACCTAATTCCCGCATAGAGGCTTTCAGAGTTCGTCCTAAAATTTGTAAACCCTTCGAATGCCTAGATAACTTAAATATTCGAAATACTCGAACTAATCGTATCACTCGTAATATTGCCAAGGACATAGCCTGATTCGATGACTTGTCCTAAAAATTACAATTTAATAACGTATTTTACAACAATTACAAATAATTATGTATAAATATTTGTTAAATACTTAGTAAAGAAAATTAAAATTAAAAAATATAATTTGCAAATAAAAATTATAGATTAACTAACGAGCATTTCAAATAATTTAATACAAAATTAAGCAATTATCAACACGTTTTTAAAGAGAGTATCATTATGTTTTTAGCTTCTTGTTTTATCTTGTTGTTGTTTTTTTTTTTGAACATTGACAAACAGTTAGATAGCAATTGCTTGGTTGTTATTTCTTTACACAACAAACGTATAAGCACGCACACCAATAAACATACCTGTGGACTGACTGGCGCTTTTGGAAGATTTAATGTGTCTTCCTCTTCGGCTATAACAGTACCCAATGTTATGAAATAAGGAATGATGGCGATTATGTCAATAACATTCATGACATCCCTGCAGAAATGTAATTTGTTCGGACATGCGAGGAACCTGCACATACACAATAACAAGAGATAATAAAGCAATTTAAGAGATTTAATTAAAAACTCACGTTGTTATGAGAAGGAATTCTTTGTATGCTAATAAGATAAACAAAAATTCCGAAACATTTAACACTTACCTAACAGTGAGTTCAAAAGTAAACCAAATAATACATAACGTTTCTATTAGGAAGAAAGGATCTGTGATGTCAGGCACCTCATCTTCCTCGATTTTTGTGCCATTTGTAGTTGTGTTGAACACCTGCAAAATTAATTTAAATGTTAAACTATAATTTATCATAAAGTGTTTATGTGATTTTTACTTTTTGCGACCATTTAAAGGGGAGGGCGTATAGATACAAGTAGCATATGAACAAAACATTTTACTATGTAAAAAGGTAATATTAGCTTAATATATGCTGGAGGAGCTTACAATGACGAAGAAAATAATTTTTTCCTGCACTTTTTATTCATTTAATCAAAGATAAAGAATTTAAGAGTGGCATAATAATACGAAGTGATTTGAGATTTTCTCAGATTCAAATTTGATTTAAGTTGAACAAAAAACCATAAAAATGTGCGTGAAGAAAAATAACCGAACGCCAACACTGGGAGCTGTGTGCAATTAACATCTACTTAATAGTGATGCAATTCTCGTATGCATTTTTCTCACAAGATTTGTATAAATAAGAACAGCAGAGCAACCTAACAAGTGGCGATATACGAAGATACACATGACAACTGATGATGGAAGTATCGCGACTTCCGTAAGCAACGTTATTCTGTTCTGGTGGTAAACTACAACAAGACACATTTTTTCAAAATACTTTTCTATACTGTTTGAATCAGCATTTTTTCCTCTATGGATAGGTGAAATCTAGTAATTCCGATGTTTCAAGGGACAGAAGTATTGGTCAAAGCCATCTTGGTGGTAAAGAACATCAAGTCCATCTTGATAAATAATGATATCATTATATGACGTAATTTTATTAAGGATATGCTAGATATGAACAAATAATATTAGAGTTATATAAAATATTTGGGGTAAAATTGTTAATCCTATAGACATAGAATCGTTAGAAATTTAAAAATTTTGGTGTAGGTTGTCTCCTACCTACAGAAATTTATGTTAATTTCCCCATGTTCTAAATATGAAGTTACGAATATTTTTTAATTAAAACTGTTTCTTAAAGGGAAATTTAAAATGATTTTGAAATGTATTTTTTTTAAAGTAGAAAGGATTTGAGAGGCTTAGTGCAATAACTCGATAAGCCACAAAATATGGTATAAAAAGACTTTTAAGTTTAAACAAAATTTAAAATTGTATGGTTTTTGGAACTTTGTACTTTAAATAAGCAGCATAATTAGTTGCAAAACACTAGAATTTATCAAAAAATTTATCTAAGATGCAAAGCTATGGTACCTAGCGAAGAAATGAATATATAAAACCAATTTTTGATTTCATGTGGCTTATCGAGTTATTGCACTAAGGCCTTCATTTTAATTCGTCATGTATAATTATTTCTTTTATGGTTGTTCCCTCAAAACTCCGCCATTTATAAGCCGATTTCGGATTTTGTTTTATATTTAAAAGGATTTACTTGCAGATTGGTCCCGTTGAAAGTTAGGCGGGATCACGCCCATACGAAGTACATACACATGCCTTTTCATCTACTTATAGTCAACCGATTCCTATGAAACTTTGCCCACACATTAAGCTTCTCTTTGAATACTACATCATGATTAAAAAGTGGGCAGTGCCACGCCAATGCAAAGTAAATATAATTTTTCAACAGCTTCTACTTAACCGATGTTTGGAAAACTTTGCATACACATTTAGTTATTGTTACAATATAACATTACAAAAAATGTAAATATTCATTTATACTACTTCTACTTAACTGATTCTTATGAAACTTTGCATACAATTAGTTCTCGTGAAAGTACAGTATTATGATAAACATTATAGGCAGTGCGACGCCTTTTTTGTAGTCGGTTTTTTTGCTAGATATTATATATATTATATTTAAAATTTTTCATAAAAAATTTTCTTAAAATAGATTTGAAAAACATTTTAGTTTTTTATGAATATGGGAGTTAATATCTAGTTTGTTACTTTGCTATTAAATATTGTTCTTTCGTTTTTCTGTGCACTATTTTAAAGTTTTTATTTGCCATTTCTCGTAACTATTTTATACACATTTCTTTTTTTCCTCGCGTTTTCGTTCCCTTGCAATGTTATACCGCACCTGATATTATTGTACCACACCTTAAATTTTAGGTTTCAATTAATGAAAACAACAAAAGACTTTTGCCAAATTCAAATCCTTAATATTACAACAAATAGGTAATTAGCTGAACTGATTAATTAGCCAAATTTAAATAAAAGTAAACAATTAAAAATAAAACAAAATGTTTACCAGCAATTGTACAGCCAATGCGCTCTAATATGAGCATTCCAATTAAAATAAAGTAAAACTTAATTTTAACCATTAATATATTAAAGTATGTGAAAAGGAGAGATATTTATTATATTCTTTATCAATTGGAACAATTTAATTACACTCATGGAATATAGTTTATTTAATTCTGCTTGTTATTTGAACTTGACTTTATTAATCTTCAGGTGTTTAATTTTAAAATTTACTTTAAATGTACAAAATATAACAGAACAGTTTACCATTGGCCTTTTGAAAAATAAATGTTGAAAAAGATACAAGTTCTAAACTACTGGTGGGTAGTTGTTAGTGTGCTTTGGAAGTTTGATTAAGTGTTTCTTTATTATTAAAATCTTTAAAATCAAAGAGATGAGTTTTTTTATTTTCTTATATTTTTGGAAAGCTAAAGTTCTTAAAGCTTTCTGAGAAGGCATGCTTTAGCGATGGATTCAAGAGAGCATTTTTAAAACATTTTGAATAAATGCCCTACATGCAGTAGTTCAGAAACTGTATATTTATAAATATTTCTTTTTGCATAAGGTCCACTGTGCAATTGACTGTTTTGAATAAATTAGTACTTATTTTATTTACGAGTGGAAGTTTTTCTCCATAACTGCCAATTAATTAAAGTTAGCAACTAATTTTTGCTAAGTACCCAGTTATGCCGTATTTATTTTAGCACAAAATATTATTACATATAACTTGTCCTTTATTTCCATAAAGCTCATTTTTTTAATTAAAACATTTAATATAGAAACATTTGAGCTTTTTGTAGCTTTTACATTTTATTTCTTACAACTATTTTAGTCATTATTAAAAATTATATACAAATTTCTTTTCGAACTACAGGAACAAATTTTTAATTTAAATTCTACCTCCCTTCGGTTATTTTGCACTGCATAACAAAATAAAAAAAAATATATACATTACAGGGTTCTGATAAATCATTTCAGTAGAGGGCACAAAAAATATACGTGTATCGGCGTTTTGAAAGTTTTACCGGTTTTGTGGAATATTTTCGTACTAATTGTGAATAAAAACGAAATTGACCCTCAAAGACGTTTTAAGTTTAGAATGATTGTTGGCTTTCAACTTAAGTTTGGAGGGAGTTTTGGTGTTCATAAAGACTTATAGTAGAATTTTATGACCATTAGTTTTGTAGGACGCCGCTGAAGGGGAGTTTTTGGCCTGTTTTAGGAAAGGTTCCAAAAGATCCGTATAGCAAAGTGTTAGAGGGCTCGTAGTGTTTTACATAAAAGTCATGAACATGTTATACCTTAAACGTAAGGATTGCAAGATTTCCTATGCCTAAAATAAATATCACATTTAAACTTTTTACCAGAATCTCTAGAGCCTTGACAATTTGAAAAAAGTCCATTTTGTTGTACAGTGTAATTGTTAATTTTGATCGTACTTTTTGGAATTGAGTTTAAAAATTTGCTATTGTTTTTCAATATCAAACCAAAATTGGTAAAATTGATTCTTTGTAACCAGGGACGTAATAGTTATGGGTGAAATGAAGAACAGGCCTCATTAAGCAATTAACATTAATGAATTCAAATAATGGTTATATATAGACCAGTCAAATTAGGCAAATCGAAGCACACAATTTTTGGAGTTTTGAAAATTGGCACAATTAAGTCCACATAAAATGCGAGTGAGCTAAAGGGAGGAGGGTCGCCTTAGGTCTGAAACTATAACTTTTTACCAAAAATGTTTGTATTGAAGAGTTAAAGCTGAAAAATTACCTACAAAAATCATTTTTTAATAACGAAACACAAGAAAATTTAAAAAACATTACTTTACATGTTTCAATTTTTGGAAAGTTAAAGTTAATTCATTTTTTAGGGTAATTAGGATGTGCTAAACACGAATAAATAATATAAACAAAATTTCATTTCGGCCATTATCCAGATAACTAACTGTACATTTGTGTTTTTCGATTTATACTATACTCTTTAAAGCGCCATCTAGAGTCACAGACTGCTTGCTGTAAAGCTGTTTCATATAAAACAGCTTTGCAAATCTTTTACTTTCGATTAAATGAATAAAATAAATTTATTTAAATACATTCTTGAGTATATAAAAGAAAATGTATGCATTTATGAAATCTAAAGATAAAGGCAGTTTATGGCTAAAAAAATCTGATTAATATTAATAAAAAAATTTTCACTATAAATTGTATGTTAAATCTTATTGTTTTTAAGGGCTAAAACTACAACTGGAACCAACAAAAATTATTTTTGACAATTTAGATTTTTTCAAAATAAGTTTGATTGCATGAAGAAAAATTAGTTACAGTAACGAAACAAATCTTATTAAAAAAAATTCCAAATTCAAATGCCTTATTAAGACATTAGTAAATCGAGCAAATTGAGTTTAATATTTTGTTCAAATTGTTAATTGAATTTTCGCGGATTAAGGGGGGAGTTGGTGTTGTAAAAATCTTAAATATGCAAAAAAAACTTACCTTATAATGCTTAAATTCGGGTAATGTTTCTAGACAAAATATAACAATTGATAGCAATATAACAAATACACTAATTATGGCTACAACTCTGGCTGCTTGTGAACTTTCTGGATACTCAAAAAGTAACCAGACTTTTCTTTGATTTTCATTATCCGGCAAAGGTCTTTCCTCTTCCTTTATAAAGCCTTCATCCTCTCTAAAGATTTAAAAACAGATAAAATTAAGAGAAAAGGAAAACATGATTTTTTTTTCAAAAATTAATTAACAGGGCAAACAATTTTTATTAAACATTAAATATATAAAAATAATGACATTTAAAAATTATAGTTGTAACAAAATTTCAACGTTTTACTTGTGTAAAATGCAAGACTAATATGCAACACTCTGTATTTGTGTTTTCTACTCGTATTATTATTGTATGTGTAGTTGTTTTTATTGGATGTTATTAAGTGTAGGTAGGACACGTCTTGAAAATCCTTTGCACAGCTTTCCTCTATTTGACGTTTGATTTCTTTCCTTTTTTATAAGCTTTTAACAGGCAAAGCTGTTGTCCGCTGTTGATCATTTTCTTAGGAAGAGCGTCCATCGACACTTCTTCTTGTTGTTTTCTTTACATGTTTTAATTCCGTTCTAAACACACATGCACTTAGTAAATATGCCAAAAAAAGAAAGTCTTTGTGTGCGTGTATGCCAAACGATTGTTGTTTATGTTTGCTATGTTTGATATGTATGTCGAGTATTTTCTATTTTATTGTTTTGATGGATAAGTGGCGATTGGTTGAGTATATTTTGGAACTTGAAACCACGGGCCGGCCACAATAGCCCCCCTTTTGCCGTATAAACAAAATTTTAAGCTGGTGGTCAAGTGAATTAATCTTTGATACTAAACACAATATCTAAGTATGTATTGTAAGTATAAACGTAGTTAAGTATAGTTTGAATTTGTGCTGATAGTCTCATTCAATAAATAATTGTTAATAATTTTGCAACAATCATAATACAAAAAAAAAAAAAAATAAAAAAATAAAAATATCAATAAAATTTAATTTTGAATATTTAAAATTTTCCAAGTGTAAAAACAAGAACAGTAATTGCAATCAATCAAATAACTACAAAAATTAAAAAAAATTTTCAATACAGAACGAACACAAGCAACAAATATAACAACTATCATACAGTAGAGAGCAATAACATAGCAGCTTTAAAATTATGCAAGATAATTAATTGCAAGTGTGATCTCTACTGAAGAATTGCACCCTACTGTGTATACAGTAAAAAAAATAAGTAAAAACTTCACTTATTATTGAAAATCAAGCAATTTTTTAACTAAATTCACTTTACAACTGATGTTTTTTTTAACAATATATTAACTTTCATCTGTATCTTTCATTATCATCATCATCATCATAATTATTATTATAAGAGTTGTAAATATTACAAAAACTAATCAAATTTTAAAATTTAGAATAACCAAATGAACAACAAGTAGTAACGGTATCAGTAACGATAGTGCGTCGATGGAGAAGCTTACCTGAATTTATTAATTGCTTGATCACCTAATTCATAAAATTTTATTTCTTCACTAAATACGTCTAAAGGGACATTGACCGGTCTCCGTAGTCGGCCACCTAAAAATCAATTTAATTTTAAAGAGGATTGAAAAACAAAAATGATAAACGAAAAGACAGCACAACCAAAAAGATTTGAAAGTTAAGTTAAATACGAAATAAAAATTGTTGCAAACATAAAAATAAAAAATACATATATATATATATAAAAGGAAAAAAGAAAATTAGTCATTTATTAGTTGAGTTTATTTAATATATTAAAAAAAGATGTTTGATTTATTAAATCTAGTTATAAGAATGCTGGTTGATGTTATCGAAATCAGTTGCTTAAATTTGTATTTGAATTACTTCGATTTCATTTTTAACTTACCACTTTGATAATAATATAAAATAGCATCGAAGCTCGGTCGACTACGGTCAAAAAAATATTCATTTCTTAGCGGGTCAAAGTACCGTAATCTCCGAGCTGGATCCCCCAACAACGTGTCTGGGAATTGATTCAACGTTCTTAATTGTGTTTCAAACCTTAACCCGCTTACCTACAAATAGAGAATAGTTTTATATATATATATATTTTTTCAAATAATAACAAATGACAACCATAGAGCACATCATAGATATGAAAGCACTAAGGTTGTCATGCCAGTTAACTTTTTGATGACTTTTAAGCTACCTTTTAGTAGAAAGTATAGTGCATCTTTTTTGTTCTACTTACATTTATAACAACTCTTTCACAAAAATCATGATCATGAGGAATGGGTTCAAAGTGTTGTGGCCCGCCACCATAGCCATGACCAGCCCCCCCTTCTTCGTCTTGACTGCTCAATTTGGGTAAAGACCTGCAAACACACAAAATAAAATCACACTTAATAAATATATGGCCAATAGTAAAATATAGAAAATAAAACAATAATAAAAAAAAACAAAAACTAAAAAAAACTCACAGATAACATTCATGTATATTTGCATTAAATGCAAGTTGCCAAAAAAAAACTTTTTCCGGCTTTGCTGAAAGAGAGTTAGTTTGAATTTACCAAACAAAAATGATTTTTTGGCTCAGATTTAAGTTTTTAAGTTCACACCATAATCTAAACCAATTTACCATAAAGAATATTCATGTTGTAATAAAAATTGAGATTTTGGCAAAATAAATAGTTGCATTTACAAGTGTTTAACTTGTGGTAATTGATTTGATTACAATCAATTAATTTCTTAAAGACTAAATCAAATATTTTTTGGCAAAAATATTCAACAAATCAACTCAATGGAATAGTAGTATTAAGTATTTAAAAACGTTTGGATTTAGTTATATGAATATATTTTTAAATAAAACATTAAATATATTCGACTAATTAGTATTCTTGTGTTGTAGTAACACAAGTAAAATAATTTGTTTTATTAAGTGAATATATCATTTTATAGAAAATTTTACGCTCTAAACTAGTAATGCGATTAGAAACTATTGTATAGTAAATTAATCAAGGAGCACTTAATCTTTCAGAAAAGAATAGGTACAGTCTTGAAATACACGATAAGATACAGTGTGTCAAAGTAGACCACCTCCGGTTTTAAAGCCCTTTTAGGACTAGTAACTTAAACAAGTACGGATTTTGATGAAATATTATTTTCTGCAAAGCTAAAAAGAAAGTATAGAAAAAAATCATCTTATTGATTAAGAGATAATAGTTAGGTTTGAGTTTAAAAATTGCTGTTTTTTAAAGAGAAGTAGCACACTTAAGGCTGATTTAGCCGAGCGTAAATGTAGAAAACGTTGATGTAGTTGCATGTGCTGATCGTTTCTGTCACATTGAAAAGCTATGAGACAGAAACGATCAGCACATTCAACTATATCAACGTTTTCTACATTTACGCTCGGCTAGATCAGCCTTTAGGCAATTAATGTCTACCAGTTAATTAATTAATGTGTTAACTTCTTTAAGGGCCCCATATACTACACCGGTATGCACGTCCAATCAAGTGTTGGCGCCAGTGGTTGTTTGGTCCTGTATAGGCATTTGGTATCATTTATGGTTTGCAAGTAATCGCAGATTTTCATAATCGCGATTACGATAAAAAAATATGCAATTAATCGCGATTATCGGTTAATCGTGATTAAGCAAGAAAATACACTATTATAATTTTTATTAAAACAAAAAAAAAAATTATGTTATGAATTTTAGTCGAATTGAATGGATTTAATCGAAATAAATTTAATTGTTTTTGCATGAGTTCGGGTTTTAGTTCAATTATAGTATATCTTTATTTAGAGAAAATTGTGAAGCATGTAAAATAAAGTTCTTAAATCATAACTTATGAGTATCAAAACAATACTATGGGAAATCTATCCCTTGATAGGAATTTTTTTCTAGAGCGAAATGTATTTCTATTAAAGAGTCAAAGTCTTGTTTTTCTTATTTGATTTTGTATTTTTACTACGGTTTTCCGCGAAAATCGCCTATTTTTGTTTCCCGCTTTCTGGGGAATTTTATCCGGAAATTCCCGGGATTAAAAAAAACCAATTTACACACATAAAAGAGTATTAAATTTGGAACCCAAATAATCTTCTTTTTCTTTAAATTGTTATCATTCATCATGAAATAATATTATTCTAAAGGAAAAGAAACCAACGAAAGTCCAAAGTATATATTAAATTATATTGGATTGAAGAACGAAGAGAAAAAATTTGTCTATTTAATTAATTATTTAAAAGAAGCAAATTTCTTTAGTAAAAGCAGCTGCTATGTTTTTCACCATGCTCCAAAATTCACGGTAATTAGATATGCAGAAAATATTTATGCACTTCTATTTGATGCATTTAATGACGAAGAAAATGGAGAAATAGATGTTACTTCAGATGACAGTGATGTTTTGAAAGAGACTTTCGAGGAAATTTTAAACGCTCCTCTTAACAAAGCAGTTGAAATTATTTGAAGACAGCGGAAAAAGGACCAAAAATATGATATTTCGAAAAACTTTTTCGTTCGCTAGAAATGAAAGTTGTTTCTTTAGTTATTTGGAACGCTGAACGCGAATCTGCACTCTATTTTTTCCATCAGCTCTAGTTTTCGCGATATAGCGCTATGTAAAAAATAAAGGCACTTTCACCACATATAGTAGCATAACCTGAGAAGGGGTGTCCCTATTCAGTAAAGAAAAAAAAACGAAATTCGGCAATAAAATAATCTTGAGGCCGTGCAAATATTGTTTCTAAATTTGCTCAGTACTTTTAGAGATATCATGAAATTGTATAAATATTTTTGGTTTTCAAGAATGCATAAAAAATAAAAATGCAGCAACGAGCTTATTTTTGATTTTGTAGCTTGCATTTAAATGTATTCCAAACGAATTGAGACCTTTTTTTATTGGTATTGGTGCACTACTTTCGATTTTATTCATAATTCAGTGAGAGAACTGAATTGATAAAAATTGAATTTTCATACAAAGCAATTTCTGGCTTTGTGTTTGTGTTTGCCACTGTTGTATGGAAATTAAAACTTTATCAATTCAATTCTGTCACGAAATTGTAAATAAAATCCAAAGTTGTACAGCAATTGCAATGAAAAAGTGGTCAATCCATTGGAATATATTTAGCTACATGCTACTGGACAAAAAACTGGTCCGCTTTTGTATCTTTATTTTGTTATGAAGTTTTAAAAACAAAAATTTAAAAATATTTTGTATAAAATTATTTTTTTGCTCAAACTTTTTTTTTGTATTTGATTGTTTTATGAGTGCCACAAAAGATGATTTACGCGGTTTGCAGATGTTGGATCTTAGAGTATAACCAATTTGATTTGATTGCAATATGTTCTGAACGTTTAGAGTCTAGAGTTTGGTGGTTTTAATTCATAAGCGACGCCTCCTGCATGGAATTCCATACGCCAATCCCTCTCTTTTCTTCTTCACACTCTCTCTATATATATTTAAGAACCTCTCTCTTTTCACCTGCATATACTTTTCTGTTTTCTTCTTTTTCTTTCTTACAGGTATTACAAAAGGACCATTGATTTTTGGACTCAAGTGGGCTGTAATCTTAATCCTTCACTTTTCACTAGCAGCCTGCTAACCTAACAACTTGCTGCATGGGATGTCACTCCCTAGGCGATCCGGAACATAGTTTCCCCTACAATCTAGAGCCCCTAGAGCCTCAATTAGTGTCATCATCTAAGTACATTTATCGATTTTTATCAATGATAGGGTTTGGTATAAAATACCAAACTTTAGTTTGTTTTCCCTTAAATTCTGACGTTGTGAACGTCCTTTAATTAAATTAAAAAGTAAGCATAAGAAATAAAACGAAGATGAAAGCATATAATAAAAAAAAATGGGAATGCTTACTGCAAATGCCATCAGATCTGCATTTCTCGAAATAAGCATAAAGTATGCTGTGAGAAATGGACAATAAGAAAGGATGAAAGGAAGGAAGGAAGGAAGTAAGAAATTAAAACAAGTAGAGCATACCATGCTAAAATACATAACACGGATGTGTTCAATAAACACAATATGTATGTCTATATTTGTACCTGCATATGTATGAATGTACTTAAAAATGCCACATAAAAATGACGTCAGCAGACAATACATTCGTATGTACATATGTATGTAAAAGTGAATGTATGTTTTTACAAAAGTAAGCAATTTTCTTGTTGTTGTCAATACTTATGGCTGCATTTTGTAAGTAATTGCGATGAAATCGATGTAATGATCCTTTAAAAAGTTCATCGAATTATTTAAGTTAAAATAGATATACACAGTCACACACTCACACAGTCTCACTATTACATTCATTTATTTAAAATGCATTCACCGTTTTAGTCGTTGTTGTTGTCGTCCTTTTTGTATCTTTTTACATAAACGACGAAAGAAAAGAATTTTAACAAGGGTGAACTATTAATAGCAAGCTGTAAATATCTATGAATGTTATTTTTCTATTTTTACCGCCATGTACTCAGTAATCATCTACAATATATAAAAATGTTATATACATACATACAAACATAAGTATGTATATATGTACATAGTATTTATGCATACATATGAATAACATACTAATGACCAAGCATCCTCTCAAAACTCTCTAGCTCTTTGAATCATTCAATGTTTAAAGGTGCTGCTAAATATTGTTTTTTAATTATTAATTGTTAAAAGGATATTTTTAATAGTTTATGTACCGCCTTACATACAAACAACAAACCAAATTCTAAAAAACTTGCACTTTCCTTTGCTTTGAGGAAAAAAGCATCAACAAATACATAAAGATATTTATGTTCATGTGCATTAGTATGTATGAATTTCGGTTTAAGTATGTGTATGCATTCAACTGCATTAAAATTGGGTCAAATATTTTTACTCATATTTAAGATTGCAAAAAAAAACATCATTAAAAACATTCATCCTCATCATCAGTATAAACGTGCTCTTTGAAATACCGACATTCTCTTTCAGTTCTCTTTTTTACCTTGTTATTTTTTTACCACCTTTTTGTGACGTCATAAAATAATATGCCGCATATAAAATGCAGTTCCACATTGGCACTACTACTGGCAAAAAATAGTATATAGCAGAAGAAAAAGTACATACATACTATACATATGTGTATCTGTGTGTTAACATATACATGTACACATCCATATACATTTATACATTTATGAGAGTCAAAGTACATGTGTATGAATGTGTGCATATTGCATAAAATGTTCAATTTTTAAAGTTTTTTCGTAAATAAAATTCTTTCAATAGATTACCGCTAGTCTGCAAAATATAATAAAAGAGGATAACGGTCATAGAAGCGAAACGTTTTTAAAGATTTGAAATCTATATGGGAAAATAGGTTTAAAAAACTTTAAAGTTTTGCTCGTCGAAATTTAAAACGTTTAGAAACAAACGTAACACTTAACGGCATGAGCCACCGAAGTTACAATTTCGTTAAACAAATTTAAATTTATGAAAACGTCATAAAAATTCTCTTAAAATAACACCCACACAATATATAATGCAACTATAATTAATTAATGATACATAGAAACTTTATATAGAAATTATAAAAACAAAGATAAAATATAAAAAGAAAATCACTTCATATACGCTAATAAAGTTTATTGAACTCTCTTCCCCTCTCCTGTAAAAATAAATAAAATGTAGTTACATGGTTTTACGTTTTATATGACGATATAGATATATGTTTTGTTTCTTTCTTTTTACTTTAAGCTAATATATGAATAGGTCTGGAAATACTCATAGTACGCAGGTAAAGAAAATAAAAAACATGATTGATTATGGAACTCATGTTTCAACTTTGATATTATAAACTTCTTATTCTTATGATTAGCACCTTAATATAATATCTTTAGTTTTTCTATGAGATTTTTGGGTAAAGGTTCCCTGACGATTTGCATTACCCCAATGAAATGGCCATAGGAACTAGCTAATAACCCTCCATAATCAATTTCAATCTATTTTAATAAAAATTTAATATTTTACTTAAAAAGTAAAATATTAATTTGGGAAAAAGCACGTTAATAATTAAAATTTATACTCATCAGATTTAAAAAAAATATAGATTGTGCACATCTGTAAATAAGTATCTTTGAAATGGTACAAGTTTTGTCAAAATCGGTGATCGTAAAATTCATAACGAAAAACTGTTTTACCTATTAATTATATAGATAAAGACCCTAAAAATTTTCAAACAAAGAAATAGTTCTATCATATTGTTTAGTAATTAGAAACATTTAGCTTAAAAGAAAGGTTTGATCTCATTTCAAGCGAAAAAGGATAGATAATAAATTAAAATTAAAAATATAAGAAGCAATATTTCTGATGTTCTGGTTATGTCATTAAATAACTCGGTTAAATAGTTGATACTCCTTACAACTGAAAGCTACTTAAAAATTGAAAAACCCTCATATATGAACACTGATAAGGGGTGCTGCAGTGTCCAAAAATTACATGTTATTTTAATTGTATTGACTTCTCCATAAATTTCAGGGTTCAGATATTGTATTGATTTCCACACATTATTTGATAATTAATTTTTGCTTTAGTGGACAAAGGGAAACTAACCACTTGTTGTTTAACATCTTTGTAATAGATGGTAAATGTCAAAAGTTCTCTGTAGTCTTTTTTTCAGCTAATAAATTGCCTGATAAAGTTTGCAATCTGAATTTCATGAAGTTTTTGTATACACATAAGCACACTCACACAAATAACGAGGCTCTAGAGATTGACTTTTGTAGAGGGACTTAAAAAAATATTATAAATCATCATCGTTTTGAAATTAAATTATCATCTTTTTGAAGGTGTAAGTCTGGGATTCATTTAAGGGGAGTTAAACTTCCCCCTTTTTGCACATTTTTTTTAGTGAATCGACATGGGAAATCCTTACAATTGAGGTATACATCTTAACGATCGGTTCCGCATATACCGTAATCGTTGATAAAAACGAAATAAATTGGCAATGAAAAAAAGCTCTAAAACGAAATTATTTTCGTTACTTATGCATGGAATTTCGTTTTCGTCGACAAGTACTGAGTATGCGGAAACGAGCCTTTAATTAGATTTTTTATGTAAAACACTGCAAGGTACATTTTTATTCAACATTTTATGAGTATTTTCATCCCTTTATTTAAAAAGGACAAAGAAACGTCCCTTAAAAAGCAATATATAAAATAGAATATTTGTTATGAAATTCTACTATAAAGCCTAGTACGCAGATCCGCCTGAATTTCAGGTTGGAAATTTTGAATTTATTTCTACACGGAATAATTGTTGTATAGAAAAATTAGTTTTTATTCACGTAAATTCACTTATTTTTATAAATTACAACGTATAATATTTATATGAAAAAGTATTTCAAAGAAACATTTTTCAAACCTGAATTTTTGTTTGTTTTTTTATACATACTTCTTATGACAGCCTGAAATTCAGGCAAAACTGTGCACTAGACATCAAATTTCAAAATTCAACTTGAACGCCAGAAATAAGTCAAAAGTTAAAATTTGTTAATTTCGTACTTATTCATAATTAGTACTAAAATATTCCATCACACCGGATTGTATCAGGCTGTTTATATTAAATATATGTCATACGGAAATCTTCACTACATCATCATCGAAGAGAAAGCAATAGATACAATTTTTATTATACATTAAAAACAACAGTGTAATTGAATATTCATCTAAACGTTTTTGCCATCCAGTATTCTTTTTTTAATGGACAGTATTGACTTCCTCTTTTTGTTGGGCGGCTGTCCTTTTGTAAATAATACCAATATTGTCAACGTAAAATAGTCTTTAGATATTTTGAGATCCGATTCAAGTGTAATATGGTAATATTTTTCCACAACATAATCGTTAACCATTCTAACTTGTTCTATAATAAATCAAATAAATTTATTATAAAATCCTTATTACATTATTCATGGTTAATATGTTTGATAACCATAAATATATTTGATTTAATATCACATTACTAACCACTGCAAACAAGTAAAAATAGCGGAGTTCATTATTTCGTGCAAATGGTCTTGCGAGAGTGTAAATGCAAAATATCATAGCGTTTTATTGAAATCCAACAACAAAATACAAAAAATTTCATGAAGAGCATATGATATTTTGCATTTGCACTTTCGCAAGACCATTTGCATCGAATACTGAACACCGCTAATGTTTTACATAGTTTTGCCAATATATGAATGAAATTTGTTTTTCTCCTTTTCATAAATTCATTTGTATGTAATTGAATAAATAAGTAGGCAATCACCATCCACATCTACATCAGTGGCACAAACGTATCAAATAGAAATTTAACTATGAAAAAGGCAAACAGCAACAGTTTACTTCGAATATTTTTTGCTTATATAGTCGTAGCTAAAATGCATGTGCATGTGTGTAGCACAAGTACAAAACACCATATAGATGAGTGAGCAAAATATTGTTCACAGCTCAGGGTTAAGAGAGATGTATGCCAAGGTTTTCCATTTGCAATTTTTTTTTTGGTTTATCATGAAATATATTAAATAATTTATGAAACGTTGTTTGCATTTAAAGATAACTATAAGCATGCCTGCATATTTTATTTACTCAGCCCTGCTTCCAAAGTACCGCAGTTTAATAATTTATAGTTTGTACACAATATCAAAGTCTCTAAGGATACATTCCCATTGGTCAATTGATAAATACCAAATTTCCTTTTTTTATATTTAATAGTACATATTTTAAAAGGAATGTTGCAAATATATTTTATATTTACTACAAGTGCTCGCAAAATGTTTACTAGTTGGTGGCCAATACAATTATTTAAAAATAAGCAATTAGTTTAGTTTTCAATGGTAAACTTTAAATTATTTACGAGAATATAATATAAAACAAGTTAAAGGGCTATAGTTCTCATGTACTCTTCACTTAAATATGAAATAAAAATTATATGTTTGTATCTATTCTCCAATCTCTCATATTCTTGTATTTTTTAACAAGATAATTTCGAATATTGTTATAGTTTTGTATATTATTATGGCTTTTTATTTTACTTAAAAAGTATTTTTTTAGAGGTAGTTAAAACAGCTTGATCGAATCAAAGCAAATATATTTTTGATCTTCAAAAACTTTCAATGCAAAATTTTTAAACTATTATAGCCAACGGCAGTCACAACCGCCCATATTCTAGACGTAAATAGTGTTATTAAGATTTATAGAAATATTACCCAAATATCACTGACTATGCTATACAAAGTCTTTTAAAAACAGTCACATAATGTATAAAGCAACTATAATTAATTATTGATACATAGTATCTTGTTTATACTGAAATTAAAAAACGACAGTAAAGTCCAATAACGAAATACTCTCAAGTAAGACTGCATACAACAACACCAATTCTAAACAGAGAAAAATATGTTGTGTTCTTATTGCCTTTGTGTGGGGTCTCATAAATTTTATCGTTGTGTTGGCAGCGGGCACTCATCGATCCTGAGTACAGTGTCCTGTAGTGCGCTCCTAGGTATTCCACGTGATATGATAAACTTTGAATTGAGTTTCGACAGGAAATTTAATGTCACAATATTGCTTAGGGATACGTAGGAAGAAAGCGGTCCAACTGTTGTTTCCAGAAGTTGTTGGTATATGGAAGATTGAGTTCGCGCTGGCGTCTGTGGACCTTAGTGAAAATCCCTGTTCCAATGGGGAAATGGCGTACGGTATTTCACGCGGAAGTATAGGCAATCACCAAGTGTGTTCATATTAACTTAAGTAGAGGCATTAAATGTGCACATATAACTATCCTTTCCGATAGTCAGACAGCTGGAAAGTCTCCCATTTCATTGGAATTCCGTTTCAAGCTTGTTTTAAAGTGCTTTGGCTCACTACAAAAGCCATTTACAGGATACCTGATCCGATAATAGAGCAGCAGATGAATTGCTCTCCTTATGGGCCCAGAGCCCTTTTGTGGAGTAAATTGGTTGACGGTTACGTCAATAATTTGGAGGAATGACACTTCGACCGCAAAGGAGGTGTGGCTTACTTTTTCGATTTTTTTGCAGCCTAAATTATTGACGCAGCCATATTCGTACATTGGCATCCTGGATTTCAACACGAATGATTTACAGCTGATTAATGGTTTTCTTTCCGATCATTTTAGACTGAACTAGGTTAGGTTAGGTTGTACAGGTTGCCAGTTTAAAGATTAAAACCAGCCCACTTGGGTCCTTATAGGTCCCGTTGTGTTACCTGAAGCGGGAACGTGAAAGATAAGTAAAACCTCCTTCTACGTTTCCCTATTCGGATCAGTGTTGAACCAACCCGACGATCGAATGAAAGAATTTATTCATCTAGTGTCGCAGTTTGATAAGGGTGCTAGATCCTGAAGCAACGGGCTACCCAGTGAAACCATCCTTTGCTCAGAGAGAGCGTGGAATAGACAGAGGAGGTGCTCTACATTTTCTGACTCCTCCTCATTATGACAACTTCTACAAAAGTCATTATACGGTAGATTCAATCTCCTAGCATGCGCACCAATAAAACAGTGTCCTGTAATTACAAGTGTGCGTATTTACTACAATCGTATTGAGGCCATATTAACCTCGAAGTCGAGCAGGTGACCTCGTTTGACCATCTGGTCAGCGCGATCCCAAATAGTTCCTGCTGAATATGAGATTTGCAGCAGTTTAGCGGTACGCCAACCATTTCATCCGTGCCTCAAGTGTGCATTTGAGCCCCGGATTCGGCTAGATCGTCCGCAGCAATATTTCCGGGCACATTGCAGTGCCCTGGGACCCAGAGTATCTCTAGGTTTGAATGTCTCGCTATCTCGTTTAGAGACATCCGGCATTCATACACCAAGTTGAATGTCGTGTAAGCACCCGATAGAGACTTGATCACAGCTTTGCTGTCCGTACAAATTTGGATATCCTCATTGTATATCCTATAGTACCTCATCCAGTTAGCTACTCTTTTTATGGCTGATATATCCTTTGAACTACCTTAGAACTATGACGGAACTATCCTTTGTAGAAAAATAACCACGTTCGTTATCCTTGTGAACGTTTATGCCTAGAAGAGGATTATACAACGACACACATTCTCTGTGATTCTATTGTTTTATATAATAGCAGAAGCCATGTTTTTCATTCTGACTTTCTGTGTACGGATGATATTACGCGGGCTTCTGTAAAGTCTGTACTGACTTTCATAAACAGAGTCATACAGACCTTGAGTTAATTTAGAGATCAATGGCACTATAGATCCACTAGATGTAACCGAGCCGGTCTTTGGACAATATATTTTTCTTATTTAATTCAATCAATTCAATATAGTCCTAGCAAAAGCTAAATCTATAAACACACATGCGTTTGTTTTTGTTTTACTTAGACTGCCTAAAGGAAGCCTGGGGCCAAGTGTCGCCAAGTCACCACTTTTGTCGACCTCGTTTGGTGACATTTTGGTAACATTGTTAACAAATTGTCTATAGTTTTCATTTTGCCTTTGATACGAAGAAAATTTTTTGATAGCTGCAAAATGGTTTTCTTTATTGTCTCATTTTGTTGTGTTGAAAATACATATGACTGTACGCAAAAGTCCTTTTGCAAATTTTACTAGTGCGGAAATCTAGTAAAAAGTTCCATAGGTGTTGACTAGAATGATTAAAATGCGCACTAGTATGGCAATATTGGTTTTAATTTCTTTATAACTATTGGAACTTTCTTTATAACTATTGGAATGTGCTGAAGTCAATATTGAATCACTACAGTTTTTCTATTGACATTTCCTTCAGGGTTAATACACATGCATGTGTACTATGTGCGCATGTACTAGTTGCAAATTTACATGCTTATAGCTCCCAAAATACTGAACCAATTTAGAAACAATATTTATTATGCACATCTGTCAATAAATATCGTTAAAATGGAGTAAGTTTTGTTAAAATCGGCTGCATAATGAGGTCGTAAATTGACGACCGGTTTTGATTTTATTATTTTTTAAGGCAACTGAACTCTTTCCTATATCTGAAGAAAATGCGTACTAAATTCTTAGGGGGAGTGTTGCAGCTTTTGAAAGCAAAGTAATGTTCTGGAGTGCAGGCTGTGAATCAAATTTACGTCAACTTTTCCTTTGTTACTTAAAATATTGTCTCATGTCGAGTTCTTTCTCTATAAAAATATTACGAAATTTAGTCCAATAAAAATCATTTTGGGTTAAAAACCAATTTACTTCGAAAGATAATCACATTAACGGCCAAGTTCTGTATACTGAATCCGAGTAAATTTCTCGTTTTCCAAAAATGAATTATGCGCCCTCCCAATGGTTTAAATCGTACATAGTAAATTAATTTCACATATGATATTTTAAGCTCTAAAAAATAGAAAACTACAAAACAGTCTGAAAAAATTTCTTTATTAGTGGATTTAATTCGTCTATTATTTGTTTCAACTGCAAATTTAATTTTTTTAGTATTTGAGTTCTCAGTATGAGCAAATACAGTCTTTAATTCAATAATAGAAATCCTATTGTAATAAATACATCACACTTTACTCAGTAATCCTGCTGTTTAGTTTAAGTGCCAACCATCGACACCATTTTTTATTTTATTTTAAAATCACTCGAACGAAAACTGAAGAACAAATTCTTTGGTTGTCTGCAGTAACATATGGTTTTGTTTAAAGAAACATTCTTGAAAGAATTTGAATAGGGATAACTTCCGTTCGGAAGCGAAATTATGTAAGTGTTCATCAATGACGAGTTCAGGAACCATATAATTTACGGGCTTAACATTTCGGGCTCGAACTACTATATATTTCAATATATTTCCGTAAAGATTTATATAAACAGGCTTAGTATAGCCATTAGCTATTTTTTAAAGCATTTTTATTTTAGGTGAGATATTTTTAGAAATATTCTCCTATTTTACAGTTTTTTGGTGATTTTCCCTATAAAAATGTGAAAAATTAGAAAAAAGGAGCGATTAATACAAAATATGTCTTGAAAGAAAGAATGAAAGAGCAGATCAATGGCGTTAGCCAGTGATGTCGTTTCGTTACATTTTTCGTAACTTTTCAAGGTCTAACATAACATGTATAATTTTGTTATATATGACCACATTTTCCTAACTTTTGGTACAGAGCAAAAACGAAGTAATATTTTTGAAAAAGTACTTGATTCATTAATTAAGGCTAAGAGCTGCCCGTCTCTGAAAGCATATTTTTCTTAACATATCAGTTAGTTTTGAATAACATAACAATCATACACTTGAACTTTGTTGTCACATTTCATACGAAAAAATAGTTAACTGTGAAGAAGAAAAGGAAAATTAAAAGTTTATCTATTATAAGTTGTGATTTTGTTCAATAAATGAATTTGTTGTGCCGTTAATCTGGTATGTGATGGAAATCGATCGATTTCAAGTCGCGCGATTTGAAAAAAACAAATTCTATTGATGGATAATTTATTGATGCTTTTTTTTATTGTTTTCGAGGCTTTTAAGCGGCCCATTCATTGCACAATATTATTGCATATGTTATTCTATATTATGCAATAAATGACACAATACTTTCAAACAAAATATTGCCCAATTTTCCTGGCAGTGAAAAAGTACACACCACACTGAACAATGTTGCCAACACATTTCACAATTTTCTTGATTGTACAACAAAAACCAAAAGTCTTTGGATTTTTGCCACCATATTGTGACACCTTCGAATATGAGATACACATTGGCGATATTACGAAAAATTCCATAATTATGTTGCAAGTGAGTGGGCCGCTTTAGTGTACTTTATTCGAACTTAGATTCGATTTCACTGAATCGTGCGATTTAAAGAACACCTGTTTGATGAAATCGCGGGATTTGCAATCGATCGATTTCCATCACATACTAGATTATAACTGAAATATGGAATAAAAATAGTTACTTTATATAAATCACATAAATTTATTATTAACACAATGTAAAATTAGTGGCGTTAAGATAAGACATTCTCGAGATATTTGCCGATAACTGAATAGAATTGCAACAAAAATTAGTTTTTCGCAGATATCTCGAAAACTGTTTCATGTAATAAAAAATAATTTCATATTTCTGTTCAGCGGACCTAAATTAAGTTGTTTGAGCCGCTTTGTCAAAATTTTATTAAAGATCTATAAAGGTTGAGCTTTACAGACCAAAAACTAGTTTCACTCATATATTGTGCATCTTTTTAACAGTCTCGCGGGCTTTAGTGACTGATGAAACAGTCTGGCGTTTGTTGTTTGGTACAATGAAGCGACTTACGGATACCTGCCAGACTGGGTTACCCTGCTTAATATTATGAAAGTCGTCACTAAAAAGTTTCCAGAACTATGAAGGCAAATATCGGCTACAGCCGAATTTCAGCCACAGCCGGCATTTTTTTCCTCAGCCGCCGCCGCCGACAATTTTCCCAGCAAAAACTTTGCTTACTGGTAGGCATAAAATATTTGAGGAAATAAGTTGTAACTACTTACAATTTGACTCGATAACTACTTATTTTTGTTTGAGAAGTCAAAAAAATAAGGGGTTCCCCTTGCAAATGTATTTACATTGTCACAGCAATTAACTAGTTATTATTTGGCTTACTTGAAGCCAAAAAATTAGTAGTCAAATAAACAAATTAAAATTAAAAAATAAACATTTATACACAACTTGTTTTATTTATATGTTTTCCATTTTATTTTTTATTTTTGACCCAGCTGGCATACGAACCCGTGCTATTGTTCACTTATAATTTTAAACGACAAAAATTAGTTTTCATATACAAGCACATGTTGACTTAAAAAGTGGTTGTCTACTTATTTAAAGAAAACATGTCAACAAATTGTGACTACTTTCAGATAATGATAATACACGTCTCATTACAAAAATGACAAAAGTTTTTGCTTTCTATTTCAGAGAGCTTCTTTTTCCTTTGGCCAAATTAATCTTGAAAACTATAATTTATGAAATAAGATAGACTCGTATAGCCAACGGATGACACAATCGTCCGTATTACAGATGTAAAATTAATGTTATTAAGATTTGTAAAAAATTATCTATACAGCCACATAGCACGGTAAAATATAAAAACATAATCCCTTTATATAAGCTAATTCAATTTAATGAACTCTCTTCTCTTGTCTTCTTATGCCTTTCCTACAACAACACCAATTCAAAGAAGAGAAACAATTTTGTATTGTTATTTCTCTTGCATACTGAAAATCGGCAAACGGACAAACATGTTTTGCTTGTTTTTTTCGTAACTTTGAGTTCATACATGCATGTGTAGTATGTGCGTATGTATTATTACCAGATTTAAATGCTTATAGTTCCCAAACTACTGAACCTTTTTTTTTTGCAAAATGTAGATTGTGCTTATCTGTCAATAAATATTTTTCAAATTGTATAAGTTTTGTAAAAATCTGTTGTAAAAATGGAGGGTAAAACTCATAACAAAAAACTGTCTTGCCTATTAACTACTCGTATATAGATTTGCAAACAGCTAATTCGATGTTATCAATAAAAAAATAAAAATCAGATCATCTATGTATTATAAAAACATTGTTGTTTTAATCACTGATTTCGTTTGTATCTACCCAACACTTTTATCTAATTTTGAAAAATTGTTTAGCCTTATTTTGTTTAAATTCTAGTTATTTTTGGTAATAACGATCTGGCAGCAGTACATGTATGTATAATACTACATACACTACATGTATATATAATACTTTTGGAAAAATTTCCAATTTTATACATACATTTTTAAATTTTAGTAAGGTGAACGAATACATCATACATACATGCACACACATTGAATGTCGTTTGTGACGTCATTTGAATTAAATATTTAATTACTTTGAACTCATCATCATACTCAGTCATACTCTTTCAAATTTACATCCGTATTTGTAAAATTATGGCAGCATATCCTCATATTTCTTATTTAAGATTTATTTTTTAGTTCACAGGGGAAATTTACAAATGAAAAGTACTCGTACCCAGATTTTATTATATTTTATTTTCTAATTCTTATTCTTGTTTTCTCTTTTTTTGCATAAATGATTTTTCTTTATTAACTATTCACAGTAGAAGTAACAACCGGGCGTTCTATCTAAGGACATATTAAGTATGTATCTAGATCAGTGGTGGCCATACATACACTATCTTATTCTCTGTTCGCGGCTAACTAGATAGGCTTTGTGTCTCACATACAGTGTACGTGTGTTGATGGTAAAAAACAGTCTATATTCGTGAGTATAGGAAATTGAGAGAATGGCCACCACTGATCTAGATGAACACATTGATGACTAAAATATATGGGTTATTCTCATTTCAAATGCTTTTTTCGTGTCAGTTGAAAGTATAGTAAACTATTTCATAATAATAAACGCGAAATTTTTAAAATTAAAGCTGCTTTAGCATGATTTAATAGGTTGTAAATACATAAGTTTTTTTTTGTGTAAAAATCGGAAAACAAAATACTATTTCTCCTCTCTTCATAAAAAAATGTCCGTAATGCATGGCGTTGATTTTCCACATTAAGAAACTATGATTTTTTTTTTAACGAAATTAAATTTATAACGGTTTTAGAATATTTGCATTTGGCTGTCTTATTTCATACATAAAATTTTTAAAAAATATTAGAAATTATATATATCTTTTTAAATTGCTGTTGTTCGCAGTCTTGTGTATTGAGCGTTACACTTTTTTAGTAACTTTATTATTCAGCTTAATTATTACTTTAACAGCATACACTAGGTAGGTTTATACTTCTAAATATTTAAAACTTTTGTGAACTTGGTTAAATAGTATTATATTGCAAAACTTTTCATCAATAAATCATCGTTTGTAAACAAAAAATGTATTGAGTGTTATCTATATTTTTTTAACATTATTGAAATTTTTTAGTAAATACATCGAATACTATACGTCAGAACTGTATTGAAGTCAAACTAATTTATTTGTTCTGAAAAATATTGAATTCGCAAAAATTGTATTGAGCGTTACGTAAAAAAATTTTAAATACAATTTATCTATAAATTTTAGGACGTTAAAAAAATTAACAGCAGTTGAACGGTACGAACATTTTCTGTGTACAAATTTCGGGTTTTCTTTGAAAAAACTTTGCCTCTTTCTCACTGTGGGTGTTGTTATATTTTCAAAGAATGTATTAGGTAGGTCGTGTTTTGCAACAAAAAAGTTATTTCAAATTTACATAACTTTTGACATTGCTGGTCGATTTAATTAAGATAAGTCTTATTTGAAAGAGGAGTTAGCCTTTTCTTTTTCCTCATGAATAAATGTTTGTAAGGTATTATATTAAAACATAAAATTTTTTTATTTAACCATGTGAACCCAAGAAAAAGTGCTCATATGTTTTAATTTCGACATTGAATTATTATTATAATTTTTTGTTTTTAGAGAGTAGATGTATATTACTTTAAAAACATGTACTCACTTTTTGTGATGTATTTCTTTCGCAAAACTTATTCCTGGAACAACCGCGAAAGCAAATGTAACGTTCAATACACAAAAAAATTTAAAAAAAATGGAAGATATAATTTTATTTCAGGAACTATTGAATGAGGCGAAAACTATAATAAAAATCCTATCTTCTCATATATACATAAAAAAGAACACAAAATGTACGTCAGCCATATATAAACTCAAATGACTTTTACTTACATTTAAAATCGAAAGGAAACTATTGAGGCCGACCTAAGGTTGTTTTAACAAAATATACATGTACACTAGTAGACTGTTAAGTTGCCTACGTCGCAATAGGTGAATTAAAAATTTTTATTATAAACGGAACACTATGAATCGTCTAGCATAAATTTAAATACAACTGAATCAGCGGTTCGATTATGATGGACTTTTTAACTAAAACTCAAAAGTACTTTTAATTCGGATTCAGAGGACCACTATTAACCACTATTTTCATATTGAGAGCAAATACAAACTTAGATGTAATAAAAAATCTCTTGTCGTTTATATTTTTAAAATACAGTAGAAATTTACTAATCTCATAATTAAGATCACTCCAAAATCGGTCAAATTTTTAATTTTGAGGCCAGTTTTCAATCTTTATGAAAAGCCTTATCAAAATTTGTTATTGTTGTTGACGTCTATTGTTTACACAGAGCAATTAAATTAAGAACGAAAAACATTTAACATATTACATTTATAAGATCATCAAGTTAAATACTAATGTGTTTTTCACAGATTGCTGTCGAACTCGTTTGACGCACATTTTTCTGGTTGAAATATAAGACATTTAAAAGAATTGAATTTTTGCGAGAGATAAAAAAAACTGAACAATAGAAATTTATTCTTGTTATTTATTTCTTATATTAAGCATTTTGATTTGAATAATACTTAGTGTGCATTTAACATAATATGGAATGTTATATCCACGGTATAATCAAATTTATCTGAAAGTTTATCCCTCAAGGAAGACGTAGAAATAATTCAAACTTTAACATATTTTTTGCTGCACTCAACAAGATTCCTAATCAAAATGTTTGCCTTTAAATGTGAACTAAGATGTAACACGTCCTGTATTTTAACAAATGCGGAGCCGATGGATACTATCTCCATGTGAATTATTAGTATTAAAGTCTACGCCAGTAACATCGACTGATATTAAATGTCTATTTTCAATATGCTCTACGGTTTTGTGAGACAATCGAAGATCATTTGAATTTGGAAAACAACATGTAGCTATTTACACTTTGCAATAAACAATTATTACAAAAAAAGTGTAAACTTTCAAAACGCCGAAGCGCGTACATTTTTTTTGCTCTGGCCAAAATGCTTTAGAAAATTTAGGAAGCAGAACTAAAAATTTAATGTTAAAAGAGTTTTATAAATATTATAATCAGTTTATTCTTTTAAATTCATGTACGTGTGATTGAATGAAAAACACATGTACACAAGTTTGTTACAAATAAATGTGAAATGTGAAAAAATTATTGAAAATTCATGTCTGAATGACTAAGAGTAAATTTCAAGAGAACTTATAAGATACTTTGAACAATTTTAGATGTTATAGTTTTCTTTTGTTGGTTGGCACATAAGTGTTTGAATTAACAGAAAGGAGTTAGTTAAGTTTAAAGGATTTTTAACAAATTACTGCCTCCTGACAATTCACTTGAAATAAACATGTGTCTGTCTGGCATCTGCCTGTTTCCTTATTGTTTGAGTGAAAAGCAGAAATACGTAATTTTTTAATGTTTGCAATTATTTATTTATTTTAAAATTCAATTAAAAAACGTCATGTATTTTTGAAAGTTCATATAAAAGAATAATATTTAAAAAAAGTATTAGTAATAAAAAATGGTAATGAAATTTTAATTACTTAAGCTGGGTCATAAATAAATAAATATAACAAAAATCCGAAAACATACAAACAAATGGAAAATTTTATTTATCTTTAAATGTTGGGTCAGTAAAATTCAACAATAATTGTATGAATATTCTATTGATAAAACGTCATTGTAAAACATTTATTTTCAATCAGAAATTTGTAATTGCCTATAGAATAATTCTTGGAGAAAGTGAAATGATTGTTCTTTTAAATAAACTCATTTATTTAGTCATAGGGACAAATTTAAATAAATGTTTAAAAATATATTCATATGCAAACAAATATTAATATATAAGTACTTAATTCAATGTATGGATGGATATACAAACACACAATCTAATTTTCCTTTTTACACTGTAGACAGACAGTACACCTTGGCGACATGATGAAATAGCTTTCAACAAAATTAGTCCCTAATTTTGCAGACTGATTTCCTCCATACGTATAATTAATAGTATTAAGTATACGTATGGAGGAAAATAACAATTTAAAAATCAAGTAAAGATGTTTCAGTACGTGATTTTACTTCTAAGTCCATTCATTTTACACGTTTAACAGAGAAATGTTGACATGTCACATATCAAAGTTTACGAAATATTACATATTTTCCGAAAGCTATAAAATCGTTGATTATTGACATTTTCGATTGAAGTTCTGCAGTTATATAGAAATTTACGTATTGTATACCGATCAGGCACAGAAAACTAAGATTTAGTTCCGAGAATCTTGGAATTCCTAAGAAAGTTCCAAGAAATCCCTAAAAATGGATTTTTTACAGTTTTGCCCATACAGTTCCACATTTGGTCCAACGCATATAAAATGATTTGACAAATTAATTTCTTTAGATGTGGTATCTCTTTTTCCTAGCGTTCCTATAGATTTAGCAATTAATATTATTGAAGAAAATTGGAATAAAATAGAAGCACATATTAGCATTGAAAAAGAACTTTTTATACGTATTCTAAAATTCTGTATTATTTATAATAGGTATTTCAAATATAATAATAAGATATATTCACAACGGAAGGGACTGCCAACGGGTTCTCCAGCATCTCCAATAGTGGCCGATATTGTTATGGAGAAATTGCTGGATATTTGTATAGAAAAATTATCTGTTAGACCTAAGATCTTAAATCAATATGTTGATGATTTATTTTGCATAGTTTCAGAATTTGAAATAGAAAATGTATTAACAGCGTTTAATTCCTTTCACTCAGACATTAAGTTTACGATTGAGGGGAAAAAGATTTAAAACTTTCATATTTAGATACTTTAGTAATAAGAAAAGGGAATATTTTATCAATTGACTGGTACCAGAAACCTACATCTTCAGGAAGGTTAATCAATTATTACTCAAAGCATCCAAAACCAGTTATTATAAACACTGATAAGAATCTTATAAGAAGAGTATTGGATATAAGTGACAAAGAATTCCACAAGAATAATGAAAATAGAATTATAAATTTATCGAATGCTAATAATTTTCCAACACAACTTACATACAACTTAATAGACCAGTATAGACGCTATAAAAATAGTTCGGTTAATAATATTTCGGAACCAAAAATATACAAATCATTAACTTATATACCTTTCATATCAGAAAGATTGGAAAAATCCAATATATTTGATAGAAATACATATAGAATGGCGCATAAAACATATAATACATTAAGTAAACTATTTAGTAAAATGAAGGATGGAATAGAAAAGTTAGATAAATCTAATATAGTTTATAAAATTCCTTGTAAAGGTAAGGATAATGAAATATGCAGTAAAGTATCTATAGGTACATCAAAGAATAAACTGAAGACTGAAATTGCGGGACATAGATCGAATCAAAGATATAGAAATATAATATATTCACAAAAAACAGCATTAGCATCACATTGTTCTAGATTAAGACATTATACAGATTTTGAGAATGTCTCGGTATTAAATAGAGAAAATAATTACAAAAGAAGATATATGTTAGAGATGCTACAAATTATTAATAGACCCATAGGCCGTAGAATAAACTTTAAAGCAGATACTGATAGCGTTGCTCAGAATTACAGAAATTTAATATCAAAATATACTAACAATAATAGATGAAAGGTGTTTTTTAAAATGTTCATAGTATTAAGTTTTTTGTTGTTTGAAAATTATTTCAATTTTAACTTCAAATTATTTTTCATATATTTTCTTTTTGTGACAATTTGTATTGTTAATATTTTTTTTATTCGAATAATTGTTATAAAATTTATCCCTGAAGAAGTTACACAAAGTTTAACGAAATATTGATATAAAAAAACTGACCTAGTGCTTAATGTTCAATAATAAATAATTTTAAACATAAAAAGGTCGAAATAAAATAATAATTATAACATAATAAGAATGTTAAAATATTTATATGACAAGAAAAATTTTCATATGTATTTTATTAGAATACGGTTATTAGAAGAAAAACTTCCGCCAAGTTTTTTCAAACAGTTTGTTGTTTAACTAACAAAGAAACAATTAATTTCGATCCGATATCTTGAAAATACTGGATTAAGGTTTTGAAAAATATCCAAAGAAATTTAATTATTTTTGCTTGAGTACGGTTTTAATTTAATTTTTCAATTAAATTATGTTTTTATTTAGAGATATATGTTAAGCATGTAGACAAAGAAACAAATTTTTATTTTTACTGCACGGAGGGTTGAACTGACATGTTTCGATAGCTTCCGCTAGTCTCATCAGAATTGAATATCATCTACCTTTAATCAATTCATACTGTTACTCTTACAGCTATATTTCATTTGATAGTTTTTGATGTGCACTTTTTTCTTTATGTCTTGTGTTAAGATTCTTGTTATTTTCTATTCTAGTATGAACTATCGTTGATAATTAATTACAAGAACTAGTGTGTGAATGTTTTGAAAAGTTATAATTTTCAAACGAGTATACCTCACTAAATGTAAAAGATAAGTGTTTATACAAACATGATTTTTTTGGAGAGCCCTAAACAATTTTGGACAAGTGTTGAAACGTTTTACATGCCCAAAGTGCCATACTTTTGTCACTGTACAGCTCCCCTCCTAAGCAATGCGATAAGATTATCTTCAGAATAAACATGAATTTTGTTTTGATTAAATTATCCGTTTATAAATGGCTGATTTATTTCCAAATATTTTCAATGAGTTATTTTTAACGAACAGATAACTCTGTGACACGTATACTTTTTATTAAATGTGATTCTTCAACACGTATACGCCATAGTTTTTGTTAAGAGTGAAACATCTTTCAATGAATCTGTTTTAATATTTATTTATGTAAGCAGTAACATACATATAGAGAAGCATTATTATAATTTTTATCATTATTATGCTGCTTGTTTTGTAAATCAAGTCGATTTAAAAATGCTCCATTTAGAGAAAATAGATCCGCTAATAGCAAATTTTTTCTGAATTTTTAGCAGTATCATATTTTTTGGAGCCTAAAATATCATATCTGAAATTAATTTTTTAAATATGATTTATAGGGGGCATTTTTTATTTTTGGAAAACGAGTAAAAATTATTCGGATTCGGTTTACAGAACAGGACCGAATTACTATTATTCATAAATATTGTAGTTCTTTTATCTTAAAAAGAGAGCAATAAGAGTCTTAAGAAAAAACTTTGTACAAAATAAAATTTATTTATTTATTTATTTAATATTAAACTCATAGCTAAATATAAGATCAATATAAGGAAGTGAAAGCACTAGCTACCAGGGCCATCGGCTAAATAAAATTTAAATTTTGTTTCTATAATCTGTATCTATATATAAATAGGCCTCACTTTTTGTCGTACACTTTTAAGTTTCTTACTGTTCACCAATATTGATAAAACATACATATTTCAAAAGATATTTTTCTCTAGATATGCACAATATATCTTTTTGCCTAAAAAACTGCTTACAAGCAAACCCGGTTACGGATGAAGTTGTCGAATTTCGGCCACTGCGCGGTATCCTGGTAATTATGATTTCTCAGCCAAACTTAATCTACAATATTATTTATAAATTTTATAAAATATTCAAATTTTAATTTGCGGAACGCAAAAATGTTTCATCACCACACTAATTTCACAAAATAAACAAAGAATAATTAAAGAACGCCATCATCTTGCCAAATACTGTAAGTGTTTTTGCATTCAAAATTGTTTATTACAGCAAAATAAACAACAGTAATTGGTTACTGCATTAAGATGTAATAAAACTTGCAAGTATTAATCACTTGCACAATTTAATCGAAAATGAACAATAAATATTTATTAAATATATATTTTTTTAATTATTAAATATTTTTAACAATTTGGAATTTAAATCTATCAACTGTCCCCAATTACTTGATTAAAAAAAAAATATATATATTTGTTGGGAATGTGTGGAACGACTATTTTTAGTAATTGAAATGAATGGCTTATGAAAATAGCACTGAACAAATCAATTCAAATGCACAATTATTCAGTAAATATAGTTTTTATTTATGCGTCTTATTTCGTCTTCGAAAGAAATGTCAATTGCTACAATAAAATATATGAATATTGAAAAATATCCATGACAATCCCTTGATGTACTACTGTGCCATAATAGTCACAAAGAATATAATTTTAAGACGTAGTTGCTCAGTATACTCAACTCATAGTGGCATTTATTTTTATATATACATTTTTATTTATATGCACAATGTACATAAAGGCAGTTCGAAAAAAAAGTTGAGCCAGTCACCCCCTGGATACCACCCTTTAAATTTTTTGTACGCTGCGTCTCCATTTGCAGTCCGATCATTACATAATGCATATCATTGTTCATGGCTTGACTATGACTACATTTTTGCTTTGGTAAATTTTTAATCCGACATCAAATTCGGGGCGCCACTTATGACATCTCAAGTCCTTCTCTCTAAGTGTAATTTTTTTTGCACGTGGCAACAAAGCTCTTCTGAAACTTAGTATGCCACGTCCCAAAGGTAACCTCCTTTTTCTTTTTTAAGTACATATTACATCAAAACAGGTCAAATAAAAAAAGAATAAAAAATTACGTCGTATAAGGAAAGGTACGTTTCTAAGACTGTAAGAAATTCTTTTTGCCACGCCCCAAAATAAAGCACCTTCTATGTTTTACATATAGCGCCGCCATTTAAAGTCCGAACTTATAATGTCTCACATCGTTGTTTGTAGCTTGACTGTCACTTAATTTTTGGCTCTGGTGACTTTTTAGTCCGACATCAAGTTCAGGGTACCACTTATGACATCTCAGATCCTTCTCCTCTTATGTCCACTTTCTCGCACGTGGCAAGAAAACCCTTCTAAAACTTTGTATGTCTACCTTTTAACATATTCACTTTTATGCCACGCCCAAGAATTAAGTTAATGTTTTCTTTACTCATACATATTACATCGCTTGCCGTATATATAAAAAACCAGCAAAGCCTTGTATTTTGGAGCGTGACAAAAAAATGTTTACAGTTCTAGGCGTGACTGGTGCAAATTTTGTTTGTTTTATATATTGATCGACGTGGCAATATCTATGTGAAAATAAATAAGGGGCTTCCTGTTGGGGCGTGGCATTGAAGTGGGTATATTAAAAGCTAGATATACTAAGTTTTAGAAGTGGTTTCTTGCCACGTTAAAAAAGTGGATATAAAAGGGGAAGGAACCGAGATAGCAGAAGTGACGCCCAGAATTTGATGTCGGATTAAAAAATCCCAACAGGCAAAAAAAGGCATAGTCAAAATCCATGAATTAGAATATGCCATTTGTTGTGATCAAACCATAAATGGCAACGCAGTGTACAAAAAACTAAGAGGGCGGTATACAGGGGCGTGGCAAAATATTAAAAAAAATATTGCTGGAATTTTTTCAACTTTTTTATTTTGTATGAAAGCCGAACACCTTTAATGTACAGATAAATAAATAAGAGTAAGTAAATTTTACATCAACATTTTTCTTTGATATGGTGACTTACAATGGCATTTTATGATAGCCATATTTTTAATACAAACTATCTTCATACAATTCGGTTTTGTGGGATATTTAAGTACTAATTGTGAATAAGTACGAAATTAAGCCTTAAACAGATTTTAGATTTAGCATTTTTACTAAATTTATATTTGAGTTTTAAGCTTTGGTGCCTGTCTTTGAAGACTTATCCGATTTTTATGGCAAGCATTTCAGGCCGATACATCGTCGTTGAAGGAAGAGTAATCTATATTTTACACTCTTAACAGAGTGAGGGGTACCCGGGTACCAAAAAACATTTACTGCAATTAATATAAGAAAGTTAAGCAAGTTAGCACATCCGGCAAGCCTATGCACATTAATTATCAAATTTTTTTTGGAGATAATCCAACAAAACAACAGAATCTTAAGCGATTTTTCGGCCAAAAATTACAGAAAAAGTGTATAATACACATTTTTTTCATGGGCATCCTTGTCATTCTGTTAAAGGTGTTTATTTTGTTACTCCATAAGGGATAAACTGCTTCTACTTAACCGATTCTTATGAAACTTCGCGAACATTTAGTTCTCGTGAAAATACATTATTATGATAAAAATTATGGGCAGTGCCACGATTATTTTGTAGTCGGGTGTTTTGCAAGAATTATTTTTGGTGCCCTCTACCAGTATCAGCTGTTAGAATCATATACATTTTTTGGTGTTGTAGAGTGTAATCGGTTTTTATAAAAATATAAAAATCGAAAACAAAATGTTCCAAAGGTTAGGGGCTCGATATTATGATTCTTGGGATAAAAAGCTTTCTTATATGAAGTTCGTTTAATGAAATATTATATTGTTATAATGAAATATAAATTGTTGTGAACATTTTTTGTTTATGTTGGGTAATTACTTTAACTAAAAATTCTAATTTTAATGTAACTTATAATTCACAAAATGTTTAATTTACATACACACATATGCATGTATGTATAGCTGTGTATACAAACTTTTACATGTTAAATGAAACGTATCTACAATAAATCGAGATAATAAATAAAATAGAAGACAAAAACTTATGAAGCCCCTGATAACAATAGTGACAAAAACAACTTAGTAAGCAAAAACAACAACAAAAAACACAGTTCGTACACAACTACATATATGTTGACAATTATTATGCTGACGATGTCAACGTATGATGACAAAAGTCAAGTGAATGAGCACGAGATACAAACAATGGGTTCTTTTTTTAAATTTATTGTTGGCATGGTTCCCTTTGCCATTGTTGTTACTTCTGTTGCTGCCATTATTGCTATTTCTGTTGCCATTCATACAAGCAATACAGTGGAGTTCGGTTAAAATGAGCTTCGTGGAAACAGTTGATTTTATTCGTTATAGACGAAGCTCTTTATAACCGTAATAAAATTTTTTTCCTTTCAAGAACCAAATTACTTTTGGCAAAATTAAAATAGTTTTACATATATTTTTAAAATTTTTCGATATGTCTGTAGAACGTATAATACATGCCATGTCCAACTATCGATTGTGGTCACGATACTAACTGTTTTTTAAAAATTTTAGTTTCTAATAGATTATTAAAAACTCAATAAACAAATTTTAAAAACTTGCACTTTTAGGAAAGCGCTGATTCTTAAACCATAATTGAAAGGTTTTTTCGTGCTCGTAAAAAGTCGCGATCTTTAAAATCGATAGTTGAACGTGATGGAGACGATATCTGTTCATAATTTGCATTCCTTTTCATTTTTCTGATCGCTTATATTTTATGGTTTTGAGCTTTAATCTATATAATTAATAAGCAAACACGTTTTTTTATATCCCTTTTACGTTCGTAATACTGAACCGATTTTGATAAAAATTATACCATTTTAAACATATCTTTTCAGAAAGGTGTACCATTAATATTAAAATTGGTTCAGTATTTTTGGTGCTATAAGCGTTTAAAGTTGCTACTAATACATACGCACATAGTACACATGCATGTGATAGCTTATTGTTAAAAAACACACAAAACATATACGTGTGTTTGTTGGTTTTGCTTTTGCATATATAATAACAATACAAAATTCTATTTCTTCTTTATATTGTTATTGGGATGGGAAGAGACTTTAATAAATTGAGAATTAGCATATTTGAAGGAATTTTGCTATTATTTTTTCATTTTAGTATAGGAAAATTACCATGTATCACTTATTAATTATACACATATTGTGTGGCCGTTTTTTCAAGAGATTTTTATACCGTTGGATAATTTTTTTGTGAACCTTAATGAAATCATTTAGTATATCTATAAATACGGATGATTGTGTCCTCCGTAGGCCATACTAGTATTTAATAATGGCTCAATAGTGTCAAAAATATATGTCGACACTTACAAAAAATAATGCACTTTTCTTGGTACTGCAATGGTCTTTTGACTTCTGCCAATAAATTGTGCCAACTTATAATGTGGCGTATACATTGGCGATATTATTGTGCAATATCAAAAATTGCACAATTATATTGAAGACACATGGGTCGCTTTAGAAAGGTAAAACATGTGTAATTTTCTTTTTTGTTCGTATATGTGCACAAGCTTCTTTTTATTTGACACTTAAAAAATCGTTCGTTAAAAGAGAAAATTCGATCTAACGGAAGTTATAACCAAAACAATTTCTATGAAATATTTATACAAAACTTCATTTTGACCAGATAATTTGTTCATTATAAATTTTAATTCTCTATAGCCGGTGATGTTATAAGCGAGATCCACTGTATTTGATTGCGAATGTAAACAGCAATGATTTTTTATCAGACATTCGTTTCTTTTTGTGTGTTTATGTGGATGTATGTATTTGATTTACTTCACATACACACATACTTGTATGCACATATCAATTCTAACATATATTTATGGTTGTAGAGAGTGTTTGTGTGAATGAACAATGACAGCTTAAGTGCTGCAATTGCCACTTGCTGTTGATGAAAGCAGTTATGGCCCTTCGCAACCCTTGTCGTTATTGCTTTTGTTGGAATTGGTGTTGAACAGAAATATAAAAATCAAAACAAAATTGATTGATATTTTCTCGTTTATCGTTTAAATATTTAATTCTTGTACACTTTTCAATCACTTTGCCTTTTTTATCCACTTTATAAGGATTTGACTAAGATATTTCCTTTTAAAGATAATCAAGTGTTTTTCATGTGCATTTTGTTTGAATGTTGGAAAAACCAATAGAAAGAATTTATGGCAATAAATAAACCACGTTCGATTCCTTTATTTGTGGTCCATGGATGGGCCTGATATAATAGCTTTGTAAAGTTTCTGCATCTAACTATTAATGGGTGGGAGAGACTTAAAGAAATTGTAAGTACATATTAGATAAAAACCAAACGCTTAATTCAAAAGTCTATGGACTTGATTAAACAATAGATGAATTGAAAATTTAAATGCACTTATTTTGTTACTTAGATCTGGAACTGGAAGTGAGAAAGAAAGACCTTTTTAAGCTATTAAACTGTTTGATATAAATAACTCATGAATTTTATTTTTTATGTTAAGGTAATTTAGTAACACAAGTTAAAATAACAGCTAGTTTTTGTAATTTTATTTCTTTAAATCAATTAATTTATTAGAAATTAAGCCGAAATTAACAGATTATTGATATATTAAATCCTAAGCGAATTAATTAATCGAGGGATTACCGATAAAAGTTGAAAACCGATTAGTTGCTTTTATGAATGTAATAGAAATAATATATGGTAATTGTTTTGTGGAGCAGGTATCCCTTTTCTCGTTCTCGCTGATTCATTGCTTGTAAAGTAGAGTTTAGTTTAAAAAATGGAAGGACGGATTTTAACGAACTAAATTTAATATTTAAGTTACAACGAGAAAACCATAAGAAGAACTTTAACAAAAATACTTTTGTGATAGAGAAATTCATTTTTGTAAGAACAATTCAGCATTCTTTGTAGTAATCAGAGTTAGTTATATACATCACAAGGCAAATTGGCTAAAGGAATCTGTCTACACCCTATGATCCGAAGGCCAAATGTGCTGCGAAAAAGATTATATTATCGTGTACGGCTATAATTCTTTTCTGAAATGCTATTGTTTCCATACCTTCTACAATACTTGTATGTATTTTGGTCTATGTATGCAAATTTATCTATTTCAATTCAATATTCAATAAATTATAAACTGAAATTGATGATGATGATGATGCTTTTGGTGATAATGATGATGACATAGAATTGTTTTGTTATTTAATGTTTTGCAAAAGGTTATTGTCATCATCAGTGGATTTGGTTTTTATTTTTTTATTATTCTTATTTTATTTTTTTAATACAACACAGTTTTTATTTTTATACACTTTAAATTTTCTATTGTTAGTTCGAGTTAGAGTGTTTGTACTATTTTTGTTGTTCTAGTCTTGTTTTGCGTTTGACGTCATCACTTGTAAAATTAAGTTCATAGAAATAGAAAATAAATTTCAAAAAAAGTAGACCGAACACATTATTGTGGATTGTGTATTGTGTATTGTGTGTGTGAGTAAGAGTAACTGTATGTGTGCGATACTAAATGGTTTTTATGGTTTGTTTTATTGCGAAAAATAAGTAAGAGTGCATGTTAATTAAGGTTTTAGATTTCATTTGTTGCTACATGATTATCTTTATTAGCAACGTTTTAATTTGTGTATCGTTTTATCCCAGTTTTGCTTCTTTTTCTTATTAGAGAACAGAAATAAAACTTTAATAATACAGTGTATGTATTCGTACTAATCAGGGCTGCCTCCTCAATCATTTAACAACGATTTATTATCTTGATCAAAATAAGTTAAAGTTTTTTAAAATGGACACATTGATTTATTTAATAGAGCCAAATATATAGAGTTCTTGGGAGTCAAGCTTCATATGTATGTATATTCGGGTGAGTCAATTTGTTCGATGAGAAAAAAAGCGAAAGTCATTTAGCAAAAATGAAATCCACAGCAAATTCTAAAAAAATACAAAAAGAAACTAGGGGTCTAAAATCAAACCCTACCTCCAGCCGAAATACACCAAAATTCAAGTTTTTCATTGGGTAAAAACATTTCTAACCAATTAAAAAAAGTAACATTTTGGACTTTTCCCTTCCACCTTACATTGTGGTTCGCGAAATATCGCGTCGAAATTTTTCAACTCTACACGACCCGAACACGAATACCGGGATGTCTAACAAGTACGAAACACTCACGTCAAAAAAATTTCAAAACACGACACGACACAACACGCATGAAATCAAATCTAAAAACAAAAAAAATTTTTTTTTTATATTCAGACATATTTCTTTTTTTTTAATTTAACGATTAATGTTCTACTTGTATTTTTATTTACATATTTTTGTTGAGAAATAGTAACTTAATAAGATTTTCGCTCAATAATCTTGTGCGACAAGCTTCTGCATTCATACATATTTTAATCCTTAAATCGTTTCGTGTTTTTTCGTGTGAAGTTTTCTCAACACAACACGACCCGAATAAGGACGTAATCAGATTTTCTGTCACGAACACTTCGTGTTGAGGCGTGCGTGTTCGTGTCTAAAAAAAAAACACAACTCGCGGCAATCTCTACTTCAAAGCTACTCTTGCTGCAGCAAAACTATTAAAAAATTATGTATATCAAGTTTGGGTACAATCAAAATGGATTATCGAGAGATTGCATTTTTAGTTTGAGATTTTGATAGAATCCAGAAATGCTAAGCGCAAGTATATATTTACACATGGATAATTAAAGTATTTGATATAAAAATGATTTTTAATATTTGTGATTTTATAGATGTTAGTTAAAAAAAGCACGTAATCAAATTGGATTCATACACAAGAGTATATATGTATGTATGTCATTCATATATGTACATTAGGGTGGATCCATTTGTATGAATGCAAAAAAAAAAAAAAATATAAAAACTCTAAACAATTTTGTCCTACAACCATTGGTCGAGTTCGTATACAATCAACCAGTATAAGTTATATAATCTATTGATAAAATATTAAATATACGCGGAGGAAACTACAACTACTTTTTGTCATTTTTCTTTTAAGTTACTATTATACACTACTAGGATCCCGGCCGGTTGTCGAAATTCGACCACTTGATCCATAGCCGGGTTACATGTTACCGGTTTTTAGCCGGTTTTTTACGCAAAAATATATATTGTGCATATTTAGAGAAAAATTCCTTTTAAGCTATATATGTTTCATCGATATTGGTGGACAATAAGATACTTAAAAGTGTACGACAAAAAGTTGTGTGGCCTATTTATATAAAAGATATGTTTTCCAGTGGCTTTGACAGCTGTACGATCCATCTGCAATTGCGTATGTCGGCCAAAATTTGCATTTTACAGACGGTTTATAATTGTTGCTTTCACACGTTTGTTTTAAGTTTCATCTGACATAACCTATAATTTTCTCAACAGTTTTTTTTGAGATGATTTTTTTATTTTTCGCGGGAGTTTTGTGTTGTTGTATTTACTTTAATTAAAAATTTTGTGTGTTTTTTTTAAAGAATATGTCTAAATAAATAGATTTTAATATATATTTGCCGAAAAACAATAACTATGATCTTGCCGCAACAAACAATTGACTTGCAAAACAGCTAGTGTCAGGTGCTTTGCCAGTTCGAAATAGAACATACTCTAATTGAAAAATTTTACGCTGTGAATGCAGGCTGACATTTACAGGATGAAATTGTCTTACCTATTACACACTATGTATGCATCTTGCAGTGGAAAGTTTGACAATCACACTGTAAAATACATAGTTTACAAAGGTACCTTTAATGAAGGCGTCATCATTTCGGAACCACTGCGGGTAGTTCTCTAATTTTTTTGCCCGATACTGAATTACCAATTTTTATTCTATTCGGCTTAGTCATTATATACGAACTAAGTCACTTATAACATATTTTGGAATTTCCGCAAGCTCAAAATCCATGTTCGTATAATTTTGTATAAAAAAATTTATAATAATCGAGCCACTCTAATGTACATACTATAATAAAAGCGGATCCAAATAAGCTTTTTGGAAGAAATATATTATATGCAATATAATATTTTTAAAATATTCTGGTAGCAACAGGAACTAGGGATATTTTATTAGTTACGGGAGAGCAAATTCTATAATTCGAGCCCTTAGATCCGCGCCTGCTTTTTGCATAAGCAAATATGTACATATATACGTCTTTATATATTTATCATTTACGTTATCTGGAAATTATTCATAGAGAAACAAAATACCGTTTTGTTTATACACTGTTGAACAAAACAAAGTGCGGTTGCATAACCTTTGTAATTATTTTATAAAAAAACAACATATATTTATTTGGATGCATTAATTTCTCTTTTTCCTGCGCTTGAAGGTACCAAATTCTTCATTTGAATTTTATTTTATGGTTAAATTTTTTTTATCGAATAAAAGAAACTTCTTCACAGTTAAAATTTATTTATATTTTTTTAAATGATAAAATGGAATCAGCTATCAATACTGTTTTGAAGAAAATGGAAAATATAATATAAAACAGAAAATATGATAACAGAAAAAGCAAAAAAAGTCGTTGCTGTCAATTATTTTGTTGTATTCTTCTCCGACACGATAAAGTCTAAAATGAAACAATTGACAAGTGACACAAAAAGACGGAGAAAAGTTAATGAAAAATATGATATTTTGCTACAAATATAAAAACACACAAATAAGTAAAACACGCACTGGGACTAAAAATAGTGTACATAATTTAATATCATACACAGACAAATTATTACCAAAAAATTCTCAAAGATAAGTTTGTCTAAAAAAACATTTAATTTTCAGTAAATGTTCTTTACTGAATCAATAAATTTTTGTTTGACTTTTATTTGGGACGCAAAAAACCAAAAACAACAACAAAACCCCGTTTTTTGTGTCGCAAAAAATAACCCAGATGACGACATACACACAAATAGCAACAACAACAATGATAGCAAAAGGAATGCGATTGTTTTTGAAATGTTTGAGTGAAAAGTTTGTTTACTGAAATTTTTGAGTGAATCAATTCGTTAGTGTCGTTGCGTTAATTCCCACCATTTTTTAGAGTCTTTAGATAAACATTTAGACTTGAACACATTTAACAAAGTGAACTTTCATAAATGCTTAATGGATTGCCTTGTTTATATTTAATTGTGAATCGTATTTTCTCATATCGTGTTCATAAGAAACCTGAGTATAAACACTCTTTTGGATCGTATCGAAAATTTTAAGTGTGTCATGTAAAACAATATTTTCAATGTGAATAAAGAACTGAGAACGTAAACTATTTTGTTTAATTTGTAAGTATTTTTTTTTTCAAATAAAATTATGATAATATGTCAAATAAATTTCATAATTATTTTTAGATAGTTTTTTTTATAAATTCAGACAAAAATATTGTTTGATATTTTTCAGAAAATCCAGTAAATCTTTTTGTTTGATTTAGTAAATTGTTTTGTTTACAATTCCTAAATATTTTTAAATGAACTATTTTATAGATTTCAGCAATTTGTTCACTAAAAAACACGTTTTTTCAATGAAATTGTTGAGATATTTTTGTCTTTATTTACAAATTTGTTTTTAGGTTCGTTTCTAGATAAAATATTTACTATTTCATTGAATTCCTTTATTGAAAATAATATTTAGTTTTATCTGTATAAGCAATAATAGATTTCACAATGTGTGCTAACTGTTGTATCGATTGTATGTTTGAAGATTTTTAAAAATTTGTAAAACTGTTCTTTATATTCTCTATGAAAAAACTAGGCGACATATAACAATCTTAAGAAAATTAGCATTTAGAAACCACAAAACACAGTTAGTACGCTTTTGTGAATCTCTTTAATATGTATTTCATTGTTGTATCTTGTATTTCGATCTTATTAAAATTTATATTTACCTATCACGCAGAAGAGGGGGCGATGCTGGAGAGAGATTTTCACCGGTTAAAGGTTGTTGTTGTCGTGGCCGTAAGACCGGTGTTAGGCCCCATCTTTCAATGAAATCTATACGTGAAATGGTTGATGATGAACGTGTTGGAGGCTTGTGCAGCTTCGCCAATTTTTTAGCTCTTTTATTTAAATTTAAATAATTAAAAGAGAAATAAAATTTATATTTAAGTTTAGCTCCTTCGCAGTACTTAACAATGCTGGCGTTTTTGATCGACAATAAGAAAACTTTTCATATGATTTCTAAAAGCTCTGTCCCGATGTTGTCTTCTTAAATTATTCATTCGACAGCTTTTATTTTTAAGAGGAAAATTATGTGGAAACTTATTTTGCCGAATATTAAATTTGTTGTTTGTAGATTGGAGGTACAAGAGATTTGAGCTCGTAAATAATAGGAAAGATAATTTTCGAAAAGACTTTTTTATTTAAATTTAAATTTAATAAATATTTTATTTTGTTTTGTTGGTAGTAAGAGGGGGGCTTGATATTATCTTAAATGCATATTTAATATGTTTGGTTTCTTTTTCTTTGAATTATTTATTTATAGTAATTTTATTTATTGATTTTGTTGTTGTTTATATTTATTTGTTTTTGATTTCATATTACACATTCATTGTCATTTTTTCTTAATTTAAATTACTGGCAGTTAATTACTTGTGTTAATAAATATTTTGAGAATTTCATTTTTTTGTTTTATATTTTATTAAACACTCTTTTTTATGTAAATTGAAAAGTTAATTATTTAATTTTCTTAATAAATTCTAATAAATTATTTAGTTTTTGTCTCATCTTTGATATGATTGATAATACTGTTGATTTCATTTAATTTGTTTATTAGAGTAGAACTGTAAATATTTTGTAAATACAATTAGAGAAAAAGTCCATAGAACAATACAGTCTTTTGAAAACAAATGCTGCTGTTGTTAGCAAAAAGTTAAAGCTTTTCATAATGTATATGTATCTAAAAAGTGTTGACTTGATATAATCCTTGCCGAAAACATTGACTTCAACGGACAAAGAGGCGAATATATTAAAAACTAAACAGAGAAGTCAATGTGGAAGTAAAGCTCCATTCACACTGTGACAGTAATCGCGATAGTTGCTGTCATAACAGCAAATATCAAATTTCAAATTGGAATTGATAGTGCGGCAGTAACAATAAATGTCACAATTGCTCAAAGAAATGAACAGCCATGGCAGAACTATCACAATCGGGAGAAATTGAGCAAGTGTATATTTTCAAATAAATTTACAAAAAGAAATAATGTGGCGTATGAGCAATATAATAGTATACTATCATATTACGTATACAACGTGATACACTTTTTTCTAAAATGCTGGCTATTCCTATATTCTTCACAATTTTTTTTGGAATTAAGCATTCATAAAAAAATTGCTGTTTAATATATAGTTATAGCATTAAAAGTTTTGAAGCCTAAGCAGACTGTTGTGTTTTTTAATAAATAGTAGAGAAATAAAAATTAAAAAAATTATGTTTAGTACTATTTTCATGCAGGTAAATATAATGCTTCTAAAAACTTTACTATTTTTTAGAAAATCTGATCTTCTGACCACATTTTTGAGCGCATGAGTACTAAGTAAACGCCAGATTAATTATAGTAAATGTATCTAATATAATTTGTAAAGAAATTTGAAAAACTCGTTGCGCGTTTTTTTCTCAAGCGAATGATTTAGAATTCTGCAAAATAAAATTAACTATATTCGTCCAATGCTGGATGTAGTGTGCATGCTTTAATCAATTTAAAATTTCAACTGCAGTAATTTTTTAAAATTATTCTTTTGAAATATGGAAAAAGAAAAGATCGAGTTGACACCCTTATTTCAAAGTCACGGCTACATAAATTGAGACAAATTAAAAATTTCTTTTGCATATTATCAAGAATTTGTTTAAAATTAATATATATATTTTTTTAAATCTTGGCTTGGCTATTATCGGAGATATTTACGAAATCTTGGCCAAAGCCAAATATTTCTAAAGATATTAAAGATATTTGGAACGATTTTCCGTCATCCCACGTCAAATTTGGTTTGTAAACAGACCGGTTTCGGCTATGTGCCATCTTCAGTGTTCTATTGAATTAATTAAGAATCAATAGAACACTGAAGATGGCACATAGCCGAAACCGGTCTGTTTACAAACCAAATTTGACGTGGGATGACGGAAAATCGTTCCAAATTCAAAAAAACCCCGTCGGAAGAAAAACACAACACTCATATTAAAGATATCTACATGAGATAAAATGTATTTCCTTTGTGTATTTATAAGCTTTACAAAAAGTCCATCAAAATTAAATAATAATGGCAAAATTTATGAGGCCAACAACGTTTTTCACGCCCGAGGTAGTCAACTTTGACACCATGTAGGTAAACGTGTATTTCAACACGTTGCCCCAAATTTCATTATTCTTAAACCTTACTTCCTCGTCTATAATTTCTACATACAGAGTTTTGTAATCAGATCACAAGATTCAAAGATATAGATTTATTACCCTTGCTTTCCAAATTGGAACCACTGTGAGTCATGGTGTGAATGGACCTATACTATTTTTAAAAATAACTCTATAGCGTAATAGTCTCGAATACTTTAAACTAACATTTTTGTATATTTGCAAACAATCTACTTATGCAGTGATGGTATTTTGTTAATATTTTTGTTCTATTTAAGTGAGGTGTTCCCTTTTATCACTCCCATTTCAACCAGTCTTAGGAGATGTCCAGTGAAGCAGTCAATACCAAATTTCATTCAGGAAGCTACTACTACTGGATACGAGGTGTTCTATAAAGATCTCTAACTATCGGCCCAAGCATAGACTTAAGGCATATCTGAAGCTACAAAAAGTAAGTAAGGCAAAAGCCGTAATGCCAAAGTGTGTGTTGGAGCTCAAAATATTAGCTCACGATTACATTTTAAGGGATATTAAGGATAATTTGGATCATACTAAATAAAATAAAATTAAACAGCAATTAAACTGTGATTTCTGTATGATCGTGCTCACGCTTGAAGGCATACGTATATACTCTAGTGGTTGCTAAGTAAGATGGAACAAGATGCGATAAGTTAGGTTAGATTGAGAGGAGAGTCACAACTCAAGAAGTCACTTACTTGGGTCAGTCCCTTTGTGATACTCTGGAGCAAACCATCCTGATTGTTCCAGGAAGGAGGATAGCTTGCCTAACCCTACATTTGCTAGACTTGCTAAGTTCATTAGTATGTTAGAACCAATTATTCTTGTCCTTACTTTGGCTGGCGCCGGAAATTGGCATAGAAGGTGAAGAATCTTTTCCTCTTCCGCTTTTTTATTATAACTTGTGCAATAATCGTTTAGAGCCATCCTGATAGATCTATTACTAATAGTTTCATACGACCATAACCGATATTGAACAGGTTACGTTGAAGTTTTCCGCATAGAAACCTCCTACAGTTTTGTCCCCTTTTTTCAGCCATTTGTGAACACTTTGATATATCCTTCAGGGCTAAGACGTGCATTATACTGTTCCCTATAGGAAACAGTAGTCGTTATTATTATGGATTACGTGATGCTGTCGAAAACCCTAGCATGCCGATAGTCAGTTCACGACCATGAACAAGTAGGCTTCAATCTGATCGCCGAAAATAAAGCCAGCTCTATGGTTAGATTATACACTGGCCGTCTATTTAATATTGTGAGAAGTGCTTTTGTTGAAGTCGACCAAAGGACCGCTACTAGCCGAAAGATTTGCCCTAGTGTTTTGCGATTAGTCTTTCTCTACCACTACACTATACAATAATATGGGCTTAACTACTACCACAAAGATTCAGTTGATCTCTTTAGGTTCTATGCCCCAGATGCAATAAACTGCTATTTTAACGCAGCGGCCTTATCCGCTCTATACTGGCTACCAGATAGATATCTGAGATTACGCCTAACTATTTGACGTTAACCGGTATTACCAAAGGTGGTGCCGTTAAGCTTGGTGGGCACAACATTTGCGAATTTGTACTGACTACTAAAAAGAACCAATTAAGTTTTAGCTGGAGTGACACAAAGCCCACAAATGACAATCCCCGCACTGCTGAGTGCCAGTGCAGACTTTAACACAGTGAGATATCGCACTCATGTGCTACTGCCACGTCATCAGAGCGTGCAATATTCTTAACCCTTTTATGCTCCAAGCTTATCAGCAAAGAGTTGATAATCAAATTATACAGGAGAGGTGATGTAATACCTTCTTGCGGAGCGCTCCGATTAACTACCATGTATTTAGTAGAGATCCCAATCGGGGTACTTATGAACCCGTTTGTTAGCAGGTTTTTTACAGGCCGGCAGATATTAGCATAAATCCCAAGATCCATTATCTTGTTGACATGTCCTAACGGACAAAAGGTGAATTCTTTATAACCAAGAACGTAAAGGACCTCATAAGAAGAGGATTTATTGGTCTCCTAGACAGCATAATGGAGTTAAAACTACCAAGTGTTGATTAAAAAAACTACAAAAATCGCATGTATGTATCTTCTATAACATTTCACACTGTTAATAGAATTCATGAGAATTATTGACACTAATAAAATTACGGCATACAATCATACATACTATACATATCAAAATATTAATAAGCTAACAGCAGCAAAACATTTAGCGGAACACTAAGAAAATCTAACAACACAAACGCTTACACATAACTATAAACATGTAGTATTTCAATTTATGTAAATGACATGTTGTGGAAATATGCGATGTAACAAACATGTGATTCAATCCATAAAGCTTATATCAAATTTGAACGGCATCAGTTATGACGGGGGGAAAATCCAATTTCCGCCTTTTGAAAATCTAATAAGCCACATTTTACCGAAATGTTTTATTATTGAAGGAATATGTGACCTAATAACTATTATTCAAGGAAATTTTAGAGGCATTAAAATTAATATTCGATTTTTCCAAGTCAGCAATAAATTTGAAACACATAAAAATTTAGAAAAAAGTTTATAGACTTTCACGATTGAAATTAAAAATTACAAGTCGAGAGAGAACAAAAAAGAAGAAATTTGTTAGAAAATTGGGCTAAAAATGGCAAATTTCTTTATGAAACTTAAAAAATTAAGTCAAGTTGTTGAAAGAATACACGAAAATAAAGCAAAGGAATAAAAGTCAGAGCAACTAACCCAATAAAAAAGGAAAATACAACACAAAAAGAGTGAAAAAGTGAAACACAACAATATTTTTCATTTATTATATTGAGAGTTTCCCATTTTTACCACTTCTCTTCATGTGTGTCTGGGAGTGTATGAGACAGTGTGTGTGTATGTGTGTCAACCTTGAACAAAACTTTATTCGTGTTTATTTTTATTGTTATTGTTTGTGTTGCCATTGTTTTTGCCTGTTGTTGGCATTCTCTGCTTAAATTTCCAACACATAAAGACACAATCGTGCATAATACCCACACATATGAACAATGCATTGAAGATTCTTTAACATAAGTTTGCTTTTGTTTGAGCATTCAATTTAACATTTCTAAAATTCACCAGTTTAAATATGGCTGCACAAACGAACACTAATACATTACTAGTAAAGTTAGATGCGTGTAAATTTACACATCGTAGTTTCTGACAAATGGCAAATGTTAGAAGCAGTTCCTTTTGGAAATATGAAAATTTGAATACCAACAAGAAAATAACTCTGAAAATAACAACAAACTTTCAAAATAGAAACACTTACACTTTAAATAATTTTACTCACACATACACTCACTAGCTCAGTCACTCACTCACCCGTTTACTAAATGAGTAAAAACCAAAAAAAAAAAAGGAAAGAAAACATTGTTGCAACAACTATAAATAAAAATTGCTTTACAAGCATCAGTTGTTTTTATCGACTTCAATTTGCAATTGTGTGAAAATAACTTTGAACAATTTATTTATTTTGGTTTTTCTCTTCATGAAGAAAATACTGCACTATATTTGTTTTTTCTCTCTTTTTAGCCCAGTTGTTGAACAAGGTCCACTAAATATTTCTGAATTAAAACGCTTACAATGTTTGAGTTAAATATATTATGGTAAATTTTTGGAACTTGAATATGTTTGTTTTTTTTTTAAAGAAAGATACTCTCCGAGAATCATTTATTGCATTACAAAAACTTCTCTACCAAGCTGTTCGCAAGTTATCCGATTGAATACTATTATCTTGAATAATATTATGTTGATAGGAAACATTCAAAGAAATATATAAAGTGCATAAAACTAGCATGCGATTGAGATTAGACGTTTTTCCTCACGGCCTTGGCTACCGTTATGAAAATGTAAGTAGGAATTGCATGGATAGCACTTACAATGTCATTGGTTTCAGATCGAAGATGTATGTGATAGAAATTCCACTGAGTATTTAATGTTTAATGGTTTCTATTTCATGTACAATATTAAAATTTTTTATGGATATTATTTCTTTTTCAAAATGGAAATAATGTCCATGGACATAACAGCCATTTATTTATTTCGGACGCCATGTCAAAAAAAAAAATTACAAAATTAAAACTGAATGCGATTCAGATATATTCCGTTGGTTTTGGAATCTCTACCCTTATCTTAGAAATCACAAGTTAATTTTATCTTAGTGACTCACGCCAACCTGATATTACTGCCTGCGGGTTATATATATATTACTAGTATCTTAGGTCTGCTTTGATGCTTAATAGTGGATGGAGAAATGTTTCCACGTGCTATTGCTATTGAGGTCAGCTTCTTAGTTGGAAGTGACACGTTGGATGACTTTGGCACCTGTGGTGAGTTGGTTAATTGAATGATGTCGACCAGATCTCTGCTACAATTATAAGCGAGCCGTCTCCTTCACTAGCGCTAAATAACAAGTATAAACCAAACAAGCCTTTGGCAGTTTTATTCCCGTTCGGGTATACTACAAGAGCCAAAAAACCCATCAACAACTCTGTATCATACCCAACTTTATACTTGGATTGATTTCTTTACAAACTATGCTGTTCGTTTACGAACAATCGATCACTCGGCAAGATTTGAGTACGAACGAAACAAACACACATTTGAGTTACTCTACGAGTATATTTTTGTGTTTTGCAAAGTAGTTACTGTTCGGAGCAAATACATGCATATGTTTGTAAGCATATAAGTTTTGTTACGTCTTTTTCTAAAGAAGAAACAACACGGTTGAGGATTATATGCAAAAACTATAATAGCACGAATATTAAAGCATGTATGTATTGTATATAAATAGTTTTAAAATATGATGCGAGCACCATGTTCGTTTCGATACGGTGCAGTTACAATTATACCAAAGAAAACAATCACAAACATTCATGTTTATTATGAATTCGAGTGTTTAAAAGTGAGTATTTGAAATGAGCTATTGCGTTTACAATCATTGTTTGTTGTTGAAAAAAACTGTTGCAAAACAAAAACGCAGAGTACATTATCGGGTATACTCGAAAGTTGGATAGTCGTTGCAGGTCTCTAAGGTAAGCTGTTTTTTAACCAATATTGCCCCAAATGGCTTATTCTGTTCGTAGATCAGCCTTTGTATGGTCGCATACAGCTATGTACAAAAATATGAAGCCTGCGTATCTAATTTGTGTAAATACACTGACTTGACCCTGTGGTAAGACTAATGTAGAGTTAGATCATCGAGGCATGTACCCAGATTAATTTTGATCGCGCGCTGCCCTTTTTTCTCATTTATTATTTATACATAGCCCCGCTAGATAAGGAAAAATGTGCTTTATCTCCGAATTAGAGATAAGAAAGTTAAATTTTGTATTCATATTCAGAGCCAAATGTGATTTTTAGAAAAGTACTTTTATTTATGTATAAAGATATAAACATGTAATGATATAATTATAAAAGTTATCTTTGTTTAACGGTTTTCAACATTTTGTATATCAATATGAATTTTAATGCACTTTCAAGTGATATACATTTAATATTACGAAAGATATTCCCAATAAAAATAGAAAGTTTAAGTTCTGCAACTCCAGAACGAAGAGAAAGAACCATAAACCGTTTTATATATTTATTTACTTATATATTTATTTACTGAAGCTATAGCCATCACTGGAAAATTTAATTTTTCATTTTAACAGGGCGGGAGTCTCAGATCAGTGCAAATACGACATAGATTTTAATATGTTTGCGCTTCACCTCAAAAATCGTTGATGGCCCGATATATCGTTGCGTTTAAAATTTTAAGGAAATTTAACAATTTAATAATATTGTTGTTTAGTCTTAGAAGATTAAACTCCTGTCTTATACTTCTCGGTAAGCTAAAAAATGCTGGGAAATAATAATAAATATCTTACTTAGTATGCTAATGCCCTGTTCAGACATACGGCTTAGTTGCGCAATTAAGGAAATTTACGCAATTAAGGCCTTAATTGAGCTCAATTTACCATACAAGTCTTCAATTAATAAATTAAGCAATTAGTACTTAATTGTTTCATAAATTGAATAAAGTTCGACAAGTATGTTTACTGCGAAGTATATTAAATGAGAGTCTACAGTGGCAAGCCCATTATGTAATAAGTATACAGATAACAGTATAACGTCAAATGATTATTTTTTGCTCTGGTAATTTTATGCATAAGCTACGTCAAACACGTGTACTTTTTTTTGACAATCATTATCTAGTTTTTATTTTATTGTTGTATTTGTTACCCTTATGCGGCCATCTGTGTACTCATTACACCATTGGTAAGTCAAATGTTAATTCAGTAAGCTTAATTTACCATGCGTGAACACTAAATTTAATTGCTCAATTAAAATTATTTTGTCTCAATTAAAAATTCATGTCTGAACATGGTATAAAAGTCCGTGGACTTGTTACCAAACAACTTAAGTATAATTTTAAAACATTTCAGGAGTTAAAAAAATGCGTTTGAAGAAAATTGAGTTGCTGTTTAGAGTTTTTATCATTTTCTACATATTTGAAATTGGTTTTTGATCAACCGCATATTAAGGCAAGTTGTGGTAAGATATGATTTTAAAGCATTAATGTTTTCGAAACTACATAATTGTCATAAGAATAGAAGCCCATTCAAGCAAAATATTTGCCTTAAAAATCTGCATTTACAAATAGTAATTCGGAAAAAAGTCGAAATAAATTCAATGTTCAAAAATCCACAGATCTATGAATTTAAAGAAGAGCAACATATAGCAAATGGATCACATAATATAAGACAAATATGATTCAAAATTCCATTATATCAAATAGTTAATTGAAAAGTAGAGTGGATATTTTTACATAGAGGAATAACTTTCATGTCAGAGACAGAAATAATTTTAGTTAGTATTTTGTGATTTACAAGGATCTAAAAAGGTCTGAAGTCAGATCTCTAGGATCTTAGTTACATACTCAACACTTCTTTGATATTATTTAATTGAATATAAACTTAATATTGCCAATTTAATAACTTATACATTTTTTAGCTTTTACACTTTCACTTTCTTTGTTGAAATTTTGAAATTAAGCAATTAAATGGTTTGGGGAAGCAAGTACATATTTTATTTGATGTTAATTATTTATAAGACCTAATAAATTTGGCACAAAAAACTAAAAACAAAATATTTATTTAACACGTCTATAGTTTGAGCTGCGATTTCACATTTTACTCGTTAGTTTATTATTACTTTTAGTTAAATTTTTAATAATTTTTTATTTACTTTTATTTTAATATTGTTTAATTTCTTTTAACTGCTTTGTTCTTCGAAGACTCAACAAAATGTATGAAGGAGTGTGGCAATTTCACCTATAACTGAGTATATATACAAAAAATAAGTGTACATACTATGAGACGGTACAAATTATTTAATTTTTTTAATGTTATACATTTTTGTTTAATTGTAAATTATAGCTACAACAGCATTTGTTTCACAATGTTCTTAAATTATTGTATTTATTTTAACACTTTTGTTATGTATATACAAGTATAAATGTAAAAAATAAAACTAAAAAGAAATAGAAAACATTTCCAAAGACAATTTCACCAACGGTATACAAGCAGGGTCATTGGTGATGGCAACAATTTGATCATAATTTCATTTAATATTAAATTTTTCTTTTTTAGTTTTTTTTTCACTATAAATTTTAATTCGCTCCAATCATTAAAACAATTTTCTGAACTTCAATTTATAATTGCAAAAATACAGAAAATTGAATTTGTTTTTTGACACTTTGTTAAATTTTTCTTTTCTTTTATTGTGTGCGTGGTTGAAAGGAATTTTATTTTTAACGCAATAGAATCAAAAAGGTTAGTGTGTGAGAATGAAAATAATATGCGTTAAAGTACAAGTATGTTTGTGAGCAGATAATAATGTGGATGGAATCAACTATACATATTTAAGGAATTGAAATAAAAGGAAATTCGTTAATACATATTAGGCGGCTGCAAAGGATATGATATCTGTCCTTTTCTATCATACAGTAACTACACGATGTGCGAGAGATTCTATTAGTCAACTTTACACCAACGAACCTGGTAATAAAGGAAACTTAAAATGGCCAAGAAGGATATATATTTGATGCTTCTTTTTTGTGTTGGAAAATCAACAATATAAACATTAACAGCTGCGCGTTCAAGTGTTTGTGAGTAAATCCGTTATAGAATGAAATAAGAAACGGAGAAAAACAGAGTTTACAGATTTGAGGGAATGGAACATAAAAGAAAAGGAATAGCTCAATTTGGAATATGTTGACATATGATTTGAAATTGTATACTATTGATATATACTTTTCTATATTCTTTATTTTCATCAGATTTATCACAGGCTATGTTTTATTTCTCTAAATTATCATTAAATTCATTTCGTTTTATATCCTTGTAAGTGTTCTAAGGGCCGGGTTTGTTAAGATAATGTAAAAAAGCATTCTTTTGTTCATATTTGTTCCTTTTTCGGATTCGTTCTTTTCTTCCTCTTTAATTTTATTCAGAAATTGTGTTTTGCTTGTTGTTTGTTGTTTGTGTTTTTCTGTACGTACAGGTACTGAAACACACATTCGTACAATTGTAGAAGTAATTTGTGCGTGTGTGTGTGTGTAAGTGTGTTTATTGTCAATTATATACACGGTGGACGGATAAAAGAGTGTAGTGTCTGTGAGTGTATAATTCCGTTTGTTGTCCTTAAAATATCCTGTCATTTTATATGTGAATTCTGTGGTTTTGCTTTTATAGCCTTCTTGCTTTTTTATTTTAACGCATTTGTATATTGTAGTTTGGGTATGTGTGTATTTTTCTATTGTTTAGAAATATTTTCTAAAGAGGATTTGTATATAAGTTATTAAATCTGGATCTCTGAAGCACAGACAGTCATATTTTAGTCATTATTACTATTATATTTTGAAGTAAGCAATTAGATTTGAGGATCAATGGGTATTATTACGGCTGTTGTACTAGATTAAACAATCTCACAAGATTTTCCTTTAATCTACTATAAACTCTTGAGTCAAATCGACAACCGTAATAAGGCCTATTTATAAAGTAGGAGAAAGGTTATCAATTAATCGTGTATTTTTTTAATTAACATATGTTCCCTCAAAACTCCGCCATTCGTAACTTGATTTCAATTTTTTTTTCGTTATTTGAAAGACGTACTTCCAGATTGGTCCCATTGAAAAGTGGGCAGTGTCACGCCTATACAAAGTAAATACGCATTCAATTTAAGCTACTTCTACTCAAGAAATTCTTATGAAATTTTGCACATCCATTAAGCTTAAGTTTCAATACAACATAATGCTTAAAACGGTGGAACGTGCCACGTCCATGCAAAGGAATATTCTTTTTAATTATTTACATAAAACCGATTTTTATGAAACTTCGCAAACACACAATAAGTTCTTGTGAAAATAGATTATTATCATAGAAAAAGTGGACAGTTCCACTCCCGTTTTGTAGTCGGTTTGTTTTTGCTAGAAATATTACAAGTAATTATAGCATTATCAGTTGCCGTACGGCTAACAGCGTTGCCAGCTTAGCATTTTCGGTGATAATTTTAGCCTTTTTTTAATATCACTAAGCCTCGAAATTTATGTTTTGTGCTCAATAAAAGGTACTGCATTTACAACAAAGCAAAATCTAGAAGATTTAAATTGAAATCTGCTTTTAAATCTATACCGTTTACACCAGCATTTTTTGATTTTTTTAATTTCGCCAATAAACTGAAGTCAGATTAAGTCCTTCAAAAGCAAAATAGCTAGAGTATACACTTCTAACCTAATATACACGTCTTAAAGCGGCATATTTTTTACTACAATATGGAAAATCCAAAGTTGTATTACTTGGTAGTTCCAATACTTTGAAGCATCTCAGCCCTGCAATACACAGTAAGTAATTTCTCAAGTGAATTTTCGCTGTAGCACAGTGATAATAACTTTAGCATGTTTACTTCAGGGATTTATTGAATAATTAAACATAATTTTAAATTAAAATTTTTGTCTTTTTTAGCTTTTTATTTTGATCGATTTAGGGTTTTTAGCCTTTTTCTAAAGAAGTTTAATTTATTTTTTCTTTAGCTTCTGGCAACACTGTTGCTTACATAAAAAAATAAAACAAATTGTATTTTCCATTAAAATGAAGGCCAAACAAATTATTTGCTAATAAATTCATTCCGCACATTGTGGACATTTAAATTTAAGACACAAACTTAGTTTTATTAGTTCTGGCAGTGAGTGCATGGTTGCATGAAATTGATAAATGTAAAATTGTTGTTTTAAAAACCCTTTACAACTTTCTAAACGAAATTAACAAACTTAATTTTTATAGCAAGAGAGATGAAATTGAAACTTTTATAAGCTTTTGTACTTTGATGTGACCCAGTTATAGCCAAAATACATTCAACTAATTATCATTGACAATAAACGTGCTGATAAAACCAATTTTATGGTAATAAATTTCTAAAAGGCCAAATAATGTGCACAAACATCGACTAAAAATTATAATGTCAAACATATCGCAAATACAAGTGAACACACACTTTTTTTGTTACATTTTCCTAAAACATAAAAAGAATAATATAATAAATAGGTCTTTAGATTGCATGTATTACAATATATATATAAATAGATAAAATTACTATATTTCTCGATAGCCTTCCATGCCAAACTCAGATGCTAATTTATTAGCCCAATTCACAATCTTGTGCAAATGGCCTTGCATCGTAGCATTTGCAAAATGGTATTGCATATTGATACTCACCACTTAACAATTGTTAGTGGTGAGTATAAATATACTATACCATTTTGCAAATGCTACGATGCAAGACTATTTGCACAAGATTGTGAATACGGCTATTGTTTCTTTAATAACAGAAAAATTTGCTATTCATATTCAGTGAACAAAATGTCAAGTCTAGAGCATGTCACTGCTAATGGAAAAAATATAAACGGATTGCCTAATAAGGATCTAGTTAAAACTCCTGGGCGGAGCAAACAGAGACGATTTTAATGTCTTCGTTCTTACTCAGAAACACTCTACTATCGTGTTGTTTTACGTGCAGTTGTGGGTGTAATAAACATTGGAAGCTTTTAATGATTTTGAAAATTTCGATAAACTTTTTCCGATCTTTAAATTAGCCACTTTTTTGACATGGGGAATATAAGCAAGAGAGTTTGAAGGAAACTTAGCCGGGCGGATATATAAAAAAAAATCAGTAAGTGCGACTTTGGCTCGCTCAAGAAGGGTTCCGTACGAAAATATATATCCCTTTTCGTTTTTGATCTTTTCTTCATTTTGGCAATTTTTTCCTTTTGCTTTTTTGTCTAATTTTATTATTTTTATTTTTTAAGTTTCTTTCGTTGTTTTGACAATTTGTTTTTTTTTTGGTTTCGCGCTTTTTTCATTTTGGTATTTTTTCGATTTTTTCGATTTTTTCCAATTTTTCGTTTTCTTAATATTTTTTTTGTTTTTTTGTCGATTTTTTTTTTAGTTTTGGCGATTTTTTGGTTTTGGCGTTTTTTTGTTTAACGTTTTTTCGCTTTGGAACGATATTTTTGGTATTAGCGATTTATTTTAGTTTTGGCCATTTTTTCAGTTTTTGGGATTTTTTTTCAGTTAGAGTTCCGTACACCAAAAGTGTAAAGAAACCCTATTGTTTTGCTACGCTGCCCGTCCGTCTGTCTGTCTGTCCAACCAAACCAAACCACGAAAATGGTAATTTTTTAAAAATATTTTTTTTAAGTTGTAAAATTTTTTTAGTTGTTGTTTTTTTAGTACAAATTTACGAAAACAGAAAAAAAATCTAATAGACCATAATATATCACCATAATATCATGGCCATGATATTATTTTACTTTCTTTTTTAATATTCTATCAAATTTAACATTTTTTTACAGCTCAAGAGAAAAATGAGCATTTTTCAAACCAATAAAAAAATACTTATAAGAATTCTTTTAAAGTTAGTTCTAAATATAGTTAACTATTTTCAATCTCCTACTCCAAAAAATAAATTTTTTACAACTGTTTTCCTGAAGCATCTAAAACTCATGTAGTTATTTAGCAATTCTTACTCAAAATTGCCTGACTTTAGCGACTTAAGTGTTAAATCGAAAATATTCTTTCAAATTCTTTTGAATTATATTGTTATTTTCGATCGATATACTTTTATCTACAATATAAGAACTTCTATTTTTTAGTATTTTTGTGTATGGGACACAGCACTGTGCGTCGCACGCCCACCAAAGTTTGAGCAAATACCTGTTTTTATGTATTCTATGTCTCTCATAACTTAATATATATCGTATTTATAAAAAGAAAATTTTTTTAGTTTCACAGATATCGTAAGAGTTTGAGCCTAAAAAATTAAAAATTTCAGAAAAAATTAAAAAAATTTTACAAAAAATTTTATAAAAACTTTTAAAATTTTATAAAAATATTAAAATTTTTTATTTTAAGGTATGTGATGAAGTTCGACCGTATTCCAATAGTTTTCAAATCGACAAATTTTTAAAAATACCGAAAAGAGTGGATGATAATTTCAAAACGGCTGGACCAATTTTTCTCAGCTATAGATCAGAAAATTTAAGATTAGTCCACATTTCAAACAAAAGAAACTATATTCAGAAAGAACTGGGCATGATTAATATTCCAAGGAACAAGGGAAAAATTAACATCAACTTAATTTTTCAACGTTCACAGCAGAACAGAGTAGCTCCACTTTCGGAAGCCGCTACACTTCCATCGTCAGTGCTCACGTGTATTTGCTTATCACCACTTGTCAGGTGGCTCTGTTGAATGTGATTGATACATTCCAATACATTCCAAAGAAAACTAGTGTGCAGCCTTTGATTTTATTTGCAATTCAAGTCACATATATGTGCTAAGCTTTTGGGAAGATTTTAATGGAGGATGTGAAAACAGATATATACAATTTTTATTATTTTAGTTAGGTAGGAACTATTCTATTATCCTTTTCCCCTGATTCTTAACTCATTTTGCTTTTCCTTGGATCGAAGCCACAAGTTCTTTCTAAGCATATGTGTAGCTGAGTAGAGATTTCCTTTCTAGATGGCTTTGCGTTATTGTTTCACACTACCAGTTCGTGTAGCATGCATAAATACATGTGAATATGTCTTGCTTTAAAAGTCGTTTAATAGTAACTACCATGATAAAACAATATTGTCTTAAGGAAGTGATCAAATGTTTTTATTACATATTTATTTAGCAACCACAAACTGTGAAACCTTATTGCTTGTCTGCAGAAGTTTTAGACTCGTATTGGCATAATACCAATTAGTATACCATTTTAATGTGCATATACACATGAATACATGTGTTTATGAGCATATTTTATACTGGTCTTTAAAAATATATTTAAATTTTTATTAGTTTTTACAAATAATAAACGTATAATAAATTGTTGACCAATAAATGCAGAACCAAACCTAAGTTTTTAAAATTCATTTAGATTGCAGCTAACAACTTTCCCCCCAGCATGTTTACAAAATACCACAAATAGTAGTGGGCAACTAAAAATTTATGTTTTAGAAATAAACGCTAAAAACTAAATATTTAATATAAAATATTTATGCAGCTAGAAATTGTATGAAATATAGTACATATTAAAGTATCTGCTGCAACAATACATCAGAAGCAAAAATTAAGAATTAAACCACAACAATTTGTAAAACAAGTAGAAATTTTTTATGGTTATAAAATTATTTTTATTAAAAAAATTACTGGAATTAAAGAATTTGTTTGGTAGTATTTATGAAAGTGCTAAAGGTAAGCTTACAAAAAGAATGTAAGTGGTATGTATCATCGAGTTGAACAAAAAAATACGGTGGCTGTATAAAATAATTTTTGATGTATGTATATGGCAAAAAAAAAAAAAAAAGAAATGGTGCAGTGCAAGAAACCCATAGGCAATAAGACTATATGGCTTTATTTCTCAATCAGATGAGAATTAAACATTATGGAGAAATAAGGCTATAAGTTATGACATTATTGCACAATTAGATTTTTATATATTTTTTAACTGACTTCAAAAAAAGGAGAAAGGTTATCAATTCGTCCTTTAACCTTTTTTAATGTATGTTCCCTCAAAACTCTAACCAGAAGCAAATGCAAGTTGACATTTTCCATAACAAAACCCTCAGCACTTTTTTTAGTTTAGTGCTAGATATAGAGGAAAGAAACTAGATTCTATGTTAGGAGATTTATGCTGGCGGTTAAAGAGAACCACCGATGAAGAGGATACTGACGACGAACAAGAACCATACACAGATCAACAATCTACTGCTTCTGAAGCTTTTGGTACTTTAAACATGGAAATTGACAGTGATAGTGATGATGATTTTGCGGATCCAAAGAGACAAAAATATCATTAAGATAAATAGAATAATATATATTTTTATAAAATACTATTTTTGCTATAGTGAGGTAGTGATAATAATAAAATGTACTTCGTACTAAAATCAGAAATATGTTTTAAAATGAAGCCAACATCAAAAATTTATTTTTTAGCCTCAAAAAAAGTAAAAACACCGTTTTTCCTATGACAATCTACAAGAAATAGCAAAATTTGTGTAACAGTGCCATCTAGCGTGAGTTTTATGTAAAAATAAATATCAAAAATGAATTTCTCGACCCGGAAAATAGTAAGTTACCACAACTTTAGAGGATGATAAAAATAAATAAGCATTATTTTTATAAAATTTTTAATGATTTTTTCTTGTTAGACAGCCTCAAATGCATCAGAAAAAAAAGAACTAAACTAAGAAAAGCCTTGAGGGTTTTGTTATGGAAAATGTCAACTTTCATTTGCTTTTGGTTTCATCCCATTCCGACTCGGAAAGTTTGATTTTGTATCACTCTGTTATAAATATTCAAACATAAAAATTAAAGCGAATAATTAAACACGGTAAACAATTTTTTATTATAGAAAAAGTACAAAAAAAAACAAACAAAAAATTTACAAACAATGCATGTTAAATAAAACGAAGGAACAAGAAGAGACAGAAGAGATTATACTAAAAAATGAAAAAAAGGAAAATTAAAACAAACAAGAAATAAAAACACAACAATGGAAATAAGATAAACGAAAGATTCAAGGTAAATTTGTAACAATAAAAAAAAAAACAAACCAAACTTGAAGAAAATTTTAGAAAAATGTTCCTACAAAACTTAGCACGCATACACAAACACTAATACACATATAAAATTTCGCATATTTATGTTAAGTGCATGATTATTGCTGTTGGTAGTCGTAAGGCTTTTTCGCTTAGAATTTCATGCGGATTAGTGTAAAAAGTTGTGTAAATTGAGCAAAAAGCTGAAAGAGAAAAGAAAAATAAGTACAAGGAGTATATGTGTATATGAGATACAATTGTAAGTCTTGTCTTGTTATATCTTTAAATATAAATCTCATTTGCAATGTACATATGTAGGAATGAATATACACGTGTCTAACCTTTTTATTCTATTTCGTTTCATTATTCTATTTCACATATCCTTTAAGCATTCAGTTTTTTGTTTCTTGCCATATTTTTTGTTTTCCACCAGAGTGTGTGTATTTGTACAGCTCTCAGTTGACTACATAGGTGTAAATGTTCGTATATGTATGAGTGCAAGTATTTAGGAGACTTCTAATTGTAAACCAGTTAACCATTTATACATATTACTGCTACCACCATCACTGTATTGCTGACAATATGTGAGTTTTTTTTGAAGCTCTTTGGGAATAAATATAGTAGAGTTTAGTCATGTGTGTAAATAAATGTGACATCCTTAGAAGCAGTAACATGTAAAGAAATGTACTTAAAGACATCATCATCTATCTCATCCCTACATTTCATTTCACTTTGTATACTATTTCTCGTAGTATAAGATAAAATGGCAAATAGAAAAATAAGTTGAGTTTATTTTTTAAAAACATGAAATGAGCTGAAAAAAGCATATCTCATATTTTTATGCATGTAAGTTTTCTTCTTTTTAATGTGTTGTGACAGTTTTGAAAGTATTAAATAAACAAAAACATCGCTAGTTTTGTACTAAAGCGTAATGGCTGTATTGATGTGTAACTGACGTTAAGCCACGTTTGACAATTTTAAGATGAAAATTTTACAATAAAAATTTTTTTCCTGATAATTGTTAACATTTTATTCTTTACAAATTTAGTTTCTCTTATGATTATTTCAATATTTTCTTTCTCTCTAATGTTTGGTAGTGAAAAAAAGAACTTAAATCCTGTGTGTTCGCATGTGTACTTGTATTTTTTTAAGATGACAGTGGATATAAATAAACATGCGTTACATGCACAGATATGTGCAGCGCATTTTTATCTATTACACTGCTACAATGCACGAGAGTTACTACGTTGACAGTCCTTACAGGCCTTCATGTTTCAAATTTTTGGAAAACTTTTAATGCAAGATCGCCATTCCATGCAATATTGAAACGTAAAAAAAATTGTTGTGCGGCTCCATACATGTCTATAAACGCTTCAAAGTATTCGCAGAAATGTGTAAAACCGATTTTTAAAGCATATAATTCTCGAACAAGACAAGATGGGCAGTTGTATATGAGTACAAGCAAGTGACTCTTTTTTCTGGAATAAGAGGAGAGTTGGGTAGTTCATGAACGAACTAGTTTAATTGAACTACTCACACAAGTGTACGGTGTCCTGGTCATATCATTAAACTCTTTTCAGCTCCCTAGTTCATATTTCGTTTTCGTTCACGATTCTTTTTAGTTGTAATCAAGGCATATCCATACCAAATCAAACATTGCACGATGTCAAAAGCACAAAGCAAATAAAGAAATTTTGATATTTTTCCATGATAATATTAAAAACAAAAAGTTATCAGCAGCGCTGTCAACTTTATATGTTATGGATGTGATTGCGCAGTGCGCATACTTATACTCAGCCACTGAACTATTGAAATAACTGAACTAAAAGAGCGACCTAGTTCAGTAAAGTGAGCTGAGCTGAAAAGAGCGCTCTCTCAAAAGAGCTGAACAGCGCAACTCTAAATAAAGAGAACATACCTATAGGACATAGTGCCTTGATTTGGAATTTAAAAATTATTTCCTGTGCGTCCACCGGAATAACAAAAATCAATACCAAGAGTTTCTATCAAATGCTAAACTATTATCAGCATATTTTTAGTCAATGCAAACATTTTCAGCAACAAATTATTATATTTTCACTAAAAGGCTCACATTTTAAATATCATCCCTCGTAGTATTTGATTTTTAACACATCGTTTATATCACACTTAATGTATGTGTTTGTGCAAGTATGTTTGTTTGTGTGTAAGTTTACTTTAAAGAGGTCACATTTAAATTGGCTGCCCTGAAAGGTTTTTTAGTTGATTTTTTATGTTTTGTGCATGTTTTTGTCTTTGCTTGAGAATATTATAAAAAACTGTTTTTTTTTTAACTTGAACGAAATACCCTCCGGTGTTATAAATTATTTTAGAACTGAATATTAAAAAGCCTGAACTTTTTTGATTTTTTAAAATGATATTAAAAACTGTGTAAAAACTAAAGGAATATGTGCCCATGGATAAATAGTGTATAATTACAAAGAGTCGATTGTTTCTCTGTGAAAAATTCCATTGATTTTTTTGTCAAATGCCTAAAAAATAATTATTTTGCTTTTGAAATAGTGGATAATTAATTAAAGTTTAAAGAAAAATTGGTTTATAGAAAACAAGATGTGTGAGGACAAATATTATTTCCATATATTACTAACTTGAAAAAGTTGTTATAAAATTTCCGCTATTTTTTATTTACTTTTTTTTTGAGATTTAGCAAAGTACTTCTTTACTTAAACTGAGTAAGTCAATGCACAGTGGAGCAGCATCAAACTAGTTTGGAAATCAGGAATTTAGAAGCGACTGGTTCGATCGAAATTATATTTCATGATACTTTGAGCACGTTTTTAGAATGTACTACCAGTTATATTTTATGGCTACAGAATTACATTAATTTGAAAATTAAAATTTTAAGCTATAACAATTAAGTTATGATTTTAGTTGATCTGTATGGGTTTTATACAAAGATATTTAATACGTTTTAAAAGATATTTATATTGATACATTGGATATACACAAGCCACATTCACATTCGTAGAACATGAGGTATAGCCAGGCCCACATATACTTTGCATGAAATATTGCAAAATTTTACTGAACTATTTTCATTTTACTGCAAAAGCGAGCGATAATAATGTAAATTTTTCAAAACAATTCAGTATCCGTTCGTATATTGAGTTCTTTTTTCAAAACCAATAACATTCGAAGTGTGCTACCCTTTGGAGTCCGGAATGGCGATGCGGTACTTTAATGTGTTTAAGCAAATAGTTGATCGCTCCGTGCACTAAATTTCATGTAGTGGAATTTATTTTTTTCCTCACTACCGTGTACTTCATCTAGGAAGTCATGAAGCTTTTGTAAATAATATATTTTGTATATACAATAAGATTGAAATGATTACAATTTTTACAATATTTTCAAAGAAAATATTGTCCAATTTTCCTGACAGTGAAAAAGTAAACATAACAGTGAACAATGTTGCCACCACATTAAACAATTTTCTCGATTGTACAATAAAAATCAAAAGTCTTTTGAAAAATTTCGAAAAATTGCACAATTATATTGCAAGTCGGTGGGCCGCTTAATATTTACAAAGTTAACTATAGTTGCGTATGAGTGATATTAATTCTTGAAGTCGGTGGGCCGCTTAATATTTACAAAGCTAACTATATTTGCGTATTAGTGATATTAATTCTTGAAATTTGTCAATATTACTCATACGTAAAGTAATAAGATAAAGCAAAGCATACATTACTCCAGTATACTGGCACAAACAAGTGATGTTGAATCGTGCTCGAAACACATACCATACAAGCGTACGTACTGGTGGTGCAATATTCATTTCTTTAAAGATATGTACGGATGAGTTGTTGTACCTATTGCGCACTGCATTTGTTTTGATATAATTTTAAAAATAAAAATTAAGGAAGACGCGTGCTTTTTTTAAATTATTAGGAATGACTTCTTTTATTTCAGAAACAATTTACAATATATATTTTGTTCCTTTTTTTATAATTCATGAGTATTTCATTCAAGTAAATGTGTTTTATCCCGATGTGTACTCTTTGACAGCGTTTCTCAACTGAGCTAATTTCACTATACACAATACAACAAACTGGTACCATCAGCAAAATATCAAACTCTGTTTGACATCGCTACAGCAAAGCGTACAATCGCATCAAATGCCCATACAAGGCAAAACCATTGGCGCCAACACTTGATTGCGCGTGCATACTGGTGTAATGTATGGTGTCCTTAACACAGACTTACAGTGAATTTCCGTTTTGTCCAAAACTAAGAATTTTCTAAAAAATACTATTTCCTTAGTCTTTCTCCATCATGTACAGATTTTTTATGGGCGAGAAAAGTATATTCGATTTTGAGCAATAAAAGACTAATAGATGCATGATGAAATTACCTTCGAACTATGTTTGTATAAATGAATAAACATATCATAGGTTACTTATTGATTCGCAAATTAGTATCGTCAAATAGTGGCTTTTTATATATATATTTTTTTAATTCAATAGAAATTTAGTACTGTAAAAACTAAAATTTTTAAATACTGTTTCTAAACACAAATGTCATACGAACGAAATAAGCCATAAATTATGAAAATCGTTGAATAACGATTGGTATTATTCACAATTGTGTGAAGAAACTCAGTTGGTAAAAATAACAATTTCCATACAACATACATACAAGGAACAATTTTACTTTTGTGTGGAAATTGTGATTTTTCACAATTGAGTTTTAATTTTAAATAAAACCAATCATTATCTAATGATTTTTATGATTTATGGGTTATTTTGTTCGTAAGACATCTTCAAAATAATATTTAAAAGTTTAAATTATTGCAGTTTTAATTCCTTATAAGTTTTTCCAAAAAAATTTAATATTTCATAAAATACCATTGACTTGTTTGCTCAACTAGATTAAGATAATTTGAAGGTATTTCAATCATGCATCTGCTGTCTATTTGGTTGGTCGAATCCGACATGCTGTTCTCGAGTTAAGATGAAATACATTGGTGTATCCAGTGGAAATATTAGATATGCCCACGAAAAAATCTGTAAGATACAATATTTTTAATCGATCAAATCGATTAGAAATATCTTACTTTTGTTCAAAACGGAAAGAAAAAGTTCCAACTTGTAAGTCTTTGTAATTCGTATTATATAGCGATGATATTTTTTGTTTGGCTCTGCGTTGCAGAATTTTTTACAGTTTCTTTGTGATAAGTGACAAAACTCATACAAAGTTCGTTCCATCCAAATAAATATTTTGTTCAGAAAAATTCTTATTAAAACAAATAATCATAAAAAATTCGTCAAAAAGCGTAGTTCGAAAGTTATAACGGTTACGGTTTTTTCTGGTTATGGTTATTTTTTAAAAAACAAAATATTTACGGCATTATGTATAATGCAAAATTGGCATGAAGTTAGCATAAGTGATGAAATTGAACTTGGTCTTAACGAGTTCCTCCATACAATTTGGCATTAAAAGTTGGCGCATAATGTAGTTTTAACTCTCGATTACATTCTACCGCTATTTTTACTGTAAAATTGTATGACAAAACTCGATAACACCATTTTCAATTTTGCCACTTATGCTAACTTCATGCCAGTTTTTCTTAAACTAACTATGGTACCCGTTATGAACAAAACTTTAGTCCTGCATAACTTTTGAAGAAATGAAATGATCATAAAAAATCTTTACGACCTTTTTTGTAGAGCGTCCAATTCTTTATAAAATATGTATGTATTGGTTTCTTATTTACGAGTATCGTTTTCGATATTCTTAAGCGCTTCATAAATTTTAACCGTTTTTCAACTGTATACAAAACTGGCAGCACTGCATCCATAATGTGTTTCTTAAACTGACACGAAGAAAAAGGGCTTTTTCATAATAACAGTCAATACGGAGACACTACAAGCAATTAATTTTAATATGGTTTTGGTATGATAGACGTTGGTTCGCGTAAATAACTATGTCTTCTGTGTGGAAATTAAAATATATATATATATATATATGTACCGAACACGCTTCTTCTAATTTGTGTGGTAGACATATAACACGTGTGAAAACACAACAAACTTGGCTACACACCTCTTATAAAAACGTATAAAAACATCAAAATTCGATGCTTTAAAATTTTAGATATGCCAGGCTTCTTCAGTATTGTTCAAAAGAGTCGCTCCTGCTGTAAATTTAGCAGTCCTTGATCAAAGAATCACATTGACATGGGAACACACAAAGCAGAGTGCTCCTGCTGAACATATCCCATGAGTACTGGTTTAGCTAATATATAAGTGTAAAATTTTGCCATTTATTTTTTACTTTTTATTTTCCTCTGTTTTTCTTGAATTTTCTGTTTTTATTTAAATACGTTTCGATACATCGAAATATCGGTGTTTTTAAAAAATATATATCGATACTGTTCAAAAATATCGATACGATATGTATCGATAAATTTTTCCATTTGCCCATCACTAAATTGACCTCCTCCAATTACAATGACATATCAATGTGACAGGTGCCTCTACAGTAGAGTTTTTCTTTTCCCGGACTTTTTCATTTCCCGGGAAAGCGGGATTGATTTTTCGATTTCCCGGGAATTCCCGGGAATTTCCGTCCAATACAAAACGATAAAAAATATCATGTTATTTAATTAATTTGAACAAAAAGTTAATATCAATTCATGAGATCTATTAAATAGGTTTATGAATGCATTAAACGTCAGTTAAATAATTATAAAATTTCAGGTCTTTAGCCGTGCCACATTCTTTTTAATTTAAGTAAAAAACTAAATTTTTTTATTGTATAACGTGTCATTAGTAGCCACCCGAAGAAAAATGTTTACTAACTTCATACTTTTTAATAATTTCTCTAGCTGCTTAAGTAGAAAAGATATTGGACTGATTTTGCTTTATTTTATAGGGCAATAATGAGCATTTTAGACTGGTAAACAAAACTGAACTGAAATAATTAAGTGGCGGAAAAGTGACCACCTGAAAATTACAGTTTTTTTTCGTTTTTAAAGATTTTTAATTGAACCCTGTTGCGTGAACCCTGTTCTACATAAAGCTCTGATTTGTTTTTAGTGAAGAAGGAGGCCTTCTGATACCTTGACATAACTTTCATTAACTTAAAATAATATCTTCTGCAAAAAAATGTGCAAAAATTTATCATTTTTGAAAAATTAAAAATTTTGAGCCTCAAGAAAACTTATGTGTGGCTTAAAAAAACAATCTGATATTATCAGAAAATATAGCCCAGTACTTCTTTATTATACCCACTTAGTGCCGTTTTGTTATTTTCAATCGTTTACGAAGTATGATTTGTTTAAAAGCGCAATTTTTATGAAAATATGGGTAAAATACAACTGGACCAAAAACCTATATTAATCTGATTTTTTTAGAAAATACATGTTCGCTATGTCCACTTAGTGACAATCTGTAATTTTCATTTGTTCACGAATTTTGATTTTTTGATAGCTGCGCTTAAAAAAAATGTGCAAATAATATATGATACAAATAAAATGGGCTCAAAAATACATAATTTTTCTTTGATTTACACATTTTTCGAAATAATAGCAGCACTAAAAATGGGTGCTTACAAAGAAAAATTGTAATAGTAATATTTAAAAAAATCCCGTGAATTCCCGCACAATTTTCCCGGGATTTATTTCCCGAAAAATGTGCGGGATCCCGGGAATTGTTTCCCGGGAAATCCCGAATGAAAAACACTACTCTACAGTCACATGACTTTTATTTGTTCTCTTCCCTATAGGGTTAGTTAATACATGTTTTAAGAACTAGCTTGTCAAGTGGTACTGTCTAAGCATAAGATGAAAAACATTTTTATGAATGTAAATATATGGAAAGTTCTAAAGATGCCATGAGCCAAAATGGAGATTGTAAAACATGTGCCAAAATATTTAAGGCATCTCCAAAAATCAACTAGCCCGAAATATCGCACACTATTTTCAGCAAAATAATAAATATCCCGGTTTTGGTTATCTAAATTTCAAAGCCATATTATGTGAATGAATATAAAAGGTGGGTATGTTTGGTAATAAAATGTTACTCACACGCCGCAGTCAAATGAAATATATTTCACAACGATAAAATTATCGCATGCTATATGAACTATGGTATAAGTTTTGTATTTTCCCTCAAAACTCCGCCATTTATCAACCGAATTCGGAGTTTTTTTTTAATTTAAAAGGATGTACTTCTAGATTAGTCCCGTTGAAAAGTGGGCACAATAACGCTCATTCGAAGTATATACACATGCTTTTCAACTACTTCTACTCAACCGATTCCTATGAAACTTTGAACACACATTAAGCTTCTGTTTGAATCTGCATCATGATTAAAACGGTGGGCAGTGCCAGTCCCATACAAAATAAATATTCTGTTTCAATGACTAAACCGATTCTTATAAAACCTTGCATACACATTTAGTTATCGTTACAATACAACATTGTGGTTCGAAAAGTGGGCAGTGACACGCCTATGAAAAGTAAATATTAATTTCAACTACTGGAGCTTAGCCGATGTTTATAAAGCTTCGCACACGATTAGCTCTCGTGAAAGTACAACATTATGATCAAAATTATGGGCTGTACCACGCCTATTTTGTAGTCGGTTTTTTTTTTGCTAAAATTATTCAAAATAAAAACATTTTATAACTTATACAATTTATATTTATTTCTTAATGAAAATGATGTCGATGGCGTTAATATTTAGAAACAAATATGTATATACATAAACTTCGATGTAGCAAATTTGAAAGGAATCGAATAATTTGTCTTTATATCTATCTCTTCAATCGTTGTAAGTATGTATACATCAGTAATACCTTGGTATAAGGAAATTTTAATAAACACCAACAAAATTCGTTATAACTATAGTGTTCGTTATATAGACGCTTTTGAATCAATACTTCGCTATATATATATATATATATATATATATATATATATATATATATATATATATATATATATATATATATATATATATATATATATATATATATATATATTGGGTGTTTTTTATTGAGGTATAGAACTTTAAGTTGGCATCAATTTTTTAACTGGCGGCCATTTTGTCAGCTGTCAAGTGATTAATATTTAGTTTGGTTTGCCATTTCATCATGAACAGGTTGACAAAAGAACAACGCTTGCAAATCGTGCAAATTTATTTCGAAAATAATGGTTCAGTTCGCGAAGTTTACCGCAAGCAAAATCGCAAAATTTTGTTCAGTGATGAGGCTCATTTTTGGTTGAATGGCTACGTCAATAAGCAAAATTGCCGCATTTGGAGTGAAGAGAATCCACATGAGACCCTTGAGACGCCATTACATCCACAAAAACTGACTGTTTGGTGTGCTCTATGGGCTGGTGGAGTCATTGGGCCATACTTCTTCCGAAATAATGCTGGAGAGTTAGTTACCGTTAATGGAGACCGGTATAGAGCCATGATAACCGACTATTTTGTTCCCGAATTGGATGGCATGAATGTTGATGAGTTGTGGTTCCAACAAGACGGCGCTACATGCCACACAGCGCACGTCATAATCGATTTATTGAAGGAAACATTCGATGAGCGCATAATTTCGTGGAATGGACCTGTCAATTGGCCACCAAGATCGTGTGATTTGACACCATTGGATTATTTTCTTTGGGGATATGTGAAGTCGCTCGTCTACGCCAACAAACCAGAAACGTTAGGGGACTTGGAAGCCAACATTCGTGGCGTTATTGCCAACATACGGCCCCATATGCTCGAAAAAGTGGTTGAAAATTGGACCTGTAGAATTGGCTTTATTCGAGCCAGCCGCGGCGGCCACATGCCCGAAATCATATTTAAACATTAATGGCATAAAATTATCCTTCCAATAAAGCCAAATTGATGGACATTAAAACGATTTTCTTGTGTTTTATTTCAATTCGAAGCTCTATACCTCTAAAAAAAACACCCTGTATATATATATATAAATGCTTTACATATCATTACATAAGATGCAAAAAGCCTTATCTAATAAAAAATTCTAATCGGATTTTTAGTAAATTCCGATGTATTTCACCAACATACTAAAAAAAATCACACTTATCCAAACAAAAATAGCGATAGTATTAAGAAAATGTATTTATTGCTTCTCTATGCATTTGCAAACATATTTAGAATTCATTGTTTTGATAACGATACTTCACAATTTTACTTTATTATGACGTTCTATAGAGACTTTTGACGAGTACTTCATAATAGCTATAGTGCATTTTTGAATGAAAGTTTTTGCAAGAAAGGAGATTTTAGAGCGGACTCAGAAAATATTTTTTATATTGAGTTTTTCGTTATATCGAGGTTTTACAGCATTTTTGCATTTAGACTTACATTTTCGTGTGCAATTTTGAAACAAATTGAAAAGTCTTTAGTTTCGTTTATTATCAAATAAAAAGTTATTCTCATATTTGACTTTTTTGTAAGAAAAGAAAATAGAAAAATAAAAGCAAATAATTAAAACCAGAATAGAAGAGATACAAACATTAAGAAATGGTTTTATTTTTCAAAAGCACGTTTCGTACAAAGAATATAAATTTGTTTTCAACGTTTTTCCTTTTTTGTTTTTTTTTTGCAGTTCAGCTCTGATATGACGGGGTGATGTTGTTGACAGCTAACACAAATGCTTAAGTACACATACATTTTGATATTCACATGTATGTACTTGCACACACACTCACTTTGATGTTAGTGTAACGAACAACTACACACAGAACGACAATGAAATACAAAAATAATATTAAAAAGAAGAATGTTAAGACAATTTTTATAAAAAAAGTAATAAAGTATTTATATATAAAAAATGATGATGATACTAGTGATGTTTTGAATATTCGTATTCCTATTCGAGTCGCCGAATATTCCTTTCTTTCATCCAATTCGTATTCGTATTCGCCAAAATTAAGCAAATATTTCACGAATATTTGCCGCATACGTTCCAAAATATAATACATAAAAATATTCAGAAAATTAAACAAAAAATTAATTTTTAATAATTTTTCCTTAAAAAAACATTTGTCTCTAACCTAAAATAATATTCTTTTAGTAAAGAAAAAAACAAACAACACATATTTCACAACGACATAGTATTTATAAAGTAAAGTTCTTTTTGTACATATCATGTTAAATTAATAATCAAAGTTTAATAGACGGTTATTGAACTTCAAAAATAAAAGTTTTGAAGTCTTTTCTCCTTCAAGTCTATCACGATTCGGTGAGTAAATAAGGGCCATACCACTAAACATTCGCTCGTTCGGAGCACTCGGTGGTTGTGTCACTAAATATTAAATACAGCATTGTGACAGTTTTTCTTAATTTATTGTTATTGACGCACAGGGTATATTCTTTCAATTAAATTTGATATATCAAGTGGCACTAAATTTGTAGATTGAATATTCGTATTCTTATTCGCGAATATTAAAAATAGATATTTGTAACATTACTATTACATACGTATTCTTACTGTCAACAGTCAAGTGGAGCTAACTGGCAATAGAAATTCTCTCGAATACATACGAATTAATTTCTGAATTTGAAATATTTATTATTTATCTTTGAAAAATACTTGTAACAGTGAACTACAGTTGTTCATGTTTATATAACAAATTACAACAACAAAAACTGTACATGGATAGCCGGGACTTTTTTTTTTACCAATTTTGCTTAACGTACTTCTCCGATGATTGGTGACAATGGGATTGGAGAAGAAAGACAACGCATTACTTGACTAGAAGAAAAATGTTAACAAAATACATTCACTGTACAAGCAGGTTTTAAGAAAACATAAAAATTTGTTAAAGTAATTTTGTTTGTATTAAATATACCACCACAGGACAAGTACCTTAAGTTTTGATCTAGAAGCTATCAATGTGTGTCTTATCAGTGGACTTCCGTCAATGACAACACCTTGTGAAAGCGGCAGGTCCCTCTCAGATAAAGTTCTAAAACTCGCACCGGTTATTAATCGTTGGGAACTAGCTGTAGCCGACACAGTTATTTATAACCAAAATTTAATAATTAGAAAAACTTTTGTCTAAAATTAAACCAGCATTCTTTTAATTCTAAACAAAACAGAATTTAGGGTACGTTTTCTGCTTTAAATTACTATCGAAATCTATAAAGGCTAGATAAAGAATTTTGTGGATACCACTGAAGATCACAATACGACAAGCAAGCAAACAAAAAGAACATATAAGTATAAGGAATTCACAGGGTGTACTAATGTCATAGGTAATAACATAGTACAACATTTCAAATAGGACATATTTGAATACCCTGTCATATGTTCAAATACTAAAGACGAAAAAGCTTCAAAAATTAAACATCAAAGTATTAAATAAAAAATATTTATGTAAATTAAAATTCAAAATAGAATCGGTTTTATGCTAAAGATATTCAGCTGAGTACATAGCACACCATAAAAACATATTGAGAATATCAACAACAAACATACAACTATTATATAACGTTAGTACCTACAACAGTTAGAACACTTAGGAGTACCTTGTAGGAATACCTTCATAGATCTTTTATTGCAACGCAGTCAGTCATATCTCAATAATTCAAAATTTTCAAGATTTTGAAGAAAAAAATGTTTCTTAATTCCTTCTTTATAAGTATGTAAAAAATATATTTTAATCTTAACCGAAGTTATAACACCTAAAAATATAATGCTGGCCAAATTCTTTGTTGTATTTTTAGAGTTTAAACGGATTTTTGCCAAGTACATTTTATTTTGAGATACCACTACGTTGCAAAGAAGGAGCGATATTTACATAATCTTATTGAATCGCTATCAGAAATTAAATACTTATTACATTCTATGCCATGTAATGCTAAGTCCTATTTGGTGCAGGCATAGCAAATGTGTTAAATGCATCTATAAGAGTTTAATTTTTATCGTTGGATTAATGTGCTGGTCTTTTTTTACATATTATCTGGTTGCATGATTGTTCAGGTGGTATGTGTAGAAAATAGAATATAAAATTATAGTATTTTCATACAAAACATACATAAGCAACAATAACAACAGCAATAGCAACAACAATAGCTGCCATAATAAAATAAGACAAGAAAAACTCTTTGAATAAAGTTCATATTAGTTGTTTTCACTCGTTATGGTATGTGTTCACAATACACATGCAAGTACACACTCACACACATATACAAATTTTTTTATATTTTAAGGTTGCTGAAGCTACAATTGTGTTGGTTGTAGACTTTGTTGGATGCTGCTAAGGTTTGGCTGATGTTTTTGTTGCTACTTGGTTCGTTGGTTGGTTGATTGTTTCGCGTGTGAAATTGCCTTTGGAATGTCCTTAAGAAGGACAGGTTTAGAAATCGTATAACTAACTAAAAAATAATACAAAAAACAAAAAATTCAAAGCACACATACAATTGAACTAGATATACAAGTTAAAAGTAAACGAAAAACTAATTTTTCTTTTAGTTTTTCTATACTTTCTATAGATAAAATCATATAGGGAAAAGTAAATACTTAATTATTGTTTTATTAATGCAAAAAATGTGCAAACACAATTTTTTTTTCTAAAACAAACAATATGTTTCATTTTGTTGTGGTTGTTGTTGTTGTTGTTGAACTATATATTATTATTTTCTCTTGGTTGAAGCTGTTTAAGTACTTTTTTTATATATAAAAAATTTTTGTTGTTGTTTTGTTAGAATTATTAATTGATTTAAAGAATTTGTTAAATTGTTGATTTATTATTATTATTACGATTAAGTTTAAAATAGATTTATTTAGTATAATTGTGTATATTGTTGTTAACAGTTTTGTATCTAAGTGTGTTTGCTTGTTTGATGATACATTTTGTAGACTAGAGTCGTCTTGTCGTGTGATATGTCAAGGTTAAGTAGCAGCCAACGAGAGTAAAAATGAAAAAAAAAATTAAATTAAATAAATAATAAATCACGCACAGTGAGTTATTATGTGTAAAAATTTATTTGTTTAATCATTTAACATTAAATTTTATTAACACATTTTAATTTTTTTTAGTTTTTTCTTTGCCATTTTCCATTTTAGTATAATTTTTGTGTGTATTTAGTTGTTATTTTTCCAAGAAAACTTTCAAGTTTTTCACTTTATATCACTTTTTATTTATTTGCTCATAATTTTCTTTAATTTCCTATTGCTTAGAACAAATTTATTCAACTATCTTTGTAAGACATTTCTTTTGGCTACAATTTTTTGTTGATTTTTTTATATTCATTTTAAAACTTATTTTACAAACAGCATCCATCCGCTGGCCATGCCATTTCAGTTTAACGCTTTTCACATTACTTTTTCATTTACGTTAAAATTGCGTTTTGTATTTGTGTGTCTGTATGTTTTTAATTTAATTTTTTTTTTTCGTAGAAGGAGAAAAAGAGATGCAGCAGCCTCATCAGTTTACTCTCAGTTTCACAAATTGGAAATCTAGACAGCTGTGAAAACGTACAAGCGAACTTAAAGACTACTCTCTCATATTTACCGTTAGAGTGTAATTTGTGTGGATGTTTATATGAGCAAATGTGCGTGTTTCATTTTCAAAATATTTCATTAACAACAACGGCTGGCACAAAGCAAAAATAATGGCCAGAAATTTTAAACTGGAATGTAATTCCAGTTCGTTTACTTCCAATTGTCAAAATTGCTGCTTTTCATCAATATTGTCAATCTTGTTTTCCATCATTTATTTATTTTTCCTTACAGTTGCTTTTCTGACATTTGATTATAAATTCTATTTCATCTGTTTTACTTTTCTAGTTCTCCTGTTTGCTCGTGCGTTTTTTAAACACATGTTTTTCTCAGAAAATACTCAGACAAATAAACGAATAACTTGTTAGTTGTTTGATTTGATTTGATGTTGTGAAATAAAAATGATTTATTTTCTGTTTATTTTGAGTTAAAACATTATCATTTGGTTGTGTTAAAATGTTTTGGATTTTATATCGTTTTTTATTGTTTCTTTATTTTTGTTTGCTCTTAAAGTTTACATTATACTTTCTGGTTAGTGTTTTATGTATTTTTGTTTTATACCTACATTTTTAATATTGCTTAATGTATGTAAGTATTCATTCTGCTTAAAATTTTCGTTATCAATGCTGTTGATTGGCTCGTTGGTGGCCTTTCGTTTAAGAAATATTTTTACCAATAACTTTTATGATATTGCTTGACAAAAATATATACATATGGTTATGATTCTTTTCTGTCATTTTTCATATCCAGTACTGTTTTATCTTACTGGTCATAATTATGCGTCTATTAACGAATGTTTTATTTTCGGTTCTCGTAATATTTTTTTGAAATTGCAATTTAAAGTCGAAATAAAACTTTCAATATCTCACTGAAATGTCCTTAACTAGATTTCGTCTGCTAATTGGTTATTTTTTTTTAGTTCCAACTAACAATTTAAATAAATTTACTTCCGGATTTTATTGTATGTAGTAAGATTTAGTAGACGTAGAAATTTGTATCTCAATATATCTTCTTAACAGTCAATGCCACCCTAATGGTTCTTGTTTACAGCTTTTACCAAAATTTCTTAAGTCGGATTCGAGCCGATCCTGTGCCATCTACCGCGAGATATATAAAATAGGTCAACTAAGTAGTGTTTGGATGTATCATAGATATTAAAGATTTGATCAAAATTTTAAAAATAAACATGTTGTATAATCACTACGGTCCTATGCTCCTTATAGGAACAACAGGAATTTATATATATAATCACTATAAAAAACACATTTTATACACACAGAAAAATAAATGAATGTAAAAGCCACATGACGCAATTGTGATTTGAAATCATATTAAATTTACTAGAAATAATTTGTCGTTTCAATATTTTTTTAAATATGTGCTCGCATTTATTAAAAATAATTCAAAAATAGCGTCTTCCAACATAATTAGCAAAAGTAGTGGTTACGTTTTTTTGGGCAAATATTTGCCAACTGTGAACGTACCTTTAGTGTTTATTTGCTTTGTTAACTGCTATAGTTCATTGGGGTGCTTTGTTGAGTGATTTGTTGTTGTTTATTTTTACATGAGTCTGCTATGTAGACGACAAAAAACGAATTACCAGCGAAAATTTACTAATGCTTGTTTAGAGCTATCATTGCTGCATATTAATTTTAAATGAAAGCCTTAAATCTCTTTGATTTAATATTTTTGAATGTTAAAACAACTTTGTTATAAACGTTGCATTTCATTTTATATCAACATGACTATAACTTTAATTTCAAATAAGTTTTATGTTAAATAATCATTTAAATCATGTTGAATTAAAATGAAATTCATTTTACATACGATGGGTATTTATTTAGAGTATAGCTAAAGTAAAGTTTAAAGCTGTTGTGGCTTCAGTGGCTAGCCCACGGACTGTCATGCAAGTGGCACGAGTTCAAATTTTCGCTTGGGCAGCCAACTGCAATACAAAGTTTTCTGTTGCGTATGCTAATAACCAACACGTAAATAAAATAATTAATAAAATAACTTCATTAAATTCATCTTGGTTTAGCTTGATATAACTATAATTTAATATCAAATTCACGTTGTTTCTACTTGATATAACTTTGATTCGACACGATTCTTCGTGTTGTTCCAATAAGAAACTCACGTTGTTTCAACTCGAAATAACTTTGATTTAACATGATTTTTTTGTATTATTTCAGTATCAGCTTCATTTTGATTTAACTGTACTGCAATATTCAATCAAAATGAAATATAGTTAATTCAAAATTATAAAAATCTTCCTTCAAGATCATTGTAAATCGTGTTGAATTAACATGAAACGCCTATGAAGCAAAATCACTACCGAAAAATTGTAAATTAACCTGGTTGTCGACGATTTTACATTGAAATTTTTTTGTGTGTACGTAACCATTGCGTTAAGGACTAGGAAACTGACAAATGTCACATACACACAAAATTTTATTATAAAAGAAAAATTTTTTTTTATAAAAATACACAATATCACGAAAGCAAGAGGTGCTAGAGACATACTAATGATGTCATCGTAATCAGCGCATGAAAATACATAAAAATTAGCAATTTGAATTTCAGAAAATTTAAAAAAAGAAAAATGTTTTAAGGACTAAATCAGAAACGCACGATTTTTAACATCCTTGCAATAACAGTAAGATATCCTTATGTACTCACTAATGTGAATGACTCTATTCATATGAAAGGGATTATTGTGTAGATTAATAATCCAGAAAGTATTATAATGTTTTCAGCAACGTGCAGGAAATATTAGGCATTTAATACTAGAATTGAGCTGATCATGAACGAACTTGTTCAATTGAATAGTTCAGTGGTATAGACGCGGTGAACTTGTTCAGTCTTTTTGTTCTTTTTTGTTCATTTTATTGATCCTATTTGATTAGGCAAACACTAAATTTGTTTCTAAATACACTAAATATTTCTATATCAATATCTGCTAAAATAAAGTAATTTGCTTTCATATATGTATTTGCTATTGAAAGTTTTAAGCCGTTATGTACAAACATATCTCCCACTATGTTTTAGCAGCTATTTAATCATTCAGTAAACAAAAAAGTGAACAACTGAACGAAAAGAACAAACTTGTTCATATTTTTGTTGTGAACAAAAATGATTTGTCACTAAAATGAACGATTATGCCCAACTCTTAATAATACAAAAAATTGTGTAAATTATGCAAATATTAGATTTCACCATATCTTTAAAACTAGAGCTGCTAAAAAAAAACAAATGATGCCATCGTAATCCGTAGATGAAAATACATAAGAATCAGCTATCTTAATTTCAGAATTTTTTTTAAAAATTGCCATTTTGTTGTGCTGTGTAATAACACTGCCCAACGAAAGCAAATTTTATAAAAACTTTTTAAGCCATTAGATTCCATAAAAAAAGTCTTCTTTCATCTTAAATTAACAAATTTGTTCTTTGTAAATAAATACTCATTAAAAGCTCAAGCTGCAAAAACTTTAACTTTTATCTATTGTTCTTAAAAACATGTGTCTTACTAACAAAATAAACCATGTATAATGAAAATCTGTGGACAAATGTATATTTTATTACCAGGTTAGTGAATACACCCACAAACTTAAAATGTGCTTTCGCTAATAGATTGTTTTTCAAAAAATTAAAAGGGAAAGTACCTTTTAAGGATCTATGTTTACATATTTTGAATGTAATTTTTTTATGCATGTTATGGTGTTTTTTAATCAAACTCGGGTACACAGTTCTCGAGTTTGGGGTGAAATATACTCTGATGTACCTAGTGAAAATATTAAACAGGCAATTTAATTTAATGGGTAATAGGACAAACGGAGAGCACATTATGTTTTAGGACTACTTTTAACTATATAGAAATACTGCAGGTTTGTTCAAAAAGTTTTTATCGTTGGCGTGTATTATTTATTTAAAAATTGTCATATGACGTAAAGACTTTTTCTACTACAATAATATCAACATTAAAAAGAACCTACGAAATAAAATATGAAAAAAGAGCATAAAACTTCATTGAAAATATTTCAAGGTTTAAAATATATACATATAATAAACAATCCTTGAAAAGGATTTTCATTCATTGATGTTAATATTTATTTTCTCTTCCTTTTTAATCTGTTTTATTTATTGGTGGTGAAAGAGTTGTGGTTTGAAAATTGTAGCCACATTGTTAAGGACATTTATTCCAGTTGTCAATTTGACACTCCCAGCATCAACCAAATACTCAACACATTTGCAAAGCTGTAAACATGTTAAATATTAAATTTAACTGTTGCAAGAGTTAAGTGAAGCTGTAAACGCATAGAGGGCGCTCTCCTGAAACTGTTATTAATTGTTGATGAACTTTTTCTTAACATTCTGTATGGTGTTGCATTTAACATCTGCGTATGACAGTCTAAAAGAAAAAGCTTTGCGAATATCAGAATCAAAACAAAATTAAACAAATGTTTTGCCTATTTTCATTTGTCGCAACAAATAAGACAAATATGAAAGAGATGATGAATAGATAAAAGCAGATATAATAAAATTACAGCAAATACTAAGCAACATTACAATAATAAGTAAACAACACCAATACAACAACGATGTGAGTGTCGGTATGTTTGGGAAAAGAAAAGAAGAAACAGATAAAAAAGAAATTGTGTAAATAACGTGTTTAAATAAGATTACTTGTTAAAGGTATACATTTGCATATGTATACTTTCCCTTACACACATAGGAGATAGAAGGAGTAGGGATGCCTTCCAGAAGGCCTTTGTACTCCTTCTTTTACAAGGCCTGCTCAGTCCATTCCATACTCCTACATTTTTACACACGTTGTCATTGCGGGTAAGGTCTTCCGTTTGCTAGTTCTGGAAGGACATGATAAAAAACCTTCTTAAAAGGTAATTTTGAAGGGTTTCTAAGGAAGGTCTATCAAAAAACAAATGAAGTTAGGTAATTTTTTTTAATCTCTGCATTTTTATAGCGGCTTTTTTATTTTTGAAGAAGCCGCTATAAAAATACCGAGATTAAAAAATGTTCCTCCATTTACTTGGCTAATTTTAATGGTGAAGGTTTGACAATTTGTAGGGACATGGGTTTCAATGTAATACATAACACTTAGCTAAAAATATTTTTTATAGTTGTAGTAACTCATTACACTCAAAATATCCACTATTTTTTATACATAAAGGTCAGCTTTCAGACAAATTTAAGACGAAGTTATAAGGCCTATTTTTGAATTCCTAAGTCTTTGTTATATCTAAAATAAAAAAGAACATTTTCTAAGGATATTTGAGGTCGCTGAACACGCATATGAAATTCATTTTTTTTATTGCGCATTTTCGCGAAAAGTAAATATTTTATGCCTTTTTTAGTTTTTTTCTTTATTGGCGAAAATTCTGGGAATGTTACATTGTTGATTAAATATATCTCTCTATTATTTCAATCAATACAGTGATTGTGTCCCTCAGATAAAAATTTATTGAGTTAGAGGCCTTAAAAGCTTAAAAAGTTACATTTTTAGACCTTTTCCAAAAAATTATAATTTGAAATTGCTCCATTATGATAAAGAATATATTGTGTAATTTTTTTCCCGCTATAAGTTAAATATAATTTTGTAACGAACGCATGATAAAATTCTGACAAAAATAACAAAGCCCTTAAGCGAAGAAACATTTATATATTATTTTTTCAATCAGTTTTCATACAAAATTAATTTTATCCAATTTGTATAAAAACTTTTTTTCATTGAAAATAGTTTTGTATGGGAAATAAAATCAGGTTTTTCACTTACTGGCGTATAACTTTCTTATATTTTGTCAGATCTTCTCGATTTTAAACTCCTTTCATTAGGCACAAAATCGTTAAAAAAAATTATTAAAATTTTTTTCTATATTAATGAAGCAAATTAAAATAAAATTCATATAATTTTTCTAAATAACAGCCGTGGTAGAGGGCTAAAAGATATGCCAAAAAAAAATTTGTATACAATTTAGCTAAATGCAACATTCTGGAGGTATTCCAAATCGATTCGATGACTTTTTTGCACTTTATACATCGGCGCTCGACCCTGTTATATATGTATGGAAAAGTGTGTGAAAGGAAATTTACTCACAACAAAAAATGTTTCAATAGTTATATCATTCGATTGACGACTTTTGCAGAGGATATTAAGCGACTTGCACTAGAACGAGAATTGGTTTTAAGGAGTTTGATATTATACAGATATCAGATCTCTTAAAATAAATTTTGAATAAACATTTTAAAAATACAAACAAAAACTTTATTATATATTTTCACTCAAAAATTAAACTCAGTTACTATGTTGCAATCTATAAAAAATTACTATTGTGAACGGTGCACATCTCTTATTTAAAGTACGTGTCTCAAGTAGATGGATACGGTTTAAAATATGTAAGCCACAAAATAAATAAATAAATAAATGCAGATACTCACTCTCAATCTCATACATCAATTAAACAGTAGCTAATATACATATATTTATTTATTAGCCCCGACAGTTGTGATATCTTTGTGTTACAAGAGCACGTCACTATAATCAACCTTGAGTAAAAAATATCATCAGTGAAAAGTAACATACTCATAATTTAAATGCTAAGGATTTATGGCGATGTTATCGTTATATACAATTATGACACTGGACCAACAAAAGTTTCATTATTTTGTTTTAAATAAATTTCATATTTAGAGTGCGCAACTTTCAGACAGGAAAGAAATACAAAATATATACATTTCTTTTTCAACAATCTCACTTAGACTAAATTTACACCATTCAACGTTTGCATGAAATTTTAAGGCTGCTACTTTTTTTATCGTCTGTTTTGGTTTGCTGAAGTTTCCATACAACTTTTTGAAAATAATATAACTCACAAATGCCAACGATTGAAATGTATAAGAAGTTTCATAAGAAATTTCATGAAATTGAACTCATGTCATTTTTCCTAGCTCGTTTGCTTCTTCTCTACACCTCTTGCCAACAAAAAACTGTTATGCAACAACTTTTATGAAAAATTTCGTAGTGTAAGATTAGTCTTGGAATAAAAATTACATGCAACAAAATTGCGATTGTAAATATTTTTAATTTTAAAAATAACATATTAAGACTGCGGATTAAGTTAATCGGCAAAGCACCTAACTGTTGACTCCCCAATTTATTTTTTGAGCACTTAAACGGAACGATCCTCCATTTTATTTGAGTAATTATTCATTGTATCATATTTACAAAATCTCATTTGAATAAATCCCCAAAATAGCTAAATAAACAATTGACCAAAGAAAATTGCCTATAAAACCTAAATGAAGAGACGCAAAAAAATTAAATCATTTGGTGACGGCTTATTATCTTTGGGTTTTTCGATATTATCAAAGGTTTTGGTGATTGGTCATTATGAACAATCACCTAAATTTTAATTATGTCAAACGACTCAACACGAATATTTGAAGCGATAGTTTAGTTATATTATTATCTTGTTGTCTATCTATCTAGAATAGCGGTTCACTTAGATAATATTTTTTGCGGATTGACTGAGTAAGAATGTCCTATTTAGCCGGTTTTTTTTCCGGAATTTCTTTTCTGGGTGTGTAGAAAATTTTCTTTGTTGAATAGATATTTTCTACGTAGAAAAATTGTCACTTAACTCGGCTAAAGGCCGGCTAGGCAGAAGAGTTTTATTCAGCGAAGAGGGTATTGGATTAGGCGGAAGATATTTATTCAGCGAAGCCGCTAGTAAACTAATAAGTCACGGTAAATGCCAGCTAAGTAGAACATCCTTTTTCATCTAAGCCGGTACTCAATACATTCATCGGAAAATATTTTGATATTTGTGATAATTTTGTCATGTATCTCTTAGTATTTTGTTGATCGAAGTCAGGCATATCTTTCATGAGTTAAGGTGAAATTTACTGATGTAGCTGGCGAAAATATTAGAAATGCCCATTAAAAAATATGTAGGTAATAGCAAAAAAAAAAACAAAAAATAGAAAATTATAACACAGTCTTATGTAGCACATTAAACTCCATCAAGACTAACGTCTTATTACCAAACGTAGTTATTCCCAAAAAGGAAAAAAAGAAAAAATTCTAATTTTGTGTAATTAATACCTAAAAAAAATATATTGACTTTAGTGAAAATATATTGGCAACTCTTACAAATACATATTAAATGCTTAGAAATAATTTTCAAAACGAAGTTTCACTGTCGGCCCGTGTAATTTTCAGGATTCAACATGTTCTTGGAACATCAAACTGAAAAAATTTTAAAAGTTTTGTCGAAATTGGAAAACTCTTATCAAAATATACAGATTAAAAAACTAAAAATCACGATATTTCAATTATATGAGCGTGGCACTGCCCACATTTTTTAAGTCAATGTGTGTGCAAAGTTTCGTAAGAATCGGTTAAGTATAAACAGTTGAATGGGCGTGACACTTCCCACTTACCATTAAATTTTGTTGTCAGGGAAACTCAATTGTCCAATTCACAACCTGATGTATATGTTGTAGATCGTTCAAATGTTGTTGGTAATTTCCAAATAAACATTTGCTTAGAAACATGTTTACGTAGAAATTAACAACAACATTTATACGATCTACAACACCTACAACAGGTTGTGAATTGAGCAAATGTGTGTGCAAGTTCATAGGAATCGCTTAATTAGAAGTAGTTTAAAATTAATATTTACTTAGTATGGGCATGGCACTGCCCACTTTTATATCCATCATCTGTTATTGTCATGGTAACCGAAAGTGTATGAAAAGATTCAAGTTGCAAGATTCCATTACATGTTAGTTTGTTACAAGTGAAACTAATATAAATATGACGGAAAATCGTTCCAAAAACTAATATAAAGCATTTAAAATCATTTAAAAGCATTTGGTTGAATTGAGTTTCCTATAAATACATTGACTAGTTTTCCTCTTCAGCAGCTGCCGCTGTGTTTGAAAATTTCACATTTCCCATCAATTGTTTAATTTATCATTATCCACAGGAGGCAAAAGACAATACACCTCCTAATGAGCATTCTCTAGTAGCCGTTGTGATACTTGATGCACCACACAATCTGATGTAAACTTTGCCAACGTGTATTTCTCAATAGCTTCTCGGAATAACTTTACTGATTAAGTAAGAATAGTATTTTTTAGTCGCGTGTTGAAAATTCGGATTTATGCTTTAAATCTATTTTCTATTGTATTGAAAACTTTTCTTCTAGTTTTGCAGGTTATCCAATAACTACTTTTTTGTTTTAGCTCTTGTTAAATCTTGTTTACATCTTAAAAGATTTTGTTTCTCTCAAGTCCATTTCTCTTAAGCTTTTGTGATAAAAGTTCTATAGAAAAAAGAAAGTAAACAACTTGTCATTTGCTTGTGTCTCCGGATTAAAAAAGCAAAATTAAGTTTACGTCCATATGTATTATGAACATCCTTAGAGTAGAATTGTTATTTCAAGTGCACTTTTAATTTCTAAATGTTTTGGTACGAACTCGTGTATGCATATAAAGGCCAAATAATAGAAATATTATTTGGTTCCTAGGGTTGTGTGTCACTAGAGAAAAATTAAGGCCCTAATTATGTAAATCACATCACCGAAGTGATGTTTATATTAAAGCAACAATAAATTTGACAAATTTTTAAAAATTTGTTTTTGTTTTTCATACAAATTCTTCACCAAACAAACGTACAGAAATTAAAGCGTTGCTTTATCTTTCAAATATTTTAAAATTTGTTTGAAAAAGAAACAAATTAATAAAATAATTCAAATTTTGTTTTTGTTCTCTATACAAATTTCACTTTGGTGACGTGATTTACACAATTAGGCCCTAAATTTTCAATACAAAAATATATGCGCTGTCTTAATCTATAAACTCATGAAGCTTAAAACAATATCATAATTGTATGCATTAAACATTTATCTAGAAGCTGCACTATAATCCTACCAAATATTTCTAGTTCAATTTTTATGGTGACCAGTAGTTTTTGTTTTCTTTAAAAATATATAGACTTGTTTTATTTTTGTGAAAGTTTCAAAGTTTTTTTTTTCTTTTTAAAATTGTAATCTGAGAACAAACAACATCTTCAACAAACCGTAGTATAATTTGCATGTCGACTTCATGCTGTTAAAAATAAATAGATTTTTATGTCTCTTTTTACTTTGCGTACACTAACATTTAACATACACGTTTTACACACACACACACATGCACAACTACTAGTAAAATATATAAATAAAATTACGAAAAATATAATAACTAAGTCTATGGCAGGCTTTTCCGGTTATTGTTTAATATTTTTGTGCATGTATGTATGGGTTTCTATATTATTTTCCTTTTATTATATTTTTTTTACTATGAGTGCAACTGCCAAGTTGTAGTGAGTGAATAAATAAAACATGAAATTTTTAGTGTCATGTTTTACATTTGCAATATTTGTTTGGGCACAGCAAGCAGCACTTACAGTAATAAAAATGACAATAAAAATGTTCAATGCACAAAAAAAAGCATCAGTAGCAGATTTTTTTTTTCTTAAATAAAAATTGAAAGTGCTTAAGTACGATGGTGTTTTGTGTGATTTTTTGTGTTTAAAAAATAATTATTCAATTTTTAATCCATTGAAGGAGCAGCTGTATGTAGAAATAGCCAACATCATTTGTACAACATACAATTGGACAAATGTTTTCCGTTTTAATACTAGAACCGTCGAAAGTTACAACCCCCTACAACCGCCACCGGTACAAAATTGTCCAACCTATATTTATTGCATATTTTTAGTAATAACTGGTGTAAAAGTTATGATGACAATGAAATGTAAAATTTTTAAAATACGTTTATTATTCATTTACATCACTTTTATAACAAATTTAGAACAATTTTTTCCTCAAAACGGAGCAGTGAAAGATTTTTGTAAAACAAGTAACATATTTACTGAAAATAAACTTGTTTGCTTTTGGTGCATATAAGAGCTCGAAATGAAAAATTTACTAATACAGACAAGACAAGCTTTTTATTACATTTAGAAGCTAATTTAAAATAAATACTTGTCTGAAAATAAAATTTCAAAATTTATTTTTCTGTGATGTATACTGACAGGACAAAAATGACCCACCGGTGGTCCTAGGCAAATTCCATTTTGTTTCATTAAATCTACGTAGTGAAAAATGTAATACGTTTTTAACTTAATAAGTTCATCAAATTAAGCAAATTCAAACAATTTCAGAAGTCTAAATAAAAAAAAATTTCAATTCAAAAAGTCAGACAGAAAGAATTTGTCTGTACTATATTTGAGTTAGTTGAGCATTGTGATGGTTATGAGCTAAGCATTATAAATTTTAAGTATTTTATTTTTTACTTTATTCTTAAAAGTCAAAATATAACTGTTATTTTTTAATTGATATTTTTCGGTAAAAAATAAAAGTTAAAATTTGACCGATATTTTCTTGGTCAAAATAAAAGTTAAAATATGACTGAAGTTTTTTCCATTAAAAATAAAAGCTAAAAACTGATATTGTTCGGTTAAAAATTAACGTTAAAGTCTAAACGAATCGGTACCGATTTAGAGGCGGTTCTTTCTTCATTATTACTAATTATCAGGTTGAATTCTAGTGAGTAGTTGATGTTTCAACTACCAACCAATTTATTTAACGAAATAAAATATGAGAGGTATTTTAACTCCTTATGTTTACTTACAAGTTAAATCGATTTTGTTTAGTATGAAATTTCCCATCTCTTATTTTTACTTCCAAATATTGCTTGCTCTTTTTTCTAATTTAAAAAAAAATATTGGTCATATACAGGGCTCGGACTTTCATGCAACTAAAAAGTGATTTTAAGCGCTTAGCAAATGCACCTAAAAATAAAGAATATGCACTACGAACAAAGTACGAAAACTAAAGTAACTTGAAAATATGTTTGTTTAATTTTTTATTATTATTAGAAAAAAAACATAAAACAAAAATAATTAGGGCTTTTATTTAATGCAACCGAACTTTAGTTGTGTTGCCAGTCGGCAAGCGAAAATTAATGGTTGCCATAAAGGCACTAAATAGCAACTGAAATTGACAGCTCTCAATTGCCAGTTGCCATCAGTAGTATCATTTTCAGCAACTGGAAACCCAAGTGAAAGTCGGTTGCCATTCATTAGCGGTCTATTAAAAAATTGAGAAATATGCATTAAAAAAATGTTATAACTCCAAAAATATATATTTATTGCCAAAATATACAAAAATATACAACTACAAATCGATGCAAAACTACTGAAAATTTGATAATTCAAATAGATAATTAGTAAATACCTCTTCATCTATCACCACAAAAAACATGCATTTGCATGAAACTGCGTGCTCTGGTTATATTTAATATTTTTAAAAAAGTCATAACAGTTACGGTCCCTGATTTTAAACAGCTTATCGTTTCTCATAAATAGCCAAAAATTTAATTATACGTTGGAATATCTTAAACTTCGTCATTTTTTAAAAGGAAATTTTTATGAGAATTTATAACACAAGGGGAATAATTAAAGCCAAAACACTTACATACATCGTTACTAAGCGACGTTTATGTATTTAGGGCAATATATCGTAAGTATACTGAAAGTTTGATAAAGGGGGGCTTCTGACATTAAACTAGAAAGTATATGTTATAAAGAATAAAAATCAAAAGCAATAGCATATTTACTTTACCACTATATTTCTTAATTTGCTAATTTATTATTATTTAATGTAGAAAATTGGAAACAAAAGTAAATTTTTCTGAAGGACAAAAATTGTTAATCAAACTTATTAAATGAGAATCTGGAAGTGAATCCTGGTAAAAAAAACAGGTCTTGTACTTTTCCCAACAGGGAGGACAAGAAATCGACAATAACACAATTAGATATCTAGCATAGAGAGCATTGGTGGCCGCCATTTAGCTCTGTTTTCTACGTTGGGTTTCCATGTTACTTTACTATCATAATTTGTGTTCACAAGGAATAACAACTAAATTCGATTTCGGAAAATGTTCAACAGAGTATTTTTAAATCGTTGTGTAAAATCTGGGAATTTACATTAAGCCAGTGGTGACCAAACATACACTACTGAACTTCGCGGCTTAATACATTGGGTATGATTCTCACTGTGCATGTGTTGATGGTAAAAAAACAGCCTATGCTCGAGAGAATAACCCTCACTGTATTAAGCTAATTTTTGTATGATCTATGTTACTAATTTTAAAACATAATAATATGGAGTTTAATTTATAATAAAAAACCGAGAAGTAAATAAAGCATAAATGTACCTCAACTTTTTCCTAACTCGACTTAAGGTGTTATTCCTTGTAGCCACAGAAATAGTTCCTAAGTACTTTGTATTAGAGATGAGCGATATATTAGTACCTGTGATTTAATCACTGTTACTGAAAAATCACGATTCACAGTTGTGACAAAATTTGTAAAGTAACTGCTACTTGCAAAGTTGTTCTTTTCTATTTGTTACATACAGAAAATTATGATATTTTACTGTTTGTGTGGGTAATAACGTTATTTATTTGCTTACAATAACAACAAACGACTAGTATTGCTATTTCTAGTGTTTTCTTCGTGCTTATTAGTATTTCTGGAGAAATTCTAAATACCGAGTGTAGAGTTGATAGAGGCGTGAATAGGTCGTACTACGCATGTTCCCCTCTCTGCAATGATCATTGTGACTTAAGCAAATATAAACACTACATTCATGATCCCAAATATGACTTACATAATCTATTAAATTGGCCAGAAAAAAATTTTAGTTTTCTCCAATGTAAACAATGTATTCCTGTCAAGTATAATTGTGACATTTTATACATCAAATTTTCTATAAGTGGTTAACAATAGTGCTACAAGCGCCCTACAATTTTTTTACACATATATTAAAAACAAAGACTTACCCGAAACAGAAATATAACACTGTAGGTGGAAGGTAAACTACATGAAGTTAAATTTTTTTCAAAATCCGTTTTTTTATAATTTTTTTCTTTTATCGGTGCGTAAATTCAAGTAAGCCTTATATTTCAAGGACGTATTACTGCTGAAAACTATCTGAGAGGTAAAGACCACGAAGACCTTTTTTTTAATAGGTAACGGTAGTATTATATTGCGTAATTTATTAAGGATATCTTCGATAAAAATTTATATTGTCTTTGTTAATACTAAAGAATTAGCCGAATTTGTGCATTTAAACAAGTTTTTGCGGACTCCTGTAATATTTCCAAAATGTGAGTTAGTGTAGTTGACTTCAAAAGCCTTCTATTTGTCTACTTCGCTCCATCATAAAGGTAGAGGGACTTTTTGAGCTGAATTTCAAATCTTTCACGATATTTCCTAGTAACTACTTTTGCGAAAATTTTAATTGAATCACGTATTTTGAAATTTTCACTATTTCTTGCACTTGTTTTCATGAATTTGCCGTAAAATATGTCTTTTGATATGGGGTGGACTGCTTTTATAGAAATTTTACAAATAAAGTTGTGTATTCTTGGCAAGGAAATTGTCTTATTCCCTTTTACCGTTTAAAATTTGAAAACAGCAAGATATAAAAGGAAATGTCGGACAAATTTAAAATATAGCAAATATCGCAGTAGTATCACGGTATGAACAAGGTTCAAAACGCAAAAGGTGAAATTTTAACATCATTTATATCCTTGTGCCATATTACACAACAACTGGTTTTGTGATTTTCTTATATAAGACTGTAGCATATTTTAAGACAATATGTGTTTAAAATATTTGGGAAGATGTTTTAATTATAGATAAAAAAAAGAAAGTATTAAAGAATTTCTCCAATTAGTCACAGTTTCGTTTTAAATAAACCCAATGGACACCCAAACCCCAAATGAAAACTTTCATCCCCGAATTTGGTAGCCCTGACAGAAGCTGCGGCAAGAACTAATGTTTTTAACTAAATCGAAGATACATTATTTTTCTTTTTTGCCACACTTTAACTACTTGTTTTTATAAATTTTTAATTTAAGTTTGTACAATTGAAGGAAAAATATGGCAGATTAAAAAAGAAAAGCCAAAATAAGCAATAACAGACATTCTGGCATCAAAACACGATAGCCAGCAGCAAGCAGCCAGCGACCACCAAGAATTTTTTTCTCCATTTTTTGGTTTTGTTGAAAATTATTGTGTCGCTGCAATAGGCGCCACTTTCAATGATTTATCTTAAGCTAACTAACCGACAAAACAAACATAACTTTGAAACAATAACAAGTTAAAAAATCAAAGCAAAAAAAAAAAGAAACAAACAACTAACCGACAAACAACATTAAATTGTGTAAAAGAAATAATAATAATAATAATAATAATAATAATAATAATAATAATAATAATAATTAATAAAATAAAAACAAATTTATATTACAAAAGCATATGCACGCACGCACACACACATTTAAAGTGCAAAACTAAGTGTGCAAGATGGCAAGATGGTGGTTCTATGGCCCCATAATGAAACAAATAAATTATACATTTTCTTTAAAGTTATTATTTAGTTTTTTATTTATTTATTTATTTCGTAAATCAAAGGTGCAGCAAAGTAAACAAACTTTGGTAGTAATTTCTATGGAAATACATTTTTATTTCCTCCAAATTATCAATAAGTATTAGAGGGCTGCAAAGAGTATTCAAATGTATTCGTAGAATGTTTTCATATGAATTTCGTCTGTGCATATATGTTTGTTCTTATATGTATATGTACGTGTGTATTCATGCATGTACATTAGGTTTTCTCAAAAGAAAACAAAAATTGGGGCCCAATCATAATTTGAAAGCTTATAAGGTCTAGTATTTTTGAGATTTTTTTTTCAGATTTTTCGGAAGAGTTCGCACAAGTCGAATTTTCATTTAGAATCGGGTTTATCGGCCGTTTTTCGAACTTTGCTCATGACTTGATCAATAACCTCGTTATTTTAATTTTTTGACAAAATATTTTTAGAGAAAAATTTCCAAACTTTACTTCGATTAGTTCCAGCAATGATTTTGCCCATTAAGATACCATATTTAAAATTTTTTCTGTAAAAACGATTTATAACTTTTAAAATTTCTATAAAAAGTATAATAACTAGGGATGTAACGATACGCCGTTTTGCCGATCCGATACCGATACCGATATTTAAAAATAAATATCGCCGATACCGATTCCGATACCGATACGAATATTGAAATTGAATTCAAGTTTAGATCAACAAAACTCAAGTGCAATTTTTTATTATACAAAATTACATTGTAAGAGAGAATATTTAAAATTGATTTTAACCCAGTATAAAAAAATTGGAGGTAATTTTTAAGGAGCTACATTTTCTTTGCTTCCAAAAAATCTATATTAAAAATATGCAGATAATTAGTAGAAAAGCAAGAAAAAGTTTTTAATTCCTTTATAATTTTAAAAAATACTCGCCATGCTTTTTAAAAAATCGATTTTTTAAAGAACATTTATCAGCTAATATTCTTCTAAATAACTTAATAGATTAATTGTTAAAAGTCTTCTAAGTTTATATTTATTCACTTAAATTTACATGAAAATAGAGTTTTGAGTTTAAATTCGCATAAAAAAAATTGTGCATCGCTTCCAATTCGGTGATTGGTAATCGAAAAAAAGAACTTCTTGCAGTGGCAAGGATATTTAAAACTAATTAGAAGTTATCCAAATTTGCAATACTTCCGGATCACGAATTCTACATTTTTATGACTTCTTTGGAGCGTACTTTTTTTGCTGGAATAAGATTTAAAAAATAACGACTTGAATTTGAATTCATGGTAAAATTAACAAAAAATAAATAATTTTTTTACAAAATAACAGCATGAAATGTTATTAATTTTTAAAATTGATATTAATAAAATTTAAAAAATAACGAAGTGAATTTAATTCATGGTAAAATTGAACAAAAATAAATTATTTGTTAAAAAAAACTCTGAAAAAAATTTAAAAGTATCGTCGTATCGACAGTAAAATATCGCCGATACCGATGTATCGGAAAATCTGAAGTATCGCCGATATATCGGTATCGGTATCGGTATTCGTTACATCCCTAATAATAACTAGTGATGCAGTTTTAAAAGCAGATAGATTTTACATAAATAATTTTAATAAAAAAATGGAGTTTGGTCTTCGTCATCTGTGATCAATTACGCAAATTTTGAGGGGTCTTGCGTTATGAAAAACCAAAAACAAATTTTTTCGGGACACGCTAATGTGTGCTTGTTGCTTAAACGGAGACGTAGAAAGAAGCTCGACAATCACAATTTGTATTGTAACCTCGCAAAGTTTGTTTGTAAGCATGTCGTCATCGAAAGATTATTTATTTTTATTGACGTTTTCAATTGACGTTGCATTTTATTTTTATATACATGGGAAAAATAATGCAAAAAATATTGGGACCTACTTTTATCCCTCTACCACAGCATCAAGATTTTGAATATGAAATCAAATCGATCAATTTCAAAAACATGATATGATGCAGCATTATAGATACTTTATAGATATTATAACTCATTACCCTCAAAATATCCACTGTTTTTATACATACAAGGTCAGATTTCAGACAAACTTAAGATGAAATAATGAAAAATAATTTTCGAATTTCTGAGTCTTTGTCATATAATGCAAAAAAAAAACAATTTCTAAGCTAATTTGATGTCGCTGAACACGAAAATGATATGCATTTATTTTTCTTAATGAGCGTTTTACCGATATTTGCAATAAAAAAATTTTTTTTCGTTTATTGGCTAAAATTGCGAGAACCGGTCATCTGAATAAAATAAATTGTACATTGTTGTATATATATATATATATATATATATCTTTCTACTCTTTCATTCAATGCACTGATTGTGCCGATCTTATAAAAAAGTATAGAGTTACAGGCCTTAAAAGTGTAAAAAAGTATATTTTTAGACCTTTTCCCAAAAACTATAATTTTAAATTGATCTATTAAGATGAAAAAATATACAGAGTATATATTTTTTGGGCTGTATTTCAAAGATAATTTTGTGACGTTCACATGATGGATGCCATCGCTAAGTTCTGATAAAAAAGAAGAAAGTTATTAGCCCTTAAAGCTGTTTTTAGACTATCATGCAAACTGTTCGAGCTATAAGCGAAATCAGCTATATTATTTTTTAATTATTTTTCATACAAAATTAATTTAAATCGGTTTGTATTAAACAATTTTTTTTTATTGAAAATAATTTTGTATGGGAAATAAAATCAGTTTTTTTCACTTACTGGCTTATAACTTTCTTATATTTTGTCAGATCTCCTCGATTTTAAACTTTTTTCCGTCGGCACAAAATAGTTTTTTACATGTAGCCTTAGAAAAATTTTTAAACTTTTTTTGTATAACTTTTTTTTGTATATTTCAGGCAGTGGTAGAGATATGTCGAAAAACATTAAATTTTTTTTCTATACAATTTAGTTAAATGCAACATTCTGGAGTTATTCGAAATCGATTGGATGTCTTTTTTCCTTTATACACCAACGATTCACCCTAACTTACATACATACAAAAATAATTTTTAAGTGACCATAAATACGTTATTTTTAATCGTAGCTTACTAATCTCTTTAAGGAGGGCGTAGTTAGAAGTTGACTACCAGAAAAGAACGCGATTTCGAAAAAATGGATATATGCCTTTTCTATACTAAGCCCACGATATGCTTCCACCTTTACATTCCATTAAGATGGTATGCATTGTTCAATGAAAAGCAACTGAGATTGTTTTTGTCAATCATAATTGAAGACGACAAAATAATTGTTCGTCAAATTAAAATTAAAAATTTTTTTTGGGTTTTCATCAATCATTGCCGACAACGCACACACTTAGAGTGTTGATGTGTTGATTTGGTCGGATACAGGGCACTTTAGAGCTGTTTATGTAAGTAAAGTGCACTAATAAATAACATAAAAACTCATAACATAAAAAGATTTAAGCCGCACATACACATTTAAGTTTTTTTTATCGACTTTTTCTAAGGAATTTGGTGATGTGAGACAAAGGAAATTTTATAGACAAATATGGATTTTTGATTTTATAGATTTACAAAAATAAATAAATAACACAAATATTTTGTGTAAAATTTTTTTTAAATCTTTTGTCTTTGCCTAATTCCTGTAAAATCATGTTCAGTCGCACATAAATTTCACAGGCTTTTATAATAAAAAACTATATCTTTTGACATGCAGTTACAAAAACTATAACTATATTTCTTCCACTCTGATAACAAAAGTTTTTTTAATATAAAATTTCACTTCAAGTCTATATAATTTTTGCAAGTATTAGGAAAAAAGTTATAACAAAATGAAACTAAAACCATTAATTTTCATCATACAGAAAAGGCAAAAATCGAAATTCTCAGAAAAAGAGGAAAAATTATAAGCCTCATGTGTAATAGACATTGTAGACCACAACGAGTAGTAGTGTTGCACAGTGGCAGCTATTTCACATTTCAGCTAAAAGAAAAACAAACAAAAAAAAAAACAATATGTGAAAGCTTTTGGGTAACTTTTCTTGTCCTCATGCTGTCTCTTAAAATTGCAACACACAGTGTAACACAACGTTCAAAATGTCATTGAAAATGAAACTGGAGCCATATCAAAATGTCTACTAGTTATAAATATAAAATAACTTTTCTTATTATCCTTAAAAAGAACCTAAAAGAGTGTTGCTTTTTATTCAAGTTCCTATTTGGCAAAGTTCCAAATAATATGAGAAGAAAACAACACACACATATATGCCAGTATGCTTGTATGTTCTTTTGTATGTATACTTCTGTTGGTTTTAAGAATTCTAAAGAGCAGAGCTACAATGGCAGCTGCGAACACTACATTTGTAATTATATTAAATACACAGTAAAGCACAACACATCCATCCAAAAAGCCTTTTAAAAATAATATTATTCTTTTCTTTTTCTATTATTTAAGTTCGTATTTTAGTTTTGTTTGTTAAGCATTATTACATCTTTATAGAAAGAAACGCAATGACGTCACAGCAATATCCTTTTAAATTCGTATATAAATAAATAGTTTTTTTCTTGATTTACTTTAAAGGAGTTTTTCATATCGCCAACATTTATATTGTCTATGTGCGATGGCTGACTTTCGCCTTCACAGTATATGAGACTTTTGCATAGTTTTTTGATATTTGTTATTATTTTTAGGCCTTGGGAAATTTATATTATTAATAAAAAGACGAAAACTTCTTCAGGATTTGTCTGTCCAACATGTGCTTGTACATATTTTTATATTTATATATTTTATTTCTGTTTTATTAGGTTTGCCACTCTTGAAAACTTTTTGGTTCAATCTGTCGATTATATATATTAACATACATTTCTATCTGTAAATTCATGGTCATGGAATCACCATATTTATTCGTTATTTCTTTTATATACATTTTTGCATTCAAAAGTTACATTTCTTGTTGAAGCGTCTGTCTGCTGGCTGTTGAAAAAAAAACAATTAACTTCCATTTACAGCCAATATTAAAGTTTTATTTTTCATTAAACAATTTTTTAATTAAGAGATTCTTTTGAGATTAGTTTTTTAATTTTTAAATCGTTGAACTAAAAATAAAATCATAGTTTCTTATCTCAAAACAAGAAACAAAAAAAAAAAAGGAAACAATTTGCTTAACCCAGATAACTACCCAATTACTGCCCCTGATTTTCTTATTTGCAATTTTTTACTTTTTTCACTTAAAACATCATTACTTCCACATGAGCAAAAACTCAGCCCAGAATCATTCATCACGACTGTTTTTATACATAAAGGAAAATAAAATACCGCAACATCTCTCAGGGATATTGTGTGGAAATACGTACAACACTCACATGTTCATATATACTCGTATACTACTAAATATTTCAGTTTGTTTTTAAATATAAATATTTGACGTAGATAGTACACTGCAGGTCATTGAAATCAAGTCAACCAACTTTTAGTGCCTGTTAGAAACTAGAAATTTATAAACTTTAGATGAAACATATTATTTACCTTTTTGAGACCAATTTTTTATGAGTCTATCTTTATTTAAGTGAATCAAGAATAATTTTAGTCTCTTTAAAACAGATTCCTCCGGAGAAGAGAAAACTAAATAGAGGAGAAATAATTTGTTGTTTAAGTGTATTGGTGTTTATTTGGTTTATTGATAGATACAACGCATTGTTGTTTTATTTTTATTGTTCGTGTTGTGTAAATGTAAATAGCCGACAAATGTCGTATTACATGTACAACCAGCTTGCTTCTGCTTTAAGGACATCTTCTAATTTCTGAGTTTGTATCGGTGTTTAAAAGTGTATTTGTAACTACGGAATTTTCTTCAAAGGGAGTTTATATTTCAACGACACAATCTTAATTATAGTTTGATGCTTTGGTAAAAAAAAAGCCTGAGTAGAACAACACTCTAAATGCTTTTGAAGCGCTCAGCGGGAGAGAAAATCTGTACAAAACAAAAAAATTCACAAGGTTCCAACAACTGAATTCGGTAGAGTGCACAAAAAATAATATGCGGAGTTTTGTAAGTTTGCATCTGCGATTCATTTTAGGAGAAGCTAAGGCTGAGGCTACACGGGCATTTTTAAAACGCGGCGTATCTGCTTTTTATATTAAGTTTGAAGTTTTAAAAAATTGAGACCTTTCAAATTTAATATAAAAAGCAGAAACGCGGCGTTTTAAAAACGCCCGTATGGCCTCAGCCTAAAGTTCTCCCTTGTTCACATTGTTATAGTGAAACGGTAAAAACATGTTGTAATCGTTACGTTTAAAGAACAAGATGTGCTCAACACTTTTATGTAAAATGCCACAAGGAACATTTTATTCTTCTAACGCTTCGCTGAATAGGTCCTTTTGTCCCTTTCTTAAAAAGCGCCAAAAAATTCTCAAACTCAAATTCAACTTGATCTTCAAAAATCATTCAAAACTTTAAATGTGTTTAAGGGATAATTACGCACTTATTCGCAATTAGTGTTAAAATATTCCACAAAACATCATTTTATGAAGATAGTTTGTATTAAAAATATGTCTTACGTAAAGAGCTAATTATAGGAGTACTTTTTAGGGTCTTTATATTGTTTTTTTTTCTACAAAAATCATATTTGTCGCTCATAAAATTAAGCTCGATATATTGTTTATTTCTTTCAAGTGAAACATTTTTAATCTATTTATCCAGTAAATGTTGTTACGTATTTGTTTTCACTTTCGTATGATTCGTATGATAAAAAATCGTATAAAATACAAACAAACATTTGCTCAAAATAATGGCTTCTTGTCTTCATCAAATATTTACTCGCATTAAAACATTGTGAACTTAAGTAAAGACAACATAATTAAATATTCACCGGTGTATTCATTATATAAAGTGTTGTCTTTGTATGAACAAAAATAAAATGTTTCCCAAAGAGAAAATGTGCAAATACTTCAATGTGTATGTGCAAATGTTTGTACGATTGCTTGGATGGGCAAGGCTCCTACTGCAGTAAGCATTTTGTGTACATTTTGTAATATAATTTTTTTTGTTGATTTTGATTTTTTTAGCATTCATTTCAAATGAGAAACATATAGATTAAACGAACAAATATATGAAATTAAATTGGGTTAATTTAAGGTTTGGTTTAACTTAGGAGATATTTAATAAAACTATAATAATAAACATTACTGTTCACGTTTAATTCCGAGGGGCTATTCCTTTTGAAAGTTTAATACTACAATATTTATATAAAATTCTTCTACGAATGTTAATCTAAGCTGCTGCAAACACTGATACTGCTAAGCTTTTGTGGCTATTTATACTTGTCATATCGTAACAATACCTTCAATGTAACGATTACCAGATTTCCTATACCAATCCATTCTCCCTAAAATGAGTCCCAGATGTAAACTCTTAAGACGCCGATGTATGTATATTTTTTGGTGAGGGTACCAGAATCAGTTGTTAGAATTTTGCCAATTTAGAAATGAGTTTAAAAATGAACTTGAACGCAGAAAAATTATTTATTGAATTTAAAAAAGAAAACTAATAATTTAAGGCTTTGAAAAGAACTCTATGAGTTCAGTGTAAATAAATTGAAAAAGGAAGGTTTTTCAAAACTGATGTTGATATTTGCCATACTCCTAATTATATGATAAATTTATAAAACTTAGCATTTGAAACGGTTAGTTGGTACAACCTTGTGAGTTCCTTTATTATTTTATATTTTTACTAGATTTTTCTTTGTAAGAAATTATTATGATTTGAATTCTTTGTACAGAAATAAAATGAAAGTATTAATTAGCAATAATTATCATTAAGAAACAAGCACCAGGCCACAACAAATATTTAAATAAATGATATTAAATGTCAAACGAATCAAGCAGAAGGTAACAAATGTATCTATAACCGCTGAGCAACAAGAACTTAATTGGATGCTTAAGAATTGATAAAAGAAAATAACGTTTATTTTTGTTATTCAAATTAAAAATTGAAAAATATTACATGAGTGGTAATTACTTTGCTATTTTTCTTTCTATATATAAATCTCATTTTAATTGCGTGCATAATTGATATTTCTTTTAATATTCCTTCAAATTGAAACAAAAATTCTTTACAAAGAGTTTTTCATTTCAGCGATATAAATAAAACAGTTGATGTTTAAAAAAAAATTTTAGTAAAAACAGAATATTATTTTTTATATATAATCTAGACTACAAAACAAACAAAAAATCAACAAGGCGTTGTCTTTCATAAAATTATTTTGATAATCTTAAGCATGTAGACGTCACGTGTCATTTTGCCATAATCTGTATTTATTCAAGTTACAATTAAAATGTATTCTCACCATTTCTTTCGTGCAGTTAAACTATAAGGAAGTTAAATGAAAGGAATAAAATACACAACAGCAGATTATTTTTTATACATGACTTGTAATTCATAGACACAAATCACACAAAGTTGCATTTTCCCCAACATACGTACTTACTTACACATACACACATCTTATGATTTCTTCTTATTTACCCTGAAAGAAGACAGGTGCCAGGTGTCTCTAAGACACCATTTTTGTCGATAAGTTTGGTGACTTTTTGTTGACACTGTCAACGAATCATCTACACTGTTTATTTTGCCTTTAATGGAAAGAGAAGTTTTTGACAGCTACAAAACTATTTTTTATTGCCTCATTTGCGGCTGCACGCAAAACTAAATTTTTTTATAAAAAATCTCATTTAATTGCCTTATCTAGTAAAAAGCTTCTTACGTGTTGACTAGAATCATTAAAATGCACTAGTGAATCTCTGGTACCAATGTCACAATGTGGTCCTATAAGGACCACATAGTCAATAGTAAGTCAATAGTTCCGAGGCCACTAGTGGAATCTCAATGACAAACACGCGCTAAATGTCTACCACAGTACCTTTGCTGGGGTATATTTAGTCAGAAGTACTGGTGGGAAAGTCAATAGTGAATCAGTACAGTTTCACTATTGACATTTCCTTCAGGGTAGTTATGTTTTAGTTATTATTGTATTTTTTCATAAAATCGGATATTACAATTGTTTTCTAATTTTAGTTATTTTTCAGGTAAATCATATGTATATCTGTGGCTTGGTGCTAAAAGGGCCAATGTCAATATTTTGCTGTTTTGAGTTAAGCAATTCATTAGATTTCTGTTCTTACTCTCTTTTATTTTGCTAAAACAGCCAATGTGTATTATAACCCAGAACAGCTTCATAAGTGTTTTGCTGGCCAATGCCACTATGAACTCATATATAAAACTTAAACTTAAATTGCCATTTTCTCAAAACTCAATATTTTGATATTGGCTCTTTTAGCACCAAGCCACAGATATGCGCCGCACATTTGCCCAGACCCACCTACTAACGTGTTTTTTGAAGCGTTGAATCCGAATCTGAGGTCTGTTTGGCCAGAACAACTTTAAATTTGGGAAAAACTGAAGTTTTTCGTGATTTTTATGGGCTTTTCGCAATTTACTGGAAATTTTAAAGGTGTAGGTGGATCTGGACAAATTTACAGAGCGACGCGAGCTGGCTGAAAATCGTTTCAAATTCAAGCAAACCCCGTCGGAAGAAGAATACAACACTGAAGTTATTTGCCTTTTTTTTCTTCAGTTGAAAAATAAAGTTTCTCCCTCTTGTTTTTGTTTTTAGCAGACAGGCTACTCATCTTAAGTTTACTATTGTTGTTTTTCTTCTTCTTTCATTTATCATTTTGTCTATTTTAAAAACTTGCTTCATTACGTAACAACTGTTGTAGTATAATCACAACAAAAAAATATTTTCTCTTAAACGCTTTTGCATGAAATATTGAAGAAAAAGTCATAATGCATTCTAATTTTTCTTAACAAGGATAATTTGTTAAACATGACTATCCAACTCTTGGCAAAACATGAAAAACTATTTTATTTTACGAGTTACAATGATGAAAAACAACAAGACAACTAAATACGGATATGTTTGTAGAAATATAGAGTATCTGCAGCTGAAGAAGAATACGTTCGTTCCTACACTGTCTGCGTATTGTTGGTTACCTTGGGAAAAAATAACATTCAGTTTCTTTTTCTTTTTTATGTTTTTGTTGTTTTCTCATTGCACAAGATTTAATGAAGCTTAATAAATTATTTATTTATAGTTCCCTTTTGGATATTAAAATTATCCGACTGAACGTTAAGATTCAGCTATGAAGTTCCGCAAAAATAGTACCCGCAAATAACACTGTGAAACAAAATGTAACTTTTGTCATGGCCCTTGATCACCACTATATTTTTAGTCCCCTAACTAGAGAAAAATCATAAATTTAAATTCTATGGATACGCTTTTTAAGATTTTTTTATAAAATTTGGGATTTTTCAAGGGGCTACTGCACCGATTTCATTATAATTTGGGTAGGGGGGTAGTTAATTTTTATTAAAATAAACATAAAAAAGCTTTAATTAAAATAACCTTTAAGCAGTTTCAAAAAATTTGTATATACTCAATGGTTTCGGAATTATTCAGACCGTAATGATAAAAAAAAATTATTTTTTTATGCAAAATTTTACATTTTTTATTTTTTTTTAAATTTATAAAAAATATTATATGACAAAAATTATGATTTTTATTAACTGGCCATTAAGCCACATACTCGTATACGACAAATAAAACAAGCGTTTTTATGAAAATCGATGGACAAATAAATATTCGTTTTATTCATAATAAAGTGAAGCACCCCGATTTTTGCAAAATTGCGAGTTTAAACACTGTACAGCAATATAATTTCTTTTTTTAAATAACAAGATTCGAACGGCTGATTCTGGTGGCGGCCACCAAAAAAAATAGATACATGTATCGTCGTTTTGAAAGCTTACAAATCTGATTTAATTTAAGGCTTGTTAAATTTCCCCTTTAGTAGGCCTTACATTTAAGGTATAAAATGTGTTTAACACTTTTATGTAAAACGCTACCAGGAGCATTTTCGTAGACCGTTGTAGCCCGCTATATCGCCGCTGAAGGGGAGTTTTTTTGCCCTTTTTCAAGTAAGGGACAAAAAGTCACAAACTGTGGTGTTTTACATGAAAGTGCTGAACACATCTTATACTTTAGACGTAAGGCCTGTAAATATTCCCAAAATTTCCAAAAAATCAGGTGACTTTATTTTATTATGAATAAAATCAATATTTATTAATCGATTTTCATAGAATAAAACTTATTTTATTTGAATTATATATGGCTTTATAATTAGTTAATAAAAATGGTAAGTTTTTGCCATTTTCGATTTTTTATAAATTTTAAAAAATTTTGTTATTGTTTTATATGTAAATGTAATTGTAAGAAAGAAAGAACTCCTTCGACATCGGCGAACAGGCAGTTAAACAGCTTAAAGGTAATTTTGTTTCAATTTTTTTTAGTGATTTTTGTAATAAAATTCACCACCCTCTTCCCAAGTTATAATAAAATCAATGGAAGAGCAAAAATTCCAAATTTTAGAAAATAAAAATAGCATTAAATTAAAAATTTTAAAACCCCCGAAAAAATTAATGATAACTTCCAAACGGCTGGACCGATTTTTTTTAAATACAAGTGAGAACATTTTTGATCAAGTCACCTTTCAAACAAAAGAAACTAAATTAAAATCGATCAAGGCGTTAGAGAGGTACGGTGCTACAGACACACAGATTCAAGAGGATACCGCTAGAAAATATGTGATAACTTTTAAAAGGCTTAAGCGATTTGTTCTAAACACAGCTAAGACCACTCTCGATCAAATCACCTTTCAAACACAAAAAACTAAATCAAAATCGGTCCAGCCGTTTCATCTCTAAAAGGGAACAGGCAGTCACACTACAAACTTATAAGTTCCTCTTTTTAGGTCGGGGGTTAAAAAAACATAGAATTTAAAATTTCAATTGTTCAAACATATTGTGGCGCTCTCGTTGCATAGTGTAATCGAGGTTTGGACAAATTTTAATAAAATTTTGAATAAAATTGATAAAAAGTGGAAAATTCTTTAAAGATTAAAGTACATTTTTAATACAAACTGGGGTCATAAAATCTGGTTTTGGGGGATATTTCAGTATTAATTGTGACTAATATCCGTATTATAAGCTTTGTGACAATCGATAACATAATAACAACTGAAAATTTTTTTATTCTGTACAATATAAAAATTGTCATTTGTTACAGTTTCTATTTTGTCACAAAGCTTAGAAGACAGAGGTAAGTATGAAATTAACCCCTAAACTCATTTTAAATTTTGAATGATTTCCGGCGTTCAAGTAGAATTTTCAGTTTCGGTAACTTTTTAAAGATTTATAGTAGAATTTTATGGAAAAATTTTTGTACCTTAAGCGACAGGATTACAAGCTCTCCTATGCCAATTTACTATAATAATGTGCTATAGAGGGGGGAGAGGGGTTTTAACTCCACCTAAAATGAATCACAGATGTAAACTTTCAAAACGCCGATACACGTGTAATTTGCTTGGTGTCATCTACCAGAATCAGTTGTTAGAGCCTTGCTATTAAAAAAAACGATTTTGCTGTACAGTCTAATTAATATATTAATAAGTAGTTAGATTTTGCTCTTAACATTTTACTTCAAATATATTTGAATAAAATTATTCTTTAGAATTTTTCTCCCTACGGACTTGCGGATAAACTTTAAAATACATGAGTTTTAGATTACTGTGTCAAAAGCATGAACAAATTCATAGTAGGAACTTGTTACTTAAGTAACTTTTACTTCTGATTATAGAACCCAAACAATCGAATTGAGTAAAGAATTTATATGAAAAGCACTAAGTTTCTTGAGTGGTTTCCATAAAAATTTTTTATTCATGTCAATTGTTTGGGTTCTAAAATAAGATGCTAATAGTTTTTAATGCTATAAATTTAAACTAAAATAAATAATAATATGTGTTATCAAAGTATGATTTATAAACTGTTTGAAAATAAGTCAATAAGAAATACTTCACCCGTCAAATGATGGCCTCTGCTGATCCTTTGAAAGCTGCTGTTGATCTCTGGCTAGTTTACGTTCTGCCAATTTTTTTTGCTCCTCTTTTTGTTCGCGTTGTTCCAGCTGATGTTGCTGTTGCTGCTGTTGTTTCTTGCGGTGTTGGCGATCTTCGCCCAGACCATAAAGGCCAGCAACAGCAGCCATGATGCGTTATTAAAACAGAATTTTCAATAATTTGACGAAAAATATCACAGCACAATTTCGTAATTAATCTTCAATGTTGCACAAACAACAAAAAACAATCAATAATTTTATTTAACATTGTAACGAATAAAAACTAAAACTGCAACCAAAAACTATTTATCACAATTCGACACTCGTATTTCAAAATGAAACTTGAACATTTTTATGTTTCCGGTTTTATTTTCTTTTTTGAAGAAATTTTTTTTCCCAAAAGTGGCGTAAAACTAAAAAAAGCTCAGTAATTTTCCATTTCATAGTATACTTTTAGGAGCAACATATTGATCTTTTTCGATGCAATTTTTTATTTTTGTATTTGTTTCTTTTTTCCATATTCTTTTCATTTTATTTGCAGCTGCATATATTTTTTTTATTACATTATTAAAATGCAATTTTACTTTTATTTCGCTTATGATTGTGTTTTTATTTCCTTTTTGGTATTTTTACCACAAAGCTTTTGTGTGATATTTGTAAAAAAAAAACATAAGCAACAGTATTAATAAAACAATTCTCTGTGGTTATATTTTTATTTTATATTTTTATATGTACGTGAGTTAATGTTGATAGTGTGTTTATTTTGTATCTGTGTTGTTATCTTTTTCTCACCCCTTATTTTCGAGTTCATTCAGTTTGCATTAATATTAACACGAAACACAATAGTTTTCGTCTTTGACATCCTAAAAACCTATACTCGGTTAAAATGACTACATATAGAGGGATACAGACACCGCAAGAAGCACGAGATTCACATATTCACATACATTTGTGTCTCGTGCTTATTTAAGTGTTGATTTTCTTTTTGGTTTTTCTTTGATTCTGCTTTTATTGTCCTTAACCGGATGTTATTTAATATGCAAAGGCATGACATCTATCGTGAATGTTATGCACCCCCACCACATACACAGACTAACACTTATGACCTGCACTGTGCTCGTATCATTGTATTCGAATAAGAATTATTTTGATTGCTTCTGTTTTCATTTTATAACATCAACTAGCTAAAATAGCATTGTGTGTAGTGTTTATTTTTTTTTATTTTCTTTTACCGCACAAGTGCACGACAAAAAAAAAACAATATTTTTTACATGCATGCATTCGAATGTAAAAACGGTTATATACTACTACGTATGGTGTTGCATAAAAGTTTGTAAATTTATTTACTAAGAACTTGTATACAAAAATTAATTTGGTATTTTTTTAGAGAGATTTTAATATAAAAAGGATATTGAAACAACATTTTCAGATTTAAAATCCATTAGTACCTTCCAGAATATATCAACATTAAAATTGTTCTCTTGTTATTTTCATTATATATTGATTTATCATCTTAAAAGCATTTAGTTAATGAAAACAACGTTTGACTTTACTGATCAGATTAATGCTAAAATATAAAGTTAAAAAGTTTCTTCGCATTATAGCTGTCTACTATCAAATGCGGATCCATGCTCGGGAAAAGAGGAAATTCCCCCTCTCAAAAAAATAAATAGCATATACTTCATTTCTATTGAGTTTCTAAAATAAAATTTCAAAGTGTTACGATTAGATAGGTTGAAGTTTATCGAAACAGGTAAGAACGGAAGCCCTAATATAACCATTTTCAATATGTCTTACGACGATGTTAAGTTTTCTGCTTACAGCTTGCGCTGATAAGAAAAGAAATTTGTATTTTATATTTATTGAAATAGAATTAAGCTATTTTCATTGTTTCTAAAGAATAATATTAAAAATATGCAGATAGTTAGTAGAAAATCAAGTAAAAATTTATTTAAGTCATACAAATATATGTAATTCCTTTACAATTTAAAAATATACTTAGCATGCTTTTTAAAAAATCGAGTTTTTAAAGGACATTTACGAACTGATATTCATCTAAAAGTTTCTGTTTATTCACTTTAATTTACATGAAAACACTGTTTTGCATTTAAATTCGCATAAAAAGAAACAGTTTTCGAAAATAGGTAATTTTCCATCATTTTTCCTTATAGTGAAATATCATTCATCAGAACGTCAAAAAAAATTTCTTTACATCGCTTCCAATTCGGTGATTGGTAATCGAAAAAAAAGAACTTCTTGTAATCAAATTTTCATGACTTCTTTCTGCTGGGAATAAGAATTAAAAAACAACGAATTGAATTTATAGTAAAATTAATAAATAATATATTATTTTTTTTACAAAATAACAGTGTAAAATATTATTAATATATAAAATTCATATTAATGAGTTTTTAAAAAGAACAAATTGAATTTGAACTCACGGTAAAAATAAATTATTTGTTCAAAAAAACTGTGAAAAATATTTAAAAAGTATCAAATCTAAAGTATCGCTGATATATCGGTATTGGTTTTCTTAAATTAAACAGAAATGCTCCTTTGCTATGCCGATGTGAAATTTAATACTGTTCGGCTTATCCGTTTCGAATTAGCTGATTTATTTCAAAAATATTTTTAACCATCCCTACTGTGCCGGGCACGGAGATGAGATATCCTTGATAAATGATACTATGCAACCAGTGATAAATACTGCAGAATTACTAAAATGGTCATACAACTTTATTGTTATGCATAATGAGGCATCGATTACTACTAACAAATTACAGATAGAGTTGAACATTGATTTGTCAACCATTTCGGAGACTTACATTTTTGGCTGCATACTAACGAACTATAATATAATCAAATAATCGTCTTTCAGGAAGAACTCTGCGCTATACAGTTTGCTGAAATCCTTCAGCTATAGGAACATTAATGTGTTCCGAATTATATAAACACGAAACGTTTTTGCTATATATAAATTGTCTCGCATATTTACAAGGTTTATGCAAATCAAATTCCAAACATTTTTTGACAGTTAATGTAGGAGTGTGGAAATTTTCATAGCTTGAGAGGCATTTAATCGTTTTTATGAGTTACCTTATATTTTTAAAAATATAAAATTTAATTTAACTTGAATTTTTTTAAATCTTAGTTCATACTTTTTTATATTGAAACTAGCTGTAAAATTAATACTGGAACAAATATTGTTCAATTCTGGATATAAATAAAATTTTTCTAAAGAATCATTCATAATTGAGTGTACAATCAAGATTCAGTTGTTATATCGAATAATTTAATTGTTATTAAAAATATGTATATAAATTAATAACACAAATATCATGGTTCTAGTGATTAACATTGTTAGCATTGCGTTATAAAAAACTTTATCTATGGATTAAAATCTGCACACAATTTAATATTTGACATTTTAATTTATCTTTGTATGTTTTTTTATTAAGTTAAAAATAAATTGTGGTTCTTTTTTTAATTTAGTATAATAATGACATTAAGCAGCAGGATTAAAATTAAAAAAAAAGTAGTCAAATATATATTTGTGCTAATAAAATGTTGGATAACAATATCGAACATAATATTCAGTTAACAGGAAAGATTAAAAATGTTTTGGAAAGTTTAATACACAAAATTTTCGTTTAAATAAAGTTTAGTAAATTATTTTCATTTAGCAGGTTTTAACAACAGTTTTGTTTTTGCTCATACTTTGTAACAAATTGAGTTACAACAAACTGCAGTTGGCATTTCAGTCTTAGTTTTGTTAGAAAAAATATAACAAAAGAAAAAAAAATAGCAATTTTTATGTTACTTTGTCAACACGTTTTTCCCCATTCTCATTTTCGTGCTGTTACCTGTTTATTGATTTTCAGCTTTTTGTGACAGTTGTTCTCTCTTTTCACAAAAAAAATAAATAAATAAATAAAAATAAAAAGGAAATGAAATAAAAATGTTGTAACGTCATCTATTTCCTGGGGGCTTATATTCTGTTTAACCCTTAATGTTCACAATATAGAATTTAGTTTTTATATTTAGTTGGTTGATCACGGAAAAAATTTTTAAATGTTTGTGTATTTGACACCGCATTATTAGATTTAATTTTCTAAATACTAAATTCAATTTCAGCACGTTTTATTGTGGTTACTTACAGCATTAATAAAAAGATATAAAATATAAAACATTCGTATATGTGCTGTATTTCACGTGAAATTAAAATGTGTGGAATTATCAAAGCTTTGTTGTTGCAAATTAATATTTCTAACAACAATGCTTTGAAAATTCCGCACATTTTAATTCCACATGAAATACGGAATATATCCGATTATCTCGGAAAGTATTAAAAAACCTTTTTTGTTTTCTGAAAATAGTCGCAAGTTTGATTAACTCCATTAATCGCATACAATGATTTCGGAAAAATAGTTTTATTATATTAATTGTACTGAAATAACGGCGGAATTAAATATTCATATTTAGATTTTTATATAAATGGTAACAATTGCCTTTGGGATTTCTCTACTACGCACTCATTTTATAAACTGGTCATAATAAAATCATAATTTTCCAATTAAGTCATTAGATACATATTTTCCACTCAATGCTAACAATCTGAATATCGTGTTCGTTTTCAGTGTAAATAATATATACAATATTTGTTGTTGTTGTTTTAATACTCAAGTATGTAAGTGTAAATATGCATGGCGGACATTTAAAGTGAATTCAGTCTAAGCAAACAAACACAAACAAACAAACACAAACATAAGTCCACATGCATATACACAGGAAGACATAGACATACCCAGTGCACATTTTTTGCCCAATTCGTTCCGAACTCCGTCAAAGAGTCTGCACTAGATGCCAAGGTCGGTCAGAAAACGTACTGAAAATCATGTATGTGGTTGGCAACAAAATGGATCTCTTTATCTCAAGAATTCCTGGAAACTTTTCTGAAATGTCTGATAGAATTCTAAACAAATACTGATGGAATATTATGGGGAAATTCTAAAGAAATTTTAACCATGAAAATTTTCGGATTTTTCTGACACTTTTTACGTTTTTTCCTATTACTGTCGAAGAAAATTAAAAATGTATTAGAAACTTCATATAGAATTTCACATAGAATTACGAAGTTGTAAGACTTATGTGACTGTTATTGTACCATGCATTAATAATTCTCATTTATCTCTTGAGAGTTTGTGCTGACATATTTGCCGATTTATGGGCATTTTCCCGATTTTTTGCTTCAAAATTATCAAAGTGCCTATTTGCCGATTTTTGCTCCAAAAATGCCGATTTTTTCGATAAACACTTAAAATAGGGTAACTTTGTTTGTTTTAGTATAATTTATTACATTTTGAACAACACTGGCATATTTGTTACATTAAAAAGAGACAACTGTTAATCAGTCAGCGCTTCTACTAAAGTGAAAAAGGGTTAGGTTACAGTTACCAAGGACACATTTTTGCCAATATTTCTAACCTCAGATAAAATCTGAGACTTTACCAGACAATCAAACAAGTTGTCCAAAGTCCCCTCAGACATTTGGCAGATTGGTCGGCAGTTTTCTGGTGTGATGTTTTTGCAAATTTTCTGAAATATTATCCAATTAATTTCCTTTAAGACATTTAACAGTCTGTTCACTTTTGATCTACGTGTTATGACTTTCAGAAGTTGCGTCTCTACATTGCCTGATTTTAGTTTTTGTAATAGTTTTCATTTATCTATTTAGAGTTTACGCATAAATGTTTGAATTTTTAAACTTATAAAATATGAGCAAATGTTTTCTGATGAGCTGCCATCGGCAGCAGAAAAATGTATGCCAGAAGAAGAGTCGATGAGGTCTTACAACAACATTCTGATCCTATGTGCGAATTTAATACGAAATTTCTGATAAATTTAAAATTTTATCGCCGACTTTTCTCAGATATTTGATAATGTTTTGTCAGATATTTAGGCATGTCGAAAACTCCTTTCGAATTTATCCAGAAAATTCTTCAGAACTTCTACAGAGTTCTCTTAGACATTTCGGCAAAGCTTTTAGAATTTCCTCAGACAAAGAGTTCCACTTTTTTGTCAATAATTCAATTGAAATCTCTTTTTCTATTTTTTTCAATTGATTTCTATGTTATTCGATATGCTATACGCATTAGTAGTTAATGCTGAATTGCTCTGTTTTGTTATTTTTTTGTTAATAAAAATATGTTTTATTGTATTTCAAATGGGTATTTTGAATTTGCCGATTTCTTCCTGGTTTTTTAAGAAACGCAGTGCCGATAATGCAGACTTTTTTTTTAATATGCCAATTTTTAATCAAAGTCACATGGCACTACTGCTTCTACATAATTATTTTACTTTTTAAACTTATGAGATATGAGTAAATGTTTTTTGATGAACTGCCATAAGCAGCAGAAAAATGGATTTTTATACGACATTTCTCATAAATTTATATTTTCTTTGACATTAATACACTAGGACGGACGTAAAAAGTATCAGAAAATGAAAAAAATTCTCTGCTGTTGTGGCAGACATATTTTGACATTGTTCAAACATATCGAAAACTCCTTTACAATTTGCTTAGAAAATTCTATCAGACATTTCGGCAAAGTTTTAAGATTTAGTCAGAGAAAGAGATTCTCTTCAGAGATAGAGATCTTGTCAATCACTCACATGATTTTCGTTAAGTTCTCTGATCGACTTCGCATCTTTGGCACATTTTCTGATCGAGTTCGGACGGAATTCACCAGAAAATGTTTGCTGGGTACTTACTGGAGTAAATATCTTTACTATAATGAACACCATACATACCTACACGTTAATAACACTTTTGTATTATCATTTACACTTATGAAACATATTACACGGTTTATTTAACTTATATTACTGTTGTGGGTATTTTCTTCTTCGGACATTTGTTAGTGTGCAAAAAACGAAATTCGATATAAAGCTTTCAAAGTTAGAGGAAGGAAACTCAACAAAATATCTGCAGGAGGGAAGTAAACTACAACAAGTCACATTTTTTCAAAATACAATTTTTATACTGTTGTAATTGGTTTTCCTCTGTCGATAGGTAGAATAAAGTAGGTCCTATGTTGCAAGGGACAGTGGTACTGCTCAAAACCATCTGGGAGGTAAAGAGCAGCAAGTCCGTTTTAATAAGGATGTGTTAGATATAAAAATATAATATTTTTTTCTATTTTGTATATATCGAATCGTAATTTGTGTGTAAATATGTGTTTGCATATTTTGGTAATAGGTCCCTACTGCCTGAAATCAGTTGGAACATCCACGTGCTTGATAGAGTTCCAGCAACTGAGCAAAAAAAAAACTACTCATAATTTTAAAGGAAAGAATACCAATGAATTAGTTTTTTTAATTTAAACAAAACAAATAGTCCAGTAAAATAAGCATTTAACTTTGCATTTCATATTGAATGGAATTTGTGTGTGTGTTTAAATTAGGGATGTAACGAATACCGATACCGATACCGATATATCGGCGATACTTCAGATTTTCCGATACCTTGGTATCGGCGATATTTTACTGTCGATACGACGATACATACTTTAAAAATGTTTTTCAGAGTTTTTTTTTAACAAATAATTTATTTTTGTTCAATTTTGCTATGAATTAAATTCACTTCGTTATTTTTTAAATCTTATTAATATCAATTTTAAAAATTAATAGTATTTTATGCTGTTATTTTGTAAAACAAATTATTTATTTTTTGTTAATTTTACCATGACTTACAATTCAAGTCGTTGTTTTTTAAATCTTATTCCAGCAAAAAAAGACACTCCAAAGAAGTCATGAAAATGTAGAATTCGCGATCCGGAAGTATTGCAAATTTGGATAATTTCTAATTAATTTTACATATCCTTGCCATTGCAAGAAGTTCTGTTTTTCGATTACGAATCACCGAATTGGAAGCGATGCTAGGACAAATTTCTTTTTCGGTGTTCTATAATGGTTTTTCCTCAAGGAAAAAGGATAAAAAATTACCCATTTTCACAATTTTTTTTTATGCGAATTTAAACTCAAAACTTTATTTTCATGGAAATTTAAGTGAACAAATATAAACTTTTAGAAGACTTTTAATAATTAAGCTATTAAGTTATTTAGAAGAATATTAGTTGATAAATGTTCTTTAAAATACCGATTTTTTTAAAATTTTCTACTAATTATCTGCATATTTTTAATATAGATTTTTTGAAGCAAAGAAAATGTAGCTCCTTAAAAATTACTTCCAATTTTTTATACTGGGTTAAAATCAATTTTAAATATTCTCTCTTACAATGTAATTTTGTATAATAAAAAAATTGCACTTGAGTTTTGTTGATCTAAGCTTGAACTCAATTTCAATATTCGTATCGGTATCGGAATCGGTATCGGCGATATTTATTTTTAAATATCGGTATCGGTATCGGATCGGCAAAACGGCGTATCGTTACATCCCTAGTTTAAATACAGATGTGATCATGAACTTAAATTTGAGTTTTCAGGGTTGGCGGTTATATGGACCGCCCGCTACCTTGATATTAAGGATGCGGCTAGTTTTTTTTTATTTTCTCGTAAACCATAAAGGATATGTAAGTTTTGTAAATGGTTTTTTTTAGATAAAAATATTAAAAATTTATATGAAAAAAATATTGAAATCTAAATGACTTTCTCTTCAAAGCGCAATAACTCTATTTTCATTGCATTTAGCAAAAATTTATTGAGAGCAGCTTTATAGATCGCTTTTTAACAAAAAATTTTATATATATACAAATATATCGTCATATAAAATGCAAAAGAGCCTATCATTATTTTTAAAAAGTTTTCTAAGCTTAATAAAAACCAAATTATTGTGATTGCAAAGACTGTTTTTGCAGCTCAGTATCATTAACTCAGACTTTATCAATGAAACTACCCAGAAAAAATTGTTCTTATAATCACAATATTTTACTTTTTGTTAAGTTTTGTATCTCTTCTGAAAAATTGTAAAAAATTGTGATAGGGCCTTTTTTATTTTATATGACGATATATATGTCAAGATATTTCTTTATTCCTCAAGGTTTCTTAGAGCTACAAAGCAAAGTGAAAAGAGGTGCTCTACATGGTCTTGTAATTTCATGAAAATAATAATACTTAGACACCTGCAAAGTATTTGGGTTCTACAATTTCTTTCTTTCTCAAATTAAGAAAAAGTATGTTTCTAAGGATATCTATATAATTATTTAAAAAGTATTTCTTCAATTTATTTTATATTGTATTGATGAAATGCTCCTTTAATTCAATTAAGTATTAAATTTTCGATTGACGTATTTGTAATATAAGAAAACCTTATGTTTATCTTTTTGACAATGAAGCCACAATTAAAGTAAGTAATTGTTAAATAAATTATTTGATTAAGTTTCAGTCATATAAATATGAATAAAATGTACACATTCATATACATTTCTAAAAATAAAGTTAATAATTCTATTATATTGTAAAACAATAGTTCAATGTATTAAGTCTTGGTTCATAGAATAATATATAATTATTTAATTGAGTTGACTTCTTTTACCACGTTGCTGTTTTATGCGCATACGTATTCTGAGTACTTGTTTAATTTACATTTTGTAACTATAATGAATAAAAACGAACGCAAGTAGGAAAAGTGTATATTATTGTCGCCTAAGTTTACATGCATACATGCAAATACAAATGAACATAAAAATTGTGAGTTCCAAAACATTAAAATACATTGTAATGATGCGGCATTAATACTGTATCAAAACACAACAAAGAACGGCTTTATTAGATTTTGTAAACAAAAACTTTGCATTAATTTGCTTTATCTTACTTTTTTTGAGATTCATTAAATTTTTTGTTCTGGTTTTAATAAATTTTAGTCAAATTTCAAGATTAATTTTTTTTTTGCAAATAATTGCAATTTTTGCGATAGAAGTGATTTTTTTTTAATCAAAATTTTATCATATTCTAATATATTTCCCCATTTGCTTCTAATTTTACAATTTTTCGCGAACGTTACCGGTAGAATTTGTTCCTTGCAAAATTTTATTATTGACACGCTTCCCAAAGATATTTCCAAGTTTCCCTAAAATTTTGGTCAAAATCCTTTTAAGATCACGTTTCAAAAAACACAGTTTAACATGTAAAAATCACTGCAGGATGTAGTAGTTACTCACGACAGCATTACTGCAGTATATAGTAGTATACTGTGTTCCAAGCTCGCTGCATCTTATCTTCCCAGTTTATGTAATTATTTTCATTCATCTTTTTACATGGCTCTAGTTTTGTTATTAACAAGTACAGTCAAGTCTGATTTAATAACTTCGCAGTAAAAATCTGTTACCAAAGTAATGAGTTAAAATACTAATAAACATAATATTCACTAATTCTTATTTAGCATTTTAACAAATTACTTTAACATGGCGATTGAAAATTTCAATATTTAGGCCCAAATTCACAGTCATTAGTTAGTTAATGACAATAGTTTAGCCAATGATATTTTATTCACACTTCTTTGTTTACTATTAGTTAAACCGTTAAATGACATTGGTTAACAATTAGTTAGATGCTTTCGAACATGGTGCAATAAGTATACAGGTGGCAGCATAACGTCAGTTGATTACTTTTTGTTCTGGTAGCTTTGTACATAAGCAACGTCTAGCACGTGTATATTTTTTGACAAGCATTATCTAGTTTTTTGTTGTATTTGTTGAACCTACATACTTATTACACCATGTTTTGGAAATTACTACACGCATATAGCATACTTTTAGGAGCGACAAAAAATATTTGCTCCATTAGCTTGTGTGCTTAAAACTTTTTAAATTGCCGCCTTAAGATGTGAAATATTCTTTAATTCTTTATTTTTGCTAGTTTATTTATACTTGATAGGGTTACCATTCTTTACCCATATTAAAAATTTTAGTTAAACAGTACACTGTAAATATGAAGCTTTAGTTAAACAATAGTCAACATTTTAGTTTACTAATAGTTAACTAATGACTGTAAATTTGGGCCTTAGAATTCATTGAATACACAAAACATAATTAAATTAAATGTCTAAGCTGAGCATTGAACTCTTGCCATTTTAATTTACTGTTGTGTTTCACTCAATTGTCTACTGCAGAGCTTTTTTGTTACGTGCATAAAACATGATGTTACGATCATGCACAGAGTTGACAAAACTCCACTTTGCTTCGTCAGGGGTATTGAAATGCTGATCTTCTGTATGATAAGCATAAGTAATACTACTGTGTCAATAAAGGAGTAAATGGCTTTTTTATTTATTTATAATTGGTTCCACTACTGTAAAGTAATGCATAAGATAGGTATTTTGTGTCAAAAATTATGTTGTTTAGTATTCAAACAAGATTTTTTAAATTTTTTCTCATACCCAAGTATTGAAAATTACGAAATTTGTTAAATTAAAATTAAATAAAACGTTTAAAATTATCTGCCTGTTCGCCGATGTCGAACGAGTTCTTTCTTTAGCACAATTGCATTTGAAACAAAAACAAAATTTTTGAATTTGTTTTTGCTTTAAATGTAATTTGTGCGAAAGAAAAAACTCCTTCGAAAATATTTATCATATTTAGCATACAAATATTTTTCGGAAATTGCACAAATATTATTAAGCTCATGCCAGTGTATAATTTTGCTCTAAATTATTCTTTATTGTATTTTTCCACAAAATGTTTAAAACATTTTCATGTTCATGTCTGTGTGAGATATAAAATAACAATACAAAAAAGTGTAATAAAAACAATAATAATTTCAAATAAAAACTAAAAACTATTCTGTTTTTCGCGTTTCTCTTTCGAAACTGAACAAAAAAAAAGAACTAAAACTTATAAAATAAAAATAAATAAACAAAGAGCTTCACATGCATATTCTATATGTGCAAGCTCGCATATGCAAACACGTGCACACACATACATATATGTATATTTAGCTAATGGAAAATAGTTTGTGAATTTTTGCTTAAATATTCTTGTATTAATACAAAATAGAAATAAAAAAATAAGTAGAATACAAACAATATGATGATTTTAATGAAGAGGAAACTTTTATTACGAACTGAGTAAGCGGCATATATGTATTTTGAATTTATTTGGCGGTTATGAGATATTGTTAGCAAATTCTTGGCAAACAATAATTATCCATTATTTATGCACAACATATTAAAAATGAGTTTTATGGGTTATACTCTTTAAAATTGTCTGAAAAAAATACAGACACTTCTTTAAAGTTCTTCTGCATCAAAAAGTACAACATAAAAAATCTGTCATAAAACTCAACAGTTCCCAATAAATTCTACAGCATCAGGTTTGGGGGAAAAATATAACTTTGTGTGATTCCATTCTTTTAGTTTTCTGAGATTAAATGAAACATTATATTAAAGTTGCTTGGTTTCGTAATTATGGGATTGCATGTTATTATGCTGTTCACATTAATTTTCGGCTGCAAATTGTTAAAATTAACAGTTTATACATTTAGTTAAAGCTGTCGGTTATATGTATATAGTAAAGACAATACATATTATGAAAAAATAATTTATTAGGATAGAAAATATCCACTTTTAAATTTAGGAGTTTTTTTAACGTCCACAATGTTATACAACATTCGATATCTCGAAGTTAAATGAAACGGGGTTTTCTTAGAATTATTTATGTATGCATATAACCTCCGTATTATAACATTAGCTATTATTATGTCATTGTAATATTTACGGACGTCTTACTAAAATACATATAAAATTTAAGGAAATGAGTCCTTTCTACAAAATGATAATGCTCTTAGTCCACCGGATACATCTAAGACTTCCATGTTTTGTATAATTGTTTTTTTTTTTTTTTTAATAAAATAAGAAATGCATCTATATGACAATATCATGGTGAGGTTGCTAATAAGTAGAGGGGAACTGTTGACCACAAAGAGAGTTTAGTATAATTTACAAGAAATGATACAAGACTTAAATAGGAATAACGAATTAAACAGAAATAACAAAGATATGTTACGGATTAGAGAATTTATACAGAAAATTTTGTAGAAAGCGTTAGGAAGGGTGGATATAAAAACTTCGAAAAAAAACGTTACTTAATATACATTATGGCGAAACAATAAAAATTTCATAGAAATTAAGAATTTGTTAAATTTTCTTTTTATTATTCATAAGAAATCGAAAACTAAAAGAGGGCAAGCTCGAGTAATACAATATCATTTGTAATTTTAGACCAAACCTGCTTCTTCGGTGGGTTTTTGAGTGTGTGTTAGATTTCTTTGTATGCGGTTAATTTTTTTTATAATTTTTTGGAACAATAAACAATTTAAAGATTACTAAAAACAAGAGTTTTAATGCGAATTTTTGGATTTTTTATTAAGCGTGTGCAGGCGAACCGCTCTTGAGCTATGCGTGCAATATGCTTAAATATTTATGTAACGGTTTATATCCAGAACCAGATTAAAAAATAATCATTAAAATGCTTTGAAGTTTATTATCACATGTATTAAAACTGAAATCAAAAAGTTATAGAAAAAATATATCTTTGTCGACCCGTGTTATGTGCATGAATAATGGAACGTTATGCATGCCTTATGCTACAGTGATGCACAACTGTTGCTTCTTCAAACGTGTCTTTTGTAAGACCACGTTAATAATTTCGTAAAAAAACAATAAATTTATATTTTTAGCGACAAATTGATTAGGTAGTTTTATTATTATCTTCATTATCTACTAACTATATTTTATTAAGGAGTTACGGGCTTGAGAAAAATAGATATTTACGACAGTAATCGTTAGCAACCATCAAATTTGGCCTCTATACAAGAACGTTCAACACATTAACTTGTATGCAGGTTTAAGGGTGGGTTTATTTCTAATATAATTATTAAAGTTGTAATTGTATTTAACTGCCTTAATAACAAAATTTAATCAATAATTACAGGAAAATTCCAACTTGAGGTTTTTTCTCATATATTTTCATCATTGTTAATTGAGCACTCAGTAAATTGTACTCATTTTCTGCTGTAATCAGAAATTAAACAACAGCCGGAACACATCGCTGTATAAACATACAAATGTGTACATATAAACAATTTATATATATATATATATATATATATATATATATATATATATATATATATATATATATATATATATATATATATATATATATATATATATATATATATATATACTTAGTACATATTTAACATTATGATATATTTTCACAACATTAAGCACGCTATTTACAGGCAAGTATTACCAAGACAATAAAAAATAGGAAAATAGAAAAGTGTACAATAGTAATAATAATAAAAAGTTTAGAAAATAACAACAAATATATACATTAATGATCAACAATGATTGGATAATTGATTTTATTGCTTTTATAAAAACGATTATTCAACATTAAAAGTTCTTTGAAAAAAATTTCTATTTATGAAATCGAATGTCTAGCGAATAATAAATTTCAATAGCTAAAGAAGTCCTTTTATATGTTTATAAAATAAATACTTGTATTTTTAAGTTGTAATAAATATGTACACATAAACAAAAATAGTTACAAAAAATGTATTTGAATAATAGAATTGAGATGCTTAGTGCAATAACTCGGTAAGCCACAAAAGAAAAATATTCAATAAATCTACTTTTAAGTTCAAGCACTATTTTAAATTGTATAAAATTTTGAGTTTTCTACCTTAAATATGCAACATAATTATTTAAAAATGCAAGAATTTATTCATAAATTTCTCTAGGATGCAAAACTATGGCACCTATAAAGAGTATGAGCACATAACACATATTTTTGATTTCATATGGCTTACCGAGTTATTGCACTACGCCCTTCAATTGTATAAACAAAATTAAAACAAAATTTATTAAATTTCTTGTTCTTTTTCTTCAATTTTAAAGACCGAAATATCTCCACAGAATATTTTAATCTTTTCTACAAAAGTGTTGTTCCACTTTTAGTTGCAGCCATAACCAACCAACCAACCAACAAAAACTTTCTAAAAATTATGAAGTTTAATACTTTGTTTGAGGTTGTACATGTTTTCTATGTTTTTTGCTAGATTTGTTTTTCATCTATTCTCGACTTGATGAATGTATGTCAGTGTGAGTGATTAAACACTCGCAATCGGTGCGGTGCTACCACTTTAGCGTTTTCCATAGTAAATTAAGTATTTCTTTTTGTTTCTTAGCCCGGAAATTAATATTTTAGCCTCGTGGATTTTTTTCAAACCTTGTTTTAATCATTATAGACAAGCTTAAATTCTTTCTTCACTCCTCTTTTAGGAATGAAAAGTTTTTTTTATGAATAATGTAATAGTTTCTAAAAAAGACAGAAAAACTTAAATCAGACTATATATAGAAAGGCCATATGTTGAACTGCGCAAACTAGGAACTGAATCTTCATTTCGTATTAATGCATTATTCACTAATTCATTTTTTGATTTGAGTATATTTAGACTTGTATTACTAGTTGTTTTAATTAGTTTATTTTAAAAGCTGATTTAATTTCTCTTTTATTTTTCTTTTGGCAACACTGCTCGTAACACTAGCACCAATTATAAATCATGAAACTTTTCTTGTCTTCTTGTTAGCAAAACTTTACATAAAAATTAAAATTTACTTTTGATTGAAATTTAAAGACTGTTGCAGTTGAGTTGAACTGTGGCGAGCAGTAAATGAAAACCCATCTCACTTCTTCTGTACGCTTCAGCAAAATTGCAGTTTAATGGGACAAAAAGCATATAATATACATATCTTTATATATGCATTTTTTATTAAATAAAAGTTAAATTTTATTTAATCTACTTGAAATTAAAAGTTTTACAATTTCTATTATGTATTTTTTGGTTGCTTCTAATATTCTGCAGTTTGTAAAAAAAGTGAAAGGTAGTTCGTAGCGATTAAGAAGATTTTAAATAAAATTTTAAACATATTTCATATATATTTTTACTGACTGAATTAGTTGCGTTATTAAATCTATTTAATGTATACTCAGGGATGTAAGAGAACAAAGCGAGGTTTCCTTCATTTACAAATCTGTTTGCGAAATGTATGGATTTTCGCATGTAGAATTCTTATTTAGAAACCCGAAAATTTTAAGCAAATACACGGAGAAGATAACAGTTAGAAGTCGATACACTATATTCACTTTAGTTACCAAAAGCAACATTTATTTGTTATCGTTGTGTACTTGTAAGCACTCTTTAAGGTGAACATAATACAAATATTTTGGAAAAAATTTTCAAAAACTTTATTGGCAAAGGCGCTATTCACATATTACATAACGCTGAAGGGGGGGGTCAAGGATTTGTTACGGCTTAGATAATTTAAACAGAAAAATTTGAGAAAGCGTAACGAAGGGGGGTTACCAAACTCCGAAAATAGCCACTATATGGGTTCGAGGTTAAGCTTAATCAATTTGGATTCACAAGCAAATACGTTCGAAATAATCATATTAATAAACAATTGGCTACTGGCTTGAGCATTCCAAAAGTTTACATGTTCATTCATATATGCTTAAGTATAAGTAGAACAAAAAAATGGGAATGAAGAAAAATAAACCAACGGTAACACGGGGAAAGTGCAGTTTAATATCAACTTAAGTGATTCAATTATCGTGTTAAATTTTCAGGAAAAAGTTGTATATATAAGAATTAAAATCACATTCAACAGAGCCACCCATTTGAAAGGCGACTTGATCTTAAATCGTTTAAACTATACTTGCAGAAAATCGGTTAAGCCGTTTTAAACTTATTATCCATTTTCTTCGCGATTTTTTGAAAACTTTTAATTTAATGTTATTATTATTAACATATAAAATTTTTTTATTTTTCCACCTTGTATCCGATGACCATTTGTCCGTATATATGACTGTCGTCAGTCCTTGCTTTTTTGTAAATAGTTTTGAAACGTATTTTTTTATATAATTTTATCAGATTGGTATATTTTTTGTTTTTGATTTTGTTTGGATATGCGTCATTTTCTCTGGAAAAATTGTTCTGGTTAAGAAATCTTCCGTTCTTTCTCTGTTTCGATAAACTTCAAAATGTTTAAATGAGTATATATTGTTAACACTGATACTCACTGAGAATTAAATTTATTAATGGTGGCATGCACTAACGTCCAAGAAATGATGTCCATAGACATGATTTCCACGTCGAAAAGAAAACACTATACATCAAAAAAGAGAAATAACGCCCATGGACATTATAACCATTTTGAAATAGAAAACATTTTCATTGTTGTTTCCTCCGGGCTTATATAATAATGGCTTCGTTGAGTAAAGATTTTTCCAATTGGCGGCCTTCGGCAGGGCTTAAGAATAGTTTCCTTTGGGTACGTCGAATAGTGGCTTCGCTGATGAAAGCTTTTCTGTCTAGCTTCCCTTTAGCATCTAATAAAGAAAATCCTTATACTAGGTCGAGGAGGAAGCCCTTCAGTCCAGCTGGAGTCCAGTTGAGCAGAAAATCTTTACTCAGCGAAGTTACTTTTTGATATACTCAGCGGTAGATGTCCATAATCACGGTAAGGAGCCGGCAAGATAGAGGAGAAGGCCGGTTATGCATACAATAATTACTGTAGAAAACAGTTTTTTCGAAAGAAATAAGTTTAACATTCTCTATTGGCGACAAATAGAAAAAACCACTTAAGGTTTATCAGTAGAGACAAATTATGCAAAAAACTATATTAATTTTTACCCTAAAAGGAAATAATGTCCATAATTTTGGAAATAATGTTAATAGACATTATTGCTTTGGACGTTATTGCACATGCCCTCATGTTATTGCATAAATTGCAAACGGCTTTTAATTGTTTTATACGCGATAATTGTTACAGACTAAATTTCTTGATCAAAAATATCGCAAATTGTTTTTTTTATAAGTTTAGCTAATAACTCAGAATTTTTTTTCAGTAAATTTCTTATTAATCAATAATTATGATTAATGAATTATTTTACTTTTCATTTGTGTACAAAGAAACATCAAATAAAAATGTCAAGACTCTTAGAACGGATTTAATTATTAGAAGTAGATTTTTTCTTTCCGAATTTTAATTAAAACATTAACTATAGAATTCAAATAGTTAATACTAATTGCATATAAAATTACTTTCAGTCAGAAGGTTAGCTTTGCAAACACCGACAAATTTTCAGGTTGTCCGCGAAGTTTTTTTACAGTCCTATTAGTAATTTGTTTTCTATTCAATACAAATGACAATTTATAACCTTTAAGCTTATTATTTTAAGATGATTAAGCAATATTTTCAAACACACACGTTGCACTTGCAATTTTAATAATTTTTAAAATATTTTATTTAATTAATTATTGCACTATTAGTAAAAAATATTTTATATTTTTCCAATATCAAAATTAACATTTTCTCTAAGCCATTTTAATTATTTAATTATTATCTTAAGTTGTTTATTTCCCATTTTATCACCACACAATCACATCAAAAATTAAAAGAAAACTATTTGATCCTATAGAATTGAGTACTTTGTTACAATTACGTTGCGTACAAAGCGCTGGCCTTTAAATGGTAAAATAAAAAAAAGGAATAAAAAATGTACAAATGGTTTGATATAAAAAACTATCAAAAGAAGAGCCAAAGTGAAAGAAAAAAAAAAAATACAACAGGAAAAAAGTTATTAAAAAAAGGCTTGTCAAAAAAAAAACAGAGAATTACATTAAATCTGATACACACGCACATGTAAATGAAAGCACACACACAAACAAATAGAAATACATACTGATATTGGTACTAGAGAACGAAAAAAAAATCATTTTGTGTTTTTTATTTTTGTATCCTGTTTCAAAGCTTGTTTTGTTGGTAAGTGTGTTGGCACAAGTTGCATTCGTATAAAAAGTGTATGCATATTTCTATATATGTTTATGACAGTGTGTTTGTGTGTGTGTGTGTTTGTGTTTGTGATTCAGATTTTGCATGCATACGGCTTTTTCTTAATGTTTGTATGGCAGTTTGTGTTTTAGGATTTTGCTTGTATGAATAATGTAGCACTTTTAAAATGTTGCGTGTTTAGTTAGAAATCCTTTTCGTGTGTGTGAGTGTATTCTCATAATATAAACTTGTATGCGTATGCGCACAATTACATTGTGTGCTGAGCACGTGTATTTTATTTTTTATTTCGTATTTCATTTTATTTTATTAAGAAAAAACTGCAAACACTCTGAAATTCATTATTAAACGCTAGTGGTTTTAAAAAGATAAAAACTGGGGGGTTTTTTTTTATAATAAAACGTACATGTTTATTGTTTTGATATATTAACGTACATTGCATATGTTTATTAGAAATGCTCAATTTGTGTAAACTCGAAATATTTAAAAATTTTTTAAATTTGAATATATTTTACTGTATTTTTCGATTTGATTTGCTTGTCAATAATAGAAACTTTCTTGAGTTTTAATTAAGTCTTTTTTTCGCCCTCCTCATGTGTGATTTTCAATTAACCAAAATACATACTATGCATCTAACACAAATATTTACACCTTTCATACTTAAATGTTAAGCAAAAAAGTATGATGTGTTTTCCCTCATATATTTTTGTTTATTTTTTATCTTTCTTCCATCAACCAATTGGCGATTTTGGTTATTTGCGCCTTTTTTTTAAATTATTTATAACAAAATGCATCTATGTTGATTCTCTTTAATGTTTCTCAAAGGTTGTTATTGTTTTTACATGCCCAATTCTAATTTGTATTTTATTGTTGGTATTGTGATTTTGCTATTAAAAACTAACAACGAGTATACGTCATATATGTAAGTAAATAGAAAATGTTTGGAACCAAATCTGCCCAAAACAATAAGCAGTGGACACAGAGAATGTGTGTGGCGGCGCCAAAAAATTCGCATTACTTCAGCTGTTCTAATTCAACTGAGTAATTAAAATTTATAGATAACTTCATAGATTCCCAAGGAATTTATAAACACTGATTTTACTTGCTTAATTTAATATATGAGCATAAAAAACTCTTTAGTGAAGAGTTAAAAACATTTTACTAAATAAAAAAAAAACATTTGCCGCAAAATCGTTCAAAAACAAAGCATCAAATGAATAAAAATAAAAAATGGAAATAAGTAAAAGAAAAGATAATAGACAAGTTAAGGATATGTTCATATTTGTCTGTGCATCTTAAAACCTATTCATACATGATTTATGCTCAAAGACAAGTGAATTGTATTGTAAAATTTAAATTTAATTTTCAAGTTTCAAGGCTTCACTGGCTCTCAACATCTCAAAAGAAACAAAAAACTAAATAAACTATTTGTCAAGGAAGCTATAAAATTTTAATTTATGTGTCATAACATCTGTGTAGGATAAAGGTTGTAAAATAAAACAACCAGCAAAGAAGTATTAAATATCAAACGCTTCAAAAGTTTTCAAGTTCTTTAATGCTTTTTTGTAATTATTTATTTTTGTAACTTTTTTTTAATCTTAAAAACCTTTTTAAAAACAATTTTCCAGAAACTGGTAATGCCATTGAAAAAAAATACAAAGTTTTTCTAAGATTTTCTTTTAAATTTTTTATTTGACTTTATTATTCAAACATAATTATAGCTTCATGTATATGAAGAACACGAAAATGTCAGTGTCGTCGAGTGAATTAGATCCTTGTAGCACAAAAAGTATGTATGACCTCATTTACATCGATAACAAAATGCTATGATGCAGTAAGGCATTTTTTATAAAGGCACCAGGCAGTCTGTGTGAGCGACTTTTTCCCTTTCATTTTTTTTATTATGTATTGTATCTTACCATAACAAAAACAACAACATATAAAAGAAGATAAATAAAAATAAGACCAGCGAATACGAATAAGAACTAAAAATCATTAAGAAATGAATTGCAGGGAATGTTTGAAAGAAAAATTGAAATCAGCAGCCAACAATCAAGAGTCATGTGTTTTTCCCCATTAGATAGATGGAGAGCAATATAAACGCAATAATGGTCTCATTTGTATATTAAAAATACATTTCATTCAATTGGAAAATGTTGTGTTTTTGTCTTCTGTCACTTGAAAAATAAAGAAAAATGGGAAAAAGTTCTAGTGCAAACAAACATTGGGGGCAAAAAAATAAAACTTGGCAAATGTTAAAAAAGTGAAAAAATACTTATATATTTAATTATGTAATGAGATAACCAATATTTATAACAGCTGAAATGTACCAAAGACCAAATAAATATATAAATAGTTGAAGTCAGCGTTGCGTACCATTAAAAATAAGAAAAGTTTTATAGCTCTCCTAGAGATTATCTTTAACCTAATAAAATATCCAACGTAAAGACAATATTCCTTTATGAAACTCCTTACTAGTATGCTTTAGCACAGAGCAGAAAAAAATAAACGGTTGCGCTGAGTGCTTCTTCTATACAATGCAAAAGGCTTGAACTAAACTTACTCAAAGCATTTCTTTGAATAGGAGATGCAACACTTTCTGTGTCTTTAACGCCCACTTTTATTTCACTTATCTGCATATATTTCCATTTTTCATTGATTCTAAAAATAATGAATTTCGATTTTGCGGAAATTCCAAAATATGTTTATATAAAAATAACTAGTGACTGGGTCAGACCCCTTCGAATAGAGGAACAATAATTGAAGTGCCAGTACATTAACAAAAAAAGTCACAGGGGCAGCGCCAATGGTTCCCAAATTATCATGCCTTTCTAAAACACAGAAAGAGTTTTAAATTTTTTCTTTTCAGACAAGCATTTCTTAAAATTAACTTTTAAATTTAATAAATAGTTTTTCTGATTCAATAAGAGCTTCATTTGGAACTCTTATTATACATTTAAAAGCAACAAAAAATACTAATTTTATTTTCAGTTAAATGTGTTGTTTCCGTTTCTGTAAAATTTTTTTATTTATGAATACTTTTACTAATTCAATTAATCATGAAAAAATATTTTTAAACAATTATATTTATTATCTGATTCAGAAAATCATTTCGTTTAGACTTTGTTTTTTTTCATTAAGGAATACAACAACAAATTTTCACTATTTTTTTAAAGTAAAATAATTTGTAAATTTAGTAAATTTTTTGTCTGAATTTACAAATTATGTTATAGGACCTAATTCATCAATATGAAGTCAATGTTTTCTCTGAATGGAATGAATACAAAAACAAATTTTCAGTAAAAAAATTTTATAATTTGGACAAATGTTTTTTCTCAATTTACAAAATCATAATGAAGCAAAATTACAAAAAGTCTGCTGCAAGCCATAAGTTAAGGACGGCGTATGAGTATCATTATTTAATGTTTTCATAAAATATTAATTATACGCTAAACCGCGCCATATATGTCATAAGGCGTCATAAAACATATTTTGGAATTTTCGCAAGCTCAAAATTCATTTTAGAACCATAATTTCGATGACGAAATTGCTCAGAATTCTTCGTGGAATTGCATACTCTTGTATGATTTTTTGTCATAAAAATCTACCCCCTCCTAATGTTTATCCTAATGTTTATCGATGTCGAAGAAAACCAAATCGAAATATTGAAAGCTTTATTTTGCTTCCAATTGCGTGTGCCATAATGACAGGACGTAACTTTCAAGTTTATATGGATATTTCGGTTAAATCCAATAAAAATACAACCAAACTTAATAATCAGAAAGCATATTACAAGATATTCGAACTTACACAGGATATTTGTATGTCTTCGTGTTTCACAGAACGATTCGAAAACTTCTCCTTTATAAAGAATAATCCTTCACCAATTTCAGATAGATTTCAGATTGGAAAATAGCAAGAAATTAGTATCGAGGGTGCTGTTGGCTGAATGGTAAGCCCATTTGACTACACACCCTGAGGTCTGAGTTCAAGACTAGTTTCAGGGAAGCCAACAACATCATGCATTTTTCTCATGAGTTGGTTGTTGTTGGACTGTTAAAGTGATGAAGACAAAGCGCTGATCACTTTGGCAGTATCGGCAGCGATTAATACTAGCACATCCTAATGCACTTTACAGCACTCTCCTTCGTCGATATTGTAGCAGAACCATCGGCGAAAAACAAGAACTAATAAAATGGCTACACAGCTTAAAACAAATTAATGCCTCTACTTGACAGCAGAGGGACTGCAACAGACACGCAATAGCAGAGTTGTAAATTAATTAAGCTTTCTATCTCCCTCCCATTTCACCACCTGGGGCCCGTTTCTCAAAACTACAAGTTACAAATCTACAAGTAAAATACACACAAAACAACAACAGTTTTACAAATTTTATTGTTGTTTTGAATGTAGATTTTTAGCTTATAGTTTTGGGAAATGGGGCCCTGTTCTCTCAATACTATCCCTTTCCCAAAGAAGGTAACACATTAATTAATTAACTGGTAGGCACTAATCTTTAAAAAAAAATATTGTATCCAAATTATTTTTTGTTCTAGATGCGTGAATTAATATTTTATATGATAACAATAATATTTGGCTCCTTGATTTAGTGAATATTTTTAATTATTAAGTTTTTAAGAGTTTCTTTGGATATAAATATTTTTAATTTTTAATTTAATTCTGCCATTAGATTACTTTCGAGCATTTGGACTAGCTCCTCAGCTATTTTAACTTTTTCGTTTATTTAAAATAGATAATTAAAACAACGTCTTGCTATCCCTTCTTTAGTTTTTGCTTGATGAAAATATTCATAAATTTTGCTACACGATAAAAATGTAATTTTATACTTTTCTTCGTTTTTCGCTATTATTGTTGCTGTATAATTTACTATTTCCTTTAATAGCTTCTTCAAGCGGAACTTTAAATTGGATGGCAAATTTCATTCACGTTAAATATCTTTCTAATTTTTATTACAATAATTTTTATTCGAGCTATTTATTCGGTTATTTGACCTAAATTAATTGAATAAATCTTTACTCGGATTACGGAAATTTTCGCTTGATCGAAAATTATTTCACCTATTTCATTTTCGATTATTAGAACAAACATTACTCCAGAGAATACCTTAAAAACTATTTTTTTATATTTATACATAATGTGAGTGGACATTCATGCATATATATTTTGTCATATGCAAGTACATTGTAAATTGCAAGCAGAGGATTTGTGAATTTTATTTGAAGGATAAACAGCTTTGTGACCAAAATTAAATGTTATAATATTCGTAAATTTTTCGAGGGGGTACTATTCTTGGCAAAGTGGTACTTGCACGTAAGGAAAAGAGGCCATTTTTTATTTATTTACACGTGTGAATATCATATAAATTTAAGGTAGCGATACGCATCTGTGTATGTAAAACAGCCTTTTTCCAATTTATTACAATTATGTGTTTTTACGTTGTTATGGCCGTACTTAGAACGCTTAGGGTGTACGGTTATTTGTAGTTTTAAAAACCGTCCTAGTTTCATGAATATGAGTGTTTGTATGCACTTACATAAGTTATTAAAATGTGTTTTAGTTATTTCAAAAATTGTGTTGTGTTTTATAATCTAAATGCCATTACTTACATATATGTAAAGAATAATACATGCAGTCGTGCATGTACATATGTATTTATATCAATGATGCAAATGTGTTGAACAGAAAAATTAAGAAAGTGGTAGAAAAAAATTTTTTAAGTAGTAGCTGTGAATGACGAAGATGAAAGTTCTGTAATTTTCTTGAATAAGCACTTATGACTAAAACCCAATTTTTTTCAGGAGAACCAAGAACTTTATTTTTAACACTAATTTATACTTTTTTACAGTCATGTAAGCACATGTTGTAAGAAGCTTGTGTAAAAATTTCAGACTAAAATTTCCTGAATGTAAGATCCTAGATAATAATGAAAAAAAAAAACAATTTCCCAAGAACACTAAAAATGTGTGCAGAAAAAAAGCTTATGTCGATAACAGTTGTTTACATTGAACTAATTCAAGCAGACTTTAACTGAAAAATGCATGCACACAAGTAATTATAAATTTTTATTAACTGAACAAATAATCAAAAAATATTTCGGAAATACGTTCAAAATTAACAACGCCTGTGGCTATGGGTTTTTTTCAATAACAATAAATTGCCAGCACACAATTGTACGTCGACTTAGTTCATTAGAGCTGAAAAATATTTGATTAAATAAATAATTACGTTGTTTTTAGGAAAAAAAAAACAATTTTTGGTTTATGTAAAAAAAATATAAAATAATGCAATTTAGCATCATTAACTCAAAGTCGACAAATATGGACATCTGCGCTTATTCAAGAAAACCACAGAATTATGACGGTGATGATAATAAAGAAGAGCTTATTATGTAAACACATAACAAAAATTTTGTTTTCCACCTTTTTTGCTTTTGTTGTTGCTATTTTTGTTCATGTGATTATCTCTGTGACTTAGTTACAAGAAAGAAAACAAATATTTTCCCTCAATAGCTCTATTGTTTTTGTTGTTGTTGCTAAGAAAAATATAGCTGCTGTAGTTTTTATTATTGTAAATGTTACAATTTGTCCATATTTTGCCAACATTATTAAAGACAAACAGTCTAACTATAAAAAAAGAGATGGATAAGCGTGTACGTATGTAAGTGCAATGCATACATACATATACACATGCATGTTTATAAGAATTTGTGTTCAAGAGTGTATGTGTGACGGCATTACGCAGCAGGAAAACGCAGAAGACCTTCTTACTTTAGGCCTTATTTAAGGTCTGCTTAGATATTTTTTTATTCAATTACCATTCTTATCGAACTGCTAAAGAATGCCTTATAGAAGGCCTACGCCCTTTCGCATATAAGATAAGATACGCATTCCAGATTCGCTTCTATGAGAAGACAGAAGAGAAGTAGTAGAATTTTTAGCTTTTTTTTGGCCAAGCGAAAGAAAATCGTTTGCTAATATGATTACATATTTCCAACGTATTTGCTAGTGAGTTTAAATTGATTACTAGGCTAAGGTTCGTATTCAGAAAGAATTGGGCATGATTAATATTCCATCGATCAAGGCAAAATCAACATCAACTTAATTTTGCAACGTACACAGCGCAGCAAAATAGCGCCACTTTTGCTTATCACCACCTGTCAGGTGCCTCTGTTGAATGTGATTTAAATTCTTATATATACAACTTTTTGGTGAAAATCGTTTTGTTCATCAAAAATGTACTATAGAAATAACAAACATTCTCATAATCGTTTATTCGTTTTTCGTAATTTATGTATAGAGATGAAATTTACGTACAAGAGACATCATACAAGCTGCTATTATGCCGCTTATGTTGGAGCTGATTAACTTGTACGTATTCCGGTGAAACTATTCATGTCCAACTGTTTCTTAAAAAATACCATACGTATAAAAAATTACGAAGATTCGAAATGGAAAATCACAAAAAGTATGCAGATTAAAAGTTTGTACCTCTTTTTGCTTTTTGATAGACCTTTCTTAGAACCCCTTCAAAATGGCTTTTTTAGAAGGCGTTTTGTCAAGCCTTCTAGAACTAGGAAACGGAAGACCTTCCCCGCAATGACAACGTGTGTAAAAAAGATATGAGTATGGAACTGAGAGAGAGGAGGCTTTGTTCATCCAAAAGAAGGAGTATAGAGGCCTGCTGTAAGGCATTCATACTCCTTCTTTTTCTCGCTGGGTGTTTATTGTTGCCGGTAAATTGCGTACAAATTGAATAACTGTGTATGTTTTCAATTTGTTTTGTTTCTTCTTGTTAATATTTTACAAACCGATGTGAATAGAAAAACAAAGTTCTTAAGTTTAAGGATGTCGTAAGTTTTAAGTTTATTTTTTGTACTTGAAGATATCTATTATTTATAGTTGCTATAAATATTTTAATCCTTTTGGATTAAGAATGTAGAAAGTTTGTTTTTTACATTTTTATCCTTCTTTTTTTATTTGTAGTTTTGTAATTATTTTACTTTCAATGTTACGCAACTTCATAAGTTTTGTCTAAAATTCTTAAAAAAGAAATGGCTAATTGATAATATTAGGTATTTGTTACTTTGGAGATAAAAGTATTAAATGATTTCCTGACGAAATGAAGTATGTTTGGAAATATTGCGAATCTTCAAATTCTTGAAGTCAAACGACAATGAATGCCAATATTTCTTTGCAGATAAATAAACTGATATCGCACTGCTTTTTAATGTTTGTGATCAGTGAATATAGAAGTTCCAAATATGCTCTTATCCAACTTATACGCATAGTCAAGAAGTGGTAATTGAAACCACGACAACGTAAATGAGAAGTTATCTGTTGAAAGATAGCCAAGGGATGAAGAACACATTGCAAGTTATTATTTATTATTTATTTATTTTTTTATTTTGGTATGAGGAATCTGGGAAGAAATATGATAGATTACAATGTATAAGAATGATATTCATTTAAATTTAATCGGCTAATCGCTCGGATAATTATTCGAGGTTTTGGTTTAATAGGTTAATAATCGGCTATTTTCGTTATTAATCGGTTAACCGATTAATTAAGTTTTTTCATAAATTCAGTAATTTCATTAAATTATATTTTATTTTGAGCTTTTTAGTAAAAAACAATAACATAACAAACATAACGACTCTTGAACTAAATCAAGCAAAAAAATCATAAATACGCATTAATTTAAAAATCAGCCTGTTTGTGACATCATTTTATTAGTTATTGCAATAGTTAAGGACATCTTCTAAAATAATCTTTTACAAAAAATATTTTTGCTTTAGTTTTGACAAAACTTGAAGTCGATATTCCGCTTTCAAGATTTTGGAATGACAGCCTATCTCAAGTTCGTTAAAACAAATTTTCTTAAATAGTATTCATAAGTATTCACAAGTGAAACTTCTGCCTAACTCAAGTTTATCCATTATTCCGTTTGATAAATTGATATTTTTTTATTGGTATGTTTGCTAACCACAAGTTTAGTATTTATTTAGTTATTTTTGAAGTTAGAGTCAATTTATTATGTTTGGAATAACAGCTTAAGTAGAGATAGGATCTAGTAATTTAAAAACAACGAAAAGAAAAAAAGTTTAACTGTTCGTTTTTTGTTTATATCTCTTAAATTAACATTTTTTTCAGTTTATATTAAATTGCAAATTAAAATAAAAACATATTGCTAATATAGAGAATAGAAAGGTTAGCTAAATCTGAATTGCCTGATTTCAGGCAACGATTTCAAAGTTAAAAATACTCTCCTGAAATCTTGCCGAAATCGAGCTTAGCTGTTATTCCTTGTGGGTACAGATATAATATTAAACAAAAATCGCAATTTCATAAGCAATTTGACAACCTCAACTATTTTGTATTCAGTATTATTAATTTGAGGAAAGTATTATTTTTTTTTAAAGGGAAGTAACACAATCAGGCTGTTAATGCCTACCAGTTAATCAATTATAATGTTACATTCTTTGGGAAAGGGATAGCGCTGAGAGAACAGGTGGTGAAGTAGGAGATAGATAGAAAGCCTAATTCATTTACAACTCAGCTATTGCACGTTTCTTTTGTAGAGCAGTGTTGCAGCGCCTCTGGTGTCAAGTAGAGGTATTAATTTGTTTAACATGTGCAGCCATTTTATTAGTTATTTTACTTCGCCGACGGTTCTGCTACAATACCGATGAATAAGGGTGCTGTGACGTGCATTAGGATATATTAGTATTTACCACAGCCGGTACTAGCAGAGTGATCAGTACTATGCCTTCATCACTTTAACAGTCCAACGACAACCAACACAATAATACACCAATGAACATCAGAAAAATACATAATATTGTTGGCTTGCCTGAGACTAGTCTTGAACTCAGACCTCAGCTTTTGTAGTCAAACGCGCTAACTATTCAGCCAACAGCACCCTCATATTACTATTAAGGATAACTATATCTTAGTTTCAGTGTCGCTGTGTGTAGTCTTTCCCAGTAAAAAAAGAGCTTTCAAGGAAGTCAATAAGATCCTAAAATTGTGATCTTGAAGTAGTGCAAATCCAGATCATTTCTAATGTTTTTACATAGGCTTGTCATTGCAAAAAGTTCCCTTTTTTGATAACTATTCATTGGATCCGAAGTTATATTAATGATGTTAAGATATTTTGATTTATTGGATGTTCCTTTTAATAAGTCCAAAAAAACTAATTTTTCATTATTTCTATAGTTAGGCAAAAAAAAAAATTATTGAAAATGTGGTTTTAAAAGTTATTTTAATGCTTTTGTCGATGTGACTTAAAAAAAACAACAAACGCACATAGTTATTAAGCTTTTTTTTTACTTTTCTGCAGAAACACCGAAGGTCTTGGCAGTAATCAGACCTTCGATTTCACAGGTAATATTCTACCATACTATTCACTACACTACGGCGGTACCTTTGTTAAGATTATAATTATAAATTAAACGGAAACGAAAGTTTCAGATGCATACATACAATGTTATATTTAAATCACTGGGCCTGATTACACTGTACAACACAAAAAAAAAATACAAAAAATACAACACAAAAAAAAAATCTGGTAGAGGAAACCAAGAAAAAATATACGTGTGTAGCCGTTTTGCAGGATCACATCGGAATTTTATTTTTGGGGGCTAGATTCCCCCTTTGGCGTATTCCTGCAGCATATCGGTACATGAAACTATGTGTTATTTATATCTGAGGTGTAGTGTACGTTCATCAACTTTGTAGAAAATATTTGGGCAATAATTTTTGTGGAACATATTAACCCTCTAGGTACCCACATAACGGTAATTTTTGGCCCTTTTCTAACATATCGTAAAAAAAACCCCTAAAAAGGCGGATTGCAAGGAAGAAATGATCTGCAAAAATGTTGGCCATAAGCTAATAAAAAATAGCTTATTGCCACAATTAATGAAATATTTCATCACTTAAATTTAGTATAAATAGTTCAAATAGTTATTTTCCAAATATATAAGTTTTATTGATTATGTACTATTTTAATTTAAAAAAACTATTGTTTGATATCATTTGTACATCCTTTCTAATGACTTCTAGTAGCCGTAGATGCAGCTAACAAATTCAGGTGCTTTTTGGCGGGAAATTAAGCATGAAAGCTGACATTTTTAAAGAAGAGTAATAATAACTTTAGAAGATACATATTTTGATTTTATTGGGGGAGGGATATATCCTTTTTTATTTCCTTCTAAATTTCCGGCTGATACTAAATTACAATTTTTCTGAATCCAATTGCAATACCGCAATCACTCAAACATACATTTAAAAATTAGAAGCCATTATTCCAGCAAATACACACATTTAAAGTTCGGTCTGATATTTCGCTATTAGATGTAAATGATTTCATATTGACGGTTTAATTCCTTTAAAGCAATAGAAAAGGAAAAGAAGTAATGTTAACTCTGCTGAGCTTAATCAAGAAACCTGTATCTCAGCTGCTTCTCAAACTGGACGAGATCTACCAGACCAACAAGGCGAAAATAATGAAATTATTCTTAAAGTTTGTATATGTGTGAGCGAGCTTATAATATAATCAAAATAAAGCAATTCACAGGTGAAGCATACTTTTATAAACTGTGTCAGGTATTTCGTATTCTGTTCTGCTCTGAGCTGTATTGTTCTGTTTCTTTTTAATTATTATTGCTATTTTGCTTCACTTTTTCTCTTCTAAGTTAGTTTTTTGTTTCCGTTCTTTTATAAATAATTAATAATATTTCGTTATATGAACATTATATTATAAATAAAGACAGACACATGCATACATATAACAATATATAGCACATGTGTATATGTACGAGAATGTAGAACTGGAAAAAGTACAAGAAGTAAGTTTTCATTAAGCTAACAACAAATAGTATGTATAAAATTTAAAAAAATATGTAAATATATTCAGATTGATCGTTAATGAAATCAACAAAAAAAGCTATAAAACTAGCTATACAACATTTGGTGTGATATGATAACAACACAGATTTTATACACAATTTAAATAGTTACGAAAGATTTGCTAATGTATTCTTTTAAACACACTTTTTCAATGTAATTCTTCTTTTGAAGCACTTGAAAAAATTCTTAAATGGCTTTATATATTAAATTTTGCTTATATATTATTAACTTAATTTATTCTAGTTATAAATGTTTAATTGATATTATTATTATTATTAATAATTCATTGTATATATTTTATAATTTATTGACAGCCGCCGAACGAATGAAGTGTGTTTTGCTACTGAACTACACAATACAGCTCTCGCACCGCTTAACCAAACTGCAATCACGTTTCATTCCTTACATACTCATACACACACACTCACAAAAAAATAACGATTCCTTTACGCTTTATTCCTCCTTTTTAACATTATTTTTACAAAAGTACAAGTGTAGGTTTGTGTTGTATTAAAATAGTTTTCAGCATGCTATGTCATGGCACACAACACAGTTTGGTTAAACGGATACAAATAAATAGAAAGATAGATAGGAAGAAGCAGCAACATCAACCAACGAAACACGATAATAAAAGGGAATTAAAATAAAAGCAACACACACATACAGATGTATACACATAATGTGCATTATTCGTAAAACTTTTTGGTTTGTGTGTGTGTGTGAGAGAGAAACATAAACAAGGACCTCTCACTTACAATAACATGAAACTTTCTCCAAAAAATATATTAAAAGCACATTCTGTTAACATTTAAGAGTGCAGACGAAACACACAAGTGCTTAAACTACACGTGTGGTTTCCATAAAACGAATAAAGTTTTTAGGTGTTAAAATGTAAAAAGGTCCTGGGTTAACAACCAGTTATTAGGTCGTTGTATTTCAAACCCATTTTTATACAAGTATGTACAAACAAAATCATATCGTCACAGAAAATGCAAAAAGCCCTACCTAACATTTTAAAAGTTTAACAGGAGAAGCATAAAACATGTTTAAATAAAAATATATATTGACAATAAGTGAAAAATTGTACAATAAATTTATAAATTTGTGTGTCCTTTCTTACTTGTATTGTAAGATTTTGCACTAATTGCTAATATATTTTTAATTTAAGCTAGTTTTATGCTTTTCCTGTAAAACTTTTAACATGTCAGATAGGGCTTTTAGAATTTTCTCTGACGATATATTATTCAATTGTTGTTATTATTAAATTTTTATTCATAAGTTGTATAAATAAAAATTGCATTCACATACAGCCGATCCATCTGAACTGTGGCGAAAGCCATTAAATACAAATGAATACCGACGAGGGGTGCTACGTGTTCCAAAAGTAATGTTTTGCTTTCCGCGTCGGCCAGAATTAATTAACGCTAATTTTTAGCATGATTCTAGCAATATTTATTGTCTCATGTCAAATTCTATCTTAACAGAATAATACGGGATTCAGCCTAATAATAATCATTTTGAATTGAAAGAGGTATAATCTAGTTTGAAAAATAATCACATTAAATACACAGACGTCTATAATTTAATTAATGAAAAGCTTCCCTTCTAGTTGCTTAAAATTATAATAAGTGTCACAATTTAATTATGCAAAGAAATGACAGACAATATATTTTTCGAATATACTAAAAGCATATTGAATTAAGTCGTATCGAAGTCCTATAGCATTTGCAATAAGCGCCAAAGTGTACAATTTAATTATAGTTCTTCAAATTTTACATTACCAAAGTATCCTACTTTGAGACTTTTGCTTCTGAGCAATTTGGAAAAATAGTATTTAAAATATAAACGGGTATTCCGATAGGACTATACATTTAGAAATGCCTGATTTATTTTCCAAATATTCTGATTCTACCCCACTGTGCATTGGATTACCAAGGTAACAAATCTAAAAAAAAAAAAATTTGTATATTCGATAGTTGAACATGGTAAGGAAGATATCAGCGAAAATTTAAAATTTGGCGACGTTACAATACAAACACATTGTTCATGAAGAAGTTATCAGTGATCTTCTAAATTAAAGGAATCTAAAAATCATTTGGATTGATTTTAAAAATTGTTCTAAAAACATGAAAAAGGTAAGAAAGAAGCGCCAGCAGAAAAAATTGCAATCTTAACCCAAAAACAGTTCTACAAATAATTACTCCATATTAAAAAAGCATTCATTAAACACATTTCCAATGGTATCACAGTTTATTATTAGATACTAAAATCATTGGTTCAATATAAATATATATATATATCAATTATTATAATTAAGAAAAATTAGTTATGCTTCCTTTTCTAATTTTGTATACTACACTAACTTTCATAGCAAACCGCTATCATTACATTACTACTCTCATTATGAAACAATGTCTTTACATCTTGACAACCTTTTGTAGAAAAAGAAAAAAGGGTCATGCTATTTTATGAATGGAACTCATGTCTATGTAAGAAAGCGCAAAATTTATAATTTACTTTATCGTTTTTTTAAACAAAACTACTTCTTCCAACGGCATAACTTCTTTTAGAAATTGATTGCATTGCGTATAAAAGCAAATTTCGTAGGATTTAGGTCGCGTGATATGTGAAAAGATTTCTAGATGTTAAATGTAACATTAATTTCTGTTTGAATGATTCTCTCCTTAAATGTTATTAAATGTAAGTGTGCCTAACCATCACGTACAAACTCACATACATACAACTATCATTAGCATTGCATGTCGGTAAAGCTTAAATAAAGCTCTATGTTTGTTTTCATTAACAATTACAGTACAGTCGACAGTCGATAATTTGAAACTGAAAGATAATAAGGGTTCAAATAAATATACAAAGAGCAAGGAAGAAAAAATTCAATCAAACTAGCGTTTGATTAAATCTTCTTATTTCGCATTTCGAAACTTTGAACAATTTGAGTGTTATGCGTAAATCATTACTTTCAAAAAAGTTCATAATCATGGCAGATAATAATACTTAGGAACTGTAGTCACAGACCAATTATATTTGTTTGAATTTGGTTTATAAGTCTGTTCCCAGCAAAATCGTTGTTTACTGGTAGGCAACAAAGTATAGGAGGATTTAAATCGTAACTACTTCCAATTTGACTCGATAGCTATTTATTTTTGTTTGAGAAGTTCAAAAAATATGGGTTATACCTTACAAATGTATTTATGTAAATTGTCACAGCAATTATAATTTGACTTACTGGAAGCTAAAAAATAAGTAGTCAAAAAATTTTATACACATTGTATCTTATATATTATTTATATTTTTTAAAATTTTGTGTTTTTTATGACCCAACTGGGATACGAACCTATGCCCGTTGAGATTTGAAGACAAGTACTTTACTCACTCAGCTATAGACGACTTATAAGTTGACTTTTCAAAATGTAGAAACCCACTAGAAGTTATTAAATGACTTTCGTTTGGTTCCCAGATGGGTCGTTTTATGAGTGTCACAAAAGATTTTTTACGTGGTTTACAGATGGCTCAAGTTTTTCTTATATGGAATCTTAGACTATAAGCAGTTTAAATCTTCTTAGCATTTAGAAAACATATTTTTAAGATATGCGTTATTATTAATCACTAAAGAAGTTCGTTGACGAAAACGTTTGACATAAGTTGTTTGCTTGAAAAAGGGTAAGTTTCTTAATAGTAATAGACCGTATAATTTGTTCGGTTACAAAGACGATCAGAGGGTGGGATTAATCGCAATTATGATTACGATTATAATCGACTTTCAAAGCCTACTCTGTCCTGTTTTTATTATTTCTTTGAGCAAAAAGAAACTATTGGCATTTATTTATTTTTTTAATTTAACAGGTAAATATTTTGCTTTATGTTAAATTTAATGTCGCAACAGCTTTAAAGTTTCATTGGTGTAGATAACATAATTAAAGCTTTTTATATATTGTACAGTTAGTTGAAAGAAGAGGCATTAAGCGTTAATTTCAAATGAAAAGCTCAAAAAGTTAAACAAATAGTTAATGTTAAACTTAACATTCAAAAAAAGTTCACAGGTCTTTATTTGTAATTAAAGTAAAAATACTTTGACTCCGACACGTTTGAAAATGTTCATATAAATTGAAATCATTTTGTTAAAGAATTCAAATTATGAGTCTGCACTTGACTAGAATTATGCTCTTGAAATAATTATATTAAAAAATATTTAATAAGACTACCAAGGATAAGTAAAATTTTACAAAGTTGCTTAAAATATATTGTAATCAAATATTTCATCCCATAATTCAAAATCTATGTGGACAGCACTGCGAGCCTTATGCGGTAAAATCTTTTCTTCAAGCTGTTTGCTCAACTGTGTTAATAATAAATTTGTTTACGTGCTTACGAAATTATATAAATGGTACAGCAAACATGGAATCGAAGTCGTTGCTAGAATCAACAAGCACTTGTTTTACCTAATAAATGTTTGTCTAACACTATTTGTATTGGCTTACTTTTCATCCTGTCTTCAACTTCAATAGCTTTAAAATTGTATCATAAAAATAAATACTTTTTTAATGACACTTTATATATTGGCTTAAATTGTTTCCAAGCGTTTCAGATGCTGCATAGTATAAAAAGAATTGTGTCGATGTCAATTTATATGAAAATTAAAAGCTTTTTAAAACAATTGGCAAGCAAATAAGTTGAGGTCATTTCAATGAATTCATATACATATTTCAGTTTCACGGGCATTTTCTTAAAATAATCAATATTAAAACAGCTGTTTTCCAATAAATAGATAGATAGATATTTACGAGTACTTAGATATCAGCAGTTTCAAAAGACCAAACATATAGTAGCATCCTCATAATTATTTATAAATATTTAAATCAATATTATTTTATTGTCCGAAGCAATGAAACTGTGAGACAAAAAGTCACTTAGTAAACGCATGCTGCAGTATGACAACTTTCTGGTTTTATTTATTTTTATTGTAGACATTTCTATTGGAAAGTGTACCTCTAAGCTGCAGTTCTACTTTTAGCCTTTTTTTATTCTGCATTTTAATCAAAAAGCATGACTCATTGTCAACAGATATGACAGCAGAAGAATAGCTTGACAGTTATGGCTGGTAATAATGACGGCTATGATGTTGAATATTTTGCCACTCTTGATACGATAAAGATGATTGTGAACTTAAAGTTCAACAGCGTACTTTCAATACAAAAATTGCAATGGCATAAAGAAAAGCATAAGCTTATTTCCCATGTTAAAAAGTTTACACAGCTACATAATAAATCCTTAATAGCAATAAAATGGAATGCTTAACATCTCTGGTTACAATATAAAGAATATTAAGTAAATGTGAAAGAATAATGTCAATTACGGTAATCATTAGAGTTGCTAATATTTTTAACCGACTGCATGTAGTTTGATTATGTTAATTTTTGCGGTTTGAGGTAAACTACACCATGTCACATTTGTTTACTGTATGGGTAAAGTCCAGTAGTTAAGTCCTATGTTTCAGAGAACGCTTCAAAACATCTGCGAGGTAAAGCACACCTTTTTAATAAGTAACGGTAATAGTATATGACGTAATTTTATAAAGGAGATCTTGGATGTAAAAAAATATTACAGTTACATATATAAAATATTCGCTTTAAGTCAAATTGTTAATACTACAGAAATATAATCATTTGTGATTTCCAACATAATTTTGCAGTTTCCTATAAAATTTCCAAAATATGACTTAAAAAATCTAAATTTATTTCTAAATAAAAATATAATTTAACTAAAAAATTATATTAAAACCGAACTCAAGCCAAAATAATTGAATTTCTTTGGATATAAACTCAAACAGTTCGAGTTATGAGTTTAACTTGACTAATTACAAATTTCCTTACACATAATTTTAAATTTTTACTTTTTTGTAGTTAGAGGACTATAACACTTAAAAATACAGTATTTTCATTCTTTGCTTTGATTCTTGTTGCATAATGTTAGAAGTAAATATTAATTAAGTTAGTAAAAATCTCATCTCAAAGCAATAAGCGTGATTTTTTTCAGTCTCTTAATAATACAATTTTTATTACTCGCTTTATAGTTGTTGCTGCTAAATTTTTCCATTTTAATTATTTTTCTTAAGCATTTGAACTTTTACTTAAAAAGCAAACAATTTTCCGTTTAACAGAAATGTCCTTAAGTCTTAAATTTCTTAACAATATAAGAATCATAAAAAGGAAAAGTTAGAAAACTAAAATGAGAGTATAAAAAACGAAAAAAAATACGCACACACTCACAGACAGAAGAACATGCAAAGGAAAAGTCAATTGTAAACGTCAGTATTACCATTTTGTTACTTTTGCATCTAAATAAATTTTTTACTTAGCTTTTGCACTTCATTTTGCCTTCTGTTTTAATGTGGTCCAAAATATTAACCTCTCCGTCGCAATAGGCCTGATGGCCACAAGTATGAATTTATTGCAAAAAAATGTTTGCAAGATTTGCGTCAATATTAAGTACAATGCAGAAAATATATGTAATTAAAAGCACGTCGACTTTTTGTGCTCCCTTTTACTTTCACATTATACAGCCGATTAAGACTCTATATACAACTTTAAAAGTATTAATCGGTTTGGTATTTTAGCAGATATAAACTTTAGAGATAGCTACTAAATATCCGCACTTTTCATATAGCGAAATTACATTAGAATTTCGTTGAAAACGTTACAAACTAGCAAATAATAAAACCCGGCAATAAGTTAAAAGATATTGTTAGTAGATATGTTAGCTAACTTTGTTTGTTTTTATTTTGTGTGATAGGAATGTTTTTAACCATATGTGTAGATAATATTATTTCCGTTTACTAAAAATTAATAAAAGAAACAGTTACATATTGTCACTCTTTGGCCATCGGTATTCTGTAGCATTATGATAACTGGTGGCCGTGGGTTATAACACACCTATACAAATCTAAGAGAAAGATTTTGGAGCTTTGCATTGTTCTATAGGTTTTAATTTATATTTTTGGTATTTTTTGGCATGATAATTTGGGAATATCATTATAATTTTTTAAGATATGGCCACACTTAACTTTAACAAAGGACCATGACTTTAAAAGATTTATTGCCGAAAGGAAAAGTTTTCGCAAAGAACAAAAACCTTTGTTTTCGAACAACATAGATACTCTTAAGCGGCCAAAAACACTATGCGACAAATGAAGACTTTTGGAAAAACACAATAACTGGACAGTAAAGGTTCGATTGTACTACAATGGGGTAGTAAAACCCTATACTCAGTTTGGCAAATTCGGCGACCAATTTTTTTTATGGATCTCAAAAGTTTCTGAAAATCAGTGGGGCCTTAAGAAACGGTGTCATCAGTATTTGGCCTACAGCAATAATGTAGCTAACAGTCCGCTTAATAGATTTTTTTTAACATTTTATACCAAAAAATTTTGTTGTGAAGATTTTGTTAGAAAAATTAAGGAAAACATTTTCTTCACATTTTTTAGAATAACTAAGAGGGACTCGTAATTTTTTACTAACAATATTTGCAGGATAACTTACAGGGACTCCGAATTTTTCACAACCAATATTTGGCAAAACAAGCAATTCAAAATTGTAAATACTAAAATCAGCAACATAAGAAGTGGAACAATAACAAAGAAAGTAAAAAATTCAATAAAAATTAGTGTCCGATCAAATTTTCGGGTTCGGTGTCGGAGTTCGGCAAAAAGCTGCGTTCGATTGATGTTCGGCGTTTGATAAAATTTTCACTGAACACCGAACTTTGTATAATTTTTTTTTATATACATAATTATAATCATCAAACACACACAAATATGCAATCCTATAAAATATTATCGAAAAAAGCAACGTTCTACGAATTTTTTCATTTGTATTTATTGAATAAATAAATTATAATTAAAAAAGTTAAGTTGAAATTCGGTTTCACGTTCGGGTTCGGCTGCGTTTCTAAAAAATCAACCAAAGTTCGATGTCAGGTTCGGTCTGAAAAAAGTGTGTTCGGTCGGACACTAATAAAAATATAGCATAACACGTAAAAAACGAAAGTTTTTAAGGTACAAATTAGATTTTCTGGGCAGTTTAGGGTGCCCAGATACGTTCAGATTGTATTGATATGTTTACAAGAGCTGTTCAGCTCTACCGTAACTACAACTTTGCCAAATCTTTTTAATAAAAAAAAATTACGAGTCCCTGTAAGTTATTCTAAAAAAATTTTAAAAAATTTTTCTCCTTAATTTAAAAAAAAAGTGGACGAATGAACAATTTTTTGGCATACAATGTTAATAAAATCGGTTTAGCGAAGTCTTAGCTGCATTATTGCCATATAGAGTTAAGCGCTATCATGAAGTTTGAATTAGATATTGGCCAAAAAGTGAGAATACCTTTTTTTGAGGACCTGCTGATTTTCCAAAATTTTGGAGGCCCATAAAAAGAAACTGGTCACTAAATTCGACAAACTAAGTATAGGGTTTTACTACCCCGTCGTAGTAACATCGAACCTATACTGTCAAGTCCCTGTGTTTTTGGATTGTTGCACTGTGCAATTGTGCAATAATATCGCCAATGTGTATGTCATATTAGAAGATGTCACAACATATTGACCAAAATAAAAGGCCTTTGACTTTTAGTGAACAATCAAGAAAAGTATGTAAAGGTCAAATCGGCAATAATATGTAAAATAAATTATGCAATAATATTGTATAATGGACACAATAAAATACCAGTTAAACAAACATATTTCTACGCGGGAAAAAATTCCCGGGAAATCCCGGAAAATTTTATCCTGGAATTTTTGAGAAATTCAATTTAACTTTTTTTGGATTTTACTGTTTTATTGGTGTTCGTTGTTTTGTTACACATGCAACGATTAACCCCAATGACGATATTTTGGTAAAACTAACGAAAAGGGGTACATACAAAGGTGGAACTACTATTGACTTTCTGCGACATTTGCGACAAGTCTGCAATAAAGCGGATGTTAATTTTCTCAGACGATTCTTACTTCAGGCATTATAAAATATCTTACATGGCTTTTAATCTTTTTTATTCTTTTGTGAAAAAAGTACAAGAAAGAAAAGTTATATCAGAATATATTTCATCGTAGTGATATCTAAAAAATAAATATAAAATGTTTAAGTTACTGAAGATAAAGTGTTATTTAAATGCCTTTTTTAAAAGTGTTATTTAATGCCATTAAAAGGCTGATATCGGCCATATATCTGCTAAAATTTGTATTTGCAATTTGATAAGTTTAATTTTTTCGAGATATAAGTACGTTCTAATAAACCAGCAATATGTGCCTATACTGCACACATTATAAAATGTATAGCTTAGGGTCATAGAAATAAGTTATAAAATGTATAGCTTAGGTAAATTTTGTTTTGCTCCCATGAATTCCACTTTGATGATGTGAATCTAATTATTTTTAATTAAAAACTATAGTTTTTAAATATATTCGATGGTCAAACGTTGACAACACGTAACTGATTATTTATTATTTTTCACAAAACGCTGAAAACATGAAGTAAATCGCAAATAGTCGATCTTATCCTCAGATAAAAAAAAAACGAAATTTTTTTAAAGTATGTACTTAATAATAACGCTTTCAGCATAATTGTAATATAATTTCTTCGCTGAAAAGTAGTAAAAATCAATTACGTGTTGTCAACGTATGTCCATCGATATGGAAAATGAATAAAGTTGCTTTGATTCTTTATATTTTTATTAAAAAATTGTATTTTTTTGTCTCTAGCTCGGTTGATTCAAATTACTATTTTTTGAAAATTCCACGGAATCCCGGGAATAAGAAATTTTTTATCCCATTTCCCGGGAATGGGAAAAGTCCAGGAAATTAGAAACCCTACCCACAAATACACAAAAGTATCACATCCACTTTATGATTATAAAACAAAATCTCAATGTACTTGAGCACAGTAGTGATGAGAGTGAAAAGTATTATTATTTTTATTTCCTTTATAAGTTCAATACCAATGAGAAAATTCTATTTATTTAGTCAAGACATTTATGTCAGATTTAATCTTCTGCCTCTTTAAATCTTACATTTTTATAATAAAATTTACCTGTTAAGATCTTGAAATATTATATTGTAATATATTTTGGCAATTGTGTTATACGTACCTAGAAGAAAAAGAGAAGAGAAAGAAAATAGAAAAACAAATCAGTAATTTGTAAAAAATATTAATTTTTATTGCTTTATTTTGTAAAACGCAATACTAAGTGTTGATAAATTTCGTATAGGAAAAATGTATATTACATAAACAAAGCACATATAAAATTGGTCAACGCATAGCGTTGCGTTTTATAAAATAAGGCCCTTAATTTTTGTATTGGTAACTATTAATAAAATTGCAGCTTAAAAATCTATAAAACAAAGTGGAAGTTATCCAAAATATTAAAAAACAATCAAATAAATTTCTTAAGGGTGTTTTGTTTCAATGCAAAGCAAACGAGCGAGCAATTATTAAAACTTTTCTACTCTATGTATATAAATATGATATCTCTAGTTTTTTATTCAAGTAAAAGTGTAAAATTGTAATAAATATTAGATTAAAAAATAAATGCGTGATTTCAGTTAGGTAAAATTATGTCTCTGTTTGTGTAAAAAATTAGCAGAAAAAAAGAATTAAGTTTGTTCAGTTGGAATGACATGTTAAAACACAATATTTATTAATTATGAGGGTGATCGGCTCGGGTTTTAAGGCGGCTCAGATAATGGATTTTCATTGCTTTCTAATGTCGGTTTCGAAGTGTAATATTAATGGTCGAAAAGCATGATGCAAACATTGTGTACATATGCATGAACATACACAATATTTGTTATGAAATTTGTGGTAAGATGCACTCAAATTATATTCCCAATAACAAAACACTCCAAAGAAGTCATGAAATTGTAGAGTGCGATACGGAAGTAGTGCAAATATAGATAATTTCTAAGGATTTTTACGTAGGGTTGTCATTGCAAGCAGTTACTTTTTTCGATTCCTAATCACCGGATTTGAAACGATATTAAAAAAAATTCCCTTTTTGACATTCTATAACAATAGTTTTCGCTACGAAAAAGGGTACAAAGTTACTAATTTTCGCAATTTGTTTTTTTTATACGAGCTTAAGCGCAGAAACTGTTTCCATGTAAATTTCAGTACATATCTGTTAATTTATAGACCGTAATCGATTCATAAATTTCTTCAAAGAAATCAATTTTTAAATTTTTTTATAAATTTTTGTGTGACAAATAAATCTTTACTTACTTTTCTACTAATTATCTGCATATTTTTTATATCGATTCTTTGGAATTTTTTATATCGATTCTTTGGAAGCAATGAAAATGTAGTTCCTTAAATATGACTTGCAAACTACAATTGAAAATCCTTACAAGCTCTAAGTATAACCTACAGTTTTGAAAAGTTTTCGCTTATTATTGTTTGACTTGAGTGTGTGCATGACGAATGAATACACGTCAAAATACGAGCGACATGCAATCGAAAAATAAAATAGGTTTAGATTTAGCTTTAAGCATCGTCGACGGTGTCGCGTACATACAAAATTTCAGTAAAATGCAGGTTATGCATTTTGACCGTGAATGATGCGCTTTCAATGTTGATTTGTTTTATATGGGCTTAAAATAATATAAAATGATATAAGTAAAATATTTTGTATACATATTGGCAAAGTCACGACTATACAGTATACTCCATTGAATTTGTCACTATACGTATACGTTACATGCAAAATTTGTACTTAACGCATACGTATTGCTTCACAAAAACACATTGTCCCATACTCATGAGCAGTTCATCCATTATACAATAATATTGAAGATTTTATTGTACATATTATTATCGTTTGGACCTTTGATTGCACAATAAAAATCATATATGTTTTGATTTTTCCCAGTATATTGTGCCATCTTCGAATATTATTTTAGAAATAACTTTAAAGTAAAATACTATTATTAACTATTTGTCGACTATAGTCAAAAAATAAGTATATTTTAATTAGAACCAGCTTTAATTGGGTGACACATAAAATGTAGAAAATGTTTTCATACAATCTTTAACAAAATATAAGCCAGTGGCACCGCTGATCATAGAGCTGTGTACATTTTCAAAGCATGTCTATACAAAGTAGATGCAAGTTCACACCTACAACAATATTAGCGTACCTATTTCGTTTAAAAATGTTTAGATTTAAGGCCAGATTTTGAAAATACAAACGCTTTTTGCATTTTGAATTTGTATGGAAAAAAATCTTTTTGAAACGTATCTGTGTTACTTTTTATACAAATTTGAAACGCTTAGATACGAAATTTTTTACCAAATCTGCCTATTAGTGTCAAACTCAGTAGATTCAACAAAGCCAAAGTATATTTAGGGGCCATTCACATATTACGTAACACTCCAGGGGGGCTAAAAATTTGTTACGGATTAGATAATTTATACTGAAAATTTTGTAAAAAGCGGTACGAGGGGGAGGGGGGGGGGTTATAAAACCTCCGCAAATAGCGTTACGTAATATGTGAATAGGCCCTTATCTCGAATAAGAAAAGATGCAATTTAAATACACATATACGAAATTTACATACTCATAAATGAGTATGAGCAGGCATGCAACGAACATAGAAAAGGAAACCATTAACAACTAGTCGCTTGCGACTACTTGATGTAGTTTTACTTTCGTACATTATAAGAAAATAAAAGAAAAAAATAAATAAAACAGAAAAATTTAGTGAATATTTATTTGTATGTTAAATAAAATTATAAACGCGTTTAAAAAATTATATTTATAATTAATTATTTTGGCAAGAATTGTATTGCAAATTGTTCAGAGAAGCAAAAAAGCTGATTTCAAGTGGTGTTAAAAACAAATTCAGCTAATTTTAAATTTATATCAGACCTTAACGCGTGAAGTATGGCTTTTTTTATGTTTATAGTATTGCAAAAGCATACTTTTAATTAAAGTTATCTTTAGAACTCATAAAGTATACTTTCATGATGACTATGAGTTTTGCCCATTATCGGTCATGTCATAGAGCTCAATTCCGTTCGGAAACGGAATTCAATCCCCCTTAATATGTCAAGAACTAGCTGGAGCATAGCACAGCATAGTGGCGCCACCCAAGGTCTGGACACACCTGACAAATTTGAGTATTTAAGTTTTCTTTTTTAGATATCAGCAATTACAAAAATGGGGTACGGAAGTCAACTCTGTCACATGGCCGTATATATAGTTATTTTGATGCATAAATTAAATAATTTAATTTTAAAAATTTGTATAGTTTACAGAGTCGAACCAACTTTGGTAGGAAGGAAGCAGTTAATGTCGTAACAGCTTTAGTAAATGTATTTTTAGCATTTTCAGCATTTCTCAAAGAAATGTTAAAACCTATACGTTTTTGCATTAACGTACAGTGATTTAAATCTTTTTTTGTAGAAATAATTCGTCAACTCGTGAACCGTTCAAGATATCGTAATGCTACATAGCTGAGTTAATTCTAAATTTAAAGGCGAGAGCAGTGCTCGCTAACATATAGGGGAGCTAGTGTGTGAGCCCCAAATTTGGCTTTTGGGGACTGTAGATTTTTTAAAAGAGTCGCCAAAAGTTAACTTGTAGTCTGAATGTTGAAAAAGTTAACTTTTTGTTTGATATATTAAAACAATTCAGAAAGTATTATTCTTTATTTCAGCAATTTTTTTATTTTTTTGTTTATATTTACAAATATTTTCACACAAGTTTGTTTAAAAAAAAACAATAAAGGATTTATTTGTTTGGTTATACAGTTTGTTTGAAAAACAATATTCGTAATACAGATGGTGGAGACATTTCTGTCTGTATTTACAAAATATTTACTATTTCATTGAATTTATTTACTGAAAATGAAATTTAGTTTTTTCTGTGTGACTATTTCAATCATATTGTGTATTTGTTAACCTTATTATTCTCCTATTCCTGATAAACTTTGAAGAAGATAACTAGTTTATGGTTTATACAAATCATTAAGTCCAAGTAATATTTGTGTTATTTACCAAACAATAATTTTTGTACAATTACAACATTAAATACCTAAACACTATACAAGTTCTTGTAAACTTTACATTAATTGTAAATCTAAAACATTAACATGAATATAACAATTAATATAAAATATAAGAAAACAATATAGTGACAACGACAACAACCAAAAACGAAAACTGAAAAAAAATAAATAAAAAGTGATACAAAATACAAACACTTACCCTCCAGCAACAAGTATCATCTGCATTATGGTTTAATGCTTCTTTTTTCTTTTCTTGTTTTTGAATTTCATTCATTCAAAAATTATGAAATTAATGATTTTATAAGCTTTAATTAAGGCTGTTTTTTTTAATTTAATTTTTTATTAATTTTATGACAACATATTTTTAAAATCAGTACAATATAAGCCAGCCTCATTTGTTTAAAAAACCAAAAATGGAGGTTGGTGATAATAAACAAAATGATAATTAACTTAATTTATTTAATTGTATCAGCAACATTATTGATAAGAATATATTTTATTATTATTTTTTTTTTGAAAAGGATAATGATTGCACAAGTAAAAAGGCCACAATAAAAAAAAAGATTTTTTTTGTTGATTTATTAAAGAGTTGCAATAATTTTTATGGTTATTTCTCTTTAAAGGCTTTTAAAATTTAGTTAAAACATTTGCAATCATTTTACTAAGGACTACAATAAAAACAAATGCATAATTTTTATATATTTTATCAAGATCTAAGTTAAATTCATGAAGTGCATTTGCATGCTTTAAATGCATTTTGCATACATTTTGCCGATTATACAAATAAAAGTGTATCAAATTTCGCAAAATGATTAATGTTACTTTTTTTGTCATGTAAAAGAAATGAATGTGTTGAAATTCTAGAAAAATAAAAAAAATACTTTAAATTGCTTAAAATAGTTTTATTTTTATAGTTAATATTTTAAAAGTAAAAATTTCTATTAATTTGCTTATGAGATAAAACCATGGTGCCAGAATTAAAAGAAAATGTAAAATTATATCATAATTTTAATTAATTTTATTTTTGTTTGGTGCATATTTTATATTATTATTTATATTTTGACTTAAATAAACAAGACTTTTATTAAAATTTTATGCTAGTTTCTATCAAAAATAGTTATATTGAAATCGAACTAAAGAAAGATATGTTATGTAATATAAATTATCCTGATAAAGTCAGTTTTTAAGGACATTTTAGTACTTATTGTGAATAAGTACGTATTTCACACTTAAAAATCTTTTAAGTTACGAATGATTTCCGGTGTTAAAGTTGACTTGTATTGTTGCTGTCTTTCAAGATCTATAGCAAAATTGTATGGAAACTATTTTTAATTCAAGAACAGAAAGTCCCATGCAACAAAGAGTTATAGGGTTACAAAATTTCACAAAAATTTTTTCCCTTAGGGCTAATAAATCAGTGGAAGTTAATCTCTCTTTTTGTTTTAAAATATGTTCAAACCAGCAAACCAACAAATCAGCAACCATATAAACAATTTGAAAACGCATAAAATTGAGCGTTTAAGCTACCGAAATGTTTTTTATCAATAGCCCGATACAAAATCAGTAATTTTTTGATTTACTGCTGTTAAGTTTATACGACAGTTAAATTGCACTTTACTAACGTTTAAATATTCACTACTTTATTAGCCGTAAGTGTTTTACATAAAACTGTTTAATATTTCTTGTACGTTTAACGTAAGAGTTACATGATTTCCTAAAATGTTTCCCAGATTTGAACTTTCAAACCGACGATACACATATATATTTTTTGCATTCTACCGGAATCTGTCGTTAGAAAGTTGACTTATTAAAAAAAATTCATTTTGTTCTACAGTAATTATAATCAGCTTATGTTGGTTTAAAGTATTTACGTAATTATAAATGTGGGCATTTAGGGCAAAAAATTTCATCATTACTTAGGTAAAGCTTTCTAGCAAATAAATAATTGTAACGAACAAAAATACTTTAAATGTTGCTTTCGAATTGCTATTTTTAATAACAATCCTTATGTAGTTTTGCAATGGAAAGGCTTAAATCGTAGTAAAACTGTGACCAAATTTCTTGTTGGAAGAAAATTGTATTTATTTGTTTTTTGTTTTAACTCCAATATGAAGGTCATTAATTGTGTGTTTGTTCATTACACATATCAATAATTATATACAAAAAATATTCATGCACATGAAAAGTAAATATTTTGTATACATCTCGTGTTAATGCATTTCGTAGTCAGAAAGCGGCTTAAAACTTTATCAGTATTGCTATTATAATTATTATTTTGGAAAACAATGAATATATTTGTACACATATATAAAAAGTAAATAGTAATAAATTTTTATTTTCATTCATGTGTGCTTAAAAAATTAAGAGAAAGACCATTGAATACTTTTTTTTTTATTTAATTACACTGAACAATAAGTGAGACATTTTTTTCCACATTAATGGAAGTCTATATTTTAAATTTCTGTTAAATTTTTCACAACTAGAAGCCAAAATCCCATACTGTTTTAATAGAATCGTAGTCTCATAAAATTAATTTTCTTTATATTAATGTGCGAATTCCTGCATATATTACTGGTGTGTTGTAAGCTATTGCACAGTTATTGAATAATTTCATCTTATTTTAAATATTTCACCCATTTAAATATAACTAAAACATAACTGTAGTTTTGATACATAAAGCTAAAAAGAAATACATGTGAGAGGCTTACTACAATAACTCGATATGCCACAAAAAAAAAATTATGGAATAAATCGCCTTTTAGTTTTAAACAAAATTTAGAACTGTATGATTTTTGGAATTTTCTACTTTAAATACGCAGCATAATTAGTTGCAAGACACTAGAATTTATCAAAAAATTTCTCTAGGATGTAAAGCTATGGCATCTAGCAAGGAAATGATCACATAAAACCAGTTTTTGATTGCATGTGGCATACCAAGTTATTGCACTAAGCCCTACATTTATATAATTTTTTTTGAAAAATTATATTTTAAATTACTGGCCACTTTTGATTTTCCATAAATATTTCTACAATGCACTATTTTAGCCTGGACTAAACCGGGCTAAAATATTATATTTTTGTTTTGTTTTGAGACTTAAATGGTTACCTAGTCAAATTCAAGAGATAACTAAATGTTGCTTAATATAATATATTATATTATCTAGAAAAATTCATCTATCATATAATTTTTTAGTATTACCAAAAATAATATATACAGCCATCTCAGAGAATACCATTCCGATCGGAAGTGGTTTCAATTCCGATAGTTGCTTCTTCAGAAAACGAAAATTTTCTTCGTAATCAAACCACTTTTAAATTTCAAAATGTATTTGAAAAACACTTTTCTACAGACTTCACTTGCAGTAAACATTAAAAAACTTGCATACTTTTAGGAGCGTCAAATAAATATTTGGTCATGAGCTTTCCATGTTAATAAAAAGCTTAATGTAAGCTTTGTATCTAGAAACAAGAGTAAACAAACACCTCAAGGTATAAAAACTTTATCATTGTAAAAACGAAATACAAAATAAGCGGAATCTAAAGCACCAAAAATGTACTTTTTCGGAATGACAACTACGGAATCAAAATTCAGGACTTAAACCGAATTGCACTTCTTTCATAGTAATGTGAAGTTTCAAAGATATGGACCAATTCGCTTGAAAACTTTAAATTTTTATACATTTTTTTCTTACAAAATCTTTGCATTATAATATGTTTTTTATAACTTTAATATGTTCAACGCAACTTCTTCTTATTCGGCCCTTTTCTGATAAATTTTCAAAAACGTGTTTATGTATATGCGATTTTCGGTAGACAATCGGCTTATCGACAAGCATATCGACAGATTTAATTACTTAATAAACAAAATAACATTCTATGAAATAATCGTCTAATAGCATTGAATTATTTATAAAAAATAAAATATAAAAAAGTGCAAAACCGTGCATGTTTATCTTATCCAGCAATCTTTCGCTGCAGGTACACGTAGATGTATTTTATAAGTTATGACACTCACATACTTAAAGCACACACGGTTGATTTTAAATCAATTAAACAGTAAACAGTCAATGCACGTATGAGGAATATTAAATACAGAAAAATATTACTCATACGTCTGTAACGTAAAACACTGGAATGATATAACAAATCGTACTGCAAATAATCGTGGAGCTAATAATAATGCAGAATAAATCGTCATATCGCTCTTCATATACGTATAGTAAAAATTGCATATGAACCGATTGTCACAATTGTTTCCTTGTTAATTAAACAAACATTTTCGAATTGTTACGTAGTGTTTGTGCGCAATTTTTCTTAATGCTATAAAATCTTTGATTATTGATATTTTCGGATGAAATCTTGCAGTTACATAGGCATTTGCCTTCTAAATACCAAACAAGCAAAGAAAACAAAGATTTGCTTCTGAGAATCTCAGAAAGTAATCCCAAAAATTTATATTTTTATGGTTTTGTCCATAAAGGCTATTGATGTAGTATCTTGTAGTAGTATAAGTGAAACCGATTATGGCCTTAAGGCAAGGTTTTTTCTATTTTGGATGAATAAATGAAAATGAAATAAAGTCAACATTTGATCCAAAGCCCGTAAAATGGGATGAGAAAGAAATGAATACTCATAAAAATGTGGTGATGCAAGTGGTATATGTTTTTGATTCAAGCTTTGGGATTGTAGAACATATGAGCTAAAACCAAAGCTTTGCTACAAATTAGGTCGAATTCGGAAGAGTCGTGACCAGCAAAAATTGTAAATTGGATTGAATTCATTTTCTAAAGTCATATCTGTAAAGATATCTTTTACACATACTTGAATATAAAAGTTCTATATTATGATGCTTTTTAGGACAAAATTTGTCAAAAACTCAATATTTTTTAAATTTTCAAATTAAAAATTTAAAAATTTCGAATTCAGAGGGCATATTTTTCATAAATAAATTTTTAAACACTTTGAAATTTTATTATTTGGCTAACAAAGACACAATTGTGACAATTGGTTGCTATTTGAATTTGAGTTAATTTTACCTCACTAACTATTAGTTATCTCTAATAGTTGTCCAAATATGAATTTTTTTTTTAAACTTTATAAGGCCTATAAAAAATGACAAGCGTTGAAAAATGTTCATGCCAGAAGTGACATAGAGGTGGGCTACAAGGCATTAAAGAAGTATTTCGGAATCAGATACTTTTGTAATTTTTGAGCAATTGAATTTTTTGTCCGGAGTAATAAATTCGCAATATAATCGAAGTAATATTTCTATTGTCGTTATAGTTTTTGTTTTTTTATGAGTTACTAGTGGCATGGCAGAGGTGATCCTGCCAAATATGGCCCTAAAAATAGTAATATATTAACTGAAATGTAAACAAGTATCGGCTGAAATAAGATTTTTATATATTAAGATTCGACTTTAAAGAATAAGTCTTGATTGATTTTTCTGTAACACTGACAATATCTTACGTTTTGATTTTCATTGTCTACATATTCATTCATAATTTTATCGGTTTCTAAAAATTATGCCACAAAATACATTAAAATAAAGTCTTTGGTGGTTTGCGACAATCTGCACTTTATTTAAAATAAATCGATTTAATAATTTGATACTTATTAGCGCTGTTTTTATTATTTCATTCCACTGTGCATTAATGAATACGTACGAAAACAAGTGAATTCAGTTTTTAATGGCATTTTAGCGTGCATGTTTACTTGGCCCTGCCTGTGTTTTATTTAAAAAAAAATATTATAATCAACAGAAAAATGTGTACAAAAATACCTGTTAACATTTATTAAGTCATAATAAAAATATTAATATTTATATTAATGCATATTTACTTTCATAATATTATTTAACATGGTAAAATAATCAAAATATTTTAATTCTTATTTTACTTATTTATATTAACTGGAATTGAAAATAAAAGACAAGATATGAAAAAAAGAAATTATATAATAGCATAAACATTACATCAAAACATTCATTTTATTTGCATTCAATATATGTAGTAAACATTATATTTTATATCTATAAATATTTAATTTATTTGCTTCTGTATATTTATTTTTTTTATAATTTTAACAGACATGACAAGAAACATAAATACAGATAGAAACAATATTTTTATATATTTTATTTTATTTTTCAGAATAATTCTTTATTTATGCATTGCATTCATTGTATTATCGAAAGTACGAGTAGTAAGTATGTATTGTTTTAAATAATTTATAGTTACTCAAAATCTTTATTGTTCAACTAACATTATTTTTCTTATTATTTGTTCTCATTTGCATCCTCAGACACTGAGCTCTTAACGCTGTCGTCGGCGTTGTCGTCGTTGTCGCCGTTGTCGTTCTTATTGCACACTGAAATCCTTAACAAAGTTCATTTTGTTTTGGAATTTCAATTAAATTTTGGTTTTTTCATTCATTATTCTATTTTCCTTTTATGATTTTTTTTTTGTTTTCGTTCTTACAAAACACAATTCATTTTTTCCATCATTTGTTTGTACGGTCGGAAGTTATGGCTGTCACAATGAAAATATTTTATTTAAGAAAATTCTTTAATAAAAATAATTGCGTGTGAAAAAAAAGGATTTCCTGCGAAGCACATGTGTCTTACGGTTCAAGGATTCTTCCAATGCATTTATGTTTTTCTTTTGTTTGATGTAAAGACTACCACGGTAAATTTTTTAATTAAATCTTGCGTTTATACCTTAAAATAATTCTGGGTTTTTTCGTTATTTAAATTACTAAAAAAAATTACTCATCTTGAATTTTTCGCATTAGTGAATGCTAAAATGTTTTTTTTATTCTTGTAATGTTTGAATAAATTTAATAATGACACGATAAATATAATATATAATTTATATAATAAATATTTTCTTCTCAAAATGGAGGAAATACATGTGTTAAATCAAAATATCAAATAATAATATCTGATGATTATAATAAATCCAGGACATGCTAAAAATATTACGTACTAAATTTGCACTCGATTTAGTTTAAGCTCTTTCTTTCTAACCCCGATTAACACAAAGTTCAGTTATGTTGATTTTAATTTAAAGTTTATTAACTTTCAGTTTGCCTGAACTTAAGTTTTAACTGAAATTTAAAAAGTTTCGTTAATAGCAAAAAAATTCGAGTTAGTTTGTGTTATCAACTTTTGTGATTGCATGCAATAAACTAGTTTGGAGAAATGCAAAAATTTTCGCTATTTATATAAATAATATCATGGATCAAAAGCATCTGACTACGTTTGCTGCACAAAGATGTGGTGCATTTACATTTGGGGGATTCATAAAGTCATATTGTTTAAAATAATAACACGAACAAATATGACAGTTGTGAGCAACCCCTCATAATATAGGGTGCTATATACACAGCCGACAATTTACATGTACACAACACAAACAAACAAAATAAACAACAATAAGAGCAGAAGAGTCATTTGTACCTCTCAACAGTGCAATTAAACACCAACCCATTTAACATATTTTTCTCATTTATTTAGTTTTCTCTTTTTTCCGCTCAGATTTGTACTGTGTAGTTATGACAAACAATAAACACAGCACACAAAGTTTTATTATTTTAGGATTTTTTTGTTTGAAACACAACAACAACGTTTTTAAAATATTGTAAAATATTAAGACATTATGACAATATGACTTGATAAGACACCGTTTGAATCACCCAATTATCTAGATATCGAGACAATTTGATTTGAAATCTTTATCGAAATCTATATCGTTTACATTGTGCTTTTTTGATCATTTTTCAAGATTTCGTATTCAAGAAAAACTTCATACGAGACTATGACAGAAAATCTCACATAGTCTACCAAATTAAGAAAATATTCATTTCGTTCTTGAAATAAAATTTCCGAGGTAGTGGCAAGACATCAAAATTTCTGCTAAATTTATATAAGAATAACCATTATATTAAGTATATGTTCAGACCACGCAAGTCTTAAGGTACGGTCACATTTGGCACATATTTGCCGAAAAAAAAACGTGAACAACAGACAAGCTAAAATTTTATTTCCCTGAATTCCAATATTTTTATATATATAAGTTCACAGTTATTAAAAATAATATAAAAATAGCTTTTTGCGGCATAATTAACTTTATTTTGTGATATAAAAACCAAGTTAAATCACACTAACCATGAGAAAAAGCCGTGGTTATGCTTTTTTGGGCAAATATTTGCCAAGTGTAACCGTATCTTTACTGATAAGATTCTTCATTTTAATTCTAAGACTTTCTATGTCGTTCAGACAATGAAAGTGTTTTTCAGAAATGTTTCTTTCATTTGCATGACTGCATACACATTAGCCGAATTCACAATCTTGTGAAAATGGTCTTGCATCGTTGTATTTGCAAAATGGTATAGTATATTGATACTCACCACTAACAATTGTTAAGTGGTGAGTATCGATATACTATACTAATTTGCAAATGCTACGATGCAAGACCATTTGCACAAGATTGTGAATTGGACCAATGTAAATGAATGTGTGCGTTTTTGCATTACGAATGCGAAAGCAAAACGAGTTTCTCTTGGCTTTTGGCTCTCTCGCCTACAAAATAAGAGGCTGACCACTAACACATGCAATACAATAGCCCAATTCACAATCTCGTGCAAATGGTCTTGCATCGTAGCATTTGCAAAATGGCATTGCATATTGATACTTACCACTTAACAATTGTTAGTGGTGAGTATATATATACTATACCATTTTGCAAATGCTACGATGCAAGACCATTTGCACAAGATTGTGAATTGGGCTAATATGTGTATATATACAGCAGCATTGTAATTCTAGATGCCATGATGTAGGGTACTTATATTATCTCTCACTCATGGATGAAAATTTAAGACTTCTATGGCCAGTTGAAAATGACTAAAGCTTAGACCAAAAGCTGTTAATGGCGTGAGACTCTGTGATAGAACTAAAACGGGGTTACTATATTTTTATTTGAATTTTTTATTGTTATTGCAAGCGGATATTAACTACGCAGGAAATCAATATTTGAATTATTTAATACTAATTTTGAAAATACATAAGCCAAGTAGATTTTTAAAATTGCAAATCATAAAAATAAATCTCCGCAATACTTAGATTTATCATTCGACGAAATGGATCGCTGAATAAGTTCTCTGAAGAAGTAAACTATATTATTCTTGACTAGTCATTCAAATTAAACGTTTAAGCATTTTCCATACTACAAAAAAAGTTACAGACAATAAGAAGGCCTGCCGAGTGCATGTTTATAAAACAGGATGATCTTCTTGACTTTTATCACCATTAAAAGATAAGGTAAGATATGGTGGCCGAAAGTAGAACAGGTCACAGCAAGAAAGCTCTTTAAAGACTCCTGCAGGAGTGCACCTAGTTTGTAGGGTATTTTCGCAACAAAGCCTGCAGGTTTGGTGACACATACACAGCAACTCAGACTCACAGAGCGAAAACTATTATTTTATTACAGACTACATAAAGCCGACTGTAGCGTAGAAATGCGCTTAAAAGTCTTTCTTCATTAAATAAAGTTGAAGCAATGTTCATGATAAAATACATAACCATCAATCAGGCAGATATGGAATGTCTTAGTACGGCTTTGGATTGGCGAAATGGTGGACATGCAGTGTATTTATGGATAACCTACACCCATCAAGTATCCATTCAAAAACGGCCCGCTTTTGCCTTAAAGCAAGCCGGCCTGACAAGGCTTAATAAATGAACTTAATAACCTTATACTTGTCGAGTCCGTTCTTGAATCAAGCTTATGAAATTCCTCACTTCAGTTTTTATGACAACGTTATTGCTTGATATAAGTACGGATGACCTTTCCTTTTAAGTGTACTGTCAAGTTATATGTTTTCGTGTGTATCCGGTTTTATTTTGGTTATTTGGCGTTGCTCCGAGCTTCCAAAAAAAAAGAGAATGGGAGAATTACTTGGCAGAACCAAAAGGTCTATTGTATATCTTAATGAGAAAATTGGCTCCTGAGCGGTGGAAAGCTAAAGCGGACTCAAATATGTGAAGCGGCTTATTTCACTGTGTAGCGCATAATCTCAAAAGTTTGTGATGATCGATAAAAATGAACTTAGGATAATGACGCCGAGGCGCCAGTTTACTATAGGAAACTCGGAAACCACACAATTCAGATTCTGCGATTCAGCTCCAGCTACTCAAAGAACAAAGTTCTTAGGAGTTCCTTTTGTATATGTTTTTCTCAAAGAAAAATTTATTTCGTTTTTACGTTTTTTGTATTTACATATAATTAAAAAGGCGAACAGCAATTGCTCTTAAATAAAGGATTAATTGCTTGGTGACGTAATGTGACTACATGGCGGCTTTTCTGTAAAAAGCCCATATCCAAAGGAAATATATTTCACTGACTAAAAAGGACTGTAGGTTACTGTGCATATGGCCTTCTGCTTAATAACAATGACACCCACTAAGACATATTGATTGCAATGAAAAAGTCAGTTTATATAGTCATTTACACAATTCCATATTTTACATTATGTACTGGCAATGAATTTTGTCCTAGTTTTTACAAAATTTTTTTAAAAAAGTATATAATTTTAAACATTCCGTAAAGGAAAGAGTTTGTCACAAGAAAAGGTTCATAACTGATATTTTATATGGCATTGTTATTGCAGATGATATATTCTAGATCCAAAGGTAAAGTACTTGTCTTGGGGTTGTTTCTTTAATTAATACTAGTCAAATTACTATACTTCAAATACATATTTTTGATTCGAAAAAAATCTGCTTGTGCATTGAGATTATTTTGTTCTAGTTAAGTGATATCTTCTCACGACTTGGAATCATATTGTACCACCCCCATTTTCACCAGTCATAAGACAAAATTTGCCGCAGGGATCTGACTCGTATGACTGCAAAAAGTTTTGTCGGCAAAATTTTGGATTTTTTTTTTTTGCTTTAAAATTAAAATTTTATATTAAGGAGAAGTTTTCAAATACTGGAGAAACAAATATTTTCCTAAGTTTATAAATTGCAACCGCCATATAAAACAGCAGCGATATTACTTGTTTTATTAAATTAAATTCATTTATCACACATAATTTTTGCACCGCACAAGTCATACGTTTCGTTTTATGTGTTTTCCCTTTACTGACATAATAAATTTCAACTGTTTTAATTTAATCAAAATAACAAAAATAATAAAAAAAGAAACAAAATATAATATAATAACTGACCTCTACCAGAAAACATAAATCAAAGTCACTCAACACATGTATTTCACACTTAAAAAGAAAAAAAACTATAGAAGGTCCTTTTTTATAATTTTATTTCTGCTTTTCAAACTACAACAAGAGCACATTTCTGCCAAATGTTGTGGACCAATTCCGTTTTTTTTTATAAACAGAAGAAGAATAAAAAATAATAATGAAATGCATGAACTATTTATTAAATTTTTTACATTTTATAAAACGCATTTAAAATTTTCTAATATTTCTTTTACATTGAAACATTTGATTCTATTTTTAATAAAATTTTTTAAAAAGGACATCTTTACATTCGTGTTAGTTGTTTAAATTTTTTAATTTCTTTCACTTTCACAGTATTTTTTTCTCTCAACTTCTTTGAGTATGAGTAAGATTTTTTTGCAAATTTCGTTTTTGTTTTTCGCAATAGAAAGTATTATATTTTTAATTTTTTTTAATTTTAGCATAAATTTCTGCGTTTGGTTTTTTTGAGTATTAAACAATTATTAAATACAACGGGATTGTTTTTTAATTATTTATAATTTTTTAATATTTAACGCACATGTTTCTTTATTTTTGAGATTTTTTCTACTTCTTTTTCATACTTTGTTTTTACTTCTTCTGCTTCTGCTTCTTGTTTCTCTAAGGCTTTTTTCAAAGAGTACGAAACTTTATTTTTCTTCTTTTTTTTTCTTTCAAGGTCGCTTCACTCAGGTCAACATATAGTTGTCTCGTTTTCATAAAACACAAATTGCAAAAAACACTTTAGTTTTAGAGGAAAGCACAAAAAGTTGAGAATAATTTTACGAGAGCATAATATTATTGGGTTTGTATTTGAACATTAAAGTGTTGTTTGTATAGTGTTTTTGATTTCACACTTAATTCCAACCATTTTTAAGGATTGATTGTATAAGCTGCCGTTTAATAAACAAACATGTGCATATAATATAAGAAAATACACTAACACAAACACACACACACACACATAAATTATATTAAGTATGTATTTAATTTATTAAATTAATATGCTACTGAATGTTTGAAGTTAAAAGGTCGTATTATTTTAGTAGCATATTTATGTTTGCACAATCTTTTGTATAGAAGTTTAGAGAAAAACTTTAAGAAAACTATTTTACATATTAGCCATTTTATTTACTATTAACCGTAACACTTTTCCAATTATTGTATGCTGCAGTAGTAAACAAACCACCACTCTTTGCCATCAAAAAAAAAAAACTTTACATAAAAAAAAATTCTATAAAAATAACTTCCTCCGTATAATTAAGAATTTCAAATAATAAATATCTTTTTGGAAACAAACAACTTGACCAAAATAATTAACTCGTATTTGCAAATTTTAACGAATGAACAAATTATATCTCCTTTGCTCTCTTCCATCCAACACAAGAAATAGAAATAAAAATAAAAATAGAAACGAAAACACGAAAATAATGTCATCATTATCAACAGCTGCTTGAAGGCAGACAGCAAGCAGAAATGACAACAAAAACTATTATACAAAAAGAAAAAGATAAAGTAGAATGAAGGACGGGCCACCAGAACTTTAAAAAAGTCATATTTAATGTATAAAATAGACCGTAATATAATATTTGTTACAAAAATGTAATGAGAAGGAAATAGAAACAAAAACAAACTAATAAAAATAACACAACAACAAACAAAAAAGTAAAAAAAATTGTTTACATTCCGAAACCGGGTTACCAGTGGCAAGTGTATGACAACAGCCACAATAATAAAATCAAATGCCAAAATACACAAACACACACTCAGAAGCACTCGCAAAACCGAAAGGATATGTGTAACATTATTTGCCAGAGATGAAAACTTTGTTTTACATAGAGAAAATTCAACAAAGGGCGCATGTTTTACAAAAAGGAAAAGAAAGGAAAAGAAAGTAAAATAAAATACTTAAAAATAGAAAATAAAAGTGAAATTAGAATAACAACAAGAACTGCATATTGAAAATTGAATTGAACTCTAAAGCAAACATCCTAAAGTCGATTGTATAAAATTTGCATTAAATATATTTTAATAAAAAATTCTTAATGCCAATAAGTTTCAAAGATTAATGACTACCTTTTTAAATACATTTTTGCATTGAATTAAAATAGTCCAATTTTGTTAAATGAAAAATGAATTGTGCTTAAAACAAAAATAAAATTGATTTCCAAACTAACAGTAGTTATTACAATTGGCAATATCTTTGGCAGGTATTTCTCTTTATTTTTATTAATAATTTTATTATTTTTTTATTATTAATATTATTATCGCTAAAAACTTGATATTTTTTAAAATTATCAAATTTTTAAGTTCAAAAATTTTAAATTTGTAGGATACATACAACATGCACCACGAATAGAAGAGAACCCCCGTCAATAAAAAAATTCATATTCTTAAAACACCCAGTTGATACATTGTTATTATTATGTAAAGGCCAAAAGCACCGGGAGCCAAAGGATCTTTTATGCAGCTCCAGCATTTACTGATTATTCTACACGACGAGAGATGTATACTTCACCTGGAGTCATTAAACCAGAGCCAAAGACCTTCATTCTGCGTGCCACTACCGACGTACACTCATAGAGAATGTGCTCCGCGGTCTCTTCTCGCGTTTCGTAGAGTCTACATAGATTGCTCTTAGCGTTGTCAATGATAAAGTGGTGTCATCTGATAATACAGTATCCGGTAAGCCACCCCGTTAATAATCTAAGGTCATTTTTGTCCAATAGCAGTAACTCTTCGGATGTGCTCAAGAATTATTATGTTCTTTGACATACCCTCATGAGATGCCAAAGAAGGGTTCGGTTAGATAGTCAGCCTGTTCGTTGCCAGCATGTCCTTTGTGTCCAGGCAGCTACCATAACGTCACTTTATTGCGAGCGCCAAGTTCATTTAGAGATGTAACACAATTCATGACAACACCCGACCTTATCTTATAAGAGATTAAAACCTTTAGCGCTACTTGGCTATCTGACATCAACTAGATACGAATACCGTTACATTTTCTCCTCAAGCATTCTCTACCACAAATAAGGATAGCAAAGCATTTCGCCTGGAAAATCATAGGGTATTTACCAATGGGAAGACCCCTTTCGAAGTTAAGGCCGTATATTCCTGCGACGGGATCGAAATACATACTAGACGGTATACTTTGTATAGTGCTGTCCCAAAAGTGATTAGTTCAGTTATTGGCCACCAAAATAGGGCAGCGTGTGTTAGTGTTGGTTTTATTATGGTGGTAAATAAACAATATGTCATTTTTGGATTGAGTCCCCACGTTCTGCTAAATAGCCGGTGGCATGCATAAAGTGCCCTGATAGCTTTATTGGAAGTATGGGAAACATATTGGTTCCAAGAGAAATACTTGTTAAAAGGACCCCAAGGTATTTAACTCCGCTGGAGAACCTGATAATTGCACCAGCGAATAGCTAAGATTTTGGATGGTCTTGAAATAAATAAATAGAAATGCGAAAATGAAAATTGTCAACTTGATTTTAGAAGTTACACAGAAGCTAGAGACTCTAAATCGTATTATAACAGAAAGGCCTAGAACACCAAAACCCATAAGATCACTTCGGTCTAGATGTTCACTGAGACTGCGGCCGAGTAAGACTTCATATAAGGTAATTCTCTTGATTGGCTTAATCAAAGCCTCTACAAGAAACTATACGAGATATTGGAGGAGGATAGTCGCAAAGAACATGCTACCGTGTCTCACTATGCAATTTACAGAATCACAGCTACCAATAATCAATTGGTGCCCAATTTGTGAGAAATTTCATTCTTTTCAAGTGACAATAACCTTAGCGATATGTTGCAAAGAAGGGAAAGAAACTATTACTTCATGCCGTCTATGAAGCTGTGTCGAAACCATACGTTAGATGAAAATTCAGATCGATTGTTTGTTGCATGTACCTTACGACCAGGCACTCAACGTAATGTTAGTCTGCCTATACAGCAAGTTTGTAGAGAGATATGACACAGACTGAAACAGCTCCTGACATTAGCTACTACAAGACTTAAGTGTTGACTGCTAATTGGCTATCTAAAGTCAGACAAGCTTTTCTAACCTTTACTATTTAAACATTTTCCAAACGACACACAAAAAAATATCGTCGTATATTTTATCTTTGTTTGTGTATGTGCTTCGCGGCTAAATAGTTTGGATGTGTGTCTCACACACAGTGTACGTGTATTGGTGGTAAAAAATAGCCTATACTCGCGAGTATAGGAAATTGAGAGAATTGCCACCACTGATCTAGAACTTATAGCTGAATATCTTAAATATGTCAATTGACCCCCCTCCAATGACATCGCCATGTGAAAGTGACAGTCCCTCTCATAAAAAGTTCCAGAACTCGAATTGTTTGCTAGTCCTTAAGAAGCAGTCACGCGACTTGTGTTACAACAAGATCTTTTTCCTTTAGGGACATTAATGCATTTTATATCGTTCAAATATTGCTATAATTTTTATTTTCTAGTATATGAAGTTGATCACAATTAATTGTCAGAAAATGACTGTAAGTAATGTGCACTGTTTGTGTTACTGAGAGAGTTAATTGATGGGGCAAGCGATAAAACAAATCCTCAATTTTAGCCATAACATGTTAGGGCTTGTTACGATATCACAAAAGGTAATTACCAACACAATTTATTTTGATAAAAATAGAAATATCTATTTCTATGAATTGATGGTACAATTTCCATACATTTCACTTATTTTCTCATTTTTTGTCAAAATATTTTAATGTCTTTTTGGTGGCCTGCTTAAGCTTTAGCTTAATTTGTGTTCAATTTCTTGAACTATTAGTCTTTCTTCACACCGTGCCAAATTATTGATCCACAATGTTTTTCTATGACCGCAATCTCATTATAATTTTTAAATAAATAAAGAAAAGCCTCACAGAATTCGCATAGAAAGTTATTTTTTTTGTTTCCGATAAATTTGAATTTCAATAAACAATTTGTAATTGTTCAATAAACAAGTTTTATTTTTTTTTTTCAAATATATTTTTCCTATATCCATTGCTTTTATTTATAATGTTGTAAGACAAAGTTTTGAAATATATTTTCTACTTAATAACAGCAACAGCAACTTAAATGAAGAGGAACTTGGTGAAAAATACATTGAAAGTTTAAACTTTAAATCTAAAAATAACAACAACTAGTGCAAAAATAAAATCAATATTTTGGGAACATGAAAAATTTATCTAAAGCAACTTTAGTTCATGTTGTTCTGTTTAACTTTTTTTGCTTTTATTGAAATGCCATAGAAAAGGAACTTTAAATAAAGTTTATAGACAATGAAAAACTGGTTGGTTTTTAAATTAAAAAATAAAACAAAAACAACAATACCAACTGACGTACTAAGCTAAAGCATATACAAACATACATATATATATGTGTCAAAGAAAGAGGTTAAAAAACAGAGCCAAACACACACCAACAACACCAATTTGTTTCTGTTTGTTATATTGTTGCTTTGAAAACTTAAAAAAATTAGAACAATAGCAAGAACAGCACAATGTATCCTCCTTTTTTCTACCGCGCCACAATTTGTTTTTCTTAAGTTTCAAAAGGGAATTTCCTCGCATTTACACGATATCTAACTCGGTACAAGGATGACATTACCAATCTACAATGACTTGTTTAGTCAGTCAGACAGTGATATATGACTGGTGTGCACAGTACGTTAAGATTTTTGTTAAGTTAAGGATTTCCATGCATTAGATACTTGAATACAGTGGCCTTCAATTTAATGTGATAGCAGAGGAGGAGTTTACTAGACGTCCTTTCTCTACTTCTATTATCGGCCCAGATACTTATTTTGATTTTATTTGTTCAATGGTCATTACAATAATAACAAGCAAATAACTTGTCATGTTTCTCTGGCATTTAAAAATGTAGTATGCAATAACATCCAAGGTAATATTCTCCACGGATATTATTTAGATTTCGAAAGAAAAATAATGTCCACCAAAAATTATAAATAGAGTTATATTTCAAAGTAAAGCTTTATAAAGTAGCCGGCCTTTGGCAAGACTTAAGGATTTTCTATTCTGAGTATGTCGACTAGTGACTTCGTTGAGAAAAGATTTTCTGCCTAGCCGAAGTTAGGGTATGCAAACAATATTTACTCTGTAATGCTGTTTTCATGAACATTATTACTATTTTTTTATAGACATTACTGAAAGGACTGATTGATTTTCATCACACAGACCTATGATAGTAAACACTACTAAGGCAACAATGCGTATATGATCATTAAAAAATCTATTTCTATTTTATTGGAACAAAGTTCCCTATGGCACGTTGCAAGGCGCAAATAAAAGGTGGTGGAAGGGGGGGGGGAGGGGGAATCGGGATATTTCCCCTTCTAACATGAGTAAAATATATTTAAATTCTATAGTCCATAAAAAAAACTTTGCGATATAGTATGTTTTAGTTAGAAGTTCCCCGCTAAAAGCTCAAGCTGGATTCGCGCCTGCACTTTGTGCATATCTATGTTAATTATATTTTGGGGAATAAAAAGAAAAAAAAAAATGAATATGGAAAAATTCATGTAACGAATATTGCTACCGAAAATACAGGGTGGGCTAAAACTCTCGCATGCATGTAAAAATTGCTTTACGTCCGAGAAGTCCGGATTCGTAACCCAGCCATGTCAACATTTTTTTAATTAATATTTTTTTTTTTCTTTTGAAATAATTTTGTTATCAATATAGCGGAATTCTTATCACAGGAAATTTGAAAAAAAAATTTATTGAATACCGAGATTTTCGTTATCAAAAACGAAAGTTATTTTCTTCTATGTACTTCAACGAGTGGAATTGGCGTTCGCGAACATCTCTAGGGTTTGCAGTACTCCATTTATTTACATATACCATTAAGATGGAAATGTACTTCATCATTCATAATTAAATTATTCAGAAACTCTTTATTTTCTGCGCTTAACTCCAGCAACGGTTTTCCCAAATTATTTGTTGCTCTTGGTCAACTGGTAGGAGTTGCTGAGCCATTGTGGTCTTGTATGGATGCAAATGCTGAGATAGAATCCTTCAAAGACATGTTCTAAACATGCCGAGTTGTACAGAAGGTCTCACCGTAGATGTTTCTCGGTAAACGATAAATTGTTCTGCACTATTCGGCTTTACTGATCGTGGCAAGTCTGACACTCAACCTTATATTGGAAACCGTGCCATTAAGCGATTAATTATGGTTTGGCTAGGTACATTTGAAGTAATATTAAAAGTACAACTCTGCCACTTTGGTCCGCCGCTCGTTTATGTAATTTTTCTGGTTAGTTTAACGAAGGCAACAGGCCGAAGCCGACAAGTTCAAGGTGGTTAGCCGGTGGAAAGCGGTAGGTTGAAGGCGGATAGTCGAAGGTAACTGGTCGAATGTGGCTGGCCTGATAAAGGGGCCAAATGCGACTGATCGACCGAGGCCGACAGGCTGAAAGCATAAGCCCGAAAGTGTCAGACTGAAGACAGAATGCCAAAGCTGATAGGCTGAAGGCATAAGGCCGAAAGTTTCAGGCCGAAGCTGAAAAGGAGTAGACCAGGAACTTCATTTCTACCCGATCTGTCATTATACCGTCCGTTCTTCTTCTCAGCAGATGTACATACATACATAGATCATATTGTTAGCAAACTCTAGTACTACTAATAAAAATAGATTTTTGTCGGCTGTTCATAATATTTGTTATTATGTTTTATTTGAACTTGCCTTTGCATTTGATGAGGAGCTGCACTAATATAACTTTTCTTATCATATAAAATCTTCTTAATAAATCCCGTCTTTGGAAATATTGCAATCATTGTTTTCAGTTTTTCATAATACCTCGATTTTACCATCAAAAAACGGTTGTAATACTGTTCTATTTATTGCTCGATTAAAGGGATAATATGTGCAACTAAATATAAAAAAGTGGATGGACGGTGGAAACTTGTGACGTGCGTTGAGAGAATTAAAAACTGGAAATTTGAAGTTTATTAGCTAGTATTTCAGGCCAATTAGAAAAATATATATAGAAGAATATAAAATATATCACTAAATACGTTCTTCCATGTTATAATGTCAGCGTCATAATGTTCGTAGATGTTCTGACACACATACAAATCTCATAACATAATATCAATGATCATTGATATACTGTTAAAAATGTCTATTTGACGATACCAAAGCAATTTTTCTGGACTATGATAGGATAACAGCAGATTGATTGGATAGCGTATTAGTCCAAAGGTTTCCCGTTCAAATCTGTTCATCGATTATGTTTGTCAATAAGAAAACTAGGGATGTAACGAATACCGATACCGATACCGATATATCGGCGATACTTTAGATTTCCCGATACATCGGTATCGGCGATATTTTTTCTGTCGATACGACGATACTTTTAAAAAAAATTTCAGAGTTTTTTTCTGACAAATTATTTATTTTTTGTCAATTTTACCATTAACTAAATTCATTTCGTTATTTTTTAAATCTCATTAATATCAGTTTTAAAAATTAATAATAGTTTATGCTGTTATTTTGTAAAAAAAATTAATTATTTTTTGTTAATTTTACCATGAATTCAAATTCAATTCGTTGTTTTTTAAATCTTATTCCAGCAAAAGAAAAGACACTCCAAAGAAGTCATGAAAATGTAGAATTTGCGATCCGGAAGTATTGCGAATTTGGATAATTTCTAATTAGTTTTACATTACCTTGTCATTGCAAGAAGTTCTGTTTTTCGATTACCAACCACCGAATTGGAAGCGATGCTAGGAAAAATTTCTTTTCCCGTGTTCTATAATGATTTTTCCTCAAGGGAAAAGGATAAAAAATTACTCATTTTCACAATATTTTTTTTAATGCGAATTTAAATTCAAAACTGTATTTTCATGTAAATTTAAGTGAATAAATATAAACTTTTAGAAGACTTTTAATAATTAAGCTATTAAGTTATTTAGAAGAATATTAGTTGATAAATGTCCTTTAAAAATCGATTTTTTTAAAAAGCATGGCGATTATTTTTTAAAATTATAAAGGAACTAAAAATTTTTGTCTTGCTTTTCTACTAATTATCTGCATATTTTTAATACAGATTTTTTGGAAGCAAAGAAAATGTAGCTACTCAAAAATTACTTCCAATTTTTTATACTGGGTTAGTATCAATTTTAAATATTAATCATCTCTTACACTGTAATTTTGTATTAGAAAAAAAAACTGCACTTGAGTTTTGTTAATCTAAGCTTGAACTCAATTTCAATATTCGTATCGGTATCGGAATCGGTATCGGCGATATTTATTTTTAAATATCGGTATCGGTATCGGATCGGCAAAACGGCGTATCGTTACATCCCTAAATAAAACTTCATATTTGCTGTGCCAATACACGTTTTGCAAGCATTTTTGATGCATTTTCTACTTGGGCAACTCTAAAATATAATTTGTAATAGTAGCAAAATTTTTCTAACCGGTTCTTTTAAATGAGGTCTGAAATTCAAGTATAAAATATTTTCATATAAATATGTCATTTTCATTCAATTCATATTCGTAAAAGTATTAAATTTTGAAATATAGCAAACTCCACTATAAATTTAAAAATTTATAAAAATTTTGACCATCGTGTAATGAAAAAAATGAATATTAAAAATAAATAAATGAAAGTTTTGCACACCAGATAACAAAGTTTGAAAAGAAAAGCCATTACGCTAATGTATGTTTGTCTTAAACGGGAGCTTTTTTATTTATTCTACTTATTTATTTATTTTTTGCTTATTTGACACATATCCTCTGTACAATCTGATTGCAATGTTTCGTTTTTACCTTAAATAGGAAACAAAAAATATATGAACGCAAAAAATAATTAAAATCACTTATGTCTTAGTTCAGAAAATATTTTTCAGTCTTATAAAATAAATTTTCATACGAAAATTTGTTTTATAAGTCTCTTGTTAATCAAAAAATTGTTTCTGAATTAAGGTTGTTATGGAATATTAAATTCACAAAAAAAGTATAGAATTAAAGCCAAGAATTTAGTAAACTCAGATTGTTATGAAATTATAAGTATTTGTTTTTTATATCTGTAGTAGTTTTATTTCTTTGGTTTTTAATTTATTATTTATTTTACGGGACGGAAGCTGTATATGTAATTTAATAAACGTTTTTTTTCTTCACACGCACACGCTTTTACTTGTTATATATTTATATTTAAATTTTGTATATTGTATTAACACAAGTGAGAGTAAAATTTATCTGAAAGTAGTAACAAATACTGAGTTGTAATCCTGTTTGAAACAAAAAATAACAAAATAAACAAAAACCTAATACAAACGCCAGCATACAAGTTAACGCAACCAAATTGCGAAATGTACGAGCAAAAATGTTCAATGTTGTTGTGTACGTATACATAATAATACGAGAGCATAACATATTACGTATACGTAACCTAAAACAGCATAAAAACATGACCATATCGAACATCAAACAACTTGTTTGTACTCGAATGCTTAGCAAAGTTCGATGCACAAAAGTATTGAGCATTAAAGCTTCAGAATATAAAACATAAGAAAAAGCGGGTGCTTCGGTCGTGAGAAGGAATTAAAAGCAAAAGAGACACAAAACACAAACATAATAGCAATAAATGACGGCAAATGTATGTAATAATCAACAACAGGAACAACTTTTGATTCTATCACTACACAACCAGACAACTATGGGGATTCACTACAGCTACAACAAAGGGTTGTGTTTTGTATACAAGGCGACGACAAGTTGGTCTGTTAGTTGGTTTGCATGTATGTGTACGTACGTACCCAGGAAACATTTTTTGTCGACATGGCTAAAGCCAGAAAAATATGAAACTTTAACTAGAATTCGTACAGAAATAGTTTTTAAAATGTCCCCAGATAAAAAGGTCCGGTTTCTTGTCCAACAATTATATTATTATCGGCATGTTTTCTGACCGACTTCGTATACGAATTCGCCATCTTGTACAGACTTTCTGATCGATCTCGGAAAAAATGTTTGCTGGGTATGTACATACATATGTATGTATGTATAACGTGTGTTAATTTGTATTCACGCATGCAAGTACAGTGGCGAAAACTTATATATGCCAATTTACATTAAAACTAATTAAACATTTGCTACATTATAATTGTTATTTAGTTGAACTTATAGCAAATGCAAAACAAGTAGTATTAGGTGTTAAACCATTCAAAATTAATTAGAAATAAAAAGCTTACACAACATGTGTAAGGCCGAAAAATCATGATCGAAGGAAACGTTTATCTACACAACAAGTTGATAAAGAGCGGGAAAAAAATAAATTTTTTTTCTATTCAGATAAGTTACTTGTCACGCCCACCTTTCTCCTTTATAAAAAGGGAGGTTGTATTGCAATGACTTAAAAACAAACTTGTAATCTTTGATTTTAGTGGTTTCAAATGGAAACTCTACTTATAGCAACCAACTTGATTATAAACAGTTTCGTTAGCTAAATGCTCTCCTGCAATACGTGCTGAGTTGTAGATTCCCTTTCTACTGTGTTATATCTTTGGCGTTAGGTGTTAAGTCAAAAAAATTTATTTATTCTTCTTCTTTCTCTTGTGTTTGATATCAATAACTTAATTCTAGCACAATCGCTTAAGATCCTAATTACTTGCTCTTTAGGCAATAAGTCAGAAACATACATATAAAATAAAAAATGAAATAATTATGATGTAGACATGCTTAGCCCGAATAAAAAAACATTATTAAAATAAAATTGGGAGAATTTCTCAAATAATAAATTTATTAAGATATTACTCGTATGTAAAAAAAGTGTTTTTCAATGTAAAGCGAGCTATTTAAGTTGTCTCTACTGTATGCATGCTAGTGATGTTACGAATATCAATTTTTAATATTCGCGAATACGAACACGAATATCTGAAACAATATTCGCCGAATTCGAATGCCAATACGAATATTCAATCTAATTAGTTAGTACCACTTAATATTTCAAATTTAACTGAAAAAAATTTACCCTTTGCGTCAATAACAATAAATTGAGAAAAACTGTCACAATACTATAGGTATTTAACATTTTTAAGATATTCCGCTGACGGAATTTGAAATTATTAACTTAGCACCTGAATGCCACTTTTTTAAATTTTTGGCGGAAAGTAAATAAGGGAAAATACGAGCTTCTTTTACCTATACCCAGGCAATATTTAGTGACACCAGCGGCGAGTGTTACGAGCGAGCGAGCGTTTAGTGGTGCGGAGCTTATTTTGCGCGGTATAATAGGCTTGATGGAGAAAAGACTTCAAAACTTTTATTATTGAAGTTCAACTTTCCTCTACTGATCTTTGAGTATTACTTTAACATAATTAATAAATTAATTTAATAGGACTTTACTTTATAAATACCATGTCGTTGTGAAATATATTTTGTTTCTTATTTCTTTACTAAAAGAAGATTATTGTTTTGCGTTATAGACAATTTTTTTTAGTAAAAATTAATATTTTTTGTTTAATTTTCAGTATTTTTTATGTATTATTTTTTGAAACGTATTCGCAAAATATTCGTGAAATATTTGCTTGAATTTGGCGAATACGAATACGAATATCATGAAAAAGGCGAATATTCGGCGATTTGAATACGAATACGAATATTCGTAGCATCACTAATGCATACACTTCCAATGACAGGATATTATTTTGCATTTGAGTGTGAAAATGTATGAATGTATTAGGGTGAAAGTTGGCCATCTATAAAAACTCTTGAAAATAAATAAAAATAAAAAAATTCAAATAAAACAATAACACAAAATAAATTGTAATACAAAAATAGAACTTAAACTTCAGGCCAATAATGATGATTCATGATGATGATTTTCTTCTAGTTGTTGATTGCACTCTTCACAAAATAAAAACTAAAAGCAAAACAGACTTGTCGTTTAACACACAGAACTCCGCTGGGGAGTTGACATTTTTCAAATCTTTCATTTCTTGTTTTGAATTTAAATTTCTGCACAATTTTTTATTTTAAGTATTTACAAATTTAAGATTTTTAATTTTTCTTTCACTCATTCTTTTCATTTTTGAAATTTAAATTTTTAATAGTTTCATATACATAATTTTATTATTATTATTATTCTTATTTTAATGTGGTTTATGCAACCAATCAACTACTCTAAACACAAACTGATTGTTTTTGGCACCCTTTTCTATTTCAAACTAAATTTACACTCTGCTGTTGTTATTTTATATTTTCATTTTAAGTTTCATGGTTGTTATTGTTTTTGCTTACATTCATTTGTTGTTGTAATAATAAAAACAAAACTACAAAAACAAGCAGAAAAAGGTTCCTTAATACATTATTGTAGGTTTTTAACTTTCATGATATTGTGTTGCATAGAATTCCCCACACGCACACATTAAATGTAGCAAAACATTTACTGGTAATATTACGAAAGGTGGTGGTGATGATGTGATGGCTAAATATTCCCCATTCACTCGCTATTAAACAGACACGCTCACACACACCCACACATACTAGTACATACTAGTGTTGTCATTCTAATAAAAATTATTCGAATATTCGAACAACTTTATTCGTTTTTGATCGAACGAACAAAATTTTTTAATTTAGACTAAACAATTATTCGAACAACTTTTGTCGAATATTCGAATAACTTTTTTAAACTACTTTTTATAAAAATGGTGTACATTTACGAATGTAACAAAGCATTTCAAATGAATTGAGGAGTGAGTTTTCAAAAGAGCGAACTTGAACAAACCTAAGAACGCCATCGCCTTTGTCATGCTCATCATCTAGACCACAATCAATCAGATTTTTCAAATAAAATTGAAGTTCTAAGTGTTCTTGCACAAAATTATCACATCGAAACAGCCGAAATATCTGTATAACAGATCTAATCGTGGTACAACAGAAATATCCCAACGGCAATTTTTAATTTACACCACCAGTCTGTGGAATAATTTACATAACAATATTCAAAACTTAGGCAACGCTAATACGTTTAAAAAGGAGTTATATAAACTTTTTAAATAGTTTTATATAAATATTTACTCTGTATTTCGTTATTATTTATTTGGTTTATATTTTTTCTCTTTTTCAACATACTATTTTTTAAATTATTTCTTATAGATTTTTTAAAATATTATTTTCCAGTTAATTAAAATACTTTGATTTTCTATTAATTTCATTTTAAATTCACACTTATCTGTTCTATACACTAGCACTATAATTTATAAGATATTTTATGTTGTTTGTTTGATATCATAATATTAATAAATAAATAAATAAAAATAAATAAATAAGGAATAAAAAAAAATCCATTACAAAGAAGGTATATGTCCGAGGATAAAAAGCAAAGTTTAGTACACAAGGGCTCATTTGCACACAGTGTTAGAGTTTGGTACCAAAAAAAACGAGTTTCCTATAGTCGGTATAACTGCTTAAGCCCTTATGACACTACATTTTTCTTGCATTGTTTTCCTATAGGATTGAAACAGCAAATGATAGAAAGAAACAACTATACAAAATGTAAACAAAATTTGGAACGATTTTCCGTCATCCCACGTCAAATTTGGTTTGTAAACAGACCGGTTTCGGCTGTGTGGCATCTTCAGTGTTCTATTGAATACTAAATCAATAGAACACTGAAGATGGCACACAGCCGAAACCGGTCTGTTTACAAACCAAATTTGACGTGGGATGACGGAAAATCGTTCCAAATTCAAAAAAACCCCGTCGGAAGAAAAACACAACACTCATGTAAACAAAACGTAAAGTTTTCTTTAAGTGCTGTCTACTTTTTATTTATAATAAAACGCCAACAGAAAAAAAGTTGAAACAAAGAATCGCTAAATCGCTGAGTTCGTGAATAAGCCCCTAACTTGGCAACACTTTAATGTTTCAAGCTTCAAACGTCAATTTTAAGTTGAACATTTTTAAATATTTTTTACAGGCCCCCATTTTTTATCGATAACATTAGTAAAAGCTTTGACAATTTGGTATTTATCTTAATATAGCTGAACTCTTTGCACCAGGTAAAATTTCCTATCATATTATATTTGCACTGTTCTCCAAAACTTAAAATATGAAGAAAAAATGTAGTGTCATAAGGGCTTTACATATATCGCCTACAGCCACTGCGTATGCATCCTACGACTCGGACAACCTTATGAACCACATGCGATAATCACAGACTTAAGTTTTTTTCAATACTGAAATTTGGATTACCATGAAAATAAGCCTTTTTGAAAAATCAATCCTCAATTCGTTTTTTATGTTGTTAACAATATGATGTGCTAAGTAAGCAAATCGCACTGTATTATAAATATTTGTGTTAGTGGTTGTTGACATATTACATAACGCCTTTAAAGATTTCGTTTTAAATTACAGCGCGGGATTAGTTTGGAAGTATTTTGAGGAAGACAATCAGAAAAACCAAATTGCAAAAAGTATTTTAAGGCCTACAAATGTCACGGATAAACAACTTCTCCACTCTTTTGCCATTTGCGTAAGGTACAAATTATACAAATTGATAGTTTCAATGAAAATCCAAACCAGAATAATATGGGCCCATTGACAATATATATATATACAGATAAGTTATTTTAATTCAATCGAAGAAGTAATACATACGAAGAATTTTGGTTCAAGATAGAATGTCTGTTAATGCCTTTAAAACAGGCATGACAAACTCATTTCATTTGCGGGCCGCATTTACTATTTTATTAAAAATTTAAACTTTGAGTGGAAATTGAATATAAATAATTCATAAAGAAGACCAACAAAAAAATTTATAAATATAATTAGTAATAAAAATAACATAAACTATTTTTTGCTGGATATAATGCACTGCTCGTCAATTTTCAATTCATCAAAGTCGGGAGTAAAATTTTTACTTGATGTAATTTTTAATATCGATGCTAAATGTTCTTCAGTTAATCTGGATCGCAGCGCAGTTTTATTCATCTTCATTTGTGAAAAAATCTGTGCACAAATATATGTGCTACCAAACATTGATAACTTGCACATTACAAAATATCGATTTGCTTCAATCCTGCGAGTATCACTAGAGATATGACAGTAATCTAAGTTCAATATGGCGGACAACAGAAGCCATTTTGTGAAAACGAAAAAAATAAAAAGTCGGCGAACTATTTTAAAATGGGTATCATTAAGTAGGTATTTGAAATTAAGCTTTAGGTTTCTCTTATCGGTTTTCATTTCGAATGGCTATTTATTATATTTAACTGTGTATGAAAACTAAAAAGAAAATAAATAAAAAGTTAGCTGCCTTTTTCACGATGTTGAAAGAAATTTTTCTTTCTTACTTACATTTAAAACAAAAACAAAATTTTAAAATTTCTTTTTGTTTTAAATGTATTTGTACGAAAGAAAAAACTCATTCGACATCGTGAAATAGGCAGTAAATTTAAAAAAATCAAAAACCCGACTGCGTAAAAAAACTAAAAGAAAAAAAAAACAATTCCAGTGTGGGGAGCATAGGGATGTTTACAGTCGGGAAGCATTAAAAGTTGAATCTTCAAATCTTCACAATAATGGTTCCAGCGATGGACTTGTTTCCTTTTCTTTTAGTTTTTTTACGCAGTTGGGTTTTTTGATTTTTTAAATGTAACTTTTTATTCATATTTATCAAATTTTAGTTATCGATATTTCAGCAATAGAGTCTTAAAACCAGAAAAAATTTATACATTTTCTTTACTAATTTTTTACATTGATATATTTTTTTACATAATTAATTTTAATTTTTTAATGAAAACAGTATGGAGTTGTGGAAAAGTGTTGAGGGCCGCAAAAAATCATGTCGAGGGCCGCATGCGTACCGCGGGCCGCGAGTTTGATATAGTTGCTTTGAAACGTCGAAACAAGTCATAGAATATATTAAAAATCGTGGTTTTAACTTGCGTATTCGAATAAAAGTTTTCATTCATTATTCGTTCGAGTATTCGAATAAAAGTTTAAAATTATTCGGCTGTTCGAACAAGAAAAAAATTTTGAAATTTTATTCGAACGATTATAAAACTCGAATAATTGACAACACTAGTAAATACCTTCATAGAGGTGGAGGTGGCGTATGCAATCATCCAAAAACATTTGTCTACAAACATGGATACACCGATGGGAGTACTCGTTTATATTTATGTCTAGTTATTTGTATTCACACAGAAAATGGCCCGGGCCGGGCTGTGCCGGGCCGTCCGTCCTTTTGTATGTCTATTTGCTTTCAAATATGATCGCTCATGAGTGTAAGTATGTGTATGTGTATGCGTTTGTATATCCAAATAAACATTAACTCACACATGTTGCAACGTTTAACGTAATTTCTGTTGTTGGTAATAGTGGGGCAATCCAATGTTGTTGTGTTTGTTGTTATTGTATCTTAAATAATTGTTATACAATTTCGTTAAAATTTCGTCATACTTTCAGTGCAATTAGTTTGAAACTGGATGAGTGTATGTTTTAGTGCATTAGAAAAAGTGTAATTTTTAGAACTACTCGCTTTTTTAAATTCAATTACTCAATCCCACAACATACGAGGAATGTACATAATTAAAAGAATATTTGATAAGGTAAGCATATCCCAGTAAAACAGTTGCTTCCAATAATGCAGGTTTCTACTTTTATGGAATAAAAGTAGCGCTGACAAACCTGCTGATATCGCTGCTGATTTTTGTATGGCGAGTTCCCAGATTGTAGTACTACATTTTTGCTCACAAAAGCGCTTTTGAAGCGATGAAAATCATCAACATTTTCAGCACTAGAACTGAAAATATATGAAAAAAATGCTTCGATTTGGATTGGCGTCGTTAACGCCTTGAATTTTTCTTATTTCGTTTCTTTATTTATTTTTATTAATTTCAAATTTATACTCACTGTCTGTTATTTTAACTTCAACTAGTACGAACTAATCACTCGACCAAAAACACTGTTGCAAAACGGCACCAAGAAACTCAAATAAACTTACTCTTCATTCTCGCTTAAAAACCTGCTTTGGATCAGCACTATAAAATCAGTTTTTTTGTATAGCTTGTGTACGAAGCTTTTGTATAAGTAAAAAGCAAATATTTTTCTCGCTTCAAAACCTGCATTGTTGTGACGCTATGAAATCAGCTTCTGAACAAGCTTATATTTTAAAGCGAATTATAAATCACTTTATTTCTTTAGTGCTTCAAAACACATGAAAATTTTTTGCTAGGATGTGTTATTATTAAGTTCAAACGAGTATATGGTTAATATAAAATTAATATTCATTGGCTTTTATTTTAAAGTTTTAAATTTATCTTGTGTTAAAGGGTGCCAAAAAAATTACTCTCAGCCCATTTTTACTTCATAAAAAAGCGTAATGTTTTAAGAACAGTTACGAAGGTTTTAAGAAATATGTATCTCAAAGAAAATTTTGTTGCTTCGAGGTAAACGGATCGTTTCAGTATTTAAATGATGTCAATGCCTAATCCAAAGTGATTATTATTAAATTGATTTTCGTTATATTGCTTAGCCACAAAGTATTGAATATGAGACAATATTAAGGTAAAAATTAACATTAATTAATTCCACAACGTGCTCGGTGCAACACAGCAACGCTGCTTTCGGAAGCCGCAAGTGTTCATGAATATTTCATATTTTTTGTCACCATTCTTCTTCAATTCACGACTGGAAATAGAATACTAGAATTATACATTATTTTAACGCACACTCAATTTCAGCATAATCGACAAATCCAATTTTAGCAACAATAAATTAGCATTAAATTACCCCATTTTTAAGTAACGTAAGTAAAATTACCCCATTTGAGTAAAGATTTTCTGCCTAATCCAAAATCTAAACTCTGCGAAGCCACTATTCGACATATCCAGCGAAGAACACAATTGAGGTTGGCCAAAGACCGGCATTTTTTATGGACATTATTTCTTTTTCAACATGGAAATTACGTCCATGGATACTATTTCATTGGAAGTTATTACATGCCACCTTCCTTATGGGTATATAAGTCGAATTAACAATGCCAGCTTGACCTTTCATCTATCCGAGTATAAAATCTTTGGCACGAAGATCGCAAATGTTTTTCATATTTTGTGATTCATATTAGGAACAACTCAAAGAAATCGCATAACTCGCTCGCTAAACGCGACTGTTCTCGTCCCGCTATTTTTCTATGAAATGCAAATAAGCCAACAATCTCGACAAGATTGAAATTGCACAAAAAGTCCAGAGAAGTACAGCATTGAAAAATTTTAAAGATGGGAATAAATTAACGGAACGAAGAAAATTTTTAAGAAATTGAGGCATAAATACATTCCAGTAAATTTAAAATCGCAAAAGAAAAATTTGCTAAATATGGAAACATTTAAAAATTTTTCGGTGGCCAAACAGATTGTTTTGGTTTTTTGTAAATACTATGGTATTCTTTTAATCGGGCTATTGCATTAATCGGTTAATCGCTGGATTAATTAACCGAGGTTTTGGTTTAATCGATTAATAATCGGTTCATTTCGTTAGTAATCGGCTAACCGATTTATAAAATTTTTCATAATTTATGTAATTTCAACAAATAAAAAAGCATAAACTATTTATTATTTTGAGTTTATTAGTAAAAAGAAGAATAACGTAACAAACACAACAATTCTTACACTAAATCAAGCAAAAAAATATTATAAATATGAAGGAATTAAAAATTAAACAAGTTTATGACATCATTTTTTTAATTATTGCAATAGTTGAAGGAGATGTTCTAAAATAATCTTGTAGAAAAATAATTTGGATTAAATTTTTAGCACTTAAGCGATTCTTTTTTTTAAGTTTTAACAAAACTTGACTTGGAGAAAATAATTTAATTATCGAAGATATTGGAGAAATAGAAAGTAATTTATAATACAGAATATCTAATTTCCCAGTCCTTGTCCTGTAATTGTTTGAACATAAAATCTTTCATTACGCGATTCCTGTTTTAATTATTTTTTTTAATTCTTAACATTTCTAATTGTCTCGGTTAATTCTGTTAAAAGATTTTATTACTATCGATAGTTTGTTCTGTTGTCAGGTCATCATCTGAGTCATCCTGCAATAACATTCTGCAAAAATGTTTATTTCCGAATTGCTTAGTTTGCATTTTTGTACTATATTTTAAAACACTGTTGCTAGAAGAAAATATTCCTGAATGGAGGCATAAAATAAGTGTACATATTTAAAACTTGAATTTCTCATTGAATGAAGTCCTTAGATTTTTAATTAAATTGTTGGCAATACTATTATTGGCTTGTATTAAAATTTAAAAAATCAAAAATATGCAGGAAAACAGCAAAATATGCCACAAAAAAATAGAAAAATGCCTCAAATATGCGACTAAGTTTAAGCTATGCAAAAAGATGCTGTGAAGGGTGAAATATTCTAAAATATGCACTAACAAATCGACTCCAAATTATTAAAAAGTTTCGAAACGTATAAATATTTTATTTGTGCGTACAGACCTACACTGTACAGGAAAAAACATGCAATTGCATATTTGCGGTTTCCCTGCTTATAAAAAATAACATGACCACTTTAAAAACATAAACACTAAAGGACGGTGGTTTGGTTAACCCCATGTCTTATGTTCTTTTATTTGAAAAACATCAACTATAACTAATGTACTATGGCAACACAATTTTTTTTTTGCACCAGCAAACAAACATTTAAAGCCGACTAACTGCATGACTGTCATGACTGAAGAGTGTAAAAAAAGAAAAAAACACAAGAACGATTACAAGACGGCAACAGTTATCATTTAAGACATAAAAGCAAGAAAAAGAGCTGGAAAACCCATCTTAATATCCCTAGAAGGAAAAGAACCTGTTACAAGACAGGTCATGTGACGGGCGCGTAAGGACTAGCAACTGTTTCGAGCTCCGCAACTTTATATGAAAGTGACCGGTAACTTTTACATGACGTTGCCATTGGAGGGAGTCAATTGACATAACTAAGACACTCGGTGATAGGTTTTAAGTCCAAACTTCAGGTGATGTTCCTTTATTACTAGTTAAATTACTGTGAGGGTATCTTCCGATATTTTTTTTCTAGTTTTGCGATATGTTCGCTTTTTTACCAGTCACGACCAGTGAATGACAAAATCCCCTTTTTTCTTGCTTTAACCATGAATTGAATTTAATAATGAATTTATTCACATCTACATTACATGTGTGTGCATGTATATGTATGATTAATGATTAAAAACAGTGATTTTGTCTTTCTCTGGTAATGACTCAGGAATATTTCGTACCATTCCCATTTTCACCGGTCATAGGACAAGTACGTTCGAGACAATTGGTACAAAATTTCCCGGAGGGATGTCGTGATCCTGATAAAAAGGAACCTTATCTTAGCAGTAACAGTTTTCAGTAGAGCCAAAAATAGCTGTGTGTGTAACTTTTGACGATTTTGAAATGATGATTGGTATCACTGGTCGGACATGTAAATAACTTAAAAATCCATTTTTGCCAACGTCTAACCAACTCTTTCACAATTTTATCAAACTTTAAATCTCATTTACTGAAAACTATGTATATTTTTACATTTATACTATTCAAACATTCATATCCCTGTAAAATTTTTAAAATATCCTGGTAAAAGAAACAACATTACTTTCACAATTTTATTTAGTTTTAGTAGATGTAGCTAACTCAATATCGACCTCCGGAAGGTAATGTCCCTTTTCATCAAGATCATCACATATAAACAAACAAACCTATGCAGACATCGTTAAACGTTAGCCAATTGTATAATCTAAATTTTCCTGTCTTTTTGAACAGGCTATTCGGGAATATGCGTCGACTAGGTGAAAAATATATGGAAAACAAAAAGAAAACTGCGTAAATTTAAAAAAATTTTTTTTTTGTTTATCATACAAAATTTACCTTTTTTAAAAGAGAGTGATACGCGTTAAAATTCTCACGTTTATTTGATTTTAGAAATGTATAGAAAACAAAAACAATTTTTAAAATTTTGTGTTTGTTATCATGTAAATTTTCACTACTTCGATACGTTTTCCCGAAATGCCACCATTATATAAATATCGCCAAAGGATTCAAACTAGCACAAGGTACAGCGCAATTTGTAAACACTCAGTTTGATTGCGCCGCACAACAAAATGGAGTAAAAGTAGTTGATCGTTATGTATTTTTGTGTTAGCGTCATTAGTTTTTCCATAGCAGCTCTAGTTTTACAGATATAGTGACATTTAGCATTTGCATAATTTACACCACTTTTTGTATTATTCGCTTAATATTTCACGAATGGATTATTAATCAACACAAAAGTCTCTTTCATTTGGGTAGAGTCACATTGATAAGTATATGAGGATATCTTATTATTATTATTATTGCAAGGACGTTAAAAATATTGTGGTTTTGGTTTAGCTCTTAAAACTTTTTTTATTTTAATTTTTGAAATTAAAATAACTGATCCTTGTGTATTTTCATCCGCTAATTACGAAAAAATAGCTTTATTATTTTCCTATCACCTCTATTTTCAGAAATTTTGTGCATTATATAAAAAAATACTTTATCATGCCATCCAAAAAAATTTTTTATATCACATTTGTCAATCTAGAACATAGTCGCCCGTACTGGCACCAGAGTTCCAAACATTATTCGGCTCTTATATGTATACAGCCGAATGAAAACCAATGTACTCACTAAAGAGTAAAATATAAACAACAACTTCATTCAGTTGCATAAAAGCTTGTTGCTTTTTTACGTTGTTGTTTTTTCTTCTTAATAGGCACACAGTGGAATACTACTAAAACATACTCATAAGCACTAATACTAAATTAAAAATTCATTTCTCTCGATGGCCAGCACTGATCTAGAAGTCATTAATGCAATGGTTATGTATTAAAGATGTTGTATCAACAGTCGAGAAAAAAACATAGATAAGAACCTTTTTTTCGATCATTATTTCGAAGACAACTAAAATTGGATTCACAACCAATACAAAAAAATGGTAGAGTTCGGTCGTAACATTGATAACTTAACTTGGTTGAGTATTTTGTTACTCGAGCGACTACGTAGAATATTTTGCATATCCCAGCAAAAAGTATACTACTTCGTTAGCAGAAGATAAGGGTTTAAGGGCTATTATTACAACTTGACAATAGCTAAAAGCAGACTTTTGTCGGACGGATAAACAGGTAATCACTATTACAAATTTACTTTAACCTACCAGGTAGGATGCACCTGACTTTAACTTATCGCTCACTTTCATTTAAAGTAAAGTTTTAATAAAGGTAAACCTTTTATTCGTGCGACAAAATCCTGCCCTTAACTATTGCCTAGTTGTAATAATGGCCCTAAAAGTTTTATATTTGCTATAGTTTTTATTTCACAAAATTATATTTTGGCAAAAACATCTTCGTATTAACAACACATGGCAGGACACTTCGTTTCAAAAGTAATGGATGAAAGAAGAAAGAGGTCATAGCATTAACATTGCACAAAATCTAGTTGGCTTGCGATAGAAAACTTACAACAGTAAAATTATGTTTTTGTGTATTGATGGAAATCGTTCAGCTTATCGGCTCAGAATGTTCTTTATGTTATTATGGAAAAAATGAAAGGTGGTTTTGAAAAATTTGTTGAGGATAGTGCAACAAAAGGATTACATTTCTAGCTTTACATGGAAAGTTTTCGCTTCCTTATTTGGTTTTTTGTTTAACGGTGATAAAATCTAAAACCGCACCTGCTCGTGGGATTTTTTTTAGAGTTTTTTGTCATCTATTATTAGTTTAATTTAGCGCAGTTTACAATGCAAGGCATATGCGCCACATTATGATTCATATTTTCAAAATGAAACATTTAAATGCAATCAGAATTCAATATTAAGACCTTTTGATCTGTGCTATTTCTGCTGCGACTAACACACTTAAGTCTACGTGTACAATATGAAACTGAGCATGAGTAAGAAATTCAGCGTTTCAGAGAGGGTTTATCGCTTTACAAATACAAACGTGAACAACAGCTGTTATTATACATTAATAGACCGGTTTTGTAAAGCAAAAGTCTTCTCGCATGAAGTTTTTGTTTTGTTACGATAATGTTTAAAATTAGCTTTTTGGTACATTTTTTCGTCTGTTCAATTTTGAAGTAAAAAAAGCTTTTTTATTTCGTGAGAGAATATTATTGCCAATATATTTGTTTTCATATATTTTGATTTTTTTCTCATGTAAGCATATCGTATTTGCTGTTAACCCTGACGTTTGCTAATAAAACCAAATAATTAATTGAAAAATAAAAATTATTTTAAAATATTTGGAATTTTTTAAATTAAAAATACAGAAACATGCATACATATGGACATACATATGTACAATTGTATATACATATATACATATATATGCATACATACTGTTACGATGAATCATCAAAGGCAGTTTTGTAGACTAAAGATTGATTGCATGGCTTGCCTTCGCCCGGGATTAAGGAGTTTCTCCTTTAGTTAACTCTGTATGTAGTATATGCCCCCAGCAGATAACGCAACTTGTCCAAACACGCATGTAAAGTACACTCCACAGAAGACTAGGACTACTCCAAATATAACCCAAATGTAAAAAGAAAACATGGCCGATTTAACATTACGATGTCCTAGGGATGGACCATATAACCTAACTCTGCACTATATCGGAGTAGTCTCAAAGCTACCCCATGCCAACAAACACGAGCACTTGTAGCGTAACTACAAACTCTTGTTTGCAAATGATATGGTCCATAACTGCATTACATAGGACCATGTTCCTATGTTTCTCCGTTGCTGGACGTTCTTCTAGATTTTCGCCTCTGGGTATATTGAATGGCGACTTAGTTTAGTAATTATTTTCTGCACTGGACAAGTTTCTTCTTAGCCTAATTGCTAAAGGCAAGCTAGTCAGCAAGTTTTTACTCAGAGGAGACTGGCTAAAAGTTGTCCGGAGGCCGGTATGGCAGAAAACCTAATCGATATACCCGAGGAGAAAGTCTTCAAGAAAAAAGAATGGGTACTGTTTCCATTTTAAAGTGGAAACAAAGTTCATTGCCGTTGTTTCTCAATTTTGGTGGACACTATTTCCACTTTGGAAAGAAACTACTGTCCAGGGACGTTATATCCTTTTCGACGTGGATATAATGACCATGTTTTGTGTTAAGGATAAATTAATAAATATTTTCTGTAAATTACAGTTCTTTCTGAATTTTTATTTATTTTTTTTTTGCAAAAATTTAGATTTCTTATTTAAATTTTACTTTGTTTATGCAAATTTTAATTTTGCGCGAAGTTTTTGCTGTCTATATAATTTTACTCATGCAATTTGCTAGACAAACGAGTGGATATTGCTTATCGACTATTTTAAGCACTTTCATTCGTTTATTACGAATGATTTCATTTTATAATAACCAAATATATATGAAAAAATTTAAAAGCTCTTTTGTTCTCTCTCATATATTCTCACTTACTTAAATATTGTATGTTACAAAAACGTAAAACTACTTTTGTTCGTTTTTTTTACGAATGAACAAACTAATTCATTTTCTAAAAACATTAAAGTTAAATACGTTCTAATTGGAAAAATAGCATACGTGTACAGGAAAGGGTTAAAAGAGTCAACATTTCATACGGAAAATTCACATCATGTAAATGTTGCTTTCACTAGTATTACTGTATTCAGTTAAATTAAAAATGGGCGTTTGTGCGAAAGTTTATACTTTGTTGACTGTGGTGAAAAGCAGGTAGTTGTTTCATTGCAACCGCCAGTCAGTCATTTATGTTACTTTTTGAGCACAAAGTGTTGTGATTTTTTATGACTGATGACTGAATTTATAATGAGAGGCAAAAATGTTGCAAAAAGTTTATAAATAAATTCATTTATTTAAGACATGCATGAAAATTAGTTAGTCCACAAAGAACAGAAGGTATTATAAAAAATATAAAGTTGTTTTCATAGTTACTACTATTACCACTTTATTGCACATAATATTATCTATTTTTAGTTGTATTTTTTAACTTTTTTTAGACTTGTTTTTTTTCTACAATTCAAGAAGATAAAAACAGAATAAATAATATTAAAAAGCTTTTTATTATACTTAACCTATATAAAGCTTTGAAGGATTCAAAATATGATTAAAATTAAAAATTATGGGCAAGAGAGAAATAATGCAAAATACAGATGTAGAGCTTTTGTATTTTGCATTATTTCATAACATAAAGAATTAGACATGATCAATATCCCAAGGAACATTAACAAAGGAACAAATTAATATAAATTTAAATTTCGAGTTACACGGTAGAACAGAAGAACGTTGTTTTCGTGTTAGGTATCTCGGTTGATGTGATCGAATTTTATTAGAAATTTCCATACGAGAATTCTGTCAGTACTAAATTGAGGTTAACTGGGAGGGGGGAATGGCTTTGGTGCTTAGCTGCACAACATCAGTTCTGAATGTAATAAAATCAATTTATACTGATGTTATGAGAGTAAGCAGAGTTAGAGGCATGTAAATAAAAAAAAATATATATATCGTCGGTATCCTGCAAAAAAGTCTTAAGTCACATAATTGTGTTTCTGAGTTATTGGCGATTTAAAGTTTATGGCCCCCGGAAAATCTTTAAATAGCTTAGATTTGAAAATTTATATTAGAATATAATAACTAAATGGCTTAACTTCAAAATGAAAGCAAGAAACTTAATTCAGTTTCATTTATTTAATTTTTTTATACAAAAATGAAATGCACCTTGGACATAGGCATTTTTTGCATTAACAAATATTATTTTATGGACATGGAATTTTTTTAAGAAAATGTTTTTTTATAATCTTTGTATTAAATTGGTTCATCTTGATCTGATTCTGATTCATCATATATATCCGGTTCTGGGGCCTTATTTCTGACGGTTTTGCATGCCTTCAAGCTTTGGTACCAGTGATGAAACTCCTTCTTTTCTATACTTATAGGAAGGTTGCTTTTATACACCTTTTCAATGTTGACTTTTTTCACATTCATGGGCCGACCTTTGCCAAAAACACGTATTTCCTTATAGGTTTCACTATTGGCGTATTTATACTCTATTACATCAGGTTTAATCTTTTGGTACCTAAAAGATTTTACTTTCACCAGTTTATTTTGTCCCCATTTTCATCAAAATTTTTGTTTATTATAAACTCCTATTGCTTTGATAAATCCAGAAAATCGGAAAACCGCATTTAAGTTGATATTATAAGGATTTCCTTTACTTCTAAGGCGTTTGGAGCGTGCGAGTCTGAATATAGTTATCCAGTCTTGAATGGTGTATACTGGAACATTTTTCTTTTGCGTTTCGATAGCACTGCGCATACTATCAACTTCCAATGAACTGTGTCCACTTTCTAAAAATTTGTGTTCAATTATATCCAAATTCAGAACTTGAACCAAATGGAGGAACAATGGAGGAACAACAATTTTTTAAGCATACAAACTTTTCAAACTAAAAACTTTCAATAATGAATAAAAGCTAATTTTAGAAAACGCATTCAGAAATTTTTTACTAAAATATGTTTAAGTAGGCTATGAAATACGTAATATATTACATAGCCTACTTAAAAATGTTTTATTAACAAAATATATTGTATTCTTTTCGGATGAGTTTTTTTTTTCTTTAAATTTGAGACTTGAGCTTTTTTTGCAGGAATAATATAAAAAATATAGAAAACAAATTGTGCAAAAAATCCTAAGTCCACTTGGGACTTTTTTGCTCTACATGTTTGGGTGTTTTGGACATAGAATAATTTGTTTTAGTACAATAGCTACAAAAATATTCTAAAACGAGATGGGATTTTTTTACAGCACATAGAATATGACTTTTGGGACACTTCTGCATCATTAACACCATTTCGCAAAAAAGTGGACTTAGAACTTTTTTGCAGGCTACCGACGATATATAAATGTGAAAATAAGGCCAATTTCCTATCAAAAAATTTCGGCCGTAGCAAGTACTGAGTTCAAAATAAGGACAAAGTTCTTGATAGGTACAACACCAACTCATTTCTAGGCAGCCTGTAAGCTTGGCAATGTTATTCCCATAATTATTTTCCATATTAGAAAGACAAGAAAAACCAACCAAGCTAACAGGTTGCATAGAAATGAGATGGTATTGTACCTATCAAGAAATTGGTCCTTCTTTTAATGTCAGTACTTTTTACGGCCGAAATTTTTGGATAGGAGCTTGGCATTATTTTCACATTTATGTTTTTGTGCGGATTTGAGTTCGTTTTCTAACCTTTTATTTGGTACAATAAGTGTCCGATACAAATAAGGGGCAGTGAAAATATACCAAAATATACACTTTTTCTTTCACATTTCGGAAAGCTTTTATGGTAGAACTTTATAGGAAGACCTTATGTTTCGAGTTTCACTATTTTTTTTTTTGGTAAAGTGTTAAACTGGTTAATTTCAGTCGATTAACCGATTAACCGACGTAACAAAATTTTTTTTCATATTTTGTAGTATTAGAACGTATTTTTTGTGTGTTTAATTATTTGTTTCGTCTCATATACAAAATGTATGTGTTTAGAAATTATTTTGCATACAAACGAATAAGTGTGTTTACTAATTTTAACTTAAGTAAAACATTAAAATCTTATGACGTGACTATAAAAGAGTTTAGTAAAGACTCTGCTACTCTAATTGAACTTGAGGGAATTATGTATTAAATTTTTATTTAATAGTTTTACAAAATCCAATAATACTGTTGCTAACGATTTAATTAAAAATCTAAGGATTAGATTTAATGAGAGACGAATTCAATTATATCATACCTCCACTCAGGAATATATCCTTGTAGCAACAGTGTTTTAAAATACAGTAAAAAAACGGAAGCTAATGAATCCGGAACTAAACTTTTTTGCAGAATGTTCGTCGCTGAGCCCTACTGCCAGTATGCGTCAGATGGTGACCTTACAACAGAAGAACTATCGATAATCATACAAGAAATGTTTTAACAGAATAAACTGAAACAATTACAAGTGTAAAGAATTAAAAAATAATTAGAGCAGGACTCTAATGGCATAATGGAAAATTTTATAAGTTTAGAGAAATCCAGGAAAAGGACTGAGAGACTAGATATTCTGTATTACAGCTTGCTTTCGATTTCTTGAACATCTACGACAAATGAAAGGATTTTTCCGAGTCAAGTTTTATCAAAACTAAAGAAGAGAATCTCTTAAATCCTAAACATTTAAAGCAAATTATTTTTCTAAAATATTATTTTAGAATATCTCCTTAAGCTATTGAAATAACTGATACAATGGTATCACAAACTTTTTAATTTTTTAAATTAATTTTTTTGCTTGATTTCAGAATTTCAGAGTTCAAGAATTGTTATGTTTTCTTTTGCTAATAAATTCAAAATAATAGATAATTTATGCATTTTTATTTGTTAAAATTACTTGATTTATGAAAAAAATCTATTAATCGGTTAAACGGTTAATACCGAAATTAGCCGATTAAGCCAAAACCTCGATTAACCGATTAAAGCAGAAATCCGATTATATGAATACCCTAGTAAATATACACACTGTGTGGTCGGAACTTGGCCTGCGCCTAGATAGTGGAATATATTTAATGTGGCGCACTTTCCACTTTCTTTGTATCATCTATTGTAGTTTCCAATAAAACCTAAACAGAAGACCACCATACACTTTTAAAATTTCAAAATCCTCAACTCCTGGCGTATAACTTAGAAAACTTAAAATCGATTACGATGGTTTTGATCAATAATGCCGTATACAACAATGCAAATGACGCTTTTGCTATATTTTACCAGCACTAATATTTCATTTTTCTCTTTGATTTTTGGTATTTTAACATAATTTTTTTAATCGTTTTGTTGTATTGAATGTCTAAATGAAATAAAGTCCAATGAAGTAAGTTCCAATGAAATGAGTCCCAAAAATCCAAAATATACTGAAAATGAAAATATCTCAGTTTTTACAAAATAAATTAAATAAGTTCCAATGAAATAAAGCCCAAACAAAGTGAAATAAGTCCAAAGTTTACCATGGAGTTCTGAGACACAAAAAATTATACAGGAAATAATTAGCAAGAATAGATGTAGATAGAGTAGAAATTTCTTGAGCACGACCGATAACCGACTATGCTGTAATGCATAAGTAAGTGAAAACGGTTTCTTAATATATCTGAAGAAAAAAATGCTTGAACTCGGCCAACTGGTAAATGCTTTGGATATACGCAAGAGGAGAGTCTTGCATACCGCCAAAGCTCGCCAATGCAGCAATTCTTAGTTAGAGACTGCCGGACATCTGTAAAAGAGATGGCGAGACACGCTAAACTGAAGCTTCTCTAGGTGTCAGGCCATGCACACGTCCCTGGTAATATTATTACGGACAATCTATCCAAAGCTGGAACCTGCTTGCAAGAAACGGGCATGGTTATTGAGGGTTCTACTGAAAAGCTGCTAAATACAAATCGGGTAGCAACTATTTACCACAAACCAGATGGACGAATAAGACCAGGTATGAGGTTTCCAGAGCCATATCGCCATATGCAATAACTTCTGCAGGAGTTGTTAAAATGAGGAGAGGAGGAGGAGAAATAATCCTCTGTCGATGTCCATTTCTGTCTAGAATTAGGGCGATAAAATTGGGAAATTTGACATTTCTCAAATTTTAAGACTTTGGGAAACGCGATATAAAAGGAATAAACTTATTTATTTGTCTTTCGGGTTGGTCCAATATGACCCAGCTCCTGGGATAGACAAAGAATCATCATGAAATCTTTTCATATCCACTTCAGGCATCACAAAGCAAGCATGCCGATTTTTAGGAACTGGCATTATATGCAATCTAATCTAACCCTGATCGGGCTTTCTAAAGGCTAAAATTAAGGTTTTTGAGCCCAACTAATCCATTTTTGGATCAAGCGTTCTGTACTTGGCTTATAACAAAATCACGCCATTACATAATTTTTCTCTTTGTTAGAAGTTGGAAGCCATTATAGAATGTGTAAATATTGCGTTTAGTACCCGCCACCCCTTGCCATCACATTATCACACAACAAAATCTGTTCGATGCAGCTCAAATTAAAATTTACTTTTATGCAGCATATTTTATATCAGTGCCATTACAAAATAAAAACAAATATTGATGCTGAATTTTGGAAGCCATTTATCTTATTTCAGCAGTGTCTTACACTCCATGCCCTGGTTAATTAGACAGGCAGATTGATTTATATAAAATATGTATGTCATTTATAAAGACATGTTTTCTTTGCGTCATCGTTATTTTAATTTAGATCAAAATAAAATATAAATCCACTTTCTTTACTGCACAAATGTGCACGAATTTTTATGTAGTTTGCCAAAATTATTGCACATGTACGAGTATAACGTCATAATACTGCCTAAAAAATAAATTTATTGTAATGAATTAAACAGAATCATTTTATAATAAATTGATCAAAAGTGCTTTTGAAAAAAAACCAAATAAACCAAAATTTCAGTTTTATGAGTTTTAGTATCTTTAACTTAGTATTAAATAAATAATATTGATATCAAAAGATTGTATTTAAAAATCAATCAAATTTCATACGACTTAATGCCCTCGACATGCATATTTAATATTGTAACTACTTAGAGAAATAAATTATAATGTTATTAAATAAAATTGCTTTTTGGCAAATGAAATGAATTGGTTTTCATTCAAAAGGCCTTAAGAATATTTAACAGAAGATACACAGAAATAATACACAAAAGTAATATAAGAAGAAGTTTTATAAAGAAGAAGAAATATAAAATATCTGAAAATTAAACACAAGAAATAAATAAAACATTTTTAAGAATATAAAAAAAAAACTTGTGTTGGTTTTGGTTTTGGTAAAGAACAATTTCTTATCATAAAGTTTGTAAAGAAGAGCAAATAATGAAAGCCTTAAAAGTATTTATATTTTGAATATTATCGAATGTGTTGAAAAATTTAAAAATGGTAACATATATTACAAGATTATGAAAAAGATTTGGTAGATGTTTAGGTGCAATTATTTGGAAATATTAAAGTAGAAATAGTGCACAGGGGGTGTTAAATCGTTCTGTAAATGTTATAATCAAAACGATTTCATATTTAATTACATTTTTTCAATTTCATTTTTAAACGCATGATAAATAAACATTCCACCGCCAGTGTTCTTTTATTTTTCTTTCTTAGTGTTTCCAACAAAGAAACTCTCAGCAGGAAATAAGGATATTTTAATTTATATTGATTTTTTTTACAAAAATATTTGTGAGAATGCACTATTTTTATTTGTAATAAAATATCTTCATTTTTATTTTATTCGTTTTCTAACTATTCGCTAAGACAATAGCGAAATAATTTCCCTTTTCAAATTCGCTTTAACATTTAATCAAATTTCATTGTAATATATCTGCTACCATGTTTCACACTTCCGTTTCCGTTTTGAATTTGTATTTTTTTTTCTACAAACGAGTATTTTGCTAATATTTCATGATGACTATTTCCATTTGTATTCATTTAATTTTATATATTAATTATACTTTTAATTTCATTTCGTTCTCTTCTCTTCTATTGCATTTATTTATTTTTATTTTTTCTAGAAGATAGCATTTCAATTAGAATAAAATAGAGTAGAATGTATAGAATATTTCACTTTTTTAATGTAAATTTTTTTGTTTTACTTTTACTGAACAATAAAAATACAATCGTCGTCTATACAACTACGACGACTTCCAATAGATTGCACACTAAATATTTTTTGGCAATAGAAAAAATGTCACTATCGCTGCAACGATGACTGTGTGCTGTCACTTTTTTAGGAGTCTCATCCATATTTGTAGTTTCGATTTGTCCGTCCGTCCATCGTCCTTCTTTATAATTTTTTGTTTTTATATTATTTTACTTCTAAATACACTTTTACATAGAAATTTTTTGTAATTGAGTGTCAAATGACAAATGTATGCTTATATTTTGGGTAGTTTCTACTTGTTATTTTTTTCGCAATTTTTTTTTTGCTTTATTTGGCATTTATTGTTCATTTACTATAGTTTTGTTTTTGTTTTATTCTTAGGTTGCTTTTCATAGGCTCTATAATTGCAAAGTAAGACAATTTTAAGTATTGTTTTTGTATTTTTCTTCTGTGGAGTAAATTTTTTTCAACTCACACTTATAATGCAGTTGTAAAATAAGTTGCAAATACCTTTAAACATGTAGACTATCACTTACACTGCAGGTGACTTAAATACGGTGAAAATTAAATTTTTTTAAAATTAAATGCTTTACTAATTAACTCTACTTCAAATTTCAACAAAATATAATGACGCAAAGAATGCTAGAGAAGTGCGCGCCATAAATTTTCACGATATTTGCACGATAAATTTTCTTTCTTTCTTATTTGCGTAATAGGGTTTGTATTGTTCAAATTAATGTACATCAATCGGTTCTATATCATACAATTTTTGATGTTCTACAAGGGAGTGTGTTTTGAAGTCTTTACTTTTTAATCTTTTCATTAATGACATATTTCATTGTTTTAGATTTTCAAATTTTTTATTATATGCTGATGACTTAAAAATCTTTTCTAGTATGAAATGTTTAGGTGATATGAAAAAGTTGCTAATTGATATAGATTCTTTGGTTGTTTGGTGTAACAACAATAATCTAAAGTTTAATCTGAGCAAATGCTTTCATGACTCTTTTTCAAGAACTAGAGTTCCATTATCTTCTTTTTATCTCCTGGATAATGTCAGTATATCAAAAATAACTGAAGTTAGCGATTTGGGTATCCAACTTGATTCCAAATTGACTTTTAAGCCTCATTTAGATAGGCTTATACCTAAACCTTACTCTATATTTGCGTTTATAAAGAGAAATAGTATATATTTTGCTGATCCTTATACCATTAAACTTCTGTTTTCGTCATATTTTATTTGGAGCCCTCACTGTGCGGTTCATATCACCCGTATAGAAAATATACAGAAACGATTTATTCGTTATGAATTGCCTCACCTTAATTTTATAAGCCCGCATCCATCTTATACAGCACGGTGCTTGCATCTTGCTATGACTTCTTTGGAAAAAAGATATAATATACAGCCAATATTGTTTATATTTGATTTGATTAACGGAAATATTGATTGCCTGGAACTTTTAGAAAAAAATATAGTTTTATGTCCCTTTAAGGTCATCATTTCATCATAGAAAATTATTTCACGTCGCTTTGCATCAAAGAAATTATGTATTAAATAGTCCAATGACTAGATCCTTAAATTTTTTGCATTTATTACTTCATAATATCAGTTTGGAATTTACTGCGTCAACAACTTGTTTTAAAATTTTTCGCTTACAAAATTTTAATTATTATATTTAACATTTTTTATTATTACTGCATATAATATTCTAATCATTATATCGATGAAGTTGCGTGGCCAATCTCTCACCATTTTACACAACGTCGATATATTCTAACATCCATATTCAGAGAATTTAAAATGAGTTGGAAATGTATTTTATTTCAAATTTTTCAGACAACATTTTCTTAAATAGATTTCAAATTAATTTTATTTATTTATGAATATGGGGGTAAGTATTTAATAATTAACTATTTTTTATTAGTCTGTTTAGGTTTACCCATTTTTGAGTTAAATAAATAAATAAATAGAGAAAACAAAGGCAATTACAGACTGCAACTTCCTACAAGCCAGATTATGGACCCGATTACCGTTCAAAATACATACTAATTATTTTAATGCTGTATTTTGAGGGTGCTGTTGGCTGAGTAGTTAGCGCGTTTGACTACAAATTCTCAGGTCTTGAGTTCAAGACTAGTTTCAGGCAAGCCATCAACATCATGAATTTTTCTCATGCGCATTGGTGTGTTATTGTGTTGGTTGTTGTTGGACTGTTAAAGTGATGAAGGCATATCACTGATCACTTTGGCAGTACCGGCAGTGATTAATACTAACATATCCTAATGCACTTCACAGCACCCTCCTACGTCGGTATTGTAACAGAACCGTCGGCGAAGTAAAATAAATAATAAATGGGCTACACAGCCTAAACAACTCGACGCTTCTACTTGACACCAGGGGGCTTGCAACACTGCTCTACATAAAAACGCGCAATAGCAGGGTTGTAAATGAATTAAGCTTTCTATCTCTATCCCACTTCATCACCTGTTCTCTCTACACTATCCCTTTCCCAAAGAAGGTAACACATTAATTAATCAACTGGTAGGCATTAATTGCCTGATTGTGTTAATTCTCTTTCTAAAAAAAACTGCGATTACGATTTATAACACTTATCGGCAGTGTTGTACTTTTAATTGTCTATGTTAATTTAGTACGATTATCGTTTACAACATTTATTTTTATTTGTTGTCAAAACTGTCAAAAACTTACAACTGCTCATTAACTGGTGTCTAGTGGCCGTGGCAAGATGAAAAATTAAAATGGATACAGATTGTAAGTATGTATATAGATTTTTCTTTGCAAACCGTTAATAACATACACAACAACTAGATGTTGTAAATCATAATCGAAAAACAGCTTATGTTGTGTTGTAGCCGATACAACACAGCATTTGTGTGTTGTTGTGTTGGGCATATGGTAGCTGTCGAAACCTTATATGAGTAGTCCACTTGCAAACATCGCTAAGTTGAAAAAAAAATCGCTAAAAGCCGCCATTTTTTTTTTTTGTTGTTTGAAGTTTTAATCAATTTTCTACAAATTTCGATATATTAACATAGCGGGGTTTACAAGTGGACTACTCATATATGTGATATAGAAAAATACTGGCATTATTATGGAGTTCACAACAGTGTTCTAAAATGTGTCTTAATATAACGACTTTTCAATTTTAGTCTTTTATTATGGGTTGACAGTTTGTTGTTTTACTACCAGATGACAATTTTAAACGTCCAAAAAGTATGTTTTTTCAATGCGACAATATTTTAAATAAAGAATTTGTGTGTGGTTTAAGTGTATTGGTGTTTCTTTGGCATGTTGATAGGTACCCAGCAGTATTGTGCTTGTGTTGTTGTTTTGTTTGTTGTGTATTTTGAGTTCGTGTTCTATACATGTAAATAGTGAGAAATATTCGGCAAACTTCGTCGTTACTTTTATTACTTTAATATGCTGCGCTTTGTATCGTTGCTCACAATGAAATTTTAAAGTGTAACGATATTGCTATTTCCAAATTTTAAGATACACGTTGTGAACTCCCTATATTATATGTCGTAGGGACATTTTCTCACTCTCATAGTGGTGGTTCGATTAGCTAAAAATGTTAAGTCAAAAAATGTTCGAAGAAAAAACAATTCCAAATTTGTAGTGTTTTTGAAAATAAAATAAAAATTTTCGTTTGGGAATTTATATTGAAGCAACAATAAGAAAACTAAATTTTTTTTTCAATTTAAATTTCCAAACGAAAATTTTCATTTTATTTTCAAAACAGTTAATCGAACAACTCGAATAGCTGTAAAATATGTACTTAGTACAAAACCATTGAGTGTAATTTATATTGTGAAAATTAAAATATTTTCATAAGAAATCAGTGTCATTATTTGTCTCAAAGGATTGTTTTGCCAGAACAAACCCAAATTTTTACAAAAGGTACACAAGTGGAATAAACTAGTAGCTTTGCACATACTAGATGCATTGTGGCTTAAGACAAACTTTTCGAAAAAAACAAAATATATGAAACTTGGAAAAAATGCATAAACACAAAGATTACAACAAAAACGTATTGCAAATGTGCACACAGAAGAATTTTAAATAGAATTTTATAATTCGTGCCTACTGCGAAAACTTGTTTTTTACAACAACAAAAGTTCATAATTCGGTTACGTTTCAGTACAAGTTAGTCGGAAAAATGTTTTTTTAACTACTTTACACTTTTTTATAATATTGAATTTAAGCTTAAATTTTTTTTGTTGTATTTGTTTCATAGCAGATTTTTCATTTTGAAAACTTTTTGCCTTCTTGCAGTTTTATTTCCAGAATGTCGATGCAAACATTTACAGTTCATTATGTTATTTACATTTGCATTTTACATTTTCTATTGCAAAGCTTTATGCAAAGCTACATCAAAATCGAAAGCTTATTTACCAATGTTTTTATAACTCTGCGAAAATTGTAAATTTAATTACATACATGTTTAAAGAAGGTTGCAAGTTATTTTTATATATGGAATAAAGTAAGACAATATAATGGTTTTTAATTTATGTTATAGTATAGCAAAATTTTAATGAATAAATCCCGTTCAATAAAATATGGGTTGGTCTGTTTTTAAGCAGCGTTGCAGATTTGTATTTAAACTTGATTTTTAATTTTAGGTTGCTTGCCTTTTTGGCTTTTTTAATTTTCAAATTAGCATCAAAAAGCTTAATAAAAAAAACAAGTCGTCAGCCTCCTCGCTGAATATTTTTTTTATAGAAACTGTAATATAAATTTAAAAAAATTATTCGATTATTCGACAAAAACTGCTCAAATAATTTTTAGTTCTAAATTGAAAAATTTTGTTCGTTCGAACAAAAATGAAAAAAAAAACATTTCGAATATTCGAATAATTTTTATTGGAATGATAACACTACTGTGTAACAATTTTTAGCTTTCTATATATACGGCCATTTTCTGAAAATTACATAGCATTATATCACATGTGATTTTAAAATCAATAATGGCGCGCACATGTGACTTAAAGACATGTGATTTTCAGAACATGCCTGATAGTGGAAGTGGCCCATACAAATAAGGGGAATCAAGTCCCCCTAGCTATAAATATGTATTTCCAGCGTTTTCTTATTATTTTCCCACCAAGACCAACCTGCATAGAAAATTCCAGACAAAAAGTGCTCGTTCTCAGAATTTTGTGATTGCACCAAGATCTACCTGTGTTATCTTTCTAGGAAGTGGAAGTGGCTCATAAAAATAAAAATGTAAAGTGTCCGTCTTCAGGATTTTTTATTGTGGAATATTGATAGTAATTCAGTGAGTATTTAGGTACTAGAACTTTTTGCATCTTCATAACTCGGGAAGATTTTCTGGCACATACAGCTTTAAAACTTGACGTATGATGTTAACTATATGAGGAGGTAGAGCATTGAGGGGTTTCGTTTTATATACGCACTGTCTGCATGGGCCTTAACTTGCCCTGGCGCACTACCTTGTGCCTTAATATATTGAGGATATTGAGGATCAATGAATTTGTTTGTCAAACTTTATACTAGAGATGGGCGCGTATCGTATTTTTTCGTGACACGAACACGCACGACTCAACACGAAGTGTTCGTGACAGAAAATCTGATTTCGTTCGTGTTTGGGTCGTGTCATGTTGACTAAACTTGACACGAAAAATCACGAAACGATTTTCAGATTAAAATATGTATGAATGCAGAAGCTTGCCGCACAAGATTATTGAGCGAAAATCTTGATAAGTTATTGTTGCTCAACAAAAATGTGTAAATAAAAATACAAATAGACAATGAAACGTTAAAACAAAAGAAAATATGTCTTTGAATATAAGAAAGTGGCGCTACTCTGTTCTGTTGGGTACGTTGAAAAATTAAGTTGATGTTAATTATTCCCTTGTTCCTTATAATATTATTCATGCCCAATTCATTCTGAATATAGCATTACGAGCCTTATAGCGCGTTTCCATATACGTGTTTTGGGCAAAATATGAGTTTTGCGCAAAATACGTGTTTTCCTGCATGTTTTCCCATACAACTGTCATGTTAGCAAAACACCTCAAACAGCTTGTCTTGCTCCAAATTATGTCGAAATTTGTCTATGCAACACTGCGTTGCCTCTATGATTATAAATGCAACTTTGGGTCATCCATTTACTGTGATTGACAAATGCGAAAAAGTGACACTGTTCTGCGGCCACATATGGAAAGAAATAAGGCGAAGAAGAATGTAAACAAAACAATAAAAATGTCAAACTTATTACGAAAATTCGAACTTAAAAATACCTACAGCATAATGGAAACGTTTCGACATATTTTGCTCTAAACGGCCTGTTTTGCTCATAATGGAAATGTACTATTAGCCTAATAATCAATTTCGATTCATAAAAAAGGTGTTTTCTTTTGTTTTTGGATTTGATTTCGTGCGTGTTGGGTCGTGTTCGTGTCCATCTCTACTTCATACATAAAAATAACAGAATAACAACAGTGTAATTTACGACGTATGAGCAATGTGCTTTGCAAACATATATTTATTATACGCCCCGATTGGTGTTAGACAATCCAAGAAAAAAAAAAACAATGCATGACCAAACGAGAAGTTTTTATTGTTTTTAATATAATTCTATTTGAGTTATTACAAATATATTAATTTTTTTCAATAGAAGTTACACCACTTTATAAGTAATATTTTTATGTCGTTTTTATATGAAACACAAAAAATATCACATTTTTTATTTTGGTTTTCTTGCATAAAGATAAAACTGAATGAAGCATTTAAGCAAAAAAGGAACTTATATACAAAAATTTTTTTACCGCAGCAGATCCTTTCGTTATTTATCAAAAACGATTCAAGGGAGATGGTAAAGTTTTTGTAAACTCAATTTAATCATGTTTCGCAAGTTGGAGTCCAAAAATTATTTCCCTAATAAATATTGTAGCAAAAAGAAATAATAATAATACAGAATTGAGTATGCTACAATATTTAGTAGAATATCATAAGGCTCCATATTAACATGAAATCACTCTCTATCTCTGAAACGATGATATTTCTAGAGATATTAATATAAACGATGAATACATTCTCATGTAAATGTTTGTCGACGTCACGTCAATTAGACACAAAACATTGTAAGTTGTTTACTTGTTGTAGATAGCAATTGAAATTAGAGATTTGTTACGGATTAGATAATTTAAACAGAAACATTTGCAAAAAGCAGAAAACACGATAAAGCTGATTATCTGAGGCGTTGCAACCTTGATATCCGAAAATAATTTCTGTTAAAAATAGAAGAAATAAATATTAAATATGTATATGTAATTGGTGCTATTATTTCGACCGACACTATACATATACGGGTATGTACAGTGTCGGTCGAAATAATAGCACCAATTACATCTACATATTCTATTCCATCGGCCCAAATTAATCTTAAATATTCATTACTAACTTTCCGCAATCAAAAATAGGAAGATTTTCGGAAATCGAGTTATCATCAGATCTCCACGTTCTGAGGTCATGGGGGTCTATTCTGGCTATTTCTACGATGACGTTCGTACACCCCTGTGTATGTATGTGTTGCGTGTCAGTGTGTGTGCAAACTTCTCATAACTTAAAAATGGATTAAGCGATCGGAACTAAATTTGCGGCATTCAGAAGACATTGACCTCAATAACATTCTGTGATATGATTATTATAATGAACCGATTCGGTTTGATAGATTTTGAGAATTTTCGGAAATAGTTTTTTTCAAAGTGCTTTTCAACTAAATTCTAAGCTACTTAGCCGATCGAGTCCAAAATCTAATCAGCTAAATGGTTCGCAAGATATCGTTGCCGAAAATTTTCCAAAAAAGCGCTTTATTTTAACAACTGTAAAATTTCTTGTCAAATGAATTTTGTAGATTCATTTCTTATTTTTTTTTTCTTGAAAAATTGTGCCGAATACTGCAAATTTTATACAAATTGGTTAAGTGGTTCAAGAGATATCGGGGGCAAAATTGTTCAAAAAATATTTTCTTCTTTTTTTAATTACTCCAAAAATCTATTGATTTTGCAGAATTAGCGGCAAGTTCCAATGATGGCCTTAGGCTTGCCAGACGGGCTTTAGGGATCTTTAGATAAAGCAACTGTGGATGCAACGAACATTAAAAATCCTTTAAAGAGGTAATGTAACTGTATGCCTCCGAGGTAGTGTTTTTCATTCGGGATTTCCCGGGAAAAAATAAATTCCGGGAAAATTGTGCGGGAATTCCCGGGATCTTTTAAATATTATTATGATAACATTTCTTCTTTGTAAGCACACATTTTTAGTGCTGCTTTTATTTAGAAAAATATGTAAATAAAAGAAAAAGTTTTTAGTTTTGAGCACATTTTATTTGTCTCCATTTTTTTTCATATTTTTCTAAGAGCAGCAGTCAAAAAACATATTTCGTGAAGAAATGAAAATAACAGATTGTCACTAACTGGACATAGCGAAAGTGGGCATAATAAAGAAGTACTGATCCCCCCCCCCATTCAGTAACTCGCTAAAGCTAAATCTCTCTCACTAAAAATCTATACGGTCAATTTATCAATTTTCCTCTACGACTACAATTTTGCAACGTGTATTGCTAAATTATGGAATGTCTTAAAAATTTAATCCATCGAAATTTTAGTGTTTTATGTCATCGCCAAAAATGTTTAATTTTGTATTTGTTCAGCATTTTAGCGATCAAGATTTAGCTTTAGCTTTAGCTTTAGCGAATTACGGAATAAGGCGACTGGTCTATATTTTCTGAAAATATTATATTGTTATTTTAAGTCACACATGAGTTTTTGAAGCTCAAAATTTCGAATTTTTCAAAAATTATAAATTTAAAAAAAAAAATCAAAGCCTTATGTACAACAGGTTCACATCGGGTTCAAATAAAAATCGATACACACAAAAAAAATAAAATTTTCAGTTGGTCACTTTTCCGCCACTTAATTATTTCAATTCAGTTTTGCTTAGCAGTATGAAATGCTCCTTAGTGTCTTATGAAATAAATCATAAATCATTGCAATATCTTTTCTACTTAAGAAGCTACGGAAATTATAAAAGAGTATGAAACTAGTAAATTTTTTTACTTCGGGTGGCTACTAATCAGAAGTTATGCAATAAAAAATAGCATTTTGATTAACTTATTTTACGAGTTTTTTAGTAGAATGGTCTAATTATTTAAAATAATTGCAAATATATAAAATATTTTCGCACCATTTTAAACCACATTCATCAAATAATATTCTTAGGCCCTAATTGTGAAAATCACATCACCAAAGTGAAATTTGTATACAGAACAAAAACTAAATTTCAAATATTTTATAAATTCATTTTATTTTTCATACAAATTTTAAAATTTTTGATAGTTAAAGCAACGCTTTAATTTCTATACGTTTGTTTGGTGATGAATTTGTATGAAAAACAAAAACAAATTTTTAAAATTTTTCAAAATTTATTGTTGCTGTGATGTGATTTACACAATTAGGGCCTTAGTGATTTAACTGAAATCAGATTATGCATTGGAAAAATATAGATAGATATATAAATTTTCTAGGCGCTATTATTTTGACCGCAGCTGCATGTGTAAATGTAAGAGTATGTTAAAATCCACACGGCTTCAATAATTATTTATTTTTACTTGTATGAGCTTTTCGAAATCAATTATGACCTTAACATGGGAACATGTTATTCACAGTGAACACCAATGCCACCAACAAAATTACAAATATTTAATTTTTTCTAACAGTTTTAGTTTGTACCTCAAATTGCCACTTATTTTGTGTTGCATGTAAAATTATATTTAAATTTTGTTTTTGCTGACAATAAAAAATTTCTTTGCCAAAAACTTTAGTTTTTTACTTTATTTTTTTGTAATGATAAAATTATTGATTTTACTCCACTAAACGCCGTGATTAGCAAAGTTTAAAATTGGAAGCATTTTAAACAACATTCTGTTCGAAAAGTTTTTACGGCAGTCTGATAATGCCTCATGAATGCCTAGCAAAAAATGTCCTATCCGAATAAGCTTTTAGAAATGAGAGATTACTTGAAATTATCTTCGAAAAGGAAACTATTCGAATTTGTATGTTCTTTATATTGAAATTGAAATAATGACAAATTTTCCAAAAACTTGGGAGTTTGACAAGTGTCGGAGATTCAAGGATATGAATGTTACATCAAGAAAATAAAACTGCGGTCAAAACATAACCAACGATATGTTCCTGTGGGACTTCTACTAGCGATCTTATGTATAAAAGATAACAAGCGCTGCATTTTGGAACAACTCTTATTACCCAGAAAAAAGAGAACATACAATTTCTGGATCATTGATGAACTGAAATACTTCTGTTTCTGGTGATTCATCAATAAATTTAACACGTGATTGTCATAGGATGGAAGTAGAGTTGTTCCTTTGGGAATTCCCGGGAAAAAATTCCCTGGCTAAATTTATGCGCGATTTCCCGGAAATAATTCTAATAGCAATAACTAAATAAATGAACATTCTTGAAATAACTCCTAGAAAATCATAATTTTCCTTAAATATAAAATGTATTTCTTATGAACGTGGTGAAAAAACTGAAGTGAAAATAAAACCACCGAACCACAGAACCGATCGTCTACAATTTCGAATGGTGTCCAAAACTTTTATAATAAGAGACAGACGTTTTATTTTTGTACGTAGCACAAATCTTTCGATATTTTGAGATTTTTCCAAAACCATGCCTTTTGCAAGCAGTTTTGTAAGCGAACGTATTTCTTCTCCGTTATATCACTCCTTTGTGGGAACGTCGTCATTTCTAAAAAAAAAATTAAACTTGGCAAAACGCACTTAAAAATTTAAAAATGTAAGCAAGTGTATGGTCGGCATTAGCTTTTTAGTGGTTATAGCTTCGTTTTAAATTAAGATATGCTTGTGAAAGTTGTTTTACATGTTGAGATGGTAGTAAGCAACAATTTTTACTTAGTAATTTGAAAATTTTGGTTTTTTAAGATTTGATTATGTTGCAATAAAGGAGCGATATATTTTTAAATTTTATGTATGTATATGCACCTCATTTGCTGTTAGTTTACAAAAGAGACTTTTAATTTTCTATCTCAGTAAAATTTGTTATTATTTATGAAATACTTGTAGTAACATCTAATTAATAATGTCTTTCTGTTAAAATAAATTAATTTAATTACAAATGTTATATGTACGACATTATTTTACATTGAGGAGAATTCTCGAGATCCCGGGATATTACAAACGCAGTCCCGCTTCCCGAGACTTGAAAAAGTTCGGGAAAAGAAAAAGTATAGGCAGAAGTGATCCAAAGAGTTGAACTAATTGCGATCAAAGGTTGTCTAAAACAAATTGCCTGACAGACAACAGCTTTAATATACTAAATTCAGTACTTGCGCTGCTTGGTATGCAATGAAAATGGCTATGACTTTACAATAAATTCCGATTTGTGTGCTGGGTAGTCAATATAAATCGATTTATTGTAAATTTACTAAAATGTATATCCCAGAAAAGGTATAACGCCTACTGCGTCAGTCAATCTGTATAGCATTTTTTTTTTATTTTAATTTGTTTATTTGACTACTAATTTTTTTAGCTTCAAGCAAGCCAAATAATAACTAGTTAGTTTCTGTGACAATGTAAATACATTTGTAGTTACGACTTAAATCCTCGTATACTTTTTTGCCTACCAGTAAGCGAAATTTTTGCTGGGATTTAATAATCAAATATTTCTAGTATCTAAGATTTCAAGTACATAAATTTGTAGTATAATTTACAGACTTAATAATATTGTATAAATTTTCTTTAAACTCTCTTGCTATTTTAGTCTTTAAAAAATTCAATAGCCGTTTGCTTTCAAACACTTCCTTCTGCCATTATTTATGATGAAAAGCAAAAAAAAAAATTACCATTCTCATCATCAACCACTACGACGTCACTTGATTTAATGGCCACCAGAAATAAACGAACTTGTACTCTGTAGAAGTACTATGCACCGAACAAAAGAAAAATACTTCCTCTCTTTTCATCTTGTGTGGCTGTTTGTTGTAGGCCTAATTGGTTGAGCAAAAGAAAACAAACACATTCTCACATAAAGCAAAACAAAAAACCATACTTTATATTAAATAAAACTTAAACAACAAAATCTCAAGGTCATCTCGTGTATCCAAACTTCATAAAACAGAAATTCCTACTCTACCACAAATCTAGTTTTTTTTTAAATGAGTAGCACACATGCACATTTGGAGTCAAACTTTCAGCTAGAAACATGGGAAAAAACATCACTCACAATCAAGCGTGGATCCAGCTTGAGCTTTTAGGTATGGGGAACTTCTAACTAAAACATACTATTTTGCAAAACTTTTTTCAGAAACTCAATAGAAATTTTACTCGTTTTGAGATATCTCCCCCCACCACCTTCAACCGCGCCTGAACACAATGCAGTATGACTTGTGCTACTCATATACTAGATACAACTCAAACAATAATAAAAACTAAAATTAAAAACAGAAACTAAAAAACAACAACATGTTGCCAAGTGTAAATATTGACGTGCAATTACGTAATTGTGATTGAAATTTTTAATTTTTATTTCATTATTAAAAACCACGTTATTTTAAAATACCACAAAAACACATACTTAGTCATCAGCTGTAGTTATCCTGTAGGAAAGGTCATGAATATACCGTTCTTTCGCCAGTCCAACCGTTGCTTCTTTGAAAATAGTTTGCATACGTGAAAAAAACATTTATTTTTATCTGTGAAAAATAGTTGTATTGCAACTTATATTATTAAATGCATCTTTACTTATGCATAAATCTCAAAAAGGTAAAAACAAGTAGTAAGAACATAATAAGATTTTATGCCCGTAATTTCAACAAATAAATATCTAAGGCTTAAACTACCCATAAGATATATTAACCAAGGCGGTAAATGAACATTTGTTTACAATCCATTCTATATGTTTAATTGTCAAATATTTTTAGACTATATGTGACTATGCATGGAAAGATATCTATTTGATAAAATTACGGGCATTAGTTCAGTATTAAAAAAAACAAAAATTTTCTTATATCTTCTGTTTTCCAACAGGGATTAGACTATTCATTCATCAAAACAATGAAGAAAAGTTAATTGCCATTGTGCCACAGTATTTAGCAAAAAAAAAATATTATAAAATACGTATTCATGTACATTTGTTTGTATATTTTTTGTATGTTCCTAATTTTGGCACCCTTCAACACAACGACTTTCATGTTTCTCATAGTTTGTACTTGTACTAATAATTTCCGACACCATAAAGTACAATTATTCTAGGTCCTGAAGACAACAATTTCTTCTCACCAGTCTGTTCACAGTTAAAATATCCCCAAAAGTTGCTTTAAAAAGTAGAGAAATATTTTTTTTCCTAAATAATTTATTTATTTGTTGCTTCATACCTTGGTAAAGGGTATGTAAAATTCGGTTTAGCTATATATAGGCACTGTTTTTATTTTAAAAATATTGCGTGTGCTGCTTTTGGCAACATGTGTGTCAATGTCACATAAAAGTAATAATATTCTTATTTTCAGTTTTTCACATTTACGAAACTACAAGCCCATACATACGCATATGAAGAGAATGGTGGTATTAGCCAAAAAAAATTATTGCTATACAGTGTAATTTAGTAATGCGGTTAAAACATATAAAACCAACTAACCAGTTTTCCTGACCCCTTTCGATTTTAATAAAATTTAGCACGAATGATGCCTCTGGACAAACTATTACTAATTAGCTCTCTATTGTGCCTGGTTTGCGAGATATCGCGACTTTAAAATGGGAAAATTTATCAAAAATTTACTAAGCTGACTTCACAAAATTATGTGTATATTTAAAACTACTTACCTTAGACATTCCATTCAGGTGTCATATTAACGACCATAAAATGGCCCATAAAAAGACATGTGCTTTAATTTTATTTTGCAATATTCAGAGGTAAAATTTTACGGACCTTATGCTCGAGGGCGAGTAGTTTTAAGTATATACATAATTTGGTGAAGTAAGTTTAGTACATTTTGGATGAATTTTTCCATTTTAAAGTTATGATATTTCGCGAACCATTTAAAATATTAAGCTAAGATTTTGCACTAATAGTAGATTTGCTAAAAGCATCATTCATATTAAATTTTATACAGATCGGAAGGGTTAAGGTCTAATATGTTACTTTTATTAGTTGGTTATAAATATTTTTACTCAATGCCTCTGTATAATAATGATTCACGCCTATCGTGAATAAAAGGCGATCATTTTGTTCACGTCAACTTTTTTCCAAGGACAAAAAATGGTGAAAAAAGTGTAGAAAATAGCACACAAACACAACAAAAATGCAAAATTTGCGAACGCAATTTTAGGAAAATGGGAAAAATCTCACGTGAGGTTTTATTCCCGATAAGGGTGAAATATGTTTTGCACAATTTCAAATAAATAATTAAAAACAAATATATGAATACGGGTATAATATTCATGATTGTTTTTTTTACGAGGGTGCTGTTGGCTGAATGGTTAGCACGTTCGACTGCAAAGCCTTCACTCAAAATAAGATATTGGTAAATCTAACAAATTTCATAGGTTAGAATTGAATACAGTAAAAATCGACCAATGAAATTGTAGTTTAGTTGATAGTATGTAAAACTACTAACCGGAAGGTCGCAGGTTCGGTGCCTGTCAAAGCTTAAGCACTAAGTGTGCTTGTTAAAAAAAAATTTTTTTTGTTTGTTTGTAATTTATTGGGCTTGAACTTAAGTTTTCATGTTTATAAACCGGACGCCTTTACCATCTCAGCTAAGTCATCTGTTTAAGTAAGGATAGCACAAAGTATACATAGACATGTGGTGAGTTCTTTTACTTAAATACAGTAATTTTTGTGAAATAACTATTTTCGCTGTTACTATTTTAAATTGGTAATTTTAACCATTAAAATTGGTAATTTTAACTACAAAAATTGCTAAAAATTTAATTAGTAATTTTAACCATCAAAAATAACTTTATTTTTAAAACGTAGGTTTTCCCAAATTTATATACATATTACAATTCAGTAAAATGTAATATTTCGGTCTCGAACTTAGGTTCTCATGTTTATGAACCGTCTCAGCTAAGTCATCTTGTTGAACAACGATATCACAAAGTAACCATAGACATAAAATGACTTACAACTTTAAAAAGTTATCTTAACCAAAGAAAATTGTTATTTCATAAAAATTGCTACAACAATTTACATTAACAGTAGGTCAACTATTTATAACGGTTAGATTTACATATCATTTTATTTTGAGTGTAAGGTCTTAAAGTTAAAGACTACTTTCAGGCAAGCCAACAACATCATGAATTTTTCTGATATGCATTAGTGTGTTATTGTGTTGGTTGTTATTGGACTGTTAAAGTAATGAAGGCATAGCACTGAGCACTTTGGCAGTACAGGCAGCGAGTATTACAAACTAGGGATGTAAACGATACCGATATATCGGCGATACTTTAGATTTTCCGATACATCGGTATCGGCGATATTTTACTGTTAATACGACAATACTTTTAAATTTTTATTCAGATTTGTTTTTTAATTATTTATTTTTTGTTTATTTTACCATGAATTAAAGTCATTTCGCTATTTTTTAAATCTTATTAATATCAATTTTAAAACTTAATAAATAATTTTACCATGAATTCCAATTCAATTCGTTGCTTTTTAAATCTTATTCCCAGCAAAAAAAGACACAAGACTTATTGTAATCGCTATAAAATACGCTTTATATGAGAATAAAAAAATGGAAAGGTTTTCCAGCAAATTGTTGCAAAAAAAATACGCAAAACTAAAAAAAAACCGGAATAATGTAAAAAATTAAATTTTTCTTTTGGCGATATTTCCATGAAATATACGTGAAAACAAAATCTTTTAAATATGCACGGAAAGAAAAATTTAAAATCAGTGCAGAAACAACGCAGTGAAAACTGTTTTTGTCCGTGAAGTCCCAAAAACTCGTTTGTTATCGATTACTTTCGATTTTGAGGGTGTATTGCAATTTTTTGAAATGGCAAAATGATCTACTCAACTAGACCTACAAGTCTCATTAAGTCGTTTTTCGCGAGTAAAAAAAACATGCCATTTTGTGACAGCGTGTAATTAATCTATTAAGTTATTTAAAAGAATATTAGTTTATAAATGTCCTTTAAAGAAATTATAAAGGAATTACAAATTTTTACTTGCTTTTCTACTAATTATCTGCATATTTTTAATATAGATTCTTTGGAAGCAATGAAAATGTAGTTCCTTAAAAACTATTTCCAATTTTTTATACTGGGTTAATATTAATTTTAAATATTAATAATCTCTTACACTGTAATTTTGTATAATAAAAAAATTGCCTTTCTTAAGTTTTGTTAATCTAAACTTGAACTCAATTTCAATACTCGTATCGGTATCAGAATCGGCATCGGCGATATTTATTTTTAAATATCGATATCGGATCGGCAAAACGGCGTATCGTTACAAACATATCCGAATGAAACTTTTAAACGTGACATGAAACAAAATTCCTTGTATCGCCACTTTTTGGCCGTTTCCAAAAATATCACTATTAAATCATGTAAATAAAAAAAATTAAATAATCAGAAGTCTGGTAATAACGATATTTTTCAGATTCGTACAATCAGCGTTACTTCGGTTGTCGTAGTCGTAGCGAAATCGATAAAATATGGCAACACTTGCTATATCTGTGGTTTTCTTGAATAAGCGCGAATTTTCATTTTTGTCAATTTTGATTTATTGATGACAAATTGCATTATTTTATATGTTCTTTTACTTGGACTGAAAATGTCTCTAATAACATGAACTAATTCATGAGATAATTAATTCAAATGTTTTTTAGCTCTAATCAACTAAATCGACTTACATACATAGCCACATGCGTTGTTACTTTTGAAAACATTCCGAAATATTTGTTGATTGTTGATTGTTCAGTTAGCCTGAAAACACACCAAATACGACAAAAAGTTTTTGTGCTATAGGTCAAACATTCTCGTATGATTATAACGCACATCAAAAAAATGTTTGTGTGTGTTGTATCAGAAGAACTAATGTACTGTTGTCGTATAAGTCACAAAAAACAGTTTTTATTCGGTGTAGGTTCAGCCTAATAGAAACTTATAACTGCTTGTGCGCAAGCATTTTTTAAGTTAAAAACAACCTTAAGTCTGCTTGTGTGCTTGAATTAGTTTAATATAAACAACTGTTATTGACATAAGCTTTTTTGCTGCAAACACTTGTGGTTAGCACATTGCTTTTTTAATTATTCTTTAGGATCTTACCATTTTCTGAAATTTTTAAACAAACTTCTTACAACAAATATTTAAGTGACTGTCCAAAAAAAGTTTGATTTTTTTTTAATAAATACATTCTGGTGTCAAAACACTTTTATAATACTTCGAACGAATATCGTAGTTCCTCAACATTTTGAACATGACTTCAAATACAATGAATAAATATCAAAAAAGAAAACTTCTTGCAATGACAACAAAATAATTAGAAGTGATCCGGATTTGCACCAATTCAGTCGCACAAGTTCAAGATCTTATTGACTTCTTTGCAAGGTCTTTTTCACTTTTTTTGTTATGCTACTGTATATTTGATAAATTAAAAGTTTAAAATATAAAAAGTTCTTAGCGCTCTTTTTCATTGGGTGTTTTCCTCATGGAAATTGGAAAAAATCAAACATTCCTCAAATCAAACTGAAACTAATTAACATTTTCCCACAATGCAAACATACGAGTATAATTTCAATTATCGATTGTTCGCTGTAGGCGTGTACTATTTGCTACAAATCAGAGTTGCGATTAATAATACAAAAAAATGCAAAAAAAAAATGTTGTCCTTGCTTTATACACTTAAACACATGCAACTATAAACATGTAATTGAAGTTACCATTTTCCTTTGCTTTTATCCTATTTAATAACAATACTCGTACAGAAAAACTACAAAGCTTATGAATTATTTATAGAATTCATTTCACAGTTCATTGCTAAAACAATTCGTTTTACGTTTTTTGTAGTGGCCGTGGTCACGTGATTCAGCTAATGGATAAATAAAAGTAGCAATAATGTAGTGGGTCATAAATATAATGGAAAATTTAGTAAAGTTAATGAAAATATAATTAGAATTCGATCTTGCTGATATCAAAATATTTCTGTATATATTTTTACAACCTAATTCACAAAAAACTTTTTGATTAATAAGAGACTTATAAAACAGATTTTTGTATGAAAATTTGTTTTATTAATCTGTTATAAGTCAGAAAATTTTTTTTATGAATTAAGTGTTTCAACGTATTAAATTTTAATCTATTTAGAAATGTTTTTGTTGTATGCCCTTAAATCGCGAAGCTTTCCCAAGTCTAAGGACTAGACATTAAACTAAAAGTTTCTGAATTTTCTACTCTGGAGCTCAGAGACACTAGGATTGAAAAATTTTCAATAAAGAATATTTTAGGTAAGCTGTCTGGACATTTAACCCAGTGGTAAATCGCAGGAGTAAAGAGGCCTTCTAGAAGACCTGTTTAGCAGACATAAGGCCTGCCAATCTACATTCCATACTTATTTAATTTTTGCCCATGCTGTCATTGCGGCGCAGGCCTTCCAAATCGCTTCCCAATGTAGGGATCCTTACAGGCATCTTCTGGCATGCCATTTTGAAAGCTATCTAAGGAAGTTCTGTTAAAAAGCAATTTTGTTCTATTTCAGTATTTTCATAGTGGCTTCTTTCGATTTGAATATGTGATTTCTTTTTTATTTCGAACTATTGTTTTTCATCCAAAGTAGTTTTTAAACATTGAAATGGATATAATGTAGTTCCGGCGGAATGATGATAAGTTAATCAGCTCCGACATAATAACAGCATGTGTGATGTCTCTTGTATGTAAATTTCAGTTTTATATACAAATTACATGCGAAAAAGAATACGAGAATGTTTGTTATGTCAAAAGCACTTTTTTTACTTCTTAATTTAAAAATACAATAATTTTTTCCATCTTCCCTGCTTAAATAACGGAGTGTGGAATGTCTATCGAACGAAAAATCAAAAAAATAAAGTACTAATTCCACCTTCCCTTCTACAAAAGGGCAGTTTGCATGTGTATCGATCTTGCATGCCTTCAAGAAGGCCTGAAATTTACAGGCCTGTTGCCTTTTGCCGCTGGGAAATTAGCTACTAACACATACATACATAAATACTTGTGTACGTATATGCATATATGTTCATGCGTATATTGATTAATAAAAAATTACCCAAGTTTTTCGTTACTGAACTTTCTGGATGGCCCTTGCTATTGATTTGCTAAAATCATACATCGATTTACATTATTATATAATCCGACTGCCATACTACACAAGAAAATTGCTTTGGCATTTTAAAATTCTAGTCTGGAAAAAATAAAATAAAATTATTTGAACAATAATATATACAAAATTAAATATGGGCTGCATTTATAAGCAACTAATTAAAAAATGAAATTCTACAAATTGAATTTTATTGTTTATAAAGTTAAAGAAATCTTAACAGTTTTTCAAAGGGCAAATGGCGTCTAATAGACACCATACTGGCTGATTCAGCAAAACATTAAAAGTAGAATATAAATTTTCTGCACAAAAGAAAAAGAATAAAAAACATTATTATACACAGCTTGAATACAATTTGGCAGCAGTAAAAGAAAGAAGAAAAAAATCAGCATTTATAAAAAAGGATGCCAAAAAGCACAAGTTCATTGACTGAAAAGCAACTGTATGAAAATATTTTTCTAAAATCTTAACAAATCACTTAAAGTACTCATACGCATTTCCCTATAATACTCTTAAATGGGAAAACTTGATATAAACAATTTTAAAAGTACAAAACTGTTGAAAAAGATAAGGAATAAATATATGACATCAACCTTCGTAACAACCCCAACGTCAGAAAATTATAATTTTATTTGATCAATATTCTTTGTATTGTTTTACCACAAATAATTTGTTTGCGTCTTGTTTTATTTTGCAATGACAAACTTTTACATGTCTGTACGACTTGTACACTAAATACCCCTAACAACACCTGTCCCATTTCCATAACTTGAAAATTTTCTCACACACATCCTGGCAAGCAGAACTCATAAACTGCATTAGCTGGACATTTGGTTGTGTGTGGTCGTTTAGACAAATGTTTTAATTTATTTAACCTTTTTGAATATTAAATTTAAAGCTGTTCTAGATAAATATGTAATTTAGAAGGTTAAAAATGTGTAATAGCTCTAGAGGGTATAAGAAATAACCATGAGAAGACGTTTAGGGACATGATACGTATTCGCACACAATATTAATTCATTATAGACATTTGAAATGCACATGCATTATTAATTGGCTTAAACGCACTCTATTTTAATTTGTCTGGAGATCACTTTAAGGCTATTTCGAATACAAAATCAATTTTTCAAAATCTATTTGTCATTTTAAAGTTTATTAGGATAAACAGGTAAAACCTGACGCAATACTACATAATATGTAGTATATATCGCTCCTTTATTGCAACGTAGTCATATCTCAAAAAATGAAATTTGGCAAAACGCGTTTAAAGTCTTAAAAATGTTAGAAAGTATATGAGCGGTGTTAGCATTTAGTGGTTATAACTTCGGTTTCGATTAAGATATGCTTCTGGATTTTTTATTTTTTTTTTACATATAAAGAAGGTCCTAATTAAGACGTTTACTTAAGTATTCGTCTTAAGTGTACTGTGAACGGGTTTGATTAAATTTTTAAACTTTTTGCTTAAACGCGATTAAAAACTCAGATCTGAACATAGCACAAGCGGGCAAACTTCTGATGATTAGAAAGTGGTTGTCCTCGAAACTTCATGATGTCAGTTAAATTTTCCGTACAGCTAAAAAGAATCCTTTCTTTTTTCTGATATATCTGTGGATTTTTGACAAAACAACTTATGTGTAATTTTTAAATCAAATTTTTAAAGATTTATATATTTGTAACTAAACATCGTACAAAGGTGCTGATTAGACCAAAAGATGCACCGTAAAATTCTGTATTTATGAATGCCACTACTACTAAAACTATCTTAACTCGAATTTACTGCATTTGTCAAAAGTCCACATATATATAATTTATAACTTAAGCTGAAATAATTAATAATTTATTTATTAGAAAGACATTAACAGCCTTATTCTGGCAATTTGGTAATAATAAAATTGTAACCGAATTTTCGTTACCATATTGTAAGTTTTATTTGTTCCGGTATTTCGGCAAGGGTAATAAAAAAAAAACTTGATTTTTGAATGCCAAAAATTAAATTTATGAAATTTTTAGCTTCTACACGAACAACGCGATTTCATTCATATTGAACAAGGGCAAAAATGAAAATGGTTGCACCCAAAAGCATTGGGAAGAGCAATCTTAGCAGCAAAATGAGAAATCGCCCATATTTTTGGATCATTACTGATTATATCATATTACGAAAATTCGAAAAACTTGCGAAACTATTGTTTAAAGATCTAAATCTACAAAACTGTAAAAAACCACGAGCTACAAAATAAATTACTTTTTCCGTAAAATTAGCAACAATTTGCAATATTGCAAACAAGCCCCCTAAAATTGCTTTAAAAATAGCTAAAACTGTAAGGAATGCATAAAACTCGGAAAAAACGCGAAAATTCGCAAAAACTAGTAAACATTAAAAATATAGAAAAGTGATTAAAATTCGGTAAAACTGTAAAAATAAGCCTAAAATTAGCTAAAAAATCACTTTTATCTGGAAAATAACGAAAATTTGTGAAAAATTGCAAAATGATAAAATTGCTTAAAAATAGCTAATTTTGTAAGGAATACCAAGAACTTGGAAAAAAATCGCTAAAATTACGCAAATTCGCGATTTTCGCGATAAAAATGATTTCACCCTCCCCCGGGTTTTTCTTATTTTTACAGTTTTGCCGACTACTAATCAATATCTATATCAATCAGACTACGACGCTACATTTTTAATCTTAGCAAGTTGTCGCAAATTTTCGTAATTTTTATGTTTTTCCGGATTTTTGGCATTCCTTACAATTTAAGCTATTTTTAAGCAATTTTAGGACTTGTTTGCAGTATTGCAATTTTTCGCGAATTTTCGCCATTTTCGCGATAAAATTAATTCGAGCGATGTTTAAAGAATTTTAGGGCTTGTTTCCACTTATTCGCGAACTAAATTACAAATTAAATTACAAATTTGTAAAATAAATTTTTGTTACCAACTATTTTGTAGGTAATAGTTTTATTGACTTTTGTTACGATAAAAAATTGTTAGAATACAAATTTTCTATTTTTATAACTTTGGCTGCTTATTATAACCATGGTGACTATTATTACTGTGTGAGAATAGGCCTGTAAGTGAAAACAAGTGATTTTTTTTAATTTTCAAATAATAATTAAATTTAACAAATCAAAAAACTCGACAGTGTAAAATAAATAAAAAGGAAAAAAACAAGTCCAGTAGTGCGGAACATAGCGACTTTTACTTTTTAACATACGAAAATAATATTATGGGTCGATTATGGATAGCAACCGAACTTCAGTCGCGTTGCCAGCTGGCAACTGGAAATTTGTAGTTGCCAGAAAAGCACTTAATAACAACTTAAATTAACAGTTCTCAGTTGCCAGTTGACATCCGTAATGCCATTTTTTGCAACTGGCAACCCAACTGAGGTTCGGTTACCATAAATAATCGAGCTATTAGTTTTTTCTAGCACATCTTGTTTTAGGGATAATGTGTATTATTTCAAAAAAAATACTTGAAATGTTCCTTTTTTTAACGCCATCCATAAAACATTTCGGTTTTATGTCATATTTATCAATTTGCTGGTCATTAATGCAATGATTTCCTATAAAAGACGTTGTATGAACAATCCAAACGATTTTTGTGTTGTGTATACAGGGTGACCTAAAAGAAACGAAGGACTCTGAATAGTATATAAATGCATTATTTTAATATCCTACTCAGTAGTATAACTCTCCGTTTTCAATTTCACAAATCTTCTTTACAACAAAATAAAAAATAGAAGAATAACATGTTAAAATAGTGGAGTAACAGACTGTTAAAACCCATTCGTTTCTTTGGGCCACCCTGTACTTGTGTAATGGTCAACTTATGAAGCGAAACCAATATCTTCCATTTAATAAAATTATAATTTGGCAGCAGAAATATTGCTATAGTCGCTCCTATTGAGACGTTCAAGCTCAAAATTAAAACATGAAAGGTGATCTTGTGATACATATAGCCAATAAAAGCTTTCATTGTGATTATAAATTCGCATTGCCATTTTGCTAAAGTGAAAATAAAGCTTCGTAATTTCTAATGGTCTTAAAAAAATTAATGGACAAACCTTTTAAGCTTGCAAAACAATAAATGCCATACGAAGCTTTTTTGAGAAAAAAAAAACTTAGTGTAGAAAGTTGTAAAAATTTTTGATTTAATTGTTAATAATCTTTACAAGTGATGAAAAATACAGTGCAAAAATTTTCAATAGTTTTTCAAATATCACTAAAATACATTTAAGTTGAAGAAATAAAATAAAATAAAATAATATGAAGCATTAAAAGCTGGTCTTTTTGTAAACTTAACCTTTTGAAGCATTTTATTCCACAAAAATCAAAAACGAAAACAAGTGCAACAAAATTATGATAATATCTTTTTTTTTTGTACAAAAGCTTTATTCAAAAATTAAAATTTGTTAAATATATATATTTTTTAAGTTCAATATCTATATAAACAAAAATACTTCTCATATAAGTTATCCTTCTGCTCGTATGGATTTTGAAATTGCTGCTGCAAAGGATCATCTTTGTCTTTTGATTTGTGCGTCTTGCGCCGGGGACGATTCATATAAGGATCATCCATTTGATTAGTAGCTTGAGCACGAACTTGTGGCGGTGGACCGGGGGTTTTCTTTTTCTCCTTTTTCTTTTTTTGTTGTTCATAAAAGGCAGCATTTGCCGAAGCCACAGTAGCTTCCCTTTCCATTCGCTGTTGTTTTTTGGCAGCCAAGGCAGCTGTTTGAAATTGTATTAAATGGGAACTGCGGCGTCGAAGAGCTGAATTATAGTTACCACCATTGCCAACCCCAAACAACCGTTTAATGCGTCTTTTATTAATGAAACCCAGCCCGGAACTAATGGTGGAACTGCCACCTTCACTGCCGGCCACCATGCGACTAAAGTTTGAATCTAAGTCACATGAATGACTTCCATTAAATGTGATGCCTCCTATAGTGCCGGCAGAGTCGGCTCCACAAGGGAAGAGATATGTATTTAATGTATTCAATGTTGTTGATGTGTGTTGTCGCGTTAGATCACCCCCACCGGTCGTTCCATTGTTATTTTCATGATCATTATTTGTTGGTGGCAAAGAAGCGGTTGCTGCCGCTCCCAAAGCAGCTGCTGTTGATGTAGTATTAAGAGATACTGCGGCTGCAGTTGAGCCAGTGGCAGTATGTGATGCTGTTGTGGTAAGACTAGCGGCAGTGTTTGTATCATAGGAATATGGATTAACATATATATGATTGTTGTTGTTATTGTAGACATAATCGTTTGCTAATTGTGGTTGTTGTCGTTGTTGCTGCTGCTGTTGGTGTGCATTTTGTTGTGCTTGCTGTTGATGGTTGTTGTTGGTTAAATTCAAGTGTAAATTGACTTGATTCACGTATTGAGCAACATTTTGATGAGCTGTCAAATTATTGCCATAGCTGTTATTATTATTGTTGTTGTTGTTTGCGTTATTATTTTGAAGATCTGGTGGTAGTCTAGGATTCTCACGTACTAGTGGTGGCGGTGGTTGTTGCGGTTGAGCAGCAGCAGCTACAGCAGGAGCTGCATTAGCTGCAGGTGGTGGTGCCGGCAATATTGGTTGTATTGGTAAAGGTGGTAATACAGGTCTTTGCTGCTGCTGCTGCTGATGTGGCCTAACTTGATTGCTGTTTTGTGGTTGTTGTTGTTGTTGTTGTCTTCGTTCAGAGTTAGCATTGCTACGATCGCTTGAAGTGCCACAACAGTCACATGAACCAGAATCATGGGAACCAACCATATTTCTTTCTTCGTTATTTTAATTCGGACTCTTTGGTAATTTCTTATAGAAAATAACCGAAGTTTAAAAAGCAGTATATTGATATGGCTTCTAAGTATAAATTGTTTGATATTATTTCTTGTTTTTAAGATCCATTTATTATAAAATGTTGTAGTTTAAAACGTTTAAGGCAAGTTTTATTTAGGTTTCTTTTAATTATTTCATACCGATGAGCTTGTTAGCGATTAAAAGCTTGAAGACATTAAATATTTGAGCGTTAAGTTTCTTAATTTTAATTTTGTTTTAAATATTTGTTTGCTAAAAATCTTAATATTTTTGTATTAACAAATCACAAATCACTCGTATTTATTTCCAAACGACTTTTTTGTATTATGAAAACTTACACGTAATTCTTCATGTGATATTCACAAACTGTTGTACAAAAAGCTTAATATTTTGTTTTAGTTTTACTTGAAAAAATCACTAATATTTCATTGATATATTCTCTATAAAAAAAGCTTTAGGCGTTTTTTAATTTTATGCAATTGATTTTATTGAATTCGTTGCATTTTTTGTTTTGTTGGGACGAAACCATGTGGAGGGTGTTTGATATAAATTAAATATGCGTTTTTAATATGCGTTATTTAGAGCAATGTTTAAAATATTTTGTGTGTTTATTTCTTTAATTTTAAGCCACTTTTATATCACAGCAGTATGATTTTTTTTAATTTTTACACTATTTAAATTGTGCCATTATGTGGGTTCATATTAAGCAACAGTTACGAAACAGTTTATTTAAATTTTCCTTTAAATAAAGGGAAAGTATAGTCTATAATTAGGCGCGTATGAAATAAAAAAATAAACAATTAAACTAAGCCACTAAGCAGTAATTAGTTAAGTGTTTTAATAATTAATTCTTTTAATTATGTTTGTTAATTAAACGAGTTTAAAAATATGCATTTTGTTACTTGAATTTCGTAGTATATTTTTAGGCGTTGTCACATTTTTCTTCTTTTAGTGTTCAAGTGTATTTGAAACAAATATCTAGCATATTTTCACAACTTTTTCTTGCTTTCTATACTTTTTTTTTTTTTTTTGGTATTTTGGAGAGATATTTAACTTTATATTTTATCTCAAGAATAACAACAAGAATTTTTTTATATTATAAAGCAACTTGCGCACTATATAATTATCAGCTGTAGCATTGAATCAAAATACTAGACATATACTGCAACGGTTGCTGCACTTGATATTTTATGGCTTCATTTTGTTTTCAGCACTAGTTTGAGTAAATCACATAATGAAAATTTCATAACTCGTTTTCGACTAAATCAAATTTTTTTAAATATATTAAAGTTTAGAACACAAAAATTGCATCTGCATCTTAATTCATTATATTTTGTGTTTTTCTTTGCAGCTATGTGCTTTCCATTTTACAAACATTAAAGGATTTACTTTAAATCAAGTTTGAAATATTTTATTAATTATTCGACTTCATTATTTATATTATTTTTGGCTCCGCTTAAATTATTCACTAATTCCCTTCGTTTGGCAAACAACAAATAAAATTTGCTAACTTTACTTAACTCGAAATAACCAACAATCTGCAGAAAAAAATTTTGTTTTGTTATTTTTTTGCTTTTGTTCTGTTTTTGGTGTGTGTCGTGTACACATTTTTTTCATTACATGTTTCCGTAATTGTTGTCGTTGTTCTTGGTATTGTAGTTCCTTTATAGTAATAGTCCCGTGTGTTGTGACTTTACCACACATACACTCTCAAATGTACAAGCAGCCGTTTTTGTATAGGCATTAACAAATAACTAACCCAAAAAACTCACAACACATGAGCAGGTTGCTTTCGAACAGGAAAGGAAGGTGAGTAGGATATGGTGGCGGTTGCAAATAATGTAAATTTTTTTGATTTTTATTGTTGCTTTTATTTAAATCCTAGTCATACAAGTCTCGTGCTATACTCATATTCACGTTCCTATCCTAATTTTTTTTTTGCAAAAACAAAAAATGCAACTGTTTCATGTTCGCTGGGAATCGTTTATTTTATCCTTTTATTCTTCGTGAATATGTTGTCGCCATACACAAAATAAACTCTTGCGCTCAAACACACACATCTGGTCTCATCGAACTCATACCAATTTATTACGAATCATTTAACCTCTCAAGTCGAAAGTTGTCAGATTAAAAGACAGAGCAAAAAAAAAATACAGCCAAATCGCTTTTACTTCCTGCTATTATTTTCTTTCTTTATTTTATGTCATCCTCTTGTTTTATTTATTTACTACTGTTTCTCTCTATCATGAGCTTCGTCGTTATGTCACAGTTTGCTAAAATACTCTCCTCATATGGAATTAATAAGAGTCTTGTAGAATTTTTTTACACATTAGTTTTATATTTACCAGGCTCGCAGTGTAAGTTTAAAAGCTCCGATATGAGTGCACCTACAGAATAATCATTCATACGAATCAATCACACATGTATGTACGCCGTTGCGCTTAATTTCTATACGTTTGCTTTGTATGAAATAGAATGTGTTCAATAATTTTTTCGTTGTCTTTCGTCAAGTGCACGAGGTCAAAATTGCAAAAACAAAGTCATTTTCTTTCCATATGTGCAAGTGAGTATGTATGTTATATGTTTTTACCGACGTTCATATGATAATGACAATTATCTTGTATGGGTAGTGTAAACAAATTGTAGGTAACGTGTTTAAGGTAAACTAAATAGACTCATATCCAACGTAAGTTGAAATAGGTAGAAAACTTTAATCTTGATCACATGAGAAATTGATTCAATTACTCATTTAATTCAAACTAGTTTTAGTTCTTTATTAAGCACATTAATTGAAAATAATTTTATCTGTGTACATAAATATATATATATATATATATATATATATATATATATATATATATATATATATATATATATATATATATATATATATATATATATATATATATATATATATATATATATATATATATATATATATATATATATATATATATATATATATATATATATATATATATATATATATATATATATATATATATATATATATATATATATATATATATATATATATATATATATATATATATATATATATATATATATATATATATATATATATATATATATATATATATATATATATATATATATATATATATATATATATATATATAAATATATATATATATATATACAGGGTGTTTTTTTTAGAGGTATAGAACTTCGAATTGAAATAAAACACAAGAAAATCGTTTTAATGTCCATCAATTTGGCTTTATTGGAAGGATAATTTTATGCCATTAATGTTTAAATATGATTTCGGGCATGTGGCCGCCGCGGCTGGCTCGAATAAAGCCAATTCTACAGGTCCAATTTTCAATTTGATGGACAAAGCTCCAATTGCTGTGCACGGTGGCGAATCGATTCATTCGGGTCCTCTTCAACACTTTGCTCTACAGCGGCAATTGTTTCTTCGGTGCGCACTGTTCGACGTCTCTGCGGATGCGTATTATCACATAGAGTAAACGTAGTCCGAAAACGATCCATGGTTAACCGAATTAATTGCTCTGATGGACGATTATGTCGACCATATGGACGGAGCTTGCGGTAAACTTCGCGAACTGAACCATTATTTTCGAAATAAATTTGCACGATTTGCAAGCGTTGTTCTTTTGTCAACCTGTTCATGATGAAATGGCAAACCAAACTAAATATTAATCACTTGACAGCTGCAAAATGGCCGCCAGTTAAAAAAGTGATGCCAACTTAAAGTTCTATACCTCAATAAAAACCACCCAATATATATATATATATATATATATGTCAAGGACACAAATTAGTGCAATTGCTTTCCGTAATCTACCTTTGTATGTATACGCATTAGGGTGGGTCGATTTGTATGTATACAAAAAAATTTAAAAATTGAAGGGGACGGTGTAGGAAATGATTTTGCGAAGAGTTCTACACAACTTTGCTGCAGAAACCATGGGTATAAAATGGATTTCGAGCTTGGGGAAATTCCAAAATATTTTGTGACTTAGTTGATATAAATAAATCCAACCAGTTATTGTCTCGATAAATAATGGCTTATGATTATAAATGATAAATATTAAGTATACTCCTGTATACCTACAAACACTTTTTATAATTTTTCCTATAATAAAGCCGTAATACTTTGGGAATCACTGAAGGTAAACTAACCAAGCCAACGTTAGTTGAGTATGACTGAACTACCAATTTTTATTCTATTCTGGTTTTATACGGAACTAAGTTACTTAGAACATATTTTGGAATTATGGTCTCTACGGCAATGCTGCTTAGATTTCCTGGTAGAATTACCTCCGTTACGATTTTTCGGTAAACAAAATCGACCCACCCTAATACGCATACATACATGCATACTCGAAAACAAATTCTTAAATTTGAATATAAGGACTAAAAGGTTTGTTTCTTCTTATATATAAATTGGATGGTTAATACAATAGCCTAGCAATAATATTGCTAAGGAATACTTTTTTCTGCATCACACACACTTACCCAAGCCGTCGCAATATGTCGAATCTTTTTTCCTGCACGCAAACTTCTAAAACTAAGGTCATAAACGCCACAAAATCCTTGGGAATTGGAATATTCGTACGTACATACAAAACATTACAAATAAATACAAAATACGAAATTTTAAATCAAAGAAACAAATAAAAATTGTGTTTAAACACATGGCGCCAAAATGAAGCAAAAGTGGTAACGAAAACATTCACTCACATAAATTACAACACTTTTGTGTACATTACGAGCACAAACTGAAAACCATTAACACTTTATACGAAAATGAACAATTAAATATTTAGGGAAAACCGAGTACAATATGTACACAGTGGTAGAAATTTGTATGGGAAACAGTCGCTAGCATATTACAACTATCAAACACTATCGGCTGTTCAATAAACTTCTCTTGAAATTTTATTTTTACAGAAAGTTTCAATTCCCTGAATTTATAAAAAAATAGTAATAATTTTTCAGCAGATCTCAGGAATGGAAATAGTAACAATGCAATAATGCGTTGGTTGTTCTTGAGCTACTAAAGTGATGAAGGCATTGCACTGATCATTATAGTAGTACCGGCAGCGATTAATACTAACATATCCTAATGCACTTTACAGCACTCTCCTTCGTCGGTAGTGTAGCAGAACCGTCGGCGAAGTAAAAGAACTAATAAAATGACTACACAACCTAAAAAACAACTCAATGCATCTACTTGACACCAGAGGGATTTGCAACACTGCTCTACAAAAACCGCGCAATAGCAGAGTTGCAAATTAATTAAGCTGTATATCTCCCTCCCACTTCACCAGCTGTTCTCTCTACACTATCCCTTTCCCAAAGAAGGTAACACATTAATTAATTAACTGGTAGGAATTAATTGCCTCATTGTGTTACTTCTCTTTAAAAATTAAAAAGAGTGACATTCATCGAAAAACACATATGTACCGTTATCTGGACAGAGGTCGAAATAATTTTTTTTATATATTCTTTGTGTTTAACACATCCCAGTAACCGAAAAAATGCATTAGCAAATTTTAGCATTCCGAAAATTAAAATATGCATGTAAAGAAGTGTTATTATGGATGATTTAAAAGCAATTTTTTTAATTTTCTTGTTTTTCTTGACTTTATAACTACAAAAAGGTTAGTCTTGATTAAAAATTTATCACACACATTTTTAAAGGAAATTTTATCAGCTTTAACTCTTTTATGCAAAAAATATGTAAATATATGTACCAAGAAGCAGTTGTGCTAATTTTCAAAACTCCTGGAATAATTACTTTCGATTGGCCTTATTATATCTTATTTGATTGGGCTATTAGTTCGAAATAATCATACTTAAATAATACAATTTCATTTTGTGAATTAGACTTTTCACATACGTATGCATACGGATATAATAAGATATAATAAGGCCCCGTAGTGTAGTGGATAGTGTGCTAGACTATTAACCAGCGGTCGTAGGTGCGATTCCTGCCAAGACCATGGGTGTTTCTGTAGAAAAGCCTAAAAAGACTTAAGCAGTATGTGTGTTCGTTTTTTAACCGACTTCAAAAAAAAGAGAAAGGTTATCAATTCGTCATGTATATTTTTTTTATTATTTTTTTATGTATGTTCCCTCAAAACTCCGCCATTTATGAACCGATTTCGGATTGTTTTTTCTCTATTCAAAAGGATATACTTCCAGATTGGTCCCACTGAAAAGTGGGCGGAGTCACGCCCATACAAAGTAAATACACATTCGTCTTCATCTACTTCTACTCAACCGATTCTTATGAAACTTTGCACACACATTAAGCGTATGTTTAAATACCATATCAGGATCAAAGAAGTGGGCGGTGGCACGCCCATGCAAAGTAAATATTCTTTTTCAACAAATTCTGCTAAACCGATTAATATGAAACTTTGCATACACCTTTAGTTATCGTTACAATACAACATTATGTTTAGAAAAGTGGGCAGTGCCACGCCCATGAAAATTAAATAAGCATTTTAACTACTTTTACTTAGCCGATTCTTATGAAACTTTGCATACACTTTTAGTTATCGTTAATATACAACAATGTGGTTGGAAAATCGGGCAGTGCCACGCCCGTGAAAAGTAAATATTCATTTTAACTACTTCTACTTATTTGATTCTTATGAAACTTCGCACACATTGGTTCTCTTAAAACTACATGCTGATTAAATATGGGGTCGCGGTGTTACGCATATTTTGTAGTCGTTTTTTTTTTGCAATAATTATTAAATTTGTATGAAGTTAGCAAAAGTGACGAAATTGAACTGAAGCTTAATAAGTTCTCTATACACTTTAACATTAAAAATCAATGCAGTAGTAGTAGTAGTCAAGACTCATGACTACAATCCACTGTAATTTATACTTTCATAGTATATGGCACAACTCAGTACGATTCATTTCAATTTCCTCACTTATCCTAACCTCATGCCAAGTTATCGTTATGCATATGGTCCTTAGTCCTTACTCATGAATATTTTTCAGTCCAGAATACTTTCTTTGAATAAGCATATAAATAGCTTTTTCTAGCATGAATATTTTTTGGGAGATATTATTCTGAAATCTTAAATTCTCTTCTAATGTAATTTAAAGTTATTGGCGAACGCAATAACAGGTTTAAAAATTGCATATTTATTGTTATATATTTTGCTAATGGGACCACTGTGCACTGCTCAACGTATTCCATACCATAAATCATTATGACTTTTAATATTGTTTCCTATAAAATCCATTCTTACGAAAAGCAAAATTAGCAACACACGAAAATTAGTAATCAGCAATTATTTGTAAAAAATATTTTTTTTTAACGAACTTCCTTCAACAGGAACACAAAGCGATACTCACAAGTAAATACACATGTATAAGCAGGGAACAAATTAAAGCACTAAACTCTAATAGAATAAAATCGCCTTACAGTTTCGAGTAATACAATCAAAGTCAAATATTGTTGACCTTGAATATTAGCTAAACAGTCATACCATTTTTACTAAAAACAGTTTAAATTCCAATAAAATAAAACTTTAAATTTCAGATTCAATTTAAAAATTTATTATTTTATTTTTGTTGTTGGCCAGCTAAATGCCACATGTATACACCACAATCTTGTAAGACTTGTTTTATATTTTCCTTCAATATTTTCATATTTAGTTACCATAATATTTGCAAATGTTAACATACCACTGACATATTGAATTATTGCCACACATGTGAAAATTTGTCAATAAACCTTTTGTTTTGTCCTAAAATAATGTACATAACGTTCAATATGATTTTAAAAGAAAAATATTTTTTTTTATATTTGTAAGTAGTGAAGGTGAAAGATATTAAGGTGAAAAGCAAATAAAACAATCATTACAGTACATGGTGTACAATAGAGGTTAAAAAAAGTTTGATTTTATAATATTAAGAGCAAAAGCGTACACAAAAAAATTGTATTAATGGAAAACATCTACTTTGTTATTTATTTTTCGGAACTCGAAAATTTTTTTCGACCAAAGGTTCTGACAGTTGATCGTATATAAGTAGAGGCCAAGGAATCTAATCACGTCCACCGTTTTTTTTTTTAGATTATCTCTAGTTTTTGAGATACTGGTATATTAATTTTTTTCTTTGTGTACCCTATTATTCGTTAAAAATCTATTTTATATGGAAATTATGTTAACAGAAAATAGTTATATATTTATGTATACATTATGTAAAATACAGTAAAATAATTTTATATCCGTTTTATTATTTTTTGAGATATCTCCGACATTAGTTTTTTAAATTTGGATCACTTTTTTTCTTACTAAAGTATTGAAAAATGAATTGTAACCGCTTGCTCAAATAAACGTTTCAGATACTTGTGTCTGGTTCTTTCCTGACTTTTATTCGAATATTTTTTATTCGAATATCGAGTATCTCATATTCGAATATTTTGTATTCTAGTATCATGATCGAATATTTTATTAACTTGATTTTAAGTAAAAATTTCAGTAATAAATATAATAACAGTAAGAAAATATAAGAAAATTGTCAAAATTAAAAAAAAAAACATCGAAAATGGCTGGAAAAATTAATAAAATAGATGGATAGTGTATTGCTTTGTTGTATCTTACATTATTGAAATATAGGGATATAATCATTTTCTGTTCACATAATTTGTATATAAGATCGATCCTAAATGAATAATAGGGTATCCAAAGAAAAATATTAAAATAATAATATCTTGAAAGCTCAAGCCAATTTGTGAAAACAGTGAACGTCATTCGATCGATTCCTTGTCCCAAAATTATATAAGATCCACTGTCACAACCTTTACCGGCTTTTTCGACTATTATAGTGTAAGTAATTAGTTTAATTTTTTGCTATTAAGACTTTAACATGTTTCGTTGCACGCTTTAGAACACCCTTTAATTTCTAGCTTTCATAAATGTTTATTATGTATTGTTTTAGCGTCCATAGTTACACATAAGACAAAAGGACAGCCAGACAGACGGACTGCTAGATAGACGGACAGCGTAGCGAAAACAATAGGGTTCCTCTTCACGTTTTGTGTACGGGACTCTAAAGAGGGGTAAACCGCGTAAAAACTAATATGCATTTTAGTTGTAATTGTGACGTGATGAAACAATTTTATTCATGCAGTTCGACTATGCTTAGGTGGTGAATAATAATTTCACAGTCTAAAACCAGATCAAATTCGTCGATATTGTAGCACTATCGCCGGCGAAGTAAAAGAAATAATAAAATGGCTTAAGCAAATTAGTGTCTTTACTTGACACCAGAGGCGCTGTAACACTTCTCTACAAAATTTAACAACAAACACACAATAGCAGAGTTGCAAATGAATTAAGCTTTCTATCTCTCTCACTTCACCACCTGTTTTCTCTATACTATTCTTTTCCCAGAGAAGGTAGAACATTAATTAATTAAAAAATAATAATTTAATAAAAAGTTGAAAATTTGTTGAGTAGTGTTATCAAATAAACAAGTAGAAACAATTCATCGTATTGCGCACTACAAAAATATGTATATCCTCATAAAGAGTAATTTCACGTATAGTATAATACTCTAATACTCTATAATAGATTTTAGAACACTTGAAAGAAGTGTGATATACCTAAGACAACATGAAGCGTAATTCGTCGAATATGATTTGTAAATGGGGCGTAGGTGGATCGCAATATTTCCCTCAGTTACCTTGCGTATTACTTATGGAACTAATATAATATTTTGCTAAACCAAGCTCCGCTATCCATATTAATTTTGGCCAGCTAGTTTTATGCTAAAGAAGGAATGTTAGTCACAAGCATAATTAGGGAGTTCACAACAGCGTTCTAAAATGTGTCTTAATATAACGACGTTTCAATTTTAATATTTTATTATGGTTTAGCAAGTTTGTGTTTTTGTTTTGCATGTAAATGAAATTTACTTCCAGATAACAATTTTAAACGTCCGGGAAGCATGTTTTTTTCAATGCCGCAATATTTTAAAATTTAAATAAAGAATTTGTGTGTGGTTAAAGTGTTTTGGTGTTTCTTTGGCATGTTGATAGGTACCAAGCAGTAACGTGCTTGTGTTGTTGTTTTGTTTGTTGTGTATTTTGAGTTCGTGTTTTATACATGTAAATAGTGAGAAATATTCGGCAAACTTCCTTCTTATTTTTATTACTTTAATATGATGTGCTTTGTATCGTTGCTCACAATGAAATTTTAAGGTGTAACGATATTGCTATTTCCACATTGTGAATTCCCTAAATGTATTTAATAAGTGAAATATTGACGAGGAATATGACAATTTTTAAGTTAATCACAGAACGAAAAAATTATTCTTAATCTGAGTCATTTTTTCTTAGTTTTAATAGGATCCGTGCTTAAAAATTTAATTATTTACAATACTAAATTGCACTTTAAAGAAGAAAGGAAAAAGGGGATTACTTTAATTCTGTGAATTTTTATTATACTCTCTTATTGTGTCAGGTTGCAAATGAACATTAGAGTGGTATGAAGAAGAAAAAAATCATCCAATCGATTTCGAATAACTCCAGAAAGTTGCATATTCCCTGAAAAATTATTGATCTACTTGGTCCATTTTAGTTTATATTGACTAGTTACAACATGGTCCTATGTAATGCAGCTTTGGACCACGTTCAAACAAATGTTCGTGTTCCCTACAAAAATCGCCACTAGTCTATAAATGCATGTCAGGACTACTCTAAAATGGAACAGGACTAGTCCCAAGCTAGTCCAAACGCATGCAATAGACTTGGTCCATTTAATATAGCGATGTCCTAGGACTGGACCACGTGGTCCGGCTTTGCACCTAATGGGGCTAGTTTTGAAACTACTCTATATCACTACTCTATGGATCACAAACAGAAAACTCGTTTTCATTCTCATTTTGTACTCTACGTAAATGATTTTGCCTCTCTGTTTCAGTAAGTCTCCTTTTATGACGTAAGCTACACTGCATTTTTGATTTTTTTATAAACAAAAATCACTTTTATTTATTTTTGCGATTTTGCCATAAAAAAAACTTTTTAATTACATACAAACATTCATTATAATCACAAATAAACTTTTTTGACATCAGGGCTAATACGGTATGCTAATATTGGGACAATTTAAATATTCTTTTAAAAATCCATGTATTATTTTTATGTTAACATTCTTTCAGAGGCATATTTGAGAAGAAAAAAAAATCGGGCAAAAATGGGTTGAATTTTGCTGTAGCAGTCGAAAATTTGTTATTATTCATTTATGACCTTCGAAATAAAAATTTTCTGAAAAGTGTGTATACAACATTACAATTACACTTTTTTTTAATTTAGCAATAACACTGGTAAAACAAAAAACAATTTTTACAGTATACTTATTTCTATAATGACACTTTGGCTTTTTGTAACATGGCTTAGGGGGCAAGCAATTATACATTAGGTGTTTCGAATTTAAAGCAACTAGAAAAAATATTCAGTTACATCATTTTATAATTATCTTGCATAACAAACTCTTTCTCTCTATAGTTTCCAATTGCAAATCCGATTATATCCAAAAGAGAATCCAGCAGATTTGAAATAAAAAATAAAAAATTATTTATTTTATATTTGCTAAAATGCCTTTAAAATAAACTTTTCATTGTATCACATATTAAATTCACCTTTTCTTTTTAAACCTCATTTCCGCCGGTGACCTAACATTTTGAGTACCATGCATTTTGGCTCTCAGACGGGAAAAATTACATAAAAATTAAATTTTTTTTATTTATTCTTATGAACTAAAAACCACTTCTATTTTTACTTCATTTTATTTTAGTTTTCTTTTATTTTTCATCTACATAATCACTTTTGGAAAACAATATTGGAAGACATTAATTTTAATTTTTTTATACCCGTGTTTATATTTTATAACATAAAACTATGAACTTTCTTATTATAATACATTACACTTTATGATTAGACAATTATGAATTCTAAACTAGGCTATAGATTTTGAAAGATATTGAAAGAGTCTCAAAAAAATACTAAAAATGAAAACAAGACAACGGAAAAATAAAAAATAAAAGCAGCAACAACAAATACGTTAAGCAATATATTTTAATTTAATTTTAATGTATCGACCTCTGTCTTTTTTAGTCTGTTGTCACTCGTTCATTACAACGTTTTCTTTCTGCGTACAACAATTTCACTTGCAATGAATTGTCGGTAAACCTTGGCTTTGAAAGAAACTGCCAATGTACAGTGGAACCGATACCAAAATAAATAATACATAATTGCCATTTTTTCGCGTTATAATAAAGAAAGCCAAAAACTACAAAATATGCCAGTTTAAAATATGTAAGTGCTCAAAAATTAATTATAAAGCGCGAATGACTTTTCACACCTGTAATGAGATTCTGTAACTTTTAATGATAACAAAAGTTCTTATATTGTCAACTTATTAAGTTGTTTGCAATAACGATTGTACGATTCTGTCTAAATCTGACATCATGTGGCATCTCTGTCAAAATAAACGAAAAGCGCAAAGAGGAATATAAAAAAAATAATTTGTGATTGCCAAACATTCTACAGAAAATATGAGAAATAAATTAGGGATGTAACGAATACCGATACCGATATATCGGCGATACTTCAGATTTTCCGATACATCGGTATCGACGATATTTTGCTGTCGATACACCGATACTTTTAAAAAAATTTTCAGAGTTTTTTTAAGAAATAATTTATTTTTGTTCGATTTTACCGTGAATTAAATTCACTTCGTTATTTTTTAAATCTTATTAATACCAATTTTAAAAACTAATAATATTTTATGCTGTTATTTTGTAAAAAAATATTTATTTTTTGTTAATTTTACCATGAATTCAAATTCAAGTCGTTGTTTTTTAAATCTTATTCCAGCAAAAAAAAAAAGATACTCCAAAGAAGTCATGAAAATGTAGAATTCGCGATCTGAAAGTATTGCAAATTTGGATAATTTCTAATTAGTTTTACATATCCTTGCCATTGCAAGAAGTTATGTTTTTCGATTACCAATCAGCGAATTGGAAGCGATGCTAGGACAAATTTCTTTTTCGGCATTCTATAAATGATTTTTCCTCAAGGAAAAAGCATACAAAATCACCCATTTTCTCAATTTTTTTTATGCGAATTTAAACTCATGTAAATTTAAGTGAATAAAGATAAACTTAGAAGTCTTTTAATAATTAAGCTATAAAGCTATTTAGAAGAATATTAGTTGATAAATGCCCTTTAAAAAATTTTTTAAAAAGCATGGCGGATATTTTTTTAAAATTATAAAGGAATTAAAAATGTTTACTTGCTTTTGTACTAATTATCTGCATATTTTTAATATAGATTTTTTGGAAGCAAAGAAAATGTAGCTCCTTAAAAATTACTTCCAATGTTTTATCAATTTTAAATATTCTCTCTTATAATGTAGTTTTGTATAATAAAAAAATTGCGCTTGAGTTTTGCTAATCTAAACTTGAACTTAATTTCAATATTCGTATCGGTATCGGAATCGGTATCGGCGATATTTATTTTTAAATATCGGTATCGGTATCGGATCGGCACAACGGCGTATCGTTACATCCCTAAAATAAATGTTAAATTAAATGTTTAAATAATAGAAATATTGTTACTTATATATGAAAGTTAGTTTATTGTTGTAGAACACTAACTTTAATTGTTGCCATAAAGTACGTGCTGCGGCTGAACAGCTGACTTATCTATTCATTAACAACACAAAAATTATTGTGGTTAATTAACCGAAAGCAAGTATTGTTAAAAATGTTACAGAGTAGGAAAATCGACAATTTGCATCTTAAGTTGTTTAACAATGAAAACTATTTGTTAAAATTTAATAGAGAATCGCACAACTGAGGAGTTTAACCTTTGGCGTTTGTGCTTGATGTGACTCATTACGGCAGCATTTCTTGAAATTCTAACTCATCCCCTAATGATGCTCGAGTTCCAAATAACTAGTCTAGAATTTAAATATTTATTATGAGCCCACTGTGCATTGGTGGAAAATAAAATTATGAGAATGAAGTAAAAGGTAAAAAAAAACAGTCAGACAGCTTTTATGCTGCTTATCGAAGCATTTTAAAATGTCAGTAAAGAAATGTGAGTAAAAATTGTTTTAAACAAAACAAAATAGGAACTAAAATCGTTAAATCGCTGACAAGTTGTCATTTAAAAAGTGTTGGGACTCTTAACGATTTTTGTCCCACAGAATGTTTAAAAAATTCCATTTAGCGCAGAAACCTAATATTTTGAGCACGTAAAATCAATTAAATAAACATTTTAAATAACACATATGTATGGGCATTACCACTTTTCTTAACGTAACGCCAACAAGCAATTAATCTGTGGTTCTAAGAAAACATAATTGTTTACTTGCATTTATGTTTGTAAAGCGCTTAAGTAGCTCTACATATAGTAAAAGTTTAGAAAACATTGAACTATATACACGGTTCTGAAATACAAGCTTCATTACTTGTTCAGTCTTTTTGTTCTGTTTTCCTCATTTTATTCTTTCTATTTGATTAGGCAAACACTAAATTTATTTCTAAAAACACTAATTTGTTGTTTTCACAATGCCAACAAGCATTTTCTTGTCTAAAATTTATATGAAAAGCAGTCAGTTTTTGAGTGATTTCCATCAAAATTTTTTAACTTATGTGCTGTTTCCACAATTCAAACAAGCACTGCTTATCTAACATTTGTATGGAAATCATTAAAAAACTGAGTGCTTTTTATATAAATTTTAGATAAGCAATGCTTATTTGCATTGTGGAAACAAAACATTAATGTGCTGTTTCCACAATTCAAACAAGCACTGCTTGTCTAAAATTTATATGGAAATCACTAAAAAAACTGAGTGTTTTTTATATAACTTTTAGACAAGCAGTGTTTGTTTTCATTGTGGAAACAACACATAAGCCACTTGTTTGCATTGTGGAAACAGAACATATATGTTTCACTTATATGCTGTTTCCACAATGCAAACAAGCGGCTTGAGTAAATAATTTTTATGGAAATCGCTCGAATAACTTTTAGACAAACAATGCTTGTTTGCATTGTGGAAACAACACATTAATATATCAATATCTTCTAAATAAAGTAATTTTCTTTCATATATGTATTTTCCATTGACGTTTCATTAATCAGAAAGTTTTAAGCCGTTATGTAGAAACATGCCTCCCACTATGTTTGAACAGCTGTTCCAATCATTCAATAAACAAAAAAGTGAACAACTGAATCAAAAGAACAAACTTGTTCATATTTTTTTTGTGAACAAAAATGACTAGTTACTAAAAAGAACGATTATGCAAAACTATACTAGTACTGTCAGATGATAGGGGCCGGTCCCTAGTTCTACATCTTCCTATGAAACGGACTTGTCATTTTTACGTGGTTTTCATCACTCATCATTCCTTACTTTTGCTAGCACTGCACGTTGGGACAGAATTAAAAAATGAGCAGATAAAACTCTGAAAATCGAAGTTGTAATCCAAATGGAATATGTGGCTTAAACAGTGGTGAACTAGCCACTGAGATGGAAAATGTGCTGTTTGTTTTTTTTTGTAATTGTAACTAACATTTATTCATTTATTTTGTGTTACAAGAGCCACGAAATTGTGTATTAGGTTAATTACATTTTCGTAAGATTGCTATTTAAATGGCAATGAAGGAAATTAACTAAAAACATCTATTTTTTTACCGGCAGATATTAGGTCCGGCTAGGACCGGCGCGTGATCTGTACTCTGAATAATATGAATCCTAAGCGAAGTCTTTCATTTTATTTCGTTGCCCTTTACCACCATTCGCTGAAGAAAAAACTTTTTTTAACTTATTCATTTATTAAACTACTTCAAAAAAGAAGGAGGTTATCAATTCGTGTGTATTTTTAAACTCTGTCATTTGTCAAACGATCTTCAAAATTATTTTCTTGTTTGAAAGGTTTTGCTTGCATTTTGGATTTTTTTTAATCGGTGGGAAGTTTACATCTGACTTATCAGCTATGTGATTCATATGTAATTCTGCATGTCTGTCAAAATTGATATTTTACAGAAGACAGAGATACGATATTTTCAGAAGCCGTCACGCTTCCATCCTCAGTGCTCATGTGTAACTTGCTTATATTATACACATTATTTAAATACGTGTTGAAAAATTATTGATGTATATTCCACCGATCTCGAGATATTAGCAGAGAAGATAAAAATAGCAGAAAACACGTATTTCTAGCAAAGGCACAAAATATAAAAAAGTGAGCTGTACATTTGACCAGACTCACCTACCTAAATGTACATATTATATCGACCCGCTGAATCCCAATCTGAGCTCCGTTTGGCTGGTATAATTTTGACTCATCTTCTGCAATGCTTTCAAATTTCAGATAAATCCATTCAGTAGTGTAGAATTTTCATACTTATTGCTAGTTTTTTTTTTTATTTATACCACTGTGCAATGGAAAAAAAAATTAGAATATAACGAAAATTTACGAAAAGTTACTCAAGAATTTTTGGCGGTTTTTCATATAAAATACCATGCAAATTTGTATGAAAATATTTTGTATGGTATTTCGTATATATTTTGGCTATTGAGCCTTTTCTGATTTTACCTACTTAGTAAAGCCTACTTGTGTACCAAATTTCAACTCTCTAGTTATACTGGCAGTGTCCTATAATACACACGGTGTGCATAGGGCGGGACTTGGCCTAGCACACGAACGTGCGCCAAGATAACATCGATAGTAAACTGTTTGGCTGTATCTTTCATGGTAAGTACACAGAAAAAATTATCACCAAAAAAATTTCAAACAAAAGTTTGTCTAAAAATAAATTTAATTTTCATTAAATGTTCTGTCTATAATCTATGAATTGTTTGTTTGACTTTTATTTAGAACGCAAACACCAAAAACAACAATAAAAACTGTGTCGTAAGAAACCACCCCGATGACGACATACACACAAATAACAACAACAACAAACATAGCAAGAGGAATGCAGTTGTACCAAGTTTGTTTACAAAAGATTTTTGAGTGAATCGATTAGTTAATGACGTTGCATTAATTCTCATTCCTTTTTTTTTTTTTTTTTGAGTATTTAGATAAACATTCAGACTTGAACACATTTAACAAAGTGAAATCTCATAAATGATTAATGGATGATGATGATGATGACACAGACAAAAATTTTGATTGTATTTTTGTTTAATTAAGTAAATTATTTTGCTTAGTAATTGTTAGCATTTTCAGGCTAATTGTTTATTAAATTCAGACAGAAATATTGTTTGATATTTTTCAGAAAATTCAGTAAATATTCTTGTTTGATTTAGTAAATTGTTTTGTCTACAATTTGTAAATATTGGGTGTTTTTTATTGAGGTATAGAACTTTAAGTTGGCATCACTTTTTTAACTGGCGGCCATTTTGTCAGCTGTCAAGTGATTAATATTTAGTTTGGTTTGCCATTTCATCATGAACAGGTTGACAAAAGAACAACGCTTGCAAATAGTGCAAATTTATTTCGAAAATAATGGTTCAGTTCGCGAAGTTTACCGCAAGCAAAATCGCAAAATTTTGTTCAGTGATGAGGCTCATTTTTGGTTGAATGGCTACGTCAACAAGCGAAATTGCCGCATTTGGAGTGAAGAGAATCCACATGAGACCCTTGAGACGCCATTACATCCACAAAAACTGACTGTTTGGTGTGCTCTATGGGCTGGTGGAGTCATTGGGCCATACTTCTTCCGAAATAATGCTGGAGAGTCAGTTACCGTTAATGGAGACCGGTATAGAGCCATGATAACCGACTATTTTGTTCCCGAATTGGATGTCATGAATGTGGATGAGTTGTGGTTCCAACAAGACGGCGCTACATGCCACACAGCGCACGTCACAATCGATTTATTGAAGGAAACATTCGATGAGAGCATAATTTCGTGGAATGGACCTGTCAATTGGCCACCAAGATCGTGTGATTTGACACCATTGGACTATTTTCTTTGGGGATATGTGAAGTCGCTCGTCTACGCCAACAAACCAGAAACGTTAGGGGACTTGGAAGCTAACATTCGTGGCGTTATTGCCAACATACGGCCCCATATGCTTGAAAAAGTGGTTGAAAATTGGACCTGTAGAATTGGCTTTATTCGATCCAGCCGCGGCGGCCACATGCCCGAAATCATATTTAAACATTAATGGCATAAAATTATCCTTCCAATAAAGCCAAATTAATGGACATTAAAACGATTTTCTTGTGTTTTATTTCAATTCGAAGTTTTATACCTCTAAAAAAACACCCTGTATTTTTAGACAAATTGCTTTATAGATTTAAACAATTTGTTCAAATTGTTGAGGTATTTTTGTCTATATTTACAAATTCGTTTGTAGGTCCGTTCATAGACAAAATATTTACTATTTCATTGAATTCCTTTATAGAAAATGAAATTTAGTTTTTTCTGTGTATATATAAAGTTGAAAAAAATAAAAAAGATTCATATAATTTTTTTTATAAGGTTCTAAGCCTACTACATACACACAAAAAATAGACAAGAATTATGTTCAATAAAACCATGTTAATAAAAAAATATGAATTTAAATTAAATGTATCATTAACTTAATACAATATTTCGTTGTATGTATTTCTTTCTCATGCCAGTTATTTCTTTTCTTTTCATACATAATAACTTAAAACAAGTTTTATCTCATAAAAAATAACTTGGCTGTAGAGAGTATGCTTTACGCCCAGGAAGCCCGGGTTCGTATGCCAGGCATGTCAACATTTTATTTTATTTATATCTGCTTTTTCTTTTGAAATAATTTTGATATCAATATAGCGTAATTCTTTATCACAGGAAAAAACGAAACGCTTATTCTATTGTGATTTTCAAAAACATTATTTGTAAATTCTCAAATAGTTTTTGAAAGTCTGTGCAAAAGATGAGAAGTTTAAAAACTTTTCAAAAGTATGGTTGGCAAAGCACCAATGAAATGCATGCAGACATTGCTTAGCCCTAAAAAAATAAATCTTTATTGTAAATATAAAGATTTAACCGTTTGCTGTTTTAACACAAATTAGTTAAAATAAACTATAAGAACTTTTGCTCTAAATTTGTAATTGCACAAAATTAATGAATTAAAAATATACTTAGAAAATAGTTTGATGCAATGCTTATTAATTAATATATTATTGTATAAATAAAACTTTACCTTGGAGCTTGCGTTAAGCTACCATGCGCCGAGACGTATGCCATGCAAACAATCCATTTACACACTTTTACACCGGATTAAAGAATTTTTACACGATGCACACAAACACATACACTCCATTAATGAAGCGTATACAATAATTTTAAATTCAAATAAATTTTTCTTTTTCAAAACTTAGCAGACATTTTTATACAATTTTTTTTTATACACACAAAAACTTGTTTCAATAATAAGAAACATTAATTTAATTAAACTATATTGCATTTTAATACAAATATACATATATTTATTTTGCTTTTCTCAATCAAATTATAAATTAACATGTTGAGAAATAAAACAGACTTGGATCATACATAAATAAGAATATTTTATTTAATATAAAACTATTTTTCTTTTTTTCACATATTTCTCCACTTGTTTATCACATTGATTCTATTTTAGATAAACTTAAATATATACAACTGAATTATATATTTTATTTTTCTTAAATATCTGTATACAAAAAAAAGCAAAATTTTATACAAGAGAACTAGTAAAAATACATTTTTTTATTATATGCTAGCTCGTTGTCATATGTCACATCACGAAAAAAAGAACTCAAATATCGCGTCAGCACTCAAATTTTTTAATGATATTTCCAAGACTCGACAAAAAACGAATAGATCTCAAAATTAAACGGTGCAATTAAAATATTCCGAGTGAAAATACAAAAACAAGAGCGACAAAAAAACCCATTCAACAGGAGGCATCATAGTCAATTTTGGATCAGTTCAACTTGTAGGCATTTTATTTTTATTTTAAGAAAACGTCATCATTTTTGATTATGCTTCCGATGTTATAATAAAAAGGGAAATCCAGCAAACACACACACACGCACACACACTCTAAAACACCCACTAGTGTAAGAGTAACAAATTTTGCATACACACGCGCGAATTTTCAAAATTCACAAAAATTATAACGAAAATTTGCCGTTTGAGAAATGTTGCGTTCTCTAGACCATCGCACGATCAACTAATCCAAACGTTTAATGATCAGACCGACGTTGCTGCAAAGGCAACAAAAAAGTTCAGCAAAAATTAACCAAAAATTCAAGAATTTTTCACACTTTAGAAAACAATCTAAAGAAATAAAGTCTTCATCACACATATTTTTTATTTTATTTAACTTTTTCGTTAAATTTTCTTTGGGTGGCAGGTATGAATGTGTTTCTGTTTTTGAAATCTTTAAAAAGTCTCTTCATAATTTTCGTTAAAGAAAATTTGGCTTTTTTTCTGCCTCTTAACTCGGAACGTCACAATTCCATAAACAATTTATTTTGCTTGTTTGTGCTTAATTATTTTTAATAATTTTTTTGTTAAAATTTTTAGAATTCTCATTGTAGACTAAAAGCAGAAAACACAATTTGATAGAACTAATTTTAGAAACTAAATAAAAAACTTGTTAAACTTTCGATTTTAAAGCACTTCATGTGCGAAGCATTTGTTTTATTTAATAAAAAAATAGCAAAAATATCTAACGACTTTGCTGATTGATGTTTTCCAAGCAACAATTGAATTATTAATTTTTTATGTGGTTATTAAATTTTTATTTACTTTTCTTTTACACATTTATGTGTTTGCCAATTTGGTAAAATAAATTTTTACTGAACATACACAATGGACGAGATCGATGAGTGCCATAAGCAACTGTTGGTTGATTAAGTTCTTAAAAAGAGATCTGATCAGTTAATATACGTAGAGAAAATATATGATTGTGCCATGGTTGCGTCAACAAATTCATGTTTCCCCATATATGAGTAGTCCACTTGCAAACACCGCTAAGTTGAAAAAAATAAAAATTCGCAAAAAGCCGCCATTTTATTTGTTGTTTAAAGTTTTAATCGATTTTCTACAAATTTCGATATATTAACATAGCGGTGTTTGCACGTGGAGTATTCATATGTAATCATTGTATATACGTTGCTCTTCGATTACACGCTATAACAGGAAAAATAATCGTGAAAAACGACTTAGGGAGGCTTATACTGCGCTCTTAAGAAAGAAAGAAAGTCGCATCTCCATTTTAATAGTTTTGAGACCTTTTTGAGCTTTTAAAGAGAAAACAAAACCTATAAAAGGTAGATGTAACCATTTTCCAGTCATTTACAGTTGAAAATGGGGTTTTTAAGCTTAACATAAAGATCAGAAACTCATTCTCGGTTCCGAATCTTCCCTTAACTTAATTTTGGAATTTTTGTGCTTCTGACTTTCTTTCTTAGGAGGGCAGTATAGGTCTAGTTGAGTAGATCATTTTGCGATTTTAAAAAATTGCAATACTTCCACAAAAACGCAAGTTATCGATAAAAAAAACTGTGTTCTTTCTGCACCGATTTTTAAATTTTTAAACGGTGTCGAAAGAGGAGGACTTAGCTTTCCGAATATAAAATAATACATGCAACACATTCTTAATGCATTTTGAAGCTGTGCACAAAATAAATAGTAAAAAATGGTCTTGTGAAAGAGTAAAAGCAAACTATCGTAGCTTTTTTGTAAAATCCAACAGCAGTATACGCAGATTTGCCGTTAGATTTCATAAAAAAGCTGCGATATCTTGCATTTGCTCTTTCGCAAGGCCATTTGCACCAAACACTGAATACCGCCAATGAAATTTTGTTTTAAAAATTTTAGCTTTACCAATCCCCAACCGATTTTAATAATTTATGGCTTATTGCTATCTTTATAAGCAGGGAAACCGCAAAGATGCAATTGCATGTTTTTTCCTGTGCGGTATATTTAGTTACAAATAAGATATTTGTACGTTTCAAAACTTTTTAAGAATTTTGACATTGATTTGTTAGTGCATATTTTTGCATATTTTATCCTTTACAGCATTTTGTTTTTGCATATTTCAGAATTCACCGCATATTTAGGGCATTACTCTGGTTTTGTTGCACACTTGGCTCTTTTTCTGCACATTTTGGCTTTTTTTATGTTAATATGCATATTTTACAAACAACAAAATTTGTTTTATACAGGCATGTTCTGAAAGTGATTTAAAATCCCTGAAAAGGTGTTCTGCGCACTAAAATGTTTGAGATCTCGTGATTCGAAACCGGTCAACTAATAGGCTGACGATTTCAAATCACTTGCCGTTTTTTAAGCATTTTGCTTTGAACTGTGTAATAATATGATTACATACACTTAATATGATTTGTTCTTTATTTGTTTTTCTAATAAAATTAATTATTTTACACAGAAGAACCTTGAAATTTACAAATTTGCGATGACGCTGTATTTTAGTGGCAACTTCATTTAGTTTTATTTACATTTTTCGTGATTTACTTTTCTTTTTAGTAGTCAAACAAAGCAAATCAGCAGTTATCTCGTGACTTCGAACAATGAAAATCACTACTAATAATCAAAAAAATCTCCCGATTTTCAGAACACAAAAAAATCACTCGAGTGATTTCAAATTCGTTCGTGGTTTGAAATTACAGTGATTTCAAAACATGCCTGATTGATAATCGAAAAAAATTTTTAATTTTTCAGTAATTTTTTCAAATTGACAAGCAATTTTTTCTAATGTATCTTCTTCCTAATTTCTTAAAAATGTTCTTTAGTCAATTAATTTATTCCGAGTTTATTCAAAGCTTTCACGATTTTGTTTTTACTTTTTGGGGATTCTTTGAGCAATATCAATTTTTTCGAGATTGAGCGCTTACATATTTATTTACATTTCATAAAAAAACACCAAGAAAATAATAGCGTTTTGCAAATATGCAATTTTCCTGATATATAGAAAAAATATGGAAATTTAAGTAAAAATTTAAGTTCATAAATTATTTGGGGACTTGGTGCCTATCATTTTATATACGAACAGGCTAGCATTTTTAAGTCGACTACGCTGCCCATAACGGAACAGAATATCTACTTCTTGGTGTCAGATATGAATATTATAAAAATTATAGACGAAATTATGTCATTTGTATACCCTTTTAAGAGCATATTTTGCAAGTTTTTGGCTCATATTTTTATGTTATAAGATATAGTGTTTAAGAAAATATATAAATGGATAGATTTTCAAGCAAAGTGTTGGAAAAAATAGGTAAAATTTTAAAATATCGGAAAAAAATTATATATTTGAATTTTCTTTTGACAACATTTCCACTAAATATAAGTCAAAGTAAAATATTTTTAATATATTGTATTTGACACCATTTAAAAATTAAAAATCGGAGCCGAAACAACCCAAAAACGTATTTTAATCGATAACTTTCGCTTTTTTCTATTTTCACCAGAAAAAAACTTGCTATCTGGTAACACCGTGTTATGGTTGCCTCAACCATATTTTTCTTTGCGTGTAGGCATTTTATCACCAAAGCGTAGATATAACCGTATTTGTACACTTATATCACATCGTCTATCACATTGTTCGATTATAATTATAAACAGAATGAAAAATAGTTTTTGAAACACTTTTTCTAGTCTGGAAAAACAATGCGATCACAATCTTAGAGTAAAATATTATGATTGCAATATATGGTTGCAGTCACAGAGTGTCCGCATGAAGTTTTGTTATACAGTGTAATCGATCAAGTTTTCAACATGCATTGAACACTTCAAGTGCAAATCAGCCGCCAGCGTTAATCAACAATATAGATTATAAAAATAAGAAAATACTGAGAAAAAACAATTTTTTGAGTTGAAACATTCGCATGTCAAGTGAGAGAAAGAGAGATAAAATCACTCACGCAGTTACGTTTTTGCATAGTCATTCTGAACACTCATCAAGAGTATTATAGTTTTTTAAATATGATTACCATAATCTTGCTTGAGATCATGAAACAAAAATAAAGATGTTCAATGGAAAAATGTGTGTTGTCCGCAAAGATATATTAGTAATAAATCATTAAAATGTGGCTACAATCGTATGCGAATCTTACCAAACGAAAATAAATTTGTAAAATATTTAAATTTAAAAATAAGAAAATTAAATTTAAAAAAAAAACTACTTAAATTTTAAAATTAATGCACACACCGGCACAATTATGAGAAAAAGTTGTTATTCTTTAAATAAATGGCTGTGAAAATTTGTGTATTTTAGAGCAATTCCATGTTAAATTACAAATTATATTCCTCATGGCCACATATTTGGGAGCCTTTTGGTGAATAGGCTCCGTGGATCACCCAAGTATGAGAAATGCATTTTATTTCTTTTAGTTTTGATAATTGTAGCAAAACTACAGTTTTAATTTAGATTGAGATTTTATTAAAAAGTACATAAGTTTTCTTGTACGACAGATATTACAATTCACTTAAGTGTTGGCATTTAGTCAGAAGTAAGTTTTGCTACGAAACAGGCGTGGCCCACTTTTCTAACCATAATATTTATGGAATTCACAATGTGTAACTCAAAATTTGGAAATAGCAATATGTTACACCTTAAAATTTCATTGTGAGCAACGATACAAAGCGCAGCATATTAAACTAATAAAAGTAACAACGAAGTTTGCCGAATATTACACACTATTTACATGTATAGAACACGAACTGAAAATACACAACAAACAAAACAACGACACAAGCACGTTAGTGCTTGGTACATATCAACATGCCAAAGAAAAACCAATACACTTAAACCACACAACAAGTTCTCTATTTAAAATATTGCCGCATTGAAAAAAACATGCTTCTTGGACGTTTAAACTTGCCATCTGGTAGTAAATTTCATTTACATGCAAAACAAAAACATCAAATTTGCCAACCCATAATAAAAGACTAAAATTGAAATGTCGTTATATTAAGACACATTTCAGAACGCTGTTGTGAATTCCCTAATTGTATTGTTCCAAGAACTTAATGTGTATAAAAAGTTTCTTAAAACTCGGTTAAATGAAAATAGTTGGAAAATAATATTTACTACGTTTGGGCGTGACATTGCCCACTTCTCTGACCATAATCTTGTATTGTCAAGATAACTAAATGTGTGCGCAAAGTTTTTTTAAGAAGCAGTTTAGTAGAAGTTTTTAAAAAAATATTTACTTTGCATGGGCGTGGCACTGCTCGTTTTTTTAAACAATTATGGAAGTAGTTAAAAATAATATGTATATACTTTTCATGTGCGTGACGCTACCCACTTTTCAATGGGACCAATCTAGACACATCCTTTCAAATAAAAAATCCAAAATCGGTTTCTAAATGGCGGACTTCTGAGGGAACACACATAAAAAACAAATTGATAACTATCTCTTTTTTTGATTTCGCTAAGCAGCCTGATCATTTGACATTAATTAAACTGAAAGGTGATGTGATATATTTCGGACTCTTAAAACTGACAACATCGACAACAGACGATTGTCAGATCTTCTTAGAATAATACAAAAAATTTCAAATATATCCTTTTTCAGTGGCAACTGTCAAAGTTTTCGCTGACAACGGAACCGCTTCGTGTTATGGATCACTGGCACCTGTCACTTTTACATGGCGTTGTCGTTAGAGTGAGTCACTTGACATAATTAAGATACTCAGTGATAGGCTCTAGATCCAAATTAATGTACTTGACCTGAGGTGGTTTCTTTAATACTAGTCGAAATATTTTCAACAAACACCTTTGATTTGAAAAAAATCAGTAAGGGAGGGTATTTTGTTAACACTTTTGTTCCCACGAATCGGAAACATATTGTACTACTCTCATTTTCACCAGTCATAGGACAAGCATGTCTGCCAATTGTGCAGCTTTTCTAACAAATGTTTTACAAGATCCAACAACCGTCTGAACTGAGCTTTATAGTGGGCAGATTTAAACACTGTATGTCGATTTTTCGAGTAAAGTCAAAATTGAAAGATTTTGTTGAGAAAAAGTGATACTTTTATACAGTATACATACTTTGAAATGTTTTTAATGCTATTTATATTTAGTATGTCTCAAATAAGTTTCCAAATGAAAATATGCATAGACGTGAAAGCTAAACAAAAAAAAATGTCATTTGTAGACACGTGCAGAAGGTCATCTAAATTATAGAAAAATACAGAAGAATACAAAAATACACACACGAATAAAAAAAGCAAAAAAAAACTTAAAATATTTTAAAAATAGTTTACTTGATTTATTTTTAGTATTAAAACAATTTTTTGTACGCATCGTGCGAATACGAACATACATACGTATGTATGTAAGCATGCATACTACATGTAGTTATAAATTTTCATATTCATTCCGGAGCCAGAGTGCTAAGTAAATTATGACCAAAATCTATTAATGCGGAGAGATATTTTTTTTAATAACGAACAACAGTAGTTCTGCTGAAAAAATTCATGAATAATTTATTAAAAGTTCTTTGTTATTCTTTTAAGCCAAAAAAGTAAAAATATTAAATTCACACCTGTGAAAATTATTTAGTTGAAATTCTTTTATACTCATATAATGGTATTGCACTTTTTATGGATTCTTTATTAGTCTTTTTTCTATTTGTAGCGACTTTAGATTCAACATATATATGATTGTATTTTTTGTGTGTTTATAGTTCTTATCCACTGAAACAACTGCCGTAGGTCAAATCTCATAAAACCAAATTTGTACTTTACACTACGGTAAAATATTAAGTTTATTTTATTACGCTTACTGTTTACTGTTGGCTTAATTATTATATATAAGTCCAAGAAGAATGGTAGCGAAATGTTACAATCCAATAAATTAATTAATTGAATTTTTATAAAACACAGATCTTAAGCTCAATAAAATAAACTTAATCAAATTAAAAAATCGAAGGAAAAACAGAAATATTTTATGGTACAATATTTAGTTATGCGATCGAAAAGGCTTTAAAAAACAAAACTATTTAAATGTGATAATTTCCAAAGCGATAATATAGTTTAAGGTTGGTAACATTGTACTTAGAAAGAATTAAGCTATGTACGGACGATTGGTAGATCTTACAATATTGTCAGATCTGGCAATGTGCTGACAATGTACTAACAATAAAAATTTTTCAGCACAAGGTATATTGTTACTTCACACGGTTTTATCAAACTTTCACAGAAGAGTTTACAATTTATTGTCTGACAATAGATTTATCTGACAACATTCTCATTAAAGCAAATTGCCAGTTTACACGATTATCAGATGCAAAAATTGCATTTAACAGAAATGATCAATTATACAGGTCAACACGATTTCTAAGACCCGTGTTTTCGTAGTCAATTTGCGTACAATTTGCACCGAGCTCCAATGTCTATAAATTACTTTTTTTTAATTGACTCTGTATCTCGAGATTTTCAGTTATAAAGAAACAAGAGGATGCTGCATCAAATAATATGCGTGTACTGGAGAACTAGTTCTTCGATTAAATTAAAAAAAAAAAACACAGACGGATCGGAAACAAAATAACCTTTATATTACGTCCATATTATTTTTTTAGCAGTCTTATAGTTTCAGAGATATTCAGAAAGTTTTATCAAAATGTATTATAATCATTTCATAAGTTCTGAATTTATTCTAACAAAAATACAATAGGAAAAATTTAATCGAAGAACCACTTCTCGAGTAAATGCAAATTATGTGATGCAGCATCCTCTTTTTTCTATATAACGGAAAATATCGAGATACAGAGTCAATTCAAAAACAGTAATTTATAGGCATTGCTGCTCAGTATCAAGTGTATACAAATTGAGTACGAAACCTTAGACCTTACATAAAAATTTCATTTTGTTGGTCTATGCTATTTATTGCTTTGCTTTTATTAACTTTAGAAAGTGAAAGAGAATTTGTGCAGTGCTGCCAATAGCAAAAAAAGTCTGACAGTGACGCCATTGTCAGATGCAGAAACTTCGCACATCTGACAATAAAAAAATTTTTGACAATTATCTTACAATAATCTAACAATGGCAACGAAATGTGTCCACACTATTATCAGATATCTGACAATTTGTTGCCTGCTTTTAGGCTTACAAAGTAATTGCAATGATTTTTCTGACAATGTTTTCATCCGAAAATGGACAGTTCACACAATTGTAATAAAATTTTAGCACCTTTTACTGACAATATTGTAAGATCTGACAATAGTATGAACATAGCTTTAGACATGATAAATATTCCTAGGACGAAAGGAAAAATCAACAATAATTTATTATTCAAGGTACACAGCATAATAGAATAACGTTGTTTTCAGATCCCGACACGTTTCCGTTGGCAAAGCTCATTTGAGTGGAGCGTTGGTGCATGAAGGAAAAAAAACAATCATCCAATCGATTTCGAATACCTCCAGAATGTTGCATTTACCTAAATTGTATTTAACAATTTTTTTTTAATTTTTTTCGACATATCTTTACCACGGCTGAAAGCTAAAGAAATTATATGAATTTTTTTTTTAAGTTGGTTCATTAATATCGAAAATAGTTTTTAATCATTTTTTTAAGGCTACACGTAAAAAACTATTTTGTGCCGAATGAAAAAAGTTTAAAGTCGTGAAGTTCTGACAAAACATAAGAAAGCCAATAAGTGAAAAAGCTAATTTTCCTTCCCATATAATTTTATTTTCAAACAAAAAAAATTTCTTAATACAAACTGATTTAAATTAATTTTGTATGAAAAATAATTGAAAAATAATATATGCAGCTGTTGTCGCTAATAGCTTTCTTATATTTTATCAGAATTTAGCGATTGCATCCATCATGTGATCATCACAAAATTATATTTGAAATACAGCACGAAAAAAATATACTCAGTATAGTTTTTCATCTTAATGGAGCAATTTAAAATTATAGTTTTTTGGAAAAGGTCAAAAAATATAATTTTTTTTAAATTTTAAGGCCTGTAACTCTATACTTTTATATACGTGCGGCATAATCAGTGTATTGAATGAAAGAATAGAGGGATATCTATACAACAGTGTACAATTTATTTTATTCAGATGAGCCGTTCTCGGAAGTTTCGCCAATAAACAAAAAATCTAAAAAAACACAAACAAAGCTTTGTTTTTCGCGAATATCGGGAAAACGCGCATTAAGAAAAATAAATTAATATCATTTTCGTGTTCACCGACCTCAAATTATCTTAGAAAATGTTTTTTTTTTCATGGTATGACAAAGACGTAGAAATTCGAAAATTTGATTCATTATTTCATCCTAAGTTTGTCTGAAATCTGACGGTTGTATGTATGTATAAAAATAGTATAAAGAATCTATAATGTTGCATCATATGATGTTTCGCAATTGATCGATTTGATCTCATATTCAAAATATTGATGCTGCGGTAGAGTGCTAAAAGTATATCCCAATATTTTTTCATTATTTTTCCCATGTATCTAAAAATAAAATGCAACGTTTTAGTGCTATTCGACGTTGAAATTCGCGAAAAAATTCTCACGCTCCACCCTAATGCTCATGTATATCTTGCTTATCACCACGTGCTAGGTGGTACTGTGTAATGTGATCACTTGCCAACATATCGTTACAATTAGCAATCTATTTCTTCTTATTTTGTATACATTTTTGTTTGAGTGTATTTATGTTTAATTTAAAATATTTTTGTATTTAAAATTCTATTGTTTTACTTGGGTGGGTGTGTATTTGTTTACAAGAATTGTTCTTTCCTGTGCACAACAAATATTAAACATTCATTTGCTTCACTAATAATTTCCTTGATTTATTTTTATTATAATTCAGTTTATTTATGACAGTGATTAAAGATGTTAATACAAACAATTAATTAAAAAAATATATATGTAAACATATTTTGAGATATTACAATAAACTTTAAAAACTCTTCAAGTTTTCGTGATTTTCGGGATTTTTCCTATGTTTGTTTATATTTTGCAATTTTTGTTAAAACTTGAAAAACTGCTTGGAATACTGCAAATTTAATATTAAACACTTAAGAAATTCGTGATATATCGTTGTTGAATTTTTTTTTAAGAGAAGTAACACAATCAGGCAATTAATGCCTACCAGTTTATTAATTGATGTGTTACCTTCTTTGGGAAAGGGATAGTGTAGACAGCACAGGTGGTGAAGTGGGAGAGAGATAGAAAGCTTAATTAATTTACAACTCTGCTATTGCGCGTTTTTTGTAGAGCAGTGTTGCAAGCCCCTCTGGTGTTAAGTAGAGGCATTGAGTTGCTTCAATAGTGTTCTTTTACTTCGCCGATGGTTCTGCTACAATACCTACGAAGGAGGGTGCTGTAAAGTGCATTAGGATATGTAAGTTATTAATCGCTGCCGGTACTGCCAAAGTGATCAGTGCTATGCCTTCATCACTTTAACAGTCCAACAACAACCAACACAATAACACACCAATGCACATGAAAAAAATTCATGATGTTGTTGACTTGCCTTAAACTAGTCTTGAACCCAAGACCTCAGGATTTGTTGTCAAACGCGCTAACTATTCAGCCAAAAAAATTTTAATTTGAAAGAATTTGCCATCTGTTGAGATATTCTTAATTTTTGCTTATTTCTAAAAAAAATATATAATATTTAGATTTGTTGATTAAATTTTATTTTGTATTAACTTTCTTGTTTATTCTTCTTTATTCGCACAATAGACTCTGGTCTGTTTCACTAAAACGAGTGTAAAGGCCGTGTCAGATACAACTTTATCGCTTTGCGTGACGTTTCTAACTTTGATAGAAAAGTGTAAAACAAAAGGTGTATGACACAATGAAAACTTTGACAACACTCGCGCATTGCTCTTTTACCAAAAAAAGTAGTTGATAATTTTGCTATTTATTTATTTTTTGTTATAAAAATAAAAGTCAATTATGTTATTTTACGATTTATTATAAATAAATAAATGACACATACATATTTACCTCTTATTAAAACAAATTCAAACGCACGATATGTTTCGTTTGGCAATATAATAAAAGAAAATTATTTCAGCTGATTGTCAAAGCAAGCAAAAAGATGAGAGTTGCCGAACTTTCCGCTTCACGCCGCGTTAAAAGTGCTTTATGTAGCATGTTTCGTATAAGTATGTACGCAACGCGAAGCAAAAGTTTTATCTGACATGGCCTTAAGTCTTTGTTACTATTCTTGATATAATTTGTAATTGTATTTATGACATTTGTGGCCCTTTTCACAGTGTACGATTAAAAGCTAACGTGGACTTTAACGGCAAGATTTTTATGCTGAAGTTGCCGTTAAAATCTACGTTAACTTCAAATCATAAATTGTGAAAAGGGCCACAATTGTCATAAATACAATTACAAATTATATCATAACTTGACTTAAACAAGAATAGTAACAAAGACTTACACTCGTGTAGTGAAACAGACCAGAGTCTATTGTGGGAATCGAACCCACAACCTCCACACTGATAGGCTAGAACACTACTCGGTACTTTTTATTTTTTTGTTTTATTTCTGGCTTTATATAAAAATTTCGATTTTTTAGTTAGTATGAAATTTCTTTCTACTAGCATTTTAAAAATTTGTCACAGTTGAATATTATAGATACTACAATTGCAATAAAGTTCATACCAATCTAATGCAGAAAACTGTTGTCTTTAAACACAAGAAAATCGTAACGAAAAAAATCAACAATTACAACTGAAAACAACAATAAAAAAGCATTTAAAATATGCAAAAACAATTATTTGAAATGAAAGTGCTGAATTCTTATTAAAATTAAACAAATAATGCATTTCCATTTCAACTGCAACCAAGGCAAAATAAATAAAAAGTGAAACAAAAAGTGAAACATCAAAAAAACTGTATAAAAATCCCAGTGACGTCAAATCTGACACAATAACCTTAAAAAATACATTCTATATTAAAAAATATATATATACGCAAATATTTCAGTAAAAAATATTTTTTGAGCAAATAAAACGTGAAACAAAAAAATGCGGCATATTCCAGAGAAACATGTTGCAGCGTTAAAAGGTTAGACTGTAGTTAAAAGAGCGCATGATTTTAAAGAATATTTCAAATTAAAAACGAAAGTGAACTGAAGACAAATATTTACTGAATGTTGAGGAGGCACAATGTGGCAGAGACATTTAATATGAATACAACTGCAATTGCAGCATGTTAAATTTTAATTAAATGTTAATTTTTGCATTATAACTTTACAGAAGCTTTTTTACATTTAAAATGTTTATAAAAATAAAAATTTCTGTTATAATAAATCTGTTATAAAATGTGGTTTTAACCAACCTGTGCTTTAGTTGTAAGGACCCAGTTAAAGAATAAAAACTTTTCAAAAACACTTACCTGTAAAGAAATATAAAACATTAAGAAAAATATGTTAGTTTGTTTATTAAATAATTTATTGAATTTTTTTATACTTTAAAATTTTATTTCTTGTCATTTTAAGTCTGCGACCTATTGCAATGATTTCAACCAAAAAAATTATAATTATTAAGTAGTTTTTAGGTAGACTATATATAGTACTCTTACGATTTAAGAACTTAACTTGTTTATATATTTAACAGTTTACTGTGACGTCAATGAGATGACTGAACTAATTTCGGTTTATGGTCATACTGTTTTTTCAATGTAATTAAATATGTAAATTTAAAATTTTTTAATGAATCCTCAATTTACCTTAAGTGAAAAAAATATGTGAAGAAAAATATGTGCCAATATTATAAATGATCACTGCCCAAAACAATGTCCGTCGGGTTTCTAGTATTGATTCATATTTTTTTTAAATATATATGAACCGTCCGTATAAATTGTTCCGGCCTGATTCTATTCTAGAAATGGTACTAGGAATAAAGGGGTACGTCCATACACTACAGCAGAATGCACGCTCAATTAAGTGCTTTTTCCTGTAAATTGACCGCTTATGGGCATTTTATGCGATTGGACCAAAAGAGTTTTTCATTTGGCTGATTGTGCCAGCATGCTTTCATCGTTTATATGTGAAACGAGCTCCGTTGATAAAAGTAATCAAGGACTAAACACAGCGAACTACGCATTTAAACAACATTTTATCATTTTAATTACTCGAAGGGGTCAATTTGCATAATAAAGATACTCAGTGATAGGTTCTAGATCCACACTTAGGGTTCTTGTTCTGTGATTGTTTCTTTAATTCTAGACAAATTACTGAACCGAAAATTAAAAAGCTTAAAATAGTTGAACATGCTAAGAAAAGACAGTTAGTGAAGCTCCGAACATTTAGAAAAAGTTCATTAATAGGTGCGACTAGCCACAAGATGGCGACAGTCTGTTAATTGAGCTTACTAAAATTAGTAGGATTTTCGCTACAGTGTTGTTGCCGCTGTCGTTGGTAGTGTAGGTAAAGGACTCTGACGAGTAGACTTGGTAGTCACGAAACAGCTGTCAGTTCAACCCTCCGTACATCCAAATTTTTCTTTGAATGTTCAATATTTACATGCTTTAGAATTTCTTTCTTAAATAAAATATAATTTGATCGAAAGATTAAATTAAAAATGAACTTAAGACAAACTAATCAAATAACTTTGGACAAATTACTGAACTTTAAGCAAATAGTTGCTATTTTTAGCCACTCCCGACTTGGTCCAAAATTTCCAGCAGGGCTACTGGAAAGTTCAATTTATTTATTTATTTTTATTTTATTTATTTATTCGTTTACAGCTGAGCATTCCAATCACAATCATGCAATTTAATAATGGACGTGAACTCACGCACAAAATATAAATCAAATTAAAACAAAACATTTTTTGTGTCGCGCATTAAATTTAATCAAAGTGATTTTTTACGGTTTTTACAATGGCGTAGCTGAGACATATTTTTAGGTAAGGTTGGTGGAACGGAAGATAATTATAATACCACCCGGAAAGCAGTTTGATGTCGAATGTTATTGATGTATGAAAATATATTTAGAAAACCACAAATAGTAATAAATCTTAAACTTCTAAACTGCAGATTGGATTTAGCTGAAACTTGAAACATCTTCAGAAGAGGAGACAGGCTTTATAGGCCATCGCCTTTTATAACTTGAGTTCCTATTTTTTGTTATAAAAAGTGTACGTAAACATATCGTATAACATTAGAAATGTAGTTTTCTTTTCCTTATGAGGTTTAGCTAGAGTTTTACAAATTATAAAAGTTGTGTAAATAAAAAAATAAAAAAGTTAAGAACATTTTATATATTCTTTGAATTACATACTCTACTATCGGAATATCTCGAGATCAGTAAAATATATTCGAATAATTTTTTCAGGCTCAGTAAAGAGATTCATATAGAAGTCAATAATGTCAATTTGAGAAAATAAAATTATTTTACTATATATTTTTTATGATACAAAACTTTATTGTTCCAAAATTTTGACTTTTTTCAGAAAATCTGCGCGTGTACTCACATTTATCAACAGGCTATCTATTGGTGGAATTTTGAAAATTTGTAGTCACAATTTCTTAAAGGGCCTTCAACACAAAAACTATTTTTAAAATTTACTATTTTCGGCCTCCGCTGGATATAGGGTACATGTCCGAAATACAAAATTATTGGCGCTAGACACATCCCCAATGGATTGCCTTTCGCGATATGTAACGAAAGAATGAATGTGTTTAACAAAGTTTTTTACAAAATTTAAAATAATGAAGATACTTTTTTTTAAAAAAACATGTTTTTTCACATAAATTTAAAAATTTTGGTTTTTAGCTATTTTCCGGCTTAAAGAACGCCGAAAATAAAAAACATTTTTCTCCAACTGTACTTAGAATTTTTTCGAATGCAGACTTTTAAATTAAAATCGAGATGTAAACTAAAAAGTTACAAGCAACAAATTAAAAAATGTCAAGCTATGCGAGAAACGTAAACACATGTGCAGACATCATTTCGTTTCATTTGTCAGTTAAAATCAAAGCGCTTAAAATTTTTGAAATCCGATAATATTTACAAAATTTACAAGCCTCAGAAGTTTTTCTGAGTCCGAGATGGTCAACTTTGGTCCACTGTAGCTCCTTTCGTACTGAAGCTAGGTCACCAAGACGCGGCTAATAAGGACTGACTCTTCCTCTAAAGATATTTCAAGTTTCAGATAAATCCAATATGCAGTGTAGAAGTTTCAGACTTATTAAAATTTATTTTGAAACTTTCACAAAGAGTTTGTATACGTATACGTACATACATATATGAATAGCGATCACATTCATTAGTAGCCACTAACAAGTGGTAAAAAAAAACATATATGTACATGAGGACTAAAAGCCATGTCAGATAAAACTTTTGCTTCGCGTTGCGTTACAGATTCGCTTTGACATCTAAGATGAAATGTACATACTTATACGAAACATGCTACATAAAGCACTTTTAACGCAGCGTGAAGCGAAAAGTTCGGCAACTCTCATCTTTTTGCTTGCTTTGACAATCGGCTGGAATAATTTTCTTTTATTATATTGCCAAACGAAACATATTGCGCGTTTGAATCTGTTTTAATAACAGGTAAAATGTATGTGGCATTTATTTATTTATAATAAATCGTAAAATAACATAATTGACTTTTATTTTTATAACAAAAAATAAATAAATAGCAAAATTATCAACTACTTTTTTTGGTAAACGAGCAATGCGCGAGTTTTGTCAAAGTTTTCATTGTGTCATACACCTTTTGCTTTACACTTTTCTATCATTGTATCTGACACGGCCTTAACGATGAAGCGTTTCGGCTTCCGACAACAACATTGTTCTGTTCTGCAGTATACATTGAAAAGTTAAATTAGTGTTGAATATTCCCTTGTTCTTTGACATATTGATCATGTTTAATTCTTTCTGAATATAACTTTAGCCTAAATATAATCTCTTTTGACAATTTTTCAGTTTAATTCTAAGAATATTTTTCAATTTTGGATGCATCAACGTTGAGCTTTTGTAAAACTTTAAAACATACATATTTTTCAACCTTTAAGTATTTGATTGAAATCGATACAAAACTTATAAATTTCTTGGACTTCGTAACAGGAAAAAGCTTTCTTTCACAATTACCACGCCATCTATGAACAAAAAGAAAACCGGAAATAAGTTTTGAAAAGTTTATAATATTTCCACAAAACTTTTACTATTAAGAACTTTTCATCAAAAAAGTTTAATGCTCTCTCTTTCCATTTTCATTCTTTGTCACGTTTTATTTTTCTCTTATGAAGAGATATTTCTCCAAAGCTTTTAGTATTTTTATGTTTAAAATTCTCATTTTATTCTTCTTTTCAAATTTCTCTTTAAACTTTCAAGTTAAATTAAAACAAATAAAACCACAAGCATACAAAAACACCCATTTCTGTTGATAAGCTTCATTTGTTATTTTTTCGTTTTATAAGATAAAAAAAACACGTGAATTATTATTTTTTCTTGTTGCTGTTAACATTTAGCAAGAGGCATCCTAGGACAACAGACATGTAATAAGCTGATTATGCCTGGCTGATCCCACCCTCCATGCTCTTACGACAGTTTTAGTTAAATTTATACAATTACTACCGCAACTAAAATTCAACTTTGACATTCTGCAAAAAAAAAAACAGAAATAAAAAGCAAAGCAATAACAACAACAACATTAATGTAAATAAAAAGTTGGTAAAAAAATGAAACAATTCAAGAATATTTGTAAGAGGGAAAATTGCGAACAAAAACAGCCCAAATGAATAGAAAGAAAGAAATTATCACAACACAACACCACTACAGTTAATTAAAGTGTACATTTATTGCTTTTTGTTTTTTTATTCAATTGTATTTTTAGATTTGACAGTTTTTTTTCTTGTAATTAATTAATCTAAAACAAGCAACATTGAATTGATGCATCAAGCGTAAAATTAGGTCGCTAAGAAAAAACAAATCAACGGAACACTTTTGCGATACAATTTATTGCGCACAGAATTGTGAATAAAAGCAAAAGTTGTGCAACAATTTCAATGAAAACTGGCGCTCCTTTCCTGTTTGTTGTTGTATTTTTTTATGAATTTTCAAAAAGAAAAATTTTAAAGTTTTGGATCAAATTTCTACTTTTTAGGATCAAGCTTTTACGATGTCTATGAAAGTATTATTCAGATTTTTTTTAAGAGAAGTAACACAATCAGGCAATTAATGCCTACCAGTCAATTAATTAATATGTTACCTTCTTTGGGAAAGGGATAGTGTAGAGCAAACAGGTGGTGAAGTGGGAGAGAGATAGAAAGCTTAATTCATTACAACCCTGCTATTGCGCTTTTTTTTGTGGAGCAGTGTTGCAAGCCCCTCTGGTGTCAAGTAGAGGCATTGAGTTATTTAAGCTGTGTAGCCATTTTATTAGTTATTTTACTTCGCTGACAGTTTTGCTACAATACCGACGAAGGAGGGTGCTGTGAACTGCATTAGGATATGTTAGTATTACTCGCGGCCACTACTGCCAAAGTGATCAGTGTGCTATGCCTTCATCACTTTAACAGTCCAGCAACAACCAACACAATAACACGCCAATGCACGTGAGAAAAATGCATGATGTTGTTGGCTTGCCTGAAACTAGTCTCGAACTCAAGACCTCAGGGTTTGTAGTCAAACACGCTAACTAATCAGCCAACAGCACCCTCAGAAGCAATGTTTGCATGGATCAAAGAAAATTTTGTTGTCGAATTTTGCTTTTTATTTTTTACAGCATCTTGCAAATCCTTCTCAGGTTATAATAAAATATGTCTTAAAAAAGCCTTTATATTTGACATAACAGTATATTTCGAAAACGAGAGCTTATAAAAAAATGGAGTACAGATTCAAGTTCAGCAACCCAAATAACTATATAAAGAACTTCAAGTTCACTTTGTAAAATTATGGGCTTTTTATTAATTTTAATACTTATGGGCTTTTTCGATATTGCTGTTTATTTATAAAAATTGGTAGGTAAAGCAAAAGCTATTAAAAACTTCACAGACAACTTTTCAGAAGAAATTTTTTTAGGATAGTTTTTAATAAATACCCCTCGATTTCGGGTATGAGACTTGAAGAAATCCAACTTTTAATTTTTAACGACCACTTTTATGAACACACATCATGTATACTTAACATGACCATACGTCCCGATTTCGCGTGGACAGTCCTATCTTCCGGCTGTCCGTCCCTGTGTCCCTGAAGAAAACTTCGGGACGCTATCTCGATTTCCCACGTATTAGTTTCAAATGTTTCCTTTTTTTAAGTAGAGCAATAATTTGCCTTATTTGAATATATAAAAATGCTAATGGGAAAACGGCAGTGGCCTGTTTTATTTAATTTTAAATATGTATGCACATTAGGGTGGCATTTTAATGATGGCAGAATCTAAACTTTACATTTTCATAAAAGCCCTGGCGGATGATTGTGACATTAGTCTTTAACTGATATTGTGAAAATCAGAAATATGTAGAATTCGCTGCTTTTGCGGCGATTCTTCTAAAAATTGGCGAGGGTGGTATTTTAAATATGCCAAATTATATCAATTTATTTATTTGTTGACAGAATAAACTATTTGCAGCTACGTGCATCAAATTTACAAATTTTTTAACAAACCTTTCAAAACTATTTCTTAAGAATTTAGAAAATTTTTTCCAAAGCCCTTGAAAAAATACTGAATGAACGAAATAACTTAATCAAAAACTTTACAGGTCAAACCATAAAATGCAGTAAAATCAAACAATGGAATTGTAGTTTAATTGATAGTGTGCTAAACTACTATACAGAAAGTCGCAAGTTCAATGCCTGCCAAAGCTTAAACAGTAACTGCCTTATTTATAAAACATATATTCTGTGGTCTTTTGACAAAACAACTTAAGTGTAATTCTCAAATTTTTTAGGAAAGCCAAAATGCTGTTTAAGTGTTGAACAAAACTTTTTGTATATGCGCTTTAAGAAAAGTGAAAATTAAGTATAACTAACTAATTTTTATTACAATTTCACATTGAACTTTTTCGTTTTTCGACATATTTGATATAAAGTACACACTTTTGTAATTTCTATGGAAAAATAACAGATTGGACTCTTAGAGATTTTTTTCCTATTTCCAAATTCAAAGGGATGGTTCTGCGAAAAATCTTTCAAGTCGAAGAAAGAAGTAGTTTCCACTATATGGCTGGAAAAAGTGTGAGAGCAGAAAGTGGTCACTAAATGAAAATTAAAGTTTAACTATTTAATAAGTCATGACGATAACTTACACAGAAAGCTCTTATAATACATATTTAGCCTTCTATTATGCAGGATGAAGCCCTTTCTAAAAATGTTAAACATTTTTCGAAACATTTTTTTTATTGAATATCCATACAATAGTGGCACTGAAGGACACCTAGCAGCAAAATGTACATAAAGTGAAAAAAAATTAATATTATAACTCGTTGAAATTATGGACTTTACACTTGAGCATAGTAGAATGGGACCATTTGGGTAAGCTGCTTATTCCCTTAAAGCTTATTTTTATAATACAGTCAATATTAATGGAAAAAATTTTCAAAAATATTTCACACAATTTAAAATGTAGATTTTTTACAATATTTTCAATTCAAACGTCGTTTTCGAAATGTTGACTTAAAGGATTTTATCTCATTTACTTTTAATTAACAGCTTCGTGTCATTTAATATATCAATACGATTTTGTGTAGTGGTATTCATTAAATTTTAAGAACGATCAATTAAAAATCAAATTAAAACTGTGATCGTGTTTGTGTGAAACCAATATCTATAACGAGCAATCGTAGTATCTATCAAACAATATCAAATTTACATTTACTCTAAATATAAAAAAGAGTTACTGCCTGTTTTCTAAATAAAATAAAAATTTCCGTTAGGGACTTTGAATTGCAAACAAAAACAAATTTGAGTTTTTTTTATGGTTGTTTCAATATAAATTCCCTAACGAAAATTTTTATTTTATTTACAAAAACAGACAGTTAAGGTATTTATAGCAAGTTAGTTCCCGACTAGAAATTTTCCCAATACTTATATTGGGGTCCGCTTGGGCGCGCATGTGGCAAATCCAAAATGGTTACCCCATTTAGGATTTAAATGGGAACTTGTTGGAATAGGCCATCTATAAATTACTGACTTAACATAAGTTCTTTATAAGTGGGAAACTATTGGGAACTTGTTGGGAAAATCTAACACAGATTTTTAATCATATTTGTTGGTAATCTTCAATAGAGGTGATTGTTGCTTATTTTTGTCTCTTGGATAGCTTCAGCAATTTTAATTCAATATTACAGTTTGCTATTTTTACAATTTGAGTAAATTTTGCAAGATTTTGCCATTTTCCCACAGGAAACCAATCGGTTCCCGAATACGTTTCTGGGTTACATCGGAAGTGGGATCCCAGTTAGATTCCAAATGTGTTTGCATGTAAGTTTCTAGTCGCGTTTAATATTCAGCAGTATTTTTTATTACAACTCGTACTTAAATTGTACCTCAATAATTGGTTTACTCTTTTCTTTATGTGACTTTCTTATTATTTTTCACACAATCATTTCATTGACTCGTTTATAAGTATTTATGGCGATAATGGAAACTATAAAACGCTACATTATTATTAAAGGGTAAGCAAAAACAAAGCAAAAAAACTTAATACAAGTGAAAAAGCCACATACACTCATACACCCTCTTATGTTATTTTAACAAGTAAATGTTTACAAATTGCTTATGACACATTTAAGCCAAACACATTCACTCCCCTAAAGGCACAGGGAAACAATGCACACTTTTAACATCTAGACGAACACAAAGTCATAATATATAAGATTTTTCTTTAAAGAGTGAACAAGCTTGTACATATTGCACATTGCTCTTGTATTGTTATTATTAGTAAGTGTGAAAAAATAAATGCATTTTATTGAATCTATTTCTTTTTATAAACTATCGCAGACACACAAACATATTGACTGAAAGAGCACTATTGCCTGTTAATAACAATACATTTAACAAATGACAAGTGCAATGTGTTGAAATCTATATGCACACAAATCTGTGACTTTCATAAAGAACAGCATATATCTCAAAATCAATATTTTCAGGGGAGTAAAATGATAAATTTCAAACGAAGTGTAAAGCATGAAATTCTTGAACCCTGCTTAACAGTCATTTCAACATACATAGACACATAAAAATAAATGCTACCCTGAAGGAAATGTCGATAGTAAAACTGTACTGATTCACTTTTGACTTTGTCCCCAGTACTACTGACTAATTGTATCCTAGGCAATGTTCTATGTTATAGACATTTAGCATGTGCTTGTCATTGAGATACCACTACTGACCTCGGAACTATTGTCTTACTATAGACTAGGTGGTTCTTATGGGACCATAATGAGTCATTGGTACCAGAGATTCACTAGTACATTTTAATGATTCCAATCAACACATATGAAACTTTTTACTAGCTAAAGCAATTAAATTAGATTTTTTATGAACATTTTTAGTTTTACGTGCAGCCGCATTTATTTGCAACACAACAAAATGAGACAAATCATCCCGGGTCTCATAGAACCATTCCAGGTCTCATAGAGTACTGCACTCCAAGGCCCTCCTTCAGGAGAGAATTTCCATGCTCCTTGACGGCGGACTTTTCCCCAGCACCATACGGGGCCATACACATCTACACCGATGGCTTCAAATGGGGAACGAGGGTTGGCGGGGGTGTCTCCTTCGCGGAGTTCGGGATAAAAATGTCTTTCAGACTCCCGGACGAATGTAGCATCCTACAAGCAGAAATATCTGCCATCAAAAGAGCAATGTATTGATGTCCAGATTATAACCGACAGTCAACCGGCGATTAAAGCCCTCACTGGTGTGTACACCACATCCAGCCTAGTCCTGGAATGCCGCCCAGCATTTAAGACGATGGCGAGCAATTTAGGCATCACATTCAAATGGGTACCCGGGCACGAACCGTTTCAGGCAACATCATTGCGGATGATCTGGCTAAAAGGGGAACCTTGCTTCGGGATGTCGATATTGACAATCTCTGCGGTCTCCCACTCTCATCTTGCTGGAGACGAATTGATGCTGCCCTCTTGCAGTTGGCTCAAACCAGATGGTACAATGAACCAACTTGTTTTACTGCGAGAACAATCTGGCTTCGCCTTGACTCAAACAGAGCTAAACAACTTCTAAATTTCTTAAAACCATATCTGCTCAACCTCATAGCCACGGTCACGGGGCACTGCACCTTTGGAACCCACGCTAGACGTATGGATCTCCCTTACAATGACTACTGCTCATGCTGTAATGACGTAGAAGAAGATAAAGAGAATATAATGCACTTTTTTATGCCTTTGCCAAGCTCTGGAGGAAGACCGCCTTCGCCTCCTGGGCAAAAGATTCTTCGCTGGCCTCTCCGAGTTCTCAGAAATAGAGCTCAAGAACATAAGTTCCCTTATCAGGAGCAGCGGGTGGCTCACTCGCTGACTACCCAAATGGCGTTTTAATTCATGAACGACCCTACCTCCACGGAACCCCGTACGCCTTACCTCTCTCCATTCTCTTCTAACTAACTTATAATCTCTTTATTAACTTCTCTAATTTCACCCTATATACTACTCTGTCCTATTCTCTCTTCTTTTTCCATTTCTTTACAGGGACCATTATTATTGGACCCAAGTGGGCTGGAAGCCTTTTTTCAAAATTTTCACCGGCAACCTGATAACCTAACCTAACCTAAATGAGACAATAAAAAAACGTTTTGTAGCTCTCAAGAACTTCGCTTTCCATTAAAGGCAAAATAAAAAGTGTAGATGATTCGTTGACAATGTCACCAAAGTCACCAAACTTTTCGACAAAAGTGGTGACTTGGAGACACTTGGCCCCTGGCTTACTTCAGGTTAGTTTTCAAATGTATACAGAAATAACAAAGTAAGTGCTTTTATAATAAAAAATAATCTGAGTTTTAATTTTGGTTTATTTCAAGTATGTGCATTGTACACGCTCCATCGCTCTCAAAAAGTTTTGAAATGAGACAAAAAAAAATTAGTTCCTTTTTGACTAAGAACACAAGATTTTTAAACTAATATTTGCCAGCTCACAAAGTATTTCATTCTTATAAGATTTTTTCCTATGATATAGTGCAACAAAACTGATTTCGAAAAATTGAATAGTTATCCACAATTCGCAGTAGCAAAAGCTGCTGCCTCTTTTTAAAAAACTATTTGTTAAGACATATGATGTTATTTATCAAAAGCACAGAATTTCCTTTGTGTTTATGATTCGACAATCATTATATACTGGATATTACAGCTCCCAGGTTGTATTTTTTTTTCTTGTATACACAATTTAACAATGTGATGACGCCAAGTTAGTGTAGAATTTAAAGGATATTAGTTCTTACCCCTGTACTTCGTTACTGTAAAAAATACACATTTTTGAAGAAGGAAATATTTGGAGAATTTGAAAGTTTTTCTAATTAATCAATATAAGTAAATTCTTTGTATTTGAGAAGCTTCACAATGTCTGTCTATATTAAGAACATCTTTAGTCTGGCTATGTACATACATATATTAATCAATCGAATCAAAATTGGCACCCAGTTTTTTAATTAATAACCCATTTTAACTTTCTCAGTTAATCAGAAAGCTGATGTTAACATCAAAACGTACAAGAAACAACTCCTAAGTAAGAATTTAAAAATAAACTGGAAACTTATTAAAATCTTTTGCAACATTGACTATACATACTATATAGTAGGCTATTCATTCGGTTAACCAGTAATCGGTTAACCGGTTAGCCAATTAACCGGTTAATTACTACCCGATTAACGGATCGGTTAATTTAAAATTAGCTATTTATATATTTAGTATTATAAGATACTTGTTGTGTGTATAATTATTTGTTTCGTCTCATATACAAAAGGTATTCGTTTAGCAATTATTTTTCATGCAAACAAAGAAGTGTTTCAGTGATCTTAACTTAAGTAAAACCTTAAATTCTTTGGACGTTGCTATAAAAGAGCTGCTACTCTAGTTGAACTTGAGGGAATTATTAAGTTTTTGTTTAATAATTTAATAAAAGCCAATAATATTGTTGCCAACGATTTAATTACAAATCTAAGGAATATATTTAATGAGAGACGAATTCAATTATTTTATACCGCCACTCAGGAATATTTTCTTCTAGCAACAATGTTTTAAAATATAGTACAAAAACGGAAACTAGGGAAAATGAAGTTTTTGCAAAGTGTTCGGTGCTCAGCTCTACCAGTATGAGTTAGATGATGACCTGACAACAGAAGAAACTATCGGTAGTAGTACAAGAAATAGTTTTACTGAATTAACCGAAACAATTAGAAGTGCTAACAATTTAAAGAAAATTTAAACAGGACTCGAATTGCATAATGAAAGATTTTGTATGTACAGAGAAATCGATGAAAACGACTGAGAAAATAGATATTCTGTATTATGGATTGCTTTCGATTTTTTCAGCATTTACGATAAGTAAAAGCACTTTTCCAAGTCAAGTTTTATCAAAACAAGAGAAGATAATCGCTTAATCCTAAACATTTAAACTAAATTATTTTGCTGAAAGGTTGCTTTAAATGATCTCCTTAAACTATTGAAATAACTAAAACAATGACCTTACAAACTTGTTAAATTTTTAATTAATATATATTTATCAAATTTTTGCTGAGTGAACAAAGAACGCTGATGATGACAGTGTAGCGACTGTCGAAATTAGTAGAACTAATACGTTCTTCTAGTCTGATTAGATATTCTAGTATTCCACTCTTAATAATAATTTCAATTTACATTAATTGAAATTAATTGAACTTAAGCCGAAATAATATCTTCTAATATTTTACTAAATTTACAAATTTTTTCTCTAAAAAAAAAAAATCATGAAAAATTGTTGTTTATTCCATAATGAAAAAACCAAATTCAAACAGAAACATTTACTGAATCAGATAAAATAATGGTATAAATATGTCTTTTTCTAAATCTGTGAAGGAATTTATAGTTTCACACAAGACTTTTTGTAAAATTAAACAATAATTTATTGAAAATAAAATTGGTTTTCAAAATTAAACTAAAATTCAATTTCTGGAATGAAGAAAAATTCAAAATATGTCTGTGCACCGCTTGCTATGTGGCTCAGTTTTACTTTACTAATCTATCCATGACTACAAAAGTAGCGTATCAGTTTCCGCTCTGAATTTATAAAAATAAAAAAATTTTTACACAATTATTCAAAGACCAATTTTAATTACATTTTATGCTCTTGTATATGTATTATGTAATTATTCTTAAAGTTGGAAAATTTCTCTCATATAAAAACTTTAATCAAATTCTTTTTAAATATTTTTCTTTACTATAATAGCCCAATCAATGAACCAAAAGTATGTGTGTCTTTAAAGCAAAGAATATCATTTCCATTTTCTTCATGCTTTCATGCCATTTGCTGTCAGTGTCACTTTTATGTCATGGTAATCATAAATGAATTTATAGTTCATGTTTACGTTGAAGGATTTAAAATTAAGAAGGTAAAATAAAAGGAGGTTGGAAGAAATAAAGACAAAGTTCAAAGAAAAAAAGTTGACATCAACTTCATCGTATTAGACACATATGTATGTACATTCAACGATAAAAGAAGGAAAAATCAAATTGGCCACAAATCATTCATCAAAGTCATATTAAAGAAATAAATAAATAAAATTCATAACAAAAATATATTAAAATATATTTATTACATAAATTTATAATAAAGCGAATGATAAGTATGTTAACAAAAAACAACTTTGGAAATTTATTTGCTACAATGAAAAAAGGATGAATTTTAAATAACAATTTGTTAGAACAACACAATGCTAAATAAGGAAAATAATATTTACTTGTCAATAAATATTTGAATGAAGTATAAACGTTACATCGGCACAAATATTTTTAGGTCAGAGATTTTATGTACCTTTTTGGTAGTTATTGTGTAAATGATATTAAATTAAAGAAGCCAATCTTTTTCATGAGAGAGGCAGTGCCAGAACTGAAATCTGGCAGTAGTATTACACGCAACAGTTACTCTGCGCGAATGCCTCTCAAATAACATGTTGCATACATACTAGGGATGGCCAAGTGAAAAGAACATATCGATATATATCGATATCGATATATTTTTAAATATCGATCGGCATCGATATATCGAATAAAATATATCGATATATCGATATAACGATATTTTTTCAACAATGATAATTTATACGTAGTGACCAAAATTTTTTTTTTAAATAAAACAAAAAAAGGACCTTTCTTATAAATAATTAAGCTGGAAAGAGTTAATTTCCAAGATCCTTACTGTTCCACTCATATTTCATGGAACATACATCAACAAAATTACACTCAAAGAATGATAATTTTTCGAATAGACAAAATATTATAAATAAAACGAAAGATTTTGTTAGTAATATTCTATTTGATGAAGACTGTGCCGAAATGTTTTTAAAAATTGCACGAAAAACTAAGCCAAAGCTAAAAAATATCGAATTTAATACTGTCGATATATTTGGAAAAAAGTATCGATATATAGAATTATCGAAATTAAAAATATCTACGATATATCAATATTTCGATATTTTTTGCCCATCCCTAATGCATACATAACAGAAAATAGTTTTGTAAGAATAAACACAAAGAAATTTTCTGGCATCTATAAATCAGTGGTTTTCATGAATAAGCTGGTATAAGAATGGCAGCCCAATAAAGAACATTAAAACTGTTTAGAGAAAAATCAGTTATGTCAGTATATGTGTATGTAGCTGTTTATTACTAATTGAAAAAGTAATTACACATTTTTAAAATGTATTCAGTTTACCGATTTTCATCGGCCAACTGCAATAAAAACATAGGTAAAAGGGTTATATGGCCTTATTTTTAAACTACACAGAGTGTTTGTCGAATACTCGAAACTTAGTTCACAATAGTATTTTATTTCTATGGGTATTATGATATATTCAGTTGTTCATACCGAATTTGCTCAGTACATACAATGGAATTTGTATCAGTGCGTGCAACTGACAAAATTCGATTGGGTACAAACTCGGTTATCACAACGAATTTCTTCTGTGTAATTAAGAAATAATTGCACTGTACTGCAATGGTAATAAAGCCATATGTCCTTATTTCACAATTAATTGAGAAATAAGGACATTTGACTTTATTTTAGTTCGCTGCGGAAAATCGATAGAGTGCGCGAAATGGCAAAGTTTTGCGTCATACGTTGTTAGTACTGAAAACTATTCGATGATATATAGAAGTTACGTTCTTTTTAAAGTGATATTCCGAAAATTTTTATACTCCCTTAAAGACCGTTCAAAATAAAGCAATTTGACATAAATTCCTGAAGATCGACAAAAATTAACAGAAGAGGTTATTCATGAAAATAAACTTTTTTAAAAATTTGGGGTATTGAAATTTTAATGTCGCTAAATAGGAAATAGAAACGTTTAATATCGATAAAGTTTTTGATTATTCCTGATTATTCCTTTTTGTTATACTGGACACCGTAATTTCAAAAATTTAACAAAAAAATATTTCTGTGGATTCTTGACAAAACAACTAAGTGTAATTTTCAAGATTTTCAGAAAAGCCAAAATAATGTGAAGTGCTGAAAAAAATCTTGTATGTATGAGTTTTGAGAAAAGTGAAAATTAAGTATAAATAAGTGATTTTGATTGAGATATTTTTAGTTCTTCGACACATTTGAAATTCTTTGTTGATAAGTGGCAAATTAAGAAACATCGGGATGAAGTATAATTTTAAATTGTTAATATATATAATACCAACTATTGTAGGAGCATGGCGCTTAGACTAAAATACGCGGCTTAAAAATCTATATTTAATGTTAATAAAAATTATGAATTTCTTTAAGGCGACTTAAGTGCTTTTGTCAAAAGTCTACATACTATATTTTAGATTTTTTTTCTATTCAGTTGGAACTTCTTCTCTAGTAAATTTTAATAAAATTTGTAATTAAATTTGAAGAAAAAATCTAGACAATGAAAGTTATGCAGCTAGACTTTGGTCTTGACTTCAATGCTCAAATCGCTTTGAACAGAATTTCCTGTTGTATAACTTATATTGATAGGTGGGGGCAAACTACAGCAAGTCGAATTTTCGGAAGTTTTAAAGGAGACCGCAAAAACGGGTTGAAAATCACAAATTATTCTATCACTGTAGTATTAACAATTTGACTTATCCCGAATGTTTTATATACATCACTCTAATATTATATTTTTATATCGAAGATATCCTTAATAAAATTGTGTCATTTACCGTCATATGTATACCGTTACTTATTAAAAAAGATTTGTTGTTCATTCCCTCGGAGATGATTTTGAGCAGTACTACGTCCCTTGAAACACACTAGTATTTATTTACGTTCCTCAAACATTAAAACAAAGCACTTCCATACACCAAATCCTAACACAATTATTTTATTAAATTACTGAGAATAAATAAAGTGTTAAAGCTTTTTGTAACGTTTTAAGAAAAGAAATAAATTTATTTACTCAACGTCCAACCATAATGCAAACCTTCTCTAGCCCGTTAAAAAGGTTACAAAATAAATATTGATTTAAATCTTTTTAAATATTTTTTTATTAGATTAAAGAACCTTTTAAATTTTGTTCTTTTTATACATTTTTATTTCTATTAATACATGTATGAATGCCATTAATAAGAACAACGCGAAGTTATTTAGCAAACACGGAAGTTAATAAAACACAAACACACATTCATACACACTCACGCAAAGAAATATAAATTATTTTTGCCGAGCAATTTTGAAGATGGCCTTTTCGATAGTCTAATTGGCTTATTTGTTGTTTTTTTATTTTTTTTTTATTTGATTTATATACGCAGATTGCCTTAAGTCTATGAGAATTTCTAAATTATAAAAATATTACTTCTTAAAAATATATTTTCCCAAACATCAGAACTAGAGGGTAATTTGTAATATACACCTACTGATAAAATTGCAAATATGCCAGTTTCATGAGTACCCTGTCGGAAAATTGCTAATCGACTACAAAAATAATCAACTTATAGTTAACTAAAAGCTAACTACAATGTAATCCAGAATATCAATTCTTAAGTTGAGTACATAACCGGATTTGGTGAGAGCCAACAACTTTACTCTCAGCTATTTTGAAACTCATTTCAAGTTTATATTAACTTTTTGCTGTTATTATTTTAAATGGTAGCTTAGGCAGCGTGTTGACCAGAGATGGAAAATTCAGTACTAATGTACTATTTTCAGTACTTGTTCATTTTCAAAATACCGCAGTACCCTGACGACATAAAAAGTACTTTTTCCAATGTATAACGTTAAAAAATACTAACCAAAATTATAGTAAAATCAAATACTTTTGCAAAAACTACTTAAACATTATTTTTCTTTATGTATGTGTTAGTTTTCAAAAACAACCCAGCGGTAGATGGAAGGAGTAAAGAGGCCTTCTATAAGCCCTTATTTAGCAGTCGGTAGTACTTCCACTCCCATTGGATACACCTTTCATTTTACACGCGATTTCATTGCGGACCAAGACCTTCCTCGACCCATTACTCAGCAGGCCTGATAGAAGGCCTGGTCTGGGAAGGTTTGTTAAAAATGAAATGGAGGTACATTTTTTAATCTGGGTATTTTTATAGCGGCTTCTATATTTTTGATTATCGTGATGTTTTATTTATTTCGAACTCCTTTTCATCCAAAGTAATTTTTTAAACATATGAAGTAGTAGGCTACGAAATAAACGGTATAATACCAGCATGTATGATGCCTCTTGTACGTAAATTTCAGTCTTATATGTGAGCTTCTCCGAGAAAAGGGACCTAGTGTGTGAAAATGAAGTTTTGAGAAAGACGCATTTAAAGTTTCATACACCCTTTTAGGTACCAGAATCCACTCTTAAGTCCAAACCCGTTTTTTGACACACCAGGTCCCTTTTCTCGGAGAAGGTCACATATACAAATTATTTGCGAAAAAAGAATACATGAATGTTTGTTATTTCTAAAGAACATTTTTTATTAAACAAAACGAAAAATCTAAAAATAGAATACTCCTTAAAAAAGAAACCAGTGTAGAGGCCTGCTAGAAGGCCTGCCTGAGAAGGCAGAAAAGAATTACTTTTGGATCTTAAATTCAGGTCTTGGAAGGCCTGCAAAAAGGCCTGTTTACTGAATGTCTCGTAAGTTTCACCGCTGGGAAGTTCCAAAAACTCTTGATTTCTTTCTTTGAAGAAAATAAACCGGTTCAAACTTAAAATTCATTGGGAGGCTATTTAATTCCCACTCTTCTTATTGAGCTGAAATGAAATTGAAAGCAGTTCAACTCGATTATTGGCAGAATTCACCCCTGAGTTTTTATTGCACATTCTACATTCTTAAATCTAATATAGTAGGACATACCCCGCTTCAATCGAAATGAAAACATTAAAACCTTTCCTGGCATTGCTGCTAAAGAAAATATTTAGAACTTATGTAAATCGTAAGAATTTTTCGTGATTTTTTTGGGAATTGCTAAAATTTATGTTTTTTAAATTTATAATCGCACTATTTCCCAAAATTAATATTTTACTTATTCAGTAGAATATTAATTGTTTATAAAAACACATTGACATTGATTACTAAGTGGTATTAGCTAGTTCCTATGAGCATTTCACTGGGGCTAAATGCAGATCATCAGGCAACTTTTACCCAAAAATCTCATAGAAAAGCTAACGATATTGTAGCAAACTTTTATTTAAATCAATAAGAAGCTTAAACAATATCAAAGCTTAAATATGAAAAAAAAGGTAATCAATGATGTTTTTTTATTTTCTTACTGTACCATATACTACACAGGCAGACTTTTTTCCTGCTCTAATTGCTCTAATTTTGGCAAATAGTGCGATTATGAATTTAAAAAACTTAAGTATTTTTATTTTGAGTAAAATAAAAGCATAAAGAAATATACATACGAATATTTATAGCCACATAGGCACGAATATATAAACGGGTCAATAGATATGAGTGCCAAATGGCAGCAAATAGCAACAAACATGAAACTAAATTTTGTTTAACCACTTTCTGAACTTTATTAATGTCTGCCTTACGTCCCTTTTCACAATGTACGATTAAAAGTTAAAGTGGACTTTAACGGCAAGTCCAAGTTAACTTTTAATCGTACATTGCGAAAAGGGTCGTTAAGTTATGAAAGGTTGTTGTTAGTTCAATTCACTTATATGTATGTAGCTCTAAATTTTTTGAATTTAATAACTAGAACAAAACTCAAGAATTTTCGTATTTAAAGAGAAGACTAACCCGAAGAGTTTTAAAATCGAAACAACACTACAGAAATTATGAAAATATATGTTCAAATGTCGAGAATGGGTTGTATGATAATTAAGAATAGCAGAAGTTGTATTTTTCTAAATTCTTTTGAAAAAAGTACCATTAAGGTGAAAAAATTACCTTATAAGTTCAAGTTCGGTACCAATTAAGAATCTGTATTTTCCATCACTGGTGTTGACTATAAAACGTGTGATACATAGTTACAACTCCAGCTACATCTTTTTAAAGTTAACTTAAAGTTAACTACGTTTCCGACAAGGTACGAATGCACACATACATACATATGTATGCATACGTACATCTATGTACTTTAAGGTGGCCCTTATAATATAAATTAAAGTTATCGGTATCATTGCCTAGAAATATGCATCAAAAAACTAATATGAAGAGCTTATTGTAATAACATCATAAGCTACCCGAATTGAAAAACTGGTTTTATGAGTTTTTCCTATTGATTATAACCACCCCAACATCCCCTCAAAAGATGTAAGCTATTTTCCAATTAGTTTCTGATTTAGATGATAATTAACTTTTTATATTTAAATATTTTTATTGGTATTTTTTTGTAATAACATCATAAACCAGTTTTTTACAGCTTAAAACCCAATTTTGATTTTCAAAGGAGTTATATATGAAAGCCATTAAGTTTTTAATCAGGCATAAATGTATGGGTATACAAAGACGATTTGTAAAGGAACGATGAATAAATTTCAAAAAACCCACGAGTTATGATTTTTTTTAAATTTTGGTAGCTTATGATGTTATTGCATAAAAATAACTAGTAAATAAATACATAAGGCTCATGATTTGTTTGCTGTAAATAATTCTCTAAAATTCTTTGATCAATTAATAATAATTATAAAAATACGTTTGCGGTAATGTTTGTGACACAAGACGCTTTTTTTTATTTTCGACCAATTTTTGATGGCGTTAGTAAGAAATCAATTACTTCTGATCTACATGACATAAATTTCTGCGGTGTATATACTTTCCACTTTAAAGTAGAGGACACTAAATCAAAGTTTATGTAAAGCTTATATAATGAAGAATACAGGGAAGAATACAAAGAAGACCTTCCAATACAACTTTAAGTGGGCAGAAAAAAGTATACAGACCTAGTAAAAATTGTAAGCAATAAGTTACCCAATCTTAAATCCTTGCTTCCATATATTTCACCGATTTATCATACCTTCTACAATTCTATACAGTTTATATACAGCCATAATGGTGAAGAAATTATTCAAAAAGTTATTTTGATATACTCATTTTAATTGTTTCCGTTTTGTTAGAAAGACAAATTGTATTATAATTTTGAAATTTTTTAGTTTTGTAAAATGTTTTTAACTTTTTCTGCATTAACAAAATAAGGCATACAAAAGTTAAAAGAAAAATACAAAATCGTTTTTTAGACTTTTTGTGCAGTAACATCATAAGCTACATTAAAATTTAAATACATCCCTTTCTGCTATGTTGCCATTGTCCTACAATGGGTATGTGATAGTAGTCGTTCTAAAGGAGTTCTCAAAGGGGTATACAGAATTAGAATCAGTAGTACTACTGACCAGGTGTACCCCAGCCAATGTAATCATCTATTGACATTTAACATTAGCTTGACTTTCAAAATCCTCCAGTAGACTGTAGCACTACTGACTAAGTAGTTCTTTTGGGACCACATTGAGACATTGGCACTAAAGCTTCACTAGTAAATTTTATGGGCTCTAGTCTACAATATTGATATTTCTTTCCTCGATGATGATAGTGAAATTGTAGTGATTTGCTAGTGACATTGTCAATACTACAACTGACCGGGTGTACCCCAGCCAATGTAATGACCTATTGACATATAACATAGGCCTGTCATTGAAAATCTACCAATATACTTTAGCACTATTGACGAGGTAGTTCCTTTTTGACCATATATAGATATTTGAACCAAAGATTCACTAGTACATTTTAGTGACTTTGGTCTACAATTTTATAAGATTTGGGGCAATATACTTAAACACATACATATGTATATATTTTTTAGTTTTATTTTTTATTAAAAATTAAATAAATTATTTTTTAATTACTTAGACCGAAATATTTTTGAAATTTATATACCTTTTCTGATTGTAGCTTAAAACATATCAAATGAAATTAAAAAATTTTCATTGGAAATTAAAAAAAATTTCCATTCAGTTTAAAAAACTATATATGAACTTTAAAAAATATCAATTGAAATTCAAAAACCATATTTGAAATTCAAAAATTCCCTTTGAAATTTAAAATTTAAATTTGAAATTCAAAAATTTAACAAATATATATGTATAATATACATTGTATATGTATATTTTCAGTTAAAAAATCATATTATTCTAATAAAAACATCCCTGAAGAAAGCCAGGGACCAAGTGTCTCCAAGTCACCACTTTTGTCGACAAGTTTGTCGACACTTTTTATTTTAGCTTTAATGAGAAGAGAAGTTTTTAACAGCCAGAAAACGATTTTTTTGGTCTATATTTTGATGTGTTGAAAATATATGCGGCTGAACCGAAAACTAAAAATTTTCATAAAAAATACAATTTATTCGTCTTAGCTGGTAAAAAGTTTCATATGTGTGGATTAGAATCATTAAAATGCTCTAGTAAATCTCTGGTACCGGTGTCTCCATATGGTCCCATAAGAACCACCTAGTCTATAGTAGGCCAACAGTTCCGAGATCAGTAGTGGAATCTCAATGACAAGCACATGTTAAATGTCTATAGCACAGAACATGGCCTGGGTGCAACTAGTCAGTAGTCAGTAATGAGAAGCGGCAGCTGCTTTTGACTGCACAGCATAACTTGGGTTCCATATTTGACCCTAAATTTCGCTTATATTATCAAAATTACTCTATTTTGAATTTCTAGGGGGGCTAGAGCGTTTCTAGGTGTGGCTTAGCACCACCCAGAAGAGCCTAGCTACGTCAATGATGATTGTCCAATTTAGTATTGTTTTGTGTTTATTTTTGTGCACTTAAATGTAAGCAGCTAGAAAAGAAAAAATGGGAATAAAATTGAAAAGTTTTAAGAAAATGCGTTTGCAAACGTTTCCCGATTGATTTGCTCATCATAGTAAACAATGTGTTAGTGTATTTATTGTAAATACAATGAAACATTCAACAAAATACATTTCTGCTTTTGTTTTGTACGATTGAAGGCATATGATTGAAAAGCCAATTGTTTTGTTTGCAATATTTGTCATTGTAAAAGTAAGCACATATATGTTTTGGTTTTGCTCATGTACAAAACATTTAAAAATATTTTAAAGGTTTGTGTCTTCGCATGAAACGTTTGCAAAAAATTTTGTATGTTTTCACACTCTGCGAAAAACGCATGCATAAATTTCGCTTGATTTAATGTGGTAAGAATTAAAGTACAATACACACAGACGAACTTGAGTGGCAGTCAAAAATTCATCATTTTTGAAGTCCATATACTTTTGACCGTTCAGACTATCGAACATGTTTGACACTCAGAGCGTCATTCAAGAAAAAAATGTCTACCATCAGCTAAAAAAAAGAACAAAAATACAGTTTATACCGTATTCATACAAAATGGGTTTTCCGCTGTTTTGTGTATTGAACGTTACTCTTTCTCATTTTGCAGCAGTACTGACTGCATTAAAAATAAGAGAAGAAGAGCGTATGTTTATGATTCAAAATATTAAAAAGTTTTGTATATTTATCCAATATTATTATATTGGAAAATATTTTAACTATCGATTATGGTTTGTATCCTGAAAAATGTTTGACCGTTAACCGCAGGTTTTAAATCAATTGAAAATTTGTTGTGTATAATTAAGGAGTCTTTGTTTACTTTGAAAGCATTCTTACATATGCTTACGCTTTGAATCATAGGACAGACAGTAAAAAGAAGTTAACAGCAGCGGAGAAGCAAAAACAATATAAAGAAAACGTAAAGCTTAATAATCCGACGTAACGAATTTCAAGCATAAGAAAAAGAAAGGTAATGAACGACATATAAAAAAATTATTTTTAATTTTTATTTCTGTAAATAATATCATATAGATAAAAAATATTAAATCTTTCAATGGATACTGATGTCTGAAAGGTAAAAGCATTCGTACAACAGCTGGTCACCTTACCATACAAACATACTGCATATTTATGTATATGCACATACCAGAATGTTGTAGAAAATACTTTCATGTTGCTACTTTGATTTCAGCGAAAGGCCAGCGCACAGTATGCTGACAACACAAAATCTAGTGGTATATGGTATATATTTTGTTAAAGTAATTTTGTTAAAGTAATTTTAATAATTAAACTGAGTAATGAAGCGTACTAGAAAAGCGTAACAATCATTACAGAAGACTGGGGACAACAAGAATAAAAAATGTTATAATTTCTAATATTTTTCCAAAATTTTATGTGTAAAATAAACAAATATTCTAAAACCATTATAAATTCAATCTGGTTTTTGGAAAAATTACTGTTTCTTAATGTGGAAAATCAACAACATGCATTACAGACACGGCATTTTGTATGAAGAGAGTAAAAATAGCATTTTCGTTCTTCGTTTTTAGCAGATAACGGACAGTCTTGCACAAAAAAAGACTTATATACATTTTTTTATGATCTACTAAACCATGCTAAAGCATTTTTCATTTTAAAATGTATGCGTTTATTTTATGAAATATTTTACTATACTTTCAATGGACACGAATATATTAATCAAAGATAATATTCCATGTACTATACCTTAAATTATTTTTTTTTTACTTCTTTTTTTGCCGCCAGGTATGGTTATCAGGAAAGTAGCTAAATAAAGTTTTGTTTTGGACGACATCGAAGTGTTTTAAATAAAATGGAGAAAGTTTAATGTTTAGCTATAATTATGTTATATATCTTTGGGCTATGATTAACCTGGCAGGCCAGCCATTCCGTTAACAATATATATTTTTTATTAATATGATTATTTCGAACGTATTTGCTTGAGAATCCAAATTGATTACTACGCTAAGGTTCGTAACGCTATATTCAGAAAGAATTGGGCAAGATTAATATTATAAAGAACAAAGAAAAAATTAGCTTCAACTTAATTTTTCAACGTGCACATTAGAACATATCCTAGTAAAAAAATTACTTCCAATAAAGCAGGTTTCTACTATTATGGAGTAAAAGTAGCACTGACAAATCTGCTGATATTGCTGCTGATTTTTGTGTGGCGAGTTCCCGGTTTGGAGTACTAAATTTTTCAACTAGTATCGAACTAAGATCCTTCAAGTTTGAAGTCGAACGTACCAACCACTCGGCCTAAAACACGGTTGTAAAACAGCACCAAGAAGCTCAAATAAACTTACTTTTCTTTCTCGCTTAAAAACCGGCATTGGATCAGTGCTATAAAATTAGCTTATTTGTGTAACTTGTGTACGAAGCTTTTATATAAGTAAAAAGCAAATACTTTTTTTTATTAAATTAGAAGTGTGTACATTTCGCATGTATACACGTATGTCTGTAAAGTAAAATCTAATTTAATTTTCCTTTTTTATCTACTCATTCTATGGGAACAATGCACTGTGCGCCGGTATTTTACAGGAAAATTTATATATTTTTACAGAAAACTAATGGAGTTTTGCATTCATTTTTTTTCACAGTAAAAACATTTTTCATTCGTTATTGTTGTTGTTATTAATGAAGGTGTATGCGAATTATTTTCCTGTATGTTGCGTATTTGGTTGTTATGTGTCATTTCATGTAAAATCATGTTTCATACAAGTACATTTGCGTGTTGGGTAGACTTTTCGTAGCTGAGTGGGCTAAAAATTAATTTTACAAAAACTACAAACATGTGCATCTCATTGCATTTGTATGCAAGAACGTGTGTGTTTGTATGTCGGCGTAAATTTGACCACATTAATGATATTTAAATTAAAAAGCAAACATGCATGGCATAAAATATGGAATCAAATAGAATAGAGTGTGCAGCCATCAGCTAAAAGAGAATTAATTTCAAATAAATACGTGTGAGCATATGTATCGCATATAATTTCTGTAGCACTTTGATCAAAAGTATCGCTGTGAAAACATACAAAAATATTTTAAAAATTCTTATATTTCAAATGAATGTCTCTTTTGATTTTCTGATTCAAAGAAATATATCATTTGTCACAAAACATTGCGTTTTACTGTCCTACATACGACAACGCTTACTATGCAACTCAAAAATACACAGAAATGTAATAAATCGGTTTTATTTAAGTTAAATCGAAATTCGGGAAAAAGTTATATCATTTAATTTAATTTTCATCACTTTCTGCTTTCGTTTTTTGAAGGGAACCTTAAAATCGCAAAATATCTCAGAGTTTATTAATCTACACAAAGACAACTCACACTTGAATATAATCATGTTAGTGTATGTTTTCCGGTATATCCAGCTGGAGAAATTTTTTCCCAACACACAAGACGTTCCACTGAAATATCATACAGTGGTGGAAGAAATAATAGGGACACGTACAACTTTTAGTATTTTCTTAAATATTTATATACTTTCACATAAATAATATTAAATATACATATTAGATTAGAGGTATTCAATATGTTTATATAAAAATATAAAAACATACACTCCTGCTGTATTCGAAAAATTTATGTAATTCATAAATATATACCTGGAAAAGTAATAGGAACATTTTGTATGTTACGTAACTAAACAAGGTTTTTCTATTTAATATTAATATTATTTTAATATTTGGCAGGAGCTCCTTTCACTTTGACTGCTTCCTGATATAATTGCTTCATTGAGCACAAAGCATTGACACAGATATCCGAGCAATAATAGTACAAAGCTTCGTAAATTGTATACCACATAATCTGCTTCATTGTAAATTTTTACGTTACAATTTTATTGTTTAGAACTCCGCATAGGTGCTCTGTGTGATTTGAGTTGAGATTGTCACTCCATAATGGGTATTTTACTTTACTTGAGGTGTGATTTCATACCTTGGGCAGGGTGTTTTAGATGGAACATTTTGTTCGGTAGTATATCTTAATAATCTACAGGTGTAAGTTTTTCAGTTACCCAGAAAATTGAGCCAATGCCAAACGAAGAAACACACAGCATTTGACAGTTTCTACTACTTTTTTGTACTTTCAAACTCGCTATTGGTAGCGTGACATACAAACGACTTTCATCAGATCTAAGCTAATTGATCATATTTTAAAGAAAACCTACAAAAACGATAGTACATTGTTCCAATTTTTGCAGCTAAAGTTGCATTTTCGCATACATTGCAATCCGCGTCGTATCAAATTTTATTTGGGTTAAGCATTGCTGATTAACTTTTGCCAATTTTATATATTTCTTAAAATAATTTTAATATAAGTGCCGCTATTAATTCTTTCATGTAAATTTACTTTTTTCTAAATTTTCTATAAAAAGATATTAATTTGAAGACAACAAAGAAACAACAATCTGGTTATAAAATCCCGTTATATAGAATCTGACATCGAGTTTCGCACAATAAAATTAATGATATGTTATTGAGAAAAAAGAAATTGTCCCTATTATTTCTATCATCACTGTAAGTATATGTAGTTCTTGTATAGTTTTCATCCAGAGAATAATATAATTTTGCGGCATAAATAAAACCAAATTGTGTGGAATTAATATCGAAATATTTACAATAATTGGGAAATCGAATATATTGCATTAATTTGTCAAAAACTAGACAACACAATACAAAAGAATCTAGCAAATAGACCAGAAGACGATGAAGATAAAAAGAATATTGAATTTGCCAAAACAAAAGAAAATCTTAAAGCCACCCTACCAGCAAATCTGTTGTCGAATACAAAGCTAATCAACTTATAGTTAACTTTTTTAGACTAACTAAAAGCTAGCTACAATGTAATCCAGAGCTGGCCCAAAATTAATTCTTAGGTTGAGTTCATAATGGGATACTTTTAGACTCATTTCGAGTCTATATTAACTTTTTGCTGTCATTTTTTTAAATGGTACCTTAGCTGGATGGTCAGCGCGTTGGCTATAAAACATGTGATACATAGTTCAAGCCTCAGTATCATCTTTTTGCATACTAACTACCAGTTGACTTAAATAAAGTCAACTTTAAGTTAATTGGAAAGTAATCCAGAGCAATGTTAATATAGTCAGTTCACTCCATTAAAAGTAATCAACCACCATTAGTTGCTAAATATTTAGATTAAACTGCGTTTAAAGTTAACTGAGTTGCTTATAGGGCATTGAATGATACACACACATATATGTATATGCACGCTCTGGTACAAGTATAATAAAACTAAGTGGATATTAATGGACATAATTCATCATTTTGGCAAATTTATTTAAGCCAACATCTGTTTTTCGGATGCTGCCGCTATCAGATACGAACAGTTCCTTGCGAATATCTTATACATACATACATACTTATCCCTTTTTTCGTAAATTGTTTTGGGTTTTTAATTTTAGCGTTTTTTCCCCGTTTTTAGGGTTTTTTTACGAATTTTTCAGTTTTTTTCCATTTTTTAGTTTTGGCGATTTTTTTGTTTTAAAGCTTTTTCGTTTAAGCGAATTTTTAATTCTGGAGAGTTTTTTCGTTTTCGTTATTATTTTATTTTTCGGTTTTTTAGTTTAGACGTTTTCTTTTGTATTGACGATTTTTTTAGTTCTTGCGATTTGTTGATGATTTTTTAATTTTGGCGATTTTTTTTCATTTTGTTGCTATTTTCCTTTCAGCGCTTTTTTCATTATTTTACGGCACCCTAAAAACAAAATATAGATGCTACTAGCAATACGAACAACTTGTACAAAATCGCATATATTACCACAAGTAATAAGTCACGAGTGTAGAATTAACTGCCTGTTTTTGTAAATAAAATAAACATTTTCGTTAGGGACTTTGAATTGAAAACAAAAACAAATTTGAGTTTGCTTATTGATGTATCAATATAAATTCCCTAACGAATATGTAGTAGGCACCCTGACCGTTCCCCGTACTTAAACTGCATATCATCGCGCGTAAGACTCCGAAAGTGTATGTTCTTTTCTCCTCAAATTTAGAGTTTCATGTAAATCTTACTAGCGATTTAACATTAGCATTTTTAAAAATTGTTAGAACAGATTGCGTTTGATCACATGAGTAATTGATTTGATTATTTTATTAATTGAAAGCAATTTTAAAGCTTGATAAACTGCTTTTATATAAATTCTTTTAATGTACAAAGTAAAGCGTACGTACAGTAGAAGCTAGAAAAAGTAAAATAATTTTCTCTATTATTATACTTTTTCAAAAATATATTTTATTTGCGAATATCTCGAATGAATTTGATACTTTTTTTATGAATTATTTATTTATCAGCCGCTTAACATTAATATTTTTCTTAAATCCACAATAAAAACAACTTTTTGGAAAGCAAAAAATAAATCAACACACAGAAACAAAAAAATATTTAGACTGTTTGTCTGCTTGTCACGACTTCCTTTTTCCAAACTGCCATTAATATTTTTTGAACGAATTTTATGTAAATTTGTTGCGGCTGTTGACTGCTTCTTAAAATATGTTTTTATATTTTATTTCCAAACTTTTTTTTGTTCTCCTGTTGCGATTTAGATGTTTATTACATAAGTTTTTTTCCTGCAGACTGCGTTTGTGTGTTTGTTAACCATGATTACTGTGTGTAACTTTTTGACCTGCCCTTTTTTATCCTTGTCTTGCTACTGAAACTTGTAGGCTGAAATAAAAAAAACTTTCTTTTGTCATTTATTGGCCCGAAGCTCTTACCTACACATCTTATTTGTGTAGCATAAAGCTTTCACGATAAATATTTTGTGCAACAAGTTTTTAAGCCTGTTAATGTTTGATTTTGTTACCTGGAGATTAGTTTATTATTATGTCCATTTAATATTTAAATTCTTACAGAACAAAAATTAGAAAATGGGAATACTATAAACAACAAAGAACTTGAACAAAAAAATATGCTTGAAAAGTACACTGAGGTCTGAAAAAAGTTGGCTCATGTTTATTATTATGTTTATTACAGTATTAAGAATTGTATACAAAGAAATTGCTCAATATTTTCTTGTCATATTTTTAGGAAAAAGGAACTAGTTTATATGATGTGTCTATTTTTTAAGCTAACAAACCCACTGTAACGTGTTGGTTTTAACAATTTTTTCCTTCTTTTGTTTTTCATGAGACAAAAACCAACGCGTAAAAATTGGATACTTAAATGATGGTAATAGGTAAGTCTAAAATGAGTTGTTCCCTTTTACCGAAAAGTTATATATTTAATGTACTAATCTAATGTATTTCTACCCTCATTAATAAATACTAAATTATATTTGAACTTTTTTTGTAATGCTTTTCAAGACCCAAAACATTGGAAAAATAAACACAAAGCAATTTAAAAATATTCGGAAACCTTCTCTCAGTTTTTCTTGTTGTAATTTTTTCCTGTTAAAACATAACCATCGGCCTAATACATAAAACGTTTTCTGATTGTGTGATTATCTGCTCAACATATTTTTTATTTTATCATATAAATGAATTTGTATATTGAAAAAGGAAAACATAAAAACAAATTACAAAATTAAAAATGATGAAATATTTATGGCCTCCAGAAATATATATAGATCCTTTTGTTGAGCTCACATTCTAAGCAGGCTTTGATTTACAAATCTACACATTTATCTGTCAAGCTATGCAACGACAATAAAAAATATATTGAATTAATCATAATAAGAGACTTTATTAAGTGCCAACTGTTCTTTGTAAATCATAATCACACGATTTTTCGTTATTTAAAAGGGAGTGTCAGGAGAATATATCAACATGTTATTTGTAACAATTGGCAGCAAGTGTATCTTGTATATAATTCTAGTGCCTGTCAAGCGATAAAAAAAAGAAATTGCAAGCTCATCAAAAGTATCCATAAACATCTTATGAGATCCAAAAAAACAAGCATGTAGGTATGCATGGATGTGTTTCATAACAATTTTAACTTCCTTTAAAAAAACCTTGACCTACTTTTAGGCTTTTGAAACAACAAATTATTTTATATAAAACAAACAAAATTATAAACTTCCAGTAAAAATTTTACAAATGTTTATTAAAAAAAATGTACGAAAGCCATAAATTTGTGGCATTTAAAATGCTTTTTTTATCAAAAAAAAAAAGTTGCTCTAGTGCTTAAAACACAATTCTATTATTCGTATAAACTTTATTTCTCTGAAAACAATCTTGAACAAAAAATGAGTATGAAAGAAAATGATGCTTTTGCTAAATCGTTTCTTTAATTTTGTAAAACGAAAACAAAAGATATAATAATAAAAAGTTTATAGTATATGAACTCTCAAAAGTGTTAAGTTTAAACATATTTACATGTGTTCGTATTTACCATCTACTTCCTTTTCTTTTATCCTTATATTTTTAGTAGTTCATATTACAAAACTGTAGAAACAAAAGCAGCATACAACATTTGTAGTCGTTAAAATAAACAGTTACCTACAAGAAATACATTAGTATACAAGTGTTTTTTTTTCTGTTAGCTGATCAAATTTAAAATTGTTATTTTATTATACACTTTTTGCACCCTGAGTTAAAACTTTGCAAAGAAAAAAAATGTTTCTTGCACTAACATTTTTAGAAATATTACGGTTTCTAGTTTTACTAATTTCAGAGGAAGTTAATGTTCCTCCGCTTTTCCACATTGTTATAGTAAATCGGCAAGACGTCTTTAGCAGTTTTATGTAAAACACCACGGAAAACAATTTTATGTAACATTTTAGCCCTATAACGTTTTCCTGTGTGGGAGTTTTTGTCTCTTTCTTAAAAAAAGCCAAAAAGCTCCCCTTCATTGGTGATTTAGCTGGATAGAATGCCCCACAAAAATATTCAATGATAACAAGGCTTGAAAGAAAGATACTTATTCACAATTAGTGCTAAAATATTTCGTAAAACCGGAATTATGAGGACATTTTGTTTTAAAAATATGTCTTAAGTAAAATTTCACTATAACTCTTCATACAAAAGAAAGCTTTCGATATAATATTCTGACCAATGAAGATGGATATTTGGAAAAGCATTAAAGACGTCACCTAGAATGTCCTAGGCAAAAATCGTTTTCCTATTACACTGAAATACACTGTGTGTGTTTATATGTCAACGAAAAATAGTTTATTAAATTCTCACATAGATTACTTTGAGCATTGAGTTAGCAACAGAATCCGATGAACATGGTAAACAATTTCATTAAACATGTGCAGCTATTGAAGGACGTTATAAATGCTAAATATACTGAATATAGCTGAAATATGTTCGATATTGTTTAGTAACCAGAGTACCTAAATTCTCACTCATGCTGATTGATGAGAATGAGAATGTACGTTTTAAATTTCTTTTTTCATACATGTTTGAGCGACTAGAAAAAATTTTAGTTTTCTTTTTTTTATTAATGAAAAACTTAATTTTTTTTTAATTTTCAACAGAAGTAAAAATATTAGAAAATATTTTTTTTATTCAATTGCTCATATATGAAAATTTTAAATTTTGGTAACTTATCATAACTGAAAGAATCATATAAATGAAAAAATCATATATGTATGTATAAAATCACATATTTTGTTACGTGTAAAGGGCCCAATAAACTCGCATACATAAATGACATACATGAAAACTGACAAACATTGGTATTTGTCAGCTTTTTTCCTCACATTGTTAATGGAAACTGACAAACATTTATTTAAAATTTTTTCAAAAGAAAACTGAAAAAATTTTAAATTTTCAATCATATTTAAATTAGAAAAAATTGCGACAACACCAATTGTGATTTCCAATTTGAATTGAAAAATATAAATAATTTAAAAAAATATGTCGCTGCATATGAAAAAATCTAAATTTTGTACGTTTTCCTTTGATATTTACATTCAAGTATGTCACTCTTCCCCTTACACCATATGAAATGTATGAGCAAAGAAGAAATTATTAAAACTTTTTAATATTCGTCCAACATGTACGTCATTCAACAAATTTCACCATACACAGTCAGAGAATCCGTCCAACATGGCATGTATGTCATACAAGTATTTGAGTATAGGGTACCCTTAAGGGCGCTTTAAACTCGCATACATCAATGACACACATGAAAACTAACAAACATTGATGTTTGTTAGTTTTTCTCCTCACACTGTTCATGGAAACTGACAAACATTTATTTAAAATTTTTTCAAAAGAAATTTTTTCAATCCTATTTAAAATTAATAAAAGTGCGACAAAAGCAATTGTGATTGCAAATTTTAATTGAAAAAATATAAATAATTTAAAAAAATATATGAAATGTGTGAGCAAAGAAGAAATTATTAAAACTTTTTAATATTCGTCCAACATGTTTGTCACTCAAAAAAAAATTAACCGCGCACAGTCGGGTAGTCCGTCCAACATGGCATAGTTATATGTCATTCACGTATGTGAGTATAGGGTACCCTTAGCTGTCAGCACATGTGGTAAGAAATGATGTAAGTAAAATGGAGTAGAACGTGGAGAAAAATTACGCGATTCACTAATATTACGACATTTTGCAAAATCGGAAACACGTTCAAAAATGGTTGAGAATCGTAAAACATATAAAAGATTGACTGTTGTGCTTTTCTTCCGACGGGGTTTGTTTGAATTTGGAACGATTTTCCGTCATCCCACGTCAAATTTGGTTTGTAAACAAACCGGTTTCGGCTAGGTACCATCTTCAGTGTTCTATTGAGTATTCAATAGAACACTGAAGATGGCACATAGCCGAAACCGGTCTGTATACAAACCAAATTTGACGTGGGATGACGGAAAATCGTTCCAACTACATATAAAAGATGGCTAGAACTGATAAAAAATTGCAAAAAAAAATCATATATCTGAAAAAGCGTTGGAGTTAGCTTCCAATCGCTAAAACTGGAAAAAAATCAAGTGTATCGCAAAAATTCGGGAAAAATTTCAAAAACCGGAAACAGCTCCAAAATTGGTTCAGAATAATAAGAAATATATTAAGTGGAAAAAGTCCGTGTATTGCGTAAATGAGAATATTTAGCAAATCTGAAATATTGATTCAGGAAACCAAAAAATTTGGCAAATTTACGACTATCGCGAAAAATTTCGCGAAAAATTTCAAAACTTTAAACAAGGCATAATTTTGATTAAAAATTGCTAAAACTGTAAGAAATGCCAATAAATAGGAACTAATCGCGAAAAGGCCAAAAATTCGTAAAAACTTGATAACAGCAGCATTAGAATAAAGTCTAATGTGATTTTTAAAAAAAACATGTTAACTGTAAAGAGCCTAGCAACTTGTAAAAAGTAATTTCTAATCGAAAATTCGCGAGAAGTTGCAATAACGGCACCAATATAAGCCGTCAATATATTTGTTCAGAGTCATTAAAAATATTAAAATCAAGTGTATCGCGAAAATTTTTCAAAAATTTTTAAATCTAAAGAAAACATCAGAGTTAACTTATGGCCACCAATAATGTAAAGGGGTGACACCACTTTTTCAGAGTTTTTGAAATTTTTATGGTTTTAGCTATATTTAATAAATTTTAGAGCTTATTTGCAATTTTCCGCGGATTTTCACGAATGTTGCGAATTTTGGCTTCCTGTCCTTTTTATATTTTTCAGGAGAATTTTCGCCAGTTTTAGCCACTTCTATATTTCATAATTCTAATACAATTTTGAAATTGTTCTCTATTTTGCAATATTTTAAAACGTTCTTATATTTTTAATGACTCTGAAGCTACTTCCGCCTAAAAGCACATGAAAAATACGATAAAAATATGCAGATACATTATTGAAAAATAATATTAATGAGAACAAGCTAATTCATTCCTTTTCATGTATGAGTAACAAAATTTTTTTATTTCTAACTCATCCATGTGTGATAAATAAAAACCAAACTGAGATACATTACATTCATGAGTGAGCATAGGCAGATTTTTTGGTGTTCATTTATGAATGTGAAAAATAAATAATAAATTTCAATTTCTCATTTATGAGAAATTTCAAAAATTATCAATTTCAGTGCTCATTTATGAATATAAAAACTAAATAAGAAGTTTTAATTTTTCATTTCTGAGAAATATCAAAAATTTTTATATTTCACTGCTCATACATGAAAAATTTTGAACTCTGTTAGCAACTACTTATACAGAATAAGTACGAATTGTAAATAACTACGAAATTAACCCGAAATCACTTTTCAAGTTTTCGATGAATTCCGGAGTTCAAGTTGAGTTTGGAGCTTTAGTATCTTTGAAACTGTAAAATAGAAAGATTTGACAAATATTTATATTAAACATTACAGTCCACTACATTACTTCCTTTTAGGAAAGAGTCAAAAAAGACCCATACAGCGAAATGATAGAGGGTCAATATGTTGCAAAAAATTTTCCTCGTGTTGTTTTACATAAAATGAACGTATTTACCCTAAACGTAAGGATTACATGTAATTCTATGCGGATCAACTAAAACAACGTACGAAAAACGGGATCATTAATTCCCTCTAAAATTAATCACAGATGTAAGCTTTCAAAACGCCAATATGTCGTTAGTACCTTGCCAGTTTGAAGAAAAAAACTTTATTTTGTTGACAGGACCGAAAATTAGAATCTAAAATCATAATTTATGAATCTTTACATCTGGCTGTTCATGCAAGGATATTGGAAATTTTATTTTTAATTGCAATAAAAAAATTTTGGGATCTTAAACAAGATTTTACACAGACAAAATTTTGTATAATGGTCTACAAGGACGTTGGAAATTTCCTACGCAGCTCAAAGTTTATTCTACAAATTTTTCACAGTTCGAAACGCAAGGGAGAGAATTAAAGGACATCTAAAATAGCGTTACGCAAAACATCCGACAATAAGGAACACTCACACGTCACTTTTTAAGCGTTGGAAATAATAACCGACAACAGCTATATAATTTAGATTTTTATAACAAAAAGTAGAGCCAGTAGTTTTGAAACATGGAATCTCCATTATTTTGTATTAGACGGAAAACTTACATAATTAAGGCTGTCGATAATTTATTTTCTGAAATTTAAAACTGTTTTAAAATACCACCATATGATACTTTATTGCAACTTCCACACATCATTAATACTCTTACTTTTTTTCTCTGACAAAAATTTAAATAAAAATATATTTTCCAAATTACTAAAATATTGAAAACTAAATACGTCAAAAGTCACGTCTTCTAGAGTTGCAAAAACACATGATTACAAACAAACAAATTAAAAAAGAAAACGAAATAAAAAACATAACTTAATAAACCTTCTGGTGTTGACAACTCTCATGACTAATGAATATTTAATAAAGCAACAGTTACTAATTTCTTATGACCAGCCAGAGTACATGGTTCATTTAAGCCACTGATAAGCGCAACAAATATACTAACAACAAACAATATTCTTTGGCATTTTGACAAAACTAAAAACATCAACAACAACCATAAAAAAAACTAAGAAAATATTGCACAACTAGTGGCACATAACAGAAAAACTACTTAAACGAACCACTCATACAATAAATAGCAACAAAATATAAATTAAAAATTATATTTCTTTTGCCAAAATACACAGAGAAAAAAACTTATAGGAAATGCTTCGGTTTAATCTCTACAAGTAGGCAAACTTAAAAAGAGAAACAGGAAACACATACATGCATACATGCATACATGCATACTCGTAAGAACACATTGTTTGTATACAAAAGTCATGAACGGAGCTGGTAATATGCAATCAGTAATAAAAACTGAAAACCTGAAGCCACAGAAATATTCATTCTGAAAATTGCATTTACCGAACAAATAAAAAAAAGTAACATTTTACTTAAAAATAAACATGAGCATAACAAAAAAGAAAAGGAAATACAAAGTAAGACGAAAGTCAAAAAAGTATAAGAAGAAAACAAAACGAATGAATGAAATGAACCACAATAAATTACATTTTATGACATTTGTTGCATGTAATATTTATTTAAGTTGCTGCAAAGCTGCTGCTATTGTTGTTACTCTCATTGTTGTACTTGTTATGGCTTTTAATAGCTGTTGATCTTAGCTTTTTTTTACTTACAAGTATTTTCTTTTTGATTTACAACTTCTAAAATATAACAAGTCTGAAAGTGAACCTTAAAACTTTCTGAAAAAATGAAAGATCTTGAAAGATTGGCAAACGATTTTTATTTCTAATTTGTTCTTGTTTAGTTTTGAGTTTTTTTCCTTTGTAAAAAGAAAGATTTATAATGTAATTAGTAAAAGCAACTAAAAGTGCTTTTGTAATAATTTGTAATAATACTTGTTCTGCCTTTGCTATGTTAATTATACGCACGGTTTTCTTTATATTTGAACTACATGCTGGTATGTCAGTGCTAAAATTACTCAAACATTTGCATTTGTTTTGTCTTCACTTTTATGGACAGGCATTGACTTTACTGAAACTCAAACATGATTAGAGGAAAGCAATTGCAGATTAAAAAACTATAGCACAAGAAATCAAACCTCCTAAAGGCAAAATAGCATACACGAGTATGGAAAAGGTCTGAAAGCAAAAAGGAAATATTACTAGTAGGAATAAAAAAAACTGTAATGGGCACCAAGGAATAAAGTCAAGCTTCGAAGCATTCAGGGATGGTTTTATACTATTGCCAGACTGGCTTAAGCTCTTTTGTTTATGTGAAACTTATAATAGACAGGAACATGGAAGAGTCAATGCATATGTAAATATACGCACTAGTCACGAGCACAGATACATCTGTTTATATCAGTTTCTGTGTGTTAATTCTTAAGAGTGCATATTGATAAGTAATGTAATGTTTCTGCTATTAGGTGGTATTGTTATTGGCTGAAGTATAGTAGATATGAGTGGCTACAGAGAGACTGCGAGAAACACATTTGTTTTCCTATGTTTCGCCCAAACAGATACTGATATCGTACGCACTAGATCGCCATCATTTAGTTATCATAACAACTAACAATCAATGATTCCAGCTCAAGTATAAAAGTTGGTCTCTATGTTTGTCATTTTAAAGATCTCTTTACATGAAATAATTAAATAAAACAAATAGCTCAATGAGCAATAACGAATACAGCTTAAAATTTAAATAAGCCTCCACTTAAAACATTTCCATTTGGAGATAAATTTTTAATATCCTTCTATTGGCTGAGAGGCACATAAATTTATGCAATCAGCTTTTGGGTGCACATAAAAAGCCTCAAACCATGAGTGCCATAACGAGTGACAACTATAACTCTCTCTTACAACTACATATTTATATGATACTAATGCATGTGAACACGTATCTTCAACAGGGTTGTCAGATTTTTTCCGACCTATTTCGCCAAATTGGTTTTAAAAATCCCCAAAAGTCGCCAAAATCAATTTTATGTAGTTTCTCATAATATATATTTGATAATAAATTTGTTTTTACATAATACTTTTTTTATTATAAATTTTTATAAGATGATCGTTTAAAAATTTAGCAGAAAATTACCACAAGTAGAAATAAAATCGCTAAAAATTATTTCTTGTAAATTTTTCTCATCCAAATTTAAAATCCATTAATAAATATAATTAATATAAGGAAAAACATCAAAATCACAAGAACATCTGCAAAAAATTAAAACTTTTAATTTCTTGCAGACGAGTTTTGGTGGGATTTATTTTTGAGAATACACTTTAAACGTTTTAACTTCAATTTTATTTTAAAAAAAATAGCCGTAAAAATCGACAGCAAATTTATTTATGGCCAGAAAAATTGCCATGTCGCCAAATCAAAAATGTAGATGCCAAACAAGTTGCAAAATCACTCCGTTTGGCGAGAAATCGCCATATCTGAGAACCCTGATCCACAACACATGTGAATGAGAGTACTTATATGCATATGTGTGCATCTTCAGATGCATGGACATAGCACCTGGTTGGCCATGTCTTTCTGACATCTTGCAAGACCGATGCATGACAATGTAAAAGCGTGTATGACCTGTTGGTGACAGCTCAAACAGATCAGTGGGGACATTTTCAAACAAATGGCCGTTAAGTTCATACATGACAACAAGAGCGGCACTGTCACCCATCTTTTTATTTATGGCCATGTAAATGACAACATCCTCAGAAATTTCTCCATTAAATTTTTTTCGTTTGTTTCTTATTTACACGTGTTCTACCATAACAATTTGTGGAATTTGTCGCTCAGAGAGTATTTAATACAAGAAGTTTTAACAGACATTGTAACAGAACTTTTCATCAGCTCAATTTCGCTCAATTTAAGGTAACAGGAATGTATCAAAATTATTCAATCTGTTAGATTGTCTTAGAAGAAACTTTAATCGATAAATATCGTGCATGAAAAATATAAGAACTTCCTTCAGTAGTCGTTGATGAAAATGTCCTCTACGACGAGTTGGCCAAACGGGCAGCCATGCATGTGTTTGTTTGGCATATCTAAATCTACTGTATTGTCAATTTTCATTTTAGCATATGTTCATACGAGCTGTTTTCTACAATACACCAACACGCAAACGAACGCATGCTTGTTTATGTTTCCCCTGAAGGAAATGATGATAGTAAACCTGTACTGATTCACTATCGACATTTTCCCCAATACTTCTGACTAACTATACCCCAGTCAATGTTCTGTGCTATAGACATTTAGCACGTGCTTGTCATTGAGATTCCACTAGTGACTTCGGAGCTATTGACTTACTACAGACTAGGTGGTTCTTATGGGACCATATTGAGACATTGGCACCAGAGATTCACTAGTGCATTTTAATTATTCTAGTCAACACATATGAAACTTTTTACTAGGTAAGACAACTAAATTAGATTTTTTATGAAAATATTTAGTTTCGCGTGCAGACGCATTTATTTTCAACACAACAAAACAAGACAATAAAAATCGTTTTGTAGCTGTCAAAAACTTCTCTTCCCATTAAAACCCAAATAAAAAGTGTAGACGATTCGTCGACAATGTTACCAAAAAGTCACAGAATTTTTCGACAAAAGTGGTGACTTGGAGATACTTGGCTTCTGGCTGCCTTCTGGGTTATTAAAAAACGTACTAGTTGATAAATATTCGCATACACAATAATATTTATAAATACAAATACAAACACAAATGTTGTACATGTCAATCAACACTTTCTGGCCTTTATCCTTGCAAACTGGTTAAATGTCCACTGCACTGCATTTGTAAATTTGTGCACAAACATTTATTTGCATTTGTCCTTTTTTAAGAGGGACAAAAGCAAGAACAATAACTAACAGCAACAGCAACGAAAATTGATAGAAAATCTTGTTTAATATTTAAAATAATCTATTTGTGACTTAAAAGCAAATGGCAGTGCATTTTGTGGCTGAATAACTAAATTTTGAAATTCTTCTAGTACGCTTAAGCAAATTGTAAAGAAAAAGAAGCAAAAGATTAGATAGCATTGCTTGAAAATACAATTCAATTATTTCATAATTACTTTAATAAAAGCGGTATCTAAACGATTCTATACACACAGAAAAAATTTCAATGTAAAATCAGCATGTCGCAATGTGGATTGGAAATTACATTGAATTTCCGCAAAAGTACGGACCTTATTTAAAATTATTATGGTTTCATATTCTCTTTAAACGAAAAATTATTAGTCTAATCTTAATCTAGTTGATTTAATATGTTTACTGTTAAAACAACATTGTTTAATGTTAAGTCCATTACAATAATGTTTTATAGTTACATCAATTTCCATCACGGTCAATTAAAGTTGGGTATACTTTAGTAAATCAATGAAAACTCAACGCTACATTGCATTTTAAATTTACTTAAGTTCAATTTTCAAAGTTTTCTAAAAAAAATTCACAAATACAATTAAAAAATTCAACTTATATTTTCGAATAGTGTGGATCCTAGGCTGCAATTTTCTTACGGTCCAAATAAGTTACAAGTAAAGATGTGCTGAAACATGGTCAAAATCTCTAAGAGATAGTCAAAAATTTACTTAAGTTAAATTTCCAAAGTTTTGTAAAAAAAAATTCACAAATACAATTGAAAAATGCGACTTGTATTTTCGAATAAAGTGGATCCTAGGCTGCAATTTTCTTATGGTCCAAATGAGTTACAAGTAAATATGTGCCCAAACATGGCCAAAATCTCTCAGAAATAGTCGTGGCATTTGAAAGACACTCCAGTATTCAGACAAACATTAACTTCAATGCTACAATGTTTCTAATGCAGACCACTTTGGCTATTGACGCCATAGCAGATTTCTGATAGTCAAATTTGCTAGCCTGGGATTATAAATACCCCATAAGTAGTGTTTTGACCCATTTACTGATAATCTAAGCATTCTATGAATCTGCAAATAAATGAAATTTAAGAACTGCTGCATATACACATAGTTAAGCAGATACTTCCTAAAAATATATTGTATGATTTAAGTGTTTATGTATGTTCGTCTTTTTAGCTAGAGTACAAAAAACACGTATAAGCCGAATGAAATGTTCTAAATTGTATCCACATACATTAAAGCTTACATTTTTATTACCACAGCTGACCTAAAACAACCTACAACAGCATACATTTTTCCTTTTTCTCCATTTAACTCTTCCTCTATTAGATTCGTTTTCCTTGTACGTTCTTCTCATTTTTCACAAAATCTTTATGAAAAATAAAACATATTTTGTTTTTTCATACACAAAAGTATGTGGCTAAGTTCAAAAGGAATGAAAGAAAATAAACTTGGTCTCTGCTTATCCCTTGAAACATGCAATTGAGTCGTAGAGAAATGTCGTGGTCTTAGTAAAAATATATTTTAAATTCAACAAAATAATGCCGGAAAAATATATATAAAAGAAAAATAATATCCCACATAAATAAACTGAACGAACCCTTTTTAGGTTGAGGGCAGGCAGGCAGGCAGGCAGGTTGCTTAAAAATGATGAAAGAAATTGTGTAGAAATGGAATGAAATTCTTAAATTTTTCAATTTCAAGATAAATTAAGCGAGATATTTAAAATGTGTGCACTAGAAGGGCAAGTAAAAATATGAATTTCTATTAATAATGAGAAATTCAACCAAAACAAAAAATTCTTGAAATTGGTTGGCAAAAATTTACTTAGAACAGCAAGGAAATAAGTGAACATTCAAGAACGTTTCATTCATTTGCATACATATATTTATTTAATATGGCGAAAGGGGCCTGTAGTGTTAACTGGAAGGTGTGGTTGTCACGAAAAAATGTTAAAAACAACCTCATACCTAAAATTGTATGTCAAAAAATTAACTTTCAAAGCCTGAGAATTAACCCAAAGAAAGAAAATATAAAACGTGACAATTGTGTTTTATAAAACCCTTTAACAGGACTGCAAACACAAAAAGAAAACAGGGAGAAACTTTACCAAAATGCAGCTGTTATTGACTCTTCGGAATTTTTCCAAAAAAAACTTAAAGTCAAATTAAGCACGTAACCCAAGTAAAAATTCCTTTTTTTCTTCCTTTTCATGCGTTTTATTGTGTCACAATATGACGCTGTGCAATTTTATGATGAATAAAGGAAGAAAAAGCATTTTAATGGCAAAAAAAAAACAGATGCTGACAAGAACGGCTCTTATAAAAATTCACAGAAAGAAATTTCTTTTTTTAATATAAAATGTTATGAAACTCAAAGGAAACAAAATGAGATCTCAAGAGCTTTACAAATGCAATAAAAATGTCTTAAGCAGATGATAGAGAAAATATGGAATTTGCACGAAAAAATTAATTTATTTAAGATTAAAGTGTAGTGGACATTTGTTGAAAAATAATAGATTTAATTTTTATGAACATGAAATTTTAGCAGTGTTTAAAAATATGTATGTAGTCGAAGAAGCAGTAGCAAGTGAGAAACACAGAATAGTCTAGTTAAGAACTTTAAGAAACACGGAATAATTAATTTTCTTCCCAGCAAAAACTTTGCATATTAGTTGAATTTGAACAACTTCTTACTCTCATTATTTTGTATGCTTATTTACATTTACATTCTATTTCAAAATTGAAAATATATGACAAAAATATATTAAAATAAAATTAATTAACTTTATTATTTAGCGAAATAACTAAAATTCCAGTTTCTATTACGGTACTAAAAACAATATTTTACTTTTGTGTATGCATGGAGGTTTATGCATACATACAAATCTATATTTATATGCACTTAAAATTAGAAAAGAAAACCTTCAAAAGGATCCTTGCCTGTTTGAGACGATAGATATATTCATGAATGTACATCAATATGTATCATCAGCTATTTTTTCAGATAGGCAATAAAAAATATAATTATTTTAAGGCATTCGTAAGTAAAAATAAAGGTACTTATTTTTTGGTGTAAACATCCAAAATGCAATGGCTTTGTTTTGGGACATCAAGAACAAAAATTAATACTTTTTCCAGTAGAAATGTAATGAGTTTTTAAAAATGTTTTTTTAATTATTTTTTTGCTGATTTGGTAACTTTACTTTTATTTAAACACAAATTATTTGTAAACTATTTCTTTTGTTTTTATGCTCAGAGGGGATAAAGCTTTTAAATAAACTTTACTTAGCAATTCTTTCTTGTATTTTTTGTATTATTTTATTTTTATTTGCGTTAGCGAAAGAAAAGTCACAGCCATTAGTTTTATTAGTAGTATTTTGAGTATAAAAATAAAAAATTAAGTATTCAAATTTAGAGTTTTATATTGCTAACGCTAAATTTAAATTTTATTATCCCCAAAATAAGTATTTTTCATATTTTTACTACTAGGAGTAATAGGAGTAATATCAAAAAATTAAACAAAATATAAACATCAAACAAAGCAGTAGAATACTAATAAGTTTTTTAAACTACTGCTTAATTTAGTTTTTTTATTTCTACTGCTTTATTTTGAGATTAAATTTTTTTATGTAGCAGGAGTGTTGAAATACCAATGCTACAATATATGACATATACTTTTGCTGCTGCTACTTTCAACTGTTTGGAGTTGTAGTTTTAGCAGTAATAAGCAAATCTTATGATAAGTAGAAACAAGACGAGCAAAACTTATTACTTTGTCATTATAATTTTTACCTAAGACATAATTTAATCGGTTAAACAAAATCACACTCAAAAGTTTGAGTTATCGCTCAATAATCAATGCGTTCAGCTAATTATTGAGTAAGAGTAGTGTATAAATATGTGTCTTCTAAGCGCGCCTATTATTTATTTCCTCAATATTTTATAAACTCTGGCTCGGATATATGGGGAGGAAAAAAGGATGTTTGAATACATGTAGGTTTTCCATATGTATGTGCATTAGGAATGGGCAAGTGAAAAAAATATATCGATATCGATATATTTATAAATATCGATCGGCATCGATAAATAACGAATGAAAAATATCGATATATCGAAATATCGATATTTTTCAACAATGATGATTCATACGTAGTCCCCAAATCTTTCTTAAAAATAAAACAAAAAAAGTACCTCTCTTATAAATAATTAAGCTGGAAAGTGTTAATTTCCAAGATCCTTACTGTTCCACCAAAATATTTCTTGGGACATATATCAACAAAATTACACTCGAAGAATGATAATTTTTCGAATAGACAAAATATTATAAATAAAACGAAAGATTTTGTTAGTAATATTCTATTTGATTAAGGCTGTGCCGAAATGTTTTTAAAAATTGCACGAAAAACAAAACCAAAGCTAAAAAAATATCGAATTGGATACTGGCGATATATTTGGAAAAAATATCGATATATCGAAATTATAAATATCGACGATATATATCGATATATTTTTAAGAAAATATTGATATATCGATATTTGTTGCCCATCCCTAATGTGCATGCATACATGTAAATATTTTTAATACAACAATATTGTCAATAAAAATCTACTTACTGATTTAAATTTCTTTCGTTTGAACCACTTTGACTGGTGACATTGTCCGTGTGACGACGTTCCTTGTGCACTATCCCCATTAATTTCATCCATGGATTGTTTTGGGAGCCATGCCCACCTCCCATACCACCACTCTGCCACATAGTCATTTTGGCAGCTTCTTTTTATTGCTGAGCGGCGTTAATGGCAGTATATCACTACGAAAATATCACTACAACGGCAACCCTCATCAAAGAGGTTGCATTTATTATATATTTTTTTCCTTTAACACTTGAACGCGTTAAAAGTTTTTTTTTTAGTTAATCGCCAAAACGAAATTCTTTGTTTCCCATAATTTCGGTAATTTTTTATTATTTAAATTTTTTATTTAGATTAGAAAGATTTAATTTTGTTATTAAGTGAAAAAGAATCTTATTAGCAGCAATAATCACGTCATTCTAATGGAAGCAATTTGAATGGAATTTTAATTAAGAAACGCGTAAACACTTACACTTCTTACATTTTAATTATTAATTTAAATGTTTTTTTTTAAGATTTATTTTCAAACTAACTAATTTATTTATTAATATTAATTTGGCCACTTTTATTGATTTGAAATAAAACGATTTGAAATAAATGGATGGATTTTTTTATTAATTTTATTTTTGCTTCTTCTATTAAGATTTGAAAATATGAGAGGACTTATTTTTATTATTTATTTTAAAAAATTTTTAATTTGTTTTAAAGTAAGATTGCAAGATATTTTATTGGTTGTGTCTGTTTTTATTTATTTATTTTTATTTTATTATTGTTTTAGTTGCAATTATTTGTAATTTGCTACTGAACAACGGGCGGCTTTTAATTTATTTTGAATTAAAAATTAAGCTTTTAATTTTAATGCATAAATTTATTTTAAATTGTTTTTTTATTAAGTATTTAGTTTAATTTTTTGTCATTTTTTGTTTTTATTATTTAAAATTTTATTTAGAAATCACAATAATTTGAAATAAAGTCCTTGATTATTTAATAATATTTTTAAATTTACATTATTAAATTAAGATCATTTTACTTTTTAAGACTAACTAAATTAAGTTTTATTTATTTATTTATTTGTTTACTTTTTATTGCTTTCTTAATTTTCTATTCACTTTTTATTCTACTCTAGTTGACTGGTTATTATCTTTTGCTTTATTAAACTTGAATGAATTCCTTAATATATTGTTAAACATTTTTCTTAAGCTATTTTGGTGTTGCCTTTTGATACGATCGAGTTTAGCTGAAAAGAGTAAAACAATTGTTTCATTAATACTAAAAATCATGGTTTTGAGCAATTATAAAATTCGTAATAAAAATATCAAAATTATTTGTTAGAAAAACTTCGCCCATATGTCAACCGATTAAAAAGCCTTATGTAGCGCACACGCTGAATATATCACGAATGAAATTATATTAGAGGGATTTTTAATTTTCTAACGTGCTTCCAGCTAAAAATGTTACACATGGACCGAGTATCTTTGGATCCGCAAATTGAGGGCAATGCTCCAGACATTTTCCATGTGTATTTCATATATGCATGCATGCAAATATTATCATATACAGAAATATATATTTGCTTATATGGAATATATCTATATGACACATACATATGTATACATATCCGAAATTTTCGAATCCAATAATATATGGTCCATATATATATATATATATATATATATATGTATATATAGTTTTTTCATCTGGTAACTCCATAATTGCTTAAAAATAATTTCACTTCTTTAACATTTAATGTTGCGAATTTTTGAAAAGAAAAGCGGGTGAGAGCTTAATCCTCAATTTTCAGATATTTTGAATTGAGCAAAATATTACCATTTGTTCTGCTGTGTTCCTCAATTCTAATGCGACTGTAATAATTTTTACATTTCATAACACTTTTTTTAATGAATTTCCTTTATGGGCGGTTAAAGCCACTTCAGTACACAGAAAAAAATAGACAAGAATTATATTCAATAAAACCATGTTATTAAAAAAAAAATATGAATTTCAATAACATTTATCTTTAACATAATAAAATATTTCGTTGTAAGTATTTCTTTTCCATGCCGGTTATTTCTTTTCTTTTTATACATAAGTACTTAAAACAAGTTGTATCCCATAAAAAAATAAATGGGATATGGCTCAGCTAGAGAGTGTATGCTTTACGTCCGGAAAGCCCGGGTTCGTATTCCAGCCATGTCAACATTTTTTTAATTTATATATATATATATTTTTATTTTGAAATAATTTTGTTATCAATATAGGTGAATTCTTTATCACAGGAAATTTGAAAAAAAAATTATTGAATACCGGGATTTTTGTTATCAAAAACGAAACTTATTTTTTTCTGTGTATCCTTATATTATCAAAATTACTCTAATATTTTGAATTTCTGTCGGAGAGAGCTAATGGTGACTTATTTGACATCAAAAAAATCTTAAGAATATTATTATTACAATTTTAAAACGTGAATTCTTTAGCTTGATGTCTGTTGAATAAATTGAAAAACTCGTTTTTTTTATTTATTTTCACTTTATTTTTGTACAAATCATTTTTTTTCAAATCACTTAAACAAAAAGTCTACAAGATACACAATAATGAAGATTATTATTATTTTTTATCTTCTTATTATTTTATTTTGTTTTTGACAAACCATGCTATTGACAGATTAAAGTAATTTCCATGGCAATCGACATTACAAATAATAAGAATCTAAAGATAGTGAATAATTACTACATGCAGCAAAATATATTTATGTGCCTCTTAATACAAAATTAATTAAATAAAATAGAGAATCTAAAAACAAAGCTTTTTATTAATATAGAAAAATATTTCTAATAGACTTCATTATCTTTTGTTATTTATGATTTGCTTTAAATAAAATTAATTTCCAAAAACAAATTATATTAAAATTGTGCTTATTCAGAAAAGCAACAAATGTTCAGACATTTAACAAATTGCTTTTTATATATCATATCGTGTATTTATTTTTTATGATTTCTTATATAATTAGTTGGTTCTATAAAATAATAAAATACAACTAGAAGACAATAAAACAAAACATACATACATACATACATACTTAAGTATTAAGTATTAATCAAAGCAACTAAGCTTAAAATAAGTAAAACAAAAAGAAATTAAGAAATCAGAAAAAGAGAGATGAGGAAAAAGCAATACTTAGCAAGGGTTAATTATGTGGCAATAAAGAATAAACGCTTAAGACGAAACAAGCTAATTTTTAGTTACTGGGGGTCTACATTAGCCATGAACTTGGTATGAACATCATGTGGGACATCACATATGGCTAATGTAGACCGCTTATGTCCATGTTTCGTCCATGCACTGACATCAATGCCCGAACATATGGCTAAGCATTAATGTTCGCCATGAGATTCGCTGTCAACAACCATTTTCATTACAAAGAAAAGAGACAAACCAAAATTTTTTTTAAATATTCCATCCCTATTGCACTACAGCAAATTACATTGACAAGGCAGAACATGGACATCGCACCACAACAAAGAAGTTGATAACTTTTTTACAGTTGTTCTGCCGGCGCCATGATCATGTCATGTTCAAGTCGATGTCTCGTGAAAACGTAAGATTAATATCACCATTTTATTCTCCATATACAAAAGTGCCTCTGGCCAAAGTTTCATTTATTTTGCACGATTTTTTAGGAAGCTGTAGCGTAATTACTTGCTGGTTATCTTTTATCTTATAATCTCATATGGAATAATGGCTTTATTTAAGAAAATACTTTTTTTATTGTTTTTTTTTTTTTAATATATGGTCAAGTAGGGCATAAAAGCGTTTAGCGGGATACCAAATCCCAAACAAATTTACTTTCTTATACAATATCTTTTGGACTTGTTATTCGTTTAAACATATTTTTACTCTGTTCGATCGTAAACTCTAAAAAAATATTGCTAAAAAATCTTATAATATATTAAATTTCATATTGAATATAGTTGTTATAGTAGATAGAGTCATGTATTCCCAAACTAAAAGAATGAAAGAACGAATTGTCAACTATAAGTGCAAAAGCATTCAATTTCAAAAAATCGACTTGAACGTACAAAACGATAAAATATGACTTAAGCACTTTTTCTTTATTGCCACAGAATTATTGATCAAACATTAGCGCAGAACATGCCATACTTCACATTTAGGATCATATATGTCTGAATTTGTGTTGAAAAATTGCATAGATTTTGTAGTTATTTGTAACAAAATAAAATAATTTGTCTAATTTTTCACAAAAATACTAATCTGCACATATAACAAAATGTACACAATTGTGGGTGAGTTTAAAGTTTGAGGCGAATATTTCGGAAAATTCACATATCACATAACTCTCCAGAGGAGGCGGGTGGGAGGTTTAGCGATTTTTAATGGATTAGATTATTTATATTGGAAATTTTTTGAAAACGAAGGCGGGCGGAGGGTATAAAAACTCAAAAAATAGTATTACGTTATATGTGAATAGCCCCTAATGCGATAATAAATATTTCGTGCGGCCACTTTGTCCATCCAATTTTCACTTAAATTTCTATGGGACAAAATTCCAAGAATAAACTTTTAAATAAGTTTTTTTTTCAAATCGGTTCCTAAATTTCTCGTCCGACTTTCAAAAAAAGAATTTTGAAAATCGATCCACAAATGGAGTAATAATCAATATTTCGGGCGGACAAATTGCCCGTACGATTTCCGAAAAAAAAAACAAATTATGCGAACATACTGCAAGAAAAAAAATAAATTATTAAAATCGGTTCACAAGTCACAGAGTTTTATGCGTGTAAAAAAATAAAATCATAAAAAATACACACGAATTTATAAACTCCTCCTTTTTTGAAGTCAGTTAAAAAACTTTTGAAAAACGAAGAAAAAAGCAAAACAAAACAATTGCTCAATTCACAACGTGTTTGTTGTATGTGTTGTAGATCGTAAAATTTGCTGATGTTTAAGACTTTTGCCTCGTATTTTGTTCAGAATGTTTTCTATTGTTGATTGTCTTTATGAATTATAAGAGGTTATAAGCAACAAATTACGATTTATAAGAGGTTAAAATGATCTTGTATTGAAAAAAATATGAATTATCGAGAGACGAAAAAGTTTGGAATTTTTAGGGACTAACGCCATTTTTTCAAGGCACCGCTAGTTTTTTAGGAACTATCACGATTTAAGTTTTACCGGTGGACGAATTATCGCGATCTTACTGTATTATTTTATAATAAGCTATAACGCTGTGATAAGTTGTAACCCTAATTTACTGAACTTATAAACATTTTTAAAATCAATTATAAATTTCCATATACAAACACACATTTTAAATTTGTGACGGCATTAAAAAAAAAGTATTGTATAGCTCAAGGCAAAACTGAAAATACAACCCGTTGCATTTCCTTCCTTCGAGTGCAACTGCACTTTATCTTGAAAAATAAAAAGAAAAGAAGATTAAAGAACAAATAAAAACTGTTAATTACTGCAATAAAATGGCCAAACAGCATGTTCAAACCACATGTTGTTGTTTATTTACATAAATTTCACATCCACACATATATTTGAATATGTACGCTTCAATTAATAACACAAGGCAACACAGATTCTTTGCACAGCACCCTTACATGTTAATAAAGTTCTTAGCCATTCAACTACTCTGCATCATTTTACTCTGGCTCTGTAGATAAACTTTTGAGTATTTATGCATCTCGTAGTTTTTGTCAATGAAGAACTTATACTTAATTAACAACAAAAATAAAACTTATGCATCGTTTTGCAATATGAGTCGATTATTCACTTAATATTTGGCTTTAAGCCCATAGATTGGGAATACATAGGACTTTTATCGCTTTCGATTTTTTAATGGATTTTTGACATACAAAGCCTAATCGACAGGGTGGTTCCAAAGTAAGGAAGGGGTTTAAGTAGTCTATAGCTCCATTATTTTAAAATTATTTTCTTTTATTCCTTTCCAGATTGTTGTAAAGAAGATTTGGGAAATTAAAACTGGATAGGTTCAATTACTACTGAACAACGATCATTACCTTTGGGCCACCCTGTACAAAATAGTGAAATTCATGAAAAACAGTGATGAGGTAGTGCTGCGTACTGCGAAAATATAAGCTGTAGCCTAGGCTGAAATTAATTAAATATCTCTTTTTTCCTTGGGATATGGTCTTATGTCCAAATATTTCTTCATATAATGTTATTTAGCCTAACATAAATTGCTTCTGAATAAAAAAAGAAATTTGAAATTTTGAAGCCCAACTTTTTATATATCTACGAACTAACAGAACTCGAATGCGTATTCAAAATATATCTTTTTAATTTACTTAAATTTATTTAAGCGAACAAGTAACCAGAGTGAATCCATTAACACATGTATATTAGGGATGGGCAAGTGAAAAAAATATATCGATATCGATATATATTTGAATACCGATCGGCATCGATATACATCGAATAAAAAATATCGATATATCGATATTTTTTCAACAATGATAATTCATACGTAGACCCCAAATTTTTTTAAAATAAAACAAAAAAAAGTACCTTTCTTATAAATAATTAAGCTGGAAGGAGTTTATATCCAAGATCCTTACTGTTCCACCAATATTTCATGGAACATACATCAACAAAATTACACTCAAAGAATGATGATTTTTCGCATAGAATATTATAAATAAAAAAAGATTTTGTTAGTAATATTCTATGTGATGAAGACTGTGCCGAAATGTTTTTAAAAATTGCACGAAAAACAAAACCAAAGCTAAAAAATATCGGATTTGATACTGTCGATATATTTGGAAAAATTATCGAATATCGATAGATCAAAACTAAGAATATCGACGATTATCGATATATTTTTAAGAAAATATCGATATATCGATATTTTTGCCCATCCCTAATATATAGTGTAGGAGTTGCCTCCAAAAGATACACAACAAAAAATTAATTTTTGTTACCCTGTGTAATAGCAACCTGTGCAAGAGCGATAAACGACCTTAACGAATTTTCCATAACCATGAATTATTTGCTTTCCGTCAATAGTTATTGAAACAGACATTGAACATTTATTTCTGCTGTAACTGGGCCTGGCGTTGCAGCTTTGGTCCGATCGGACTATCATATATTTCATAGGAAGATAATCAGCGAGTAGGTGTTGAATTCTTTGATGACAATTCATTAAAATATTACTTAAATGCATTTTATTGCTAATTAGCTTAAGTGTTGCTGAGTATTTCATTAACGGAAGTAATAAATTTACTATAAACACACTCTCGGGCACAGTAACATTGGAACTAATAAATAAATGAATGACGGAATCGCATAAAACATAAGATGTATTTTCTTACTTACATACTTTTCTTTTTTATGCGAAATTGTAGGGTAATAGTTTCTTTTTCCTATTTTTCCTTTTTTCTGAATACTTGAGCAGCTACAATAAATAAAGAAAAATCATGTAAATGAAACAAAAACATAATATATACATTTTATGTTCATGCATGCTCACAATTATATAATCTACGGCTACTACTTATTTGTGTGGTTTTCGTGAAGAACCGCATATGTCGAGTAACATTTTGATTAATTGAATAAGGTAACTTCGATATTTACTCAAATACTTTTTCAACACTAAATAAAACATATGATGGTCCTTTGAAAAAATTACGCTAAGCCGTAAAAGTTCCTTAATTTTTGGTGATTACAATTTATTGGAGAGCTATTGTAATTTTAGTCAAGTTCAGATTTCTTCAATTCTCCTTCACAATATATGTATATTAAAAATAAATCAACTCAAAATAAGTTAAATTGATTTGCTGTGGTTAGCTAATCTATATGCTGGCATTTCGTTGGTTGCAAATGCCAACTCATCAGTAGATCTTTAAACAAAAAATCGGTTCAACAAATAGGAACCGATTTTATTATTATTTTTTTTTTAGATCTACTGATGAGTTGGCATTAGAAACCAACGAAATGCCGGCATATAGATTAGCTAACCGCAGCAAATCAAATTCTTGAGAATATCTCGAATAAATACATTTTGTCAACTCAAAATATTTAGTAACAACTAAGACATTAACCATAATTTTATTCGTATTCGCCAACATCAAATGGAAAAATAAGAAGATTAAGGTTGACAAGAAAAAAGTTTTACCTAGAGTAAGAAAACTTTGTTTTAACTTAATTTGTGATCGAGGATAAGAAAATAGTTAATCTGACAAACAATGGATAGACGTGCATTGCATTAGCGTATATTCCAAGCTATTCTAATTTAACTTTTTATTTTTAAGCAGTCACATTAATTTTCATTGCCAATAGTTTAATTTAATTTTTCGACATACGTTGTTGCTCATGAAAACAACAAATGTAGCCAATATCTTACACATATAAAACTGGTATTGTTTGTATGCTGTTAAACATTTGTTTTTGCTGTTTTCTACTTGTGTATTGTTGTATAATTTTTATCCCTCCAGTGTTTGGCTTGGTTTGCACCAGTACTCAAGGCAATTTTTATTTTTATGTCAGCAATAAGAATAAAAAAAAAATTATAATATTTTATTTTCTCTATTTTTTTACAAAAAGAAAGAAAACAAACAGCCTTCGGGCTATAATTTTAAATAATAAAAAATATAAACAGAATGAATATGAAAACTATGGTCATTTAAAACGATTTCTAAAGATCCTTTATTGGCAATGAGTGCCTTAATAAAATGAAGAGAACTATTATTCCGACTTTTTTTTTTTTTGTTTTAAAAAGTTGAACCAAAACCAATTTCTTTTTCATAATGAACAAAAATGTTCTAATCTGGATTCTTTCAAGGTTTAATACACCCTAGCTCAAATAATGCAATACGAAATAAATATGTATGCTTTTTCGCTACATACTTATACAAAAATTTAGATTACTTTAAGCATGATAGGAATTAATCCCAAAAGCAATTGCGGCTTAATAAGAACGATCTTAGATGGCTGTCGGATATTGTAGACTTAGACTTTTGGAAATGTTGTTATTGGTAACCTCCAGCTCTAACGGAATAAACAAATTTAAATTCTAAAAAATTTAGTTTCTATTATACTAGGGTGTTGAAAATTCACAAAGAATTAAAGGTATTCACAAGGTAGTACAAAATTAGGGTGGCATGTAATCGCAGAATTTCATAATCATGATTGCGATTAAAAAATATGCGATTAATCGTGGTTATCAGTTAATCGCTATTAAGCAAGAAAATATAGTGTCATAACATATGAGTATGAAATACACTACTATGGGAAATCTCTCTTGATAGGAAATTTCTTCTAGATAACATAATATAATAGACCTTTTTCTATCAAACAGTCAAAGTTAGGCTTCCCACCTTTTTTGCCAATTAAAGGTTAAGAAAAGAAAAGGTTAAAGGTTAGGAAAAAAAGTACACAGTATAAAAATAAAGTACAATTTATTTCTCTTTATTATTATATTTAAAATCGTATTTTTAATTGCTTTTCGCAAGTTTAATTAAATAATTATGATTTCTAAGCATTTGCACAGCATCTTTACAGTCTATATTTGAATTAAAGTAAATAACTAATTATATTTTTTTTATCATATTCAGAGACGCTTTGCTTCTTTCGTCTCGCCATTTCCTCTTCAATACAGAAAAAACTGTCCCTGTGAACGCTGAAGTGGCAGGAATAGAAAGTAAATATTAAATTACTTTATACAAATTTGATAAATTACACTATGCTAGTCGAAAAAAACGACAGAGGGGACACCCGACGCGTAAACTTAATTCGAGTACTCTGATTTCAATGGCGCTTACAGTTTTTCAATGTTAGCTCTTAAAAAAGAGATATTTAAGATTTAAAATTTCACCTTTTGGACCATTTTCATAGGATTAAAGACGCAATTCTTAAGATAATTGGACGAAATTTGGTTCATAAGTTAGTCATGCACTACAAATATACCTATCTAAAATTTTAACAAATCGGTCCATGTTTACACTTAGTCTTCATACAAGCAACCGCCAAAATTTCACCTAAATAACGATAGATCTCATGAATTGTTTTATATTTAGCTCAAATTAAATATGTAGATAGCTTATCTTCGTAAAACTATTGTGAAGTTTGAACGTGATCGGTTTATCGGTATGGTCGCTACACGTCAAAGAGCGTATAAAAACTACGCACAGTGGCGTAAATTAGAAAAAAGTGGTAATAAGTATGGAACTTCTAAACTACTAAATGGATTTGCATAAAAACTGAACTAGTTGTAGAGGAGGAGTCAGGCTTTCAGAATCGTGTCTTTTTAAGTTTTTAGCTGCATCAGGGGCGGAGCTACAAGGCTGACAATTGGCTACCTCGGGTGCGAAAAACATTGGGCGGCCTGTAACTTTCGTAAATATTAACCGCTTTGTAAAATTTTCGGCGCATTAGATTTTGCTAAACAAAATAAAGAAAAAATGGGTGACAATTATTTTTGTATCTTTTATAGTTTAAGAGATATTTCACTTCGAAATTAAATTTTGAAATTGTTTGCCTCGACTTTTTTAGTTTTAGCAGGTGTTCGTGAAGTCGAGTGATGCCAATAAAAATTTGGGAATATGCTCATCCCAATCCTTTTGATGCACGCTTACTTACCACTTTTCGCAAGTACTCCTCTTGGGTACGATTAAATCTCTCTACCATGTCATCAGACTGTGGTATATACTTATCGTCATTTACTAAAATAGTCCATTACCACAAGAACATAACGATTTCCGGCCACGCTGAAAGGGTCTGCTGCATCCATTGCTATTCGCTCAAATGGTGCACCCGAGTTGTATTGTTGCAGCTGTCCTCGACTTTTTCTTACTGGACCTTTTGCTGCGATGCACTGTGTGACCGTACCTTTAGTTAACAAATATAATTTGAGTTCTTTACAGAGTAATTCCAAGTGAAATCAACAAATATGCAGGTATGCTTTTTAATTATAATAAACAAAATTTAATTATTGATTGTAAAGGCTGTTTTTTACAAGAGTATACAGCTTTAAATTAAAATAAAGCACAGAAAAATATTTGTAATATTAACTAAACTGGCTTTAGTGGATAGATAATTAAATGATTTGGATCATGTAGCTGCCACGACTGGCGCGTACACGGCGCAATCTGGAACTCCAATTTGCACATTCTTAACGCAGCATTTGCGGTAGTACTTAACGAATAACTCGTCGAATGGTAATCGGCGCAGACGAATGAATGACTTTACATAAGCTCATAAAAATTAATCCAATGGAGTTAAATCACACGATCTTAAATTACTTAAAATTATTAGTTTTTCATTCAACTTTTTTCAGTTCTTTCATATTAAATATTTAAATTTCAACGATTTGCAAACGTTGCTCTGCCGTGAGTCTATTCATTTTAAAATGTCAAACCGTGCTAGCCACAATGCAACTGACAGCGGTCAAGCAGTGGTGTATACATCTAAAAAAACACCCTTTATAAGTTTTGACTAGTAGCCACCCGAAGTAAATTTTTGTTAATAATTTCAGAGAATTTTTTATAATTGCTCTAGCTTTTTAAGCATAAAAGATATTGAAATGATTTTTGCTTTACTATATAGTTTTTTTTAAGAACAATTTTTATAAAAATATGGTTATAAAACGGGCCCATATACGGATAAATATAAAAATCTGAAATGTTTAGGAAATATCGCCTGTATTTTGCTCGTTATGTCCACTTAGTGACAATCTGTTGTCACTGAGAAAAATGTGAAAATAAAATATGAGGCAAATAAAATGAACTCAATATATAAGTATATTTTCTGATTTTATTTTCATATTTTTCTAAGAGAAGCACTAAAAATGTGTGCTTACAAAGGTAAAGTTGCCGTAATAATATTAAAAATATTTCGGGAATTTCCATACAAATTTCCCGGAATTTTTTCGGAATGAAAAACACTACCTGCGACACAAATACACATCTAACTGTGCCACAGCGAAAAGCAATTAAAAAATATCTTCAAAAAATTTGTACCGTCGAAATAATCTGAATACATTTGTATTTTTAAATATTTAATTAAAAATAAAACAAACAGGGATCCCAGCAAATACTTGGTAATGAGTTGTCATTACCAAACAATATACTTTTCAACCACAAACTACGTACCGTCTGAATAACTTTACAGTAGTTAAACAATTACTTATTAGAAATTAAACAAGCCATTTATTATGTTATTGGCAGAGTATTAGTGAATCTGCTTATCATACAAACGATACACAGTTCAACTCCTGGGGAAGCAAAATAATTTTTTTTAATTCTGTTCATGTTTGTGAAAACAAGTTTTAAGCCCGTATCAAAATAGTTGAGCAGTAGCCTAGTGAGTAAAACGCTTGACATAAAATAACATAATAACTGAAAACGGCATGCTTAGCAGAGACATTTAATTTTTATTGCGTTTTGTGTATTCAATGCCTTCTAAATATTGAAATTTATAACTGGTTATTTTTAATCAAATGTGGTAAGTACTTGCTTCTAATGACATCGCCATGTTAAAGTAATTGGTTAAAATTTCAAAGTAGAAGTAGTGAAGGATATGTTTATTAGCATTTTAACTCATTACTTTGCCATCAACATTTTTCCTGGGATATTATGTAAAATGTAAATTAGGAAAAATAAAATAACAAAAGTAAGAAAAAGAAAATATTTTAACATATATTAGAGAAATTTTTTAAAAATGCTTTGCTCAGGATTTCCCCAAGTTGGAAAAACACAACAACACAATAAAGCAGAAAATATAAATTTAAATACAGGAAATATTAAGTACAGAAGAGGGTGGCAAAACAAAAAATAACTGCAATAATTTTTAGAGCACAAATCCCTTAAGGAACTTGATAACCTTGGCAAATTTGTGTAATAAAAATAAAACAATAAGAAAGAGCTTTAATAAAATTATACATTATCTGACAAGTCTGAGCACTAAAATTAACACTTAAACGCAAACTTTATGATTTCTTAAGAAATATTAAAACAAACTATTATTTGCAGGACGCAAACAATAGTTTTCAAGTATTTTCACACTTGATCCCAACTAACAGGGTGATGGAGTATTAAGTGTACGCAAACTTTAAGCACATATTTGAGAATAAGTTCTGACAAAAGAAATTTCCAAGTTCTCGTTGTGAAAGATATTGTTTCTTGCAATTGACAATTGGGGTATTCACAAGGTGTCTTATCATGTCATAAAGTGCTAATATTTTAAGATAGTTTAAAAACATTGTTGTTGTGCTTCAAACAAAAAAGTCCTAAAATAATAAGATCTTTTGTGCTGTGTTTTTTATTTTGTCCTAACTACACAGTAAAAATCTGAGCCGCCATTGATATAAATGAATGTATGTAATATGCAGTAAAGTATGTCCTAATTGATCACAGCTTTATAACTTTACAGTTTTATAACTTCACATTTGATTATATTTTTATAGCTGTGTAACAAGAAAAATAAAATATTTTGACATTTAAAAAAAATATGCAAGTGAGAAAATTTTGTATTTATACTTTAGCTGGCTGGCAGCCAACTAACGTTTTTCCACTAGCAGCCGCGTTGAAAATTAATCGGCTCAGTCACCGGCAACAGCTGGTTTCGTTTATGTTTATGTATTTAACAATTTCAGTGTGCGCTGAAATTTGTTTTTACTTTAATTAAAAATGAAGAGTTTAAAATATATTCAGCTGGGTTTTATTTACTTTATTAACAAGTTGAATAATTTAAAAACAAACTGGCTATTATATAAATTTTTTCACTTCTTCTTGGCATTCTGATTTCAAGTATTTATAATTGCTTTTTTTATCAGCTGATACAAATTTGAAATAGCACACTAACTTATGAGGGGTGCTCATAGCAGTCATATTTTTGTGTGTTATTATTTTAAAACATATGACTTTATGACTACCTTGTGAATACCCCAAATATCTTGTGGATACTTAAAAAACAATTTAGAGAAATATTTTTACTTTTGTTAAACTGTTGATTGCTTGGTTGTGCACAAACTCTTTCTTTTGTGTACGCAAATACAACCACATCAAATTTATTGTACAAAAAAAAATATTTAAAAGTTAATAAAACTAGGTAAAATAACCTGGTTACTCGCTGTTGTTAACAATTTCTGCTGTTGCCATAATAACCTCCACCTTCAATAATCTATGACAGACGACGTTCAATTTTATTCGAATGTTAAATGTTGGATCAATATTTAACATTGACGAACTTAGTCAGGTTGAAAAGCTGAAATAAGCATTAAAAATAAAATTCATCTTAAGAAATAAACCAACTAAGAAGCAAGAAAATGGTGAGGCAATAAAAGAAAATTTTTGCTAAAAGTGTATTTTATAAATAGTTTTTTTTTTCACAGCCACCCAAAAAGAAATTAACAAAAAAAGAAAAGGCTCGCTTGGAGGCTGAACAGGCGGAAATGTTACGCATTGAAATGGAAAGAGAAAAGTAGGCCCTACAAATAAATTATAAAAAGTTTTCATTTGGAATAATCTTTGCAAAACCTTTAAAAATAGTTTCGCAAATAATATTTCTATTCAAGTTTAAAAGTATCGTTCTTCGTTTATATTTTAAATGAAAAAATAATGAAAGTTTCGCAAATCCGACTCTTTTACATATTTTGAAGGGATTAATGTTCTGGTTGTACATATTAATTGACAGAAAAAAACTGTTTTGGCGAATCTCAACATTAATAACATCTTGAGATAGCATTTTAGAGCTAAATATCGTTACATGAAACGCAAAACCACCTAACTAACATTTGGGACATTATATTTGAAGTGGACACTTCAATTTTTTTTTTGTCGAAATTCCTAGATATTTGGCGTAACTATAGTTCTAGTAGGTATATATGTGTATGCAAAATGTATTTTTTGTAAGATGTTTACTTGTCGAGTTATGGGGAGCGAAAGTGTTGTCATTTTGGAAAAGAAAAATGTTTTAATTATTGTTTCGAACTAGAAAAAATAAGAGAAAAAAAAGAAAATAAGTGATTCTTATAAGAAAATCATCTTATCTTTTCAAAAAATATTTATTTAAAAAAAAAATTCAAGATCATAACCGGAAATGACGATTTGAAATCCAAATTTTTCTAGCTTCGACCTTTTTTTTCAATTTATTTTTTTTTTTACCAAAATTAGCGAAGAGTATCCTCATTATACTGTAAAAGTTTGATAATTGGATCTCTATAAGTTTGAAAGTTATGCAAATTTATTTACGTGAAGCCCACCATTTGGTCATTGTTATCGAGAATTGGTATATCGTGTAAGCCTTACGTTTAATGTATTAGCTGTGGGCAGTACTTTTATGTAGAACTCCACGAGCAATAATTTCATGGAACATTTTAACCCTCTAGCGCTTCGCTGTATGGGTCAAGGAATTTCGGCAAAAAAATTTTTTGGTTGTTCGCTTCAAAAATAATACCCATTTTTATTATTTTACAGAAGAACAAAAACATGCTAAAGATAATTTATGTAATACGTATTTTTTGCCTTGATGACTTTGTATTACAATATGGATAATAAAAATAAATAAATAATTTTAACTTTGGGCTATTGTGAACACTAATAGGTAGACGCTTAAAATTTTCACAGGATGTGTATTAGTATTGCTTCTATAACAAAATAAAATAAGTTAAAAATTAAATGGTGTATAAACAAATAATGTAACTGGCCTAGTCTATTTCCTTTTTGGTTATTTTTATAATAAAATCGCTATTTTTGTCCGGTGAAGGCTGATTTTTTTGTGCCGATGTATTTATAGAAAAGTCGATTCCGAATTTTTTGCTAGTTAAGGCGTTTTGCGTTTTAGGTAACGATATACTCTGTATTGCGCGCTGTGATATGAGGCTAAAAATGAAAAATCGTAAGATGAAAGTTTTACCGCTATAATTTTTTTTTTCAAAATTTCAAAGCATACCTTAGGGATGCTTCTCTTTGTATTATTATATATATTGGTGCCTATTATGAGGAACTTTCGATTTTCGATTGTGATCGAATTGACTTATCGAACGAATTTTCATTTGGTGTAATGGCGCACATCCGATAAAAATAACACTATTGTGAATTTTTTCTTATTTGGATTGTTCACAATAATACGTATTTATCAGCTGGCACTGTAAATAAATACTGTTTGTTTACAAATCTATAAAAGAAAAAATTAAATAGCAAAATTGTGTTCGATTGAAAATTCGTTATACAACGAATATTTCGATAATGCTTCCAGTTCATAATACGAATTTGACATTCGATACTCGATGTTCGATAGCCAGCGAAGCTCGAACATCGAATGCAACTCATAATAAGGGCCATTATAATTCTAACGGCCCTTTTCACAATGTACGATTAAAAGTTAACGTGGAAATTGTTAGCGTGTTAACATGGAAATTGTGAAAAGGGCCGTAAGCAATATAAACAGTGTGATCAGATTTTAAAACAATATATAAATATATAGTGATGTTAGCAAAATGATGTTACGATAAAGTTGCTATTGTTGTATTTCCGTAACGGTTTTTAACATGCCTATGATAGATAGTCCAAATTATCGTTAGTTATCGATTTTTGTCAAAAAACGAGTTTCGAAAAATATGTTGGTTACGATTTTCTTGATGTTAAGACTCGATGTTATACTTATTTTAATTTCAGACTGAAAAAGCTCGAAGAAGCTAGACAGCGACGTAAAGTCGAACGAGAGCAAGCTAAAAGTCGTCTGCATTTCGAGATACAAGAAAATAAACAACGTCGGTCCCAACTGAGAAATAGTATGGCCTTCTTTGACCAAATTCGAGAGAGTATTGATGCCATCAAAATGGATGACAAGAATCAAAATGAATGGGAAAAGTTTATGCGTTGCAATGGTCTGCCAAACTCAAACAGCCCGAGTGATTTACGCAAATATATACATCAATGGCAAATCGATATTGAACGGAGAAATCGTGAATCACGCAATTGGTTATTAAAGACCAATGAAAGGACTTTGCTGACACAAGATACAACTATACCGGATTTAACTAAAGCCACATTGCGTAAACAACAAGGAAATTTGGGAGATGTATATGCGCAAAGGATCAAGGAAATATTAGGAGTATGTAAGAAAAGAAGAACTACTTAATTAAATTGAAAATACAAGATTTTTAATAGATCCTATTAGAACTAGAAGAAGTTTTGGCTGACAAACAAAAGCCTCAACATACGTTAATCGATTTAAGTAAATTGAAAACAGAAATTAGAGTTTTGCTAAAGGACTACTTGGATGATTTCACATACAAAATAATGTCACACATCGAAAGGGATATGGAGTAAGTTTTAACATGAAATTTAATAAAATTTATAGAATTCCTGCAAAAAAAACAGACGACAACATAGCAAAAATTAAAAATTCTTTAAGTTTACTCTTCCAATTTTCCAAATCGGTCAATATATGGCGGAGTTATGAGAAACAAACGAGTAACTTCCTCCTCTTATTGTAGTCGGTTAAAATTTTTTTTAGAATTGATCGTCCTGGTGTTTCCAAGCACATTTATGAATCGGAAGTTTTCAAAAGTTTTATCTGGACTTTTTCCAAAGATGCTCAAATGTGAGAGTTTATTTGCCAAAACCTTTTATATCATGCTAATAATTGCAACCCAACAGATCCTTGTGTGCAAAACCACGCATAGGCGAACAATATCTTCATAATGAAATTGATTTTCCTTTGATAGAAATGCAAATCTCTTTGCCACCCTCGGTCAGACTACACAGCTCAGCTTTAAGAGGTTTATGGTTAATTTATGATCATTTCAGTGATTACTGTCCCAGTTTCAAACTCAAAAGGCCACGACCGGATTATACAAGTAATAGATAATAGTTATATAATTCTGATGTTTACTAGTGGTTTCTATTGTTCCTTTTTCTGTTTTCATGTATGTGTAGACATTCTCACACAAACGAAAAAGGAATGGCGCAAACGAAAGGAAATTTTGCAAAGCATGTTGGATGAATGTTCTAAAGAAGTTCCATTAACTGAGTTGGAACAATTTGAGCATGAACGTGATTTAACTACGCAACAGTCTCGGGAGAAAAGTCAAAATGTTGATAAACTGTATTTGGAGTATGAGGATGAGCTGAATAAATTAAGAAGAAAAGCTATTGGCCCTGAAGGGTTTGGTTTGTTAGATACAGATGTTAACTTGAGAAAATATCGTATAATTGGAGGAGTTTATTGCACGGACTACTTGGAAACTCCACAGCAAGATAAGCAACTGGATGCCAGATCATTCATAAGAACAAGTAAGAAAATTGTATATATATTTTTTGTTTTACTATTAAATTTTATTCAATTTAGTTTTAGCTCCAAATAAATTATTGCATAAAAATTACTATCAAACTTTTAAACCTCCACCACCACCGCAGCCCGGTGTTAGACGTTTACCTGAAGAAATTGAAGCTGAAATGCGTAAAGTAGAGGCTGCATTAGACAAGTTAGCTTTAGTGACAGTACAGTAAGTGTGAGGTTGTTCGAAATTTATAGCACTAATTTTACACTTAACATGTTTTTAGACTACCGGACAGTGTAATTTGGTTTGAACCACCCATTGCCTGTCGCTGGGAGACAAAAATTGAAACTTTGGAATCTGATTTAACAGAAGGGGTTAAACAGCCCATTAACACCAATAGTGTTAATTCTGCTGAAGCTACACCCTTATCCCAAACCACCATTCCCAGTCCTTTGAAAACTCTCTCACCTCGTTTTCTAGCTTCCAAGTTGCGTAAGAAAAGTGCACAAAAATCATCCAGCAACAATTTACCTGTGCGTGAAATTAATGACTTTGACATGCTACAAATGCCAAGTGACACCGATATTTATGGCCTGCTTAAGGATTTCATAGTGCCACGTTTACCACAAGGATTCTGTGTGCGTATAGATGGCAGCCGCTTAAAACAGTTACAGCACCATAAACGTAAAAGTTGCAAAAATAAGCAGAAATCGAAAAAACTGTTATTTTTAGCAAGACCTCAAATGTTTTGCACCACACTTTTAGCTGAGGCACAAAAACCAGCACAACCGTCTCCAAAAGTTAATAAAGATTTACGAAAACTACACAAAATTCGTTTGACAGAAGATTCCTTGGATTTCAATGAGCCTAAGGAGTTGTTTCCTTGCACACAATTTGGAAAAGTTTTAAAAATTAAATCTTTAGATGAGATGCACGAGCAACGTGAGATTAAATTTAACTTAACAAAACACAACTGTGATGATGCTCAGCAAAATTTAGAAAAGTCTAAACCTATAAGGGGAAATGATAGTAAAGGCAGCTTAAAAAGTTCTAAGAGTTCTTTAGAACAAGGGAGCGCTTCGAAGCGGTTTTCTGGAGAAAGTGAGCATAAGGAATTTGACAAAACTTATATGTTTTCGCAACTAATTGAGGTGAGTAGAACCAGCTTTGCATTCTACATCAGAATGTGTGGGTTTTAGGAAATAAGTTTTGACATTTATATTTCATTGATAATATTGCATCTTATATACATACTCTTAGGGCGCCAACTGGTATCTTGCAATTCTTTATTAGAGAATGTTAATGTTTTTGTTATATGCATTAGTTTTTAAAGTAGACAAGGCAGACGAGGGAGTACATACGTGATGGCGCAGAAAATGCGAACTTCCACGCTTGTCTTATTTACCATTTCCTGCATCTTTACTAATTACTCGTTATGAGTTTTTATTAAACAAGCATGGGATACGGTTGACCTTGCAGGCCATCCCTGCAACATCCTGCCAAGCTTAAACCCAAAGCGGTCGAAAATTTACTATTAAGTATTTAATTTATGAACAAAGTATTGAAATTTTTTGCCGAAAATGTATGACCGCAATATCTCTTGAGCCATTTAAATGATTCAGATCAAATTTGCTCAACTCAACGTAGTTTTTCAAGCCCAAAAAAGTAAATCTTGAAAATCGATCGAAAAGTAAGAATCCTAAAAATCGATTTGACAAAAGCTTTTGGAGCGTTTTCGTTTTCATTATATCACGAAATCTAAGTGAGGTCAATGTATATAGAATGCCGTAAATTTAAGTTATAAGAGGTTTACAACTAAATTTCATTTTCTGTAAAGGATTTAAATGAAATAGTAAATGTTTATTTTTTCAGTAAGCAAATTGGGTAAATCTATAAAACAATTTGTCTAAAAATATTTACAAACTGTAAACAAAACCATTTACTAAATCAAACAAAAATATTTAGTGGATTTTCTGAAAAATATCAAACAATATTTTTGTTTGAATTTATAAAACAATTAGTCTAAAAATAATAACAAATATTAAACAAAATAGTTTATTTAATCTAACAAAAATATTTACTGTATTTTTTTGTAATATATCAAACAAAATTTTTGTCTGTGTCATCATCATTATCCTCCATAAAGCATTTATGAAATTTCACTTTGATAAATATGTTCAAGTCTGAATGTTTATCTAAAGACTCTAAAAAAAATTAATGAAAATTAACGCAACGACTTTAACGAATTGATTTACTCAAAAATCTTTAGTAAAAAACTTGGTACAATCGTATTCATTTTGCTATCATTGTTGTTGTTATTTGTGTGCATGTCGTCACAGGGATTGTTTTTTTACGACACAGTTTTTCTTGTTGTTTTTGGTGTTTGCGCCCTAAATAAGAGTCAAACAAACAATTCATTGATTATGTAAAGAACATTTACTGAAAATGAAATTATTTTTAGACAAACTTTAGTTTGAAAATTTTTTACTGATAATTATTTTTGTGTACATACACACACACGCACCCTCTCGCATACACACACACACACACATCCATACATACATTTTTAACCTTGATATCCATATGGATATCATGGTAAAAATTGTCATAATAGATTCCCATGACCTCAAAACATCGAGATCTGATCCAAACTCTATTTTCAAAATATATTGTTTCTAGTGGAATTATTGGTGGCTATTCGGGAATACGTGTCGACTAAGTGAAAAACACATGGAAAACAAAAACAAAACTGCTTAAATTTCAAAAAGTTTTCTTTGTTTATCATACAAAATTTACCGCTTTTAAAAGAGAGAGAGATACGCGTTAAAATTCTAACGTTTATTTGATTTTAGAAATTTATAGAAAACAAAAACAATTTTTGAAATATTGTTTTAGTTATCATGTAAATTTTTTCTACTTCGACGCATTTTCCCCACCATTGTGTTTTGTTGTAGAATATTTTTCCAATAACACTGCACAGCAAAAAAAAATTACAACATTTTTACGACTGATTCTGGTAGAGAGCACCAAAATAATTAACAAATATCGTCGTTTTTAAAAATTTACATCTGGGGCTCATTTTAGCAAGAATTAGGCTGAACTTGAACAACAGAAGTCACTCAAAACTTAAAATGTGTTTATATGTTAATTTCGTACTTATTTGCAATTAGTGCTAAAATATCCCATAAAATCGTTTTTTAGTAAAATTGTATGCCAAATATTTTTGTGCAACATTTCAGCGCAATACATCGACATTGAAGGGGAGTCTTTTGTCCTTTTCTTAAGATGGTCTTAAGATGGCGAAGAGTCAAGAAGGTTTAAATTTTCCGCAAAAACTATTTCCGTGGCGTTTTACATAAGTTTTCAAGATTTCCTACGCCGATTCTCTATGACAATGTGTAAAAGGCAGCACCTTAGCTCCACCTAAAAGAGTCCCGTGTCCAGAGTAAGTCGCTAGAACCTAGTTTTTTTTGTGTTGTACAGTGTTATTATATTGGAGACGGTATCATCAGTCGATCATTGTGTTGAAAGTGTTCCAAAGTTATTTTAATTAATCGAAAATATTTTGTATATAATTAAAACTCATCGCAGATTATCCCTTTCAATTATTGATAATATTATTTGCAGTGTAGTTTTAGAAAATATATTAAATTCATGCAAATGTACTGAGCGTTACTTTGATAAAATGCTTAAACAGGATTATAATATTAGTTTTATGATGGTAAACAGTCGTTAATACACGCAGAAAATTGGAAAAGATATAGAGAAAAGCAAAAAATCTATAAATTCTGGTATAATTAAAGGAAAAAAATTTAACTTTATCTGAGAAAAATGTATAAAATGTGTATGCTTATTTACACAAATGCAAAAATATTAAAAAGATGTGGAGTTCCTCGATGAAAGCGAATATCTTATCTGAGAAAAATGTATAAAATGTGTATGCTTATTTACACAAATGCAAAAATATTAAAAAGACGTGGAATTCCTTGATGAAAGCGAATATCTTTAACTGCTCTCTTTTACAAAGTTTAAACGAAGAACACCAAATTAATTTCATTTTAGGCATAATTGTCTTAATATTGTAATATTTATTCTACTTTCTCATATTATTATCATTTTAAGATCAGCAAGTTTAAGGAAAAAATTAAAAAATCAATAAATCTACATACAAAATGAGAGAACATTTACCCACACAAAAATTTAAATCATTAAGTAACAAAAAAAAAATCTTCTAAGAAACTTTGAACTCAAACTAAAATATTTTTATATCAACTTAAAAAGGACTTGGATCGTTTGAAGGATTTACAAACACCAGTGCTGCAGGATGAGCTGTTACAACAGATTTCAGTAAATCTAATGGGCAACAATAACACAACGACAGCAACTTATAATGCAAAAGATATTTGCTACGATGCAGCAAGGGCAGAAGGCGAAGATGGAGATGCAAAAAAAGCAGCAGCCATAGTACCAACATTAACGGATGTAACGCAACAACCTGCAGCATTTGCCTGTTATACAGGTATATCCTTTGTACGTGAATCAGAAACATTTAAAAGTGGTAATGGTGACGGAGAAGGAAACAAAGAAGATGAGAATACCGAAGATGATGACACAAGTACAGATGAATATGAATACGATGATGATGATTACGACGAGTTTTTTTTAAATAATAACGTTGACAACGAGGCAGCATTAACATCGTATCGCAGTGAAGCTACTACTGCATCATTTGCAAAAGTACCTGATATACATGATTTTTTAAATAAACACACTAGTAGCGATACCAGAAACACCAGTGATGGGTAAGTGACAATTGCTAATGTTTCTTTTTTATGCCGCTTCTCTCTAATGAATAATTGTGCAGGCAAGTGTATAGAATTTTACTAGATAACGACCTGCTATTGCATGCAGTGATGTGGGCTTTAAAACAAATATTTACTCTCAAACACGAGTACACACTACTTGTCTGTATTCATTTACATTAAACAAGCTAGACAATACAGTGCATTCAACAAGGACTTGCAATATACATATAGTGATTGCTTATTAAATAAAGCTGAAAAAATATATCATCAGAAGCCAGGCACTTCCTAACAATTAGTCCAATTGATATAGAATTTCATACAAGCACAATAGAAACTTATTAGAGTTGAATGTATGGGAAAGATTTCCCCAATTCAATTATAACAAGAATATTCAAAAATGCTCTTTTTTAAGGCAACAGTTTAGAAAAAAATGTTGGATCAGAAATAGTGCGAAATTGCGTACAGTCTGATTTATCGAAAACTGCATGTACTTAGTTAGGGCTTAACAAAGCGGCACATTACTATCTCCCGCATACAAATAGAACAATAATACTGCAATTGCAATTCAGGTGTAGATGCTCTTGGTAATAGCGTTGATGGAAATGAGAATGTTAATGATGGTGTTGGCTAATACATTTGACCAAAGTAGATATTACTAAGACTACTTTATCAATTACAACTACAACAACTATTTTTACATTGTCCAGTTGGTTCCATCTAAATCTCATCATTGTCTCTTCATGTAAATTCTTACTAGGAGTGTGATTGTATTTGAATTAGTACCCAGTGAAAAAAAAATTGGCAGTTATTTTTACGGAACTACTTTTTCTCTACTTCCAAAGTATCAGTAAGTGTGTACTTTCGAATTTTTAGGAAGTGATTATTAACAACATGCAGATAATTAATTAAAAAGTTATTTCACTTATAAAAACTTCAAATTTTCGAAAATGCTTGCGATATTTCTTGATTTTTTTAAGCAAATGAAGTAAATGTTATGAATTGTCATGTTTTTGTTTATAAAAAATAACTCTATAGAAGTAAATAAAAACTGGTTCCTTTGCACTTACTAAAAAGAACATCAAAAAATAGAACTTCTTGCAATGACAAGCCTATGTAAAAATCTTTAGAAATTATACAGATTTACACTAATTCCGGATCACAAGTTCTTCCATGGAAGCTCTTTTCTACTGGGTATCTTAATATGACTATACCCCGTAGGCCAACTCTTCGTAAATCATCGATGCATGTGCAAAGCAAGCATCCATCACTATGACTAATTGACGACAGTCCAAGCCAACTATTGACGACATTTTCGAAGAAAGGGCACAAAATTCGTTGATGACAACATCGGTAACATGCTACTAAAGTTGTCGTCAATGAATAATAATAAAATTTAAAAATTTAATAATCGATTCAAACCCACAACCTCAACATCTATTAGTCTACCGAGGTACTCAAAAAACGTTATACAAATCACGTTTTGTGATTTAATATACATACATACATAAATAGAAGTACGACAGCTTCCATTCAGCTGCACTTGTTACTGTTATTATCGTCAATAGGGCTTTGTCGCAAAAATTTTCATAATCTTTTCAGAACAAATTTTTTATACACGACAACGTATACCACCTTGTCGCCAACCTTAATTCTAAATGTGTTTTATAGGCGACAAATCATTGATTGTCTTGCAGACATCATCGATGAAAATGTTGTCGTTAATAACTGGGTCTACAGGGTATGTGTTGGAAAGAAAAATGTATACATATTTGCAGCATCGTTCAAAATATTTTCTTCGTGTGGATGTTTTTCATTCCGTCTCACATTGCAGTGTTTGTATGTGTGTGTTTGTGTTTATTTTTAACATTACAAGTAATTTTTCCATTTCATTTATTTTTTTTTTCTTGTCGTTACCAAACACTTTACAATTGATGTCAATTGAGTTTCTTTTCTAAATTTTTTCACTCGGCAATTTTCAAATGCTTTGATTTGATTTAATTGCATAAATGTCATCATAGAGACTTATAAGAACGATAACAGTTCGCGTTTAATGTTGACAAAATAAATGCATAAAAATTAAATTGAACTATTTTCAAAAATAAACAAATGTTAATTCAATTTTTAATGTCATTATACATAATTCTTAAGTGTATTAAATTTGAATTATTTTAGAATTGTTTGTAATTGGAAACTAAGACTGAATCTTCCTTTAAACATTGTACTCTGCTCATCATTTCGTGCGAAGAGCTGTCAAAATTCTATATAAAAAAATATTGACACGAATTGCTTACGAAAAAATGCTGTAGAAGTAGTACTCTGTTTATTTTGTGAAAAACATATGAAATGTATCTACAACATTTTGAGTCTTCATGCGAAATAATATGAGCACCACTTTTTCCGTGTGGATTTTACAACAAACACATTGGGGTTTTTAAAAGCATACACAATTGCAGCATACTTTCAAGGGCTAGTTATGATATGTTACTTGTCATATTTTTCGTATGAAAAAACCAATCAAAATCAAAATTTTTTTAAAATTTGAGCAGAATACTAAGTTTTAGGGGCCCAAATAAAACCAAAATAAATAATAATTTTATTTATAATTACAAATCTTCTACAAAAAAAAATTTTAAAACAATCGACTTAGCGATCGATCCCTTAAAGTTTCATCTACTTTCAAACTCAAAGAAATAAATTAATAAGTTATTTTTATTGGAAATTGCTTAAATTTAAGTTTTTAAATTTATAATCGCACTATTTCCCAAAATTAATATTTTATTTATTCAGTAAAATATTAATTGTTTTATTAAACACACATTGCAAATGATTGCCAGAATGTCTTCCTAATTTTTCGCAGTGATCTGTTTATGAATACCTGTAACGCCTGTAGATCTCTAGCTGATGTATTCCACGATTCACACCCATGTAGCAAGCAGTACAGACCAAACATTTGATGAAAAGAGACGTAGCTTTGTTTTTAGGTGACCACCAGGTTTTTTGCAGTGCTCCAAATGCTTGATGGGCTTTTTCGAAACGGTTTCCGAAGTCCATACCAGAGCTGCCGGTAGAAGATATAATGCTGCCCAGGCACGTAAAGGAATAGACTTCTTCAAGTTCCTCGTTGTTTATTGTAACTTGAGATTATTATTTGTGTTCAGACAAAGCACTTTGGTCTTGCCAGTGTTGATATATAGGCCAGCCCCTAGTGCAGTCGTATAAACGGCATGAAGCTTAGCTGACATGTCTGCGTAATTGTGGGCGTTCATGTAAACCCCATGTGATGCCCCGTATAGTGGTGGTTGCTTGTAGCATTATTTCATCGAGCACAATATTAAATAGTAATGGAGACAAGACACAAACGTCCTTTCGTGTAGTACTATTTATTTCGAGTTGCGGTATAGTGCAACTATTACGTCTATTATTTCCACCGGGACATTGCAATGCTTGCCAAATATCTTGATGGTGAATGGTGTCGAATACTTTAGCAAAATCGATGAATTTGCAATATAGTGGAGAGCGCCATTCCGCCGATTGTTCGACTATTATTCGTAGGCTATTTGCATGTTCATTACACGAGCGGTTAGATCTGAAGCCAGTGGATGAGAGCGATGATGAAAGCCTTGAATGTATAATATGCGCAATAATTTTATTTTGCATAGACAGTAAGTTTATACCCCTCTAATTTCCGGATTCTGTAAAATCTCCTTTCTTTGGTAGTTTAGTTATTACGCCAATGTTAAGCTATGTATGTATAGTATGGAAAGACCAGAATTCTGCTATAATGGGCTGTATCATCTTGGCACTGAGATTGGGATCGGCTTTGAGCAACTCTGGGTTAATGTTATCAAAGCCATGTGTTTTACCATTTTTGAGGGTTTTTATTGCGCTTACTATTTTGATTTCGTCAGCACAGGATATGCTGATATCATACCGTGTGGAGTGCTGTGGTTGGCTTAGTCGTAGACAATATGCTGGCGTAGTAGGCAAACCGCACTGCCAATTGTCTATCTAAAGATGTAGCGACGCCATCTGCGGGATCCTTTAGTGGGTACGTATTTCGCCGTTAATTTCCAGATATCTCATTCGCGATTCTATACAGTTCCCTAGTCCTGTGGGTTTCAGCGGCTGCCTGGGCTTCTGTAGCTTTTTTCTCTGCCCATGATTGTTTACCTCGCTAAGCCAATACCTCCACCACCGGAACTAGCTAATTCCCTTCGGCAATCAATTTAAGAAAACAATTAATATTTTACTGAATAAATAAAAAATTTATTTTGGGAAACAGTGCGATTATAAAATTAAAAACGAAATAAATTGAAGTTCATCTTCTTTTGAAGATTGTTATAGCGAATCCACACTTTTATATAAAACACCAGAATATACCAGAATCAGTCGTTATAACATTGTTATTATTTTTTTATTTTTTATTTTTTTTTTTGGTTTGTACAAATAATAAAAATAATAGCAGTGTATAGCTCAGATTAAAGATAATAAAATAAATAAATGAAAATTTTATTTTTATGTAGTAAAATGTCCCAACTGTTAAGCGAAACTATATTTACTCAGGGTAAATGGAGCACACGTGATGTACATGATACCAAATTCAATGAGGATAAACTTTCAATACAATTTCGTACGGGACGTTTAGGTATGTTTTTTATTGACTCATTTGCTCACACACGTTTTAATCTAAATAAAACAGTTTTTTTTAGATTTTTTTATTGTATTTATAGACGATTTGTCTGAATTAAAGTGCGATTTCCACAATCCAGACAGTTGATTCGCCAATAAAAAATGTTGTAAATATCATTAGAAAAACTAAATCCTTTTCATATACACTTTCTAGCTAGTTCAACCAGCTGGGTTGTGGAAATTGTAATTAATTTTATCACTTGAAATTAACTCGTATAATTTTATTTGCGAGTATAATGTTTTCATATTAATATAAACACAATTTTCAAACTAAAGTGCAGAAATTCTACTAGTCTACAGAATTTGTATGGAAATAACTGAAAAAACTGAGTGATTTTCATTTTTCGAACGTCTTGATTGTGTGAACAGCACTTAAGGCTACAGGACTTAAATTCTACAAACACTCAAAAATAATAATTGAACTACCGAAGGTTCAATTTGGTTAATTTTAGACTATGAAAATGTTTGATGGACTATTTTTTTCTAAGTATGCATTTGTTTCCCCTAATGAATATTTTCCTTAGGAATAATCTCAATTAAATCAAGCGTATATTAACATTTAATTTCTGCAAACAATAAAGTTTTCTACATTTATAAATTACAAATCTTTAAAGCACGGCAATTGCCACCAGTCTAATATATTTGCACAAGCACTCATACACACTAAAATAAATATGTTTAAACGAAATTCATGTGGCGGAAAATAGTGAGTGATATAAAAGTTATATGCATATTTGTTTAAAATTAGGTTTTTTCTGTAATATTGACATAAATACAATAGATTTAGTTTGTAAAATCAACAAACAATGTCAATCAAATTTATCTGTTTTGTTTCTTTCATTTTTATTTTTTATAAAATATCTTTTTTTACAAAAATAATAACACAATACAATAATGCCTGGGCATTTATTTGTTGGATTATAAAAGGAATATTCGGATTTGCTTTGAATCGTTATAGCAACATGCCATACCAAACCTGGGAAGTAAAACCCGATATAAAGTGGTAAGTGTAGCAGCAGCACACGTTTTGTAAATTAGAGATTTACTTTTATCTAAACTTGTTTTTTTATAAAACGGAGTAAAAAAAAATTATTCCGAATTAAAATCGCAAAAATATGAAATTTTAAAAATATGCGTATTAAATGAATTATAATTATGGATGGCAATAGTAAGAAGAAAACAAAAGATAGCTGCAACTACATGAGACTCTATATCTCAGTGATGGTACTTTTCGTGTTTTTTTTTCACAATTTGTTTTCTGCAAAAGTTGTTGTCCATTGTAGCGATTACAAACATGTTCCTATTAATGCATTCAGGAATCATGTTGAAACAAAAACTTCAATTGTTAAACACTAAAGGCACGTAGCACTAAAAATGTGTCGTTGTTTAAAAGTTAAATAAGGACAAGAAACACAATTCATCTAGTATCGATAGCCAAACGCTTGCAACTAGGACGAGACAAGAAAACATCTCCTGTAATAATTGGCTAGAACAAAACCTAAATCTTGAAAAACTTCTTAACAACCAAAAAAGAGCTTAATTAAGCTTGGAAAAATTGCCGCACTTGTGAAAAGCTGAGCGGTAATAGTCGTTTATCAACTTCGTTTGAAATTTTTATGAAACATTTTTTTTGAAACTAGCATTATAAATGAAAAAGTTTGTATGTTAGGATGGGCATATGGCCCAGATTAAAATATAGGATACATTTTAAGGCGTAAAAATAGGTTAAAATTTGTACTTCTGGTACTTTTTTTGCGTGCGATTGCTCTAGCATTTTAGCAGTTCGCTGACGAAGGCATGGGTAAAAGCTAGTTGAAAATATAAAGACATTTGTATTGGGGCACAAAAAACGGAAATAATAAAATAATACTTTGATTGCCTTTGATGCCTAGATAGATATAGAAGCAAAAATATAGAAAAGTTTAGAAGGCTACTTCATTGTTTAAAAAATAGTTAAGATCTGCAAAAGGTGTATCAAAGGCATCTTTCGTTTGTTGTGTCATTGTGACATAAGTAATTTTTTTCAATTTGTTTGTGCTTTTTTTAAGGGTATTTTCGTATGTTTGCTCTTTTTACACTTTTTGGAAAAGCTTACTTCGAGAATATTCTCTTCGAAATATTCTCTCCACTCCCTTTCGCTAACCATATAACCCTACCCAAGGATGCTCAGGCACCCAGGCTACGAGTGCAAAACACATAAAGGTTGGAAACGAAAAAAATTTTATTTTGTTAATAACTTAAAAATCAATAGCAACAAAAATGAATGTTACTTCAAAGGTACAAATAACTAAAAACCATTACAATTAATTTTTAGATAAAAGGAATTTTCGAAAACCCGCCATCAGAGTTTGAACACCTACTCCATCAACTCTTTTGGCAACATGATTCCAACCGACATTCAATTTCCAACTTACACACAATTTTTTCCCCCTTCTCAGCAATTGTTTAATTTCTCGCAGAATTTGTCTATTGGAACAACTGTTTTACGAAAATCGTGAATATATCAATTGAGTTTCATCACTTAATTGCGAATAAAATCAAAAGTTGACAATCGATTTTAATGACATATGGCACGTTTTTCTTAAAACACATCAATACAAATGTCTGTAAAAAATTACGAAAGCTGTGTTTTTTTACGAGTTTTTTATAAACTAAAATTTAAAAACGAAATTTTAAATATTTTGTTTTGGCACAAGTTCTAAAATATCTCTAATGCTACTTACTGGGCAGATTCGGAAATAGTATTTGTAAGGATTAAAGAAAATTTTGTGTTCAATTTGCGGTTTCTTTTTTTAATGAAAAAAAACAAACTCTTCCCAAGTTACGCTAATATTTGTAAATGAAAACTATGGTTTTTTTCTTCAAAAAGTTGCACATTTTGTTTTCGGCTTTTTTTTTTCAAATCTTACTGTTGATGCTATGACTGATTAATTTAAAATGCGTATGAAATACGTTATACATTTTTGATAGACATTTTTGAGTAGTGTGTATAGCGGTCATATTATTTAATGTTAAATATATCGATTTTTTTTTCGTTTCCAACCTTTATCTGTGGAGAGCATTAAAAAATTCGTGCCAACGCCGAATATGGGTAGGGATCAAAATGTAACAAAATTTACTCGACATTATTTACTAGATCAGCATCAATATACACTCATAATCATCATTTATATTTTAATTGTTTGTGTTTTTAAGTTTTTTCCCTTTTTTTCTCTCTTTTGTTTTACCAATCACCTTCTTTAAGGGAATAGAACAAAAACAATTATCAGATTAACAGCCACATCTGTAATTATAATAAAATCAAATCTGTTGCTTGTTTCAGTCCTGACAACATTCTATTTAGTTTTACGGCATCTTTGATCAGTTTGGATGTCACAATCACATTGCAGGGTTTTTGCGTAAACAATTTTCAAGGTGGCTCCACTGCGGCTATAAATGAAATTATTGGAAAAACTCTGCCATTGGATGTGATTAAACAGATTTTGATTTCATCGGCTGTCGATATATTCCCCGATGAGGATGCATTTTGCTATACGGAGGGTTCATGCGAAAAGAATTATGGGATGGAAATGCATTTGTATGCCTGTATGTCCACTCTGTCATCGTCACACAATTTCAGTTGGTCGCGTTGGAATCTTTTAGCTGGCAGTCGCACCGCTGTGTTGTTATTAAGGGAATTAGTCGATGGTAAAAAGATGGTAAGTAAATGCAAAGCAAAAGAAATATTTAAAACATTGAAAACAAAAAAATTGTGTATATATTATTTAGGGACTCATAATTTACTACAAATGAAAGTGTCCTAGTGCAAAATAAAGTTCATTTATAATAATGATATTCTTCTTAATTAAATGTGGGCTGCATATTTATTTATATGATAGTTTCTATATCAAAAATAATTTTCATTGATTTATTTTTTTTAAATACAGAACTAAAAATACATTTGCATTTTTCCTCCCACAATTTTGTTTAATTTTAGCCAAATCATTCTACTCTGTTGGTGACCCCTTTAAAAACAGCCATTATCGATTGTACAGAAGTTTCGGCCAGTTTTAATTCGCAAGGAAGTGCCGGCATGGAATATTATGCCGATTTATATCAACTGGCTCAACATCATGCACAAGTAAGCAGTTTGGAAAAACAACGAAATATAAATCCAGTGCTTAGAGATAATGTGCAAACAATTTTAACGGCTATTAGACCTTTAAGTTTTTGTTAAAGTCGGAAAAAACACTGTGGAAGAAACAGTTAGAGCACATAAAATTGGATACAGTCAAACCTATACCTACTGGACTAAAACGCTAATTTGCTTAAAAGTTTTTCTTAGAGAAGAAAAATTATTTTAAAACTTATTATAGAGGATTGGGATCGACACTTAAAAACAAAACGTAAATAATTAAGAAGAAAACAAATCATTGCACCGCTTATCTGCTTAAATAATTATGTACTTACCAGAACTAATTTTACCAATGCAAAGATTTTGCAGTTTTAGTCTATAAACATTTTGTCCGGTTTTAAAGATTTTACTGTAACTTCTCCACATCTGCTTAATTTCGAATGACATTAATGAAAAAAATAATAAAAAAATTAATTTGAACAAAAAGAGAATAAAATGCAGGAAAAGTATTTTATCTAATGAAGTGGAAAATTAAATATTTCACATTTTATATTGTGTGTGTGTCTCAAAACTAAAACAGGGTTAAGTGAGTCTTTAGTCAGCTGTTTAAGCAAACGAGATATGAATGGAATGAGCGAAATTGCAAAAAAAATAAAGAATTAACAAGGATAATATGAAAATAATGAAAAGCCTTTGATAACATCATGGACGCAAGCAAGTTTTTGTGTTAGCCACTACTGGTGCATACACACACACACAAACAAATACACAATTCAGCTTAACACTTGCAAGCGCAGTTGGGTTTTCACTCGAATAATGTTTGCTCGATTAATCGAATAATTAAAGTCAAATAATGTTCGATGAAACAAAAAATTTCAATTTCGAGTAAAAATTTATTCGTGTAATTTAGGTCGATTAATCGAATAACTCAACTAAAAAATTTTATATAAATTTGCCTTTTTTATTAAGTTTTTATAGATTTCTTAGTAAAAACTGAAAACATTTTTTAAATTTTGTGAAATTTGCCATTCAATTCAAATCTGTTATTTCATGCTAATAGACTGCATGTTCAAAGAAGGAAGTAAATTATGCATTAGTAATAAATATCTTGTACAAAAATTCGGAAATAGCAAGTAAAAATTATTTGAAATAAAGAAGAGATTTCGAGAGCAACTAGTTAACTAGATTTTTGGCGGAATTCAATAAAAAAAATAAAGGCATTCACAGAATCGTAGAGCAAAAGATTACCTGTGTCATATAAAATATTACTTTTGCATCTAGGAAAAACAAAGAATTGATCGGCTGATCACTTTCTCAAATTCCCTATCGTCTACGTTTAGTGAAAGACAATTTTTAGTAATGTGAGAAATGTTCTGTTCTGTTCTCCATGCAAAATAAAAATTTTGGGAATTATAAAAGCTTTGTTGTTACAATTTAATATTTATAACAAAAATGCTTATGATTATTTTTATTTCGCATTGAATACAGAACAGGTCTGAATATTATGATGATGCTAAATTTTCTCAAAACGAAACATTTTAATAGTGAAAAAAAACTATGTATTTGAAATGATAAGTTTATCAGTTTATCTAATTTATATAGAAATATTTTTTTCTTTTGTTTTCATTATTAAAATACATAAAACGCAAAAAATTTTATTTGTTTTATTTTTGTTTACAAAAATGTGTAAATGAGTAAATTAAAAATTTTTCCAATTAACTCGAATAAATTTTAGCAGTAAAGCTTACTCGAATAACTCGAACGAAAGAAAAGTGTTACTTGATGATTCTTCGATTAGTTTAAAATCCTCAATTTCGATTAATTGATTAATCGAACAATGGAAATGTCGAGTAAAATGAATACCCTAAAGCGCAGGCAAACCGTGACAGGTGCGATAATATGCGTTTGCCCTGGTTTAATTAGAAAAGCAACAACAACGAAAAAGACGGCATAGAGAGAAAGAACCCTACAGAATTAAAAAGACGGACATTTAGTAATGAAACGTCGTCGTACAAACATCAGCCATTTGCTGGAGGTGTTGGTGTCAATTTTTAGACAGACAGTGTGATGTGGATGCTAAACGTACAAAATAAATTATCTCTGCATACACAGAAACAAAAATTATAATTTAAGTTTAAATATTGGTTTGGCGGCTTCTGTCAAAATAGCAATTTATAAATTATTATTGAACAATATGAACATGGATGACTTTTGGCTCCAGCAAGATGGCACAACATACCACACAGCGAACGCCACAGCAATATTTTGAAGGAACAATTTTACATTAAATCCCACTACAATTTCTAGAGTTGTTTTCTGAAGTAACATTTCTATGCCAATAAGACGCAATCCATTAATGACTTCAATGCCAAAATATCCCAAGGTACCGCTAAAATTCAAGCATGCCTGTAATGTACAACTCAAAAAAAATTGACAAGGTTCTAATGAGTGAGGGCCGAAAATATGTACGTGCATCGGCGCGCTCTCCGCGTTTTGAAAGTTTACTCCTGGGACTCATTTTAGAGGAGTTAAATTTTCCACCCCACCCCTTTTGCACATTGTTATAGCGAATCGGTATGGAAAATCTTGCAATCATGACGTTTAAGGTTTAAGTTTTTAATGATTTCTGAAGTTCAAATTGAGTTTGGAGTTTGTGTGTCCTTGAGAACCTCTAATAGAATTTTATGAAACATATTTTTGTGGAACATTTTAGCCAACTACCTTACTGTTGAAGGTGATTTTTTTTGTCTCTTTTTACGAAAGGGTCGAAAAAGACCCATACAGCGCAGCGTTTGAGGGATAAAATGTTCCACAAATGTTCCTCGTAATCAGAGAAAAAATTATCACGAAAATTTTTTCAAACAAAAGTTAGTTCATTTAGGGCGCAAACACCAAAAATAACAACAAAAACCAGTTTTCTGTGTAGTAAAAAATAACCCCACGACGACATAAACATAAATAGCAACAACAGTAGTGATAGAAAAATTAATGCGATGTCGGAATCAGAGAAATGTATAAGTTGATTAACTTTCGCTTTCCACTCAGATTTGAAATACTTTTGTTATGTCTTTTAACATCAATATGTGCTAATGATATTGCTTGCAGTGTTAACGCTCTTACAACTGACTTTCATTAACTCACTCTTGTTTTTTAAATGCTGTTAGCAAAAGTAAGTAAAATATTGTTACTGTTGTTTGATTGGTTTGTAGTAATCAAATAACTCACAAAAGCATGTTGACGTGCGTGTGGATATGTTTTTAAACATTTTTAAAGTTGTTGTAAAAAGCTTTTTAAAAGTGTTTATAGAAAATTTAACATAATATATGTAGAAAATGGAGTTTATTGTGTAATAAAAAATAAATACAGCTGAAGCAAAATATGGAATGTTTTTTTGCAAATTGAAAAAGACGATGGTAGTGTTAAATTTTTTAAGAAACATTCAAAACAATTATACTGATTCATTGCTTTTGTGAGTCATATGAATAAATAGACATTGCAATCAGTGACAGGCATTTATTAACAACAGTCTCGTTGATATGAATCATGCAGTAGCATCATTCTTTTTTTTAATGTTAACTGCTAGCTCAATATTTATTTTAGAAAATACAAAGCTATGCCATTTGATTCATAATTACACTGATCACTGGTCGGAATTCAAACAATTACTATCAAGCGTAAATTGTAACAAGTTTGTTTACTGAAAATGTCTGATTAAATCCATTCGTTAATATTTTTGCGTTCTCTCATTTATTTTTTTAGAGTCTGTAGATAAACATACACCCCCATATTCATAAAAATGTATTAAAGTTAATGTTAGTTTACTGTACGAATTTTATATGGGAAAACTGGTTTTACGGCACACATTAACTTTTCTAATCATTTATGAATATGGGGGACAGTGTTGAACACATTTAACAAAGTCAAATTTCATAAATGCTTAATAGATGATGATGTTATTAGTTAAAACTTAGAAATATTAAAAACAAAAGTTTTATGACGAAATGGAATATCAATATGGTGAGCATGAAGTTTCACCTCTGACTATTTATTCCTGCTCACCATATTGATAAAACGAACATAGACTCTCATATTCTATTTTGTCATAAAATTTGCTTAAATAGCTGATGTTTCCTTAATACTAGTATTCACGACAAAACGTGGTAAGAGATAGCAAAGAACGCTGATGATGACAGCGTAGCGGCTGTCAAAATTAGTAGTACTAATCCGTTCTGCTAGTCTGATGAAATAAATATTATAATATTCCACTCTTAAAAAATAGTTTGAATTTACATTAATTCAAGTATTGAACTTTAAGCCGAAATATTTAGTTCGAATAATAATTACGTACAAAGGAGAAAATATCTTATTTTTGAGGTTATGCCATAAAGCTGAAAAAAAATTAAAATAGTGTAATTAGTAAAAATTTTAAATTTTGCTTTAAATAAAAGTTTTTCTGCTGGTAGCTAGCAAATAAAGTACTTCTTATAGTTTGTTTTTTAAACATATCTTGCTTAACACAACTAATTGCTTTGCAAAAAGAACAAACACACTATTGAAGGATGTAAATAAAACGATAAAAATATAATAAGCAAAGTTTTGAACAGGCTTAAAAACATAAGCAAACTAATCATGCTACAAAAGAAAGAAAATATAGTGTACAACACAAGCAACTAGAAATTAATTAAACTGAATAGCAGATGCCAAGAAAAAAACTAGAAAGAAATTTATTATTCGAGTATTTAACAGTTTTTTAACTTAAACAATAAAAGACTTTGGATAAAAACATAAACATTTACAGGACAGCCTAAAACCAAATCACTTCCGTTTTAACCAAAACAACAATAGTAAAAGTATGCTGTTGTAGTTTTTGTTTCTCATATCCGCCAATGTGTGCTGCAACACCATCAAACAAAACCTCTAAAACGAAAACCACAAAACAATATTTAGAAAAAATAAAAACAAACAGCAAACAAAAATAAAAATTTGTATTTTCTTTTTTAAAACATTAACAATAATGGACGCTTAAAAATAATGCACTCGCAATAATATTTTAGTTCGTGTAATTTAAATGACTTTGGCAATTAGCAATGTTTAACTGTTTCTACTTTTCAATCATGCAAATGAAAATACAAAATGAAACTGAAAATGTTTTTAAAAAAGATTTTGGTTTAAAAAGATTTAAAAAAGGATTTTAAAAACGAAATTACATCAACAGAATGTAGAAGGCAACAAATTTGTGAAATATGTCAGTCAATTTTTTAAGCTGATGATTAATTAAAAAATAGAAAAATGCCAAATGTTAAATGGTGAAGGGTAAATAGAACTCTTAGTTTTTTATTCTTGTGGCAAGAGAAAAGGATGCAAACAAAAGCATGTGCATTTGCTACTGCAAAAAGCTTGATCTACAATTGTGTACTTTTTCAGTGAATGCATGCAGACGATGTTTCGATTATTAATACGTAACATCGCACTATTTGGCTGAAAGCCAAGAATTGGCATAACTCTTTTTTAAATCCATAGCATTGTATACTTAAAATAGAATATACACACAGAGAAAAGTCATGGTTGCGACAAAGAAGTTATTGTTGTTTTAAATAAAAGTGAACCCTAATTAGTTTATGATAAGCAAACTCATGTTTATATTTAATCATAACATTATTAGCATTTATAAAACTTGCAACATGGCTGCATTTAACAAAATAAATTATAAAAAAAAAAGTCTGACTACAATCATAGTATATTTAAAAATGCAACAATAGTATGATTGTACAACAATAAAATATAATAAGAACCATACTGTTTTAATGCAGTTCGGTTGCAATCAAGCTATGGTCTAAAAATATATATGTAAAAATATATAATGAAAAATCTTATTTTTTATTTCAGATTCAACACGGACCAGTAAGAATGTTATTCGTGATTTCAGTTAAGATATATAATTTTTTAGCTGCTGCCAATTTTTTAATCAAACTATGGGTAAGAAAACATGATTATTTATATGTATATGGTTACTTTGAACCATATATATTGTTATTTTATTTAGAGCAGGTTTATTTTAACCATATCACATATTCAATAATAGTATGTTGCTCTTCCATTATAGTTGCTCAACTATGTTTTTTCTTTGCGTGTAGGCAACGCTCTAGTGACTGGCGTAAAGCAAATCATGAGTACGCGTTATCACGAATAGTATTTTTTTCTTCTTTGAATCGGTTATGCGTGAATGCACAGAAATAAAAAAAACTCGTTATAAATTTAAATTGTTTGTTCTTACTTTTAGTAGAAGTCGTGCTTAAAACTTTATGTACAAATACAAATAAGTCGGCAACAATATTTTTGTGGTTTTCACTAACGAACTGTAGTTATTATTTTGATAGATATATTTTATATTGAGGAAAAATTAATAGAGCACCGGACATAATACGGATAGGTATGAATTGGTATCATTAATCGATGCTGATTTGCACTAATACCGCACTGATACCTTAACACTAATCAATCCTGGAAATCAGAAATATAGTTTCCACTTGGGATGAACTTTTGTTAAGTCACTAATTTGTAGATGTATCCCAACAAGTTTCCGGTCAGATCTCAAATGGGATAACCTTTTTGGGCTTGCCACATGCGTTCCCAATTGCGCCCAAATATGAGTATTGGGAAAATTTCTAGTCGGGAAGTTTTTCCTAGATTTTTAATCATCTTCTTTGCTCATTTTCGATAGAGGTAATTGTTGCTTACTTTTGTCCTTTGGACAGCTTTAGTAATTTTTAATCAATATTAGAGTTTGCTATTTTTTCACTTTAAGCCAGTTATTGACAATTGAGAACCCTGAGCTCAAGACCAAAAATTAATATAAAGGAAAAATTTAAAGGAATTGAAACAGGCAACTAAAAGGAAGTTAATTAAAAGTAAGATTTTTAAATTTTCCAGTAGTAGTTATATTAATATCATCAGTTTCCAATAATTTCCAATCAGCATTAGAAATTATGAGTTGAACAAATATTTTCTCATCATAATAATGTGATGGCTATGACGAAAGTTTAATGCGCGCGTAAAGTTTTATAAGAATTGGTTAAGTAAAAGTAGTAGAAAATGCAGTCGCAAGATTTGATTACAATCTCACACAGAGAAACAAAAGTGAAACTAAATAAAAAGACTTTAAGAATATAACAAACCAGGCATAGTTTGCAAAACTTTTATACACTCGACTGAAAGTGAATGTATGTAAATGTCTGTATGCAAATGATAATGACAGACTAAATCGAAGTAAAAGAATTTTTTTATATTCATAAACTGAATAAATGCAGTTAAAAGAACATAAAAGACAAATCAACTAATAAAAAATATAAAAACTGCACATTTTTATGACACAATGCAGATTCATTCTAATGCACAATCAGTATAATGCATCACAGCCAGAGCTGGAGAAATTATATCGATTTCTGCACAGAAAGTAAAACGCCATACTAAATTCGAGTATTTTCTACTTGCTTTGAGTATTCTTAAATTGTGTACAAAAATTCTTATTTTATGTACTACTATTAGTATAAACGTTTTACGCAGTCGTAGTGTGTTGGTATTTGTTTGCTTGTTGGTAGCTTCAGTCGCATGTTGTGCTGATGTTGTTGTTTTGTTGTTGGTTATTCTGTTTGTTCGTTCAATGCCAAGTTCCTATGCAAACATTTTGGCCATTAAAAGTACTGAGATCAAAATGAGAGCCAAGTTCTTGATAGATAAAATACCATCTAATTTCTAGTGTGAGTGTGTATGGTTGAACCAACTAGAAATGGTTATTAGAACCGATGGGTGGTTGTTAACATCAAAATTTAGTTTCAAACTGAATAAATAGGTATTATTATTTGGCTAAGGTTCGTAACATTTTAGTCAGAGAAAATTGGACATGAGACAAGTATCAATGGAAAAATTTACGTTAATTAGTTCCACAGTATAGACAACAGAACAAAACAACGCTTCCTCGCCAGTGTTCAAGTGTATTTCATATCATTTGCTCCTGCTGTAAATAAAATACGAGAGTTATTCTATTACAAACTCAACTCCATCATTATCAACAGATTCGAATTTATTATCACTAAATTAGCGTTAAAATATCCAATTGCTACGCGTTGTTATTTTTTCTGTTTAATACTTAAGAACGTACATTTGTATTATCTTGTCATCAAGAGAAATATAAAGTATATAAAATCTTAACATGGTTATGAAATAAACAAGACCTAGACCTATTAAGCATTAAATATATTTTGAAAAAATCCTTATCGACCCTGTTCTGTAAGTCGAATCCGAATAAATATCTCGTTTTCTAAAAATAAATAATCGCGCCGCAGCATTGATGTTTTTTAAATCATATATAATAAACTAGCTTTTTCGACCCGGCGATGCGCGGGCCTCAAACTTTTGAGGAGAAGTCCTTAATGCGTTATTTATCGTATATCTGGTCTAGCAATATGGAAAAAATAACTCCGCCAAAAAACCCGATTTGAATACAAAGATCCCATGGAACAGATTACAACACAGGCGCAATTATACGTTAGGTCAAATAGTGTATCCTTCTACTAATTGTGTGTTCGTCCGCAATTTTTATAGTACAAAATCTTTTATGTCCTTTCAAATAAAAAAGTTTTAAATCGGTCAAGAAATGGCATAATTATGCGATAATCAATGTATCGGGCTACCAATTTTTCCGCCCTATTTCCTCTTCTATGGGACCAAACTTCCTCCTCCCTTTTTCGAAAAAATTATGGGTCCGAACTGCAAGCGAAATCTTTCTAACAAAAAAATAATTTTGAAAATCGGTTCACAAATGACACAGTTAAGCATGGGGGAGCGAATTTCTCCACCGATTTTGAAAAAAAATTATGGGACTAAGCAAACCCTTTCAAACCAAAAAAGAATTTTAAAAATTGGTTGCTAAATGGCAGAGCTAAAGATAGGGGGTGGGCATAGACTCCACCGAAATTTCCCCGCCGATTTTCGAAAACAAATTATGGAACTAAGCCGCAAGCAAACTATTTCACACCAAAAAAGAATTTTTAAAATCGGTTGACAAATGACAGAGTTATGCGTGGGGGCCCGACTTGCAACTTGCCTAGAGGGAAGAGTACCTGTCACAAGGACTGTGACTGTGACTGATTCTCGCGGACTAGCAATTGGTGCGAGTTTTGAAACTTTATATGAAAAGGATCTGCTTAAGGAGGGGCTTGGGTCCAAACTTAAGATAATTGACCTTTAATTACTGTACTTGAAGCAAATATTTTTTTAAAAATTTTTTGTTCTAATTAAGTGAATTGTTCTCTTTTCGCCGCTCACGACTCGGGAACATATTGTACTACTACCATTTTCACCAGTCATAGGATAAGTACGTTGAAGACAATAATAGCTAAATTTGCTGCAGGGTCTTAACAGCTTAAACTTATTCCGGTAGACGATTTTTTTGTAAATTTTAGTTTAACGATTTTTAGTTTCAATAATTTTTACCCATTTTTAGAACTCTTTTTCCATTTTAGTAATTTTAGTAACATTTTAGGCAATTTGTGTGTCAAAAAATTTTAAAGAATCCCGATTTCTTCGCATTATCCATTTACAAAATAGTTTTGATGAGTTTTAGTAACAAGCTTGGAAGAAATGAGAGAGACATTCGGGTCTGTTCTCTGTTCCAAAACCTTATCAAACTTATAGTCCTTCGGAGGCCTATTATGTGGAAAGCATTTTTTATTGTTTTTTTTTATATATATAAACGATTTTGAATGCTGGTTATTTAAAATAAACTTTTTCTTACAATATACGCTACCATGCTCTTTTGTTTAATTACTTTTGTCTGTAAAAAAAAGTCGAAGTGTCTGTACGTGTGCTTTTATGTCTGCACATGCGTTTAAGTGTTGCGTGCACACAACCAAATAATTTATTTTTATTACAGAAGAAAAGGCGAAATACAATAAATATTTTTGCAAAGATTTTAATGTATTTTCACTTGTGGTTAAAAAACCCACATTAGAACAAAATTTGTAAAGAATAATCTGTTAATATTAACACATATTCACAGAATCACATAATAATCATTTTGTCCTCCTTTAAAAAGTTTAAATTGTGAAAAAATTGGTTACATGCTTTTGAATATTTTTCGTTTTGTTTCTTTCCAATTTACTCCCGCGCTTTGGAGTTTGAAATTGAAACTTAAAAGTAATCAGTTTTAGTTGAAATTTCACTACATACATCACCCGTTTATTTTGAGATGAGTCCTTTCTGCAAAAATATAAAGTCAGTCATTTAGATTCCTAAATATTTAAGTTATCTTTCGGCTTTGAACCAAATCGTAAAAACTTGTTTATAAGAATACAAAATGAAAAATACTACTCAAAAGTTCAATAACCTGCATGCCTAACTTCATTTTTTTGATGAAGGGACTTGCTTCACTTTCATAACAAACGGCTCTTATTCAGTTATATAACTATTATCTACAATACAATTACTTAACAAAATCATAACAATCATTGTAAAATTGTTGTCCTGGAATAATTAATTAACCTTTTTTTCCTGGAACGTTTAACACGAAAAGTGTGTTAGCACAAAAATCTTTTTATTGCACATCAAATGAAAGTGGTTAATAAAACCCAGAGTAGAAACCTTTGTCTTCTTATCATCGTAATTATGAGAAGCTTCATTGCCAACATTGTGCACGATATTTAAATTACTGTAGATATAAACCGTATGTGCATCATATATCTAATGGACTTGAGATAATGGGAAGAAAACGCAGAATAAGGACTTGATAATTTTTTACCTTTTGTTTCTACTCTTTCCAACTCCTTCCTTCCTCATGTATAGCATCACTTTGCCTTCGTAGTTGTATAGAATAAACACATACAGTGACATGGAAATTAATGTGAATGTATTAAAGTGTAAACATACATTTAATTTGCCTATAATAGCATATCGTTAAGGTAACGTATATTTTTATAATAAAAAAACTACCCATACAATTTGAAATCCGTTGCAACAATATTTTCCAACAACTTCAGTCCCAATAAGTAGCGTGTGTGATCTTTAATTAGAACCATAAAATAGAAGGGCTCAAGCTGAATCTAAGCTTAGGCAAAAGTATGCAATATAATATTTCTTGCAAAGGTTATTATTAAATTATATTCAATAATAATGTTATTTAATACATACTTGTCAAAAACTCAAATCTTAAGTAAAAGTCCAACAGTGTGAAAACAAATTGTTATGATTTGTCAAATAATACGTAAAGAAATTTGACAGTATTATGGTATTCGTAATTTTTAGGAAATTTTCTAAGCAATCAAATTTTTCATTTTATCAGGGTTGTCATTTGCACAAACAAACATAGGAATAAAAAACAACAGTTGTGTATTTGTTTTCCGGCTTAAATAAAGAAAAAAAATAGTTTAAAAAATTTGCTTTATTGCAAATTATTTATGTTACGTTTTATTTGGAATGTGATAGTGTAGAAAGAAAATGTAATGAGAAAATTTTCTTTAAGATTTTTTGAGAGTCCGACTGATTTTGATTTGATTTTCGTCTTACAAAATCTAACAAAAATCTCAAAGATTGTATTACAATGTGAAAGGGCCTTTAACAAAATAATGGTAAAAATGTGGTGCGCCCTTATATGCATAAACGAACATACATATATGTATGTATTGCATAGTACAATCTACAAAACGTTGATTTTGAAATGATATGAAAGGAAACAAACAAGCGAATGTGTGCAAAATGTTTGGTAGTGAAACATATTTAAAAAAAAAGTAAAAGTGCAGAATCATGTCAACAGTGTACATCTGCGATTATAATAAATACGGACATAAACGCAGGCACACACTCATACACATTTCCAACGAGATCCACATCCGTACAAAGTCATTCAAATGTAGTACAAGTGTGTATTTCTGTAAAATAATTTAAACAGAGAAACTCACCTACAAAAAAAAATATATGAATGAATGTTTAAATTGTAGACTTTTTCGCAATCACACGAAAAAAGGTGTCAACACGTTAAATTGCTAAAAAAAATAAAATAAAATAAAAAATAGAAATATATCAAACAAAAGTTACTAGTAATTTACATATTAAAATATATTATACTTCTAGATACTTTTAATATTATAACAAGTTACTCAAGTAATATGTAGTTCAAAATTCAACAAAGAATCTTAAAAATGCTACATAAAGAAGTTTTTAATTTCTGAAGGTTTGTTAGAAGTCGGCTGTAATTTTGAACAAGTAATTGCCAATTAACATACTTTATAATGGAAATATTTGCTTCTTTTTGCTTTGGTTTGTACTTTGGTAAAAACTTTTGACGATAAAAGTCTACATCTTCGTTTTCTTCTTTTTGTGCACTCTACTAAAACTGGAATGGGTATACACAAGTTTATTATTTCATTTGTAATTTCTAGAATATTCATTGGCGACCGCATCGGTAGGAAAGTTAGTTTAGCGATGTCCGTCTGCCCACCTATCTGAAGGTTCCAGATATTTTTAAGTACTGAGAATTTTGATATTGAAAATCAATGAGATGGTGTAGAGGCCTCGAAAAGAACAGTGATCCGCTCTTCTAGTCTGATGACTAATTATATTGCTTTCTCTTACATTACTTATGTGTTGTTTCCACAATGCAAACAAGCACTGCTTGTCTAAATTTATATGAAAAGCACTCAATTTTTTAAATGATTTCCATAAAAATTTTTTACTCAAGTCGCTTGTTTGCATTGTGGAAACAGCTCATTAAAAGCTGTAACGCTCTTGAGAGAAAAGGAGAATAAAATGTTGTCATCCAGGGTGGTTGAGTTAAACCTATGTGGGACATCGATGGTAATAAGAGCAACTAGATGCTGTCCACAAGGTGGCGTTCTATCACCTCTACTGTAGAGTCAACAACCTCAACTTCCGATCATATGGTTACGCCGATGACGCTATTATTATATCTGTGGTAGGGTAGGAGGATGGAAACATATGGGAAAGGACGCAAAAAGCACTAAATTTATCTGACAAGTTGTGCAATGATAGGGGGTTGTCCATTAACACGGAAAAGACAATAATTGTAGCTTTCACCAGACGAAGAAAACTTATGTGCTGTTTCCACAATGCAAACAAGCGACTTGAGTAAAAAAACTTTATGGATATCGCTCAAAAAACTGAGAGCTTTTCATATAAATTTTAGGCAAACAATGCTTGAGCCTACCTTAGATGGTTCAATTATCAGGCTCTCCAGCGAAGTTAAAAACCTTGGGGTCATTCTTGACAAGTCAGCCAATTGGAATCAACATCTTTCTTATACTGATTACAAAGCTATCAGGGGACTTTACCATAATAATATCAACAATAAAACCACAATAATATCAACAATCTTGACATACCCTGCCCTGGTGTGATAGCCAAAAACTGAACAAGCCACTACTAGGGATCTACTCGATAAAGTCTACCACCTAATATGCTTTCCGATCACCGGAGCAATGAAAGCCTATCCTACATATCACCTGAGTTTCATTCTACACATTCCCTCTTTGCACTTTGTAGTGAAGAAGGAGCCCACTACGGTTACCAGAGATATGGTGGGGCATATTAGGAGAGTATTAGATCAATTTGAGAACGACTTATATATGTATTAGGATGAGTGATCAAATACAACTAACATTAGTCTTGAAGAAAAACGTTGACGTTCTAGGGTACGAAGACGCTGAACAGATCTGGTTCACCGGAGACTGCAAACAAGAAAATGGATATACGGATGCAGTTAGATACTGCCCTAACTTCAAAAAGACCAGTCCCGTGGATAAATACCTTTTTGTTTTCCAGGTTAAAGTCTACGCCGTGCTTGAGGAGAAGATATAAGAGTATTCATATCTTCTTCATATCAGATAGCCAGGCAGCGCTCAAAGCGTTAATCTCTTGTGAGATAAGGTCTGGTATGGATTGTGTTACATCTCTAAATGAAGTTGGCGCTCAAAACAAACTGACGCTATACTGGGTGTCTGGCCATTACTACCATGGTAGAAACGAATGGGCTGACTGTCTAGCTAACAGAGAAGCCCAACGTAAGTTTATAAGTGGGGTTGGCATCCCACGTGGATATGTCAAAGAGCAAAATATTTCCCCGGCTCAGATGGAATTTGCTCGCAATTTGGAAGCCCTCACGGGTGAATATATTTTCGAAATGGTTCATTGCGGTATCCCAAAACAAATCCCAAAAGTTACTGCTAATGTGATGGTTTACCGTACACTGCGGTTTTCCACGACATCAATTTATCATTGGCAACTCCGAAACCAAACTATGTAGACTCAGAGAAACGCAAGAAGAGGCGCCTGAGCACATTCTCTATGACTGTTTGAGGGTAGTGGCGCGCAAAATGAAGTTCCTTGGAGATATTTTGATGACTCCAGCCAAAGTATACAATCTCTCGCCAAGTAGAATAATTGGCTTTATTCGTGGTCTAAATGTGCTTTAGTGAATATTATGGCTGCATTTGCCATGCAAGACTATTTTTTGACATGCATGAATAAGGATTAAGTCACCAAAAATTAAAACAAAACATGATCTAAGAACTCACACAATTATGCCGACATCTGTACATAATTTACTAAGTTCATATGATGCTAAAAACATAAACATTTCAAATTCAATTTAACCATCTTTTAGAAAACCTCACCTCTATATTATTGTGAGGGGTAGTAAATAAGATCTGACACAGCCAAATAAATGTATACACCAATCTTAATTAATTTATTATATTTCTTTAATTTTCCAGCAATTTCATCAAACATTTTGCATTTTGAATAAAAAGATCAACATGATAAAAATACATACAGAATTTTTTTTTATTCTCATGTGTTAATTGCGTAAATTAAGTAGCACCTCTTAATACATACTGTATATAGAAATATAGCATGTGTAAAACTATATATCGCCAAAAAAATTACAATTAGGAAAGTATAAAGTAGCATAAATATGGTAAGAAATAATAAAAATAATAAAATAATAAGTGCTAAAGCTAAAATAAATGGTAATAGAAAAAACTTGTATTCAGTGGTACAGACACACGTATAAATTAATTGTAATTTGTGGTTCATTTTTATAAGAGAGCCACTTTCTTCAATAAATATAAATCTACTCTATCTGCATATATAAATATGTTATTCTGACCTTAGGATATTTATTTGCAAATGACAAAGAAAATGCTAAACATAATCACATCCCACTAGTAATATTGGATGGCACAATACAATAACGCCCAATTGAGAAAAGAAAACAACTTCCAATCAATTTAAGAAAAAATAAATAAAATAATAACAGCCGGTAAGCAAGAGACGATAAGGAATAATTTCTAATAAATGTAAATAAACAAAAATAATAAAAAAAACATCAAAAATTTATTCAATTTATGCTGATTATTTGATTTATTGTTTATTAGCTTCGTTTTGTTTGAGAAGCCCGTGGAAAAACTTTGCTTACTACTTATAATTTGACTCGATAACTACTTATTTTTGTTTGAGAAGTTCAAAACATAAGGGGTAACCCTTACAAATGAACTTAAATTATCATAGTAATTATTAATTGAAGCAAAAAAAAAATAGTCAAATAAACAAAATATAATAAAAAAAATTATTCAATGACACTATAGGTCTGTTTGAGTACTCGATAATTTGTAATAATTTGTACAAATTATTACTTATTTTTACTGGATTGCGTTCGTTTACTTTTAAACATTTGTAACGAGAGAGCATAAGAAACATTTTTGTTACTAAGAACTTGCTGATTTTTACTGGTGAAACTTTTTCCAGTAAAAACTAGCATCATAAAAACATGATTATAAATAAATAGTATATTGTGAAATGTAAATAAAATGAAAAATATTTCTAGTTGTTATGTGATACTTTTTTAATATAAATTGTTGAAAATATTTTTAGACAGTTGAAGTTTATTGCGTTGTTTATTGTTCATTATTATTACTTGCAAGTTTTTACAAAATATTGTTCGACAACTTTTTTGAATATTTTTTGGATAGAGAGAAAATTTGATTTTACTCTCTATCATTAAGTTACTGGATAAACATTACCGGAAAAGTTCTCAAACACACCTTATATCTATTTTGTTGTTATTCTTGGTCTTATTTTATATTACACTGCTTTAAAAATTTTTATATTTGGAATGTTTAAAGTTCGTATATAATTTTTTTAAGTAATTAGAATGTGCTGAACATGAAAATTTTGTTTTTTTTTTAATTTCGGCCATTATCCAGATAACGGTATCTTTGTGTTTTCCGATGTATTCAAAAAATAAATGTTGAAAAAACTTTTTTAATAAATCTGCTAGGTTTCGTCCCTATGTCACTAAAAACTCTTGGTCTTTTTTCTCTATTCAAAAATAGCACATATAATAATAAAAGTGCAAATATAATATTGATTACCGGCTACTTAGTACTTACATGTAGTTTCCCTATAACCTCTGTGGTACATAGTCGGTAGTCCAAAGACAAAACAATACTTAGTATAAAATCTTGCTTGCTAAAGATTCCGGTTAAAATCGTTTAGCGATAAACATGCAAACGAAACATCATTGTGCTTTTAGATAACTTTACCACAAACATCAAAATATATTTACATTTGAAAACACTTCAACAAAATCTAAACTTCAAGCTAAATTATTTCATCAGATAATCGTTAGCTAAAATTAATAAATATTTTCACGAAAATACCTTTGAAAATAAACGAATCCTCTATACTCAGAAGAAACTATCTGTCCACTCTCTAAAAATCAGTAAAAAGTGCTTCAAATTCTGTGCTCCTTCTTCATTCTAACAAAATGAATACATAAGAAGCAAAAAAAAATTGTCTGTTTGAATATACCCTGTAGGCCTATATGTTACAGGCAACATTTTCATCGGTGATGTCTGCAAGATAATCAATGATTTGTCGCCTGTAAAACACATTTAGAAATAAGCTTATAATCACTGTCATAATCACTATCTGTCCACTCTCTAAAAATCAGTAAAAAGTGCTTCAAATTCTGTGCTCCTTCTTCATTCTAACAAAATGAATACATAAGAAGCAAAAAAAAATTGTCTGTAGGCCTATATGTTACAGGCAACATTTTCATCGGTGATGTCTGCAAGATAATCAATGATTTGTCGCCTATAAAACACATTTAGAAATAAGCTTATAATCACTGTCATGTGTAAAGAAATTGTTCTGAAAAAATAATGAAAATTTGTGCTATAAAGCCTTATGGGACAACAAGATGAAGAACAACTGCATGCATTATGTTATGTGTATATTGCCGACATTAAGAGTAACAGCTTCATCGAAGTTGTCGTGTGTACACTTTTTTTACCGACAACAAGAGTAACAACTGCAACGAAGTTGTCGTCTGTGCAGTTTTGTTGCCGACAACATGAGTAACAACTGCATCGAAGTTGTTGTGCTTCCATTTATGCTCAGAGAAAACATATTCGTTGTGGTAATCGAATTTGTAGCCAATTCGAATTCGAACAAATACGATATGAAGCACATTTTAAAAAATTTTATTGTGAATGAAATTCAAAACTTGAAACTTTTATTGATTGCAGCTCAGACATAACCCATAATTTTTTTTACATTTAAAAGAAATCAAAAACATACATTCATATATACAAACATGTCTATAAAAACATCTACATCTTTATTGTATTGTTTTCTTCTATTTGCTGATTTTTAAAGGATCACCTGCAGATTAAAAAGTTGTATGTTTGGTATCAAAAGGAATTAATTGATTACATGTATGACATCAAGAAGCAAAGATAGTTCTCATGCTAGTACAGGACATTTACTTGGTTTTGCATAATCTTCGTACATTTTCCGAAGCCCAATACACATACTTTCACTAGATTCGATAATCTGTCAACTGGTCAGAGTCTCAACCTTTAAAAATTCTTAAATTTAGATACACTCTGTTATCGTATTTTATTATATTAAATAAAATTTTTGTAATAGATATTTGGAAATTACAGCTGTAATTCTGTTACATACAAGTAAAATTAGTTCATACCATAATATATATTTTTGTTGCAATCCGCGATATAAAGTACTGTTATATGATATAATTTAGTTGTGTCTTCCAAATCTATAAATTAGTTTAAGGAACTTTAAAATTGATTAGGTTGATTACTATTTCGGCTGTGTGATTTTTCGCATCCATTTTCAATGTGCAATTGCAGCTGTATATACAGAAAATTTATTTCGTTTGTTAATATATGTTAATTCGGAAGCATATTTGAATATTGAAAGTAATATATAATAGTTATAACAGTTTTCTAACTGATTTGTTCTCTCTGTGTGTCCATTAAAAAAATTAAGTTGCCCTTAAACGTGTCTTTGTATAAAGTTTTTTAAGTACCTCGGTGGGCTTGTAGGTAGCGTGCTAGCCTATCAGTGTAGAGGTTGTCGATTTGATTCAACTATTGTATTTTTAATATTATTGTATATTCATTCATTGACGACAATTTTAGTAACATGTTGCCAACGTTGTCATCAACGACTGCTGTGCCCTATGTTCGAAAATGTCCTGAATAACTAGTTGGCTTGGATTGTCGTCAATGCGTCGTCGGTAATAGATACAAATTTGTTTCGCATATGTATCGACGATGTCTCGAATACTTCCCTGAAGAAAGCCAGGGGCCAAGTGTCTCCGAGTCACCAATTTTGGTGACTTTTTGGTGACATTGTCAACGAATCGTCTACACTTTTTATTTTACTTTTAATATGAAGATAATTTGTTGACAGCTATAAAACGATTTTTATTGTCTTATTTTGTTATGTTAAAAATATATGCGGCTGCATGGAAAACTAAACTTAGCTAGTAGAAAGTTTTATGTGTGCCGACTAGAATCATTAAAATGCACTAGTGAATTTCTGCTACCAATGTCTCCATATGGTCCCATAAGAAACACCTAGTCTATAATAAGTCAATAGTTCCGAGATCAGTAGTGGAATCTCAATGACAAGCAAATGTAAAATGTCTATAGCACAGAACATTGGCTGGGGTACAATTAGTCAGTAGTACTGGTGACAAAGTCAATAGTGATTCAGTACAATTTTACTATCGACATTTCCTGCGGGGTTAGGCTAAGTGGTATGAGTGTGTATGAGTGTATGTATGTATGCATGTTTGTGTTGGATATATTTAAGATGCTTTAGGAAATTACTGCTACCACTAGACAAGTTGCATGGCTTTTGACTGCAACACCATAAAACTTGCAATTGTTCTTGAAATCGTAATGTCAAACAATATTAAAGACGAAGACAACATGTGCGTTTATCCAAGGAAGTACAAGGCAAACCAATCAGCCAACATCGTATTTAACTACAGGGGCAATGGAAGCAGTAAAATCATTTTGTGTTGAAGCACTCACACTTCCTTAAAAATATGGTGCCATTGTAATTTAAGAACTAAATGCATTTTATAACTATGGGAGATTGAAACACAGGAGATACACACAAATGGAAACATTCAAATTGATACTCGAGTATACGAGCATGAGAACAATTTAACGATGGCTTTTATGCCAACATAAAATAGTATTTTAGACACTATTGCCGGAAACTGCAATTGTAGCATGAAAAGCAATGGCAATAACCGCAGAAGCAACAACAAAATAAATATGTTGAATAATTTAAGATATGCAATTATGTGAATGCTCCGTATGTGAAACATCCAGTAAACAAACAAACAAATTAGTTTAAAAAAAAAATTTCATGCACGCTTGCATACACTAACAACTATTGCTTTTCATACACAGCACAGCACATCTTGATTAAAGTGTATGTTTATATTATAATGACAGTTCTTAAAACGAAAATTCTAAAGTATCTTAAAAGTACTTGTGAAGCAATTTCCTTATTGTAACTTATTTTCAGGTAATGGGTTTATAAATCCGAGAAAATATATTGAAATTAGATACACTGAAAATAATCCATGCAACATATAACGAAAAAAACTTTCGTAGTGACTTTTGTCGTAGAATATACGAAACTTTTGTATATATTACGAAAAAACATTTAGGCAGTATTTTTTTGAATTTACGAAAGTAAATTTTTCAGATGTAAGTAAATAAAACAAATTTTTAGCTCTTATAAAATAAATAGAAAGTGGTTCAGTGGGTAGAGTACATGACTCGAAATATGAAGATTACGAGTTCGTGCCCCGGTTGAGCCATACTTTTGTTTTACTTTTATTTTTTGATTATTTTCGTACATTTCGTATATTTTACGACAAAATTTCGTGGAGCGAAATTACGAAATATTTCATAATATGTACGAACGTTTTCGTGCATATGTTGCATGGAATTTTTTTAGTGCAGAATCTAAGTAGGAAAAAATAGTTTTGTGCTCTACATAAAAACGCCAATAGCAGGGTTATAAATGAATTAAGCTTTCTATCTCTCTCCCACTTCACCACCTGCTCTCTCTACACTATCACTTTCCCAAAGAAGGTAACACATTAATTAATTAACTGGTAGGCATTAATTGCCTGATTGTGTTGCTTCTCTTTATAATAAAAAAACGAAAGCACAAGGGATTCAAGTATCTTTTTTTATAGACATTTTAAAATAAAATTTCTATAAAATTTTTTCTTAAAATATATTTCAAATCCAAACTAATTTTTTATAAATAGGCCAGTACGAATTTAAAACAAAGAGGCTGCCAAAAATGGTAAAGTTTCATAGACAGCGGGAATATTTCCCAAAAATTTGTCTTTCGAATTTTTCTAAGAATAAGTTACGTGGGTGGTTCTTATTCTAAATGTACATTTATACTTATTTTTGTTTTGTTTACCAAAGTCACTAATACAAATATGGGAAGGTAGGACTCATACTACAGTTTCCGAATCATTCCATGTATCCTGATATAAAATTATATTTTTCGATTTTTTTTTTAATTTGTGTGTTAAAATTGTTTTCGCAGTTGTTCTGGAAATGATGTTTACAAGAAAATACACCACAAAAAATGAGCATAGGCTTTGAAAGTACTATACATCTACTCTCGAAAAACAAAAAATTATAAGAATCGCAGGGCGAAATTAAAAATTATGAACACTTTTTCAATTTCAGTTGGGTTCACATGGAAAAATAACAAATTTGTATCTTTTAAAATAATTCTTTACAAACTGTTATAAATAAGCAAAAAGTACGTAAGCTCTTCATTCCAATAAAGTTAATTTTTATAAAATCAACCAACAATATTAAAAGTTATGTCCATTTTAAATAATTATTTGTAGCAAAATACCACATACCTAATACATTCTTCGAAAATGTAACAAAAAACAGTGCGGTAGAAGAAAATTTTTTCAAAGCAAATCAGAAATTTCTAAACGAATAATGTTCTTTATATTGTTTCCATCCTTCCGCTACTGTTAACTTTTTTTTGCCGTCCTAAAATTTATAGATAAATTCTATTTAAGTATATTGTTAACGCAACGCTCAATACATTTTTATACGAATTCAATATTTCTTTCAGAACACACACTATATTTCGAATTATATATAATTCTGATGTATAATATTCGATGAGTTTTAACACAAACTCCTCAATTATTCACTAAAAAATTTCAATTAATTAAAAAAAATATGGATAACACTCAATACATTTTTTTGGATACAAACCACGATTGATTGATAAAACCTTTTGCAATATAATACTATTTAAGAGAGCTAAAAATTTTTTTATATATTTAGAAGGACAAACAAACCTTCGCTGTTATTTTAGTGTATGTTGTTAATGCAATTTCAATAATTGAACTAAATAATGGCGCGAACTAAAAAGCGTAGCTCTAAATACACAAGACTGGGGACAACAACAATTCTTACAAATAAATTATAGTTTCTAGCAAATGGAAATATTCTAAAACCATTATAAGCCGTTTTTGGAAAAATTCATACTTTCTTAATGTAGAAAATCAACAGCATGCATTACGGACACGCCATTTTGTATTAAAAGAGTATAAATAGTATTTTCGTTCTTCGTTTTTAACATATAATAGACAGTCTTACACAAAAAAAAACATTTACATTTATGCTAAAGTAGTACATCTAAAGCAGTTTTCATTTTAAAATTTATGCGTTTATTTTATGATATATTTTACTATACTTTCAACGGACACGAAAAAAGCATATGAAATAAGAATCACCCACATGAGTTTGATGCAACGTAACTAAAATCTTGCTAAAGGTTAATTGAAAAAATGTCCTCTTTAAGCCGACAATAAATTTTCTATTGCAAAATTAAACATAATGCCTTGACTTTTATATTTAAACTAAAAGACACATAAAATTACTTTATGTTCAAACGTATAAATATTCTCAACCTTGCTCGCATCTCAACCATAAAATTAAACATAATTTCTTCATTAAAGCAAACTGTCTTATCGTTTGTCATTAAGCAAAAAGGTTTTCTAAAATATTTGCTTAAGTTAAAATTAAAAGCATTTGATATCAACAATTTTAAATATTTATTCATCAGTTAACCTTTTGAACTTTCAAAAGACACTCATAAATGCTAACGCATGTATCTATTTATGTATGCATGTTTGTTGAATGTAAGTGTGGACATTATCCTCTTGTCATTTGTATTTTAAATCTTCTTCACCACAAACAACAACATCAACAACAACTACAAATTTTACTCATCATCATCCACATTACTGTCAAAAGTTGATGTTAAAAGCATTTTAATTAAATTCAAAGCCCAATGGACTCTTATAATATGTATGACCAATGAACAAATAACAAACTTCTTAACTTGTGTTATGACACATTTCATCACAATTTACAATGTGTGTATGTTTGTGTACAAAAATTTCATCAAGAATGCGATAAGGAATACATTCTGTGTACAAGAAGTGTTTTATTTTTTGTAGTCGTATATTCACAAATGAAATCCTCTTAATGGTTCGTAAGATGTTTTACAATTGCTAACGAAAAAAATGGCCTAAACATAAATTGTATAACAACTTAGTCCAACGTCTACAAAAAAGTATGTCTTTTGTACTTTCTCTCTCGATTCATACACTGACTGTTCTCCGAATTTGATTCCTCCTTTTAGTAAAATAATAAGTAACTACGACACCATTTGCAATTAGGACTCATCAATGTTGAACATCAAAGAAGTATTTTTTATTATACAAAAGTATTGTAAATTAAGCACATAAATACATATAATTTTTTTTATAAATTCGAAAAACATTTATGTGAATTTTTGCGAAATTCTAAAAAAGCGAAAAAGTTCCATATAGTTACAGTTTTAGCGCTGAAAATGGTGATGATTTTCAGCGCTCAAAAAGCGCTTTTTGTATCAAAAATGTAGTACTCCAAACCGGGAACTCGCCATACAAAAATTAGCAGCGATATCAACAGGTTTGTAAGCACTACTTTTATTCTCTCATAGTAAAAACCTGCTTTATTAGAAGCAATTTTTTACTGGGTAGCTTCTTTTTTCTCCAGCTCCTGGCAACACTGTTTTGAATATAAATGTTTTATCGAATAGCATGACAGTAGTCAGGTTATTCGTTTACATCCATAGAATCTGACTCCGTAAGTTTATTCTAGAATTGTTTCTAAACTGGCCTGAAGAGTTAACCTCAATGCACTATTAATTGCGAGACTCACTATTAGACCAGAGTAGAAGAATATGTGCGCCTTCTTAGGCACTATGCTCCACCAGACAAGTGCTCCGCAGTTAGGAATGGGACTGATTCCTCATCCTGTTGTCAGCTTTAATTTTAACAAGAGTTTTGAGTCCAGGAAGCTCCAGGGGAACACCACCCTAACAACAATGGTCTAAGATCCGGCATATCCGGATCTGTCAATCCAAAATTGTGACCACCAGTAAGGATCGAAAATTATTTGTTTGGAGGCAAAATATCATTAGTCGTGTTCAACTATCAAAACTTTAAAAAACTATCAAGAAGCTTTTATTTTTATTTTAATGGGCTATTTTTAGGTTTTCCTCTTCTAAATGACAACTTTGATCTTATTGAATTTTATTAGCCAAATTTTCAACTTTAACATAAATTTGATAAATTAAAAAAAAACAACAAGTTGCCTTGATCTTCGTTCCACAGTTATTATTTGACAATTTATTATGCAGTCATACAGCTTAAGGCATGAGTGACACTCAAAACTTTTCCCATAAGCTAAGTCAGGTGTATTTTCCAACTTTTTTTCGGGTGGTGAGGGTTTTTGAAAGTTGCATTAATTTATCATAATTGTTTATCGTTTTATAAATAATTCGTGCACACATAAGTTCTAATAACGAAAGAAGACCAACAGATTGAGAAGGTAAATGATACTAAAATACTAACGAGTTTTAAGAGATTTTTTTATTTTATTATCTGGTAGAGAATACTGTTAGCGGGAAATTTAATAACAGTGAGCACACGGGAAGGTGAAGAATTTACTTTTATATACGGCCATGTCACAGAGTTCAATTCCAGAGCATACCCCAGCATACCAGCGCCGCCAACAGTCTGGACACACCTGAAAAATTTGCGTATTTTAGTTTTCTTTTTTAAACACCAGCTGCTACAAAAATGGGGCGGATTGAATTCCGTTTCCGAACGGAATTGCACTCTGTGACATGACCGATAGAATACACCAACACGTAAACAAAGTCCAGAGGAAATAAATGTGAAAAACATTCTACTTAAATATTGTTTTAATGAATAAAGTCCCAAAAACAAAAGTTTGGAGACTTGGTTTAGTTTTTAGAAACGTACTTTGTTTTTAGTTCATTGTGGTATTTAGCTAAGATCCCACTATCGGCGCAAGGTACTGCTTTTTGTCCGCCCACTCAAATAAACCCATAGGTAAAAAGCTATGCGGCCCTATTTCTCAAAGAATTAAGATTGACTTATTTCGCAGTTAATTCAGCATTCCACAATATTTATACCATCGATTGTTTCGATCCTACACTGCAGCTATGATTGCATCATCAACAACAATCAGTTTCGAAGGACTATAAAGAAACATTGAATAATATTGATGTCAGAGTTTGTGAGTGGTAAATAGAAAAAGGAATGTAATGCGATGCTGTTCCCAAAAACACTTTTTCACCATTTATTGTGTAATTTTATCGCTATCCAACTGTTTACGTACTTCAAGAAACCAAACACTTCAAGAAAAAAATTGTCAAGAAAACTAATGAAAAATCATAAAAAAATAAAGTAGTCTAAAGAAATTTGGTCAACGTACATATTAAAAAAATTTTTCTTCTTTTTATATTTGTTCACTTTTGTTTTAATAAAAGCTTGGACATTCCATTGTGTAACGACTGGAGTATATTGAATGTGGAAAACAAAGAACTGTAGTGGTCACTCTTCTTGTTTTGAAAAACCATTGTTATGTTTTTTTTATTTTTCTTTTATTTTCCTTCTATTTATTTTTGTTAGTATTTTCAGACGATTTATCATTTGGCTAAAAAAAAATAGAAGAAAAATATTATAATTATTTCTCAGTCTGAATATAATTTTTTCCTATTCATTGCCACCACAATAAGAGCAACAAAATTCAAAAGCTGAAAATAAGCTACAGGTAAGTCAGAGTTTCTTTTATTGTTTTGACAAGCAAATAAATAAAACATCTGCTGCAGATAAATCTTTTTATATAAAACACATATGGTTTTCCCAAAATTGTATTTTAATGGCACATTATAAGAGTGCGTCGGAGGTGGGAGAGCATTTTATATTTTCATATAAAAAATAACACACGGAATTTGTTATGATAAACTTTTAAATTTGTTGATTGATTTATTATGAGACTTTATACTTTTTTTAAGGTGTTTCAGATCATATATATCGTAAAATCACACTTTATTCATAATAAAAACAGAAAAGTTTATTACACAAAAGGAAAATTTAAGAAACATTAAAACATAAACAGTACCAATACGCAACAATGCAAAAGTTTCAGATATTAAAACAGCTTAGCCTTATGTAATTTCATCTGTTTAATTCCGAAATTCGATTAATTTCACTTTTAAAGATTTTTTTTGTATTCTTCGCTTAATATTTCAGGATCGTTATTCATAAAATATTTTATAAATTCTCTTCTGTTGGAGTTTCATTATGTTGACATGTGTTTCAAGATTTGCCAGCTGTAAAAAGAATCAATATGGGGGCCTTATAGAGGGAGGGTATCCTTGCTCTTTCTATTGGATGCACAAGTAATTTACGCTCCATTCCATACGTTGTCATTAAGGAGTTAGTTCTTCCACTTCTTCTTCTGGAAGGCTTCTTAGAAGGCTTCCCACAGCATGCTTGACAAAATACCTTGTAAAAAAGGGAATTTTAAAGATTTTCTAAGGAAAGTCTGTAAAAACAATCTCAGTATTTTTATAGCAGCTTCTGTATTTTTGTTTAATATGATTTTTTGTTTCGAACTATTTGCCCCCATCCAAAGTAATTTTTGGAACGAAGTTACTATGGCACGTTGTGCACACGATATGCAGCATATAAATGTTTTCTATGCTTTGGGGTAAAAAAAACTTTTTATGAAAAATACGTGTAACAAATACTGGTAACAAGAATTCAAAACGAAGGCAACAGGCCGGCGCGAAGGTTAAATTCCTTAAGAACTCTGTGTTGCCGCTTTAGTATTTTCGTAGTTTTCGGTATAGCCGTGGTTTTCCTGGGAAGTTTTGGGATTTTAAAAATATATTGTCCTAATTTTTGGGAATCTGGAGAACTTCTAAGATTTTGGGGAGATTTTTGCCCTTTTTTTAGAAATTTGGGGAGCTTCCAGGATTTTAGGGAGAAATTTTTGTTTTTAAATGGTAATTTTTGTGGATTGGGGCGATAAAAATGAGTGGGCGTCAGACATACCGACCGAATATGGCCTGCCGATGGCATAAGGCCAAAAGTAGCAGGACGAAAACGGCTAGTAGGCTGAAGGCGACAGGAACTTCGATCCAACCCGCTGTCCCATGACACCGTGCGCTCTTTTTTTTTTGTCAATATGAAGCTACAGTGTATTTATTAAGGAGAAATTTGACAATATTTATATAGTTTCGACGGAATAAGCATAAGTTAATCATCTCTAACATAAACGGCATAATAGCAGCATGTATAATGTCTCTTGTGCGTAAATTGAGTCTTATAGGAAAGTGGATAAATCTATTGAATAAAAAAAATATTGAATAAAATTTTTTACTTTAAATATCAGCATAATTATTTGCAAAATACTAGAACTTATCAAAAATTGTCTCTAGGATGCAAAGCTATGGCACACAGCAAGAGAATGAGTACATAAATTTTATATTTTATCAGGCTTACCGAGTTATTGCACCACGCCCTTCAAACATAAATTACTTTCTAACAAATTTTACATCTAAAGTACATTTTTTGATAAGCAAAACGAAAAATCTAAAAATGGAATACTCCTTCCTCCCCCTTCGAATAGAATGACTTTTTTTGGGAGCAGTAATATATAATTATACTCAAGCGAATGACATTTTTGTGTAGATTAATAATACATAAGGTCCTGAATTACTATTAAGCTATGAATGCAAAATACCGCACACTGCATATTAGGGATGTAACGATACGCCGTTTTGCCGATCCGATACCGATACCGATATTTAAAATTAAATATCGCCGATACCGATTCCGATACCGATACGAATATTGAATTGAGTTCAAGTTTAGATTAACAAAATTCAAGTGCAATTTTTTATTATACAAAATTACATTATGAGAAAGAATATTTAAAATTGATAAAACATTGAAAGTAATTTTTAAGGAGCTACATTTTCTTTGCATCCAAAAAATCTATATTAAAAATATGTAGATAATTAGTAGAAAAGCAAGAAAAAATGTTTAATTTTTTTATAAAAAATACTCGCCATGCTTTTTAAAAAATCGATTTTTTTTAAAGGACTTTTATCAACTAATATTCTTCTAAATAACTTAATAGTTTATTTATTAAAAGACTTCTAAGTTTGTATATATTCAGTTAAATTTAAATGAAAACACAGTTCTGAGTTTAAATTCACATAAAAAAATTGTGAAAATGGGTAATTTTTTATCCTTTTTCCTTGAGGAAAAATTATTATAGAATACCGACAAAGAAATTTTTCCTAGCATCGATTCCAATTCGATGATTGGTAATCGAAAAACACAACTTCTTGCAATGGCAAGGATATGTAAAACTAATTAGAAATTATCCAAATTTGCAATACTTCCAGATCGCGAATTCTACATTTTCATGTCTTCTTTGGAGTATTTCTTTTTTTGCTGGAATAAGATTTAAAAAACAGCGACTCGAATTTGAATTCATGGTAAAATTAACAAAAAATAAATAATTTTTTTTACAAAATAACAGCATATTAATATTATTAATTTTTAAAATTGATATTAATAAGATTTAAAAAATTACGAAGTGAATAAAATCATAGTAAAATCGAACAAAAATAAATTATTTGTTAAAAAATACTCTGAAATAAATTTTTAAAAGTATCGTCGTATCGACAGTAAAATATCGCCGATACCGATGTATCGGAAAATCTGAAGTATCGCCGATATATCGGTATCGGTATCGGTATTCGTTACATCCCTACTGCATATATAAAATCGGAAATTTTCAACAGATTAGCACTTTTTATTTTCGTACAATCATAAACATAAAAATTGTTGCGTAGTGTAATTTAATTTCCTATGTTCTTTAACGGCTATCACTTTAATTAAAAATTTTTTAATTTCTAATAGAGCATTGATATAATCAACTTGAAAAGGCTTCAAATATATTTGCAATAAATTAAAACAATTTATGGCGGAGAGCAACAGCAATCTAATACATTGAGAACCCAAATTTTGTACATGAATTAAAGAAAAATTAAATTGCCTCGCAAAGAATTGGAAACCGTAAATTCTGTAGAACAAATAACTATCCAACACTTGCACCTACATGCTCGTCTAAATATATACCAAAGTACGAAAGTACATGAAACGAAAATACAGAGTTGGGTCAAATTTAATCCATGAATATTTTTGCAACCTAAATGATTAAATCAATTTTATAATTTTTTTAACATGTTGAACAAAAACTATGGTCACGATAAACACTTTTTTTTTATTATGATTATTTAGTTCGAAGATTGAAGATACATAAAATTTAAATAATATTGAGTTCAACAACTAACTCTTAATTGAAAATGTTTTAGAGCGACAATCCAAATTTTCTTCTTCAAAAAAAATAAGTATTCGGTTCTACACTATTTTTTAATGCTTTCTTTATTTTAGTATTTCGCATTAATTTGTAACCTTGTTTTCAATGTACGTATGGAATACACACAAATGTATGAGTAGTGTCACTTAGGTGATCACACATAGAATTAATTTATCTGACAATGATTTGAAAGTTCTTTATATTTTCCCACTGCTGAGTTTTTATTTTTACTTTTATGTTTATGTTTTGATTTCTTTTAAACATTTCTTCGTTGACACAGCGTCTGGTGGTTTAAACAACCAAAAACAAACACATTTTGATTTTGGCATCATGCTCATCATGTACATTAAATTCTCATATTTTGATTTTTGTTTTCTGATGTTTAAAAAACTTTTATTGAAATTATATTTTTATTTATAACACTGGTTTACAAATTTTCAACTTTTGCCATCACCTCAAAAATTAGATGTTTTCTAAGCTAACTTTTGGTCGCTGAACACGAATATGAGTATATACCTCACTAACTATACAAGATAATTGTTTAATCAAAGACATTTTTTTTAAAACTTTATAAGGTCTATAGGGACACAAGATATTTTTGGAAGTGCATTACTTTGCACTTCATATCTCTGCTTCTAAGCAATATGAGAAGCTCCACTCATATTGCTCAGAATCTAGAAATTGTTGATATATTTCCAAAATATTTAATTCTGCCCCACTGAAAATTTTTTTATTATAATTCAAATTCTGATGTTTTCACTAAATCTGTTGTAACTTTCTAACTTTTTTCCAGATGTTAACAATTATACTTTTTGTACGTTGGGAAAAAAATTTTATTTACGATATGGGTCAAAACAAAAATTTAGATTTTTTTTCACATTAATCGAGCATTTCAAAATGGTGAATTTGGAAAAAAAAACGCAAAAAATGAAATTATTTTCAAATATAAAGGTTTGTAACTCAGTGAATTTTTATCTGAAAGAGGAAAAACATATCTATGCAAATTTGCTTTATTCAAGTAAACAGTACTAAAGATTTTCGGAAATAGATTTATAAACTGCAAAAAAAACATATTTTCGCGAAATCTCTAATTAAAAACATCTCATTTTTGAAGTGCATTTTTTGTGGCATAGTGTAATCTAAAAACATGATATGAACTATTATGATTAAATTTAGTTGTATGTTTATTTATGTGTTTATAATTAACTAAAACTATTTTTGGAATTTATAAAAATACACAAATAAACATTTTTGATCGTAAAATAAAATACTAATACTAATCTAATAATATTCCGAAAATTATAAAATTTTTAGAACAGAGTATATGAAATGAATGAATTAATAATAATGATTATAGAAACTTATGCTCGGAAAATACTCACGAAATAAATAAGTCAAATTAACGAGACCATTTCTTTATTTTAACTAAAAAAATGTATCAAATTTTTTAAACACATGCTGCCGCTAATGCATCACATTTATTTGTATTTCAGGGTTTTTAATTATGTATTTTTTTTTTTTAATTTCAAATTACATTTCACGACTTCCGATGATGCGCAAATTCTACTAATGCACACAGAAACAACTAGAGATATTTTCATTACAAAAATACAATAAATTAGTAAATATTTTGTATAGAAACATGACCTACAAAGAAATTTGTAAATTCAAACAAAAATGTGTTGACTTCATAAATTCGGACATCGCACACCTTATGCCATTGTTGTTGTCACTTATTACATGAGAGTTAACAGGTATTGTTTATAGCTGTTTTATACTATGCCACATGCCGTTCGAAAATGCAACCCTGATCTAATGCATTAATGGAAAGTGTTAAAAAAGCAATGACAACACATTATATCAGGGTTGCATATTATGCATAAGTTGAACAGCTTGTTAAATAGTCTAAAAACAGCTTTACTATGATATACGTTATGGTATAGTATAATTTGAGTATAACACCTTTAAATGGGGCTTTGTACAAAAATGTTTGAGTCTGAAAATGTAGATGTAAGTATGAACCAGTTCTTTTCAATGAAACTGTTGATACAGTTTTGTCTCTATTTAAAAATTTATTTGTAGGTCCATTTCGAGACAAAATATTTACTAATTTGTTGAATTTCTTTACTGATAATGAAATGTAGTTATTTCCGTGACAAAAAAGTGAAGATTTCTGTGAAAATGCTCATGTATATGTATGTATATGATAAAAATAAACACATGATATTTGTTTTATGTATATTCGATAAACATTGTACTAATCTAATACCTTCAAACGTAAAATTAATGAAGAGAAATAACCAAGAAATAAATTTAAGGTGTGTTTAACCAACAACCAACTGACCAGGCAAATTGATCTGAGTGTTAATTAATTTTCGAAAACTAACTACAAAAAAAGATTAGTTTGCAAACAGTCAAGCAAAACCCACACAAATGGGCAAACGGACAATCAGAGTTGGAAGAAAAAAAAACAAACAAAAAACATTACGACCAATAAAAAAATCAAAAGTCATACAATTGGAATTTAACTTAAATGTTACAAAAATTAAAAGGAAAAATTGAAAAGAAAAGAAAACAAAAGAAATGTAGTTTAAAAAAGAAGTAAATCTAATGAAAATTCATTAATTTTTCATGAAAAGGAAGTTAAAGAATAAAAAAAACAGTAAAAAACGGATAAAAATAAACGTTGCATGTTATGTAACTCAAATCCATATAAATAAACTTAGTCATAGTAAAACGATAAGGGTACACAGAAAAAATTATAATTCGTATTCTATTACTAAATTCTTAAATTCAAATATTTTTTACGGAAATGGAACCCACCACAAAGTTCGTAAAATTAAAAAGTAAAATTCGTAAATATTTAATAAGAAAAAATTGCATGTTTTCTATTAAAATTTTGTATTGTAATATTTAAAAATCAAAGAAAAAAATAATAAAATTTAAAAACAAATTCAAACATATGTGTGTTAAAATAAAAACCTATTATAATTTTTTCTTTGTACGTACATATGTGTGTACTCGTACACCAAGAAAAATTTCACTGATCTTTATTCAATTACAATTTCATGTACTATATGATAATGAAATATTTTCATTAAATTACCGGAACTATTTTACCATTTGAGTAAAATTTTTTCATTACTTTAATGAAATTGTAACATTATTTTAATGAAGTTCTTTCATCATTTTAATGAAATTATTACATTGTTAAGTAGGGTCAATAACTGAAACTATTTGAATGACAATTCCATGCTACAAACACGTACGATAGACACTAATGCATATAGAACTCACACTCTTGGTATTCATTATTTACTTTAAAGGCAACATTGCAACGTCTTAACTAATTGGTCAAACTAGCATTCTTAAAGCAGTGTGCCCTGTAAATGTTTAGTAACATAAAAAGAGTACAAGAAAATAGTAATATAAAATAACTTTTCTTTTTTGCTTTTGGTTGGGCGTGATAGGATAGTACGTTCCCTAATAGCCTACAGAGGCACCCAATAAAATAAATATGTGATTTTATTCATCGTTCTTTCATTAATGCAATGAAATCTTTCATTAAAATATGAAGTACGTTTGATTGAAATTATTACACTAAAAGCTTTAAATTTTAATGAAGCAATTACGATGAAATTCTTTCACAATATTCGTGAAATTTCATTGGATTTATGAAGTTATTCAGTACACTTCCGCTTAGCAACCTTCTTTCTACACCGAAGCACCACATTCCATATTGGAAAACCGAATTAAATCAAACAAATTTACTAAATCAGTTAAAATAATTGCATAATAATGTTTTTTTCAAAAGCATTAAAAGAATTTATAAATTCAGAAAAAAAATTTACTGAAAATTGTGACGATTTTTGTAAAATCAAACAACTCATTTACTGTAAATGAAATTTAGTTTCAGAACAAACGTTTGTTTGCAAAAATGTTGGTGATATTTTTTTCTCTTTACGTGGCAAAAACAAAGAAATTCAAAGATTTCGGTAAAAATTAAAAGTTTTAATGATTTAAATAAACATTTTGTTGTTCCTTTATTAAGGCAAAATTTTGTTAATAAGAGAAGCATAATTTTAGCCGACTACAAAAAAGAAGAAGGTTATCAATTCCTGTGTATGTCTTTTTACTTTTTTATGCTTGTGCACGCATAGCTCTGTCAATTTTAACCGATTTTCAAAATTCTTTTTTGTTTGAAGGGCTTGCTTGCAGGTTGGTCCCATGAAAAATTTTTTTTGAAAATCGGGGGGTAAATTTTTCCCCCGAAAATATTGTTTATCGCATAACCGCTCCATTTATGCACCGATTTTCAAAATTCTTTTTTTGTTTGGAAGGCTTTGCTTGTAGTTTGGTCCAATAATTTTTTTTCGAAAATCGGGGAAAAACCCCCCCAAACTTTTTGATTATCTCATAACTCCTCCATTTATGCAGCGATTTTCAAAATTCTTCTTTTGTTTGGAAGGTTTTGTTAGCAGTTTGGTCCCATAATTTGTTTTTACAAATCGGTGGGCCGTCCGCTTCCCCCCAACCTTTTGATTATTGCATACTTTCGAGATTTATGAACCAATTTTTTAAATTTTTATATGAAATGATATACACGGTTTGGCTCTTTGTATTGAAGTCGGTTTTTTTTTTGCCAGAATTATTTTGGTGTATCCTTGTTGTACTTACTGAAAAATATGTTTATGTGTATTGAAAGGTATGTATTAATTTGTTGCAATAAAACGAACAAACTAAGAAGAACTTCTAAAAGAATTAAACAAGGTGTGATTCATAGGTGTAATTTCATTTATAAATGAAATGCCAGCAAAAACGACTTTAACAAACTGATATTATTCTTTTTTTCATAAATAAAGTATGTTAGGATTTGTTTCCTAATAAAATGCTACAATCTCAGAAGCAAAAAAAATCTAATTAAGATAAGCCAAGATGTTGATCCTTCCTCTGTGGAAATTTAGTACCGGTTGTCTTCAATGTACTTGTCCGATGACTGGTGAAAATGAGAGTAGTACAAGTTACAGGCTTGTCTCTTATAAAGCTTTAGCCTTCGAACCGTTTGCCAGTCCTTGCGAATCAGTCTCGTGACTTGTCTTGTGACAAGTTCTCTTCCCTCTATGGTCACTTTACGACTGGCATAGCTCTCAAAGCTAGATTTTCTAAATAAACGACATGTAGCTGCTAAATTGTATAGAACTGTCCAGTGCTAGACCACTACAATTGTAGAAAGTAGTTAAAAATGTACTTTTAAACTTTTTTTATTTTGAAAACTGCGTGGTGCACAATGATTTTGCCAGCTCAGCTCCGTAAGATCAATTATTTTTAATTTAGTTGAATATGTAACGCATTAAAGTGTTTTTAAAAAATGTACACAATATGAGTGTTGTGTTTTTCTTCCGACGGGGTTTTTTTGAATTTGGAATGATTTTCCGTCATCCCACGTCAAATTTGGTTTGTAAACAGACCGGTTTCGGCTATGTGCCATCTTCAATAGAACACTGAAGATGGCACATAGCCGAAACCGGTCTGTTTACAAACCAAATTTGACGTGGGATGACGGAAAATCGTACACAATATCTTTAACAATATCTTTAAAAATGTTCAAACTTTACTAAACTATTTATTATAATATAATTACTTTAATATAATTGATAAGTCTAATTGAAATTTCAATAAAATGCATTCAATGGACTACATTTAATAATAGTATAACGAAAGCTGTATCCAGCAGGTTTAAATTCTAATATTTCTCCACCAAATGTTTATACATTTGCAAAAAGTGTGTGCATGTACGTCACGGAATGCATGAAGAAATACCGAATTTATTTCAAACATAATTTTTTGACAAATTATTTTTGTCGAAAAAAGGCTGAAAATTTAAAATTTGTAAATACTATTCATGTTTATTTATGTAAAAATATATTTTATGGATCATGATTTTATATTAGTTTTGTAAGGGGTAAAAAATGTTTTATTTTTTTTATGAATGAAACTTTAAATAAATAAAAAGAAAATAAAATATAATTTTTATTTGCTAAAATGTTGCAACAAAAGTATTATTTTATTTTCAGGACAAACTACAGCATTGAGATGGAATGTGTGTTAGTGTAAATGCGAATGTATATTTCCCAGGGTAATATTTGTTTAATGTTCTTTAGTTTAAGCCATAAATCCAATTTTATGGTTTGGTGCACTAAAAATAAAAGAGGATGCTATTCGTTCTCTCTGGTTTGTTTTTATACTCCACATTAAAAAGTAATGCAGGTGTATTTTATTTGTTGGAGTATTCATTTCTATTCCATTCTTCTCCGCTGATGCTTAATAATATACCCGGCAAAGTAGAAAAGAAAGTGATTGTTGAAAAATAACTTAGTGTGGGAACTTTTTCATAATATTTGTGAAAAGTACTTTAAAAGAGTGTTGTGTTTTTCTTCCGACGGGGTTTTTTTGAATTTGGAACGATTTTCCGTCATCCCACGTCAAATTTGGTTTGTAAACAGACCGGTTTCGGCTATGTGCCATCTTCAGTGTTCTATTGAATACTAAATCCTATTCAATAGAACACTGAAGATGGCACATAGCCGAAACCGGTCTGTTTACAAACCAAATTTGACGTGGGATGACGGAAAATCGTTCCAAATATTTTAAAAGACTTTACATATTGTAACTTAAAGATTTTCTTTTGATTCAATTAAAATTGTTCTGTTTTCTTTTCTTTTTCTTATTTCAACTACTTTCACATTAAATAATACAGATTTATTTTAATGTTACTATTTCGAATTAATTTACATTTAAGCTAAAAGCGATTTTAGAAGGGAAAATTTAGGTTAGGTTAGGTTATCAGGTCGCTGGTGAAAATTATAAAGAAAGGGTTCCAGCCCACTTGGGTCCAATAATAATGGTCCCTTTGTGATACCTGTAAAGGAAAGGAAAGGGAAGAAAGAACAGGACGTGTATCAAATAGAGTGAAAGGAGAGGAGTTAATAGAGGTATTAGAAGCTAGTTAGAAGAGAAGAGAGAAAGAGGTAAGGCGAACGGAGTTCCGTGCAGGAAGGGTCGTTCGTGTTTTAAAAACGCCATTTGGGTAGTCAGCGAGTGAACCACCCTTTCTTTCTTGAAATATTTATCATTCCTAATTCATGATCATGATCATGATCATGCATAATAAAAGGACTTTGACCTCGAAAATTTTTCCACTCAATACATTTATCCTAAGTTCGACACATAGTGATTCGCTCACTTATAACGATCAGAATGTAAGGAACTACGCTATGCCTCAAGCCTCAAGCTATAAAACAAGCTGATTATGAAAAGGATGTGTCAGAAGCTAAAAGGCTTAACTCCACTTTTCGAAAATGTCTCAATTTTGTTATATTACTATCTAATTAGTTGAGAATTTTTTCAAAATTATTTTGTTCATCTATTATTTAAATATTTTCCATTAAAAACATGAAAAATCGGTATAGATTTTAGATATTATTTGATATTTTTCAGATGTTAATTTTTCCCTAGTTCCTTGGATATTAATCATGCCCAATTCTTTCTGAATTAAACGTTACGAACCTTAGCCTAAAAATCAATTTGGAAACTTCACATGCTTTTTTTTAGATTTTATAAAATTAGACAAACCACCTCTTTTGCGGGAATCCCCTACACACTCATTTTTTCTGTTAAATACCATAAAAATATATGGTAACAATAAAAATTAACAAAAAAAAAATTAAAATCAATTTTTTAAAATATCACTAATTTACTATACTTTTTATTTTGTGGAGTTAGGCCTTTTAGCTTCTGACTAGGGTTTGGGAATCGAGAATATTCCCTGGAAATGTTTGAGATTTTACCGAGAAAACGGGAAATTAAAAATTATTATTTCAAAAATATATGGAACAAAGTCCATATATTTTTGAAATAACGTGTGCCTTAATATTTAAAAATTTTTTTTATAAAATGTAGTCAGTGACAGCGAAATGTATTTTGATTCATAAAAGGGAATTGTATTTGTATTGGGCTATGTCTCGTATCTGCACCGCAACTTATTTAAGGTCAAAGGTCACAAAAATCAGTTTTTTGCGATTATCTCGGTATCTATAGCTCCAATGATGTTAACGTGTATTATAAAAATTGTAGAGCATAAAATTTGCGACAAATATTGTATTAAATATTTTTTCATACGCCCAACCGTTTCTGAGATAGAGGGCAGAAAGCCCGCAGCGCTCAGCTGTACGCATTGTAATGCAAGGTCAACCATGAATCTCAGTGAATAATACCTTGTTTAAAGCTATAGAATGAGAGATAACAAGCTGTAAACTCGTGTACGCCTTAACTTTGGTATTATAAAAGTTGTTTCACAAGTCTCATAAAATCTTGTATCTCCGCCGTAAGTTATTTAAGGTCAAAGGTCACAAAAATCAGTTTATCGCGATTATCTCGGTTTCTATAGCTCCAATAATGTTATTTACATATGAAATAAATTTTAGAAGATACAATTTGCTACAAATTTTCTTTTAAACAATTTTTTATACGCCCAACCGTTTTTAAGATAGAGGGCAGAGAGCTCAGAGCGCTCAGCCATACCTGGTATAAAGTTATGGAATGAGAGCTAATAATATATTTACCAGTTTTATATCTACTTAATATCTACTTTAAGTAAATTAATATAAAATTAGAATATACAATAAATATTTCATCTAATGAGTTTTTAATTACATAAAGTAGGTACACGGAAAAGAAAAATCAATCTATTGGTACTTAAATTAATTCCAAGCGGTGTCAAAAGTACGGTAATTCCCGATTTCCTGAAATCGGGTACAGAAAGAATGATTGAATTACAGAATATTCAAGTGCAAAATACTTAATTTTATCCTGATTGGGGCTTATTCATGTAAAAAGATTCTTATTTTAAGTACGATAATGTTTATAAACTTTATACAAAGTCTTACTCGTACTTTGTTGGTGTTTGTTTCCTTTGATTGTAGCCACAATTCACTGATGTGTTCTTGTTGTTGTTTTGTTGTTGTTTATTTGGATTTATCATGCTTGATTCAAGACCGCTGCATACGTGAATCAATCCCGCCGCATACTTAAATTAATCCTACTGCGTACTTGAATCAATCCTGTCGTGTACTTGAATCAAGCCCGAATCAGGTTTATCTTTCCTTATTTAATCCTAGAACAGACTTTAGAATTTATATTTTTAATTTTTAGCTCAATTTAATACTTTTACTTACTTGTTTTAATTTAAACTTTATTTTTGTTCATTCCTGGTATTGAACTTTACCCATCATGTTTGTAAACCAACGCCTTAGACAACTTAGCTAACTCAGTGTAGAAAGAATGACATCCAGTATACACCAGCAGTATGTAATACGATGTTTGCCGGTTATTTGTTGGCACTGCACTAATAAACAAAATTACTAATAAAAAAAAACCAACAACAAGAGCACAATAGTGAATTGTTGCTATCAACAAGCAAACAAACACCAACACAATACGACTTTATATAAAGTTTATAGAAATAGTCGTACTTAAAATAAGATTTTTACGTGATTTGAGAATTTTATCCCGTTTTCGGCTTGATTTAAGAACATTTTTGTGTTATTCGTACCTACATTTTTGAGTATAACTCGTACTCAAAGTAAGTAGAAAACACTTAAATTTAGAACGGAGCTTTTCTTTCTGTGTAAGTATTATTAAAAGAATATATTAGATACATGCAAAATGTTATTAACCATAATGTATTAACTAGGTTAGGTTGAACAGGCTGCCGGTTTCTAAAAACCTTTGGTCCCTTTGTGATGCCTGGGATGGATAATATGGAAATTTCAGAAGGTGACCTGCCTATCCCTGAGGTTGAGTCGGTGTTAAACCAACCCGAGTATCGTATGAATAAATTTATTTTCCTAATGTAGCATTCCCCGAAGTCTGCTAGTTCGGGTAGTGACGGATTTCCCAAATATGACGCAATATTTCTAAATAGTGCTGGACATCGATAGAGGAGGTGCTTGAGTCTCTTTCTACAACTGCTGCAGAAATCGTTAAAAGGAAGCGTTAATCTTCTGGTATGGGCACCAATGAGACAGTGGTCCGTTATGACCACTAGGAGTATACGCAGCTGTGTATGTATTAACTAATAAATGATACAAATTATTTCTTGTAAATGATATTACAATGATTTAATAACTTTATACAAGGTATTATTTGCTAAGATTCACGGTTGGCCTTACATTACAGTGAGCGCTGCGGACTATCTGCCCTCTATCTCAGAAACGGTTGGACGTAGGAAAAAATGTTTAGTACAAAATTTTTCGCAAATTTTATGCTCTACAATTTTTTTATAATAAATGTTAACATCATTGGAGCTATAAAAATCGAGATAAGCGTGAAAACCTGATTTTTGTGACTTGCGGCACAGACACGAGATTTTATGTGACTTTTGAGACAACTTTTAGAATACCAAAATGAAAGTATATACGAATTTACAGCTTATTATCTCTCATTCCGCAGTGACGGGGCTATATAATCCTGTTTTTCTTTAATATGAGTAAAATTTTTCAAATATTAATTTCAAACATTACAAAAATTCGTTTGCTACGTATTTCATCGCCTGCTAAAAACTAAAATTTCCATTAAATTTTTTTCAATTTGTACAAAATACAAATGTGAACGGCTCAAACTTATACGGAAATTTCATAAAAATTCCATAAAATTTAAGTCATGCCATTTTTCCTAACCTGTCTACGAGAAAAAAAATTAATTTAATACAGGGTGTCGTTTAATTGCTATATCAGAAAAGGTGCAATGCTTTTTAATCATTCTCTAAAGTAAATAATTCGATCTTAAATGAACTTTGAGTGATTTTCTGCAGAATTAATGAACAAATTTTGAACTTTTAAAGCGACATACTTTTCGAAAATCGTTTTTGGACGAAAATCGATTATTTATAATAAATCGCACTATCTGTCAAAGTTTCAAAGTCCTGCCATGTACCGTTGCGGAAATACGGCAACAGAAATTTTAACTTAAGTGAACTTCCTTATTAAATTTTTAATTTGTTTAAATTTTTTGTAACTGCAATGTGTCGCTTAAGCTAAAATCCTCTTTTGCAAGTAGAGCAAAACTAGTGTCAAAAACTGGAAGGATATCAATGAAACGATTAAAGAACAGCTTTATAAGGATAATAATTACTAGTTTTAAAATAATTTGATTGAAATAATTGATTTTTCATGGCATCAATAATATCTTAAAATATCTTAACCCCTACAAACATGCTTTGTCTTATAGGAAATTTATTAAAACTATTAACATTACATATAACATTAACATTACATATAACAGGATAACTAAAAAATACTTCTCCTGTAAAATTTACTTTATGGCGCTTAAATTTTTTTGGCGGTTATAACACGAAATGACTTTAAAATAAGAAAAGTTGATATACATTTTTATAATTAAAAATTAAAAACAAAAAAACTTTAAAAAAGCCACAAAGCTAAAATGGAAATTTCGATTCTAAAAGACAAAATAAAAGGCTAAACTGCAACGCTATTAATTTGATACAATCATGTGAGCGTATGAGTGATATTTAACAAAAATATGTTCATAAAATTATGTACCAAGAAAAGAAAGCATACGTAAAAATGCATTTGGCTAAGTGTTAAATTTCCATATTAGAATCATGGCTCTTGCAAGCTCTAGTCTTGCTTCTCTCCCTTACAAGCCTGTTTACATATAAGTTTATATTAAAATAATAGGTAGGCAGAATTGTAAGGGAGAGAAGCAAGACTTGTGCTCACTTATTGTTTAATCAGAAAGTTTAAAAGCAGCTAAAGTTAAAGCAAATAAATTAAAAGCAAAATATGTGTATATGCATGAATTAGAGGGCTGCACGAATATACTCGAAAGTACTCGTATGCATGATTGTGTGTGTATGCATGTAAGCTTTTTTGTATATATGTGTGTATATATGTATGTAAATATGTATATTTGGTCGTGGCTATGTATGTACACAAATATACATCCATGTATACATATGTATATGCATAAGAACATACATCCATGCACACACGAAATGTTTTCTACGAATACATTTAAATACACTTTGCAGCCCTCTAGTATGTATGTATCACAGCATAGAAGAGCATAGTATATTTTATTAATATTGAACTTCTTCAAAACACTTCTAAATTCAAAAATATTAACTAAAACACAAATAAGATCAACTTGTGGCATGTACAAAACCATGTTATGCATGCAAAAATGTGATGGAATTTAGAAGCGAAAAATAAAATCATATATGAAGAAATGTTTAAGGTGTAGAAAGGTTTAAATTAATAGCACGTTTCAGACACGCACCATAAAGAAATATTCAAGCCAGAAAGAAGAAACTAAAAAGAGTTTTTGCATTTACTATTTATTATTTAATATACACAGAAAAAAAGATTCGTAAATACAATTCATTTTTTTGTTATGTCAATTAAGTAATTAATTGATTTTGAACCTAAAAAATACAATTACGAAATTGTAAGTTAAAAGGAAATCAGAAAAATATTTTAGCACTTTTTTTGTAGATTTCAAAATTATTTAATCAACATTATATCAACAATATGAGTTGTTGATTTTCCGAAGAAGTTTTAATTATCATAATTGTTGTATTAACAATATTTTTTCTACACAATTACAACCCCCGAAGTGCCTTTTGGCTTGTATCCAAAAACAGTAAAATGTCTTTGGGCAGAATCGAACCGGGGACCTCTAGACTAATAGACTAACGTTCTTACTTCGCAGCTACAGAGCTGTTCATTATTAAATACGTAAATAATGAATGCACACAAAACTTCAATGATGATTGTTAATTTTTTTAACAAGTTTTAACATAAACTTTAGTGGGCATTTTTAACCAAAAAAATATCCAAAAATCAGCAACTCAATTTGTTATATTAACTAAATATATTTTTGAATGTAAATTACATATTAACAATTGGAATTGTTAGTTGCAGTTTGATGATATTTTTTCTGTGTAGTAAATAAACTTTTAGACAACAGCAAAAATTAAAGAAAGAAAGTGAACGGAAGAATCATTACACAAAAATAATTAAGTCAATCAAAAATTAACCAAAACCCAATTTCAAAATTAATTAAAACCTTTTATATTGATTTCAACTGAAGCTAATTTTTTAGTTGTTTTTGTGTTTGAAGCAGCATGAATTAACTTACAAGTTGCAAACCATTAAATTTTTACTTTATATTTCTCATTAATTTTCCCTAAATAAATAGCAAATAAATGGCCAACAAAATCAAACATCAGAATACAGTTTTTGTTTAAACACTTTAAAATATTTATTTTCTTTCTATTTTACATCATATTTGAACCACTAAAATGCCAAAGTCTATTAATTTTGTTCATTTTGGTGCACTTTTGTTACATAAAGCAAATATTTAACCAATTCTTTTACAATTATTGACCAATAAATTTCATTTGAAATTGTGCGTTAACCCACACACACACACACGCGCGCATACACACACACATATTATACAATTGTAAATTCAGGCTAAAAACCGCAGAAATAATTGGTCAACCAATTTGAACAAAAAAAAAAATAAATTAAATTAAAAAAATAACCACATGGACCAACAACACGCTAAGATTAAACAACCTTTTTATGCCTGAAACCAGCAATGATGTATTTGAACTTTAATGCACGCTTTTATATTAGGGGGCAACAATTTTTATTAGTTCTTTTTCCTTTTAATCTTTTAATGTTATAATCGAAAATTGACTTGAATAAAATCCGTTTTACAAATCAAGACTAGATAAATTGTCTTTTTTTTAATAATATACAAATTTGTTAAATTTTATTCCTCTAATGTAAGTATAACCTTGCAGCATCATCGCTCAATTAATTTCCCTATCGTTGGAAAGTGGATCATTTTAGTGATGCGAAAAGCTGTTATTATTGTCGAACTTAATTGTTGGTAAGATATTAATTTTCAAAAAAAAAATTATCACGCTATATTTTTAGGAAGTAAATTATGTCTCTACCTACTCTGTTTCTATCGATATGCCAGAAATTATATTTAGGGAAAAAATTACAGCAAAGTGTTCTTTTATGACGCGAGTATTACTATCTGTAAATTTTGCATGCGTTTTTTATTTTATTTTAAAATTTTATACGTCTGAAGAACACATTTTGCTATTATAATCGCATTTGTGTCATTAATTGAAGTTGTCTTTAGGAAAACTGTCATGAATGAAAACATTTTAATTCCTTTCATCCTAAAGTACAGATGGCCGAAAACGTGAACACTTGCTTCGTTTATTTCGCTCATTATTTTAATTTAAATTTTATAGAGGAATAAGAGTATGGTTCCAAAAATTGTTCATATTTCAAGCATAAAAGTCGTTGCATTTTTATATTACAAAAATACGAAGCTGTTGCCATTTTTTAACAAATTTTCAAATGACCAAAAGTGAAAAATAACGTTAAATTAAGCACGTTTGCTTAACTAGCACGTCCACGAATATCAACAATGCCACAAAAAATGTTTTTCCATTTGATAAAAATAAATAGATAATTTATTCCAATGATTTTGATAAAGTTATCTATAAAGTTATCTACATATATGGAGTATCCTTATTTTTCCACTTTTATTATTTTGTAAAAGAAAGTTTTGAGGTGGTGGCGGGAGGGTTAAAAACAGCGGGAATTGTTTCGTGTGTCCCTGAACTTGGCTTGGCGCAGTACCGCCTTAATAGAATAGACTTCATTTGAAAGAAAATTGTGTGCCATTCATACTTGATGTGACTTCAGCCATATGGCTGCCCTGGCTGGCGAGCTCAGTTTTCACAACAATTTCGGCTGTATTTTGCCAATAACTCATCGTCGAATGTTGTGTTCCGAGTGGTCAACCGTGACCACACGTGCGCGTGACACTAGTTTAGGCTCAAGAACATTTAGACTGCCCTGTCAACTGTGTTGTTGGCTGAACCGCCAGACAGGGAGTGGCATTCAGGAACTCTATGATCTGCCACTTTACTCATATTCCTCTACCTCATTGCAATTAATTCAGTATGAATCATACATACTTCTACAACACAGATTCGAACACGAAGGCACCTGCCTAGGAGCTAGGTCTACGTGGCTCCATTACGGCCAACGCAGTATATCGATCTGCTCAGGCTCGGCAAAGGTCGTATGAGGCTATTAGTAGCAGTATTCACAGGGCATTGGAGTATTGGGACCCATTCCAGAAGGATGGGAAGTTTTAAGTATGAATAGGCAGAGGAAATGGATGGACTTTGGACAACCACATATGCGTCCTTGTGCTAACAAAGGCTGTATCAAGCAGTGCTTTGCGATCGGATGCTGGAGAAAGAAAGTATAGATTGCCTTTGTGAGCAATAAATTTCTAGCTTGTTGGTTATCACTGGTGAACGAGTCGTGAGCAATGAAAAGAGTACATCGTGACAAAAAATGCAAAAAGCCCTATCTAACATTTTAAAAGATTAACAGAAGAATCATAAAACTTGTTTACTTGAAAAACTATATTGACAATTAGTGCAAAATTTTGCAATAATTATATAAATTTGTGGATCCTTTTTTACTTGTATTGTAAGATTTTGCACTAATTGTCAATATAGTTTTCATTTAAACAAATTTTATGCTGCAAAACTTTTAAAATGTTAGCTATGGCTTTTTGCATTTTCTGTGACGAAATATCACTTTAAAAAAATGTTTAATACAACACTTTTCCAAATCAAAAAAAAATTTGTTTAAAGTATAGTAATTTGACTCGTAGAAAATACCAAAGAAGAATACATTAAGTTTGGATCGAGAACCTGTCACGGAGTATCTTAATTATGTCAATTAACTTCCTCCAGTCATAACGACATGTAATAGTGACAGATCCCTTTCACATAAATTTCCAGATTTCGAACCGAGAAGTAGTCACGTGACTTGCCTTGTGATATGTGCTCTTCAATCTAGGGCTAATTGAGTATATTTACAATAAAAAGTCAAACATAAGTAACCACAAAGCAACTGTTCGTTGTCATATTATTTCTCAAACAAAACAATTTTATCACCTCAAATGTGTGAACGTCTAAAAAAATCACCCTTTATATTATATACATACTTTTAAGGGGTCGCACATGAGTATTGTAAAATATTACATACGGAAGAAAAACACATACATACACACTCTTCACCTGTAGTGATGAGTATAAAAATAATTGTTTGCTCAACAAAACAAATCTGTATGATTTAAAGGAAAATGCTTTTTAAGTATACAATAACAACATTGAAATTTTAAATAAAACAAAAAATAAAGCTCATGGGAAAATAGAGAAGAATAGCAATCATTAATTTTGCCACCCATTGATTTGTGGGAGTGCATTATTTTTTCTTGTACCCTTTATTTATGCTGTTGTAAATATAATTTCGTATCAGTACAGTTACCCAGCAAGCATTTTGTACCGACATGTCTAACGTCAGAAATATCTGAGACTTTACAAGACAATCAATATTTGGCAGATCAGTCAGTCATTTCTGAATATTATCCGATTAATATCAGACGAGACCGTACATTCTCCGCAGGCAATTTAATTTACTTTAAGACATTTAACAGAATAGTCTGCACATAGTCCAATCTACGTCTTACGACTTTTAGCAGTCACCTCTGCACATTGTCTGATTTTAGTTTTCGTAGTAGTTCTCATATATCTCTTGAGATTATATGCACAAATATTTGAGTTATTAAACTTATAAAATATAGGTAAATGTTTTCTGATGATCTGTCATAAGCAGAAGAACAGCGCATGGAGAATTTTAAACAACATTTCTGACAAATTTCTAATATTAGCTTCGACTTTTCTCCGAAATTAATATGACAGGATGTAAAAAGTAGCAGATAAATCGGAAAATTTTCTGAAGTTTTGTCAGACATTTTTCCGATATTGTTCAGACATCTCGAAAGTTCCTTTAGAATTTCCTTAGAAAAATTTTCAGAATTCGTACAGGATTTTCTTAGACATTCCGGCATAATTGTTAGCATTTCCTCAGAAAAAGAGGTCCGGTTTCTTGTCAACCACTCATATGATTCTCAAGACGTTTTCTGACCGACACCGAATACGTGCAGACTTCCTGACCGACTTCGGAATGAAATCGGAAAAAATTGTTTGCTGGGTATGTAAGTAATAATGTATGTGTTTACTTACGTATTCGTCTGAAAGTGATTACGGTAATTTGTAATACATAAATACAACAACAATTATTTACTGAGCCAAATTAGCAACAACAACAATAATAAAATTAAAAGCAGCACTGTGGTCATTATTAGCTTTTATATTTCAATGAAAATTCACATTTGAATTTTCATTTGGTCGTTTATTGGCATTTTTCCGATTTTCTTTTTGTCTTTAGCAAACACTGAAAATTTTATTAGTTTCTGTTGAATTGTTCGTTGTATTTGTGCGTGTTTTTAATGCTGATTTTAATTACTTTGAATGTTTATTTTTTATTGTTCAAATGATTATTTGTTTTGTTTAAATTTATTTTAAATCTGTACGCTTTGCCATTGAACTTAACACTTTTTCTGTGTTTTGTTGCAGTGATTTATTTTTATTGTCGCTATAATTTTAATTATATTCAGATTAAGAAATAAAAAAGGGGTTACGTAAGTAAACAAATTGTGGTAAGAGTCGTGATTCAGAGCAAAAATATCTAAGCCGAAAACATTATATGCGGATATGTGAAGATGTTATTCTTTTTATTACATTTATTTTCAATTGCCTCTCACAACTAAAACTTAAAAGTTGGAAAAAGATAGCGAATGTAGTTGTGGTAAAGTTAGAAAACAAAAAACAACTGATGATAGGAGTGTGGTGCCTTCCGAAAACAACATTGTTCTGTTTTGCTGTTTAGCTTAAAATTAAATTTATGGTATCATATTATATTGGAAAAATTATGTTATATGGAAATATACATGTTAGTAAAAACAACACTATAAGTTCAAAAACAATTTTTATTATGATTACTGTTATCACCTAAATGATATCGTTTCGATATCATTATGATATTGTTCGGTTTATTGGGATTCTTTTTCACAAAAAAATTTAAGAATATTAAGTTTTTTCTGAAACAAAACTTTTTTGCGGAAGCTGACAAAATTGTTAATTTGCAACATTAATACAAAAATACTCAGTCAGCCATACTAAAACACATTTAATAAAAATAATCATCGTCATCTTTATCATCATTACAATCATCATCATCTTCTGGAATACAAGAAAATAAACATAGAGAATAATAAAAGAAATGAAGAAAACTTTTTGCTGACCATTTTATTATTAGCATTATTCACAATTCTTACGACAATAATATTTATTATTGATATAAATAACAAATGTTATCGCAGTGGAGCAGATAGAGATGAAAGGTCCTTGTCCAATTTAGGTTATCTTTCTCAAACACAACAACTACAACAATATTGTAATTGGATGTACACGTTAAAAACTTTATACGCAACTTTTTTTATTTATTTAGTATAATGAAAGAACAGAAAAAAAAGAAAATAAACAATGAAGAAACATCAAAAAAATACGTTTAATGAAAATTCACCCTCCGTTATAAGATAATAAATAAATAAAGACCCTTAACAGACAAAAGATAAAAGGTAGAATAGGGGAGCTAAAAGAAATATGAAAAATCAACAGGATAAGAGGATTGGTTTAAATTTTATTATATGTTTGCGAACAGCACTGTCTTGTGGTGATTTTGGGTTAATCTCAGATTAAAAGAGAACGAAAAAACATGGAAAACATTACAGCACATTACATTCAGGAAGATAAAATTAAATGCTTATGAATTGTACAACTTTTCTTGCTTGATTTATTTAGAAATTTAATTAAATTTTAATTTAGACTAATACTTTATCTTTGCTTAAATGCTACATATAATGAATGCAATGTTAATTTAAATTTGTTATATGAGGATTGATTTTTCAAAAGGGCTTTCTGTATGCATATTAAGCAAAATTTCAGTAATAAAAAAAATGTTTAAGTGCTGTTTGCAGTAGCTTGAATTTTATATTGTGTTGATATAATATTCTGACCCGCTTGCAGCTTTTATTCACATTTTTTTTTCTATTTATTGCAAAGAGTAAAAAACATTTGGAAACGTATCCTGTAAAAATTGCTGTAAAAATTTGGCAATGTGTCCCTTTTGGTTTAATCTTCGTGGATACTTAAGTGGGCGATAATCGCACCTGGCTAATAAGATTGGCCGTGGCGAGGGACACATGCGTAATGGCCGTAGGAGGTATAAATAAGCACTTAAAGAGTCTATAGAAAATTCGTTTTTTTGTACCAAATCCAACAATTAGATGGAAATGTTCCATTTTGTACTAACCTTTGCTTTTTAATCACGGGGATATAACTTCTTTGCAATGAATTTTGATCTAGAGAATACAGTTGAGCATGACAAAGGCGACAGCTTTCTTATGCTTGGTCAAAGTCGGAAGTGGAAATAAGCCCTTTTGAAATGTAAATCCTTTAATAGAGGAGGAGAACCTGTTATAACATGTCACGTGATTGATTCGCAAAAACTAGCAACCGGTTCGAGTTCTGGAACTTTATATGAGAGGTGCATGTCACTTTCACAATGCATTGTCATTGAATTGACATAATTAAAATTCTCAGTGATAGGTTTTAGGTCCAAACCTAAGGGACAATTATCCCGTGGTGGTTTCTTTGATTACTGTACCTCAAACCAATATTTTTGATTTGGAAAAAATCCGTTTGTACAGTGAGGATATTTGATTAACATTTTTGTTCTAGTTCTTTTCAGCGCTCATAGCTCGGGAATATGGTATGCCATTTCCATTTTCACCACTCATAGGACAAGTACTTTGAAGACGATTTGTGCAAAATTTCAAGCAGGAACATAACTAATTGGAATTTTAGGATTTTTGTTTAATTTTTTTGAATTTCTGCATTTCTTCACTCAAACGTGGTTTTATAAATATATTTCTTTAATAACTTACGTCACATACAAAAAAAAACTTTTCTGCTTAAATTCAGCATCCTCTTTGAATCAAAGGTATTTCAATTTACTATAAGCATTGCATAAATTAAGCTTTATATCGTACAAGAATTTACAAAACAAAATAAAGCTAAGAAAAATCGATTTACACGTGAACGTACGTACTCAGTTTTCCATAATCACATCTCGCGTCTTTGAAGTACAAAGTTTCAGAAAAAATGGGAATTTCAATCGCAAAGTTTGAAGGTCTTATTTAATCAACAGTGTTATTTGAAGAGAAAACTAGATAAATAAAAAAATAAAAATAAGAAATAGAAATAGAAGAAAAAGAAAAAAATTTTGCATTATCTTATACAACTTCCAGCCAAGAACTTTATTAAAGTGTTTAGGCAAATCAGTTTAGCACTCACTTTATTCTAATTCAATTTTTAATGCGTCTGTGTCAATTAAATTATTCAACTAGTTTAAAGTTGAGTCAAATTTTAAAAGAAATGAATATATTAATATACATTTTAGTTATTTTGTATTTAATTTAAAGTGCATTCAGAAGGATCGAAACACTTGACGTTTCAAGTTACCACTTCTAACGCTCTGTTTAAAACATTGTCACACGTTCGTTTAAAGTGAAGAACGTTAGAAAGTCTGTTTGTATTAGCATAAGTACCGAAAAAAAATTTATACAAAATATAAGAAGAATATTTGCTAAACAACGTAATATTTTATCACAGAGTAATATTTGCACAGCCACACACAGTGTTCTTAAGTTTTTATATGAAATTTTATTATATAACAGGTACTCGTGGAAAAATGTGCTAAGAAAATAAAGATGACTTTGAATTTTAAAATGGGTTTGCACGGGTCTTAAAGACAAGTTGTATAAATTTTTAAATATTTAATCATAGAAGTACGAACTAAAATCAATACATCCATTTTTCTCATTCCTAGTTTTCAGCGATTGATGTTTTATATGAATAGGAGAGCACAAGAAAATATTTTTTAAATTGTTGCATTCAGTTTTTGGATTTTATAAACAAAATGTCAAGGACTTGAATTAAAAAATTATTTTGTGCAACAATAAAATAAACTACATATTATCACAAAATATTCGTTATGCATGTAAAGATAATTTTAAACTATTCCACAAGCCGTTCGTTCGACTTCTGTAGAAAGAAAATGCAACCCTGATATAATGTGTTGTGTGTCTGTGAAGATAAATATGCCGAGTTAAATATGTTTTAAGTAAGAGCTTACGTCAAACGTATTTAACTCAAATAAATTATTTTATTTATGCGCAATTATTATGATTAAAAAAAAGTTACATAATTTCGAATAGTGTGGATCTTTGGCTACAATTTCCATATGGTCCGAGTGAGTTACAAGTAAAGATGTGCCAAAATATGGGCCGAAATCTCTTGGAGATCGCCAAAAATTTACCTAAGTTCAATTTTCAAAGTTTTGTAAAACAATTTACCAATACAATTGAAAAATGAGACTTATATTCTCGGACTGTGTGGATCCTAGGCTACAATTTTCATATGAAGAGCCCAAATATGGTCATCATCTCTTAAAGATTATAGAAAATTTTCCAAGGTGAATTTTCGACATTAAAATTTTTCGCATAATATAATTAAAAGATCTTTTAATTTTGTACTTTTTTAATATTACACTGTACAACACGAAACAAAATTACGGGGTTCTGTAAACCGATTCTGGTAGAGGAGAAAAAAAAAGAATATACGTGAGTAGTTTTGCAATATCACATCGAAATTTTATTTTAGGGAGAGTTAAAGTTTTCCCTATTTGGCTTGTTCGTACAGCATATCGTACATAAAACTATGTGTTCTTTACATCTTAGGTGTAGGCTGGCTATGTTCAGCAATTTTACAGAAAATATTAATTCAAATATTTTTATGGAACATGGAAAAAAGTTCGAAATTGTTGTATAGTGTTATTTCCCTTTTTTTTAATCATGTTAATTGAGTATAAATAAAATATGTAATTTATTTGTAATGTGACGTCAAAACATATTTAACTTTTGAGTTAAATATGTTTGACGTAAGCTCTTACGTAAAACATATTTAACTCTGCATATTTGTCTTCACACACATATGTGTCGTTATTGTTTTTTTTTAATTTCTTTTCTCTCATCAAATCAGGGTTGTATTTTCTACAGAATTCGAATAGGTTGTGAGATAGTGCAAAAAATCTATAAGTAGTAGAAGCAGCAGACTTACTTTTACTTACTTGTGCCGCATGAATACAAATAGCTTTTTCAATTTGTTTAAATTAATCATACGTACGTACAAAGTGATAAACATTATCAAGTGTTTGCATATGAATTATGTATGAAAGCATGCAGTGATGCCAACTTTTGGAATCCAAAACGCGCAAAAATTTTAAAAAAGGGGCTAAAAAGAGATAAATTGAAAAAAGTTACGTATAAAGCAATATTCAGTAAAATTTTTCGAAAAAGCGCAAAAAGTGTTTCTTCTGAAAATCAAAACACGTTTATATTTCGGAGACAACTTAAAATCTAGACTATTGTTTTTGTTATTACTTGTAAAGCAAACTAAGAAAAGAAAATGAGGAAAAACGATATTGACACGTTAGTTCACAAGTCGCTTTTGCTAGAATAGAGGAAGAAATAGTTCGAAAAATGAAAAATGTATTGATCAAAAAGTAAAAAATGGCTAAAAGGGGTAAAAGATAATTGTAAAAAGTACTAGATTTATGCGTTGTTTTGTGTAAGTCTAAAAATTATTTTTCGCGTTTTGAGTAACTTAAAACGGGCTAACTGTAGCCCGAAAATGGCTAAGTTGGCATCCCTGTAAGCATGAGTGTGTATCGACTTTGACGAATTTAATCAAATACTTTAGCAAATGCGTTTATTGAATAAAACTTTAACTATAAAATAAACATAAAGAAATAAAAAGAAAAGCTGTACACCAGAAGCAATTACACCACCCCGTAAAGTAACTAATAATGTTTAACTTTTAATTTTCTTCTCTTCGTTCTTTCGGTGTTTTTACACAAAAGCCACAAAAAGTACTTTGGCAAACAGCAGCTCGTGAAAATTTTCAACATTATTTCATATATCAGCATGAGAGAACTTTTCTAGCCACAAAACTAAATAAATAAATACTCTAGATTCCTTTAAAAAAAAATGGTTTTCAAAAGACGCACACAGAGGCGAAAGCACATAAATGAAATAAACTGCAAAGGTAAAGAATATGAAAGCAGAGAGCCAAAAGGAATAGTAAAAAGAAATCAGTATTCATGAAGTGAGTATAAAATTAATGCTGTAAAATCCACACTTCTACTCGACATAAGTACTGCTTGTGAGTGTGTTTGGGCTAAAAATATATGTACATATGTATGCATGATACAATCTATAAACAATTCTTACATATATATAGTATATCGATTCTGAAGCACCACACTATAAAATAAAGGTCCGAAATTGTGTGTACCTCTTGGTATCACAGGAGAGTTAAAAAGTGCAATATAAAAAGATTTAAAGGTAAAAGATTTATCGAAATATTTGCAAGGCAGGACACAAAAGAACATTTGCATTGATAGAGAGACCAAAAAGGAAAGTCGAAATTTTTTGCAATTTTAATCCCCGACGATACTATTGTACTCCTTAGAAAATTCTCTCTCCTTAACCAGGAGATAATTTTACAGCAGCTGCCATGAATGAGCAATATATACAGAAAAAATTTTCACCAACAAATTTTCAAACAAAAGTTTGTCTAAAAATAAATTTCATTTTCAGTAAATGTTCTTTATATAATCAAAGAATTGTTTGTTTGACTCTTATTTAGGACGCAAACGCCAAAAACAACAAGAAAAACTGTTTTCCAAAAAAGCCCGATGACGACATACACACAAAGAACAACAACAACAATGCTAGCAATGAATGCGATTGTAGCGAGTTTCTTTACAGAAGATTTTATTGAATCAATTCGTTTATTGGATTGAATCATTCATTTTTTAGAGTCTTTAGATAAACATTCAGACTTGAACACATTTAACAAAGTGAAATTTCATAAATGCTACATGGATGATGATGATGACCAAAACAAAAAAAGTTTTTTGATATACTACAAAAAATCCAGTAAATATTTTTCTTTGATTAATTAAACTATTTTGTTTAATATTTGTTAGTATTTTTAGACTAATTGTTTTATAAGTTCAGACAAAAATATTGTTTGATATTTTTCAGAAAATCTAGTAAATCGTTTTATATGATTTAGTGAATTATTTTGTTTACAATTTGTAAATATTTTTAAACAAATTGTTTTATAGATTTAAACAATTTGTTCACTGAAAAAACACGTTTTTTTCAATGAAATTGTTAAGATATTTTTGTCTATATTTACAAATTTGTTTATAGGTCCGTTCCTAGACAAAATATTTACTATTTCATTGAATTCCTTTACAGAAAATGAATTTTTGTTTTTTCTGTGTATGTGATGATCCTGATGAAAACGAACCTTATCTTACGGAGTCCGAAATTGACTTAGCTCCATTTTGTAAAACTAGACAAAATTCAGAAAATAATACTGTTTTTTTACCACGAAACTCCAAAAATTTACTGAGATATGAATTCTTAAATATTATTAATGTAAAATGCAATTTTGAATAAATGATCTTTATTAAAGTTTGGCAATATTGTGGAAGATATATAGCAAAAGGTTAGTAAAAATCTCTTTTCAAGTTTTTTCGCAACTGAATATATAAATAATTCCACTTGTAAAGCGAAGGGAACATGTCTGAGCAGTGATACCTGCCAAAATCGACCAAATTTGAGCTAACATCTTGTTTTGGCTGTACTGAAAATTATTGGTAGTAAGTTAAGGTTTCTTTTCATTAGGATCATCATATGTAAAGTTTGGTTTATCTTCAACTGACATCTTGTCTGTTTTCGGCTGGATCCTCGCAAGGCTATTGATGGATTGGGGAAGCAAATATTCGTTTCCAAATGGGTATATATGGATATCCTGGGCCACGAATAATAAGATACACAAAATATTCCTTTCTTTTTAATTTAAAAAAAAAACTTTATTTCTCACTTAATCTCACTGATCACCACCAATTACATTTCATTCCAATACAGTAGTAATAATTAGATTAAATAAAAGATTTTGTATAGAAATTCATTTCTAAACCAAAACAGCTATATTAATCATGTTCGAATTTTCGCAATTTTTGTGAAGGTAAATGGACGAACCCCTAAATGACTCAGAAATCGACTGGTTGTCTCTGAAAACAATGTTGTTGATTTAAAAAATCTGGCATACGCCTTAAAAAATCTGATATACGCAATTTTTAATTTCAAGTTTGTGTTTTAACATATTTTATGAGCAAGAACTAAAAACGATTTAAATCAAATTTAATGAGTGCATCTGGTCCGCATTTAGGACTATTATTAGGAGTATTATTTACAACAAAGGATGCTATGAAAATAGCGAATTTTTCATGCTATCATTTGTTGGTTTCTCCTTATTTATTAACAGCAATTTTGTTTGTATTTTTTATTATTTTGCTATTGTTGTAAACATAATTTAGCTGATTTACTATAATACTGGGAATATTTCCTGTCTCTCTATGTGTTCGCATGTGTAACATACATATATTAAAGTAGAAACAAAAAGATTTTTTCCAAAACATAAACACTTTAATGATAAACTTAATTAAATGTAATGCTCAGAAAAGAAACAAAAAATGAGCGATAAAATATACGCATACATACAAACACCACAAAAATCCCCTGTTAAGCATAGTTTCTTTACTAGTAAATATACTCTTATTAGTAAATATCCGAGTAGGCCTGCTTGAAGACCTTTTAGTAAGATTTCTGGGAACTTGTTAGAAGTAGAAAAAAAGGCATTACATACTTAAATATTTTTCACATTTTTAGTTAGAGATGGTCCATTATACAATAGATCTTCATTAGAAGGTCCTTTAGTCAGCCTTAACGTGGCGAAATCCCACAAAGGAATTCTGATTGGCATTTAAAAATGTGTCTTCCAAACAGGTTCCTTAGAAAGTTTGATTGAGCCCAAATAGCTTTAAGAAACGCAATAAATTAAGGTACAAAATAGCGGTATATTAATTATTCGCTATATATTCATGCCCATAATATTAATTATAGTGAATTATAATTGAATATATCGTCATATAAAATGGAAAAGGGCCTATCATAATTTTTTTTAATATTTTCAGGAGATAAAAAACTTAATTTTGCATTTAATATGACAGTATGGTGATCGATTTTTATCTATTAACAGGCCAATTATATGGCGCTTGCAAATAACAAGACAACAATGAATCAAGAGAATATTTAATTTAAAAGCAAAATACAATCAAAAGGCAACATTCGATAACAATAGTGTACCCAATAGTACCAAGTCAGCTTAAAACTTGTATCAATTTTCTTAAAAACCCATGAAAATCTTGTAGGACAAAGCAAGTATTAAAGATTTTCTCAACAATAAGTACCATAAAATAATGTGATCAATAGATGAGACTTAGTGTACTTGCATCAGCTATATAAGGCCTATTCGAAGGCCAATTTACTATTTTTTACTACTAACCAAAGACTCATTCCAAAATATGGAAATGAAGTAAAAACAAAGAAAATAAATAAAACAGAAAGCCAAGCCAAGTTAAGAACATTAATTTAACATTTGGCATTACCAAACAAAACTAAACAGCAAAGAAAAGAACAGAACAAAACAAAAGAGATGAATGGTTTTTTCGTCTTCAGTCGGTCATATATTTCAGGGTCAAAAGCAACAATTTCTATTTATAAATACTAGCATACAATGTATGTACTGTGGTCTCAACATACGCATGAAAATGCGTATAACTTGACATACAAAATCGCACACACTGTGAGCGAAAATATTTATATGCTTGAATGTTTATTACAAATAAATATTCTATGAATGAATACTTGAGTAATTAACATCATTTTAATTAAAAATTAATCATATAATGGGAAATTATTTGAAAGAGTCCAAGTCAATAACTGAAATTTTTGTCTTTCATCTCCGATATTACTATTAGCAGATATTGCAGTGGACGAGGATAATAATATTTGGGAAATAAATCAGCTATTTCTAAGCATCTAGACCAACTGATCCGAAATTTAGGCGTAGTAAAGAGATACTCGATGGACTGAAGTGCAAAATGTGAGCACTTCAGACGCTTGCTATTTTTCTTATAGCGAGTGAATTATAATGGGTGATTTTATAAGAACTATCGGAAAGTAAAAAAGAAAAAAACACATAAAATTCAGAAAAATTCATGAAATATTTATTTGGATCGATAGTTGGGTCGATATAATTTAATGTTTGAAGATTATTTCATGCAAATGTTGGCCGCGGCTGCGCCTCAAATGGTCCATCCGCTTAGTCCAATTTTGGCATACTCTTTCCAACATTTCGGCCGGTATCTCACGAATAATGTTGGCAATGTTGGCTTCCAGTGCGTCAATCGAAGCGGGCTTGTCGCTATAGACATTAGCCTTAACATAGCCCCACAAAAAATAGTCTAGAGGCGTTAAATCGTACGATCTGGGCGGCCAATTGACTGGTCCCAAGCGTGAAATAAACTGTTCACCGAACTCGCCTCTCAATTGGTCCATTGTTTCGCGTGCTGTGTGGCATGTGGCACCGTCTTGTTGAAACCACATGTCATGCAAGTCAAGCTCTTCCATTTTGGGCAGAAAAAAAGTTTGTTATCATCGCACGGTAGCGCTCACCATTCACAGTAACGTTGTGATTCGCATCATCTTTGAAGAAATACGGCCCAATGATGCCGCCAGCCCATAATCCGCACCAAACGGTTGTTTTTTGTGGATGCATTGGTAGCTCTTGCAATGCTTCTGGCTGCTCTTCACTCCAAATACGGCAGTTTTGCTTGTTCACGTATCTATTCAACCAGAAATGAGCCTCGTCGCTGAACACAATTCTTCGATAAAAAAGTGGATCTTCATCTAACTTTTCAAGAGCCCATTCACCAAAAATTTGGCGTTGTGGTAGGTCGTTTGGCTTCAATTCTTGCACCAGCTGTATCTTATAAGGCTTCACACCCAAATCCTTCCGCAAAATTTTCCACGTAGTGGAGTAACAGAGGCCCAATTGCTGCGAACGGCGCCGAATCGATAATTCACGGTCATCACCAACACTGGCCGATACGGCTGCGATATTTTCTTCAGTTCGCACTCTACGTAAACGTGTTGGTGGTTTAATGTCCAACAATGTAAATTTTGTGCGAAATTTTTTTACAATAGCCCGAATAGAAGCCTCAGTAGGTCGATTAAACTGACCATAAAATGGAAGAAGCGCGCGATGAACTTTCTTAACAGAGCACGCATTTTGGTAATAAAATTCAATAATTTGCAAGCGTTGTTCGTTTGTAAGACGATTCATGATTAAATTATAGACCAAACTGAAGATGTTTGACAGTGACACAAGATACAAAACGTGCGTGAGCTGTCAAAACTAGTGTTGCCAAAAAGATAATAGCAAAAAAATCACTCGTTACTAATTTTAAAATTAATACACTTCCAGCGGTAAAAATAAATACCCATTACGTAATCGCTGATGTAACCAATATTTACATCATTTCATTTACCACTGGGTTGTTTCAATATGTATAAAACATCGGGGAAGAGTATTGCCAATTTAGAAATTTTCTAACTAAATTTATCAAATTTTCATACTGTTAAGGCAGAGCAAAAGTTAATGTACTCATTAGCAATTTTAAGTTCAATTTAGCCACTCCTATCCATTTCTTCATACATCGCGTTTTAAGCGATATTTTCTATAAAAGACACAAAACTTCATTAAAATCGATCGGTAGGAAGTTTTCAGAGATTAGCTTTAACGAACAGAGTGACAATTGATATTTATATATTTACATATTGAAAATATTGATGAACCTCAAATCTATAAAAGCAGTACTCTAAAGCTTAGTCTAGACGATATGTTGAATCAGCATATTTATGGCAAAAAATTTGTTACCAGTGCCAACATATCGTGTAGACACAAAATTTTTTCAACATACGTATGTTTAACCACATATGGCGGCCATTTTTTAACGTTGTCAACAAACATGTGTTCATGATTTTAGCATATCGTGTAGACACCATATTTTTACGTTTTAACAAATTTACTACGTATGCTGAGAGATATGTTGTTTGTTGAAAAGTGTACGCAAGCTTTTCAGCATATAACAAATTTGATAGCATATAGAATTTATATTTCAGCTCAACTCTCATAATATATGTTAATTATGTTGCCTGATTCGGCACGGGACATTCTAATTTCCGAGATGTTATCAATTTCTTGCGTATTTTCGCTATTTTCGCGATTTATTTGATTTTCTTATTCTTTGGAGTTTAGTAATTTCTTCGGAACAAGTCAAGAATACCAACGCTGTTGAAAATTGAAATAAAAAACACATGAGGCAATAGCACTTTTTAGACAAACAATATTTTTCGGCGCTCTCTTTTGTTTCCGGAGCTACGGAGCTCAAAAACTTCATTTTGAAATGGCCATAACTCCTACAATTCTGCACGGATATAAACGATATGTACATCATTTTAAGGCGCTATAAAATACCTTTCTACTGGTTTATATCCGTCAACCCAATTTGATATCCGTTAACCCATTCTGAACCAAATACTGTTTTAAACATTTTTAACACGACTTTTTGCAACACACCTTTATCTGAAAAAATTACCAATATATCGATACTTAAGCATGTATATAATTTTGTAGAGAACCTTCCAAGTTTTCATTTGATATACTTATTTTCATTATGTATGTCAAATGGTGGTTTCGCTGAGTAAAGATTGTCTGACTAACCGGCCTTTGGCCGAGCTTAGAGATTTTCTCCTTTATGTATGTAAAATAGTGGCTTCGCTGAGGAAAAATGTTTTGCCTAGCAAAAAACCTATTATACATTTTAACATCTCCTAAACTAAACAGCACTTTTCATATAAATACCAATGCACACATGGAGATTGTCTCGAAAAATATGTATTTTTGAAAACTCATTTTTGAAGCTGCATATCTTCCGTATTTCATTAGTGATAGCTTTCAAGAAATTTCTCTATAAATTTATATACATGGTTAAGTACCGTTATATGGGTAAGTTTTTGAGATAACGGTGTTTTTACGTAAAAAGTCGGGTTAATTTTTTTTTAATTGCATTTGGCTCATAATGGGTTAATGGATTTCAAAAATTTATTTACCAGTATAAAAGTATTTTAGAGCACTTTAAAATGATATATATATCGATTATCCATGAAGAATTGTAGGAGTTATGGCCAATTCAAAATAAAAGTTTTGAACCCCGTAACTCCGAAACCAAAAGTGAGCGCCGAAAAAATTCTCAAAAATTATTTGTCTAAAAAGGGCTATTACCTCATGATTATTATTATTTTAATTTTCAACAGCGTTGGTATTCTTGACTTGAGCCATTTCTTCAACACATTTTAGCAATTTTTCGCGTATTTTCTAATTTGTTGCGTTCTTCAGAAATTTATTTCGCACTAAAAATATTAATTTTGCAATAAAAGAGATAATTGATAGAAATAAGTAATAAAGAAAGAGTATTGTAAAACTTATTTGAAGTTTATAAACAAATGTTTGCATGACTCTGCATATATATCATCATACGGAATTCAACATATCATGTAGACGCAAAAATTGTATACTAACTAATATGTTGACATATCATTTGCTGTTATATGTTGACTTCAAAAAATTTGATACTTTCAGCATACCGTGTAGACGCTTAGCATATTGAATATGCTGACAGACGCATTTGTTGTTATTTTAAAGCATATAAGTGTTAGCATACATTTGCTGATTCCACATGCCGTCTAGACTAAGCTTAATATTGAATGTACAAAAAATGAGGGTGCTGTTGGCTGAGTAGTTAGCGCGTTTGACTACAAACACTGGAGTATTGAGTTCGAGACTAGTTTCAGGCAAGCCAACAACATCATGCATTTTTCTCATGTGCATTGGCGTGTTATTGTGTTGGTTGTTGTTGGACTGTTAAAGTGATAAAGGCATGACACTGATCACTTTGGCAGTACCGGCAGCGAGTAATACTAACATATCCTTCACTGCACCCTGCTTCGTCGGTATTGTAGCAAAAACCGTCGGCGAAGTAAAAGAACTAATAAAATGACTACACAGCTTAAGCAACCCTATGCCTCTACTTGATAGCAGAGGTGCTTGCAACACTGCTCTACAAAAAAAAAACGCGCAATAGCAGAGTTGTAAATGAAAAAATTTTGTCTTGTAACTTAGGTATTTTTTGTCGGATCTGATGTTTTATATCTGTAGCTTGGTGCTAAAAGGGCCAAGGTAAATATTTTACTGTTTTGAGTTAATCATTGCATTTTTTTTGCTAACCAAAGTTACTATAGAAAACTTAAACTCAAATTGCATTTTTCCCAAAAGTGAATATTTTGACATTGGCCCTTTTAGCACCAAGCCACAGATATGTTCAGCACAAAACTAGTTTTAGCGTTTTGCTTTCAAGACTTTTTCTTAGTTTTTTTTTTTCATCTTAATAGAGAAATTTTTAAATTGAAGTTATGAATTTTAGTCGAACTATATAGTTTTTAAACTAAAGATTATTGATTATTCTGCGTTAAGATCGTTGAATTTCATTTTTTGAGCTATCCAACATTTTTAATGTTAGGTGCCTACTTGACTTCACCACCCTCACACTGGGAACAGGTATGACAAGAAATCTGATGATGAGACAGTGATTGATAGCGAAAACATCAGTTCGACGCCTATACAGAAAAGAGTTTGTCTTTTTAGTTATTACATTCTTTGAAAATTCCTTTTTCAATAAAAATAATTTAATTGAAAAATATAAATAAATGAACTAAATCCTAGATAATTAACGGCCGTATGCATAATGAAAACTTGGCATGGAGTTAGCAAAAATTACGAAATTGAGCTGGAGTTTTGATATAAACTTTTAATTTTAAAATCACTGTAGATTGTAGCTGAGACTCATGGCTATATTGCGTGATCATTTCTAATATTAAAATAGTATATGGAAAAACTCAGCAATATCCAGTTCAATTTCGTCACTCATGCTAACTTCATGCCAAGATTTCGTTATGTATATGACCCTAAATATTTTTGGATTAGAAATTTTGAAGTAATGCGTTTTGAAACAACGTCTAAAAATGCGCTTTTTCAATTTTAAAGGGGTTTAACTCAGTGAGTTGTACTGGCAGAAAAAGGAGAAAGATATCTTTTTATTCAGTTGAAAAATCTTCCAAATTTTTGGCAATAATTAAAACAGTAGAATTATACATCTAGAAACTCGAAAAAGCGGGAGAAAGCGGGATACAAATTTTAGGTGGGATTGAACTCTTAAAAGCGGGATAATCCCGCCTAAAGCGAAATGTCTGATCAGGTTAGTCATAACATTGACAACTCAACCCAGTTGAGTTGTGAATCTTAATAGAGGCCATAATCAATTCAAGAAAAAATATTTATAGGCACTGAACCTCATCCAAATTGACTCAGAAAAATCAGAGCACACTAAACAAAATGCATTTTGTTGGCCTGTGTTAGCTATTTTTGATATTAATACTCATGCTTTTGGCATTCAGTGTTTGTTAGCCATTTTTAACCATTTTTTATTCAATGTTTATCCTTTTTGCTAATGGAGCTCTGGCAACACTGCCGGGGTAGGAATAATTTTTGAATGCAATAAGAGATGGACAATAACGTCTGGTGTAACAACGGAGTGAAGATTTTAGTCTCTCATATTTAATCAATAATGACTTTGTCTCCGACGACTTGGAGTTGATGTGGAAACATGGATAGGTGAGGAGCTAAGACGATAGAGGAGCCATCGTGACGTAAAGATCGCAAGTAACGGGACAAAGTAACTTCAAATATAGTTTGAAAAAGATACAAAATTGAGGAAGATGCTAGCGTTATGTTATTGTCCAGCCCTGAGTAGCATTATACTGAGAAAGGCAGGCTATTAAATTTTAAATGTGGACTTGTCAGACTGAGAAATTGCAAGCGATTACTAAGGACTTGCTGATGTGGATGGAAGGGGTCGAAAAGGGGCCTGTCTCTTTCGATTTTCTGCACCTTTATATATAAAGGCCAATTTAAAAATGTACTGCAATTCGCAATGTTTGTATTTTAACTTTAATTTCTTTGTTAATAACATTTTTGGTTCTCTTTTCACTCGATTACGACAAAGCCAAACGATAACCCTTCCTTATCGTTTGTTCCCCCATAGCGCCTAAACTACTTATGCTAAATATAAATTTAAAATATATAAACAAACAACTCACCTTAATTTTTCTTATTGTTATTTTTATAGAATTATTAAATTCAGCTTCCTACAAAACAGAAGAAAAAAATCACGTTGCGTTACGTTATTGTTGATGATGATGTTTTGAAAATTTATTGTTAAACAGCTTTTAATTGAGGAAAAACGAAGCACTTTTATTAGAAAATCAATTTGTTGCTGTTTTATTATTAATTGGCCATAAACTTTAATGATTATGATTATTATTTTTGTTTGAATCTTTAAATTATTACTTTTTTATTTGTTGTTGTAAGTGTTATTAATTATTGCAATTACATTTTACTATTAAATTTTGTAACTTTTTTTCAATTTTTGTTTGTTTTCTTTGAATTTTTGCTGAATATGCGATTTAATTGTTTAATAATTTCACATAAATATACACATACACGAGCTATCAGATGATAAATATGATTTGTTCTCAAAGTTTCTCTGCTTCTAATTCTCAACGCGACGCGCACACTTTGAGTTTTTGTTACAAAAAGAAAATATTGAAATCGATTTAAGTTTAACAAAATAGCATTTCTATGTTGTATAAAAACAGAATTAAGATTATGGAGATTTATAGATTTTTTTATTTATTTTGTTTACACTAGAATTACTTGCTTTAATTTATTAAAAAAGTTTATTTTATTTTATGATTAAATTGATTCTAATTGAAATCTTTAATTAATGTTGGGGTTAGTTTCTGGGCTTAAATTGATTTTTTTACGTATTTTTAGGTAAAAATTTGTTAAAGCAAATTAATAATTTCATTTCTTTTTAATTTTTATATATTTAATTAAAATTTTAGTTTTGTTTTATTAATTCTGCTACTAATTCATGCTTGAACTTAATTTTTTTTTAATATTTAATGATATGTTGACACATTTGTTAAGGTTTTTAGTTTATTTCTTTTTTATATGTATTTTAGATTGCTCTTCATTAAATCAATTTTTGCATTAAACTCCTTTCTTATAGCTTTTAACCAGTTTCAAATTGCTTTTATTTATTGGTTATTTTTTCTACAGAGCTCCAGAATTAATTGTTAATTATCTGTAAAGAAAAAATATTCGAAAAGCTGCAATTAATACTTAAAATAAAATTATTAAAACTTAGGAAAAATGTCATTGAATAATTTTAGTCAAACTCAAATCCGTTTTCCGATTTCCTATTTCGAATGAACACTATTCTTGTTCTGGAAATTTGGTAATAATAAATTTGTCACCGAATTGTTGTTAGCTTATTGTAATTTTTATTTGTTCCGGTATTCCGGTGGAAAAATTTACATATTTTTGTAATAAAATTTAATTGCTTACAATAATGACAAAAATAAATTTATGAAAATTTTTGGTTTCTACACGAACAATCGCCCAAAGCACCTACTTTCTTTGCGATTTTATTCATACTAGGATCCCGCACGGTGGTCGGAGTTCGACCGCTTGAGCAATAACCGGCTAACAAAATGAGCAATCATCCATATATTTGGATCATTACTGATTATGAAAAATTACGAAATTTCGCTAAAACTTGCTAAATTTAAAAAGTCTAATAGTGTTTAAAAATTGGCAAAACTGTAAAAAGTCATGAACTAATTCAAAATTCTATTTTATCATAAAAATAGCGAAATATGCAAGATTACAAACAAGCCCTAAAAACTAGCTAAAAAAATATCGCGAAAAAAACTCAAATTCGCAATTTTCGCGATTAAGGTGACTATTTGTGTTTTTTACAGTTTACCGATTTCTAATCAATATATCAGACCTCGCTATCTTTTTAATATTATCAAGTTTTGGCGCATTCTCGTAATTTTAGCTGTTTTTCCGAATTTTGGGCATTTCTTACAATTTTAGCTATATTTAAGTAATTTTACGTCTCTTTTGCTATTTACAATTTTTTATCGCCAAGGACTTGATACTATCAGCACCCTATTATCATATCCTCTGACACCTATATTGTTGATACACTGAATTAAAAATTTTGCAAGAAAATCTCTAGGATCTGTAAAACTCTGTAAGTCCGTAATTCCGAAAATATGTGTTTCCGAAGATTTTTGTACTTAACTTTTTTTTCTTAGAACTAAATTTTCTATCACATTGAAAATTTTATTTTATTTGGAGGAGTGTAGCTAAAGTAAATTTCTACAAAACGTAAGTCAAATGAAGGAGTAATTGCTCTGCTTTAAGAAAAGTATACTGTTTCGATTTAAAAATTTTGCGTAAATTTGTCGAAGTTTAAGACAAGCTTTATAGTGCATGTCTTAAAATGATCATACATATGTGTATCTTAAAAACTCGCCGCACGATATCTTAATTTTTAGTATATTTGTGTTTAGCATGTTCCATTTAATAAGACTTGATATAAATTTTGAATTATTTGGTCCAATGCAAAAATGTTATTTGCTTTGAAATTTTCTCTAAATGTGGAAAACACGTTAATTCTCTATTTGCCATCAAAAACAACTTTTCTGTAAAATTTGAGTTAACACATTTTGAATATAGGCTCTCGATCAGGGATGAGAAAATTGGTAAAACTGTACCATTTTTGGTACAAATCGCACTTTAAAAGTGCAATGGTACACCACTGGCCTATTTAGTACAATTAATAATTTTTCCATTTTTTTTTTTTAATTTTAGAGAACAATTGGTACAATTTTAAAATCTCGCCTGCCATCCCTGCTCTCGATTTGTTTGATAGATTTTTCGAATTGTAATTTCTATTTGCAATTTTTTACATTTTATTGAACACAGGGACTTCGGCATCAATTTTACGCAGAAAAAGCAATTAAATTTAATTTAACTTAATTAAACTATTTAAAAATATGTAATTGTTTTTTAAACTTTTCAAAAACTTATATCAGGAACGGTTTAACTAGGAAACAGTGAAAAATAAGAACTACAAGCAATTAACAGTTAAGTTGTAGAGTATTTTTTATATATTGAGTTTTTCTTGCTTGTATCGTAGTATAGGAAGCATCCTGAATTTCAAGGACACATCCAATGGTAACGCACACAAATACACTTTTACTTATTCAGTCAGTCATTTTAAGTGTAAATAACTTTAAAAATAAAACAACAAAACTTATTTATAAATTGAAAATAATTGCAAGAAAATCAAGAGCAACAAAAATAGTTTTTTATGTTTTATTACCTTTTTATTTCAGTTCGTATGTTTAAGTTTAGATAAACGTAAAAACTGCTCTTTTATTTTTGAAAATACTAGATATTTATTTAATTCAAAACATTTTAAAATTAATAGCTTTACGTCACACAAGTATTATTATAAGATTTTTTTTATACATATTTCTTCTTTCTTCTGCTTCTTTTTCTTGCACAAAAAAAATATTTTTTAAAATTTCGTTTTTATAAATTCCCACATTTTTTCATTTTATTTAATTTTTTTTAATTACTACAGATTAAAAGGGCAGATGACAAACGACAAAGTGTCAAATGATAAGAAATAAAAACGAAGTTTAATAGAATTGGCACGAACAAAAACGAGTTGCTTGTATACACGAAGCTCAGAATTTTTACATTTTTAGTAATCCTCTTGACTATTTTCAAAAACTTTAGAAATTTTCATTACAATAATTTAACTTTTTTAATATTAACATTGTACTGCGAAAGAAGATTTTTCCAATATTCTCTTGCTTAAACTTGGTTTTAACTGGATTTTTTTAAGCACTTAAAGATACCGACCGACCACCAGCAAGCACTAAATTTTTCATTACAAAACTTTTTCTTTGCAAATTGTGGTTGCTTTTTTTCTTTTTGATAATATTACATTTTAGTTTCTTGTAATTTTGGTTTTTTCTTATTTAAACCCAAACCCTCTTGTTTTAAGACTGAGAATGTATAAATTAATTTTATTCTTAATACACTTTCGTTGCGTAGTGTCTGTGGTGGTGGCGGTTTTTAAATTACAATACTAGCTTAAATAGTATAGAAAATACCACATTTAACGGTAATTCTTTTGGTATTTCTTAAAGCATTATCTCTCTCAATAGCGTTAACGAATCTTAGCATCGCGGCGTATATCCAACGACTATCAGCCTTTAAAATTAAAGCATTTCTGGAGACCCCAATAATCTTATATACGTGTGTGAATGTATGATTGCTTTCAACGAATAAAAACAACCGAAGTTTAACGAAGCTAGCTCATCATGTTAAACTAGAAGAAGATGCTTGAGAGTATAGAAATGAAAGCCGAAAATAACAATAGAAAATGCGAAAATTTGCGTACAATTTACCTTGAGCTTTTCATTTACTCTCTCTCTCTCTCTCTCCCACACACTTGATATAGCCCAAAAAACAATCAAACAAAATATGTACTCTTAAATACAACAGTAATGAAATACACATCATAAGAGCTTTTTACTTTTAGAAAAGTATATACACAAAAGCATTAAAGTGTTTAGCGAAGGAAAAACTTTTTGTTCTCTTAATTGAGGGTCACACGCAAATACGTCACTAGTTGAAGGAAAAACTATAAATATGAAAAGAAATGCTGCCCTTTATGCATGAGTTGGTGAAAAAAGCTAAAATTTTCTGAAAAGCCGGGAAGCTAAAAAGCTTTTCTATTCCAAAACGGAAATATCCCATCAAATAAGCTTTCTTTTGTTAACAATAAACATGTGCTTTCACAACTTACAATAATCGAATTAAAAACGAAGAAAGCCTTATGCCGATCTACTCTACTCGTACGAGTATGTACACAGGAATGCAGTAGTATATAGGTTAGTAGTAGTAGTGAAGACACACACGAACATACGCGTTACACTCAAACAGTTAAAGGAGTACAACAATACATCTACAAACAACAAAAAAGGCAGAGCAAAACACGAATATAAAAACAAAAACAACACAATATAAAATTGTTGAATGAGTTTTTCCTCATGCTTTAACCAACCAACAATTATGTATGAAAAAGTAAAAAGGAAAAGGAAATAAAATTCTCTCTACCACATACATAGTTTTTGCGTGCATGAATTTTCAGAGAACCCCTAAAAATAAAGTTGCTGTTTTGCCAAAGCATGAAAAAGAAATTGTGATAAAAAGAGAAAATTAGCAAGCACAAAAAAGTCTTATGTGAACCAATAACGGCAAAAGTATTGAAAAAAAGTTGAAAGCAAAAAAAAACAGGGAACATTATATGTTAAGGACCGAAAAGAAAAATTGTAAAGGAATTTGAAGACACAGCGTAATAATAGAGAATATCTGCAGTCAATGTGAAAAATGTTTGCAGAACATAAACGACTGTGTAAGCGTGTACGTTGATTACAACTTTTGCTTTAGTAGTTATGCAAATAAATAATGTTAAACTTCAAGTCGACATACATACATATGTATGTATGTAGTATATGCAATATATCTCCATAACATAAAGTACCTTCTTTTAATATACTTTTTTTTAATTGAAATATGAATTGATATATGAATTTTTTTAATTGAAATATGATTTTTGACAAATTTATAACCAGACAGATGTAAGTGTAGATAAGCACAAAATAGTCTAGGCGCACGGTAGTGCGCCAGGCCAAGTTCCGGCTGCACACGAAACCATTCGAGCTGTTTTTAACCCCCTCACAACTTTGCTCCACTTAATTCCAAAATAATGAAACTTGAAACGTAAGGTCTCCCTATAGAAGTAAACTCATAGGTAAAGTTTGAAGTTCTACCATAAAAGCTTCCCGAGATATGAAGGTGTAAAAAGTGCATATTTTAGTACATATTCACTGACTCGCTCACTGACAGACTCATCAATATTCCAGCTTCCTAGGTATAGCTAGTAAGCTGGAATTTGGTATACGGGTAGGTAGGTCTTGGTAATCAATTAACTAGAAAAATCTAAAAACGGGCACTTTTAGCCTGGGGAGAGTAGGGTGCCCTTTCTTTGTATGGGGCACTTCCAGTACAGCTAGAAAGCTGAAATTAACGAAAAAATGTTAAAACGGGCACTTTTCATATGGGGGTACTAGGGTGCCTATTCTTTGTGTGAGGCACTTCCAGTATAACTAGAAAGCTGAAATTGGGCACAGATAGTTCCTGATGAGCAATTAACGAAACAAATTTGAAAATGGGCACTTCTCATCTGGCGGGACTAGGGTGCCCCTTCTCTGTATGGGACACTTCCAGTATAGCTAGAAAGCTGAAATTTGGTACACAGGTAGATCTTGATGGGAAAGTACTAAGAAATGAGATGGTATTGTACCTATCAAGAACTTGGTCCTTATTTTGATCTCAGTACTTTTTACAGCCGCAATTTTTGGACAGGAACTTGGCTTTATTTTCACATTATCTTTTTGTGCGGATACAAATTACAGCTTAGAAGGTTTTTAATATACTATACTATTTTGCAAATGCAAAGATGCAAGAAAATTTGGAAAAGATTGTGAATTGGGCTACTATTTTGTAATTTTTACTTACTATTATGGGCTGACATGCAAATGTTCTAAGTCCACAAAATATCAAATAAAACAATAAGACATTCTGATTCCACTTAATTGTTCCTTTTATTTAACTTGTGCGCTAGACTAAAAAGCTATTTAGATTCCTCTTGATTACACAGAAAAAAAATAGACAAGAATTATGCTCAATAAGAGCATGTTATTGAAAAAATATGAATTTCAATAACATTTGTCATTAACTTAATACTTAATATTTCGTTGTATGTAATTCTTTCCCATGCCGGTTATTTCTTTTCTTTTTATACGCAAGTACTTAAAACAAGTTTTATCTCATAAAAAATAATTGGGGTGTGGGTCGGGCTTCCCGGCTTTACTTCTGGGAAGGCCGGGTTCGTATCCCAGCCATGTAAAAATTTTTCTTAATATATATGTTTTTGTTTTGAAATAATTTTATTATCAATATAGCGGAATTCTTTATCAAAAGAAATTTACAAAAAGAATATTGAATACCGGGATTTTTGTTATCGAAAACGAAACTTATTTTTTCTGTGTATATAAGGTCGCGGTAGGGTTATGCTAAATTATTATTTGTCTAATTTAAAGCAGATGGAAAAGAGCATGAATTATACGATGTCACTTACTTGGATTCTTTTTCTGTTACAAATTTAAGAGTAAATTTTCCTAAAGTATTAGACCTGGCTATAGTAATGATGGTCTTAAAGTGTCGAATATTCGTGGTACAGAAAAAGCTTTTTTGGAAGATGTAGTCAACTTTAGCGCGGATCATAGCATCGAGTCTGGATGAGAAATCTTCATACACTGCACCATAGGTCCTAATGGCAATTTGCACCATTCTCGGCGTTGAGCTTCTTATATTTTATATAATTGTGACGAGTCTTTTTGAAAAGTCGAATCGTTTGTTGCGATATAACCAGGTAAAAATTTTGAAATGTGAAACTTTTCTCTTCCAACTCCTCGTTAAGAGAATGCATATCTGTAATATGTTTATATAAAAAGGCTACATGATGAAGTTTTATATGACGGATGGACGAGCAATAAGGGATATTCCCTCCCCCACTACATAAAGGCAATAATAATGAGTTTCTAAAAGAAATTTTACAAAATGTTGCATGTACATTCTTTTACCTTTACAATAAGATAGAAGAAAAATTTCCATAATATTGGTTCTGGCTTATAAATATTATTTTTCAACAACTTATACTAAACCGATTCTTATGAAACTTTGCATACACCCTTAGTTGTCGTTACAAAACAAAATTATGTTTAGAAAAGTGGGCAGTGCTACGCCCATGAAAAGTAAATAAGCATTTTAACCACTTCTACTTAGCCGATTCTTGTGAAACTTTCCATACACACTTAGATATCGTTGCAATACATCATTGTGGCTAGAAAAGTAGGCAGTGCCACGCCCATGAAAAGTAAATATTAATTTTAACTACTTCTACTTATCCGATTATAATGAAACTTCGCATACACAATTAGTTCTCATAAAAGTACATGATGATAACATATGGGGGCGGTGCCACGCCTATTTTGTAGTCGGTTTTTTTTTCAAGAATTATCACTATACTATGTTTAGTTTTTATTCGATTTCGGACCATAATGGCATGAAATTTTTGAGTGGACTATTCAATATAATTATAAAACTATAGATTTTGTTATTATTTGTTGTACAAAACAGCTTCTAAGGTGCCGATCAAAGCAAATTAGCCATTATTCAATGCTTAATATCATTCAAACAAGATATGCGGTTGTGTTCTCTATTCCATGCGGAATTAAAATGTGCGGAATTAGCATAGCATTGTTGTTGCAAATTATTATTTATAACAACAATGCTTTGGTAATTCTACACATTTTAGTTCCGTATGGAATACAGAACATACATGATAGTTTAGTGGAAAGCAAATCAGATCTTTTTCATTTATTGTTCCAATGTAATGGTTCGTTCGATATAGTGAGACATGCTGCTAATTTTTTCTAGCTCAAAAATATTCAAAAATTCCATTAAAAAAAGTTAGAGTAAAAAGTTCAGTTTACTACCAACTGTGGCGTAACAACTTAATTTATGCAATTATATAGTCTTTACGATTGTGACTCATAATAATATACGGAAAAGCCAGTAAAAAACTTTAAAGGTCCATTTTGTTGCATAGAGCTATTAATCCAATAATAAAATAATATACAAACAGTAATTCAGCAAATAAATGAACACGCATTTAAACATACGCTCATTATTTTTAATAATATAATAAGTTGCATTGATATTAAACCACAATAATGAAAACCAGAAAATAATTACTTGCGTAAATTAAACAATTTAAAACCAAGCAATTATAGAATTATAATAAATCTCATTAGCGCTTAAACAAAAAACCTAAAAAAATATAAGAAAACACTTTTAACACATTAAAGAAGTTGAAATTTTCATCAAAATTTGCCCTGCCTCATCATAAACAAAAATAGATCAACTGAACAAAAAATTTGCATCCTTTTTAAATAGTTAAGCAACTTCGACCTACTAAAATTCTTCGTAGGCATTATTCATATACTAAATAAAGCATATGGAGGAGGGGGCTTAACGATTTGTGGCGGAGGTAATCATTTATACTTAAATTTTATTTAAAACCGTTACGAAGGGAGCAGGTGGATGGAGTTGAAGAGGTTTCATATAAAATTCTATTAAATATCAACTGCGCTCCAAAACCAAAAATAAAAATAAGAGTTGGAAAAATTGGAATAAAGAATCAGAAGGTGAGATTTCGGCATACCATATTGATAAAAGGAATAAGACAACTCATATTATATTTCCTCATATAATTTGGTTAAATAGCTGATGTTTCATTAATACTACTATCCACGATCAAACGTGGTAAAAGCGAACAAAGGACGCTGATGATAACAGCGTAGCGGCTGTCGAAATTAGTACTACTAATCCGTTCTGCTAGTCTGATTAGATATTCTAATATTCCACTCTTAAAAATAATTTGAATTTACATTAATTCAATTGTTGGACTTAAGCCGATTAATAATAAGTTCCGACTTATACACATTTTCAGTTCAAATAATAATTACGCACAAATTAAAGACGTGCACCACTATACCACAAAGTATTGCTAAAACATATGTAAAGCGGCCCACCCACTTGCAATATAATTGTGCAATTATTCGTATTGTACAATAATATCGCCAATGTGTATGTCATATTCGAAGATGGCACAATATATTGGCAAAAATCAAAATGCCTTTGATTTTTATTGTACAATAAGGAAAATTGTGTAATATGGTGGCAACATTGTTGAGTGTTTTATTTACTTTTACACTGTCAGGAGAATTGGGCAATATTTTCTTTGAAAATATTGTGACATTTATTGCATAGTATAGGTCAGAACGACAATAATATGTACATATACAATAATATTGTATAATGGATGGGCTGCTTAACAGATACATACCTGTTACTATAAGTATAAATGATGGAATAAAAGTAACTGATATTGTATGATTTTATTCCACGCACACATTCTACGTGTACTAAACAATAAGAGTAACATAGTATTTTGCAATGTATAAGAAATTTACATGTTTTTTATTTTGATATATCTGTTGTACCACCGATATTTTCAAATAATTGTTAAGGTGGAGGTACATATCACGCGTTACGCGGCAACGCTTTTCTTACTTTTCGAACTTTTAACGCAAGTTACACACCACGCTTTTGATGCTCTTCTGCTTATACAATTTCAAGCCTTTGCCGACTATATTTTGTCTTGCCCTTAAGTTTTATTTTTCTTTATATATTTAATGCAGTTTTCATCCATTTTTTAAAAAAAATTAATTTCTAATAATTTATTTCCATTAAACAAACATTTTAGCATATGAATCTGGCAGCACTACCTGTCATTTGGTATACGACGCGTGAAAGTTGAAGAATGTTCAACTTTTTGCGAGTTACGCGCGTCGCAAACTTCGCTTTGTATCTTGCCTTATGGAAACACACTATTTCAATTTTTTTGACAGAAGTCTGTAACGCATTAGCGTACCTTCACAACAGATAATGTGTGTGCGTATGTTTCATACATATAAAACACATTCACATACACTTCATGTGCAAATTTATTGCTAGCTTGTAATAAAAGTTAATGCTTGTTGATAGCTAGAGCACAGTGATATGCTTTGTTATTGCTGTTTTTGTTATCTATTCTGATGTTCGTTTTAAATAGCCGACCAATTGGCGAACAAACTTCGTTTTGCATGACAAATTTGTCTGTTTATGCAATAACTTATTTATTGTACGACATCAGTATCTGTTAATATCTGTTTGGGCGAAATATAGGAAAACAAATGTGTTTCTCTTAGTCTCTCTGTATCCACTCATATCTACTATACTTTAGCCAATAACAATACCACCTAATAACAGAAACACTACATTACTTATCAACATACACTCATAAGAATTAACACACAGAAACTGATATAAACGGATGTATCTGTGCACCTGACTAGTACAAATATTAAAAAATGAATTTTTTTTCATTACATTATTTAATTTCTTATTATCTAACTACTCTTTGTACGATTTTGTCTCAAAATCTCTTGCTTTTGATTATTAGGCTAAGATTTGTAACGTTGCATCCAGAAAGAATCAGGCACGATTAATATTCCCTTGTGCCTTGGAATATTAATCATACTTGATTCTTTCTGAATACAACGTTACGAACCTTAGCCTAATAATCAATTTGGATACATATAGTCACCTAAAATGCAAAATAACGTAACATCACTTTTCATATGCTTACAGGAGAAGCAAAAAACTTTGTAAAATGGAATATATATGAGATATAAAAGCAATTTTTAATATGTATATGAGGTAGAAATGCGCTAACCGATCTATTTTTGAAGAAAAAATATTTTTTTTATTGGTCGCGTTCATAAGACGTAACAGTTGTGCGTGCAACTGTTAGAAACGCACAGTTGACAATTTTTCCATCATAAAATTTTTTAGCTACCTCTGGTCAACATGTTGTGCTTAGCATGCACAGCTGATCAAAAGAGTTATTCCGTTTATTTTCTAATACAACACCGCTTTATTATGTGGCCGCTGCAAACTAGTTTAATAAATTTTGCATTACAAATGTGATAAAGTAAACAAATAAAGGAATATAATTAAAATAAAACTAAGATCACTAAATATATGTTTATTGTGTTGTTCACTTACTATATTACATAGTACTTAATTTACTATAATGTTGAACAATTTTGTATGGTGCTGACTATCGCATTGGATACCATGCACTCAAAACTGAGTGCTAAAATAATTAATTTAGTAAATTTCAACTATTTCTTTTGTGCCTGTTGTTAATGATTTACATTTATCAGCTGTTCATATTGCAGTATATCTATCAAGCCGTTTCTAAGACGTAACTGTTGGGAGCAATAGTTGCCAACCGTTTTACAAAAGTTGAGCTCAACAGCTACGTCTTATGAACGCGCCTATTATTTTTTTTAAGTTAAATGTGTTACGTTATTTTGAATTGTAAATTTCTGAAACAAAAAGACGTATCATCAATGAAAGTATGTTAGTATTAAGTGAAACAAACATGTCAATTATTAAATAATTAAATTTTTTGTCAAACTATAGGTTTAATAAAAAGCAGTACTGCGCTGCAACAGTGAATTTAAATGTGTTTAAATGCAGCTACTCCGTTCTGCTGTGTACGTTGAAAAATTAAGTTGATGTTAATTTTTCCCTTGTTCCTTGGAATATTATCATGCCAAATTCTTTCTGAATATAACGTTACGAACCTTAGCCTAATAATCAATTTGGATTCACAAAGCAAATACGTTCGAAATAATCATATTAATAAAATAAAAATAATAGCCACACAATAAACAGCATCAATAGGTTTGCGTCGACATGTTCAAACAAGTTTGCTATTCTGATGCAGCGCAGGCAGTACTGCACATAAGGACTTTTGTAATCCAATGAGATCTACATAATTATTATTAGCTTCTTCTATATATAATAGCTTTATTTAGTGTTTAGTCAATTAAAAAAAATTAAATGCGAAAATTTCACACTTATTTTGCATTTCTTTGTTTATTTGCCTTTTGCATCACATGTTCATACTTACTGGTTTTTACTGAAAAAAATTTTACAGTAAGAAATTTTAAATACTCGAACGCAGCTATTAACCATTTTGATTTTGTTTTGAACACTAACCAAATGAACGGCAATAAACAATGAGAAAGACCTAAACTTACTTGCTTCGTTAAAAAATAATAAAAAACCATTACAAACAAAGCGCGATAATATGTATTTTTTAGAGTCCGACCGAAACCCGTTTTTTGAGGCCGAACCCGAACCGAACCTTATATTCGGCAAAAAGGCCGAATATTCGGCCGAATCCAAAACCTGCTGAAACTTATTTAGCATTAACTGATATTGACATTTTAAAAACTCAACAGAACTGAAAAGTCATTTATTTTATTAACGTCCCTTTTCACAATGTGATTAAAAGTTAACGTGGTCTTTATCGGCAAATTCGGTATACAAAAATCTTCGTTAACTGTTAACTTTTAACTGTACACTGTGAAAAAGGGCGTAAGAGTATTTCTACATACATACAGTGTGAGTCAAAATAATAGTAGAAATTGAATATATTTCATTCCATCGAGCAAATATAAAACTTAAACATTTATGAGCATATGACTAATAAAAACTTACCATGAAATTAGCTGAAATGATCAATAGAACTGGAATATTGGGTTCGGTGCACATACATTGAGGATTGTTTTATCACTCTATTGATGACGTTACAAGAGCACCAATCAAAAAGTTGAGTCGGAATAACTAAAAAGATATAAAGTGGAATATTTACCTATTTTTGACACTAAATTTATACGATTTCATTCATTTTTACTAAAGTGGATTTTTTTATATCGAAATTTTTTTTAGAAATATTACTAATTTATTGCCAAACAAAGAAAAAGGCATTCTATGGCGAAAAAGATTAAAAAGGCCTTTTTATGAAATGGCAAATACCATGGCAAGTGCCATAAAAAATGGGATATGCCATAAAAAACTTGCCCAGATTATAAACATAAAATAGATATTCGATTGGAATCGAAATCGGTTTACCATTCCCTAGTTTATGCTATTTATTTTGGCAACAAACAGTTGAATACTTTATGTTACTATGTATATCTTTTGGTTGCGCTTTATAAAACTAAGTAAAATTTCCATTCAATTTGAAAAGATATGGGACGGGAAAGCACAAATTCATGGCGGTGACATACATATTTTAAATTTAGAATATACTATTTCGATTAACTGCCTTATTTATAGAGAATAAGAAGTTACGGTTTCGGTATTCGGCCAAAAAGTTGGCCTAAACCGAACATAAGCCGAAACCACAATTTTGGCCGAATCCGAAACCGAAACCGAATATTCGGTCGGACTCTAGTATTTTTGGTTCATGAAAAGCATGTGCTTGATGATACGTTATTTTGAATTTTTATTATAAAATCGTTATTTTTCAACCCATATGGATAACATTTTGTAGAGACGTGTAGTTTCATCAACAGAGTCATAATCAATCAAAAATACGATTTTAAATTTTTTGATGATACGTTGTTTTTCATTTTAGGTGACGATATGTATGTTTGTCGTTACCATTAACGAAGCATTTCACACTTGTTAACTCTTTAAGGGACCCCAAAAAGGTTCAGCAAATTGACGTACTCCACTGACATGAATTCCAAACATATACTTCTTTTGCGTGGTAGCAGACGTTGTGGCTGCTGTTGCTTTATTTTTTATCATTTATATTAAAAACTGTTCATTGACAAATACTTTTTGAAGTGTTGCTATAAAATTTAATACAAGTATATAAAAAACATTAAGTGCTTTTTACTTTATTGCTAATAAAAGAATTTAAAACTATCAGTTTCGCATAAAAAGCTTGAAGAAAAACAGAAGTTTTGACTTGTTGCTGTCTGTCGCGTACTAATAAATTTATGTAAATTTTGAATTTTCCACAAAAAGGTTTTTTATTCGATTTTGCTTGACTTTCCTTTAAGTTTTTGGCAAATTATCAAAATAATCAATACATATTTCTATTACAGCCACATCTCATCTAAAACTGCTATAACATTTATTAGGTTGTAGAATAAATAAATTTTACTACAGACATAGATAATTCCATTTCGTAGCCATGAAATGAAATTGGATTTTGCAAATACATACTTATGCAGGGTTAATGTCAATTTTATATATTTTTTGGGTTATCATTTTAAAATAAAAAAAACCTAAAGGTCCTTTTACACTGTGATACAAGCTTTGAGATTTTTATTAGATTTTGTAACACGAAAATCAAATACAAATCAGTCTGACTGTCAAAAAATCTTAAAGAAAATCTTCTTATTACATTTTGTTTCTGCACTATCATATTCCAAATAAAACGTAAAGCAAATAATTTGCAATAAAGAAAATGTTTTCGTTTTCTTTTTCTTTTTTTTTGGCGGCAAACAAATTCACAAATTGTTATTCCTGTTTGTTTGTGCAAACGCCAACCCTGAAAAAATTAAAATTGTGATTGTTTAGAAAGTTTCCTAAAAATGACGAAAAGTTTCTTTACGTATTATTGGACAGATCATAAGAATTTGTTTTCACACTGTTGAATTTTTAACTAAGATTTTAGTTTTTGACAAATATTAATACTAAATCTAATAGTCTAAAGGGCGCTTTAATAATTTTTAAAAGGACAGCTAAGATTCAACGTCGAAAAAGGAAACTTCTGATTGGAAAGCTGAGCAGCCTCCAGCGACAATGACACAGAGTCGGTGTAAAATTTACATTGTAAATCACGCAAAAACGGTAAATGTTCAGCAGAAAGAGATATCTTTATAACGGTCGTGCAAATGAGGTTATGACCCCGGAGGTGAAAGAGTGGTTTAAGATCAACAGAATAATAACATATTAGCTAGTCACACAGAAATGAGAGTATTCGCTCGTATAAGCACTAAAGTGTCCTATTTTGGGACTTCATAGATGCGCTACTGAGCTATCTGTGGAGTTTGTCTTCTGGAGTTAAATAGAAATACTCCTCTGCTATGTCCGTGTGAAATTTCATACTGATTGGATAGGCCGTTTAGAAATGGATGATATATTTCAAAAATATTTTTATTCTGCTACGCTTCATAAAATGAAAAATGGTCCCAATTTGAAAAATAAAAAATTGGTCCAAAAAAAGGAAAAATAGCCCCAAATTAAGAAATATAAAATGAAAAACTGCCCCATAATATGAAATATGGCCCCAGGAAAAAATCCTTAATCCCGGCCAAAAGCCGACTATGCAAAAATCTTTACTCAGCGAAGCCGCTTTTGGATATACCTCGAGGAAAACCCCCATAACCCGGCCAAAGGCCGGCTATGTAAGGATCTTTATTAAGTGAAGGCGCTTTCCGAAATACATAGAGGAAAAATCGTTAAGCCCGGGCAAAGTCCGGCTATACAAAAATCTTTATTCAGCGAAGCCGCTTTTCGATATACCTAGAGGAAAAACCCTTAAGCCGGGCCAAAGGCCGGCTAAGCAAAAATATTTACTCAGCGAAGTCGCTTTCCTATATACCTAGAAGAAAAAAACTCTTAAGCCCGGCCGAAGGCCGACTATCAAAAGTCTTTATTCAGGGAAGCCGCTTTTCAATATACCTAGAGCAAAAAGACTGAAGCCCGGGCGAAGGGCGGCTTTGCAAAAATCTTTACTCAGCGAAGCCGCTTTTCGATATACCTAGAAAAAAACCTTGAGCCCTGCCGAAGGGCGGCTATGTAAAAATCTTTACTCAGCGAAGCCGCTTTTCGATATACCTAGAGGAAAAAACACTTTTAAGCCCGGACGAAGGCCGGCTACGCATAATCCTTACTCAGCGAAATCACTTTTCGATATACTGAGTGCAAAAAACCCCTAAGCCCGGCGGAAGGCCGACTATGCAGAAATATTTCCTCAGCTCGTTTTACGAAAGTATCCCAAAATAAGAAAAATTGCCTTAAATTAATAAATGAAAAGTTGTCCCAAAATAGGAAAAATTGCCCCAAATAATTAAATGAAAAATGGCCCCAACAAATTTTGTTGTTGTTTTGAATGGAAAAATTTTAGGGCTATTTTTCAATTTGGGCTCTTTTTCCTACTTGAGGCAATTAGTGTATTTATCTTTATATTTATTTATATTGAAGCAATTTCTGTTATGCAAAATAAAAAAAGAGCAACAAAAGGAGCACTTTACTTAAATAGAGCACTTTTGAGTAGTCTTTTGGGCCATCTTGTTGTAAGAGCATTTTTTATAGTACTCTCTAAATGAGCACGTCTGGCACACCTAGAAAGCCTTCAAAATGGTCTTTATTATAAGTCCTTTAAGGCCGGGACACATAGAATCCGTCGTACGTTATACGTCGCCTTTTTCAACTGACAACTAAGTTGAAATACATGTTTTCTTATGAGCTTAGTCACATTCGGTACGTTTCCGTCAACGCAAAGTACTAAAGTTGGCCAACTTTTAACGTACGTCGAGTACTTTGACAGCTATCAGTTGGTTTTTTGTTTTGTTTCGATTTAGTTTTTTCTGCTGTTTGGCACCAAAAATTAAATAAAACAATAAAAACAAATAATATAAATAAATAAAATCAAATCAAATTTAGCTGCAGAAACATGCGAAGAAAAAACAGTTGTTTTAATATCCGTCAACAAAGTACTCATTGTGTCAACCTCCTCCGTCGTTACGTTAATGTCAGTTGAAAAAGGCGACGTATAACGTACGACGGATTCTATGTGCCCCGGCCTTTAGTCAGTCATGCTGTGGAAAGCATTAGGTCTGTTCATTTACTTTCCTAGCAGAAACTAGCAACGAGAGAGTAAAGCAGAAATTTGTAAAATTACCCTCCCAGATGCGAAAAAGGAAATGAACACTTTACTAGCAAAAATTTGCAAGTAACACAATAAACAGTTTGTACACCCAAAACATTTTACATTAGCTGTTAGTAATTTGTATGAAAACTTAGACATATCGTAAAAAATATATGAACATTTTATCATTTTGAGGTACATGAACACAGCTTAGGATAAAAAAAGGGTTACCTTTTAACTGTCCGTAAATAAAGCTTTACGTGTAAAGATTTAAATAGCAGAAATAAAAATACAACTGCTTATACATAAGGATTTTTTAGTAAAATATCTGTAAACAGTAGAAATAAAGTTAATTTCAATGTAATTGTGGAATTTTTTTATTAATTATATTGAATTTGTTCTTTGCAGGAACTTGCCAGGTTTTTTCTTATATTTGACTGTAACCTTCGAGTGTAAACTTAAGCCTTAAGGTTGAACATTTTCTACCACCCAATTCAAGCATTTTAAACACTTTTAACGGCCACTGCTGCAGTCAAATTAAAGAAAAATATCCAATCTTACCGTATTTAATATTTTTGACTTCTTAAAAAGTATTAATTTCTTAATAATTCATCAAAATTAGAAAAAGTTAACTTTTTCATGAATTTTTCAAACATTTATTTTGTAAACAAAAGATACAAACAGCTGTTTGGCTAATTCCTGCTAGTAAAAATTTTACTAGCAAAAACTTGCAACAAATTCTTTTTCTCTCAACTTTTTATGCTCATTTTTCACTCTCTCGTTGCTAGTTTTTCGAGTACGTGAACACTTTCTAGTAACAACTAGTAACAATTAGTAACAACTTTCAGTTATTGAACTGACCTATTTTAAGAAGCATTTCAGAATAGGCCTTCAAGAATCCCTACCTTGGGAAGCAACTGTGAAGGCGGACGCTGTAATAACAGCATGGTTAAAATAGATATAAGTATGGAATGGGGATTGGAAGGCCTTGTGCCTGCCAAGTAGGCCTTCTAGAAGGCATCTTTACTCCTGCATTTTAACGCTGGGATATTTACAAATATAACACATGCATATACATATATGTAAGTATGTCAAACACTAGCGGCGTAAGAAGAAAGCAACCTAATCGATTTTGAATGAGCAAAAATCTATAAACAAATCAATGACAACTTTCAATGATATCTATAAATTAATTGAATTAACAACCAAAACAAGAAGATTAGACAATTTAAATAAAATTATTGCTAATTTAAAAAAAGAACAGAAAAATGCAAATAAATTATAACCCCTCATGTACATTAGACTGGTCGAAATAAAATGAAATATTTTTTCCATAGCCAGTAACTATTTTGCCTACATAAATCATTTTATCACTAATTCAATTCAATCTGCGGGATGCACGTGCAGAGCACCTTGTGTATATACTGTTTGGCCGATAATTAAAAATAAAACTAGAAAAATGATTATACATCATGTAAATCTTTTGTTGATCTGCCGTTTCTACTATCTGATGCATAAAAATTTGAAAAACTGCCAAATGGCGTCTCCACAAAGTAAATAAAAAAGTGTATGCGCACGGAAGCAATGAAAACGGTCAAAGATCCATTTTAAACAGTGTGGAGCACACACATTCACTAAAAGTGGCTAGCGATAAAACAATATTTTACGTACTCACTATTTTGCGGTTTAATGGGTCTGCTTCTGAACAATCTGGGAAGTTTATTTTCAATACTTAAAATGGAATACTGGAAATTGCTGACTAATTTTCAAAATATATTGATTCTGCCATACTGTCCAATTTTTACCCCCAAGAGATAAACCTGATTAGAAATTGGACTTTAAATATCTCCATAGAAATTAATATTATGGCGCCAATTTGAAATGTTTATTTCAGGCAAGTGCGCCGGCCTACTGATACCACACAATTTTTATAGATGTCTGCCAGTGATGCATATATTTCGTTTGCACTATATGTAATATTTTATGAGTTTTAATCCTCCTACTAGAGGAAGACGTAATTTTACTTTTCCGATAAGATTTCATTTTATGCAAATGCTCATCGAGTTAACATGTACTACTTTTACATAATTAGTTACTTTATTTTTAATTTTTCACACAAATTTAAATTTACAAATCAATTAAACACATTTATTCATTTATTTAACACAGAAATTTTATCAAAAACATCGCTTTTCATTTATTTTAATAAACACTCACGTACGCACACAAATTTATTTTCATGTACATTTGTTTTTTGACAGTTCATCTCATAAGATTCTTGTTATAAGAATTCTTATAACAACGCTCTCATAAAAATTCCTATAACATTGAGATAACACTAATTTGAAGTCTACACGTAACATAATTCTCTCTGCGATTGAATTTGGCAATCTTATCTTACATATTATATTACGTGTAGACCTCAAGTAAAGGAACGCAATTTAGTAAAATGCAGTAAGGTTCAGTAAAAATTTTTACAAACTTTTGTGTACTCGAACCAGTGATGTTAACAGTGCAGTAATAACCGTTTTGTAAGGTAATTTCAGGCCCTAAAAGGTTGCACGGTAATTTCATTAAAATTAAGGTAACTTAAAAAATTTTTAAGTTTGGAAACTCAGTTAACGAAAATTACGATTTCCATACAACACACAAAAATTGAATTTTTGCTGCTGCATGAAAATCGTGATTTTTATCAATTGAGTTTCCTCATATAATGGTGTTTAAAATCAGATAGATTTTACTAAAATACAGTTTGTTTTGTGGTACACTTTTAAGTATATTTATGTTCAATAATATGGATGCAACATATCGTCAGCTTATTATTGGTTTGTCCCACCGACCATTAAAAAAAATAGTCAGGAGTAGATTATGGTAAAAAATACAAAAAAATCTATCGTGTATTTGCAGAAAACTTTCTGTAAACCTTCTTTGCCACTTGTCTCTATTCCGAATTTGTGGCATATGAGCCAAACCAATAATAAGCTGGCGTTATATGGTTTAAAAGGTATTTTTATCTAGGTATGCACAATAATTTTTTGCCTAAAAAAACCTGCTACAAATAACTCCGGTTAAGTACCAAGTGGTCGAATTTGGGCCAGCGGACGGGATCAAGGATAATAAATTGTTTATAAATACTGCTGTTATTTTAATTAGAAACCTTTACGTGCGGTAATTTCTTCTCAAGAACGGGCCGTACGGTAATGAAGATATAATCACTGACTTGAACGCACATATTTTCATCATTTTATAGGAGAAACAATAAATTATTATATTTCCTTTTAGATTTTCTTAAGATCTTTGTCGTTTTATCATAACATCTTTAGTCGATTTAAGTCCAAATCAAGTTAAGGTTATATACTGGTACGTCTTCTTAGAATCCACATTTGGGTCTAACCCGTTTTCAAATACTCCGATTTTCAAAAAAGTTACCACGGTTAATTTTTTTAAGTTCTAGAACAAAAACTACCAGAGTGTGCAAACAAACAAAACTTTTCGCAAACGTTTCATGCGAAGACACAAACTTTTAAAATATTTTTAATCGTTTCGTACAAGAGCAAAACCAAAACAGATACTTTTGCAATGACAAAAAATTAAACAAAATAATTGGATTCTCAACAGTGTTGCCAAGTTAGGGATTTTGACCCTAAATTTAGGGTTTAATTTTGCGGTTAGAGTGACTTTTAGGAAGTAAAAAGCAGTTAGGGGGAAATTTAGTGTGCAAAATGGTATTTGGGGATATTTTAGGGGTATTTAAGTCCTGATTTTATTTAGTAGTATTATCAATATATGCTTAAATATTGCTACAGTTAAGGTTTTTCATTTTCTGATTTAAATTTCTTGGTAACATAAAGCTGTAAAATATGTCAAAGGAAAGAAAATATTCCCAAAAATAGAAAAAAGAATGGGAAAAGAAAACGAATTTATAGGTTTATATTGATACAAGTTTTATTATAAGAAAGCTTTTTTTGGTGCGGGCTATGCGGGCTATGGTCTATATGGCTGAATTTCATTGGTGCTTTACCAAACCATCAGTAAACGTCACCAGTACTTTTAAATAGTTTCACACCTCTTATCTTATGCACAGATTTTCAAAAATCATTTGAGAACTTGCAAAAGATTTTTTTGAAAATCACAATAGAATAAGCGTGGTAGGCTTAAAAACTTATACAAAACACAACAAATAATTTATATTGGATATGAATCTATTTAATATTTCAACAAAGAAAACTTTTTTAAAATAAAACTGAGAGAGTATCTGAAATAATCAATATGATAAAAAATGTTTAAAAAAACTTGAAATTCATTTAAAAATCTGGTTTTGTAAATCAAATCCCCTTTTTTATCAAAAGGTAATATGCGAGAAAAGATGAGAAAATGAATCTACCTTGTATACTTATACCATGGACAAACCTGCTTAAAATTTTCTGGAATAGACTGGTTGAATGAAGTATGGATTATTTGGGTATTAAGTACTCAATACCGGTCGTTTTTTAGAGTACTCGATACTCAAAAGTAGTTCATTGTATATACGTTGAATGAAATAAAATGGTATTTATGGTAAGATATAAAAAAATTGTACGAAAAGTTTTTTGGCGTTCTTTTATTTTGCCTCCCTACTCTGAAAACTACACACCAAACACGATTTCTAGACTTAAGATATTCATGTCTGTCATGAGTTTCACTCAGATCCGTGTGAAAGTGAATCTTTTCCAAATGTTTTGGTATCCTGACATTCACTTTCGACAAATTTTTTCGTTTTACTTCCGAACGCATAAAACTAGTGAAAGCAAATAGAATTAGCTTTTTTACCCATAAAAAGTACATTTAATTAAAAAAAAATTGTTTTTAGTATAATGTTTTATATCTCATATATCTAATTTAAAATTTAAAAAAAATATTTATCTAAAATTAATACAGGGAAACTGAAATATAAAGAGCATACCCATATTAACTACCAATAAATAAATAAATAAATAAATTTTATGCATGGGAAATATGTGGTTTGGAGACACCACCTGAAATTCGAAAATTTTCACTCTAATTGAAATAGTGCGAATGTCATGACAGACAGACACGATTATAATAAAACGACACAAATATTATCGCTATTTTTTGCGGGTAAGTCTTTAAGGCAGGGACTGTTATGACTTTTTTAAAAAAGTCATATAATAATAGTAATTTGTTTCTCAATATTTTCGGTAAAAAATAATAGTTATTTTTCAGGCTATTTCGGGGTCAAAAATAGAAGTTAAATTTAATCGATTTTTTTTTGTCAAAAATAAGTTAACAGTCGGAAATTTTTATTATTTCGGCTTTTTAGTTCAATATTTGAATTAATGTAAATTCAAATTATTTTTTATTAAGAGTAGTGTTGAAATTAGGGATGTAACGATACGCCATTTTGCCGATCCGATACCGATATTTAAAAATACCGATACGAATATTGAAATTGGGTTCAAGTTTAGATTAAAGGTCTAGCTGGCAAAATCTGTAACAAAAGATTGTTGCTGTTTACTAAAAACGTATCGACTCTTTTTCCATTATTAATATTAACCCAGTATAAAAATTTAAAGTAATTTTTAAGGAACTACATTTTCATTGCTTCCAAAGAATCTATATTAAAAATATGCAGATAATTAGTAGAAAAGCAAGTAAAAATTTTTAATTCCTTTATAATTTTAAAATATACACGCCATGCCTTTTAAAAAATCGATTTTTAAAGGACATTTATAAACTAATATTCTTCTAAATAACTTAATAGCTTAATTACATGCTGTTATAAAATGGCATTTTTTTGCCATTTCAAAAAATTGCAATACACCCTCAAAATCGGAAGTTATCGATAAAAACAAACGTTTTTTGGGATTTCACGGACAAAAACAATTTTCACTGCATTGTTTCTGCACCGTTTTTCAATTTTGAAACAGTGTCGAATAGAGGAGGACTTAAGCTTTCCGTGCATATTTAAAAGATTTTGTTTTGACTTATATTTCATGGAATTATCGTCAAAAGAAAAATTGAATTTTTTTATTTCATTCCGATTTTTTAAATTTTGCGTATTTTTTTTTTTTGCAACAATTTGCTTGAAAACCTACCCATTTTTATATTTTCATATAAAGCGTATTTTATAGCGATTACAATAAGTCTTGTCTTTTTTTTTTTTTTTTTTTTTTTTGCTGGAAATAAGATTTAAAAAACAACGAATTGAATTTGAATTCATGGTAAAATTAACAAAAAATAAAATATTTTTTTACAAAATAACAGCACAAAATATTAATTTTTAAAATTGATATTAATAAGATTTAAAAAATAACGAAATGAATTTAGTTCATGGTAAAATTAGCAAAAAATAAATAATTTGTTAAAAAAAACTTTTAAAAAATTTAAAAATTATCGTCGTATCGTCAGTAAAATATCGCCGATACCGATGTATCGGAAAATCTGAAGTATCGCCGATATATCGGTATCGGTATCGGAATTGGTTACATCCCTAGTTGAAATATTCAAATCAGATTAGCAGAACGGATCAGTACTACTGATTTCGACAGGCCGCTACACCGCCTCATCATCGTTCTTGTTCACTTTTACTACTTATGAAGGTGGATGCTTTTTACAAGGAAACATCAGCTATTTGACTAATTTTTGCCAGCAAATAGAATACAAGACTTTTTTCCATGTAAATTCTTGCATTAATTTTTATTTTTACTCAACTTAGTTTTGCCAAAATTTCCCTAACTGATCAATAATCCAACACTCACAAGCTCTTATTATTTTTTGTTTTCGCTTTTGATAGGCATTTTATCAATACCTACAATCAAAGCTGTTTGGGTGTTAGTTTTTATGCATGCTCTCTCTGTTTCAGTTTTTTTCTGTATTTTAGTTCCAGATCGTCAACCGAGTAGTAAAGCAGAACGTTTTGCTAATCTGATTTGAATATTCCAACACTCCACTCTTAATAAAAAATAATTTGAATTTACATTAATTCAAATATTGAACTAAAAAGCCGAAATAATAAAAATTTCGGACGTATACCTTTCAGTTCAAAATAAAAAAAATTACGAAAATATAAAAGTTAATATTTGGCCGATATTTTTTGGTTAAAAATAAAAGTAAAATTTTGACCGATATTTTTCGGTTAAAAATAAGATAAAATTTTACCGATATTTTTTTGGTCAAAAATAAAAGTAAAATTAAAAAAAAGAGCAAGTAATATTTGGAACTAATAATCAGACATGGGGAATTTAGTACTAATCAACACCGATTTAACTTGTAAGTAAATATAAGGAGCAGCAATAGCTCTTATATTCAATTTCGTTAAATAAATTGGTTTAATAGTCGATGCTCCTGCTAACTAATATCCATCATGACAAGTGGCCAAAATAAACGAAGAATGATGGTGTAGCGACCTCTATATCCATTCATATATTAACTTTTATTTTTTACCAAAAAAATTTCAAAAAAAATATTTTAAAAATCACTTAAATTGTAACTTATTTTTGACCAAAAAAATATCTGTCATAATTTTTTTACCGAAAAAATATCGGTCAAATTTCAACTTTTACTTTTGACCGAAAAAGTATCCATCAAATAATAACAGTTATATTAAGACTTTTTTGAAAAAAGGAAAAAAATAAGTTTTTATTTTTATTCTTTCGCTCAAGACTCACGACCACTCAGGTCAAGTGGGACCCCTATTTTTTGTTCAAGGGTTGAAAACTAAAAATAGCAAAATGAAAAACGAAAACATTAATTTAAATTTGCTAGCAAATCCTTTTTTTAATGTTTTGGTTTTTAATTTTTTTACTATGTAGTGCATTTTTTTTTTTTTGTAAATGTAAATGCTAGTGTTTAGATATTTTCATTATAGCATGTTAGTTCTTATCAGATTTCTGTCCATTATACCTTCAAATTTTTGAAATCGAATAGACTATTAAAAAAATAGTTATGGATTCTATTATTTCACAAAATTTTTACTTGGAACCCCTATAACTCAGCCACTTTTTATCCAATCAAAGCCTATTATCCACTATTCGACGCGTCATTTTGTAGTTTTTCAAATAAGATATAGGTCACTTTATTCGAACCTGGATGGCGCTTTAAAGATAAGTTTACCCCGAAAAACACAAATGTTACGTTATCTGGACAATCGCCAAAATAATTTTTTTCTGGTGTTTAGCACCTCCTATCTTAATTAACTCTTAGACTGGGTCTTTTACATACAGCTTAAACGACAATTAATAACTTGATTAGTTAATCTTAAAATAAATGCAATCGAACGTTTTTCAGTTCTAGCTTAACTTTTTAGCATTGCCATAAGAAATTACAGTATTTTTTTTTTTGTATTAGTATGGCAGTCTAAGTAAATTTCACAAAATGTCATCAAAATAATGAATACATCATTAACAAGAAGAAGAAAAAAGTGCGTTTTTCTGTTGTGTGTGCGAAATTATAGTCAAGAAAAAATATTTATTTACTATTTTAAATTAAATTTATCGAGAAAATTGTAAAATAAAAATAAAATAACATTAAAATTGATAAAGAAAATTACATCAGAATCTAAGAAAATTTTCTGTAGAAAATTTCAGCAGAATCTAAGAAAACTTTCAGTAGATTTAAACCGCCAATTATGGTAGTTTAAACAAGCAAATAAACTGAGATAATCGACTAGTGAAAGACAACATTCAAATATTACATTTAATTCAATCGCTAATCTCTATGTAAAAGACTCAGCCTTAATTAACTAAAATTATTTTTAAAAAGTCACAGACTATACACTGAGGAAATATATGTAAGAACATTTATTTTTTTATGAAGCATTCTATTTAAAAGAATTAAATCAAATCCATAGCTAATACGTACCTTGATTATAAACCATACTTTGTGCATAGATATCAGCATATGAAACGAACTTTGTCTTATTATTCATTTATAAATCGCGTCTTTCTTTTAAATCTTCGTGACTTTATGTGGTCACAAGCTACAAACATAAAAGTTAAAAATGTATTAAACAAATAATAATAGTGCAAAAGGTATGGATATAGCTACTGAAATCACCAACAATTAAATATTATTAGAACTCACCTTTGATTAATGTACTTGAAAAATTTGGTATATAATCATGGTGATACGATGAATATTCCAACCTTTTTTATCCATATATGGGCAGTTCCACAGGAAAGTCCACTTTCTGTCACGTTCGACACCAAGAAATTAGACTTTCCTGTGGAAATACCCATATAAAAGATACTTTGTTTAACATTTGTTTTATATTTTTATTTAAAAAAACTGTTTTTTTGCTTGGCTATTAGCTTAAGGATTTTTGATAGATGATTCTTATGCTATAACAAAAAAAAAGGTTTCAAAGTAAATGCAAATCTTGTGTAATAACGAATGCAGAAAATTAAAAACAAAACAACTTTTTAAGGTTGCATGCGAAGAGCGCCGTCAATACGGATAGTTTCACCGTTCATCAAAGGATTTTCGTAGATAGCCTGTACCAAGTGAGCATATTCAGATGGTTCGCCCAATCTTTGAGGGAAAGGAATAGATTTGGCTAAGAAAGTGCGAACCTTTTCAGGAAGAGCGGCTAACATAGGAGTATTAAAGAGACCAGGAGCAATAGTGCATATGCGAATACCTTGAGTGCTCAAATCACGAGCGATAGGTAAAGTCATACCAACAACAGCAGCCTTGGAAGCAGAGTAAGCTGCCTGTCCAATCTGACCATCATAGGCAGCAACAGAAGCGGTGTTCACAATTACGCCACGTTGCCCGTCTTGATTGGGTTCGTTGGTGCCCATAAGGCCAGCTGAAAGGCGAATAACGTTGAATGTACCAACAGTATTGACCATAAGAACACGAGTGAAGTCCTCTAATCTGTGGGCAGTATTTTTATTAAAATTGTAAGTTCGCACAGCAGTAGCAGTACCGGCACAATTTACAGCTAAATCCAAACGTCCGAATTTATCCTTGGCTGTCTGTACAGCCTCCGCGACATCTTTTTCAGCAGTGACATCAACTGGAACAAAAACCACATTGTCTCCCAATTCTTTGGCAACTTCATTGCCTTTGGATGTTCCTAAATCAGCCAATACAACGCGACTACCTTGTTTGGACAGACGTTCAACGGTGGCACGCCCCAAGCCGGAGGCTCCACCAGTTACAAGAGATACGGCGTTCTAAAAATAAAATAACATTTTAAGATAATCAAACATCTTTCTTTTATCTCTGCATATGAACGATTGTATACCATCAATATGATACACTACACGGGGTTAACGGTTTAATATGTACTTGAGTATGGACTTTGTACCTCGACACAAAAACATCGTTTGCAGAAGTACAAATCAAAATTTTCTAGCTAAGCAACTACAACTTCACCTACCTTTATCATACTTATTGATTGATTATCAAGACTGTGACTAAAATTTAGTATTTTACTTGTACTAAAGGACAACTTTGTTTTGTCCACAAAAAATATCTTAGCTCGAAATCAGCAGTTCAATGAAAAAAATATAAATATAAGTGTGCCGTCGACGAATTTGTTTAATTTTGTTTATTTAAAAACCGGGAAATAATGGGAAAATTATGGGAGTTTTCTAGGTAAGTTCATAACATTATGCACCCCATACACGTTTTAACTCAATTCGCATATGAGTCGGTTGTTGTCCAAATCAAGACGTGTATGGCTTTGTCAATTGATTAGTTTGGCAGTTGTCGAGTTGGTTGAAGAAAAATCAAAAGATTTGGATTTTTTCAAGTCTTTCAATTCGATTGTGCTGTGTATGTTCGAGTCTCTTGATCAGTTGTCAAAATTTATGTTTTTAGTTTTCTTTTGCCAATAAAACATTGATTATTGTTAAAATTGTCTTTAATTTAATAAATTTGATAGTTGAATGAAAGTCTTTCAATTCAGTTTAAGAAGTGTGTCGCTAAGAATCAATTCAATTGATAGACTCAATTGACAATTATATTGAAACGTGTATGGTTTACTTTACACGCAATTTACACTGTGATTTTTAGGACGTCTTTTTTTAATTCTCTTTTAAAGTTGCTACCAAAACTTTTTGCATTTATACACTGATTTTTCATTTCATGTCTTTTTTGTATATTACTCTCAAAATTTGCTTTATTTACTCGTGATTTTCTGCACGAATGTCTCATTTTGTGCAATAAGGTGTCAACTTTCATATTCCATGGGTCTTTCGCCAAGCAGAACTGCCCTGGGGCCAGATTCCGCAACGATGAATTTTGAAGTGTTCACTAATTTAGTGTTCACTTTTGATTTGTGCATCCGTAACGGTGAGAATGTATTATTTTGACAGTTATTGTAAACACTAGAGCCTAAATTTTTTCACTGGAAAAAGTGCGGTGAATTTTTTGTTTTTAAGTGTTCACTGGTAAAAAATTTAACGTTGCGGAATCCAGCCCCTGTTCCTGTAAAAACCAGCAGCGATTTGTTGCACCAATTAAATATTTCCCCGACTTTAATTCCTAAAATCGATGTTAAGTTTTCCCGGTTTTTAAACAAATAAAACAATATTTCGTCGACGCTATCTTGGCACACGTGAAAAAAGCATATAAAAAATAATCAGCTGGCGTTCCAAGGCTACCTTGTATGTTATTCTATCATGGGTGACATAATAAGCAGAACTGGTCTACTTTTATCCCGCAAATTTATGGCTCGTATGTCAAAATTTTTATATTTTGACATAGGTGCCGGGATGTCACTTAAACTCACATGGTAACTAGGTGATTTATACAGGTAATATTATAAGCACAACTGCTCTACTTTTTTTCCGCAAATCAGATGCTCGTATGTCAAAATTTGTATACGTTGACATAGGGGCTGAGGTGTCAAATGTTATTGTAATGTAGTTGTTTTAGAATCAACACCACCTGATAAAACTAATTCACCTTGCATGGTAATTACAATTTGTGTATTATGTTACGTATAATCTATGCTATATAGGACATGGTTCACACACGACAATTTTTGTTGCGCAACTTTTAATTCAGCTGGGAGCAAGACAGAGAAAAACTGTGTTGCAACACAGTTTTTCTCTGTCTTTCTCGCGGCTGAATTAAAAGTTGCGCAACAAAAATTGCCCTGTGTGAACCCCGTCATACACAGAGGTGCAGAGATCCAAGTCGTTTTAAAATTTTCGACGGCGGCGGCTGGGCAAAAAATTACCGGCGGCGGCTTAAAGTCGGCTGCAGCCGACGATTTCTTAGAAAAATATTTCGATCATACAGCTTCAAGGTTCATTACATGTAAGCAATGAAAAATGTAAAAACCAAAGAAAAACAAGTCAATAGCTACGAAGGTAGCACATATGCGTATACATAAGCATAAAAACAATTTAATTATTATGTTAAATTCAATCTTTTATGAGAAAGAAAAAAATTTTTAAAAATATGTACTTCAGCTAACTAAAATAAAATCATTTTATTATCGTTTATAAATTTCTTATGCTACAAGCTTCGTAGTATGTTTCCAGCGGCAGGATTTCGACATATCATGGTGATTTGAACAAATCATGTTGATTTATACATGATTTACCATACATTTATTATACGACCAAATTACCTCAAAGTAGGTGATTTATTTTAAATTATGTCGAAAATACTCTTTTTCGAACTATATTTATCTATGCAACCCTGCGTTGCTTTTAAAAATACAAACTCCATCCCTGGTCATCCATCAATAGTGATTGACAATTTCGAAAAAATGACATTAAAGAATATTTAATTAATTTTAAATGTCAAACTATATATGGAAAAAATTTAGTTACATCTGCTGCGCACACCTTATAAAGTAAGTGCATCATTTGACTACGAAAATTCGAACACCAAATCACTCACAAGCTCGGTGGATACACTTCGAAGTAATTTACCTAAATCTACGTAATTTATAGTTGGTGGAAACATACTATTAAACTTTCATAATGAATAAAAATTGTGATTTTAAGTCTTTAGTTTGCGTACTTTTGTCCAAGTTAATAATACTTTTGTACTAATAATTATTTGTTAACCCTTTCGACCCGGATGGTACACATGTGTACCACTTAAGTTTAAACATCCCTAAAATCTTCAAATTCAATGTTGCTAGGTTGTAAAATGTACCTTATCGTCTGTAAATTCTCCTGAATTCATTCTAATATGCTTCGTCATATTTTGTTGTTGTTTTTTTATGTGTTACAACGTAGGCAAAGTGAAGTGGTTATTTGATTTTTGTTTGCTATTGTTTATTTTACTGGACGGCTGGTACTTATTTGTACCACATAACATCCCGAATGGTACAAGGGTGTACCACCACCCCGAGCTCCCCTTTTAATGTTTTTCAGATTTTCTTTCACCGATAGGTTCCATATTACCTATATAACCTACTGTCATCAAAAATTGTATTTCAACATTGTTATTCGAATGTCGGGTCGAAAGGGTTAACAAATAAATGCTTTGAAAACGAACGTCCGTATTCAAAATACTTAAAACATGACAACAAACTATATTTAAACCAAAAATTGGTTGGTGCATTTAGAGTTTAACAATTAAGTTATACATTTTTGTCGAGCTGTATGGGGTTATATACAAAGAAATTTAATTATTTTGGCTTGAATTCGGTTTTAATTAAATTTTTCAATTAAATTATTTTTTTATTAGAGATAAATGTAAACATGTAGACAAAGATATATTCACCATGTTTCGACAGCTCCCGCTTTTCTCGTCAGAGTTCTTCACCGCGTAGTCAATTTATTCTTTGCCTACATGCTAATTTAATTGAAAAATTAAATTAATGGGTCGATTATGGATAGCAACCGAACTTCATAGACTTACAATATAATTGTGAAATTGTTCATATTGTATAATAATATCGGCAATGTGTATTTCTTGTTCGATGGTTGCATAATATATGGCGAAAAAAAACGTTTTTTATTCCACATCCAAGAAAACTGTGTAATCGTTGGCAACGTTATCCAATACTGTCTTTATTTTGCGTGAAGCTTATCATTACAATTTATCGTGAGAGAAGTTGCGGCATTATTGATTTGTATTGTGCAACTTATTGAGTAGCATTGGGGAAAATAACAGTAATATGAACAATACCATATTCAATAATATTGTAAAAAAAGTGTTGAAAAGCGTCTAACAAAATAAAGAAGACGTTAGTGCATAAGAAATATAATACCTAATCTTGCTTTGCGCGATATTGTTAAATTTTTCACGATATTGTTAAGTTTTTCAACATTTTATTTTTTTTAATAAAACCATGGAATTTTCACTTGGTAGATAAACAATTTAATTTTATAAAATACTATTGTCTATTTTATATACAACTGATTTTTTGAAAGACGTTTTATGTTCAAAAATCTTGATTATTTTGACAACTTTATTTCACGGCAATAATTGCCAAACTTATTGCTCGTGTGGTCGGGGTGTTACGCTGGCGAACGACGAACAAATCAGTACCAAGTGACCATGTTTGGTTTTAGTTTTCAAGTATTTTATTAAATAATGTTAGTTTTTACGTTACTAGTTGTTTTATTTGTATTTTATAGCATTTGAAATAAATAAACATAATAATTAACTATAAAAATTTGTGCTAGTTTTGTTTTTGTTAAGGTTTAATTTTTCAAGTACGTATAATTTTTTAGTATGGTTACACTTTGGACAAGCAGTAAACAACTTTATCAATTATAACAGCTGTTAGGCTTTAGCCGCTATTGTGCTTCATATGACGAATTTACACAGCGAATGTTTATCGACGAGTTCGTCGTTCGGCCCAGTTATGTTTCTAGCATTATTTGGCTGACATTTTTAGCCGATGTGAGCCGTTGAAGTCGGCGACGGCTCGGACACGAAAATTCGGTTGGCGGCTTAGATCCGCCGCCTCAAGCCGGCACGGCTTTGACCTCTGCTCAGGAGATAAATAAACATGAATTTTTGTGAAGACAAATTCATAGTGAATTCGCCTTGAGTTCTATTTGCAAGAATTAAAGCAAATCAATAGCTCTTATATCAGAGAAACAAGCCGAGGCAAAATTATCGGCGGCGGCAGCTGTGCATTTTTTGGGTCGGCGGCGGTGCGCCGACAGAATTATCGGCGGCTCACCTATATACGGATATATTGGGAAAAAAGGTGTAAAAATTTTTTTCGAAAAAAGTACGCAAATTAGCAACCCAGTCGTGAACAAATTTAAACGAACTCGGCGGCTGGTTTTGAGCTGATACGAGCCGATGTAATCGGCGACGGCGCGCCGTCGGCTCGAAATCGACTGCCGTGTTTCTCTGTCTTATATACCTGGATTACAAAACATAATTTGTGCCTAGATATCAGCATATAAAGCGAAATTTGTCGTATTATTCATTTATAAATCGTATCTTGCTTTTAAATTTCGTGACTTTTTGGTCTCAAGCTAAAACAAGTTAAAAATCTTAAACAAATATATAGTAATGCAAAATGTATGGATGTAGCAACTGAAATCAACAATTAAATACAAAATTAACTCACCTTTGGTTAATGTACTTGAGAAATTTGGTATATAATAGTGGTGATACATAAAGATACTTTAACATTTTTATTTAAAAAATAATTATTTTGTTTGGCAATTGGCTTAAGGACTTTTGATAGATGATTCTTATGCTATAACAGAAATTAAAGTATGTACATAAATGCAAACCTTGTGTAAAAACGAAAGCAGAAAATTAAGAACAAAACTTTTAAGGTTGCATGCGAAGAGCACCGTCAATACGGATAGTTTCACCGTTCATCAAAGGATTTTCGTAGATAGCCTGTACCAAGTGAGCATATTCAGATGGTTCACCCAATCTGTGAGGGAAAGGAATAGATTTGGCTAAGAAAGTGCGAGCTTTTTCAGGAAGAGTGGCAAACATAGGAGTATTGAATAGACCAGGAGCAATAGTGCATATGCGAATACCTCGAGAGCTCAAATCACGAGCGATAGGTAAAGTCATGCCAACAACAGCAGCCTTGGAAGCAGAGTAAGCTGCCTGTCCAATCTGACCATCATAGGCAGCAAGAGAAGCTGTGTTCACAATTACGCCGCGTTGGCCGTCTTGATTGGGTTCGTTGGTGCCCATAAGGCCAGCTGAAAGGCGAATTACGTTGAATGTACCAACAGTATTGACCATAAGAACACGAGTGAAGTCCTCTAATCTGTGGGCATTATTTTTGTTAAAATTGTACGTTCGCACAGCAATAGCAGTACCAGCACAATTTACAGCTAAATCCAAACGTCCGAATTTGTCTTGGGCTGTCTGTATAGCATCGGTAACATCCTTTTCAGAAGTGACATCAACTGGAACAAAAACCACATTGTCTCCCAATTCTTTGGCAACATCATTGCCTTTGGATGTTCCTAAATCCGCCATTACAACACGACTACCTTGTTTGGCCAGACGTTCAACGGTGGCACGCCCTAAGCCGGAGGCTCCTCCAGTTACAAGTGCTACGGTGTTCTAAAAATAAAACAAAATTTAAAGATAACAAATACCTTTTATTTCTGCATATGAAAATGATTGTGTAGCGACAATATGATACACTAAACGGGGATAATGCACTTTGTACCTTGAGACAAAAACATCGTTTGCAGAAATACAAATAAAAATTTTCTAGTTAGCAACTGCAACTGCACCTACATACCTTTATCATTTTTTTAAATGGTTTTATTTTTATAGATTGTTTATCAAAACTGAGACCAAAATTGATTATTTAACTTGTACTAAAGCACAACTTTGGTTTGTCCCCAAAAAATATCTTCTTTGCACGGATACCCCCGGTTGAATGAAAAAATTATAAACTGAAAAAAAAGATGATCAAAAATTCGAGCGGTGGTACGCTACCGACTTATTTAAAATTTTCGTTTTCTGTATAGTTGCAATTATTGGCATGAAATATACCCTTCTTATTTATCGATAATAAATATATGGTGTGTGTCTATACTAAACATTTTACTAGCGTCATGACGAGCTGATTTTTTGTTATAACAATTGTTAACACAAGAATTTGTCACGTCTGGACGGCTGTTGTTACTGTTTTGTCATTGTTATGACATCGGTGTTAAAACAATTGTTATAACAACGACGTCTTAACAACAAGCATTGTTTTCAATACGAAAAAAAAGAGACAGCAAACAAAAGAAATTTGCTATCTCTGCCGCACCACCTGAAAATAATATGACAAGGACAACAAATATTTGTTAACAGCTCTGCCGACGTTTAGTTCATTGTTATAAAAAACAATTTGCTCGTCAAAACGTAGTGTTAGATATGGTACTTGGTCCTAGAACACGATAGCATATCTCAAAATTGTAAGCAACGCCATACAACACTGTTGGCATGCTTATTCTAGACACAAGCCTATACCAGTGATGACAGCCCAAAATCTGTCTTGGGTTGATTCGATGTGAAAGGAGGGAGTTTCCAACAAATAATACTTTGAAAAGAGGTAGGTAGATCTACTACTCTTATTTTTCGAGTATTTTAAACACCCTAGCAGTGATGTAAACCCTACAGCAATTACCGTTTTGTACGGTAATTTGAGGCCCCAAGAGGTAGCAAGGTAATTTCTGGGCGCGCAATTATTTTTAAGTGCGGCCAGGCATATTGTTGTTGTTAGGCCTTCGAGAATTTTGCTTCTCAATCGCATGGTTTAATGGTTTCCTTGATTAACTGTACGCAGTTTTTGTGGAATTCCATTGCTCACATGCACTCCTTTGTTTGTTATACGTATAACTGTTCGTGATTGTTAAATACATAATATTGGAATTTCTTTAAACACACTGGATATTGACTTGTGATAACTATGTTTTGGATGATTAATTGATGAATATGTGGAACAGAGATATAAGACGACTGAGAAGAGTGATATACATAAATTCTGTCGCACAATTTGTTGAAGACCCTGGTGGAGAACCATACCTAACTCAAGATTGGAGAAGATATACTACAATTGAATAATAATTACACGAAAGAATTTTGTATTTAATATGTATGTAAGTATATGTATAACTGTGATTTGTTAATCACGTGATACTGATCTGACGACTGAAAACATAACCTCAGTTTGTTGAAGACCCTGGTGGAAAACCATACAAAACTCAGGATTGGAGAAGATTGTTACTGGTGGAGACCATTTATACTCTAGAAGTGGATTTTAGGATTCCTTACTTCCTGTGCGAAGGCGTGGGTCGATTAGGGCCTTATGGAAGCTCCTATTCGTTAAATTTTTTTTCAAAAATGTTCAAGTTGGGAAACTTAATTAACAAAAATTGCGATTTCCATACAACACACACCCAAGTTGAATTCTTGCTGCGGCATGAAAATCGTGATTTTATTCAATTGAGTTTCCTCATTTAATTGTGAATGAAATCAGATCGATATGACTAAAATACGGCTTGCTTTCTGGTACACTTTTGTTGCTGAGCAATTTTGGGGTTTCTTTGTCTATGTTTCGCGACCTCAGTCTTGTTTTGGCCCACCGACCATTTAAAAAAAAATTAGTTAAGTATGGGGTATATATATTTTGAATACCATCTTTCAGAATCCAAAAACTGTTTCGCTGATTTGTTCCTAGTTTCTGAGATACCAAGCATTCATTGTGCTCGATATCATCAAAAAAATAAAAACCAGAAATCAAGTAAAATACCAAGTTTCATCAATATTAACTTTTTATTTATGTAAATATTGTTTCTAATAACATTTATACGATTATATTCAATAAAAAGTAGAAAATTTCATCTCAATAACAAGTTACTCAATAAACAGCAGTTAGTATACACATCAGTGAGCTACAACAATTGGTAAACTTTCATAAAATATTACATTTTTCAGATAACGTTATGATATCTTTTTGACATTGATGCCGGACGGGAAGGTATTTGCTCTAGATATGCACAATATATTTTTTGTCAAAAAAAAAAATCTGTTACAACTAAGCCCGGTTACGGATCAAGTGGTCGAATTTGGAATTAGTTCAACTAAATTGTTTATGAATACTGCTGTTATTTTGTTTAAAAACCTCTGCGTACAGTAGTTTCTTCTCAAAAACAGTAATTTTTCGAGGGCGTACGGTAATGGAAAAATACAAGTTAACATCAGTGCACCCTAGAAAAATAATTTTATGCCCTTAATTGATTTTGCGTTTCGATAAGAAATATTTTATAAGTAAACTTATAATAAATCTAAATTAAGGCTCGTTAATAATCAAAATTTAAAAAAAACACTGAAAACTGTAAGGACCTTATCTTCCCAGCAAGAATTTCCAGATTACGGCATCCCTGCTTAGCAGGGATGTCATTTTTAGCATGTTTTTACGATATGACAAAAACGATATAACATGCTATGTTGTCATATCGTAAGCTTTTTCGATATGACAACACTGCGATATGACAACACCATGGTAGAATAATACAGGTAGTGGTGAAGCGCTAACGAACTTTTTTTTTGGGTTCGACTCTGTCAAAAGTTGTTTATGTTATACCAACACACACCCACACTACTGAAAAAAACATGGCGAACATTTGTTTACAAATGCAAATAAGAAAAGAGAAAGAATTTTGTGAAAATAAAGGAAACACATTTGTGGAAAAAGTTGTCAAAAATATAAAAGTAAATTTTTTAATAAAAAACAATTTATAATTATAAAAACAATATTTATAAAAACAATTTGTAAGTATAATTCTACCATGGACCAAGCCAATGCTAGCAAAATGCTTTGGAAATCAGAAAATGTACACAAATGTATGTATTCAAGTAAACACACACATGTGAACATATACATTTTTTTTCAAATTTTCTTTTGTGCTTTTTGACAACCTCGAACATAAACAACAATAAAAAGCCGTGTTGTTTTTGCTGTTGTTGGGTTGTTGTAGCTTCGCTACTACCTGTAGTATAATTCTACCATGGACAACACCATGTATGGCTATCTTAGTGTTGTCATGTCGTAAAAAACTTACGATATGACAACATAGTATGTCATATCGCAAAAAAAATGCTAAAAATAGCATTGCTGCTGCTTAGATGTGTTTCTCCACTTCACAACTGAAATTATCCCTATACTAGCCTCCGATATGAACTAAAAATAGATCTTTTCCAACCTTTACCTTCTTCTTTCATAATGTAACCAAAGTTTAAAGCTCAGTTACTCAAAACTACATTTTTATATTCATTATTATGAAACATTCATATCTTGGTAAAATCTAGGAAATATAGCAAACTCAATTTCAAACTATAGAAGATAAGGTCCCTTTTCATTGCACCCCGCCCATAGAATATGAAACAGAATACTAAGTTTTACATGCAAAATGTTCTTACTAATTAGAAATTAGAAACCAAATTAGAAAATAAGATTTGCTATCTCTTTCATATAATCTTCGTAATGCGGACTATTCATATATTAATACTCTCTCAAGAAAAAACAATCGATTTCTTTAATTACTTTAACAATTCGATTAGCTCTTTTTTTATCAAAATTAATTTTTTGTGATTGTATCATCACAAATTTCATGAAATTTGTTGGATGAAACTTTTTAATGTGCTAATAGAATTGACGGATACAATTTTGGTAAAAAGTTGCAAGAAATAATATTTCAGATGGTTTTTGTAAATTTTCTTTAACCTATTTGCTTTTTCGCGCTTGAAATAAGCAATTAATAAAAGGTGCATGAAATATGTCGTCGTGTAAATTTCCTAGGGATGTAACCGCTACCGATAATCGGCGATACTTCAGATTTTTCGATACATCGGTATCGGCGATATTTTACTTCTTATTATTTTTTTAACAGTCTTATAGCTTCGGAGATATTCAGAAAGTTCCATCAAGAAAATACATTAAAAAAAATATTGAAAAACTTTTTTAAAACTGTCAAAAACACATGTATATGAAAATAAAATAGTGTGCATGTGTGAGTGTTTATTAAATAAATGAAAAGCGATGTTTTTTGTAAAATTTCTGTGTTAAATAAATGAATAAATGTGTTTAATTGATTTATAAATTTAAATTTGTGTGAAAAATTAAAAATAAAGTAACTAATTATGCAAAAATAGTAAATTTTAGCTCGATGAGCATTTGCATAAAATGAAATCTTATCGGAAAAGTAAAATTACGTCTTCCCCTAGTATGAGATTATGAGAAAATTCGACATTTTTTAGTATTCTGCCGACGTTTTTTCTCATGTTATCTCAAAGTTAATGTCTCGTGAAGACGCTGTGTAAGAATATTCGGCTCCAGCCGGCTGACAGCCGCCGCTGACTGATGTTTAGCTTAGCCGCCGCCGGTTATTGTGTATCGGCTTCACTATCTGCTCAAAATACGTATTTGGATATAATTTGGTTTTAAAACGTTTGATTTTTGAGGTATATTTGTTAATATTTATTTAATAAAAAAATGGACAAGGATAAAAAGAAGAAAGATGACTGGATTCGTCTGGCGTCTAAGAGTCGTCCAGGACGGTTTTATTTGTTTAATAAGGCAACAGGGGAGACACAATGGCTGCCATCTAAGGACAACAAAGAGTCAAATGTCAAGAAACATCCTTCCCCACCAAGGCTAACAAGTAAGTTCTACTATTTTTGCAACATAAATTAATAGTATATAACATTATATTACACTTTTTAGTAAACAAAGCAAGTAAAACTCCCGCGCAAGATCGTTTAAAAAGACTGCAGCATACTTTAAAGTTGTGCCAAACTAAAGTGCCTGGCACACGGCACCTTGTTCAAAAACAAAAAAAATCTACGGAACAAGAAAATGAGATAAAAGATAAACCCTCAACCAGTTCCACAGCCAAAAGTCTTGCAAAATCTCCCAAAAAAGAAACTAAAAGATCTCATTCCGCCAGTTCATCAAATGAAACATATAATTCAACAAATTGGGTCAAATCTTCTCTTGTAAACAATCGCAAAGAAATAAATCTTCAAGATCCAAAGATAGACAGTGCTTCAACTTCAGCGTGTAATGAATCGGTTATATTAGAAACTTCTAAAAAAATATCTCAATCTTCAACGGAATCGATAAGCAATCCAAGTTTACAGAATGAAGAATCAAGTAAAGGCTCAACATTGAGTACTTTACGTTCTGGCATCGTACGGAAGATAAAAGAAATTTGTAAAATTCCATTTAATTCGTTTAACAAATTAGATGATGAAAAATTGCCATCGAAGGAGGAGAAGTGTAGTATAATAAAAACCACAAAGTTCAAACCTGAAAACAAAAACAAAGTTCAACAGCGCTTATCAACATCAGCTAAACGGGAGGCTATCATTAACCAAATTAAAACAGAAAAACTTAAATCTCCAGAAAACAAAATAATAACCAATGATTTAGTTCTAAGTACACCAAACAATCGTAAAATTCCAGTGTATCCAAAAGGTTCTGGTAAGGAAATCAATATTATAAAGTGGTTATAAAAGTTGCACTACAATATTATTCAAAGTTAGTTTTGGTATGTTAATAAACAAAATTCTTTATAAGGATTTTGTTTGTAGTGCGTAATAAACCGCAAAAAATCTAATTTAATTACCAAGTTTTTGTACATTGTCAGTCAGTATCTTATATGAAGTTATTACATTTTTAGCCAATTCACGTTTAGAACGATTGAAACAGTCTTTGCTTGCGCAACAGCAGTCATGTAATACCAAAAATAATTCTGATATATCAAATACAGTTCCTAACGTGTCTACTGAGACTAATAACAACATAAATACATCATCACTAGAGTCTTACAGCCATTATACCAGTGCCAATAACTGTATAAATTCTTCAATTAACAATGCCATTAGCACATTAAACAATGGTAAATTTTCATTAAAATATCTAAAAATTTTATATGTTAGTCAATTTTATTTCGTTGCAGAAGTTGAGGCCATGGACTGGCAACCAACAGGCAAAGAGGAAGACAATATCGAGGTATTTGAAATTGTTCACCAACTTTTTAATATGTATATGTCATTTTCTTTGATTTATATAACTTTAGATATCGAGTTCGGAACCCACATTAGTTGTAGAAAAATCTAAAAAACTTTTGCTGAACAAAGCCAATGAAAACGAAAATCAGACAATGGGTGACATTATTGATACAGTTAATGAAAATCTATTACGCTTTTCGGCGGAAAAGCAAAAGGACTCTATTAACAATAATAAAAAGTGGCGTAAGGATTTTTACTATTTTATTGTGGATACAAATGTGCTGTTAAGAGATTTAACTTTTATGGAAGACTTGACAAAAATGAAATTATGTGGTAATTAAAAAGGAGTTATTAAAATAAAATTTTGTTAATTGACTTATTTTATCTGTAGATACCAAAGGCAGTATGCTGTATATACCATATTCAGTACTGCAAGAATTAGATAAACTTAAAATGCGTTCCGGTCTTCAGGAAGGTGTCAAAACTCTTGCGGTTCGTGCTATAAAATATTTAAATTCTAAATTTGAAAATAGTTCACCATATGTTCAAGGTATGAGACATTTAATTTTAAAGCTTTTAAACATTTATATGTAACACAAATATTTTTTTTATTATGCAGCCCAATCTGCTTTGGATGAACGGAATCATTTGATCGATATTAATTCAGCAGATGACAGCATAATGAACTGCTGTTTACAAGCCAAGCAACATGTACCAAATATAATTTTGCTAACAGAGGATGTTAATCTAAGAAATAAGGCTATATGTAATAATGTGATGGTTTCAACAAAATCTGATTTGGTAGCGAAGCGCTATGATTCAAGCGATATATCTTGATGTAAAATATTTTCATTTTGGTTAAACAAAATTAATATACTTTACAAACGTTCGGATTAATTTTTTCTACATTTTCTCTGTAAATAAAAATTATCTTTGAGATATGTTCTTTATATCTACATCTATATCTACATCTTCTTAATTTAAATATGTATATATAGAAAGAAGTATAACTCATTCAATAGCATTTAAGTACTTTTTTTTATAGAAATATATATGTTTTGTTATTTTAGTTCTAGAAATAAATTTTCTTTTGTTAATACCAAACACTAACACATGTATAAAATATAAAACCCTATCAGAGAATTTTACTTTTACCGAGAGTAAAAATATGCAATTCCTTTAAAAATGAAGCCTAACTAAACTTTAAACAACATCAGTAGTTTTTACAAATGTTTAAATTGAAATTTGTTTTTTATATTTTCGTTCTGTAAATATAAATTAACTTTAAATTATGAGGTGTGTGATGGAAATCGGACGTTTGGAAAGGTTGTAATAATGGCCCTTATTGTGTTTGGCGATTTTTGCCTTCGACTACGTCATTTTTGTAATAGATTAAAGACAGCATAATTAATTTTTCTTTAATCTATTACAAAAATGTAGTCAAAGGCGAAAATCGCCAACACGATAAGGGGGAATATGATTTTAAGAATTAGTTTTCAACAAAAATCAAATTACATATTAACTTTCAAACAGCAGATCGTAAGATAAAGTATAACTAACATAAGAAAATGTTGAAAAAAGTTTTCAAACATTTTTGAAAACAGTATTATAAATATATTTTGAAATGTAATTGTAACGGAAATAATGAGCACATCACAAATTTTTCGGTTTTAATTTGTAGTTTCGGTTTCAAAATAGACGGCCATGTTCTGTAAACCGAATCCGAGTAAACTTCTCGTTCTCCAAAAATAAATAATGCCCCCATTGATGTACTTTAAATCATATGTATATATAGTAAACTAATCTCATGTTATTTGAACCTCTAAAGAAAAGAAAACTACAAGAAAGTCTGAAAAAATTTCGCTATTAGCGGATTTAATTTTTCTAAATCGAGCGTTTTCAAATCGACTTGGATTACAGAACAGGCGGGAGATTTTCATCACATACATACTTGTATGTACTTTATTTATATCGTTCCTTTAATGCAACATGGTCATATCTCTAAAAAATCTAAGTTTTATAGCTACTAAAGCAAGTATTCATTTATTTAATACGCCCATGTTCTGGACTACGCTTACGGTTTGAAAAACGCAAAACGCATTTCAGCATGTTCTGAAAACCGTATGATTTGCTAGCGTTTTGCTGTTTTCGGAAGTTGTGTTCGAGCAAAGAAAACATATTTTTATCATAATAAAACATATATAAACAAAAAAGTTTTAAAATAAAATACCTACAGCGTTGTTGCTTGCTATACTGGCTTTAAAAAGGCTATAATCAGCGCCAGTTCATAAGTAGACAATTGAGACACACAATTGTGTAACTCAAAGCAAAGTTTTAAATTGCATGTTTTTAATTAAAATCGTGAAAAAACGTTACAAGTTTTTCATCAAATAAAATGAAAACATATTAAATTTAAATTTTGCATCATTTTATGTTCTCTTTAAAGTGCAGTTTTAATAAAATGGACCAGATAACTTCAGTATACACTAGCGGTTTGAAAATACCAGCTTGGCGTTTTCAAATCGAAAACGCTAATTTCAAGCGATATGCGTTTTTTAGAACATGGGCGATAACTTCTTTATCTGTGCAAAAAGTTTTTGTAGTTATATCGACCGCAAAACCGAAGTTATACGAACTAACAGTTAATATTTTAAAAACTATTTAATATCTTATCTTGTATTAAAGGAGCAATATGTATATTTGTTGTAAGTTTTTCTAAATACATGTATGCAAATACATACATACATAATATGTACATATAGAAATAAAAATTCATTCAATAAAATTCTAGTATTTTTTTATAATGTCATTTAATAGTTTTTTTTTTTATAAAATAAAGTAGAGTTGTGCTCTTCAGCACTTTTGAGTGAGCGTTCTTTTCAGCTCAGCTCACTTTACAGAACTAGGACGCTCTTGTAGTTTGTTACGGACCGGTTGGACTGGCGAGGTTTCCGACTAACTCTGGCATCCTCAGGAGGTTCCAACCCTCTCGCCAGCCTCGTACCCGAACATCTATAAATGAAAAAAAAAACAAACAAAACCAACAGAAACTACACACATCAAATTCTAAAAACTAATCTAATAATATGTCAAAATAAATGCTATATTATATCTAATAACAATAAAAAAATTAATAATGTATGAAGATGTATAATAGAAATAAAGTGAATAATATGATAATGCAAGTATTTACAAAATAATATTAAAAAAAATCTAAATAAATATGACCTTAAAAAATACATATCAAAACTATTTACACAAAACGTATACCTATATCAATAAATAAAACACAAACAAGATAAACTGACAAACTTAAAAAAAACAAATCTCCCTTTCATCACAAACAAAAAAACTAATTTCTTTATCTTGCGCAAATATAACTCTTCTTCTAAAATTGCTAACTTTGGGGCTCAAGTCAATTATATTTTCCACCTTTGATATTCGAATTGAAAGAGCTCTTTAAAATGTCTACTTATTTTGTCCAACACTACAGAACAAATGCATTTTCTAACCCGCGATAAACTTGGCCCTACCATTAACTATTTTGCTTTTTACTCTTTAATATCTTTTTATACCGGCTTTCAAGGGATATGTGTAGATTAACATACGTAGAACATGTACACACAAACTCACACTCACGGGATTCTTACAATTTTGTTCACAAAATACACGACTACACTTAGTACTAAACTAAACTAATTATTATTTTCCTCTGAGAAATTTACGAAAAATGTCTAAAATAATCATGAAAACTTATTAATTAATTAAGCAGCAAGTTATTGGAATCCGTAACCACTTAACTAACCGGGTTAAAATCATATATTTTCACAGAAGTTTGTGCACAGAACACCTTTTGTGTGATTTGAAATCACTTTCACAAAAAGTGATTTGTAAAAGGGGCGTGTATGTACATGAAATATCTTTTGAAAATTTTTATGGTGGCGTAAACAGTCTAGCGAAGATTTTTTATATATTTCGAGGCAAGGCGAATTCACTACAGGTGAACTTGTTAACTTTTTTTAGCATTCATTTTCTTCATGGTCGGATGTCAAAATACACTATTTGCTTTGTGAGTTTGAGTACGAACAATTATTTTACAAAAACAAAATGCTTGTGGTTTTTGTTACATGTTGTACTTGTTTTATTAGTGAGATTACCTGGTATCAATTTGCCTTGTTTCGAGAAGAAATATGGGATATGGTTGACCTTGCAGGCCACCCCTGAAACTTTCCGCTAATTTCGGGCTCAAAGCGCTGCAAAATCCATAGATTTTCGGAGTAATAAAAATAAATAATTATTTTCAACGATATCGACCATCGTTCGAGAGATGAACCACTTAACGAATTTAAATAAAATTTGTGGCATTCGGCGCAGCCAAAAAGTAAATGAATCTTAAAAATCGATTTGACAACAGTTTTTACAGTTGTTAAAATAAAGCGTTTTTTCGAAATTTTTTGTCAGCGATATCTCTCGAACCACACAACCGATTTCAACCAAATTTGGAGCAGTCGATGTAGTTTTATGAGCTTAAGAATGATAAGATTTTGTATTTGATCGGTTTAGTAGTTTAGAATTTATTTGAAAAAAATTTTTTTTTCCGAAAACTTTTTTTCGAAAAACCGAATCATATCACGCAATCTAAGTGAATGCCGTAAATTTGATTTCGATCGGTTAAGTCATTTTTAAGTTATGAGAAGTTTACATATACACTAAACACACACATATACATAAATACATCTATACGGACATTATCGAAAAAAATAGTCAGAATAGATTCCCATGACCTCAAACCGCCGAGATCTGATTAACACTCGATTTTCGAAAATCGGGGTGAAATCAGTAACTTTCTATCTTTGATTGCGGGAAGTTAAAAAATGCAAGAAATAATTATAAGCAATAATAGAAAGAAATTAATAAAACTATGAAATAAGGCCCAATTATAAATCTCGCGATATTATTTTATTATCTTAATTGAGCCTTATGTCATTGAACGGCATGACGTACAGTGCTTTGATCCCATATAACGATGGAACAAAAATAGAAGGTTTTGCCGCAGAGTTTTAAAATTTGGTACAGTGGTATAAAATACCTTAATAAAGAAAAACAATTTTTTTTACGAATCGCACAAAGGACACGTCTACCGCTCATTTATTCCAAATTTTTTTTTTTCAGTATTGGCTACATAATTGCACACAAAGTCGTCAAAATCCGTAAATGTTTTACATCCCATGCTAGTAACTTTTGTGCTAATTTTTATTGTGATTGAAGCAAGGTCCTGCCATATATCGTAAAGATAGTATAACTCTTACAAAATTTATACGATTCTCATTAAATTTGATATGATACTAATTAAATTTTCTTAAAGTTACATAAATCAAAATGGCAATGTAATTTTTATTCGCGCAAAGTCGTAAAAAGTCGTTTTTAGCCAAAAAATTAAAAAAAGATTTATATTCGTGAAAAAAACAGAAATCCTAATATTGTACATATTTAGATTTTAAAATCATCCCAAAAGTAATTTTTATGGTGCTTTACCATGATAATATCAAATCGTGAATATCCCGAATACGAGAATAACTTCGAAAAATGGCTAACGCCATTGAGTTCAGCGTCCTCGAATTAACTTTACAAGTACAGTGCCCAACTTTTTAAACTTTGCGGCTGGCATATTGTTATTATTTACCCTTCATTAGGAATGCATAAAGTCAATTTAATACCTATTGGCAAAATGATAAACTTAATAGCACCTTAGGGCTAGGCCACACGGGCGTTTTTAAAACGCGCATTTCTGTTTTTCTGTATTAAATTTGAAAGTTTAAAAATTCAAAACTTTCAAATTTAATATAAAAAACAAACGCGCGTTTTAAAAACGCCTGTGTGGCCTGGCCCTTAAAGTTTTTTTTTTTAAATAAATTGTGTTATTCATATGTACATAAAAAATTATACTCAACACGGCCATATGAAGTTTTATTAAACATTTTAAATGAAATTTATTTGCTGGTGTTTAAGCATTGTCTATATGCATATCATTGGTGCTTTACCAAATCGTCAGTAGTTTCAATCACAATTTTGAATAGTTACAAACCCCTTATCTTATGTACAGACTTTAAAAAACCATTTGAAAATTTACAAATATGTAAATGATTTTCAAAAATATGCATAGTAGGCTTTGAAAATTATACAAAACCCAGCAAATAATTTGTATTCGATATGAATCTATTTTATTTTTCAACACCTTTATACAATTAGAAATCCATTGGATAACAATCAAAGGTTAAAGGTTTGCTGAAAAATTTATGAATTAACACACAAGCAACTATAAGGGGTAATATTATGTCTGTTCGTTTACTTACTACAATTTACTATTTTTACTACAGCTGGAAGTTTTCAATACAAAAAGTAAAAAAAAATTTCTAATTGTAGTAAAAGTAGTAAGAATTTCGAGTAAACGAACACAGCTATTAACTAAGTCTATTAACTCAAGTTTTATTAACTATGCCAATAGTTAATTTGTATAATATATTTTGCCTAAAATTCAAGTCAATATTACCTTTGGAAATAGATAACTTAGGGCCGTTAACAATAAAAATATTAACTTGCAGCTAACACTAAATTCAAAATTTAAATCTTGATTAATAACATTTCATTATCACAAAGCTTTAACGGCAACTTTTGTATGCCGAACTTGCCGTTAAAGTCCACGTTAACTTTTAATTGTACATTGTGAAAAGGGCCCTTACCTATTTAGTTTCAATTAAATTTAACTGGAACCTTTTTTGAGTTTAAGTTCTTAACTGCAGAAATAATTGACATTTGATACAATGTGTTTTTGTTGCTTTTTTAAAACTTTCCATAAACTCATTAGATCAGGGTTGCATTTTCTAAAGAAGTAGAACGGCTTGTAAGATAGTGTAAAACAGCTATAAGTAGTACTATGTTTTTCTTAAGGAAAACATATGAAATGTATTGGCAAAATTTTAAGATTTCATACGAAATAATATGAGTGTCAATTGTTTCGCATGGAATTTACAACAAACACATGAAGATTACAACAAACGTACATGGCAACATTTTTGCATGAAATAATCAATGTTGCCAACATTTTTCACAAATTTGAACACAGTACCAGGCTTTAACGAAAAATTTCTGGTTGCAGTTAAAATTTAAGTTAAGGCAAACTGAAAGTTAATAAACTTAAATTTAAAATCAACATAACTTTGCACATAATACATAATTCATTTTCAAGTCATGCAAGAGACGACTCCCTGGGCTTACCCAGTGATAGTAACTCTTGTAGCGGTCTGGCAGCATCATCTGCGGATGTAGCTGCCATAGCGACCAACGGCTTCTGCGGTTGCACCAAACGCAGGCAGCATTGCAATCCCACAAAAGATTGGAAGACTAAAGTTCGTTCTAGCGATCTTGAAATTGCGCAGCCATCACCGTATTGTGATTTTTGTTTGGGAGACCAGCGAGAAATCATGAAAAAAATTTGCCCAAAACATTAGCATGGTCCAGGATTGCGCCCGTTCTGGTCATCCGTAGTGTTCACAATTTACTCCGACGTTACCGTTGGCAACTTGTTAATTGCAAATATCGTTCCATTTGTGGAACTTCCTTCCGATAACAATAATCAATTGCTATTTTGCGATGATTGTGGTTATCGCATGCATTGCTTGGCAATTACATACATACATATATACTAACGGCATTATGTATAATGAAAAACTGGCATGAAAATGCTCTTAACGAGTTTTGTCATACAATTTTACAATAAAAATAGCGCTAGAATGTAATCGTGAGTTAAAACTATTTTATGCGCCGATTTGTAATGCCAAATTGTATGGAGGAACTCGTTAAGATCAAGTTCAATTTCGTCACTTATGCTAACTTCATGCCAATTTTTCATTATACATAATGCCGTAAGTGTTTATTCAAACAAGCATAAACACAAGTTTAATTATGAAATATTCATTTTTAATTAATATACGTTTTTGGTTTTCTGTACACTTAATTTTAAGATGAAGAGATCGTTTAACTGTGAGATTTAGATCAGATTTTTTGTATACATATATATACATATGTATACATATCGCACCCTAAATACAAAAGGGTCACAACTCAAAATACTAAAATTTTCAGGAGAGACAAAAAACTGTTTATGTGCAGAAGCAACACACTTAACATAAAAATAGACATAAATGTATTTTTCCAGTTAAAGAAGATAGTGATGTGAAAGAAATTTTTGCAGTAGTTAGAGATGTGTATTCTGAATTAATTTATGGAAAAAAGTCAGTTTTGGAAAATTTTGAGTTGTGACCCTTTTGTATTTAGGGTGCGATATATTAAGCAAACCCTCCTTGTAATTTCAATTCATATTTAATAAAGAACTAAAATATAATTTATATACAAAATAATCATGAAGTCTTTTTAATTTTTATTACTTGTGGAATGTAGATTAAGAAGCACATCATTTATCTAAAAATATAGTAAATTTACCTTAAATAAAAAAAAATAAGTTTACTTTTTTATCACAGACAATTTCCAAAAGTTTACAAGTAACGCTAACTATATTTTTAGTTAATTTTCCGAACATGGAAATTAACTAAAATTATAAGAATATTACATAAGAAACTTAGTAACTGCCATTCTGCCTATGCACTTAGTTAAATTTATATCAAGTTTTTAGGAAATATAACCTATAGATTTTTTGTGTGAATATATTATAAAATAATATTAAAGTTTTATTTGTTGTGGGCTAAGTATGTCTATATGCCTGCATCTAATTGTTAAGCACCAATAAAATGCAAGCATATCTACATGCTTAAAGAAAACTTTCAAAGTAAAATTGGAAGAATATCTCAAATAATAAGTTGAATAAAAAATAATAATTTTTAAATTAAATTATATTTTTATTTAGAGATAAATGTGAAGCATGTAGATAAAAAAAAAATTTACTGCACGGAGGATTGAACTGAAATGTTTCGATAGCTCCCGCTAATCTCTTCAGAATTCTTTTCCGCTTAGACCACTCGACCGACCAAAGTCGGTGGTTTGCAGTCAACTAATTAAAGCTATGGAAATTCTAGCGAAAATCACGAAAATAGCCATTTTTTATATTAATTTTTTTGAATTGTAAATTTTTTTTTAGTTTTTTTCGCCTTAGTTATTTAAAAAAAAATACAAATTTACGAAAACAGAGAAAACCCCATAGACCATATTTTTCTTTCTCTTTTAATATTACATCAAAGCTAAAATTATTTTAGAGCTTAAGTGAATAAGAAGCATTTTTCAAACCAATAAAAAACACTTATAAGAAAATAATTCACATAAATTTTTTACAGTTAGTTCTAAATATAGTTAAAAGAATTGAATCCTCTACTAAAAAAAAATGAATTTTTTACAATTATTTTCTTGAAACAATAAAAAACCAATGTTACTTCTGATTTTAGCGCCCTCTTGTAGCGTAACTTTAAGTATTACTTTTAAAGTATTAATTTTAATTAATTCAATTATTGTGAACTTAAGCCAAATAATAATAACTTCCGACTTTTACACATTTTCAGTTCAAATAATAATTACGTACAAAATTAAAATTTGCGACGGCACCCGCAAAAAGTTGAATACATGTTCTAATTTAAAACTGAAAATCAGAATTCAAATTATGACATAAGGAAACCTGTGTAAAAACATGTACAACAACAATAGCTTGATTTTTCGTGGGCGGAGCTTACGTACAAGCAAAACCAAAAATAAAAAATAAGAGTTGAAAAAATTGGAATAAAGAATCGGAAGGTGAAATTTGTTCGGTTCACCATATTAACAAAAAAGGAATGGGATAACTCATATTCTATTTCCTCATAAAATTTGGTTAAATAGCTGATGTTTCATTAATACTAGTATCCACGATCAAACGTGGTAAACGCGAACAAAGGACGCTGACGATGACAGCGTAGCGGCTGTCGAAATTAGTATTACTAATCCGTTCTGCTAGTTTGATTAGATATTCTAATATTCCACTCTTAAAAATAATTTCAATGTACATTAATTCAATTATTGTGAACTTAATTAAGCCAAATAATAATATCTTCCGACTTATACACATTTTCAGTTCAAATAATAATTACGTACAAATATTAATTTTAATTTATATTTCACATGATTTCTAGTTTATTTTCTTTTAAACTTATGAAAGCTATGGAAATTTTAGCAAAAATCGCGAAAATATTCATTTTTTAAATAAATTTTTTTTTAAATTGTGGTAAATTTTTTTGGGTTTTTTCACCGTAGTTATTAGAAAACAGTACAAATTTATTTCATCATTATCTGAAAGTAGTTACACAAGTTCGTATCCCAGCTGGATCAAAAAATAAAATAAAATTTAAAAAATATAAATAAAGCATAATACGTATAAATTTTTTTTAAATTTTAATTTGTTTATTTAACTACTATTTTTTAGCTTCAAGTAAGCCAAATAATAACTAGTTAATTTCTGTGACAATGTAAATACATTTGTAATGGGTTCCCCTTATTTTTTGGACTTGTCAAACAAAAATAAATAGTTATAGAGTCAAATTGTAAGTAGTTACAACTTAAATCCTCATATACTTTTTTGCCTACCAGTAAGCAAAGATTTTGCTGGGATGTAAAACTCATGTAGTTGTTTAACAATTCTTACTCAAAATTCTCTAGTTTTCTTTAAAATTCTTTAAAATTCGTTTGAATGATATTTTTATCTATCGATCGATACATTTTTATCTACAATATAAGAACTTCTGTTTTTTTTTTGTATTTTTGTCTGTGTGACGCCTCTACAAGGACAATCGAAATTTGAAATTCTATTGATTTTTGAAGAGGCTGATCTGCTTCAATTATTTTATAATAACTTGCAAAATCCAATAAATTCTACTTTTGTTTTTATTATTAAAATATATAAAAATGCGAGAAAACTTGATTTGTTTTATTTTTGTCCACAAAACTTTACAAAAAAAAAACCGAGGAATTTAAATATTTTCCGATTAACTCGAATAATTTTTAGCAGTAAAGTTTATTCGAATAACTCGAACGAAATAAAAGTTTTACTCTGTTTTTCGAGTGATTTAAAAACATCAAATTCGATTAATTGATTAATCGAACAAATGAAAAGTCGATTAGAATGAATACCCTACTAGATACGTTCAGATTGTATTGATATGTTCACAAAAGTTGCTCAACTTTACCGTAGTTACAACTTTGCCAAATATTGTTAGCAAGAAATTAGGATTCCCTGTAAGTTATTCTCGAAACTGTAAACAATTTTTTTCTTCCTACATTTTTAAAAAAAAAGTACAGTAATAAATTATAAATTTGCCTAGCGACCTTTTAGCTACATTATTTCCAAATATAGTAAGCCGTATCACCAAGTCTGAATTAGCTGTTGGCCAAAAACTGATGCCACCTTTTTTTTGAGGGCCCACTGATTTTCAGAAACTTTGAAGGACCGGAAAAAAATTGGTCACCAAATTCGTCAAACTAAGTATAGGGTTTTACTAACCGTTGATAGTAGAACTGAACGCATAGTGTCAAATCCGTGTGTTTTGTGCACTGTTGCACTGTGAAATTAATGGCTTTTTTATAAATAAATTTTCTACATAAAATTTTTATAGAAATAAATTTTGTGCCGCAAAAAAAAAAAAATCACAAAATCATAAAATTTCGAAGTCTTATAGAGTTAGTTTAAGGCTGCAGCATATAATTAAAAAAAAACATTTTTTAGTGAAAACTCTGAAGGATATGGAAGAATGTATTTTAAAAAGGACTTTTTTTTACAATTTTATTCAGGGAAACTGACGTAAATATTTTTATAAAACTCTACAGAGACTCCCCTTTTATTTGGTATCGCGTTCGCTACAAAATATTAGATACTAATATAAAAAAAATTATTTAACATAAGCCTTCTTGAAAAATTTCAAGTCCTTTAAAAATGACAAAAGATGAGGATATGAAAAACCAAGTACGCAGTTTGACTATATACATATATGTAGTCTCTAGTTTAATGGATATATAGTGGTGTTTCTCCCAAATAGAAAAAATTAAAATTTGTCACGCGGTGTTATTTTTCCATAAGTTTAGTAGTTGAGTTGTTGGGTGGCAAATGAACAAATTAACGTATAATGACACAAACAACACAACGTGCACATACATACATACGTGCATGCAACCATTTATAGTCACACGTATACAAACATTCCAACAGTAGGTTAGTAGTTCAATACGCATAAAAACAAAGAAACAAGTAGACAAACTAATGCAAATAATATGGAAATAAATAGAAAATAGCAGGCAAGCTGCACGAAAAGGCAAACAGATATGTAAGTCTTCATTGGCATATGAAACACTAAGTTTAACCGAGACTGACTGGGCGGTTTGTTATTTATGATGAAGTGATTTTCTATGATTCTTTTTATATAAAAAATCAAAGAAAAATCAAAAAAACACTTGCTTAAAAGCTGCTTTAAAAGTTGTATATTTTGTTTTGTTGACGATGCAACTCATCGGCTGTAATTTAAAAAGCTTTAAATTGTTCGGTTTCATAACAGTTATAAAGAGAAAGTGGTTGAGAGCTCCGAGAAATTCGGAAACATCTTTCGAAATTAAAGAGAATGCTAAAGAGAAATTTTACAATCAGTGTTAGAAAATTTTGTTATCTAAACACAAACACAGCCATCAGTACATTCATTCACGTACCTAAACACACATTTCTACATATATTTTATCCAGAAGGAAATCTGTAGGCAATCCTTCTCAAGAATGATTAAATAATGTTTTTATGTTTTTGCTTTTGTTTATTTTTATTTCTTACGAATACGGGTAAAATTTTTTTCTTTTAAATGTATAAACTTGCCTATGTGTATGAATAATGTGGGTATGTGTATGTGTAATTAAAACATGTGCTGTTTCCATAACATGTTTATGAAATGTATTTTATATCCTCCGAATCCCATTCACATTCCCCCTTTTCCTTTTCCTTTCATAATAAAAATGTCAAACGATTTTAGTTTTTATAGTTAAAATGTTTTTGCTCTTAAGTAGATTGTCTTAATTTTTATATATTTTTCATATCTCACATTATGGGTTAATTGTGGAAATTTCAAGGACTTAAACCTATTAAAAATAAGTAGCAGTTAATGCTTAATTATTATTAATTTTAAATGGCCAAAATATCTACTCAGACTTAAGCTGAGTTGGAATACAATGTTTGATAGCAAAGTTAAAATCTACTTTCAAACTATTTTTTATTTAAAAAGAAACTAAAAATTTAAATTTGATTTGAAATTAAAACGTTTGATTAGAAACACTCCGAAAGTTTTACCGTTTGTAAATGGACGCGCACCATAAACCAACAATTTCTTTTGGAGTTACAAGCCATTTGGACAATATTTATTCAACAGATAAAACAGAAAATTATGCTAAGCATTTGTGTTTATTTGTAGTAGTATACATTTATACACACTTACAAACATACACATAAATGTGTATTTTATATTGCTTTTACAAATAGGAAACCGAATTTATACATTTGAGGTGTTACAAAACCATGACAATCTTCTTCTGTACCCTCATCATTTTGACAGAAGATATGGAATGGAATTTTCACACTTACTTAATAGTAAATTTGTGTGCATACTTATATATGGGCACACATACATACATATTAATGTAAAGGAAAAGGTTACGAAATGCTTTTTTGATAATCTTTAATTAAATTTTAAACACATGGATGTATACGTAATATATGTACATACCTATGAACATTATTTGATATACACATACATGCAATTAAAACTTTGTTTGGCGGTACCAAAGCAGAATTGTTGGGTTCGTTCTAATTACACTGCACAATAAAGAGTATTCACTCTTATAGTCGAAATAAGCTGAATATTGTTTGAAAACGATATCAAATTGCCTAGAGCTAAAAAAAGCTAATAAATAAATATTTGGTTATTTGGGTATATGTACATTATATCTACAGATTTCTTTTATATTGTGGCTCATAGTTAAATAGTTACGTAAGACTTGTGTTTAATTATTTACTTGACTAAGGCTTGTATTTAATACAAACAAAAATAAATACTGAGTCCGAATTGATTATTAGGCTAAAGTTCATAACGTTATATTCAGCTAAGGTTCCTAACGTTATGTTCAGAAAGAATTGGGCGTGATTAATATTCCAAGGAACAAGGGGAAAATTTACATCAACTTAATTTTTCAACGTACACAGTAGTACACTGCAGCGCAGCAGCGTTTCATTACATTGAAAAATTAAGTTGATGTTAATTTTCCCCTTGTTCCTTGCAATATTAGTCATGCCCAATTCTTTCTGAATATAACGTTACGAACCTTAGCTTATTAATCACATACGTTCGAAATAATCATATTAATAAAAAGAAATAAGATGCGAACCGTTTCATTAAAAAAAATATTGAGTAATTTCCCATAATATTTACATAGACTTATAAAAAGTACCAACTGAGATCAACTCAAATGCCATTCACAACAGTATGAGCATACTATTTATTTCAGGCACGAAATTAAGTAATTTTGGTATATTTTTTTTGTGTTTGACAGAGTATAAATATGAAATTTTTAATAATGAAAACTAGAGACGGGATCGTGGCTATATTTGGTATGTATGCTCCTGATATACGAAATAAATATGGTTATGGAAATCCTTAAATTTTTTCTAAAATCTAAACTTTATCTTAATACAAAATAATCTGGGGTTTGTTCTGTATTGTGATGCGAAAGGAAAACTGTTCGCATATGTATGCGATTGAAATGCTAAAGCATTTCTTTCGTTTCGAATTACAGAGTAACCCCCCTGATGTCACTTAATGTGTTCGTTTACGTTAATCTCCGAAGCCAAGCAACTGATTTCAATGATTTTGTGAGTTTGTATAATTGGTTCCAACTTGACAGATATAAAATCTTAAGAACCGAAAGGTTACGGTGTTGTCAAAATATATTGCTAGTTTTAACATGACCTGTAAGTAGAATTACAGAGAAAAAGTTTGAGCATAAAAAAAATTTAGCTTTTAAAAATTGAAAATTTTTTTTTACTTATATTTACATAGTTGTGACTACTGCAAGAGGTATTACGAACTCAAAATATTTTTGAGAAACTAACGTGATATTCAGCTCATATTATTTATGCAAAAGTCTATAACCTGAAAGAAAAAGTTTTGATAAGCAACATTACTTGGTTCATACACAGAAAATAGTCCATGCAACATACCGTCGCTAACATGTTCAACTATTGATGGAGTTTAGGTTTCAACGAAATGATGATGCTGATGAAGTGTGTTGCGGCACAGAAAATACGTATTCCATTCTGCTGGTGTAGACCTAGAGTCCACAAACTCTGGTTTTGTTTCGCCAAACAGAGACAACAATTGCAATTCCCGATTGCAACTTGTTTGGATGGTGCAAAATTTTAGATTAGTTACCTTGAATCCGAACTAGGTATGACATGCCTTGTTGCAAAGACCTTTATAGGATAGAAAACTCAATAATATTTAAAAACTTGCACTCTTGGGAATGCTCAGATTTTGAGTTCACAATTGATGGGGTTTGAAAAGTACAGATTTTCCCTTACGATAAATGGACATAGTAGGGACGTTATAAAGATTTCTAACTTGTTTCCAATGTTTGTGAACCTAATAAAACCAATTATATATGTTGCATGGATTTTTTAGTGCACTATTTATTCAAAGATTCGTGCTTTTGCTCTGTGTAAATTATACGACAAAATAAACAAAACATTAACATAAAAATACTAACGACGAATTTTGTTATACTTAATGAACGCTTAATAATTAATGAAAAAGTTACGAAGGTTAACGTGAACTTAGGCGTGACCAGCTCACGCAAATCACGTTTATGAAGGGCATCTCTAATAATAACTACAAAATAATCTGCTTACATCAAAAATTATCAAATAAAAATTGCATCCACCCACACTACTGACAAATGAGTTTACGACAAAAGCACGAAAAAACGGGCATTAGTTTAATAAGATTTGATATTAAATACTTTTTAACTTTCAACTGATAATTGACCGATAATTAGCAAAGTAAAAGTACACCAACCATTTTAATAAACACACACAGATATACTCGTTTAGTAGTTACAGTTAAATACAATTAGAGGATGTTGTGAGAGTGTGTGTATGCTATTGGTTGATTGGTTGCCTAGTTCTGCACCGTCAGTTGGTAGAAATAGCAAACAAAATGTAACAAATTAAGATCTTAAAACGAAATGAGATTTTAAATACGTAGGCAACATTTGGCACTGATGCCAAAAATTAAATGATATAATACACACATACACATGTACGTCTAAATAGTTTTACTCCAGCATATAAAACTACAGCTAAATACAATGGATATAAGAATGTAATAGAATAGAGGAATAAATACGTGTTTAATGCAGTGGTGGCCAATTTCCTATTCTCGTGACCATATGCTGTTTTGTTACCATCAACACACGTACACTGTGTGTGGGACTCACATCCTGTCTATTGAGCCGCGAAGCAAATACACAAACAAAGTATAAGATAGTGTATATTTGGTCACCACTGATGTAATGTAATATACTCGTATAATTCTAATTTAACTCTGGGATTTTTAATTTCAACTGTTTTTCTCTTACATTCTGTCATTTTCTCATTTTGGTATTAAATCGACAATAATTAATTGAAATATTTTTACAAAAAGATATAAAAAATTGGAAATATGGGCATTCATATGAATTATTAAGGGAAAACTGACAAATGGAAGGTATGTATCTATATATCCATAACACAGTAACACAGTGTATTCGAAAGTCATAGAGGAGGGATTATGCTTGCACAAAATCAAACTTTTGATCATCATGTTGGACTATGCCAGGGTATACTAAAACCAGGTAAACTCATAAGGGCAGCTGGTCATTTATATTGCGTTTCCTAAAAGCCAAACTCTAATAAAACCAAAATGCATAATAAAAATTTGTATGCATGGAATTTGTTTGATAGTTAGAGAATGCAAACGAAAGGGTGGTTACCTTGTTCCATCTACCTTGCACTATGTCATGATTCAAACTTGATTACCTTGTATATTAAAAAACGTTTACAGCTTATAACATTTATAAAAATAATTAGACTTGAAAGCTAATAAGAAGCTAAAGAAACACTTTAATGTCCAAAGATATTAATAGCAATTTTTTGGTACCAAAAAAGTACTGTCTTTCCACCCGTAATAACTTATAAGTATTACATGCTGTAAATGGTTAATCAAAACTTTAAGGATTTTCTTTCTCAAATTTTAAAAATTTTTTTATTCATGCGTTCGCACATATTAATAAATTGGTTATATAGAATAAAGCCATATATTCTAAAATTTTTGTTTTTCATAAATTTGTTGCTGTTGCACTAAGCTTCATAGTTTATTGTCACTAGTTAAAAAGGAAAATAAAGCAAAAAAAAAATAACAAATTTGAAAAACGAGAGAAATAACAGACACACTCAGACACATACGGACACACACACTCTCAAATAAAATCTATAATCCAAAAAGTGTGAAATCTATATTGTATGCCTTCCTTACTTACATAAGCAAAAATTGTTTCGCATACATTGATCGCACATGCACACACACTTTCACAAACGCTAACTCGATAATATCATACATACATACATACATACCTACATACATACATACATAAATACATACATGCATACATACATACATATGTATATGCATATGCATGTATATAAAAGTTAACAATTTTTCGAAACTATTCAAATAAATCACTGGCTTTTTGCTATGAAATTTTTTTTCTATTCGTTATTGCTGTGTCTAAGTGCATATATGTATGTATGAAAAAGTGTATATGCGTGTCCACACTTACATTCCTACAGTATTGGTCAAAATGCAATGCCATGTAATATAGAAAATTTAATGAAATTTTTATTGAGATATGGAAGACCTAGTTATACGTCACTTAACCATAATATGCTTTTTTATTTTTTGCATTCAATAAATGGAGATAAATAAGTTCATATGTCTGTAACAGTGACGGATAAAACTGCGCAATTAAAAATGTAATGTGTTCTTAATGATATTGGTCAATTAAAAGCAGAGTCATATCAATCCTATTTTTCATATTTTATATTATTTTATGCATGCATAAAATTTTATTTAAAATTTTCAAAAAAAAAATTATTTATAAAATTCTACGCATCGCAATTTAATACATCCCGATTTTAAAATGAACTTTTCGGGAAAAGGAAAAAATTATAACCATTCTGAGACATAAGCTGTTCGAAGTATCAACTACTATTTAAATACAAAATACGGGATAGAACAATATGCAAGCTCGCTTTGAATTGCTCAATTATTTTCTAGTTCATATTTCAATACAGACGTCAAACATAATGGGCCTTATAGTCCAGAAGACTTATTAACTTTTGCACATACATAAGTATATGTTTTCAATTGAAACATTAAGAATCATTTAACAATTTAACAGTGTACTGGAAATGTATTAAAGCTGCGTATTAAAGAAACGGATACAAGCATGCTATTATTTTTGACAATAAAATATCCCGTTTGGATGTTATTTATATACAACTGAGTAAAATGTTTGTTTTAAGTTTGTTAAATATTTTTCAAGCTATAAGTGATTAAAGCTTCTACTAAAATACAGACATAAAACAAATATGCCCAAATAACATATGGGCTGGTATTTTCAAGAAAGTTCCGGTTGCTTTTATATAAGGTGGACTCACTAGCACAGTTGACTATTGTTATTTTCGCCTTGTTTATATGTAGTTCATAATGTAAAATATTGGTTATTATATTTTATGGTTTACAACAAACATGTTTGTGAACAATGGTGCAGCAGTGCTGCCAAAATTTCATCTCTAAAAAATATCTACATCTGTAATAAAAATGGTTATAAAAACACACAATAAGATGAAATAGCTAAGCTGGGAGTACTACGAACATGACGAACAAAAGAAAAAAAAAACAAAAGATTAAGATAATGATTAAGTCTAGCAACAAAAAGACTATTATACTTGTATTACTGCACAAATAAGACCAACTGTATAAAACACCTTTAGAAAAACTAGAACGCACTCTGCCTGAATAAAAGGCTTGCAACATTTTAGGTTATTTCTAAACGGAAAAATAATTCGAACAAAAATTAATTAAACAACTTTTTCCAATTATTGTTCGAACGAAGACATTTTTAATCCATGATGATTATTAATTTGACTAGCGATCGTAGCATTTTTAGTATGAAAGAATTGGACAGGACAAATTATTCCAAAGGAACAAAGGAAAAGTTAACGGTACACGGTAGAGCAAAAACAATGCTGTATTTCGGAGGCCGTTGCTGCCCCATCGTCAGTGTTCATGTGCATTTTCATGTACATATTTGCCACTTTTTAGGTGGCTTGGTTGAGTATGATATCAAATTTTATTTATACAAATATTTGCCAAAAATTTAATAAGAGAGTTATCCATTATTGTGGTAGGTATTAGGTCATTGTTACACTCAAAAGAAAATTTGAGTCATACGTGCGATTAAAAGTACGGCAATTATGAATTTTCTTAAACCAAGTACATACATACATACATTACATATTGAAACTTAGGGCGAATGAGTGATATGTTAATATTTACGAGCATTCAACTATCATACGTAGTACGTTAGTAATGTAAAACCGTTGCATACTTTTCTGATGATTTTACCGAATGATTAATTCAGTGGTGCGTATGAATAATACGAAGGATAGCATATTGCATATGCTATTGTACATATTATTGTCGTTTGGACATACTTATACTATGCAATAAATGGCAAAATATTTTTAAAGAAAATATTGCCCAATTTTCCTGACAGTGAAAGTGTAAACACAACGCTGAACAATGTTGCCATACATTACACAATTTTCATGATTGTACAATACAAATCAAAGGTCTTTTGATTTTTGCCAATATATTGTGCCAAGTTCGAATAAGACATACACATTGGCGAATTTACTGTACAATACGAAAAATTGCTCAATTATATTGCAAGTGGGTGGGCCGTTTGGTAACATTTGTTAAATTTTTCGTAACTTTTGAAGGCCCAACGTAACATGTATTATTTTTTATATTTGGGCAAATTTTCGTAGTCTTTCGTACATGGCAAAGAACGAAGTAATATTTTTGAAAAGTAACTTGATCCATTAATTAAGATAAGAACTGCCTGTCTCTGAAAGCATATTTTTCTTAACATTTCAATTCGGTTTGAATAACATAACAATCATACACTTCACAATCACATTTCATACAAAAAAAAATAGTTAACTGTGAAGAAGAAAATCATTTACATATTTGTAAATTCTCAAATGTTTTTTGAAAGTCTGTACATAAGATAAAGGCTTTGCAACTGTTCAAAATTGTGTTTGAAGTCTTCTGACGATCACAGGATACAGTAAAATCGAATCTAGGTTCGAATAAAGTACATATTTTAATCCTCGCCAACAAAAATTATCCCTCAGTAGAATTTGTTTTTCAAATCACCCGATTTGAAATCGATCGATGTCCATCACATTCCAGAATAACAAGACAACAAATTCAATTATTGAACAAAAACATACATATGTAACTTAGAATAAAAACTAGGGATGTAACGATACGCCTTTTTGCCGATCCGATACCGATATTTAAAAATAAATATCGCCGATACCGATTCCGATACCGATACGAATATTGAAATTGAGTTCAAGTTTAGATCAACAAAACTCAAGTGCAATTTTTTATTATACAAAATTACATTGTAAGAGAGAATATTTAAAATTGATTTTAACCCAGTATAAAAAAATTGGAAGTAATGTTTAAGGAGCTACATTTTCTTTGCTTCCAAAAAATCTATATTAAAAATATGCAGATAATTAAGATAAAAATTTTAATTCCTTTATAATTTAAAAAAATACTCGCCATGCTTTTTAAAAAATCGATTTTTTAAAGAACATTTATCAACTAATATTCTTCTAAATAACTTAATAGCTTAATTATTAAAAGTCTTCTAAGTTTATATTTATTCACTTAAATTTACATGAAAATAGAGTTTTGAGTTTAAATTTGCATAAAAAAAATTGTGCAAATGGGTAATTTTTTATCCTTTTTCCTTGAAAAATCATTATAGAACACCGAAAAAGAAATTTGTCCTAGCATCGCTTCCAATTCGGTGATTGGTAATCGAAAAAAGAACTTCTTGCAGTGGCAAGGATATTTAAAACTAATTAGAAGTTATCCAAATTTGCAATACTTCCGGATCGCGAATTCTACATTTGCATGACTTCTTTGGAGTGTATTTTTTTGCTGGAATAAGATTTAAAAAACAACGACTTGAATTTGAATTCATGGTAAAATTAACAAAAAATAAATAATTTTTTACAAAATAACAACATAAAATATTATTAATTTTTAAAATTGATATTAATAAGATTTAAAAAATAACGAAGTAAAAAAAACTCTGAAAAAAATTTTAAAAGTATCGTCGTATCGACAGTAAAATATCGCCGATACCGATGTATCGGAAAATCTGAAGTATCGCCGATATATCGGTATCGGTATCGGTATTCGTTACATCCCTAATAAAAACAGATAAACTGTTTTTTGTCGTTCTTCTTTATAGTTTTTTTGGTATGAAATGTGACAACAAAGTTCATTTAATGGCGTATGCAAGTGTATGATTGTTATGTTACATTGCTTAAACACCAGCAAATAAATTTCATTTAAAATAAAATTATGACAATATGTCAAATAATAAATTTCTTAAATATTTATTTTATATAAATCACATAAATTTACTATTTAATCAAGCAATATTTCAAAATGTTACTTTTGTTGAAAAACGTAACTTTTTTGAAAGAAATGCGTAATTTTTTTTATTCTTACCGTGTCAACACTGTACATAATATCTGTGGACCTTGGACAAAAACACTTAATTCGAGTTAAGACAGTTTTACAAGTAGAGGCATTTATAAATGCAGAGTTTTAAGGCGCATCTTTTGGGGTAATTACCACCTTTCTACGAATTTTGGTCAAAAATATATTAATATTTTAACAATTTTACGAATCTCCATATTTTTTATATTGCGACTAATTTCGAATGTCTCAAAAGCGAAAAAAATTTTTAATTCTAATCGAGATCGGCTAGTTATGTTTAGCTTTCATTTTGCCTTAAGTGCATACACAAAAAGTTTCATTCTGCTCTTTAATAGTATTTATGCTCCACTGAAAATCTTGAAAATTACACTCAAGTTGTTTTGTCAAAAGTCCACAGAAATGTATGTTATTATTCTGTATTGGCAAACAGAGATTTTCTACTGCCAGTGTTTGTGATTCGTCCCAAAATTTAAGAAAAGTTTTATTGAAAAACTTTTAAGAAATTTATTATATGACATATTGTCATAAATTTCATTTATTGAACAGCTAAAAATGTGTTTTTTTTTCAAAATCAGTAAAAGAATCTATAAAGTCAGCCAATTTTTTTACTGAAAACAGTTTATTGCATGATTTTTGTAAGATCAAACAACATACACATATACTGAAAATAAGACAAATTTTGGTTGTATTTTTTTTTTGCAAATATGAGCTCAAAATCAAGTATTTACAGAATCAGACAAACTATTTATTAAATTTAAAAGTTAATTTCAAGCATCTCTAGCCGCAAGAAAATTGTAACCATCAAAAAGTAAATTTTACAGGAGAAATATTTTTTTATCATCTTTACTTTAAATCGAAGTGGAACTTTCAAATTGAGTACATAACTTGAATTTTCTTCGACTGAGATATGTAATGTTAATATTATTAATAAATTTCCTATAAGACAACGCTTGTTTGTATGGTTTCAGATATTTTTGCTGTCTTAAAAAATCAGTTAATTTAATAAAATTATGATGAAAACATTATTATTGTTATCCTTTTGTCATCCGCTTTACTTAACTTGAAAAAGAAAATTTTATCGTTACCAACGCTTTGTTATTTCCAAAAATTTAAACATTTAAAAGTTTAACGAAGGAACTCAATTACGAAAAATTGCTTATGTTACCGTTACTTTCATTTTATTTACCGTTACTTCCGTAACGGTAAATAAAATAATTTTGAAACTTTGACAGATAGTCCAAGTCATCGTTAGTAATCGATTTTCGTAAAGTTTCGAAAGATATGTTGGTTAACATTTTCTTGCGGTTAAGGATCGATATGTTAGTCTGAAAATAAAATTTTAAAATTTCAGTGTAGGTAACTTCTTTACACAGTATTTTTCTTATTGCTTGGTCAAATTGACATAAAAGGATCATGGAAACTACATAATGCTCAGGAAGGCAGAAGGGTTAAATACATAAAACTCTTTGATGATTGTTTACTTTAATTAGTTTATAAAATTTAAAAGGACTCATGTAACAAATTTAGTTTTTTGAAGCTAATTAGCATTAGTGTGTTTCTAAAGAAATTTCATGACAATTTCTAATACTGATTCTAATTTTATTTAAATAGCAAACAACTTTTAGCATAACTTCCACGAGTAGAAAGACAAAAAATAAATACGCAAGAAAATGTAAAATATAGCAACGAGCATGCCATAAGGCGCAAAAAAAAAACTTTAGAAAAAACTAATTCAACTTAAGAGATGAAAGTTGAGCAAACTATTTTTGCAAATAAAAATAAGAAATAATTCAAGAATTTTTCTTTTTCGTTTGCGGAAAATTATACAAATAATTTACAAACCGTAACTAATAAAAGTTTCTTAATGCTTACAAATTGTGTAATACATAGAAGACAGACAAACGCTAATAAATAGTTATATGCATCTCTAGATGCACGAAAAGATATAAAAGTAAAACACATACATTTCGACATACCTAGATATTTTCATAATGAAACAATAATTATATTGCTAAAAGTAGTTCTAGCAACATGTTGCTTAGTGATAACAAATAAATTGCAACATTGTTTTGTTAAAAGTTCTAAAATATGTGTGTATGCGTATGTGCATATATGTTCAAATCTCTATATACTCCCTGTAGTCCAAGTCTTGGATTTATAATCGATACATGTTCGAAACAACTAAATATCACCGACGACGAATTGACAACACTCTAAACCAACTATTGACGACATTTTCGAACAAAGGGCACGCAAGACGTTGATGACAACATTGGCAACATGCTGGTAAAATTGTCGTCAATGAATAAACATAACATTTAAAAATGTAATAGTCGAATCGAACCTGCAACCGCCACACTGGTATGTTAGCGCGCTACCTACACGCAAAGAAGAGATGTGGTTGCGTCAGCAATGACATGTTTCTCGACACAGTTTTTGAATGTGGCAAATAACTTATTATTGTATCAAATGACTATGAACCATAATTAGTTTAAGGCAAAAAAACTAACGTTTACATTTAATCATGAAATTACTAGATTTCATGAAAATTGACACATGGTTGGCTTGAACAATATATATTGTTGGTTTATTTAAAAATTCAACAACATAATGGTTCTATAATAATGAAATATCGTTCTTATATATACTATTTTGTTTGCAATAAAGCTATGGTAATAAAACGGACATGGCTCTCTGCTTCCAAAAAAGTTTTTGTTCTAACCCTTTGTTGAATGCTTTTTGTTAGTTTTGTGTTTTACTCGACAGCGTTTGGTTTATTTTTGTGAGCGGTTGGTGTAAACAAATAAAAAAAATCTAATTAAAATAACAAAAAGTGATATAATCCAGCATTTAATATTCGGCCATGTTCTGAAGACCATTTAGTTTTGAAATAGCAAAATTTCAAAAGCGAAGAAAAGTGTTCCTTAATCGGACAATTTAGTGCATTCGTAGCTTTGTTCTGATAAATATGTGAAACACAAAAACTGAAAATCCTGAAAGTTGCCGATTTCACAACGAAATATTTTTCAGAAGATACCCGATTGTAAATATAACATGTGTCAACAAATATGTATGTAGATTAGGGCTGCCAGACATCTGAACCCATCGACCAGGACATTTATAATATATATCAGAAACGAATGTACAACAAAAGCTTATATATTCCAAGAACTAGTCATATAAAAATGAGCATCAACAAATTTTTATTTGGATACATGTATCAACCATATATTTCAAATTGAAGTCCAACAATTAAACAATAGATACAAAACTTAACATGTAATTCATACATAAAAAACAATAAACAAAAATCAAAAATTCATTTAAAATTACGAGGGGCGAAAATAAACACATCGGCTGGCGAGGCGACCTGTGCTTATTTCATCGAGTAGTTAAAAGACTTAAGCCCCAGGGTTTGTGTATATTTTTATACTTTCATACGAAAACTTTGATTTTGATGGTAACTGTAAATCACTAAGTTTAATAAATCCAAACATCGTAATGAAGAAAAAAATCACCACTATTTTTGATATTATTATCAGAATTTTATAGATTGAAAGTTCTTGCATTTGAACAAATATTCAAAAAGACTGAAATTAGTTTATATAATTTTTGGCAAACAATTTCTAAAATTAAGCGAGGGGACTCCATAAAGCTTTTCCAGTTTTAGCAGATTTTTTTTTTAAAACTTATGGTTGTCCCACATTGTCTGCAAATATCGGACAAATGTTAACTCTGTCAATTTAACAAACGCACATACTGATTCAGCCTTTTTGAGGTTTTCAGCAGAAACACCCGAGTCTTGGTAGGAGTCAAACCTGCGACCACCCAGCTAATATCCTAGCACACTCTTCAGTACGCGTGTAACTAAACAAATTTCGATGTTCCTTAGAATATTTTTCGAATTGAAGTGCCGAAAATGCTGATTTTTCCACAATAAATGCAGATTTTTGATCAAAATCATTTGGCAGCAAAATCGTCAGCTTATTATTGGTTTTCTGCCTTCTAATGCTTTTTCCTATGTTTATGGGTTAAACCAATAATAAGGAGATAAATGCTGGTAAAATTGCTTCATGTAAACAGCGTTATAACAGAAAGCTTAACCTCTGTTCATAACAAAAATCAGGAGAAATTAAATTTTTGTCTGCATTGCCCTATATCAAAAAACCAGGACAATTTAAAAGTGGACCAGGACACCAGGACAATTTGTCTAAAACCAGGACAATCCTGGAAAACCAGGACGTATGACAGCCCTAATGTAGATGTATGTAGAGTATAAATGGATAATAATTTTTATTTCAGATTCAACACACTGACCAGTTGAAAAATTTTGTTTTTGATTTAAATTGAAATAATAAATTTTTTTAGCTCCTGTCAATTTTTTAATCATCTTATGGTTAAGAAAACAATAAATATATGATTATGTAGAACAATATATATGGTTACTTAGAGCCATTTATATGGTTAATTTTAACCATACATATGATTATTTCAGACCATATTTTGTAATTTTGAACAATATATATGGTTCTTTTGAACCATATACATGGTTGCTTGAGCCATGCATATGGTTGTTTTGAACCATATATATGGTTATTTCAAACCATTTATTGTAATTGTGAACCTATATATGATTGTTTTGAAACATACATATGGTTGTTTGAACCATGTATATGGTTGTTTTGAACTATATATATATGTTTGTTTTCAACCATATAATCAATCATAGTATGTTGCTCTTCGATTATGGTTGCCTCAACCATGTTTTTTCTTTGCGCGTACTATCCTACGGAGGTGTTCAAAAAACTTTGTACAAAAACACGTTTTGTGGGTAACTTCAACTCTTTAATATACATAAATGAAAGCACGACAACTTCGATGCAGTTGCAACTCTTCTTGTCGTCAACAAGGCTTTGTAGCTCAAATTTTCATAATCTCGTCACAACAAGATATTTATGCACGACAACGTATACCACCTACTTATTTTTAAATGTGTTTTATAGGCGACATATCATTGATTGTGTTACAAACAATATCGATGACAATGTCATCGGTAACAACTGGGACTATAGGGTATGTATGTATGTATGTATGTGAGTGTGTGTACTTGAATAATATAAATAAAATAATTTCAGTGTAAAATTTTGTACATTTAAGCGCTAACATGAGTATGTTTTGTTATTTTTAAAATATTTTCTAAGAAAAAGTTTTATTTAATGCAATAATATTTGTACTTTTAACTGCAAGTTAAAAGTATTTGTCTACTGTAAATACATCCATACATACCTAGTCACAGAAAATGCAAAAGCCCTATCTAACATCTCAAAAGTTTGGCAGAAGAAGTATAAAACTTGTTTAAATAAAAAATATTTTCACAATTAGTGCAAAATTTTTCAACAAATATATAAATTTGTGTGTCTATTTTACTTATATTGTAAAATTTTACACTAATTGTCAATAATTTTTTCATTTAAAACTTTTGAAATTTTAGATAGGGCTTTTTGCATTTTTTATGACGATATATTCATATATGTATTGTTATTTTGATATTCAAATATATTCATAAAAACTATTTTATCATCGCAATTCTGTAGGAAAAAGTAATAGTAAATCAGGAAATTAACTATTTCTTGTAGTGTGAAAACTTTTTTTAATGTTAGGATTTTCAATGTATGTTCGGGTCTATTTGAAATGGAATAAACTAAGATGTATATTTCATTTCAAAGGTACATGTATTACTTTTGCAAATATTTATTTTTCTCTTTTATTTATTCCACTGATTTGGGATAATTTTTTATTAATTTTGTTAAAAACTTAGATTTAAAAACAATTTTACGGAAAAAGCGTTTTTGAATAATGAAAGCCCCCAATCGATTACGAAACAATAGAAACAGATAAAACGGTTGTCAAGACCACAAGACGACAATAAGCCTTATTACAGGTTACAACTTGGAGTAAATAGCAACGGGTAAGGACATGCGTCCAAGTTGTATGAAAACAAATTTTTTTTAAAATAGAATATTAAATCATTGAAATCATCGCCGCGGCTTCGCTCTGTGGCACAGATCTGATAATGTTTTTAAAGCATCGGTTTATTTTGGCAAAAATTTGCGACTTTGAAACCATAAGAAAAAAATGTAGTGGGTTAATTGTACAAGTGGTAATTGTTCCTAGAAATCATAAGTATACGTCAGCATATAAGCTCATTCGAATATAAATTTTTAACAGGGGAATGGAATACATATTTGTTCTACCGCAATACTCTTTATCAGAATTCCGGTGTATTGGGTTTCGTTTAAACCTCCATATATTTTGGTTGTAGCGCAACATGTATTAAACAAACATACACAAAGTTTTAAGTTTCTTTAGAGGAGAGGAAAACAGAAAAAAGTATCCTATATTACGCATACTATAATAACGAATCGATTGACACGATATTGATGTAAATCGGTTAAGTAGCCTGGATGCTATAATGGAATATTCCTAAAATATTGTTTCATACAAACTCATAAAAATTGCTAAACACAGTACATTTTCTTTCGACGTTGGCTTGGGTGAATAAGAAGAGACAAAACCACAATCTCACGAATATGTATGTGTGTATGTACATTAGGGTGGACCGTCGATTTATGAAGCTAAATTATATACAAAAATATTTTTAATGACATATCGCTACCTTAAAATATGGATGCCGTTTGTGAAAATGTTCGATTTTGAGATTATTATGTATTCATTATGAACTTCACACGCTCTTTATAATGGTCTTATCAGTCTCTTCCCACCTTACAGTTTCGCAGATATTCAGTATGTATTTTATCGTACGTCACCAAATTATAAATCTTATTTTTTAACACCCGACCACAAAAGAGGGGTGTCATAAGATTGTAGTGTGTGGCTGTGTATCTGTGTGTCTGTCTGTCGTTTGAAAGGTAACTTGATCTAAAATCTTCTAGCCTATGTTTGAAGAAAATCTGTCAGGTCGTTTGGAAGTTATCATCCATTTTATTTAATTAATTAATAATCTTTTTTAATAGCTATCCATTAGTGTCCACAAAACGTTTTTGAAGATTTTATCACAAAATTTCACAAATTTTCCTTTAGCAAATTAAATATTTCCAGTATGGTTTGTGTCACATGTTCGAAGAAAAACACTAATACTAAATTTACATGATGAAATATTTCATGCAATTTTCTTCATGAAACTTTTTTTATTTGCTTATTGCAAGCGCGGTAACGCAAATGGGTTGGAGAAAATTTATTAAAAATATCTGAAATTTTATTTCCTATCACTTTTTCATCCCAAATTGTTTCCCTGTCCATTCTATTAACAAATAAAGACAATTTCATGCCACAAATTTCATTAAAAATTTCATAGTGTAAATTTAGTATAAGAATATAATTTGTTGTGAAAAAAATGTAACATACGACAAATGTAACATACGAAACAATCTGAAGCAAATGGTTAATAATGCCTTTGTAATTCTCATACTGATGCAAACGAAATATATTCAATCCAAAACTGAAAAGAATCCACATACGATATTCATATTTTGAGGTAGCAATATAATGGAATTTTTAATAATTTTCGAGTTTCAGTTGCTTCATTCCCGTTGCTATAAAAATTTAAACTTCAACGATTTCCATAAGGCAAATTATCCTCGATATTTTCCTTGTTGTATTGCGATTGATAAAAATATCTTTCATCCGATTGACAGATAGATGCAGATTTTCTTATCTTGGGACTAAGTACTATTACAAAAAACATAGAAATAATTTCAGAAAATGGAATCGATAAAAATGGAATATCGAGTAAAAAATAAATTATGATAAACAAGGCTTTGATTCTTTTATATAAAAGGATCTATTATATTCCGCTCTAGAAAAAGTTTCCTATCAAGAGAGATTTCGCATAGTATTGTTTCTGATACTCGTATGTTATGATTTACGATATTAATTTTTGTTTTAAGAAGAAATTATGAGGGTATATATTTTAATAAAAAAAAAATCACCCCTATTCTGCGTTTCGATTACGTTCCCGCATTCAGTTACGCTCGAATCGAAAAATGGTATTCCAAAGAAAAACCTAATCGAAAGAAAAAGAATAAGAGAAGAGTATGTATATTTAAACCCAGGAGTGATAGAATACAAGATTACGACATGCGTCTGATTTCCCATTAGATGACGTAGTTGGTGCTTTTCAAAAGGTTTGCCAAGTCAATGTGTCCCTAACACGTAATTTACATTATGACTTGCTCGCATGCTTTTTTATACTGAGAGAGAGGTGGTGAGAAGCTAGCGGGGTAAGAAAAAGGCACGAATTGAAATTTCTCTTTGTCATTTTCGTACTATCAGCATTAAGCATATGTATTATCATCAAAAAAGGCATGGAGAAAAAGTCTGTAATGTAAATGTGCGTGACTTTTCGTAGGGGGTTTAAAAGAAAATTGTAAAAAAGGCAGGTTAAAAAGGAAAAGTGTGAAAAGCCACTAAGCCAGTACAAATTTATTGGAAACAATGTATGCAATTTTGTGGAAGCCCTGGAACAGTTGAAAATTATTAACCATTAGGAACACAGTTAGTGACGTCATTGATGACACATTCACAGAAAATTTCCATTTTATGCGCAAGATGTCGTAATCTTGTATTCTCTCATTCTTGATTTAAGCCAGCTGCTTTGCTATGAAACGTATGAAACAGAAGCAGAAAAAATAAGCAATTTTGTAAACATTGTAACTGTAAAATTGCAAAAACTTAAAGTTAGTGATAAACATATAAAAACTAAATATTGTGATAGCTATAATTATATAAACACACCAGTTAAGTACAGAAAAAAGGAAAAAAAGCCAGAATATAAGTAAGCAGTGTTTGTGGCCAAACTATTCCAGTGTGAGGAATAGCTTGGGTGAATAAGAAGAGACAAAACCACAATCTCACGAATATGTATGTGTGTATGTACATTAGGGTGGACCGTCGATTTATGAAGCTAAATTATATACAAAAATATTTTTAATGACATATCGCTACCTTAAAATATGGATGCCGTTTGTGAAAATGTTCGATTTTGAGATTATTATGTATTCATTATGAACTTCGCACGCTCTTTATAATGGTGTTATCAGCCTCTTCCCACCTTACAGTTTCGCAGATATTCAGTATGTATTTTATCGTACATCACCAAATTATAAATCTTATTTTTTAACACCCGACCACATAAGATTGTAGTGTGTGGCTGTGTATCTGTGTGGCTGTGTATCTGTGTGTCTGTCTGTCGTTTGAAAGGTAACATGATCTAAAATCTTCTAGCCTATGTTTGAAGAAAATCTGTCAGGTCGTTTGGAAGTTATCATCCATTTTATTTAATTAATTAATAATCTTTTTTAATAGCTATCCATTAGTGTCCACAAAACGTTTTTGAAGATTTTATCACAAAATTTCACAAATTTTCCTTTAGCAAATTAAATATTTCCAGTATGGTTTGTGTCACATGTTCGAAGAAAAACACTAATACTAAATTTACATGATGAAATATTTCATGCAATTTTCTTCATTAAACTTTTTTTTATTTGCTTATTGCAAGCGCGGTAACGCAAATGGGTTGGAGAAAATTTATTAAAAATATCTGAAATTTTATTTCCTATCACTTTTTCATCCCAAATTGTTTCCCTGTCCATTCTATTAACAAATAAAGACAATTTCATGCCACAAATTTCATTAAATATTTCATAGTGTAAATTTAGTATAAGAATATAATTTGTTGTGAAAAAAATGTAACATACGACAAATGTAACATACGAAACAATCTGAAGCAAATGGTTAATAATGCCTTTGTAATTCTCATACTGATGCAAACGAAATATATTCAATCCAAAACTGAAAAGAATCCACATACGATATTCATATTTTGAGGTAGCAATATAATGGAATTTTTAATAATTTTCGAGTTTCAGTTGCTTCATTCCCGTTGCTATAAAAATTTAAACTTCAACGATTTCCATAAGGCAAATTATCCTCGATATTTTCCTTGTTGTATTGCGATTGATAAAAATATCTTTCATCCGATTGACAGATAGATGCAGATTTTCTTATCTTGGGACTAAGTACTATTACAAAAAACATAGAAATAATTTCAGAAAATGGAATCGATAAAAATGGAATATCGAGTAAAAAATAAATTATGATAAACAAGGCTTTGATTCTTTTATATAAAAGGATCTATTATATTCCGCTCTAGAAAAAGTTTCCTATCAAGAGAGATTTCGCATAGTATTGTTTCTGATACTCGTATGTTATGATTTACGATATTAATTTTTGTTTTAAGAAGAAATTATGAGGGTATATATTTTAATAAAAAAAAAATCACCCCTATTCTGCGTTTCGATTACGTTCCCGTATTCAGTTACGCTCGAATCGAAAAATGGTATTCCAAAGAAAAACCTAATCGAAAGAAAAAGAATAAGAGAAGAGTATGTATATTTAAACCCAGGAGTGATAGAATACAAGATTACGACATGCGTCTGATTTCCCATTAGATGACGTAGTTGGTGCTTTTCAAAAGGTTTGCCAAGTCAATGTGTCCCTAACACGTAATTTACATTATGCCTTGCTCGCATGCTTTTTATACTGAAAGAGAGGTGGTGAGAAGCTAGCGGGGTAAGAAAAAGGCACGAATTGAAATTTCTCTTTGTCATTTTCGTACTATCAGCATTAAGCATATGTATTATCATCAAAAAAGACATGGAGAAAAAGTCTGTAATGTAAATGTGCGTGATTTTTCGTAGGGGGCTTAAAAGAAAATTGTAAAAAAAGGCAGGCTAAAAAGGAAAAGTGTGAAAAGCCACTAAGCCAGTATAATTTAATTGGAAACAATGTATGCAATTTTGTGGAAGCCCTGGAACACAGTTAGTGACGTCATTGATGACACATGCACAGAAAATTTCCATTTTATGCGCAAGATGTCGTAATCTTGTATTCTCTCATTCTTGATTTAAGCCAGCTGCTTTGCTATGAAACGTATGAAACAGAAGCAGAAAAAATAAGCAATTTTGTAAACATTGTAATTGTAAAATTGCAAAAACTTAAAGTTAATGAAAAGCAGTGATAAATATATAAAAACTAAATATTGTGATAGCTATAATTATATAAACACACCAGTTAAGTATAGAAAGAAACTATTGAAACTATTCCAGTGTGAGGAGTCCTGTCGCGGCGGAGATGATAAATAAAAATAAAAAATTGCAATACTGTAAAGACATTTATTAAATAAACACACTGCACTTCTTCCTTGGGATGCTTAAGAGATCTATACGCATTATCATCCTTCGTTGCAATTAAATTCGCTAGCTTTTCATATTGCTCAGATGTTGTGTTTTTGGACCTATAATAAATTAAATAAACCTTTAAAAATTGAAAAAGAGAATAATATTACAAAATAAATTTTATAACATTTTATAGTACATTTTTGTTAATTGGACACATTTTCAACCACACAAACAAAAATCGAAAAACTTTCCGTCGGTAAGTAAACAACTTGCAAAAACGTAGCAACGATCGTAATGCAGAATACATACAATTGAAAAAGAAATTGAAATAACACACGGGGACGGAACACAGAATACCAAAGTTGCCAAACGAAGAAAATTTAGATTCGAATCGTATTTAAAAAACCTAGTTGAAAAGAATATTTACATCTTGTAATCATAATATTTATATCCTATACAATAAAAATAATTTTTCGAATCTGCTAATAGTGAGAAACCTAGAAGTCAACCGTATAGACAGACAGACAGACAGACAGATAGACAGACAGACAGACAGACAGACAGACAGACAGACAGACAGACAGACATCGAGTCCAGAATGAAAAAATTAAACAACGGGACCAAGATGGAAGTATACTCTTTATATGCATTAAAAGTGTTGCAAAAGGTTTAATAAATATGGAAGTAGTACGTGAAGAAACATTATAAAATATACAAACGAATTGATAACCTCCTCCTTACAACTTTCGTATTTGTTTCTAATCAGAAATTAGTGATTTTATGCTTCATGTCTTCGTCACAAAAGTACCCTTAACCAAAGGAATCATAAATATTGAGTAATTTTTTCATCTTAATGCAGCAAATTAAAATTTAAGAAAAACAAACATAAAAATTCACTTTTTTCAAATTTAAAGTCCTTAAATCAACATATTTTAAACCAGTCGGCAGAGTCGTTGTATTGGCTGCAAGAAGAGAGAGACATTAATGCAACAGTGCAAACCTTATTTTATTCAGATGAATCGTTCTCGAAATTTTTGGCAATAAATAAAATAAATAAAAAAAAATTTTTTTTGCGAATATCTCTCAAGAAAACTAAATTACTTTCATTATCAGCGACCTCAGAATAGAAGATAAAAATTTTTTTTTAAGATATGACAAAAAGTTAAGAATTTGTAAAATGGCTTTATAACTTGTTCTTAAAATCAGAAATTTTTTCAAGATTTTGAATATAATGACTCCAGAGGGATGGGAGCCTGTCACAAGACATGTCACTTGACTGGTTTCCAAGGATTAGCAAATGGTTCAAATTTTTTTACATGGCGTTATCATTGGATGGAATGGCATAATTAACATACTCAGTGGTTGTTTCCTGTGGTTGTTTCTTTAATACTAGTCAAATTACTATACCTTAACAAAAATTGGCTTGCACAGTGGAGAGTATTTTATTAACACCTTTGTTACAGTTAAGTGATGCGTTGTGTTTTCAATGGTCACGACTCGGGAACATGTACCATTGCCAATTTTCACCAGTCATAGAGCAAGTACGTTTGTAACAAAACAAAATTTTTAATTTGATTTCATTCGAGTATGATGCTTTTCACAAATTGCTGGATTAGATCTGCTTTTCAAATCTTAATGCTGCAGTTAAACGTGCGTCCCAATATGGTTTTCATTATTTTTCTCATGTAACTGATAATAAAATGCAGCGTTCTAGTGCTATTCAATATTGGAAGTCCGAACAATTCCGACTATCCACCCTAATATTCATACATGCTTAAAATGTCATGTCAAAATAATTTCATAACTTCTGATATTGAATATTTCAAGCGTGAAACATTTGATTGATTTGTGGGAGTAACTCGTTATTTATTTACATCAAATATTCAAATAATTTGAAGAAATTTTCCACATTTCTTTGCTTTTGTCTACATCAGCACATTGCAATGTCTTATACATTTCCCATGCAAACTATTAGTTGTGATGAAATATCCGCACAAAAACATAAATATGAAAATAAGGCCAAATTCTATCCAAAAGTTTCGGCCGTAAAAAGTACTGAGATCAAAATAAGGACCAAGTTCTTGATAGGTACAATACCACCTCATTTCTAGGCAACCTGTAAGCTTGGCAACATTTTCCTCATATATCTTTCCCATATTAGAAAGGAAAAAAAATATAAAATAATGCCAAGCTAATAGGTTTCCTAGAAATGAGATGGTATTGTACGTATCAAGAACTTGGTTCCTATTTCGATCTCAGTACTTTTTACGGCCGAAGTTTTTAGATAGGAACTTGGCCTTATTTTCACACTTATGTTTTTGTGCGGATCTCAGCTCTTTTTTCTAAGCTTTTATTTGGTAAATAAGTGTCCCATGCCCTAGATGAAAAATGTCCGTTTTCCCATTTTTCTTAGTACTTTCTCATAAAATTTCAGCTTTGTAGCTGTACTGGAAGTGCGTCATACAAAGATGGGGCACCCTAGTCCCGCCCAGTTGAAAAGTGTCCGGCTTCAAATTTTTTTCGTTAATTGCTCATCGGGGCTTACCTGTGTTCTACCTATACTGGAAGTGCCCCATACAAAGAAGGTGAACCCCCACAGGTGAAAAGTGCACCTTTTCAGATTTTTCTGGTTAATTGCTCACCAAGCCCTACCTGTATAATACCTCTCTAGCTATAGTGGAAGTGCGCAATAAAAGTTTTAAGGTAGAATTTTAAAATTTCACCTACGATATTACCTCTGCAGGGAGAAATTATGTTTCAAGTTTCATTATTTTATGATTAAGTGGAGCAAAGTTATGAGTGGGGGGTAAAAACAGCTCGAATGGTTTCCTGTAAAAACACACTGTGTGGCCGGAATTTGGCCTGCCGCACTACCGTGCGCCTAGATATTACATAGGCAATTTTGTCGAAAATTTTATTTTTCTTATTTAGTTTTTCATAAAAGGGCGATTTGTAACCTTTAAGCCCTTCCTTAGTTAACTATTTTTAATTCAATAATTTTATTGGTCTATAAAAATTTTATTGTTTTTTTAAATATCTTGTTTATTTACATGAAAAAGTCACATTAGTCATCGCCATGTTATTGATGAAATAATAGAATATTTTAAAGACAAAAATTGCACAGATATTCTTAAAGAAAATAGTTATAATATTTTTAAATAAATTTCATTTTATATGTAGGTAGGTATGTACATATATCGAGCCTTTGCTGCAATAGAGTCATAACTCAAAGAACGTGATTTTTAAGTTAATAATGCAGAAATGATCATCATATCGGTCTCTATATTGTGCGAAAATTCCATACAAATATCTTGTATACTCAACTCTTGAGAGAAGAATAAAATTTTCTTTTACCATTAAGTTGTAAGTAAATTCTAAACTTTAATTTCTAAAAAATAAGTTTTTTTGAGTTATGACTCTATTGCAGCAAAGGCTCCATAAAATAGTAAAAGGCCTTTATTTCCTTCATTTCTTATTTAAAAACAAGTCCCACCAATAAATACATTTTAATGCGTCAAAAATTAATAAATGTCTTGAAATATGAAAGAAGTTTTAAATAAACAAATTTCTGTATTACTAAAACCTCTTTCTTTTATCTATTTTATTTGTAATTCTAATAATAAATGAGAAAATAATGATAACTTTATTAAATCTACTGCAGAGAAAAAAAATTATATTCACGGTTTGATTTGTATAAAATAAATTTGAAACATTTCTTACTTTATTTGCAGAGAAGCAAATAAAAAAAGTATTAAGAGAAGCAAGTTTTGGAAAAAAAAATTTAAGGAAAAGGAAATATGACAAATACTTTTTTTTTGCAGGACAAAACTTCAACGTTATTTGTTTTTTTTGTTCTGATTTTTCTTATATTTTTGTTGGCTTAATGATAACAAACGAGGAAAGTTGCAGAGGGAGAAAATGATGTATTATGTTTTAAGTTTTAAGATTTCAGAAACCAAAAATTTACTTGAAAATAACAATAAAGAAAAAAGACGGCGATGAAAAAAGAAAAGGAAGCGAAATATGTATAAAATACACCCTTTGCCATTTTATTTACAGATCGATGAATAAATCATAAACTCAATATTTGTAGGAACCCCTTTCATTTTTCAACATTCACTGATTTAATCACACACTTGTATACATCTGCTAAATATTAGCAGTATTTGTGACAATGTCGGTATTAAGGAATTCGCTGGCCCCTAAGCTGTTATTTAGATCACTATTTTTTGCTCGCGAGTTCTTTATGAACTTTTATATACTTCCCCGTGGACCCTCTCAAATTTTCATTTTTGTTAATATGTATATTGGGGTGTTGCACCAGTCACCTACTCGAATGAAACATATGAAAATGCCTTTTCTGAAATTGTGAAAAAAATTTTGCCACGCCCCAAAATTCATAATCTTTTATTTTTTATATGTTGCGCCGACATTGAAAGTTCTATCGCAACACATCACATATCGCTGCTAACGGCATGACTATGGCTTCGTTTGCCGTTGCGCCTGTCAAATTCTGCATGTCACTGAGGGCATCTTGGATCCTTTCTCTCTAATAAGCAGGTTTTTGCAAATTGCAATCAATATACCCTCATTTTTAGAAATCCCAAAGAAAATGGATGATTTGGACCGATTTTCTTCAAACATAGCTAAGAACACTCTCGATCAAGTCACATTTCAAACGATACAAAATAAACAAACATACAAACAAACACTGCAAACTTATACAGGGGTCGGCACTCAAAGTTTTAGCAATTAAAAATGCTGTACTTTTTTGAATTTTTTTTTTATTAATTTTATTTAAAAACTTTAGCATACAATAAAAACATTTAAAATTTTAAGAAAAGTTAGTCGTTTTTGTGGGATGTAACCACATTTAGTGCGCATGATAGCATCGATTCTGCGCGAGAATGCTTCACACTTTGCACGACGAGGCCTTATGATAATTTGTTCCATATTCGGGCAAAAACAACTCTTAAGGCGGGGATCGTTTTATATTGTTTAGTTAACACTTATGCCTCCAGAATGGACCATATGGAAAATTCCATTGGTCTTAAGTCCGAAACATATTGTAGCTATTATTGTGAATTAAGAACTTTTTCCTGTAAAAAAAACATTTCGTTTCACGTACTTTATGGGATAGTGACGAGAGATTTTTTAAAGTCCAACTATTCCTACCGAATTGTTCACGTGCCCAAGGTAACAAAGTAGGCTTTTTTATTTAACTTTACGCCCAGCTCAAAACCAATGATGAACGTCCTGTGATGGTTACCATGGCTCACACCCTCAATGATTTCGGTAGGCGCTGGCCTAATTTGTCATATGATATGCACTCTAATCACACACTATAATTTTGTTTGTTTGCTTATTGCTGAACCGTAAAAATTTTTCTTTGGAAAAGCTAAAGTTCTTAAGCTCGCATTTAGCATTTTTTATCGTGTTTTAAAATCTGGGATTTTTTACTCTATGTTGCTCCGTTTTTTACGAATGGAAAACTGAAGAAAAACACAAAATTTTGTATATGAAAATAGCATTTTAATTAATTAAAACTATAAATCGTTTGAGTATTATATATTTTTGTACCTTGAATTTATTATATTGTTGCGTATTATAAAAAATTCATTTTAATTATATCATTAATTTATTTAGTCAATTAGTAATTAATTAGAGTGATAGATATTAGTATAAAGTGTTGATTCCTAACTTAACTTTTTTTTATTTTAACACATGTAGGGCTACATTTATTTTGAAAATATTTAATTTATTTATTAATTTTTATTTACTTATTTATATCTGCAACACGAAAGCCTATAAGGCCTAAGAGGGTATTACTGGAATACTTCATAAGTTAACAACAGTTATAAATTAATTACAAAAATCACTTAAAGTTATATGTGAGTAATTCCATGTCAAATCAACTAACAGTTCGACACGACCCCTTTCGATTTTGATGAAATTTGGTCAGATGTTTTCTTTCAGCCTATTACAATAAGGAGGATAGAGGAGGAAAATAAAAATGTTTATCAATTAAGTTATGAGTTTTCGTCGACTGTATGGGTTTATATCTAATGAAGTTTAATTATTTTGACTTGAGTTCGGTTTTAATTTAATTTTTCAATTAAATTAGATTTTTATTTAGAGATAAATGTTAAGCACGTATACAAAGAAAACTTTGACTGCACGGAGGGTTGAATTGACGTTTCGATAGCCCCCGCTAATCTATTCAGAGTTCTTTGCCACGTCAGTTCAATCCTCCGTACAGTCACAAGTTTCTTTCTCTACATGTTTCACATTTATCTCTAAATAAAAATATAATTTAATTGAAAAATTGAATTAAAACCGAACTCAAGCCAAACAAATAAAAATATTTATTTCAAAAGTTAAGACATATTCAAAATGTCATTATTTCGCCAAATTTGCCGAATATGATGAGTTTAGATTTTAAATATCTCGAAAATTATTTTATATACAAGGATGGTCTGTAATCGGTTTTAAGTTAAAAGACGATATATAGGATTTTCTTTTGAAACATTTGATGTAAACAAGGTTTTTGTTGACTGGTGCACATAAGTCCACTTTTCTCAAGAACCGTTGTACCAATTTTATCCAAATAAACTCTATTGTATTGGCTTAAGAATGCTCTTTCAGGCCATATAAATTTTGAAATGATTTATTTTTAGTCATATTTTATGAAAACGAGATTTTTGTTGACTGGTTGAGATGAGTCCGATTTTCTCAAAAATCGTTCTATAGATTCTCCTCAAATAAACTCTTTTATATTGGTTTAAAAACGCTCTTTCAGACTATATAAATTTTGAAATGATTAATTTAATCGAAATAACGAAAAAGTTAAATAACTTCTTGCAATGAGAAACTCATGTAAAAATCATTAGAAATGCTCCAGATTGGAATCACTTCCGGATCACAAGCTCAAGATCTTAGTATCTATTTTGGAAGCTCTTTTTCACTGGGCTGTAGGTGATATCTATCTGCTTTAATTTTTCTTTATGTGTACGATTTAAACTATAAATTCAGTTACTAAAAAGTAAAATTTTTGATCACGCGAGTAATTAACTACATTACGAAATTAATTGACAAGAAATTATTTTTGCACATATTGCTTCTCTTGAACATATTTGAGAAATACACGTTTTTTTGGGTAAACGATGCTATTTGACTTATGTAAATGCTATTTGTAGGGGACAAAAATCAGCAATTGAGTGTCATAACAAAAGGGATCTTAGCTGTGAAACAACACACGTTTATGTTCATTTATTTTCTAAAAATATTCATCATTTTACATTCAACAAACAACTACAAAGTTTATATTTAGATAAAAGAACGAACGAACAAACAAAATTCGTTTACTAATTTTTTAAGCTATAAATCGTTTTTGTGCATTATTAAGCAAAAAATATTAGTATTATTATTATTATTAAAAAAGGCAATATTTTTCAATTATTCAAAAACAATTGACAGCAAAATATTCACTAAAACAGCCGCGAAAATGAACGAATAAATGAAATTGAATCATAAAAATATAAAAAAATAACAAAAAAGGTCAAAAAACACAAACACATCAAAATCAAATATGTGAACAAAAACAACAACGACACTAAAAACAACGATAAAATTGAAAAAAAAGGATTCAATTTAATATTGATCCTTTTTATACAAGATGATAGATTTATGGGAAAAGCATATTTTGCAAAAAAGAAAATTAAAAACATTTTTAAGTGCTTTCAAATAAGATGAGAAGGCACAAGAAAGTCTCTGGGGGTGCAGGCTGATGATGATGTTGGTCTACTTAAGTTTTAATGAAAAAGAGTAACTTTTTATTAAAATTTTACAAATGAAATTTCTTACAGAAAACAAAAAAACGCAAAAAGCAAGAACATTGGCAGCAAAATAGCTCTTGGCAAATAAAGAAGTTATTATAATTTGCAAAGATTCTTCATCACCTAAACAGGAACGGAAGAATGACAAGAAGGATGTAAATAATAATAATAAGAAGGATGATAATGACGTTAAACATAATGAATTTGATCGCTTCCATCACTATGATGGGAATAAGAATGTTGATTTTTACTAGCAGTTTGATGCGCAAATTTTTAAGGGGATAAAAGATAGATGAGTTCTAGGTGAAGTTGATAATGTTGTTTAAGTTATTGTTGTTATTTGTGCTGATTATTTCAAACTTGTTTATTTAATAAACACAAACACTAATAAAGTTTGCGTTGCTGTTTCTCCTACTCGTCGCTATTTTAATGCAGTAGCAGCAGAAAAATTTGGCTGTATGCTTTTTGCGTGTATCTGTTTTAGTTGAGTTGTGTTGCCTTGAAATAGTGACTGGTTGTTTGATAGGAGTAGATTTTAAAAAGTTATATCTTACTGCGAAAATGACTGTTGTTGATGGAGATGAAAAAAACCAACAGGAATTTCCTTAAGAGACTGTCTTAATGAAATACCTTAGAGGCTTTTGGTGTATCTCTCGTAACCCTGTGCTATCCTTCCAACATACTGTCTGCGTTCTTAGCAGCCTGTGAATTTAAAAATGTTTTCGAAAAAACATACCATTTGTTTTTATTTCAGTTTTTTATTGCCTTCACCACAGGTGGAAACACAGGTATATACTGGTTTGTCATTCCGTTTGTAATTTCTACATTATCTACATATATGCGATCCCATAAGATATAATACATGTATGTATGGTTGCATGGCATATCTTCATGCAAAGTCTCATGATTGGTCGGAAATTCGTTCTGGAACAGAACCGGTTACAGCACCGAAACACCGAAGCTCCGCTACCGGTATTTACCGGTATATATGCTTAACAGCTCATAAAATAAATCATTTTTAAGATTTAAGTAAACCAATTTTAGTTTTGAAGTTTTCTAGGAACTGGACCTTGAAATTATTATATATTAATATATTTTTATCTAATGGCACTGTGCTCGTTCACGCTAATCTCCTAAGCCGCTTAATAGTTTTCAATGAAATTTTGTCAATGAAGTTGTAGGATTCCATACCTAAAGGGTAATACAGCAAGTTGCTTTCGCTTCTCTAGACTGGTCAGACGACCAAATGTCACAAGCTTCCAACTCGTGAATCGTAAGAGATATATACCCGAAATCTTCTCAGAATATGCAACTATTTGTAAATATTTTATTTTTGTTTGCTTGGTAAATTTTGATGTTTACACAGATGGTGACAGGGTTCGAGGAGGTGGTTGCGTTGAACATCTGGAAGTCAGTATATCCCAGACAAAGCCGCAATTAAGTCCCTAACAGGTGTATACATAGCATCTAACCTGGTTCAAGAATGTCGGGCATCCCTAAATGGCATGGCCAGACATTAAAATAGCATCCATATATTGGTGGATGTACTCGAGACCAGTGGAGGAACTGCATCGCTGATGAGCTAGCGAAAAAGGGCACGAACGACATTACCTGAGTTGGAAATTATTACCTTCTGCGGTATTCCCCTTCGCTCTTGAAGCAGCAAACTGAAAATTAGTTCTTTCCGAGAATGGACTCAGCCCGCACCAGGAACCTCTAATGCTCCAGAAGACGACCCTCAGAGACATTTTCGCAATGATCATAGGGCACTGCAAATTCGGCAACCATGCCAAACTAATGGGATTAGCGCCTGATGACTTCTGCAGTAGCTGTTAAGATGAAGTGGAGGAGACGGTCTTTCACCTTCTGTGCCTCTGTCCTTCACTGGAGGACCAACGGCTAACACATCTCTGGCGACGATATATATTAACAGACTCATCTCATTCATCCAACCCTGAACCATAAATTTTCGACATGTGATATAAATATCTCATCTTCTCTTTTCCACTTTACTATCACTTTAATATCTATTATACCTTACACTTTACCTTTCTCACCTTCTCTCTTCTTATTTCTGTACAGGTAACACAAAGGGACTAACTCTGGAGCCAAGTAAGCGGAAGCTGCCTGTCTACTCTAGTCCAAACTAATAAAAAAGTTTTATTTGCTGCTTTTTTTACCTAATGAAAGAATTCAGTAAATAGCGATTTTGATACGCACACGAAGGTTTCCGTACGAATACCAAATATTTAATTTTGCATATTTCACATATTCTTTTTCGCTTCAGCGATTTTTGTTTGTTTTTTTGGCGATTTTTTTCGTTTTGGTGTTTTTCCGTTTTAGCAATTTTTTTGTCTGCGATTTTCTTTTTAGTGTATTTTTCCTTTTTGGCGATTTTTTGCTTTTGGCGTTTTTCTCCTTTGGTGTACGAAACACTAAAAATAAAAAAAGTTAAAGCTGAAAGATTCGTATTTGCTCAAAATGTTCATAGCATGAAAAAAGTGCAATATATCTTAAATATTCCAGAATATATTTTCTGAACATTTTCATCTTCATATTTAGGCGAAGTCTATATAAAATTCGACCCAACCAATTACAGTCCTCACACTTGTTTATGATAATTTTTGGTTAAAACATTATCAGTTATTGTAGGTATTTGTTTAGATATTTGTATGTTTGTATCTCTTTCTGTATCTGTATGGTATAAATTTCTTTTTATTTTGTTTTATGATTATAATTTTTATTCATTTAATTTTCCTCTTGGTTAATGCTGATGAAATCTTTAAGATTATCACAAACATCTGGCACATTTGCATGTAAAAGTACGAGGTAGTTCTTTAGAATATGTTAAAATTTGTTTTGCAATAAATTGTCGTCAATATCCTTTTAACCCCGAAGAGGAGATGTTTGCTTAGTAAATATACCAAAAAGCACAATTGTGATGTTAAGCAAAAAATATTAACTACTTGTTGTTTATCTTATAAATACTATTTTACTTAAATAATTTTATAGACGAACGTTATGGTTTATAGAGATGAAAGCAATTAATTTTGTTGCAAAGAATAACAACAAGTTTATAAAGTTTTTTTTTAGTTGAGATTAGCTTAAAATATTTGATGAAGGGAGTTGGTGGCAAGAAATTCTTATAACTTTATTTTATTCACACTATGAAATTGTTGTAGAGAAATTTAATTTCATATTAAATGATAGTATGAGTAGTGTCTGGGTTGTCACTTGAAGAAGTATTATGCTATCAATTGTTGATATATTTTTTATTTATATTTCGTGAATAAAAACTAAAGTAAGCAAAACAAATGAACATGATTGATTGAGGGGTTTTTTGTCTTAAATTTTACATCTTCTCATTGAGCCAACCAAATTAGTGTCTATATTAATATATTGCTAGTCTTCCCAAGAACTTGGGTACAGGAACCAGCTAACTAACTAACCCCTCTCAATCAATTTTAATGCTTTCATTAACAAAGATTTTATGTATTTTTTAATTAAAAATAAATATATTTTTTTATTATTAGCAAGTAATTTGATAAATCTTTGTTGAACAATCTTATATCCGAATTAATTTTCAAACTAATTATAACACTTTATTATCATAATGAATAAGATACATTAAAAGTTGCACGTCAAAATTATAAACATGTTCAATTATATATCAACAATATTGCTCTATGTTATGTGGTATGAAGGTGATAGTTTAAAAAAGGAAAATAAGGATTTCAATTAAAATTTATGCAAACCAAGTGCTATATCACCCCAGAGAAAATTCGCGACTAAATAATTGACTAAAGAGTGAGTTATTAATAAAATGTCTATGCAATTAGCGACTAATCGTAACCAGATATAGGAGAACATATCACTTTACTGATATTAAAGTGTATATAAATTGAAAAGGTTTTATATAAAAGGTTCACCAAAAACTACGCAAGGTGGATATGTGGTGCCATCGCAAGAGAAAAAAATATGATAAGAGATTTAATGAACTGGACTAATTTGAAACTGAAATAACCTGAAACTACACCGAAAAAAGGCTATGCAATATGCACAGGAAAACGCTTGTATATATTACGAAATATTTCGCAATTTCGCACCACGAAATTCTGTCGTAAAATATACGAAATGTAGGAAAATAAGAGAAAAAAGTTTGGGTTGGCTCGCAATGTTCATATTTCAAGGCAAGCACTCTACTCACTGAGCCACTTTATATTTATTTGATAAGATCCAAAACTTTGTTTTATTTCCTTACACACATACATATGACAAATATGTCAATTTATAAAAAATAATTTGAAATTACTTTTTATTTCAAATATATTTTTTAGCAAGGAAAAAAGGTTTTCGTTACTTTCGTATATTAATTTTTTTTTTCGTAATATGTAAAAAAGTTTTTTTTCGTAAAATGTTGAATGGATTATTTTCAGTATATGTGACCTTCTCCGAGAAAAGGGAGCTAGTGTGTGAAAATGAAGTTTTAAGAAAATTCATTTCATCTTATTCTATACCCTTTTAGGTACACATAATCCACTCTTAAGTCCAAACCCGTTTTTTGACACACTAGGTCCCTTTTCTCGGAGAAGGTCTCATATGTATAAATTTTCAATCGAAAAACATTTTCTAAATCTATGTGAAAAGTTTCTGCAAGTTATAAAATATCGAAGCAAAGAGTACGAATGTTGATGAAGGATCAGATATATAAATTCGATATCGTGGATAAGAATTTCTCGTTATCGCAACTTGATAACAGAGACATGTTAGACTGGAAGTCAATAATACGTTCACACGAAAGTATACGACAAGTAGGTTCCTCATATCGATGGCTTAATATAAAAAAGCGTATGTCGATTTTTTCGAAATCGTGCTTTTAACGTTTTCTGGTAGCCAACTTCTAAATGCACCCTTTTACAGCCAATTGAAAATTATTTTTTTTATGTAAGTGTTCTAGCTTTTATTCAGTGATTTCCTTCTCCTGTAAAATAACGAAACTTCGAGTTACGCCCTTTTCATATTAAGCTATCGATTTTAGAAAAGTCTGTCATTCTTGTTTTTCTTTAACAATCGATTGGTTGCGACAACTTTTTTTTTGAAAAAAATGGGGTAAAATTATTTTTGTGCTGTCTTCGAACACACAAGGATATCAAAAATAAGTTGGCCATAGTTCAGTGATCTAAATTTTGCACGAAAAGTCGACAAAATGGTTGTCGCTCAAAAGTGAAAATAATAGCAATTGTGACGCCTGCAGAGAAAATTAAACTTCCATATTTTTTAGCTATTTAATTTATTCCATATCGAGGGCTTATATTCGAATAGTGCTATCTGCAATTTTCTTGAAAATGAGTTTATTGTAGCAAAGTGTACTCTGACTCAATTGTCATCTTTCCGGCCAATTTAAAAAAATATATTTCTTAAAGTTATTTTTTTCATAAATTTTTTATTGTGCTATCTAACAACGTATTATTTTGTTAGTAAAAAGTGCTATCTCCATAAAAATATTTGTGTATAGACAAAATAATATGATATGTTGTTATCAAATATACATATATATATTATAACTTGTGATCAAGCAACAAAATTAGTTCCGTACCCTTGGGGACTCCCATACAAATATGGTGGTTTAATAAAATTGTTAAAAATAACCCTTGCAACATCTAGGATGCCCCTAGATGGGTCAAATGTATGACTGACTCCACTTAATTTGTCTTTCCTAAAATTTTTTCTAGCATACCTAACCAATATCTCTACAACCTTCCTAGTTTAACATCCAATAATCCTGTAACCGATGGTAATCTCTATCAATTCTCTTGTGTGAGTCAATCTGAAGTCCTTTTATGTTTCAATTTAATTAAGTCGAGTGCAGTTGGCTGTGATAATATGCATCCAAAATTTGTAAAGATGTTACTACCAATACTTTTGCCATATATAACGCATTTGTTCAACAGTATTATAATGACTAGTACCTTTCCGTCGAAATGGAAATATGAAAAAAAGGGCCAATACCGAAAACTGATTCTGAATTTAGGCCAAGAGCTATTCTTTGTTACAGGTCTAAAGTCCTGGAAAAAAATCTTCATTCTCAAATATCATCATACATCAGGGATAAGAATTTGCTGTCTGATAAACAATCAGGATTCCGTAAAAGTTATAGTTGTCTTTCTGCGATCCTGGATGTGTCTGAAAATAGACGGCCTGAACTTGATGAAGGTAAATTAAATTACTTAGTCCTTGTAGATCATTCAAAAGCCTTTGACACGGTTGATCACAGCATGTTTTCCATGAAGCTTAGGCACTTTTTTAATTTCTCTGAAATTTGAATACTGCTTTTATTTTCTGAACTTTTAAATTGATCGCAATTTGATTCAAGGGTCAACTCTGAGACCACTTCTTTTTATAATTTATGTAAACGATTTGCGAAAACATCTTGTGCACTGCAAAATTCAAATTTATGCAGATGATGTGCAGTTGTATTTAAGTAGTCCAGTGCAATTTGTCACTGAAAACAATGTGAGACTGAACGAGGAGTTGGATGAAATTTATCGTTGGGCCACTGCAAATGGACTTTGTTTAAACCGTCATAAGTCAAAGTGTCTAATAATTTGCAAGATAAAACTTGCGACTGGCGAGAAAATGAAAATTGTAAATGCTACCAAAAATCTTGGGCTGATTTTCAATAATAGCCTTACTTGGACAAATCATGTTAACACACATGTAGCTTAAACTTATATTAAGCTAAGGTGTCTTTGGTCAATACAGCACTACACTCCTTTAAGTAAAAGACAAATTATTGAAAAATTTGATTTTTTTCCAGGTTTGATATATGGCTGTGAACTTTTCGCTAATTGCGATCCTTTTAGAAAAAGGAAGCTGAACGTTTTAACTATATTGTAAGATATGTGTATGGCCTTGGGAAATATGATCATGTGTCACATGTTTCCTCAAAGCTATATGACGTGTTATGTAATAATCTTTTAAGTATTCGTGTACTCTTACTATTTCATAAAATTATTTATTCAGAGACTCCAAGATATCTAAGCGATAAAATTAGGCTTGCCATATCACCTAGAGGTAAAAAGATCATAATTCCCATGCACAGCTTTCTTGTATCTGAATGTAATTTTTTTTTTACATGCGTCACGTCTTTGGAATTGTCTTCCTCAAGCTCAGCAACTTAATAGCAACGCAAGTAGTTTTAAGAATTTCTTATTTAATTATTTTGCGCCGTAGTAAATCATCACTGTTTTAATATAATTAATTTATAGTTTAATTTAATTTTATCTATACAAATGTATGATCGCTTAATGTAACTTATGAACACTGCTTTCCTGCACTTTATATATAAGATTAAATCTTGTTGTATAGGAATTGAATGAAGAATAAATAATAATAATAATATACATAGGACTTAGACGTCGTTTTTAAATAACATTGTAAAATAAAGTTTAGTTGTTACTCTTAAAGTAAACGAAAAAACAGTGTTTCTCTCTCCTGTAAAGTTGTGATTTTGTAGATAGCCCTATTTGAATATAAGACTTCGATATATGAAACTGTTTTATACACGTAGAGAAAAAATAAAAACCATATTGATTCAGTAATACAGGATTTAGACGAAGACTTTTTAACTTAATTTTTTTTTAGAGTTGATGGTCGAACGGGGTAAAAGTACGTTTACCCGAGTAACAACTCCAAAAGTAACTTTCTTTTGGATTTGGTATCCCGCTAAACTCCGCTATACCTCGTTTGACAATAAACTTAAAAAAATCAAGCTAAAAAGTATTCGTCTAAATCCCGCATAAGAAAAATTAACGAAAGTCTAGTCATGTTGAGATATTTTATTTCAATATTGAACAATATTCATTTAACTTATGGAATAATATATGGAAACAATACTCAGAAAAGAAGTCGCAAGTTGTTTCAAAGATTGTTATTGCATACCAATCACTACAGGTACTGAAATTAATATTCTGAGGCTGTTGCTTATATCAAATATTGTTCTAAATCACCTTTTGAGCGCATACCATTCAGTTATTTGGATCACTTCCGTCCTATGACAACCACGTGTTAATTCATTGATGTTTCACCCAAAATAGAACTACTTTGAGCTTAGTTTATCAATAATGTTACTAGTGATTTCTATGCTAATTTTTTGCTGGCTATGACACCTTTTTATTTTTAAATTGTATCTTTCCTTGAGTATACTTATACTTAACAAAATATTATAGGTATCGGTTTTGTTGATTAATTATGAAACCCTAATCCAATGTAATCAACACGGCAATGAATTCTATGTTTTCTTATAGTTGCAAACTATTGCGCCTAAATACTTTTTTATATGCATATCACATTCCATCCTAGAAATTTGAACAAAAACGTTTACTTTGTAGTGCACAACTAAACAAATTTCTAACAGATTTATTACTTTCAACTGAAAAATATATATTAAAGCTAAAGTAGTATTAATTAATATCAGAGACATTTCGTGTTAAATTACAAACAAGTTTATTATTTGTTATCTATTAATAAGGCACTCATTATTGTAATTATTAAATATTTTTCTTCCGGCTGGGGTGCCAATAATTCGAATGTTATATATAGTAAATGTGTTCAATGAACAACATCTATCTGCTGAAGATAACTTTGTTATTAGATTAAGTGTTATTTCTGAATTATTTTGTGTAATATAAATTTATTTGCCTACAAGGCTGGTTCTATTACTTTTAATTGCAACAAATAAATAAATAAATAAATATATGATTGTACCAGTGTCTCATTAGTTCCACTTGTCTAAACATAAGCGTATTGATTTTTACGCCGTACATTTTTCGTTTGTATATTTATGTGTGTCGGTCAAATAATAGAACAAAAACAAACAACTGTTTCTTAAAACTCAAATAAAACCATATTGTAAGCTTGTAACTTTGTGCTAATTATTCCAAAACTTTTTTTTTTATTAAATTGAAATTAATTTTCTGAGCGATAAGTGAGAGTTTCCTTTCTCCTTTTGGGTGATACGTAGGAAATCTTAGCCAAGTTTTTAGAAAAGTTAGAAATGATTAATATTTTAACGTATTCTCTTGAAGCGGCAGAAATGGTTAAAGCTGAAAGTTATTATTTTAGGTTTGAGTTCAATACTTGAATTTTTTGATATATTCAAATTGGTCAATTCACGGCCCATTCGGTAACTGTTTTTTAATTTACGTAATATTATTTTTTGAACTGAATACGTATAAATCTGAAATTTATTATTTCGGCTTTTAGTTCAATATTTGAATTTATGTAAATTCAAATTATTTTATTAAAAGTGGAGTGCTGGAATATTCAAATCAGATTAGCAGAATGGATCAGTACTATTGATTTCAACAGGCCGCTACACCGTCTCATCAGCGTTCTTGTTCACTTTTACCACTTATGAAGGTGGATGTTTTTTTATAAGGAAACATCAGCTATTTAACTAACTTTTGACATGAAATAGAATACAATACTTTTTTCCTGTAAATTCGTGCATTCATCTCACACAAACTCAATTAGTTAACCGAAGTCTCCTCTATCTGTCAATATATATATATATATATATATATATATATATATATATATATATATATATATATATATATATATATATATATATATATATATATATATATATATATATATATATATATATATATATATATATATATATATATATATATATATATATATATATATATATATATATATATATATACATATATATATATATATACGTAAAACTGGATTTCATTAGAATTGTATTAACCAAATGTGAAAGAAAGTGTAAAATTGTGGGAAATATGGCTTTTAGGAAGATTGGACTCATACCATCCATACCAACAGCATTAGATTTGACCGAAGAAAGACTCTGAATAACATCAAGTTGGCCAATGCAACGGAAGCTAAAAGGATTTTAAGCTGAAACATGGCAAAGGTCATCGTAGATATTATTTATTGGAGGTGAAATATTAATATTCAAAAATTGATTATTCAGAGCATTTATATCAACTTGCGGGTTGCAAGGGGAGGACTTTTCCTGCTCGACACCAATCTTACGGATTTCATTCCATTAAGACTTACTTCCTAAAAGAGGGAGAAAAGCTCCCCTGCAACGGCGATGTAGCGCACTGTCATAACGCAAATGTCATACAAAAATAATTGTTACGGAGTTATACTATAAGTTTTCAAAGACATCAAAGTTCCAAGCTCAACTTGAATGCCAAAAATTAAATATATTTGCGGGTTGATTTCGTACTTATTTACAATTAATACTAAAATATTCCATAAAGCCAGATTTTATGAGGCTAGTTTGTATTAAAAATATGTCCTACTTAAAATTTTATTATACGTCGCCATACAAGATAAAGCTGTGGATAACACATTTTTTTTGTAATATTTTCAATAACAACGAACTCTGTTACAGTTCGATATAGTAAAATGGTAGCAGGGCTTACATTATTTTTGCCACACTTTTTCAATTAACTCCACTGTGCACCAGCAGAATACTAATACGTATTTTCTGTATATTTTATAATTAGGTTTCATTTAAACCTAAACAAATAAAGAAATATATTTTTATCTGGTGGCGACTGTTCTGTTTTCCTTTTATATCCTTTTAATCTTTTGATTGTGAATAAAACTTAAATTTGCATAATTTTTACTTTTTGCTTTGGTCTTAGTGTGTAAATTTTACTACAAATGTTGTTTCTTCTTAAAATATAAAACATTTTGCAAAAATTTCAAAATACTTGTAAGTAAACGGTTTAAAATAAAAACATTTTTCTTTATATCAAATATTGCCATGGGAATTTTCTTCTTATCGGGTGTATGACGGAAAAAAAACTTTTGAAGTTTTACGAGTATAAATGGATGTTAAATAAATAAATAAATGAATACAAAACACAAAAAGAACTGAATAAAGTTAAATGTTGGTTAGTGTTATGATGCTCTTTCAGCGCATGTTAATTTTTAGCTTTGTTTGCTTCAGAAGAAAATTGTAAAATAAGTTTAAAATGTAAAAAAGTACTGAGGAGGTTTTATGTATTATTCAGCAGCCTTTCTTTAAAGTATCGCAATGTATTCCATCTAAGAACCAATAACTTTTGTAATGATCATACTTGCATATGTATATGATTTTAAGATGTAAGAAATGCAATACAATTAATCTATTATTTACTCAATAACTTTATTTTTTTTCAAATATTATAAGAAGCTGAGTATTGTTTTTTAAATTTGTATTTTAGAGACAGTCCGAAGAACTACTTTTCAACGTGTATTTAGAATGCATTTAGTTCGCTTCATGAAATGGGAAGCTATAATCGCATTTCATGAAGTGGCACTAGAAATGTATGTTTCTGCCGTCATTTTGTGAGAGTAACTTAACCTGGTATCTCAAATACTACTTTATGATAAACTTTTTATAATTTTAATAATATTTTGAAATCTAAATGTTAATGATATTTTCGATTAAGCCTTTTAACGGCTAATTATGTTTCGGCGTTTTGAATGTTTGCACATCCGTGGTTTATGTTATGGGGCGTTAAATCCTAGCCTAGCCTTTTGACCGTTGCTATAGTGAATAGACGTAGAAAAATTTTATTGGTAAAATTAGTCTTATACAACAAGATATAGCGCCCACGTGCGAAAACAGGTGCTTAATTTTGTACGGACCCTAAAGCCTACATCCTGCCTATAATTCATCCATTCATTTTTGTGGATAAGACTATTAATTTGGAAGAATGAGATTTCCGACGACTAAAGAATTTTATCGGTAAAATTGGTCTTATGTAATAAAATATAGTGCCAACATTTTTAGAAATAACTGTCTCACTTTTACAGAATTTATAGCCTACATCCTTGCATATAATTCATCTATACAATTTTGTAGATTAGATTATTTGTTTGGAAAACTTAAGAATTTTATTGGTAAAATTAGTCTTATACAACAACATATAACGCCCACTGTATTGAAAATAGCAGCCTAATTTCTTACAGACTTTAAAGCCTTCATCCTTTCCTATAATTCATCTAAAAAATATTTGTGAATCAAACTATGTATTAATTTTTAAGATATAATAAGCTGTCCGACGACTAAAGAATTTTATCGGTAAAATTGGTCTTATAATACAACATATGGGACCCACTGTGTTCAAAACAGCTGCCTAACTTTTTACACACCTTGTAACCTACATCCTTCTCTATAATTCATCCATAAATATTTTGTGGATTAGACTATTAGTTTGAAAGATATGATTTTTCCGCCGCTAGATGGACCCTTTTTCCCAGTGTGCATCTAGGGGCATTTTAGGTGCTGCGGGTGCTAACCTTTCACAATATCATACAATTTTAAGCTTTGTATGCTTACCTCCTAAAGAAATAGAGATAAAGGGTAAGTATGTTCAGGAAAAATGTAGGGAAGGAAAAATTAAAGGGTTCGCTTGTACATTTTACCCCCCATAAGTTGCGTTTCCGCAGACAACGAAATCGTCAACAACAATATAACAAAATTCCATGCATTAGCAACGAAAAAGTTAATTTCAGAGCTTTTTTTCGTTGCTAATGTATGGAATTTCGTTTTTGTCGACGATTACATTGCCTGCGGAAACAAGCCTTAAAACTGACTTTGTTGTATTCATGGACGTTTTTTTTTTAATGGGCGTAGGACGTGGGCAAGCGGACGCCCCGTTTTTTCAGCTTGTGCATTTTTTCCGAACCTCATAAAACTTGGTGGGCTAGCGCATCCAAATCCTGTTACTAAGAAACTCCATACATCACTATCCAATATATCCGAAGAACGAAGCTGCAGGAGTAGCTAATATTGTATAAGATTTTCACTTATACTTTAATGCTTAAAAATAATTTTATGAAACAATTTAGGAAAATGTCTTTATTTATTTAAAGATTTTAAATTGATAACAATTTTTTTTGTAAAAAATACCACCATAGTGTAGGTTGGTTTCAAAAACCAACAGGGAAAATATTTTTGTTTGAATTCCTTAAATTTTCAAAAGTAATTACAAAAGCCATATATTATTGACCATTTCAGAATGAAGAATTCTTGGAATTTTTAATGCCATAAAGTTGACCCAACTAAAGAAGACAACATATTTTTAGAGAAAACAAGACAAAAGTTAAAACAGAGTTCTCATTTTACAACAATAAACAAGAAAAATTGCAAAAGAGAGTGGTTTTTCTTAAAAGATTTACTAGCGACAAGCTTTAGCCGGAATAATTTTTTGCAAATAATAAAAACAAAACAAGCAACATATCAAATTTATAGTTAAATTACACACACAAATATACAGTTTGTAGTTTGCTGTTGTTGTTTCTGTTTAAAAGATACATTTGTAGATACTTTCTAGCACAGCAGATAATTGTCATGCGCCTGGAACACCCGGTAAATCATGCACATGTTTGTAGTGGTAATTGCTAAATGAAATATCTAATGAACTCCGTGAGAGTTAAAAGCTTTCTGTTGAGTACATGATAGCATAGTTATAGGCTTAAGCTGTTTATGAAAAATGCAGCATAATTTTCGGAGTAGAGAGAAATTTTGTTTTCATTTCTTGTTTAGTGCTGTTGTGTTTTTAAGCTATATAAAGTTCGAATAGGTATGTTGATGCTCTTCTGTTCAGAGTTTTGAGTTGTGATTTATTTTTTCGAGCTCAGCATCTTAATTCGAATTCATTCATTTAAACGAAGTCGTTCGTCAGTTTCTATATGTTGTAAAGGCAACTAGTTTTATTTAAACTGTTGCCCTTTCAGCACATCACATAATTTGCGTCGTTCTATGTAAAGGCATTTATTAATTGAAGACAACAGTAAAAAAGAAAGGTAGGAAATAAATACTCCAACGAAATACCAGCAGTTTTAAAGTGGTTTTATCTATATAAAATATATAAAATTCAATTATGCTCTTCAAGAAAAGTTTTTTAATGAATTTATAAAAGTTTTTATGTGCAATACTGCGAGTAAAGTAAATTGTAAATTGGCTCAAGCATTTGTGTGTATATGAAGAGGAGGGGTTGTTGTACAAAACTAACCTACATTAAAAACCAAACACACGGTCACCAAAATTGTACGAATACGAATTAAGTCAAGTCAAGTGAAAATAGAAAATAGAAAGAAAAAATGTGTTTTAATTTGTTGGAAAAAGAAACAAGAAACGCCTAAATTTGTAAATGGCAAAAATACTTATAAATAAATAAATATATTAAAAATATTTATAAAGCCAAAGAGCGCATAAAATTAAACCTTAAAATGTATACAATAGTGATTTAAACGAATAAAATTAACAAAAAGTTCTATACTCCTACATATATAAATGTTCTAAAAATTATGACAAAATTAATATAAATTTATCTTCATAAATTGTTGTGCTTTTGGGAAATAGAAAAACATATTTTTAACTGAGTGTGTTTGTGTACAAATAGATTTCCCCACAAGAGAAAACCCGATTTAAGTAGCTTCATTAATATACAAAAATTTTTATGCAAATTTGTTAAAAAAAAAGGTTTTAGTGTTAACAAAATTTTTCTTGTATTGAAATGTAATGAAACAGAACAAATAACAAGAAATTCCCCTTGAAATAAATATATACAAATAAAGATAATTTTTAAAGAAAGAAAAAAAAAATTAATTGCAAAATTAAGTTGAATGGAAAAATTTAATAATATCGTGAAACTGATTTCTCTTGTTTGTGTCAGTCTTGTCAGCCTTCAAAAAAATAAAACATAATATTCTCTTTCATCAACTTAACTTTAATCCTAAGACGGCTTGAGAAATCAACAAAAACAAAATGAAATCAAATAAAGTTACTTAAATCAAATATAAAAGTTTCAAGATTATGAATGCTTAAATAAAATAAAATAAATTATAATATTTTCAACAAAAAATCCTGAAACCAATTTTTGGATACTTCAGTTATTAAACCAAACAGAAAAGGTAAGTGTAACTAAATAAACAGAGATTATTCCCACTTCAGCTGCTGTCATGGTGCCTCAGGCAACTCCATGAAATACAAAATGACTTTTGAAATTATTCCACTAAACGCACATAGTCTAACGTACAGAGTTCTTTAGCTTTGATCATTTATTTTTCCTCTTGATAAATTATTTATATAAAAATCTAATTTTGCAGAAAAATTTTTGTAAAATGAATTTTTTCGAAAAGATGTACAAATCAGCAGCACAAGCAGCACATGGATATTATAAGCTGTTCTTGTGTTCGAATCCAAAATCAATGTAATCACGTATCATTTTCACGTATCGCATTACCAAGCAATATCTGCGTGCTTGTGTGTTTGATTTTATTGAAAATTTACTAAAAGTTCATTTGATTTCTTTTCATATGAAAAATAACTTTCTGCAATCGTAGAAATCCACAAGCATGTGTAGAATATGTTGCATTCTTTGCACATATATACATTATTTAACCCCTATATATCTTAAGCGACAAAACACAATTTTTGTAGAAGAATAATATTTCGGAATTATTTATTAGCTTCCTAGGTCTGTTAGGTCGGGAATTTTTTACGCTTAGTAGCTAACGAAAGAATATTCCAAGACCAAGATATAATTGTGTACAAAATTTCAGTTCTTTAGGTATATCCTAGAGGGAAGAAAACGTGTCTAAGACAGGTTACGTAATTGGTTTCCCAGGACTAGCAACCGGTTTGGTTTCTGGAGCTTTAAATGAGAATGACCTGCCCCTTGAGGTGTTCAATTGCCAGGTACTCAGTGATAGGTTCGAGATACAAACTTAATGTGTTTGTCCAGCTGGTAATACTTCAAATTACTGTACCTTAAGCAACTTCAAAATCTGCTTGTAAATTGATGATATTTTGTTAATATTTATGTTCTAGTTACGTGATGTGTTCTCTTTTCACTGCTACCGACTCGAGATAATATTGTACCACTTCCATTTTCACCCGTCATAGGATAAGTACGTTAAAGTCAATTGGTACAAAATGTTCCACAGGGTTCTAACTAGAGATGAGCGATATTTCTGTACCCATGATTAACCTTTAATTGCCGAGGTGGTGTCACCGTGACACCGTGACACCGTGCGAATTGAAGCATTAATATTTCAACAACCAATACCTGTCTTTTTCAGTAGCTGCTTGTTTTTACTTCATCTTTCGTTAGTTTATAGTGAACTTTTAGCATGTTCACACTTTTTCCCGCAATCAGACCTCTGATGCCACCATGACGTGAGATCGGTATTAACGTTATCATTTTATTTGTACCAGAATTGTGCCTTAGAAGACTAGTTCTTTAAAATATTTTGTATGTCTTATGAATTAGAGTCTTTTTTGCTAAATGTATACGAAAAGTTTTTGGTTTTTTTTTTATGAATTACTATGTTTTTTTCCATACCTAAAATTTAGTTCCTAAAAAGTGCAATTTTGCAATAAAAATTTTTGTAAAGTTTATTTGTAATTTTTTTATTCCAATTTTCTGTAAGTAATTATTCAGATTATATATAACCTAACGTCGGTAACTAAAGGTTAAATCACTGTTACTGAAAAATCATGAGTCACAGTTGCGACAAAATTTATCAAGTAACTGCTACTTGCAAAGTTGTTCTTTTCTATTTGTTACATACACAAAATTATGATATTTCGCTGTTTATGTGAGTAATAATGTTTTTTTTTCGTACAATAACAATAAACTAATCATGTTGCTATTTCTTGTCTTCTCCTCTTCCTTATTTTTTTTAAATAAAATAAAATAAAAATCAGAAACCAAGTAATATACCAAGTTTCTTCAATATTAACTTTTTATTCCATGTAAATATATTTTCTAATAACATTTATAGGCTCATTTTCAATAAAAAGTAGAAAATTTCATCGCAATAACGAGCTACTGAATACACAAAAGTTAGTATTCACATGGAGCAACAAGAGATACTTTTTACAAATAAAATAAAAAAATGTCTACTGAAGCATAACACAAGATATTTTACTTTCAGTAAAAAGATGTTAATTTCTAATCGGATTGATGAAAGTTCACAAAAATGTACATTTTTCTTCCAAACATATGCCGGAAGCAGTGGTGAGAATACAAAAAATTCTATCGGATATACATATTTTGAGAAAACATTATGTAAATCTTCTTTGTTGTTTCTCTCCATTCCGACTTTTTTATGAGAAAAACAAAGAATCAAAGTGTTTGTTGTTGCATGTGTGTACTTGATAATTACATTGCTATAAGAGAACTGAAAACAGTGATCACAGTGAAGTAACAGTGATTTTTAAATCACGTTCACTATTCACGATGTTCTTTAAAATTCACGGGATCGCTCATCTCTACTTGTAATACGTCCCCATAGTATATTCAGTATATACTAAAATATACACGTTTAAAACTTTCGTATCTGATGAAGCTTTCTCCACAATAAGTGTGTATTCAAAAACGTACTTTTTGCAGATATGTATGCATTTCCGAAAAAGTAGCCTAATCAAAAAGCATATTTTTTTTTTAACAAAAACGCGTTTGAAAAGCACTTTCTTAAACAAATTATATATTCCTAAAATACAACATTTGCAAAAAGTATTTTTTCACAAAAACAATTTTCAAAATAGTACATTTTCCGCAAAGTGCCTTTTTCTTTGCACTTTTTAAAACTATTAAAGCTTTTGTGAACTTTAAACTATTTCTACTTTCAATAATAAACCCAATTTTTTTAATATAGAGCTTGCGATAATTTGGCACTAAAGGATCGATGTGATTGTTCTTTTTAAGTAGGATTTCTTTTATTTTTGTGTTCGCATTAAAACTTTATTATTGTTTTTGCGCTTTTTTTTAAATAAATTTACTTAAATTCGGCTTTAATAAAGTTACCAGAGTTTGCTACCGTCAAAGTTCATCATCATGGAAAGAAGAATATTGCAGAAAAAATAAAACTTTAGATTTATTAATTAAACCGATATTATTAAGCAGGCAGGTAATTGAGTTGTGGTAATTAAAAAAAGAACTTACCTATTTTATTTATATTTGCATGTTTCTTAAGTTATGACAGTTTTTCAATGAAAACCTTTACTTGTAAATGTTTTACTTAAATCAAATTACTCCACAAAAACTGTCAAAACCATGTTCTGTTACCTTAATCAAATAATTGCTTTACTATTTTCATATACTTACATTTTAAACTAAAGAAACCATGCGTCATTAATTTTAGATTTGGTTTTCTTTCTTTTGTTAATTTAAAAATGTTGCTTTCCTGTTATGAAATTGCGTATTTAGCTGCCAACTGTGTGTGAAGGCTGCCACGACCAGAATATGGCGTTTTGCTATTTTGACAACTCAATTTTGTTATAAATATCGAAGATTGTAAATATTGACCAATACCTAACAGTTGTTTTTACTTTTTCTTAACAACAACCCCACCGAGATTGTATGTCGAAAAAGTAATTGCCTGCTTGTTGTGATCATATAATACAATTTCTAAAAACCCACAGATAATTTGTTTTATTAAATTAATATGCATATAAGCTGTTTGTTGATTTTGATGAAATTTAATACAAATACGATGCCTCACTACTTTGCGTAGTTCGCGAAATATTGCGACTTTAAAGTAGGAAAATTCATCAAAAGTTTAGAAAACTTATTTCACAAAATTATGTATATATTTACAACTACATATTTATCCTAGATATTGCAATAAGGGCAATTTTGTGCCCTTTAACATAATACCTTAATGGAATATCTATGATAACTTATTTTAAATACATAAATATTTTTGTCAAGTCAATTTAGCAAATTTTTGATGAATTTTTCTATTCTAGTCGCGATACTTGGCTATACTTGGCGAACTAGAGAAAATAGTGAGCTTACATTTTGCACCAATATTAGTTTTTTATCAAAATCTAAAGGGGTAAGGAAAACTGGTTGGTTGGTTTTATATGTTTTAACACATAGACCAAATTTAAACTCGTTTGGTGCGGGAACTTTTTTGACAACAGCATAAAAGTAAGATGACGTTTCTTTATATTTTTATGGCCATTTTGGCTAGGGCGTGGAAAATTTGATATTTTAAAAAATAGTAAAAAAGTCATCACACTAATGTACATATATGTTGTTGTTTGAGTTAGAGAATAATTGGTTGATATAGCTTTTTCTTAACAGCGAAGCTAATCTTCAAATGCTAAATTATAAACAATTTCACCGTGAGCACATTTGCAAGGAAACAAAGAAAAATTTTTTTCTACTACTTAGTTTAATGTATGTACATTAGGGTGGATGTTAATATTAAAAGTTGAATTTTTCCAAGTCTCCCTAGATCTAGAAGTTGTTCCTTTAGTTCTTTGGGCTGCTGAACGCAAATTTGCAATCTATTTATTTACTCTAGTTTTCGATATGCCAAAAATGAGTGCACATGTACCAGGTATAATAACATAGCTGGACAAGGTTTTGCCATATTTAATAAAAAAGAAAAACCAAAATTATATTTAAGCCAAGAAAATCTGCCCATAAGTTTCGCAGATATCATATGAGTTTGATCCAAAAATTAAAAATCTTATGAAAAGTTTTAAAAGTTCTCCCACTAAATTGTAAACTAAATCAAAAGTTGTGCACCAATTCCAATGAAAAAAGCGCATTTACTGTGGAATACATTTAGGAACATGATACTGGGAAAAAAGGGAATTGTTGTTGTTTGTATTTCTATTTTTTTTATAAAATTTCTTATAAAATTTTTAATTTTTATTCTTAAACTTTTACGAAACTAGACGGCAGATAGTTTAGAGTCGAATTTGGGTTTTTCTCTTTTGCGGAACAGGGTAAATTCTTCTCAAGTTGTACTAGTATATATCGTGCAAGTGGCTTCGGTTTTGAGATAATGAAATCTGGACCTGATGAAAAAAAAAAATAAATAACTAAAGATCCACATTTAAGCTCTATGGAATTAAAAAGTTAACGAATTTAGTAAAATTATGGGCTTTTTTTTAAATTTTATTATTTGTAGCTTATTTTTGCTATTGCTGTATATTTTGTTAAACATGCGATTATGAAAACAGTCTATAACGCAAAACCTCTTTTAATTTTTTTTTTTAAATACTATATTTATTAAGATATAAAATTACCCATCGATTAAGAAAATTTTTATATGTATAAGTTTTGCCAAAATTACGCTAAATTACGAAATTTATTTATATGCAGGAGTCAACAGTTAATACCAATATCTGTTACCCTACAAAAATTCAGACCTGTACGATGACATCAAGAGGCGGTATGTATTAGAAACCTAAAATATTATGTATGAAAATGCATGGGAAGAAAAAATTTTAAAGCTTAATAACTCAGAATTTTCTATTTTGCACTTGCACTACTTTGCTTTTAAGCCCCGCAAATCTAATCAGCTCTTAAACTCATAAAACAATGCCGACTGCTGCAAATTTGTTTGAAGACGGTTGAATAGTTCGAGAGATATCGTTGTCGAAAAATTTCCAAGAATGTGCATTATTTTAACAACTCTAAAAGTTCTTGTCAAATCGAGCTTAGAAATTAATTTACTTTTTCGGGCCTTGAAAAACTGCGCCGACTACCGCGAATTGGATCTAAATTGGTAAATTGGATCGAAATATATCGTAATAAAAAATTAAATTTTTTTTCTAAATTTGATAATTCGCATCAATAGGAAACAGGAAAGAAAAATCTTCCTTGAAAATTCTAGCAATAATTTTAAAAATCATTTTTGAAATAACAAAGTTATGATGATATTTCACTTTTAAGAATGCCTTTAGTTCACTACAGTTGTAAACAAATAATTCTGTAATGAGAGGAATCTAGCAAAACAGAATTGCTATATGAGAAACCTTCAGTTTATTTGAGCAAGAAAAATGTTTAATGAAGAAACATTTACATATTTGTACATTATTTCTGCTAATTATTTGTTTAATTCCCATAATGGAAATCTACTGAATTTCTTTTGTAACAATTAGCTTTTCTGAATTTAAAATAAACAGTCTTCTGCCATATTTATTGTTAACAATGCCAAGACATTTTCCCAGATAATTTTGACGCCCACGGAACTCCATCAATCAGAAGTGATTTTTTATGGCATCAATTTGTAAACACAATTCCCAGATTAACTATTATCCTTAACAATAATAAATGGAAATAATAATGAATTTTTATTTATATCAACTTTATGTAAATGCTTAAGAGGAAGATTTCTTTAATAGACAAGAGAAACAATTTTTTTCAATACAATGAATGGCTCATGATTTTCACAATACAATTAACAAATGGTACAAAAATTTTAATAGAATTTGTTTAATTATGTCAAAAAAATATGTGAATAATTGATATTAGCAACAATTCTCAAACATTAATATATTACGAATATATAGCCTGCCTTCAGAATATTTCATTTTAAGCTCAAGTTTTGTTGATTGAGAGTTTGTAAGGAGTTGTTAAGAGGAAATAAAACCCTTTTTTCTATATTTGTACTTTGCATGAGTTTTGAAAGGCTAATGCCATGAATGATTGACTTATAAGAGAATTGTTCATTCAAACCATGATGAACTTTATGCTCACTCATATATACTACGTTTATACGCACGGGTTATTTGCAAATATAACTGTAAATTGTTGCCATATAATTGTTTTATTGCGACTTATTAACTCACGAAAACTATTCACGATTAACTGCACGTCTCCACGCGCAATATTTATTTCCGAACATAAGAAATAACGTCGGCAAAATAACAGCACAAATATGTTCATGTATAGGCTTATGTTCTGAGCTATAGAACACGTATTGTGGTATTGGACATAAATTTAAAAAATTCACTGTGAATGGATCGATGTTTTTTGTCTTTATTTTAATTTATTTAATTTTGTTTAAAACTATTTTATTTTAATTTGCTTTATTTTATTTAAAAAAATTTGTATTTTTACCACAGCTACAAGTTTCTTTTGTTTAATTCACGCAAACAACAAAAGCCGATCAAATTTGACAGCTTATGTTCAACATTATTTCTTGAACATAAGTTTGAACAATTATGTCGCAATTTATTTGCAAATAAATGTTTCTGCGGTCCACACGTGAACATATGATGTTGGAAATAGAATTTGACAGATGAGAACATAATTATTTCCAAGTTTATTGCTCGTGGAGACCCCCAGTAACGCACTATTTGCAAATAAAATGTTTGAGGTTGCCACGCTTACAAAAATTTAGACAATTAAAACAAACAATTATTTGTTATTTTATACATTTAAACTATTTTTATTGTAAAAATACAGGCCTTTGTTTTAGAAGTGCTACCAAGTTTTTGTATTTTTGCTATGATGTATAAACGGTGAGATAGCTTATTTGCAAATATTTTTATTTGCAAATAGTGCGTGCATAAACGTAGTAATATAAGTATTTCTTATATGCAAATAAAAACGTAGTGCTGCCAAGTATATATTTTTATTGTAACTTACTAACTTACGAAAACAATCGCTGATTAACGCGCTATTTGCAAATAAGAAGTTTAAGATGCCACTTTTACACATGTTTGTTAATGAAAAATAATAAATAGATAAATAAATATATTAATATATAGATAAATATTCAGTAATTTAATAAATGACAATAAAAAAGTATTTGACAGCATTTGACGTTTTTATTTGCAAATAAGCACTGCGTATAAACGTAGTAATACGTTAAAACAAATGTGTTAACAGATAACTTTAATACTTGCAAACTAAAAATATGTTGTTAAGGGTCTTTGCTTTAACACACTCAGTAAATTAATTCAAAAGGAATGAAGTTAACGCATGTTATTGATTAAGAATAAAGTATGTATAATGTACATTAGGGAGGTTCGAAAAAAGTAAAACCAGTCAATATATAAATATAGCAATCTAGCGGCGAAGAAATAAAAAAATATTCAGTTTATTTAAAATCAAGTTTATTTATCACTATGTTACGTGGTTCAGAAAACATGGACTTTTAAACATTGGGAAAAAGTTGGGTTGCAATTCTTTATTAATTTTTATATCAAATTTGTTGGCGTATTGAATCGGTAATGATGGACGTTTTCGGACAAAGTAACCTTTTTTCATAAAGATATCAGATAAGATATCAGCAATTTTAAACGGCCTTACTATATATTTTGCTATTTCAGTTAAGGTTTACAAGCGTAAATACAGAAAAATCTTGTTTTTAAAGTTTTTCTAAATTTTTATGGAAGTACAAAAGAAAGTATACCCGAGAATACCTGAAATGTATGTTTATTAATACTTATCTTTTAATGTTTTATTTTGTTTTAATTTTAATAACATTTTAACTATTTTTTGCTATTTATCAATGTTATCATTTATATTTTTTACAATGTCATAATTATTAACAACGTCTCCGCCCGCAGTGCTGTAATGTATAAGATTTAATTCTTGTTGTACTGCTTTGTCAATAATAAATAAATAAATAAATAAAATCTTAATATAGATATTATAGCGTAATATTTCTCCAAAAACTAGTTGCGGAGACTTGCGTATACATACTTAAGAATTAAAATATTGCTGTTGTATGAAATTGTGATTTTCATCAACTGAGTTCCTTCACTTAATTGTGAATAAAATCTAAAGTTGGTGATCCATTTTAACGAAATTTGGCTCGTCTCGTTAGCTAGTACATATATGCTAATAGAAAAATAGTAGAATTTTGTTGTAAAGGTAATATTGTTATCGACTTTTGCATTTTTTTATCTGAATAGTTATGTTAGTATTTGTCTTTTAACTGCTACCATAAACGGTATATCTCGAAAGCTAAAACCAATTTGAAGAAACCGCGTGCGGGCTCGAACTCAGCGTCGCAAGTACCATACGAAAAAACCTTCGCGTTTTCCCAACTAATTTGTTCTCTCTGTTTATATATTTATATAGATATATATATGTACCCAGAATGATATATATTTATATATCAGAAAAAGTATGTACTGCTTCCAAAATGTAGATCAAAAAACATGTAAATGTGTGTGGTAAATATTTATGAAATTAATTTTTTTTGTTAAAATATTATTCGTTCTTTTTGAAGTATTTTTCAGTTTCTTTTCAAAGTTTTCAAACGCAAATACACGCACACAATCAACATCAGGGGCCCATTTCTCGTAACTACAAGTTACAAATCTACAAGTGAAATACCCACAAAGCAACAATAAATTTTGTAGAAGTGTTGTTGTTTTGTAGGTATTTTACTTGTAGTTTTGAGAAACGGGCCCCTGGGCCCCATTTCTCAAAACTACAAGTTACAAATCTAAAACTAAAATACCTAGAAAACAACAACACATCTACAAAATTTATTGTGGTTTTGTGTGTATTTTACTTGTAGATTTGTAAGTTGTACTTTTTGAGAAACGGGCCGCAGCTCTAAAATGTAATATTATTTATTACAATTGTTTGAATAACAGAAAACATTTGTATTAATGAACTCCCTGGCTTGTAAGAGAATTTCTTTTTTATTTTTACCTAAATTCTCACAGATTACAAACCATCCCGACTCATCCCATCTTCTTTTTTATTTACTTCTGTAGGTGGAAGGTAAACTACACCAAGTCACATATTTCCTAAATATGTTTTGGAATCGTCAATATTCCCTCTATCGATCGGTAAATTCCAGTATGTTTCAAGGGACGTATTAAGGACATATTCGCTATTAAAAATTAATATTAGAGTTATATAAAATATTCGGAGTAAGTCAAATTGGTAATACTACAGAGACAGAACCATTCCTGTGTCCTGTACAATTTGCAAAATATGAGTTGATGTAGTTTACCTCCCACCTACAGATTTAATGAGGAAATTTATGTGTTAAGAAGCGTACCAATGAAGTGCCTTCTTTACTTATTCACTTATTTACTTTCGAACTAAAGAACATGAATATGAGCTGAAAAACAACTTTAACATAATAATAACTTTTACTTATTGTCATTAAGAATAAAAGCAAAAAAAAAATAAGAAAATTGAAAAGAAAGAAGACCAAAAATAAATATGGCTTTTAAAGAGGCTTAAGTTCATGTACTTGTATGAATGAACGTATTAAATGAATAAAGTAAAAACCTCTAGATCATAACATTTAAACATGAACACTTAGAAATAGGTATAGAATTTCTGGCCTCTTTCATTTATTATTGCCATTTGTTTCTTTTTATACGTTTTCTTTTTTAGGTATTAAAAAAAAAAATTGCATACAAATGTCGTGAAAGCAAAAACAATATCAACAATAGCAATAATAAATGGTCAAAAGATTTAAGCAAGTCATGATGGCGTTTCTTTTTTTATCAGCTAACTATATAGCTTTAACGTATTTTATTATTATTTTTATTCTATTATATGATCAAAGTTGAAGTTTTAATTTAATTTTTGTGTTCTAAATTAAATGTTTTTCTATACAGTTTTTACTGCACTATCAAAATTCCACTGTAGTTAGTTAGAGTAACTACCCAGTGAACATCGTTTGCCGACATTTCTGATGTCAGAAAAAACCTGAAACTATATATATCGACAATTAAGCTGAAACTTTCTTAGATATTTGGCAAAATAATCATGCATTTTCTGGTACGACGTTTCTGCAAACTTTCTGAAATATTATCCGATTGATATCCGACTATTCTGCACATTATCTAAAGGCTACTTAATTTCCTTTAATACATTTAACAGAATAGTTTGAACATTTTCTGACCTACCACTTACGCCTTTTATCTGTCACCTCTACACCTTGTCAGATTTTAGTTTTCATAATAATTGTGCATACATTTTTTAGTTCTTATATTAATACAATATAGAGAAATGTTTTCTGATGAGTTGCCATAAGTAGCAGAAAAAATAATGGTACAATAAGAAATTTTTCCAAAAATTCTTCTCGATATTTCGGACATTGCGGCAAAGTTTTCAGAATTTTTTTCTTTTAGCTTTCAGCTTTCTTGTCAACCATTCATATGATTTTCGAATACAAGTTTGGCAGCTTGTGCCGACTTTCGGACAAAAAATGTTCGCTGTGTATATGTTCGGTTTAGTGCAGACAGATATTATAAGGTTTTACTTGAGTTCCCTCATGTAAAAATGCGTAAAAACTTATTTATCTATTTATATGTATGCGTATACATATGTATGCATGTATTTTATGCTTGTACATTAATGATTTAGTGGATTTATTACGGATTACGTACATAATAATAAAAACTTGGCCATGTATAGGTTTACAGTTATAGTATATTGCTTTCGATTTGTTTGTCTTGTTATTTTTTGTGTGTTTTAGTTTCAATGTTCCCGTTTGTGTTTGAGTTTGTATTTAACATGTCTTTGAGGCCTTAATATGACAATTTTTATATCGCCATCTAAAATGCAAAACAACGTATCATGAAAAATTGTTAAAAATCACGCTTTTGATTGATTATAACGATTGAAAAATAACGATTTTATAATAAAAATTCCAAATAAAGTATCATCAAGTACATGATTTTCATAAACCAAAAAGACGTACACAGAAAAAATAGACAAGAATTATATTCAATAACACCATGTTATTGAAAAAAATATGAATTTCAATAACATTTGTCATTAACTTAATACAATATTTCGTTATACATATGTATTTCTTTCCCATGCTGGTTATTTCTTTTCTTTTCATACATAAGTACTTAAAACAAGTTTTATATCATAAAAAACAGCTTGGACATGGCTCAGCTGAAGAGAGCATGCTTTACGTCCGGGAAGGCCGGGTTCGTATCCCAGGCATGTCAAAATTTTTTTTAATTTATATATTTTTTTCTATTGAAATAATATTGTTATCAATATAGCGGAGTTCTTTATCACAGGAAACTTGAAAAAAAATTATTAAATACCGGAATTTTTGTTATCAAAAACGAAAATAATTTTTTTCTGTGTATAATCGCACTTTTGTAATGGTTTTTTATTATTTTTTAACGAAGTAAGTATGCCTAGGCCTTTATACTGCACAAATACTGCAAAAGCAGTGAAGACGACCATGTGATTAAAAGGTAAATAAACAAAGAAAAGCAAGCAAATGAGACATATTTGCATATACAATTTTTAGATGTACATACTTAAACACTATAATTAAAGCTATTAATAATTATAGTTATGTAGATCTCCTTAGACTACAAAAGACTTTAAGCTTCCAGTAGAATTGAATGTTCCATTATGTTGATTGATGGATTATACGTCTTTTTGTTTCAGAAATTTTCAATTCAAAATAACGTAAAGGTACGGTCACACTTGGCAAATATTTGCCGAAAAAAAATGTTACCAACAGACAAACTAAAACTGTATTTCCTTTAATTCCACAAATTTTTTTAGTATGGGTTCGCATTTATTAAATATTATTTAAAAATAGTTTTTTGCAGAATAATTAACTTTATTTTGTGATATAAAAACCAAGTTAAATCCCACTAATGTTGAGCAAAAGTAGTGGTTACGTTTTTTTGGGCAAATATTTGCCAAGTGTAGCCGACTATAGAATTTTTCGACTATAGAATTTTTTGCTTATAAATAAAAAATTGCTTCTATAAATTTTTCCATTTTACAAAATTTTTTGCTTCTCCTGTAAACTTAAGAAAAGTGATATTACGTTGTTTTGCATTTTAGGTACCGTTATGCAGTTTTTTTCTTATACAATTCTATTAAGTTTTTTACAGTGATATTTCCTATTCATTATAACGAGAAAGAAAATTGATTTTTTTATATCGTTTCGTAAAACACAAGATAAAATACATAAGCAGAGAAAATCTCAAATTAACCCAGTTGGAAATAAATCTAAAAATAAAAACAAAGAGACAAACTGTCTAGACATTCCGACTATTAAATAAGTTTACAATTTTTGTAAGTTTTGATGTTTGCGTGTATTATTTTGTTCAAAAGCGAAAAGTTAAATTCTAAAATGCGTCAAAATGAGGTAAAAAACAATTTTGGGTATTTAAAACACAACAACAAATGATGTTTGCCCACAAAAAGGGATTTGATAGTTGCGGTTTTGAATGATGAATAAATAAATTGTTTTGCTACAACTTTATTTTAAAATACAAAAGGTGAGGTCAGATGTGATTAATTTTTGATGAAAACATCCTAAACAATAAATTTTGTATTATCTCTGTAATATTAAGGAAATATTAATGTATTGTTATTATATTAAATCTCAATATTTATTCATTCATATGTACATTTCATATCTTTTAACTTAATCCAAACGTACTCGTCCTATGATTTGAGAAAATGAAAGTGGTAACAAAAGTAAGGAGTAGTGAATGGCGAAAAAAGACATATGGTGTAAACCGTTAGATATTAAACATTTTCGTGAAGGGCGGTCTTAATCTTCATTCAATTTAGTTGTGACTCGTGCTTGTATTGTAGTAAACGGCACTGAACAAGTTCGATGCGACTGGATCTAAGATCTATCACATATTATCTAAATAATGCTAATTGTCTTCCTCCAATGAGACCGCCATATCGCTCGGGAACCAGTCTCGTAACTATCTATATTTCGGTATTAACTTCAGCTTAACTGGTATTTATAATGTAGAAATCTGAGTGTCCCTGTGGTCGAGTGGGTAGTGTGCTAACCTATCATTCCGGAGGTCGTCAGTTCGACTTCCATCAAAGACCTTGCATTTGTAACATTAAAAAAAAAACAAACTTTCAATTGTTATAGTTAAATGTTGGAATAATATTTATATATAATATATTATTCTACACTGATTATATCTCTATAAGATAGTTCAATGACAAGTCACAAGGTGCATACAAAATATCAATTAACCCCATCCTAGACCATCCCCATGTAAAATTGGCGTTCTCGCTGGTGTTAGAGCTTGGGCCGGCCACGTGATTTGTTTTGTGTCAGCTACACTTACCGCAGGGTAATTAATAACCCCCATATTTATAAAAATTTATTAAAGTTAATGTTCGTATACTGTACGAATTTTGTATAGGAAAACCGGTTTTAATGCACACATTAACTTTACTAATCATTTATGAATATGGGGGTATATCTTTAATATGTCATGTGTGTATATGTATGTTTCCATTTCATGTGCTTGTGTTTCTTTTGTCAAATGTTTGCAAAGTTTAACCTCAAATTAAGGCTCATTCATAGAAAAAAACTTTAAGCGATTTCTGTCTTTATGAAATTAAATGAGGATTTTCCCACCATAAAATTAGTAATGATCCGTAAAATGTTTTTAAGTAGCGATAGATTGGATAACTTTTTTTTAAACATATTTAAAAGTTATTTAAGCAAAACTTTATTTGGACACATGCTTTTATAGAAATAAATATATGAATGATTTTACATGGAGCAGACAAAAAAAGTTTTAAAATTTATTCATAACTATTAGAGCTAAGGGCGTGCAAATACACATTTCCTTTATGAGGCTTTTAAGTTTTGGTCTAAATGGTAATTGATTAAAAGCTTTTTGGAAGCTGTTTTTAAATTAATTTAAGTTGCTGTTAATATATTGTTCATGGTTGTTAACTGCTCTTTTTAAATAGAAACGAAGAAATAAATTTTATATAATTTTTAGCCTTGAACTTTTTGTAATTTTTAATAAACTAATTTATATTAAATTTTAAAGTAGATCCGAAATTTGTTTGGATTTTCATGGCAACAAATGTTCTACATAAAATTTTTCTTTTCATAATGGTTTTATGCTGATGAAACAAAAACAACCAGCATTATACTTGTACATATAACAAATAGTTTATACCCTAACAAACAAATTATACGAAAGAATTTTTTACCTTGATATACGAGTTTTTGAATAAAGCATTATAAATGCAAATGTAGCTTAAATAAAACTGTAAGCAGTTCAGATATTTTGTCTAATTGCTACAAACCCTGTCCTGGACTTAAATTGCAAATATCAAATTCATCTGGCGTTTTGTTGATCACCATCGGGCATACTGTTCTCGACTTAGGTTGATGTATCTGGTGAAAATATTAAAAAAAATCTGCAGGTCGTAGGAAAAAACTGAGGACAGAATATTTCAAACTGATTAGAATTGTTGTAGTTTTGTCCAAAAATGAATTTCACTATGAAATTATACAGCTGAGCTCGGTTGTAACGAACTCCGCGGTACTGGTCCGGAAACTGAAGGTGCTAGAAAAATAATAAAGCTATTTTCATAATCAGCGGACGAAAATACATAAGAATCAGTTATTTTCATTTCAAAAATTAAAATAAAAGAAGTTTCAAGGACTAAACCAAAAACGGACGAATTTTAACAACCTAGCAATAACAGTAAGATATCCTGATATACTCATCAATGTAACTCTATCCAAATAAAAGATAATTTTGTGTAGGTTAATTATCCAGAAAGTATTTTCAACTGACTGGAGGACCAGTCGTGAAATATTAAGCGAATAGTACAAAAATTGGTGTAAATTATGCAAATGCTAAATAACACTATATGTTTAAAACTAGAGCTGCTAAGGAAAAACGAATGATGCCATCGTAATTAGCAGATACAGCGATCAAGTAGCTTAATATCCCATCTAACCAAAACATTCGAATATAATATCGCATTCGAGTCTTGCTTAAGTAAACATTTCTTGGACAAAACAATCAAGAACGGCTATCAAAATCGGAAAGAGAAAAAGCTGCTAGAGCTCACTCATCGCTCAGTTTGTGGCAGCATATCTTTCGATTTCGATGTTTCGCCGACAAAGCAATACTGAACAGTGATGTTAACCGTACAGTAATTACCGTTTTGTACGGTTATTTCGGCCCCCAAAAGGTAGCACGGTAATTTCATTAAAAATACTGCAATTTCAAATATTTTCAAGTTAGGAATGTTAATTGACAAAAATTACGATTTTCATACAACACACAAATTAGATTTTTGCAATTGAGTTCACTCATTTAATTGTGAATAAAATCAAATTGATTTTAATAAAACAAGGTTTGTTTTGTGGTACAGTTTCAGAAAACTTTCTGGAAACTTTCTTTGTCGTTGTTCTCCATTTCGAGGTTGTGGCATATGCGCCACACCAATAATAAACTGACGATATATGGTTTAATAGTTATTTTTTTCTAGATATGCACAAAATTTTTTTTTGCCTAAAAACCGGTTACAGATAAACCCGTATATGGTTCAAGGGTCGAATTCCGACCACCAGGCGGGATCTTAGTTCAAATAAATTGTTTATGAATACTGCTGTTGTTTTAATTAAAAACCTTTGCGTACGGTAATTTCTTCTTAAAAACGGTAATTTTTCGAGGACCGTACGGTAATGAACAAATAAAAGTTAACATCACTGATATCGAAGAGGACCAATATCGAAGAAATATCGATGCCGCAAAAATGCAGGAAAAAATAATTTTTCAAGATTGTTATCTATATATTTTAGTTTATTTATTTTAATTTAAATGGAATATTTATTTAATTTAAGTTTTAACTTACGCAGTCAGACAGAATCTAACACGGTAACTCCAGGCTAACAGATTAGCACACATGCACCAGGCTATTGTGGCAAATTTTTTTTTATTAAATTATTGCACACATGAATGTAAATTACACATTCGTGGTATCGAAAATAGTTCGATACTGCGAATGTTCACATTTTATGAAATGTGGCAATTGCGCTTATTATCGCGACATTAACGACAAAAGCTCGCTTTAGCGAACATTATGTTCTTTTTATCGAAAAATTTTGTTTCGAAAAATTTTTGCTTTAGCGAACAATCTTTTATTTCGAGTCTCAGGTTTAGTGGGATCCTTTATCTTTTATCCATTCGCTTGATGTGTATACAATTGCAGGACATTTTTCAAACTTCAAACTTGGAAATTCACTATTTCCCTTGCATTGAAAAGTAAGATTCAAAGTATAACACGATTTGATTTGTCTATAGTCTAACAACAACAACATTTTAGGATGATACATTTACAATGCTGTGGCTGATTGATAGTGATGCTAGTATATTAGAAACAAGGTCATAAGCTCGACTCCTGTCAAAGACACTGTGTATTTCTGCGGACAAGCGTTACGAACGTCGCTTCAAAATAAAATATATTTATTAATTGCTTTTCGTTAGCTTAATATAGAAAAAGGCGGAAAGAATGCTGCGAATCTTCTGTGTAGGGAGAAGAGGAAGAATGAGCGACATCTTTTCAGGCCCAAAAAACATGTACAAGAGTAGCGTGAAGTTGAGGAAATTGAGATGCATTATGACAGCAATGAAACCTGAAAATTCTTTCAGAAAATAAAGCGTCAAAGCGTCAATCTGAAGGATTTAAATGTGGGGCTTCTGCCTACAGGGATATCAATGGTAAGCTGTTTAGTGATACACAAGGTATATTGAGGCTGTGGAAGGAGCATTTCTTCAAACTACTAACAGGCGAAAAAGACAACAATTCCGCAATTGCAGATTCTGCACCTGAAACGCTAATCAACGGCGACGGCGTCGACATACCGCTGTCTGACTATACAGAGGTACATATAGCTGTAGCCGCGCTAAAAAATAATAGAGCTGCTGGCGCCGATGGCCTTCTAGCTGAGCTATTTAAAGCCGGTGGATAAAGTTGGTAAGGTACATGCACCAACTCTTATGCATATTTTGATCTGAGGAAAGCATGACTGACGATTGGAGCCTTAGTGTTCGCTGCGCTAACTGCACCAACTACCGAAGTATAAGTCTCCTCTCCATTGGGCTTAAAATACGTTCAGCGACTTAAGCCATAATATCGACCTTATAGGAAAATATTAATATGGAATGAGATCAGATCTGGCATGTTCACCATCGACCAGATATTCGCATTGCTGGAAAAGACAAAAGAAAAACAAATCGTCACACATCATCCTTTTGTCCGATAAGAGAAAAGTTTTACGTTGCCATGTCTGAGCTTGGTATCCCTACAAAGATCGTCCGACTTTGTATAATGACGTTGAAAAACACTAAAAGCTCCATCAAAATAGGAAAAAACCTCTCTGAACCTTTTGATGCTAAGAGTGGTTACAGACAAGGCGATACCTTATCATGTGACTTCTTCAATTTGTTAATGGAGAAGATATTGTGAGAAACAAAAAACAAATATGCTGCTTGCATATGTTGACGATATTGACATCATTGATTGCAATACACGAGCAGTAAGTGAAGCCTTCGCAAAACTCGAAAAGCAGTCTAAGAATGGGCCTACAGGTAAACGAGGAGAAGGCGAAGTATTTTATTTTGAGTAGTAAATAATCTCATCGTATCGAACAACCCATTGAAAATTGTAACTTTGAAGTTGTAAAGGACTTCGTCTACTTAGGTACCAGTGTTAGTAACAACAGCGATGTCAGCTTAGAAATTAAGCCGAGCATAACCTTAACTAATATATGAAACTTTGAGATTAGTAAGCAACTAAGGAGCAAGGCCCTGTCTCGACGGACGAATTATGGTGTTGAAAAATGGACAATGAAAAGATCAGATGAAGAAGATCATCGTTGGCAGTGTGCGAGAGAAAGATCCTCCGCAAGATCTACGGGCCTACACGAGTTGAGTAAGTATTCCGAGTCAAAATGAACCACGAGTTGTACGAGCTGTATGGCGACGTCAGGAGCATTAAAGTTCAAAGAGTGCGGTGGCTTGGACACACTTGGCGAATGTAAAACGATGCTCCAGCTCATAAGGCATTCATAGAAGAACCCATCGGAGGACAACGTAGAAAAGGGCGACCCAATCTCCGTTCGAACGACCAAAATTTTACAGCCTTTGCTGTTTCCAATCGGTGCCAGCAAGCAGGAGACATAAGTATCTGGCGTTCTATTTTACTTCGCGCTGAAACCGACTTTCGGTTGTAATAGCCATATAAAGTAAGTAATACAGAAAAAGTCTAGAGTACGCCTTTTTTCCTTATTTCATAGGAGAAGGAAGAACTGAATAAAGACTAAACGGCTGTGAATTCGTTCTTTTTAACGGTAGCTTACATAGCTTTAAGGAGGGTATATTTGGAAGCTGACAACAAGAAAAGGAAATAAATCGAGATACGTCTTTTACATATTAAGCCATTGATTTTTAATAATAATAATCATTTACTTTTACGAGAACTAATTGCTTGTGGGAAGTTTCATAAGAATCGGACAAGTAGAAGTAGTTAAAATAAATATTTACCTATCATGGGCGCGGCACTGCCCACTTTTTTCATCCTGATGTAGTATTTAAACAGAAGCTTAATGTATGTGTAAAGTTTCATAAGAATCGGTTGAGGAGAAGTAATTGAAGACGAATGTGTATTTACTTTGTATGGGCGTGACCTTGCCAACTTTTCAAAGGGAGCAATCTGGAAGTACATCCTTTTGAATAGAGAAAAAAAAATCAAAATTGGTTCATAAATGGCGGAGTTTTGAGGGAACCTCAACGAATTGATAACCTTTTGGTTAAAAGTCGGTTAAAAAAATAAGCTTTAATTTATTATTTACATATACATATATAATTTATATCACTCTGCACCGCTTAAGTCTTTTTAACCGACTTCAAAAAAGAAGGCGGTTATCAATTTACGTGTATGGTTTTTTTTTATATTTTCTTATGTTTGTACACGCATAACTCTGTAATTTTTGATGCGATTTTCATAACTCTACTTTTGTTTCAAAAGGTTTGCTTGCAGGTTGGCCCCATAAAATCGGTGGGCGATTTGCTCACTCCGCCAACCGAAATACAGATTATTGCATAACTCCGCTATTTATGGACCAATTTTTAAAATTGTTTATATGAAATAGCATACAAGGTTTGGATCTTTGTATTGAAGTGGTGCAGTGATTTTTAGATGGTGTAATTATCCCCCTTCCAGTTCGTCTCATGTAAAAATGACTGGCCCACTTCATGGGAAGTGTTAGAGCTCCGAACAGTCGCTATTATTTGTAAACCAGTACCGTGAATAATTTTGTGTCCTTTCTATTCGATGTAGAAATATGAAAAAAACCAGTCATCATATCGGGAAGTATTCCGAAGTCTCATCGATGTCATCAATATAATTAGAGGTTCAAATGTTTTTTAGGCAAAAAATCAGAGTTGATCCAAATTATTTATAATATTTATGGATCTATATAAACGTATTAATCGCTAAATCACCCTGCACACTCCAGTGATGTAGGGCTTAATAAAAACACTTTAATTCAAATATTTCATAATTCCTCTTACTATTAATTCAGGATAAATATTTGCTGAAATACATCATTAACTTTCCACAATTTGCCGAAAAAAAAACAAAAGCAAAAAAGTCCAACAAAAACTAAGAAATTCATAAGAGACATTTCAGTAAAATAATTAAACATGTCCTTAGTGTGGCTTGAAAAAAGTTTTCCTTGGGCATCTTAAGAATATTAAAAATATTAAGCAGTCAACACGCGCCAGTTCTTGCAGTTTTTTTTCTCTATATAACATTTTGTCAGCATTAACGAAATTTGAGAATAAGGGAGACTTACATGAGTTTGTTCTATAAAAATAGCAGAAATAGTAAAGAACGAAATATTTTAAGAATTTAAATAAATTAAATTAGACTATTATAGTAATTGTTAATTAAAGATAATAAAATAATTTTAGTAGTTGTCAATTTATATTTGTGTGTTTGACACACAAAATAATTGCATCAAGATTAAAGAATTTAAAACAATAATGTAAAGTACTTGGGTTAGCTTAAGTTTATTTTATAAAAACTGAATGTTATAAAATGCTTACAATGAAATAAAATTATATTACAGTTTATTTTCTAATAAATTAAAAAAAACTTTAATTACTAAAATATAAAATAATAATTTATCCTTTAAGTCAAACGATACAACTAGAGTTTCATTTTGTTTGTGTATATGTCGGTATATTATATGGTTTTTAGAATATAATTGCTTTAGTATATTATCCCTTTTTTTCCAAAGCTAAAGTGTATGAAAACTTTTATAATCTGTTGAGATTTGCAAAAGTTACAAGACTTTTATGGCTTTCCATATAAGGCTTTTCGTAGAGGGAAAAGAACCAGTCACAAGACAAGTCACGTGACTGGTTTCCAAGGACTAACAACCGGTTCGAGTTCCGGAAATTTATATGAAAGGGACCGGTAGCGTTTACGTGTCGCTGTAATTGGAGGGGGTCAATTGACATAATTAAGATACTCAGTGACAGGTTCTAGACCCAAACTAAGGCTACTTTTCCTGTGATGGGTTCATTAATACTAGCTGAATTACTGTACTTTAAACAAATATTTTTAATTTGGAAAAAATCTGCTTGTGCTATGAGGGTGTTTTCCTAACATTTTTGTTGCAGTTTTATGATATGTTGTCATATGCTTCTTTTCACCGGTCACCACTCAGGAACATTTCGTACCATTCCCATTTTCACCAGTCATAGGACTAGTACGTTCAAGACAAGTGGTACAACATTTCCCGCAGGGATGTATTTAGTGTTCGCTCACTGTAGAGCCGTTAGTACATACTCTGCAAATTTTCGCAAACTATATTGTGCAAGTATAGCCTCTCGTCTATTGATATGCCAAATATCAAATATATTTAAGCAGGAATTTAGCAGTTATACATTTTTTACCATTTATTTTGTGAGCAGCTCCAAAATGCACTGGGAATGTATTGCATATATAATTTTACATTGAAATTTTGTTAAAAAGTATTGTAACTGTGCCAATTCACAACCGATTTTAATAATTTAGAATATATTGTAACCACTATAAGATAAATGAAAAAAAAGTGGATTTTCAAGCAAAGTGTTGCAAAAAATACACAAAATTTAAAAGAATCATAAGAAAAATAAAAACTTTTATTTTTCTTAAAGCTTATAAGACGTCCTCCATTCGATATTTGTTAATAATTGAAAATCGGTGCAGAAACATTGTTTTTGTTGGCCCAAAATAGGAAAAATGGCCCCAAAAAATTTTGTTGTTGTTTTTAACGCAACAATTTTGGGCCATTTTTCAGTTTGAGGCCATTTTTCATTTTTCAGTTTGGGCCCAACTTGAGGGTAAATGGCCTCAATGAAAAATGGCCCCAAATTCAAAAATTAAAAATGGCCCAAATATTTTCTATTGCAAATACCAACAACACAATTTTGGGGCCATTTTTCAGTTTCATTTTTAAATTTAGGGCCATTTTTCATTGGGGCCATTTTTCAAGGAGCCCTTTACCTGGTAACAATTTGGTTGCAAAATGACCTGTGCATGAGATCGCACACTAAACTGTATCGTTTGTGTGACAAACGTACAACTTGATTTTTAGCTGAGTTGTACCAACGGTCGCAACGTGTATGGCTTATATTACAGCGTATAATTTATCTTTGAAGTCAAACGATGCAACTAGAGTTTCATTTGTTTTCAAGTTAAAGTTTTACAACTTTTAATATCGATCTAGTGTCTGTGTATGTGCATACTAAATATCATATGACGTTCAGTTGTTTTTGTTTTTCAGTTTTTTTAATGTTTTCAAGTGTGTATGTGTTTATCTTTTGAGAAGGAAATAGGAAAACTTTATGGAAGTTGCATATCTATTCACAGTGGGAACTTGCGGGAAATAAATGGTAGTTAGCATATCTTTTGATTGCTATTGTCTGAAATTAATACAATATATAAGAATTTCAACTTTCAGAATATGGTCTGCGAAGAATTACATATTATTAAATTTTTTTTTGTAAATAATGATGTGACTGTGGTCATAAGCGTCTCGTCTTCTAATCAAGACATATAATATAATATTCCTTAGTTCTATCCTTACTCGTCCAAACCAACAAGACATCAATAAAATAAACTAAATTATTTGATTAAAGTTTTTATTAAATAAGGACGCTTTTTGCATACTATACTATGAAGAATATACTCTGAGACAAATAATAATTCTAGCAATTTCAAAATATCGTTTTTCTCAAAATTGTGAATATCACTTCAAATACATTGAATAGGAATAAGAAACGAGAATTTTTTGAATGATAAGTCCATGTAAAAATCCTTAGAAATGATCCGTACTGGTACCACAACCGGATCACAAATTCAGGATTTTATTAACTTCTTTGAAATTCCTTTTTTCACTGGGCCTGGATTTGTATATAATAATAGGCAAGGCGATTTTTTGGTATATATCTTACACTTATATTTTTTAGCCGATTTAGCTAAAATTTATACCATTTAAAAAGTATATATTTAGATATGTGCACCATCTATATTTGATCAAAAGAGGTTCTCTATTTTGGGAGCTGAATTAGCTAAAAAAAATAAACAAAAAATGAAAAGACAATGACATTACGACCGACGTTTATTCTCTGCTTAGAATTGGCGTTGTTGTAGGAAAGGGATAGAACTATAACGGAAGAGCTTTCAATAAAGCGATATTTCTTATTATGAAGGGTTCTGTTTTTGTATTTTAACTTTGTTTTTTTTTAATTCTGTATATGCGAATAGACTGAAACATTGATTAAATATAGCTGAATTGTAATTATTGTTGCTGTTTTTTTAAATGCTTTTTTTAAAGAGTTTTTTTATAAAAGAGTCAGTGGCACTTAGATAATTTTGCTTGCTATTAAGCTTAACAAAGTCACTTACATTTAAAATACGGGCTATTGTATAGCTCGAACGCGTTAGTTTGATATAATAGTTTAAGTATTTTAGTGTAGTATTGGACTTTTTCTCCGGCTGTCCGTCTTATTGCCTTATAGTCTGGTTTCTTATAAAAATTTCTAAAATAAAATTTAAAAAACTGGTTTATTCGTTAATTTCTTGGGGGTCAACATGAATGGGAAAAAATTAATGTTTAAATTTCTTAAATATTAGTATTTTGTAAAAAGTCCCTCTGTGCAGTGCATTTTTTTGCAAAGGATTGCAATAAACTTTTTTTGTGCAGCATCGGAAGAATAAAAAAGCTAAGTAAAAGAAACGAAAAGTAACAAATTTCCTTAAATCTGTACCATCGAGATGTCATCGCCAGTAGTTGTTTTTCTATAGTTAATAGCATTTTACAAAAGTACAGTTTATTTAATAATTTAAAAGAGAAAATTCGTATTTGTTAGCAAATCAATACTAAGAATGACAAAGAAAGAGAACAAAAAAGAAAAAGAAATGGAATAAAACAGCAAAACTAAATCTATATAAACTATGCAAACACTAATGGGATATTTAAAGGATGCTTGTCACAACAGGAATTTTTACAACTAACAAAACTACGTTTTAAAAATGTTAAATATTTGCTTTGTTATTTATTTATTGAATCTGCTGTAATATATGACTTTATTTTCAAAGCTGATTAAAAGTTTAAAAAAAAACTTGTTAAGTCGCAAAAGTTTACAATTTAAAACTACAAGTTTTTTATATGTTTTTTTTTTCTTAATGGCAAACTAGGACAAATAGAAACATTTCGACATCTCACAAGAAAATGACAAAATTGTTTTTTGCAATAAACATGAAATGATAATCCAAAAGTTGTATTAGAAAAATTTTATAGGTAACAAACATTATCAGAACAATGTTGTTAATGCAAAAGAAAAACCTAAAACAGAAAAGCCAAAAACGTTTTATGTAGATGCTTTGAATCTTCTATTTGACAAAGATAATTTTGAATTTAACATTGAATCAGATTTGTCATGAGTAATAAAATGAATTTTTACCAGTAAACCAGTCAAAAATGTCAAAAATAACAAAGGAAAAAAATTTACTTAAAACTTTAGAAATATATTTACTTAACTTTGATTTCAATCTCTTTAAAGTATTTTTTTAGCATTTATGAATCCAATCAAAAAACAGCAAACAAGGGAAACAGAAAAAAGAAATACAATAGAAAAGAATTTGTATGAAATCACAACACATGACAAGACATTGTCATCATCAGGATTCGTGTTACAATTCTCGTGTTGTACAACTTAAAAAGCAGCGGGGGCAAAAAAGGAAAAAGCCATCAAAAGAACCAAATGAATTTAAACGAATCCTCTGAAAATCTGTTTGTCTGTTAGTTTAGTACAAATTCACAAAACTAGTTGAAAAGAGGAATGGATGAAAGAGAAAAAAAAACGATCACATAACCATTACTAAAATCCCCAACAAGTAACTATTTATAAACTACACGATATAAAATACAAAATTATATTGTCACATCAAATCCATACAATCAGACGGACAGGCAGACAGAACACACACACATACACACACTTAGAGTGAACAACACAGCTATAAACACTCAAACACTTCCGGGACATGAAAAGCGTTTCGTAACTACCCAGGCAGAAATTGCCAACCGTACAAAAAATATAGCACTGGCAAAACACTTTTTATTTATAGAAAAATTAGTACTATTTGCCAACGTTAAAATTTTCAACCCGTAAATTGTTTTGCTAACGTTTTAATAAACGATTTTTTTGTTTAATCTATTGTTTATTTCAATTTAAATAAATTACGCAAAAGAGTGATAACAATGGATATATTTTGAAATTGGGTAATAATACACTTAACATGTGCCATACCTATGTTTATTTTAATAATTCAGGTCTAAATTGTCGCCGCTGACGATTATAATTACCAAATCGGTCAAAGGGAATTAGGTCTGGCGAAAATTGGTTCAATTTGTGTACAGAAAAATTCTGATATAACCATAATATTCCCATTACTTAAGCCCGTTTCACACTATAATACAAGTTTTAAGACCTATTGGATTTTGTTAGTGAGAAATCAAATGAAAAAGGTTGATTGTCAAAAAAAATCTAACGTAACATCACATTTTGTTTCTAAGCTATCACACTTCAAATAATATGAAAAACATGAGTAGAAACAATCCGATTCCGACCTTTCAGCAGCATCGGCTGAATATTTTCATGTAGGCGGCGCCGGTACCGACGCTTGATAATTTTCGGCGATTCAAGTTTTCGATAAATATTTTATAAAAAATTACCAGAAAAATACGAACGAAAAGTACTAACATTTTTGGACCTGAACAAAATACATTCGTATCACACAAACACAGCGGTGGTAGCTAGACCCATTATTTTTTTCTTTTGCTTTTGTAAATATGTAACACTGATAGGATGAAAAAGCTTTTCGTTTAGAAAAATTTCTAAAAATGACTCATGGAATGTCAAATTTCTTTCGGTTTTATTTGAGATTTTCATGACATTGTTTTCACACTAGGTCTGTTCAATAACTGTAAGTTGTTACTAATTATTACTAGTTGTTACTGGAAAGTGTTCACGTACTCGAAAAACTAGCAACGAGAGAGTGAAAAAAGAGCATAAAAAGTTGAGAGGAAAAAATTTGTTGCAAGTTTTTGCTAGTAAAATTTTTATTAGCAGGAATTAGCCAAACAGCTGTTTAGATCTTCTGTTTACAAAATAAATATTTGAAAAATTCATGAAAAAGTTAACTTTTCTAATTTTAATGAATTATTAAGATATTATAACTTTTTAAGAAGTCAAAAATACTAAATACGGTAAGATTGGATATTTTTCTTTAATTTGACTGCAGTAGTGGCCGTTAAAAGAGTTTAAAACGCTTGAATTGGGTGGCAGAAAATTTTATACCTTAAGGGTAAATCATAAAGGGTACACTCGAATTATTATGTGTGTCAAATATAATAAAAAAACCTGGCAAGTTCCTGCAAAGAACAAATTCAACTAAATTAATAAAACAAATCCACAGTTACATTGAAATTAACTTTATTTCTACTGTTTACAGATATTTTAACTAAAAAATCCTTATGTATAAGCAGTTGTATTTTTGTTTCTGCTATTTAAATACTTTACACACAAAACTTTATTTACGGACAGTTAAAAAAAAAGGTAACACTTTTTATCCTAAGTTGTGTTCATGTACCTTAAAATTATAAAATTTTCATATATTTTTTACAATATGTCTAACTTTTCATACAAAGTACTAACAGCTAATGTAAAGTTTTTTGGGTGTACAAACTGTTTATTGTGTTAATTGCAAATTTTTGCTAGTCAAGCGTTCATTTACTTTTTTATATCTGGGAGAGTAATTTTACAAATTTCTGCTTTACTCTCTCGTTGTTAGTTTCTGCTAGGAAAGTAAATGAACAGATCTACTATCATACATTTGCATATTACTTGAGTTTTTGACAAGTCTTAATACTCTGTATCAGCGTTGTCAACTTAGTGCTTTTCGCACCGTTTTTAGCGCTTTTTCAACTTTTCGCAAATTTCGCAAATTTACAAAATTCAAATATTAGTTTATTTATTTAAAAAAATATGTTTTCAAGAGTAAAATTCTCTTATAATACTCGCCATCCTTTGTTAAACATACGTTTTAGCAGACTTGTGGAAGAATAAATAATTATATTCACATTTTTATGTATTTGGTTTTGTCCAAGTAAATATACATAGATATTCAGTCGATATAACCCCGTTTATGGCATTAGCAAATATTGCCATCAAACTTTGTTGACCTCCTTATTCAAACGCAGAAGTTGCACGCGTTCTCATCTTGAGTCTAAAATACTTAACAGAATGTCCTACCCATGGTTCACATTCAAACGGGCTGAACCGAGAAAATTCATGTTGTGATACCTATGAGATACTGATGTACCTCGATTTAATTACACTACGCAACAATGAAAATGCCTCGAGATCAAAATAGCAGATCCTTATGCGTATATTTTCATCTGTTGAATTCAGAAATTGCCACAAAGATTTCCAATTAGCTCTAGTTTTAAAGATATAGTGACTTATATTTTCATAAATTACAGCAATTTTATTCTTTTTTATTTGTGCTACTACTCCATTATATCGCGCATGCACTTCAAAAGTGACACAACTCAAGGAATGCGTTTTTGGAGTTAATAGTACAATTGCTTTTTATACTGCTTACAAAATCATACAAATATCTTATATACTAAACTCTTGAGGAGAGAATAATTTTTTTTCTCGTTTTCTGGAAAATCAGTATTTTTGAGTTGTTGCACTTCGCAGTGCATGTACGAACGATATGACGTTTAATCAAAAATTATGTATTTTGCGCTATGAAATGATCAAAACATATAATATGAAAAATTTTAAGTTTAGTGCGTTTTTTTTAAAAATTACGCGTTTTTCCCTTGTTTCAGTGCTTTTTGAAATTTAAAAGTTGACAACGCTGCTTTGCATTATAGTGCGAAACGGGCTTTAGTAAATTTATACTCTATCCCCCATATTCATAGACGATGAGTAAAGTTAATCTATGCATTAAAACCGGTTTTCCATACAAAATTTGTACATTAAACCAACATTAACTTTAATAAATTTTTTTGAATATGCCCCATATTGTTGATTAGATGAGGAGCTGCAGAATAAAACGTTATTTTCTTAAATTATAGCAAAACAAAACTTACAATTCTGCTTTTCATATAACATTTTCAAGTGTATATGTCATACTTGTAATAAGACTATAAACTAATAGAATATTATATTATTTTTAGTTATTGTGGGAAAACACTGTAATTTTGGAGCTGGAAGTAATAGGAAAAGGTTGTACTAAACAAAAAATTATATTGGGACAGCACTTAAATTTTTTGTTTTAACAGTGTTTAGTCAACGATATAAAAAACAATCGGGCGACCCCAGCATGAGGTTATCATTTGTGTGTTGGCTAAACACTTCAAAAGTAGAACTTGTAATATTTTGCCAACGTTTCTAACACCTTAGGAAATGCTTTGCCAACGTTGGGCCGATTGTATTTTTCTGCCTGGGTACTTGCAGAATCACACCCGAGTCATATTCAAAGCCACAGTAGTTGTTGTCTGTCGTAACGAGTATCTAAAAATTCCAGAAAAATATAAGAATTATAAAAAACTTCATCTTTAAATGTGAAATAAAAAAAATCTTATTTTAAAGCAACTTTTTTATGTCTTGTCAATGATAAAAAATATTTATACCAATTTAACATGCGCATGGATGGAAGGAATAAAGTTATGTAAATAATAATCAGAAAAAGTATAAAGATTCTGTGTAAAAGATTAGAATTTAATTGATTGTACGTACGAGTATGGAGATGACAAGTTACGTCTCAATTTCATTTGGTTCCACTATTATAGTGGGAAAAAACTGTATTTATTTTTATTTGCTCATGAGCATAAAATAAGAAGGACGAATAAATTTTATAGATGTTTTATTACTTGTGATTTGAAATATGGCGTTTAAAGTGCGATGGTATGAAAGACACTAATTGATGACTCAATTTTGAAAAATTAAAAAAAAAAAGAAATGTTTAAGTTACTACGTATTGAAAAGCTTTTTTTATTTTAACACTATCTGGTTAAAAGATAATGTTTTCGTAGTAAAAATATTGTGCTACAGATAGAAAAAAATTCGGAGATTTCATCATGTGCCAATAGAAGTCTGCGAAAAGTCTGTCTATCAAAAGAAAAAAGAAAAAAATAGAAACTGAAGAAGTTACACGCAGTTCGCACTGTGCCTTTTTTGCTTGGCTTTAAGGGCAGGCTTTTTTAGTTTCAGAGAGAGAGAGAGAGAGAGAGGTGTTGAGAAGCTAACGTGGCATGAAAAAAGGCACAAATTGAAATTTGGGCGATTTTTGATATTTATCTTCAGGGATGCCAACTTTTGGGATCCAAAACGTGCAAATATTGTTTAAAAATGGGCTAAAAAGGCTAAATTGAAAAAAATACGTATAAAGCAATATCCAGTGAAAATTTTCGAAAAAGCGCAAAAAAGGCTAACTTATAAAGTGTTTCTTTTGAAAATCAAAACACGTTAAAATTTTGTGGCAACTTAAGGCTCATTTAGCCGACCGTAACGTTGATGTAGTTGCATGTGCTGATCGTTTCTATGTCATAGTTTTTCAATGTGACAGAAACGCCCACTTTTCTAACCATAATGTTGTATTGTACCAATAAATAAATGTGTATTCAAAGTTCCATACGAAGCGGCTTAGTAGAATTTGTTAAAATATAATATTTACTGCCAACTTTTTTTAATTATGATGTAGTATTCAAACAGAAGCTTAATGTGTGTGCAAATTTTCATAGGAAAGGCATGTGTATTTACTTCGTGTAGGCGAGACCACGCCCACTTTTCAACGGACCAATCTGAAAGTGCATCTTTTTAAATAAAAAAAATCCGAAATCGGTTTATAGATGGCGGAGTTTTGAGAGAACATCCTTAAAAAAATACATGACGAATTGATAACATTTCTCATTTTCTAGAAGTCTATTAAAAATGAGTAAAAACGATATTGAAAAGTTAGTTCACAAGTCGCTATTGCTAGAATAAAGGAAGAAATAGTTCGGAAAAGTAAAAATAATCCCATACTGATCAAAAACTAAAAAGGGCTAAAATGGCGAAAAGATCATTTTAAAAAGTGCTAGACTTTCGCGTTGTTTTCTTCAATGTAAATGTGCGTGACTTTTCGTAGGGGCTAGATGACTTAGCTGAAATGGTAAAGGCGTTAGTTTGTAAATATGCTAAAAACTGTGAGAACCTAAGTTCAAGACTAAATAATAAATTACAAACCAAGAACAATTTTTTTTTAGACAAACACACTTACTGCTTAAGCCTTGGCAAGCACCCTATTGACTAAAATATAATTTCATTGGTTGATTTTGCTATATCTTATGGGTGGATGCAATTCTAACCTATGAAATTTGTTAGATTTATCAATATTTTATTTTTTCTGTACATATGTGGCTTTTTTTGCATATTGTTAAAAGTAGAAAATTAATTAATTTGTTCTGATAATTGGTGTAGAAGACTGTTGTTTGGATACAAACTGGTAGTGATTAATGAGAATCTGTAATGGCCTCCTAAAAGAAGCATATTGTTCCGTTCTGTAGTATTGTCTGAATAATTCTCATTTTGCGTGCAACATTTATTTCTTAAAAATTACTGCATGTCGAAAAAGATCTTTCTTAATAAAATAATTTACTTAAAAATATTCAAATTAACGAGTCATATTACACCATTCGACAAAAATGGAAATTTCCATTTAAATTTTATTCTTAAATTTTGATCGATATCGAATGCCTCGAGTTACTTTTAAAAACTAATATTGAAGAAAAAATTAAGTAATATTAATAAACGTACTTAAGTCTGCTTAAAAATTAGCATTTATAAATTTCTTAAGAAAAAACTCAGCTTTCAACACATAAAACTTTTGTTACTTATGAAAAACAAAGCATAAAAGTGTGAGAAACAGATTGAATAAACATAATTTTTCCCAAACATCGTCGTATTAAATTTCAAGTAACGTCAGCTTTCGTAAGTAAATTATGTGTAACAAGTATTAAATAAGACCCAACCACACTTTACTTCTTTTCTTATGAATTGACAATATATTTCTGATAAATATCTTTGTTCACCAGTTGTACTTCATGTTCATGTTACACACACACAAACATGTAATAATACAGCTGGTAAAGTGAGTTAAAAATACAACGACAAACTTTGTAATTTTCCATCTTAAATATTAATGACTTTTCTTTCAACTGTTAAGGAAAACATTGATTGATATTTCATCAAAGATTTTTATCGAATGTCAACAATTTTATGTCAATTTTTTGATTTATTGATACCAATATACGAATACATGGATAAATATTTTGTTATAAAAATGTTTTTGTTTAACCAAAACAACAGGAAATAAAGAAAAAAAAACGGAAACTTTAGCAATTTTGTGTTCATTGTTTGAGTTTTTTTTTTAATTTTTTCCTTCTTCTCGTATCTCATAAATTTCAGATTTAATTTTTTTTTTGGTAAAGTGCTCAAAGGAAAAACCAAGTAGAAAGAAACAATGGGAAAGGTTAACCGAGTATGTTTATTATTCAATTGTATTGTTATGTAAAATATGAAAATGTTTTCATTTATTTAGTTTATTCATATATTTGTTGTTTCCTTTGTGTGTTTTAGTAAATAATGGATATTAATATTTTATATAGGATGGCTTTTTGAACAGTTTGATTTGTAAGTTATTAAAAAAAACGAACAGAAAGAATTTCAATATGTAGAAAATTTATGAAAAATAATTTAATTAAGCATGGCTGGAGCTCGTTTTAATAATTCTTATTTATTTTTTGAATAAATTTTGAAATTAATGCAAAAAAAAAAACTCGTTTCAGGGGGAAAAATGAGGAAAAAATACATATGATCATGGGAACGGAGCGTATACGGGATATATTTTCTTCATGAAAAATTTAAAATTTTAAAAGCTTTTGTCCTTTTGCACCAAATTTAAAAGAAAATTTTGTACAAACCTTTATGACATCAATAAAAATTCATAGCTTTGTTAGTTTTAAAGTCTAAAGTGTTTTAAACATTTTATGACTGTCTTACTAAAATATACAGCGTTAGAAAAAATAAAATTTAAAATTGTATACATTTTTCTTTACCTTTACATAAATTAAATTAAACATATATTACCTTGACTGCCGCAGTAAGGCACGAGTCACAGAGGGAGGTATACATATAAACTATGTTCTTAGCGAACTGTTCGGTCTACTTCTCCCTTATCTCACCACACAGAAAAAATTATTGCCAATAAAGTTTAATTTTCAGAAAATTTATGTTACTGTACCAGTTAGTTTTTGTTTGACTTCAATTTAGGACACAAACAATATTGACAACTACAAAAAAAAAAGAAGAAAATCAAAAATCCTATTTCAGTTTTTTGTACTCATATATTTTTGTACAAAATTCCAATTAAAAGGTATGAATTCAAATTATATTTCACAATGAGGCAAGGCAACACCTGCTCATGCTCATGTTAAAATTGCAACAACAACAATGCTGAAATAAAGTGTAGGACATCCGAATTCGTACAATTAATCTCAAAAGTCAATTATAGCCTGCGTGACCATTGTAAGACGAAAGCGGTAATTTGCCGCTCTTTCGAATGCTTGCCACTTTTAGTACCAATTTTTTACTGCGATATACTACGACTCATTTTGCCGACTTTAAAAAAAGGAGGAACTTAAAGATTCGTTTGTAGTTTTTTTATTCGTTTCGAACAGTGGTATCGTTTCATACATTTAACGGCAAAAAATAGAAGGAGTTAGCGTAGAGCGATGAGATTTGGTACATATGTATATTGAAATTGGCAAGACTTATAAATGTTCAAAATATGGTTGATATAAGCGCAAGGACTCATATCCTTCCCTAATATCCCTTATATCCTTAAATAAAAAAATTCTCACATAAGGTACTTATGACATTTTTGCTGAAAATTTTTGTACGAAAATTGTAATTTTCATCAATTAACTTGGAATAAAATCAAAAGTTTTTAGTCGATTTTAATGACATATGAGTCGTTTTGTTTGCAATATATTTATAGAAAAATAATTAAATTTTTGTTATTTTTTTTTATTAATTTCTTAAAAATGAATATTTTTCTTTATATTTTTATTCTGTGTATCTATGAAACTTGCGATCCAATTAAAAAACGATGCATGTAAAAATCATACATAAGCTTTAAGAGTGTTGAAATTTGGACCACAAACCCAATTCGAGCTACAGGGTGTCGTTGACTACCTCGGGCATGAAAACTATTGTCTGACTCATAACTTTTACAAATATTATTTGATTTTTGTGAACACGCACAATTTTTTAAATTAAAATTTATAAAAATGCCCGTTAAATATATCAATAAAATCTGTAAAATATAAGAGGGTTTCTATGTTTTTTAATAATTAGTAAAGAAATAAAAATTAAAAAATGAAGTTTAGTACAGTTTTTTTGCCAGTTATATAAAACACTTCTGAAAACTTGAAAGTCTGCTCTCCTGCTAACTTATTTTTTTCAAAGAAAACTGTAATTGCTAAATTTTATGAAGCATTTTGATGCGCTCATATCTATTAAGCCATGTATATAATTCATATAATTTTTTTTATATTTAAAATAATATATGGCTACTAAATATTAGCTACTAAAATATTAGCAGTAAAAATAGCCTGAGTGCATAAACTATCAGTATTCGTCGTACAATATTTGAGTAACTTCACTAGATTTTCTTTACTACAAAATATAATATTTTACGAAAAAAAATATATAGATTTTCCTTATTGAAACAGTTCTCTATTGAACTGCATGATTAGTTTCTTGAAAAATGATTGTCGACAAATTGATTTTTTCTATTCAAATACGTCTGGATGGGCGCCCGACCGTCTCGGTCTCTCATTATAATGAGAGGCCGATAATGTGCCAATAATTATTATATCGACGGCTTGTATTCAAAAGCCTATATATTCGATTTTGACCAAACTCACTTTTTAATGGCAAAGTATTGCACAAAACAAGCCGCATCAAGGTACAAATTTAAAAGTAAACATTTTTGGTAATTCATTTACTTTCTCTACCTTATTTTATCTCCTTATCTTATTTTATTGTTGAAATAAATTCAATTTAAATTGAACTCGTCTGATTTTGTTTTGATAATCTCATGTGATTACAACTCGCTCAAACTCCGGGAAAAATAGCAAAAAATGACGAAAATTCTCAAAAATTTGCTTATATATGAAGGAATAAAACTTTACGATTGATTAAAAGCCCCAAAAATTGCAAAACTTTATACAAGCCAAAATTTTCATTTAAAATTGCTAAAACTGTAAGGAGTGCCAAAAATTCGGAAACAAATCGCGAAAATGGTGAAAATTCGCGAAAACTTGCTAACAGCGACATGATAACAAAGTCTGATATGCTTTAAAAATCGTGTATAGTAAATTGTTTTTTCCTTAATTTTGATATCGCTATAAAACTTCATCATATTAGTTGTTAAAAATTTACTGGATTCGTTAAATAAAATTCTTTACACTGTACAAAATCATCTATCTAATAACCTATTGAATATTTTCGAATAACAAAACCCTCTCCTCTGTCTTTCATAAAATTGCCAACAATGTAACATTTTAAAAATTAATTACACATTAGATTGAGATTGGGATTGACATTTTTTATTATCAATAAACGAAGTAAACAGTTTTTATGCTCTCCTGAAAAGTTGTGATTTTTAATATGTATAAGCCATCTGTTTTGCATAAATTTTCCAACTGTTCAATTTTAGATTGTTAACTACTTGTATATGCCGAATTTTTATATTCTTCTCGTGTATAATGAATAAATAATGTTTATATGAAATGAGACCCTTAGCTTATGTATGTTTAATTTGGTATTTCCAATATTCTACTTTTAAATTGACTGCCAAATTAAATTTAGTGTCTTTTTTAAAACATCTTCGTTATAAACAAAAAAATTTCCTTTGAAATCTGAAGTGAAGGTTAATCACATAGAAAGATGTATACGCGTTTGTAAAGAAGATCATTCTGATAAATTTATTAATATCTTCTTATTGTTCAATAGAAATTACTTGTACTAAAAATAATGACACATCAAATACCAAATTTAATTTAATGTTTATTAACAAAATCTTAGAATTAATTATTTGTAAGAGGGTTTCGACGGCAACAGCAAGCAATTACACTAATTTACTTAAATAATATACCAAGCAAAATTGATAACATCACCTTCAACATTTTACGATAAATTGCTAACAAGTCTTTGTTAAATGAATTATCCTTTCATCACAATCCAACAACTCTTTTTGTTCTTTATCAAATTAGCAAACTATTTTTTTTTGTCTTTTAGTATATATTGAATTCCGCTTTGTTTTCACCTTAAAATTTTATTTTACTTTATTGAAAGGGCAACCGCAATGAGTTGTTGTAACACAAAGAGATAAAAAGAATTTCCACTTCAATGGAATAAAAAAAGTAAAAGTAAAAGTAAGAAGAAATATACTTCTGTTCTCTCTGTCTCTTCCTCTGAACAAGAGAAGTTTTTTTTTAAACAAACAGTTTGGATTTATACACATATATTTTTAAGGTTGGCCAAATATATCCAGATAAGAATTTAAGACATTTTTAGTTAACATAAACACTTTATTGCTAAGGCTTTAAGAAGACTTTTGTTATTGAACAAATCAGCCTTAATATCTTTGGAGTAGATTTAAGCGTTTCAATTAAACTATTCAGGGGAAGCAGTGAAGAGCGATTTCTTATTATTATTGGATTTTATTGGGTTTTACGTAATCCGCTTAGTACAAGGGACACTACATACCATTTATGTATGTATGTAGGTTCTAACATCACATCTGCTGGTGAAGAATGTCGCAGTTTTGGAACCTTGGAGTGTTTTGAAGGATTGGTGAAAACTCTAACAGACGTTAAAAACTGAATGCTAAACTCATGGAAACTCTTCCTGTCGATGCCGAAAGACTTCAAACTCAAAAATGGCGTAATTAACTTAAAGATTCGAATCGTGATAAAGCTGTAAGTGAATTGTTTGTGGGTAAAGCTGTTCAAGTCAACATGTTCTACATACTAATATAAATAAAATTATGTACGATAACGATTTATTAACACACCACTTTACAGGTTGCTTAGCACACAAATAGGCAATAAGAATTCAATTAACCGAGTCATTGGGCTACACCCCAATTCCACGTATCACCGCACTCAAATACTTATCGATAGAGAGCTTGTTGCACTAGTTGCCAATAATAAGTTAATTAGTGCAGTTACCAACTCTAGAAATTAGAACTCAAAACCTTTTGATTGAGCTTGTTGTGGCGATACGAGTATGCATTAGAGGGCTGCAAAGTGTACTCAAATGTATTTGTAGAATGAACTCGTATGAATTTTGTGTGTGCATAGATGCATGTTCTTATGTATATACTTATGTATACATGCATGTATATGTGTGCACATACACAGCCACGACAAAAATACATATATTCATACATATTTACACACATATATACAAAAAAAATTGCCAAATAGATAGCCAATTAATTACAGTTGCCATTTAAGTTTAAAAATGTCAGCACCGTGGATATCAATCAGTTCCATGTTAAATATTATAAAAATATACTTATGTATATAACAAAAAATATTTGTATCAATAGGGCCAGTATATAATATGTCATAGCAAGTGTGATCATTGGAAAATAAAAAAAAATGGTCCAGAAATGTGAGAAATGTTAGAGTTACAGCAAAATCCTCTTGCAATTTAAATTTGACTATAAAATGAAATAAGAATTTGCAAAAAATTAAAAAAAGAATTTCTGTTTCAAAATTGAATTTTTTTTATAAAAACATTTTTTTTTATAAAAACAGTTAGAAAATAATCACCCATATACATAGAATTAATCAATACTATCTGTGACAAAATAAAGTATTTATAGCAATTAATAAACTCAATTAAAGCAAGTCAAATTCAATGTACATTAAGGTAAGTATTTTTTTTTGGCAAATATCTGCATCGAAGTACGCTATGGGCAATGTTGTACTGATAGAAAAAAAATCGTTTTTAAGGTCATTTTGGTCAAAAGAGTTCCCACTCCGAATGCAATTTCTAAAGCTGTCCGAAGATTTTTTTATTATAGTTGAAAAATTTTATTTTTATCTGTTTACATATATTTTATATATATATATATATATATATATATATATATATATATATATATATATATATATATATATATATATATATATATATATATATATATATATATATACAGGTGCGGATCCAGCTTAAGCTTTTGTGGGAGGGGGGTGGATCTTCTAACTAAAACATATTATTTTGCAAATCTTCTTTTAAAAACTCAATAGAAATTGGGTATATTTTACTCGTTTTGGGGGGGGGGGGAATATCCCATCCCTCCTGTTTCCGCTCGTGTACATATGTTATATACTTTATATATATATCAAATAAATAACTTCCAAACAATATTTAATAGCTATGTACAATTATAAGAAAATACAAAATACTTTGAATTAATTTTATTTCTTTTATACTGAAAAGAAAACTAGAATTTAAAACTTCATCGCGTTTGGTATCGGAATGTTTTTAAAGATCGCGAGAAAGTTATATGGGCAAAACCAGCATGACGAACGCTACATTCGTACATTTTTTTAGATTAATATATAAACATTTTTTGGTCTTTCAAAGGAGATACCTTCAACATGCATAGTGTTTAGTGGGATTTAATTGTACTTTCGAATGGCACACAACATCATATTTTTAACAGCTATTTGCTGTACGCACACAAAATATAATTCAAAAAAGAAAGAGGAATATAAGAGCATTCTAAAATAACTTATTTGCAGACAAAAGGTTTTGTTATTTTTTTATTAAAAACTGTGAACTTTTTGTGACGCAGCTACGTGACGCACGCTACATTTTTTCTGAATAGCTATAACTTTTTAATTGTACAATTTACAACAAAAATGAATTTAGTGGAGTTGTAGATAATATTATTATTTAAAAGAAAGCTTTTATTAAATTTTCATATTCCTTATAGTTTTCGAGATAATCTAGAAAAAATAGTCACTGCTCTACTTTAAATGATACGGAGCGTTTCTGACCACCTCCGACGTCAAAAACTCAAACTTAAGCTTACGATCACATGTGTAACTAAACATATAAAAAAAATAACATCCTATATGAAATGCAAGCTTAGGTCTTTTTTTCGGTGCCGGTATATCCCTGCGATTCATCAAGGGATCATCCGAAAAAAATTTTCCTCTAGTATTTTTAAGGTTAAATATATAGCACATTATTCCATCAATAACTCACATTATTCATTTAACAACTTCAAAATTCTGCCCCTGGTGGACGATTTCTCGTATTTACCCATATATTATTTCTGTACTTACCCTAATGTACATATTTTATGAAAAATTTGTGCAATTTTTTATATTTTAAAATTTCTATTTAAAGAACGCGCAAAATATATTTAACAAAAGCTATTGAAGCGCAAACAAAAATTGTTTTGCTAAAAAATCTGTTAACACATTCTTTTCAAATTAATGAAATAAAAATGGTAAAAATTTAATCAGTACTTGTTTAAATTTTATTCGAATAAATAATATCTAGACTTCTTGTTAAAACACTCTGCATGTGACTAAACTGGCGCACACATACGAGTATTAACCCACCCACCCACATTCATAGAAAGTAATTCTTGATCAAATTTATACAATAATGAACACATCATTAAAACCCAGAAAAGTATAAATTTCAATGGGTGGCATTTGAAAATAAAATTAAGAAGAACATATTAAGGAGAAAAATTTTTAATACAAATTTGTTTCTGACAGTTTTTGATGTGAAATCGTGGTTGTTTAGTCGAAACATTTTCACAATTTACAAACTGTCACAATTAAGGCCTCACAAGTGTGTTGTTTTCATAGTGCTGTGATAATATGTCATTTTGCCTGTCTATTTTATTGAGTATAATAGGGAGTATTTCATCACATATACTCGTATACAGTATACACAAAAATTAATAGTCAAAAAACTTCATAACTCAACAAATATGATTTTTGAATTAATAACTCAGAACTAACCATCATATCCTTTTTAATTTTTTTGTTTCAAATTCATACACAAGTCTTGTATTGTCAACTCTTGAGGAAGATTATTATTTTATATTTTCATAAGGTTCTATGCAAATTGAAAGCTGTTTAACAAGATTTTTTTGGAGATATGGTATTATTTCTGTAAATGAGAGAAATGTGGTATATAAATACTGCCTCATATAAGAGTGAATTCTAGTGTGGTTAAAGTCAGTAATAATCATCATAATGATGCTGCTGTTGGTAAATAAGTTCACTGCACCTGTCTATTTTAAACGTTGATGATTTTAGGTACATTCTTGTTGTTGATGCTTTTGTTGTTTCTGTAACTGTTGCTATTGCTGGTGGTTTTGATAACGTTTTACAATTTATGAGTGATGATGAATATGAATATCATCATCATCATCATCATCATCATCATCATCATCATCATCATCATCATCATCATCATTATCAACGTCATCGTCACAACCTGGTAATTGTTTGGTGCTTGTAGCAGTGTTGAAGTCAATCAAATGTAACGTGTCAACAACGCGGTTATTAAACGTGTAGAGTGAAAAAAAAACAGTAACAAAATTCATAAAAAACTGAAGATTCAGTACATGAGTTAAATAAAAGGTAAACTTGAAAGGAAAATGGTAAAAAATATATGTACACTCATATAAAGTATTTGTGTACTTAAGGCGGATGGAAAGAAATATATTTGCTTTCGCACTAGCATACAAAATACTCGTATGTATATAAAAACCAAATATTTCCATACACTTGTACTTATTTTGATTCTTGAAAGCATTTTCATCGTCGTGTCATCTGTAGCAATATATAGAGAGAATGTTAAAGAAAATCATTGATAAGTAAATTCAATTTAGTTATATTGAATTATTTTTGACATTTTCTCCAATCCTCAAAGTCTACATTCAATTTTCGCTTTTAGTATCGTTTCCTCTTTGCAACTTAATGAGTTTAGTTGGCAAGAGGAGCACCATAAAACTATTGGTAACTATCACTAAGAGCTTAAATCGACTGCTAAAAATGTACATATTCTTGAATGGAAATTGTAGTTTGTGCTGTATTACAACTGACATTCAGCGCGATTCTTAAAATGAAATAAAGTCAATAAAAAAATCTATAATTAAAATGGTGAAATGGAGAATTGTATTGTATTTGAGTGAAAATGAACTGTGTTAATTTATACTTGGCTGCTTTGATGTCTGTCTTCTGATAGATGGAATACTGAATATTCAAAACATAAATTGTTTTGGTAGAAATAAAGAGTGAAATAATTTTTAAGTTATAAAATTTAAAAGGAAAATTCAAAATGCAATATTTTCTTTTCTAGAGTATAATTTTTGTGTTTAAGAAGTAAAACTTGGAAAGTTATTGTCTTTTTATATATTTTGCTAATTTTGTAGAAAATTTATGTATGAGAGGAGTTAGATGGCGAAATACGGAATAAAAAAAAGATAACTTAATTATACCAAGTCTGATATCGCTTTCAATGTTCTTTCTAAGAAAAATTTGTCACAGTGCTTTGTGACCAATTACACTGGTCTGCAGAGAAAATGTTCTTTAAATGGAAACATATGGTTTATAAAGACTAGGGTGATTTTATTTAAGCAAATATTTTTATTTCGGCAGTCCCCACGTGAAATTCTGTACCGTACCCTAAAAGTTATAGCCCTTAATATTAATGTTAAGTACTTTCCCAAAGTGTGGAAAAGTTTTCCATACCAAATACACGTAAAATTAATATGTGTTTTTTTTAAAGTTCTATAAATCAGCCGCAGTTTAGGCTATTACGTTGTACTCAGAATGAAATGGTCTTCAAAAGTACATATAGCGACGAAAGTGTTACTTGTTCTGGTGAATTGGTATGGGTCACTGAAATTGATTTTTTGCTTTCATCTGAGAAATAATCAACTGCATCAAAAAGATGTAAATTGAAAATTTGTTGGGAACTTAATTTCCTACGAAAATGTCATATAGACCAAATTGCTTAGATTAAGATTTCAACATTCTTAAAGCTCCTCCATGTTTTTCCATGTTACTCCTTTATGCTTTTTACAAATATCGTTTTGTAATCGGATCGCAACTTTCAAAGATGCACATTTTTTTTTACCTGTTTTTCCAATTTGAACCTCCATGCATCGCCAGTTTCATTGTACTATTTTAGCATATTTGGAAAAATTTTTATTGTGTTTCATTGAAAATAAACACCCTTTTTAAACTGCATGAAAAAGGTAGTGCTGAATGATTGGTTGAATGGTTTGCCTACAACTCAATTGAAAAGAGAATATTTTTTAGCACCTTCTGTTGTGGACTAAAATTTTTTGCCAATTTTAAGCGTCTCTACAATTCAAAGCTCTTATATCTGATTTCAAGGTTTTTAGACTTTTAATCTGTGACAAATTCTGTATCTAATGTGTTCATTTAATTTTTGAAATGCTGCTGAGATTTTTTTATATTTTTATTTCAGTCACGCTTTTATGTTCACATTGAATAAAATAGCATTGAAAAATTTGGTATGTTATTTTAAATCTCTTTTTGGATTTACTCTATGTGAATTCATTTATTGTTTATTCAATATTACTTGTACATGAACTAACAATCAGTATTCATATCTTAAATCTAAAATTCTTCATTTCACTCTATGTCTTCCACTAAATAACAATGTACAGCTTATGGTAAAATGTTACGTAAAGACATATTTTTCATACAAAGTGGCCTTATAGAATTCGGTTTTGTAGGATATTTAAGCAGTAATTGTGAACAAGTATGAAATTAGCCCATAAACATATTTTAAGTCGTTTTTAAAACGCACATTTCTGCTGAAACTTTTAAATGTTAAAACTTTAAAACTTAGTTCGAAAAAGGGGAACTTGAACTATCTTCAAAAAAATTTTCAATATACACAGAAAAAAATATCATCAATCTGCAACTAACAATTTCAATTGTTAATATATAATTTAAATTCAAACATATATTTTGTTAATATAACAAATTGAGTTGTTGATACGTCAAACGCAATAAATTTTTTTCAACAAACTGAACTAACCAAATTTTTGTTATGTATTATGAAAAAAATGAGCAATCATTATTGTTGATACAACAAATGAATCCACACAGGTAAATGGAACAAAGCAAATCAAGACATTTTTTCAACAAACTGAACTAACCAAATGTTTTGTTATGTATTGTAAAAAAATTAACAATCACCATTGTTGATATAACAAATGAATCCACACACGTAGATGAAACAAAGCAAATCTCGTTTTTTGTGTATTCGTTATTTGCGTATTTAATAACGAATCGCTCTGTTGCTGAGAGGTAAGAACGTTAGTCTATTAGTCCAGAGGTTGCGGGTTCGATTCCGCCCAAAAACATTTAGTGTTTTTCGCAGGCAAGCAAAAAGTCGCTTCGAGTATTGCGAGTGTATAAAAAATATTGTTAGTACAACAATTATGATAGTTAAAATTTGTTCGGAAAATCAACTATTCACATTGTTGATATAGCAATAATCTTTATTGAAATAAATTTGAAATCAACAAAAAAATTGTTAAAATTTTTTTTCTGATTTTGCTTTAACTTAGAATTTCGTAAATGTATTTACAAAAATCGTTGTAGGTTCAAAATCAATTAATTATTTAATTGATATAACAAAAAAATTAATTGTATTTACAAATTTTTTTCTGTGTACCCAGCAAAAACTTGCTTATAACTTACTTACTTTTCAACCAGACTCTACACATCGTCTAAATTACTTTGCAGTGGTTGAACAATTACTTACTAGTAATTAAATAGACAAGCCATCTATTCTCGTATTGGCGGAGTACATAGAGTATCATAGAGTATCATAGAGAGGGTAAACAGTTCAACCCACGAGGAAGCAAAATTGGTATTTTTTAATTGTGTTCATGTTTATGAAAACAAGTTTTAAGCACGTAACTAAGTAATTGTTCAGTAGCCTAGTGAGTAAAACATTTGCCATAAAATAACAAAATAATTGAAAACGGCATGAGTTTGTGTATTCAATGATTTCTAAATATTGAAATTTATAACTTGTAATTTGTAATCAAATGTGGTAAGTACTGGCCTCCAATGACATTGTCCTGTTAAAGTAATTGGTTAAAATGCCAAAGAGGAGAATAGTGAATGGTATGTTTATTAACATTTTAACTCATTACCTTGCCATCAAAATTTTTCCTGGGTAATTATCATTAGACTTAGAAAAATAATAAAATTTTATAAAAAGTTTATACTATAAAAATCACAAGGAATTTGACGTCAGATTTTAAAGTAATTAAAGTGAAAAACTTTGCTGTTTTAAAACTAATTACAGTGATGTATAAATCTTTAAGATTGGTGGAGAAATCGCGGAGTAATGGGCATAGCAACATAAGAGGTGTTACTTAAGGGCGTGGCAAAAATTGGAAAACGTTAACAAAAACGTTAACATAAATCACGTACTCAAATTTATGAGCTTATAACAAGAAATAAAAAAGTAATGGGGCTTCGACCGAAATATCCCTCTGTGAAGTGTAGTAAAATTTTATGAAAAATATATTTGTTAGATATTTCACAACGCTACATCGCTGTTGAAGGGGAGTTTTTTCCTTTCTTTAAGAAGCAGATAAAGCATTAGAGGGTTACAATATTCCATCAAATGTTCGTCGTGCTGTTTTATATAAACATTTTTGTACTCGTCTTTTACCTTAAACGTAACGCTGTTGCACAGTGTAATAGATACAATTTTTTAATAAGTAACACTTAATTCTTAGCTTTGAAACTCTAATAACTTAAATAGCAATTACGTTAACTTTTGTTGTGTACAATTTTTAATGTAATTTTTTAGTTTACACGGGTGGCTTAGTTATAAGTTTTTTTGGTATGAAAAAAACTAATTAGAATAAAAAAAGAACGAAAAATGTTTTCTTTCAATTAAACAACTATTACGATTTTTTCCTTGTTTGTTTTCCCCAATGTAATTCGTTTTACAGTCAAGTTAAAAATACTGTTTTCAGCACGATTCTAACAAAGAAAGAGCAGAAATCGTAGAGAGTGAATCCTGTCAAAAGATGCGTATGATTTTCCATAAATTCCACTTTGATGATTTTAATTTTCGTTTATTTATACCCAGTTAACAATTTTACATTTGCACGTAAATTTAAAGCGTCTAAGGGAGCTCTATTGGAAATATTTTCTAATATTAGTTACAAATCGCTCCATATTTGTTTTCTGTACTGAATAAAAAATAATCCATTTATTCCTAAAATATATGGAAATATCAACTGAGAAATCGTTTGTTCCTTTATTGCAACGTAGTCTTATTTCAAAAAACCCAAATTTTTAAGTTGCTGAAGAAAATAAATCTTAATCTAAGCCGAAGCTATAACCACTAAAAAGCTAATACCAGCATAAACTTGCAAACATTTTTAAAACTTTAAATAGGTTTTACCTAGTTTGTTTTTTTGAGATATGACTACGTTGCAATAAAGGAGCGAAATGTTCGCTAAAATATATGGCCACAGCATGATGTCGATCAACTCATATTAGTGTTTCCGATTAAATTTCAAATTTCAATTTCAAAACGTAACAAACTTATCTGTCTGCTGCTAAAAACGGGGCAATCCATTTTTTCATAACTTGTGTTTTGTTCTCGTCAAAAACAAATAGCATTATTGCAAGGTTGACAAGACATTTTATACATGCACCTTTCAACAAGGCGATATTTTTTATGTAGAAAACAAAACACCATTAGTCTCCGATACCAAAAATAACAGTTAGGCAAAATACAGGAATTAAAATAACTGAAATCTTTTTAAACAAATTTATGCATTTTACTCTTCAATTTAAACTAAATTAAAATTAGTTCTTAAAATTTTATTCTACATGCGCACGCACGGATCCAGCCACCTTAAGCTTTTGGGAAGGAAAATTTTAAATGATATATACCATTATCCATTTTTACCCACCCTTTTTCCCCTCCTTAGAGCCGCGCCAGTACATGCGAGTAAATCAAATTTTAAATTGTAAAAGTTTTTGTACGTAGAAATTTTATTGTTTTTGCTTGTTTTGCTTTATAGTTTTTGCTTGATATATTTAAGTGATAATTGTAGCTTACAACTGTAGTCTAAGTTGTAGTTACTACTGGCCAAAAAAAGTTAAATTCTTCTGCATATGCCCATATTCTTAACGCTTGAGTAATAATGGCACATTAGTGTCGCCGTAATAATTTGTTAATTAATAAATTAAAAACCACACAGGTGCATAAACATATGACTATACAAAAAACAACTGAGGTAATAAATCTTCTATATAAAAAATATAGGAATAAAATAAAATAAATTAATTAATCAATCAAAATGTCAAGAAATTATATTTAGGTTTTTTTGTCATTGAAATTAAAAAAAGAGAAAATATTTGTACATAATTAATTATTATTCGAGCTGAAATAGTTTTAAGTTCAATACTTGAATTAATGTAAATTAAAATGTCACATTTAAAAATTTACATTTATTTCTACACGGCAAAATAGTCGTGCAGGCTTTTGTAGAGAATAATGTTTATATACATACAAAATCCTTTATTTTTGAATTAACAACACGCAAAAATAATAAAAATTAATTACAACTTGCTAAAAATACGAATTGTCTAACATGAGAGAAAACGTCGGCAGAATAATAAAAACAGAATGCCGATTTTTCTCTTAATCTTATACTAGGGGAAGACGTAATTTTCCTTTTCCTATAAGATTTCATTTTATGCAAATGCTCATCGAGTTAACATGCACTACTTTTGCATAATTGGTTATTATATTTTTAGTTTTTCACACAAATTTTAATTTATAAATCAATTAAACACATATATTCATTTATTTAACACAGAAATTTTATCAAATAAACACTCACACATACACATTATTTTATTTTCATGTACATGTATTTTTTGACAGTTCATCTCATAAGATTGTTGTTATACGAATTCTTATAACAACGCTCTCATAAAAATTTTTATAACATTGAGATAATACTAAATTGAAGTCTACACGTAACATAATTCTCTCTGCGATTGAATTTGACAATCTCATCTTACATATTATGTTACGTTTAGACCTCAAGTAAATTCCATGAACATTAATTTTTGTTTCAGTTTACGGAGAGAAGTCCCCACTTATAGTTGTAACACCCCTGTAATAGACAATAACGGCCAAAAATTCCGTGAACTCCGTGTTTTAATAAAATTTTATATATTTTTCATAAGAAAAATAAAAACAAATGAAAATAAACAGTAATATGTGAGAATTTTGAAGCTACTGCCGTCGATTTAGTTTTGGGCCTGTTTATTAGACAGCGTTTTTGCCAGAAGTTGAAGACTTAATGATGAAACAGAACTAAGTCTGCAACATCATGCAAAAACGGTGCCAAATAAACAGGCCCGAGTCTAAATCGACGGCAGTAGCTTCAAAATTCTCACATTTTATTGTTTAGTTTCTTTTGTTCTTATATTTCGTATGAAAAATGTATGAAATTTTATTAAAACACGGCAACATTGTTGAGAGAATGAGTGGCTAAAATTGAGAGCATGAGAAAAAACGTTCTCAAAATAAAATAGATTCTATCTCATGACTGCTTTTTACGGCGTATGATTACTGTCAATTTATATGGAAAAACTCGTCTAGACGCAGTACTGTTTCATCATTTAGTTCATTAAGTTTGAAGTTTTTAATAACGTATGAAGAACATTTAATTGAATTGAAAAAATATCATACGTCATGGATATGTGCAATAACGGCGGCAGAATTTTTTCTGATAATTATGTCAAACTTAATTCTTCCATAAGTTTTAAATGTCGTATGGCCTACAAATTTAAAAATAATTAGCACAGACAAGAGAGCATATTATGAATTAGTTCAGAGTTTAAATAGTATTATATTTGCCATGTTAAGGATAGATCAGAGTACTAAAAGGCTAGGCAAATATTTTCAATTGATGCCGTCCGAAGCCAATGCATGTTAAAAGTCACTTTCATGTAAAAGCTAACTGGTCCTTATTATTTAAGCACTACTCATTGTATGTATTAGTTTGCTTCCCTTAGGGAGAGAATAAAAATTACAAAAATTGCACATACACTGAACCGAAAGGGTACATAAATTCAAGGGAAAAGTTTATTATTTCATCGAATTGTTCATTAATTTCAACGTAATGTACTAGCACGTTAAATCAATGAACTGGATCATTACTTTTTTTTTTAAAGAACAACAGCAGTGAATGCTTTCAATTAACTATTTCATGTATTTTTTTATTTAAAGAGAAGTTATCCAATCAGGCAATTATTGCCTACCAGTTAATTAATTAATATGTTACCTTCTTTGGGAAAGGGATAGTATAGAGAGAACAGTGAAGTGGGAAAGAGGTAGGAAGCTTAATTCATTACAACTCTGCTATTGCGCGTTTTGTTTTGTTAAATTTTTATAGAGCAGCGTTTCAGCCCATCTGTTGTCAAGTAGAACCATTAATTTGTTTAAGCTTTGTAGCCATTCATTGGTACTTTTACTTCGCCGACGATTCTGCTAGGCACCGATGAAGGAGGGTGCTGTGATGTTCATTTTTTTTAAAGAAGACTAGCACTCAGGGGATGGCCCCTACTCATGCAGTGAATTGTGCCGGAATTAGGAAAATTGGTTATGGGAAGAAGGATAGAGCGAGTAGTGTTTATGGATATTTGATTTGAACCTTCGAACATTGAAAGTGACAGGAAAGACCTCTGCAGGAAGCTTATTCCACATACGAACTGTTCGGCCAAGCAACGAATTCTCTCTATAATGCGTAGTGCGATTCATTGGCGTATCGACCACATAGGGATGTGCTCTTAATGAATTACGTGTTGTTCGCAGAAAAGAGGTTTCGGGAACAAGTTCCCTGATTTCATCAGAACACATTTCATTGTAGTAGCGATAAACAAAGGAAATACACCCCACATTGAGTCGATGCTCCAGCGAGTCAATAGAGCTGGCTACCCTACTGTCGCCGATGAGCCTCTTTGCCTTCTTCTGTACGCGGTCGCGCAACTTCAAAATAGACTTTGAAGCACCGGCCCATATATGAGAGTTGTATTCCATTTTCGGTCGGATATAGGTGGTATAAATGCTGAGGAGATCAGAAGGAGTGAAGTATCTTTTACACCGTCTTAAGAAACCGAGGCACTTGAATGCTTCTTTTGAGACTTGAAAAATGTGATCAGTCCATCGAACGTCACACTGGACCTTCCTGCCAAGAACATCAAGAGCATCTGATTCCCCAATATCTATACCATTCATGGCTACAGATGGCGCAGCAAGTTCCGTCATGCATCTGTGCATGAGCATACTGCATTGGGTCTTACGAACATTAAAATCGACCCTACTCACAGGACCCCATTCAGAGATTCTTATGAGATCATGATTTAGTGTATCGATCATGTTTTGCCTCATGGCCCCAATCTCCGACAGGCTTGGTCTGGTACTAAATGAATATGAATGGCAAATGGTGCTATAATTAGGATATGTCAGTACTAATCGCTGCCGCAACTTTTCGTTGTGAATGAAGTTTCAAAAAGGGTCATCGGTTTTGATATACATGTGAAAATAACTACAACTTCCAATTAAAATGGTTTGAAGTTTCAGTTATGTATATAATTTTCACGTACATAAAAGAACATGGCAATTAATATTATGAGTGAATATAAATAAAAGAAAATGTTGTAAGTGTAAATTTATTATTCAGCGAAATATGCATCATAGTTATTTACTTTAGGTTCAGTATAAATAATTTGCAAAATAGTTCGAGTATGCAGATACAACTATGCCACCATGTGCAATACATTCGTTTGTTCTATGATTTTCCTTTTCGTTTCTTTTTAAATCCATATATTTATGTGATATTTCTAAAAACCAAACAATATACTTGTTAAACAAATATTTCAAGCCCACCGTGTGGATTGTGTAAACTGCATATTAGAAAGCAAAATAAAACCAAAACAAAAATAGTATTAGACACATGTACACATCATACAAAAACACAAAGGTATCATTTCTTCAGTCAACTTTAGCAAAGTAATTCCCCTAAAAGTTTTAGTTCTATTCTTAGGAGTTTTATAGGACGCTATAATTCTATTTTTTTGTGATGCTTTCCTTAGTTAGACTGTATTTTTACTACTACAAACTTCCTGCTGCACAAAATGTTTACTGGGAGCAAACGAACACATCATCATCATCATACGAACATAACATACATACGTGCATTCATATACACACTATTATCCATACATACAAATTTAATTTTCTATTTGATTACTGCTGTAGTGGTGGTAAATCGTAAAAGCCTTCGGTTATTTGAAAAGCAAAAAATGGTGAAGAAGTACAAGAAGAAGAAGAAACAAATCAGAGAGTAAAAATAAGTAAAAAGAAATTGTTCCACAATATACTGACAGAGTTCATAATAAAGAATCTTTAAATTTCTTCCAGCGAAAATTCAAAAATACGTGTTTAAGTGTGTGTGTTTTAATATCTGAAGTGTTTTTATATATCTATGGAAAATTGTGTTTTTATAATTTCGAAAACACACAGCCAGCCATACACACTCACACGCACACCGTCATATACATACAAACATACTGCATACATATATATTGGTTTATTTATTCTGAATCATTGTTGTTGTCGTTTATTTGTTTATTGTTGTATTCGTTCTTATATTTCTTATGAAATTTCTATGCTAGATTTATACCAGTGGTGGCCATTTTCTCAATTTTCTATGTTCGCGAGCATAGGCTTTTTTTACCATCAACACACGTACACTATGTGTGAGACTCACAGCCTATCTTTTTAGCCGCGAAGCATATACACAAACAAATTATAAGATAACGCATTTTTGGCCACCACTGATTTATACCAACAAATTCATATACACACATACATACACACATCTAAGCACACAAAATGGCTTTAATGTTATTTGCGGGAGTACTATAGAATAAATATGAATGTATGTGTGTGTGTGTGTGTGTGTGTGTGCTTATGTGTATTTATTCACTGTGTTAGAAATTTCTCTAATTTATATTTTGTGTCTTTAATAAATTGAAAACTTTTGTTGATTTTTTGCTTGTTGCTGTTGTTTGTGTGCTTACGTTTTGCTGGTATTGTTGGTTACTTGTAATTTTTTCCAATATTAATTGTTTGTGGATTTTGTTCGTCTGTTTATGTGATAAAGCTCTAAATACTCCAGGGATTTTGGTTGATACAATTCACCTGATTTTATGGGAGACGACAAATTGTCTCAGAATCATTATCATAATTCAAGTACAAGTAAGTAATATGAATGTATATGTAGTACATTGTGTAAGTAGAAGTGTAACATTTTATTATACGCCTTGTGCTACAACAAAATTTTGATTACTGTTTGTGCGTAATGTGTGTTTTGTTTTTGCTCATTTTTTTAAGAATTCAATTTGATTTTCTAAAAGTTTTTTTTTCTTCTTTTTTTTCGTGATGAGATCTAAAAAGAAAGAAAAAATAGAATAATAAATTGACGTTTAAAATATTGCAACAACAGTGAGAGAATTATTTTAAATTAAGAAAAGAATAACGTATAGATTTGGTGAAAAGTCGAAAGATGTCAATCCTGATAAATAAGTTTGAAATTTTTGTAAGAAAAAGGTAAAATTTTTTATTGGTTGAGATATAATAACACTACTCAACACTGAAAAATAAACTGACTTTTTAACGTGCCCTATGATTGTCCACAATAAACGGCATAAAATAGCATCATACGAATTTTTACATAACGTCACAATTAGTAGTAATATGCACTTTTTGTTTTTGCTATTTCTCTATATATTTCAAAATTAAACATCGAAATGATTATATGTTTTCATAGAATCTTACCTCTTGTTTCCACAATGCAAACAAACATTGTTTGCATAAAGTTTATATGAAAAACAATATATTTTTTGAGCAATTTCCATAATTTTTTTTTACTCCATTTGCTTGTTTGCATCGGGTCATTTGAGTTTTATTTTATTTATAGTCTGTGCCAGGATAACTGAGTTTCATCGGAATGAAGTTAGAAATGTCCTTTTTAGCTATGAAACTATAAATTTTATATTCGCAAATAACTTTTTCAATTGTTACACGGCACAAATATTAGATAAACGAATAATAATTTTTGGGCAAAAACAGCATGTATCTATCAGGTAGTTCATGAGATATAAGAAAAACAAAATGCATTTTCAATGTATTTTTCTATTTTTATTATTTTTTGGAATTATATACTATAAAGTATATTTTAAAAATTAAATAAAAGTAGAAATATTTTTAAATATTACCACCATTTTAACTGCTGTAAGATTTGCGAAACAAAAAAGTCGACTTAAGCTTAAAACTGAGAACTCCTTTGAAAAAATGTGAATTCAAAATAAATACATCCACTGAACACTGAAACTAACTTTTCATCATGTCCATATATTTGGCCCCACTAAACAATATAAAGCTGCAACATTCGAATTTTTGCACTTTAATTTTTTTTTAAATATAAATATCAATTATATCGTTAAAAAAAGAATGAGCTGAAATTTAAAGTTATTTTTCATAATATCCATCTTTTGTGTGGTATGCCAATTGCAAAACTCAAATATAACTAAGAAAAGGACATTTCTAGCTTCCTTGAGATGAAACTCACTTATTACAATATTTGGTATTTTTTTTTTAATTTTTTCTAAAAACTTTTTTGCGATATAACTCAAAATCTGTATATGCAGGACCTTTTCTTATTTCAGGGACCTGTTTCTCAAACCTACAAGTTACAAATTTACAAGTAAAATACACACAAAACAACAACACTTTTATAAATTTTATTGTTGTTCTGTGTGTATGTTACTTTTAGATTTATAAGTTGTACTTTTTGAGAAACGGGCCCCTGCTCCTTCTTAAGGACCATTAAGACATTTCACATCACGTAGAGGCGTGCTAGTTTAAATATTTTTCCCTCAATTTGTCGAGTAGTGTAATTTGTAAAGAAATATTTTATAAAGTATTGGATATACAGACATTATTTATTTGTGCATGCATATCTGGCCTTTGATGTTTAAGTCAATTCTTCTAAAGAAGCAGATTTGATAAAAATATAGCAGTTTTTGGTGTGGATTGAATATTCTACTTTAAAATAAAAATATTTTTATATTACATTTTTCATATTTCACTGTGTATTTCTTTAATAAATTTACAACTATGTTCAGCAAATGAAGGCCGCCTTTAGAAAGATTTTAATGTTGTTTTTTAAATACTATATGTATATAAAATTATAATAATTTACAAAAGAAAAGAAAGATAAAGTGATCAAAAAAGAAATACTGAACACAAAGTTTTACGGCCTTGAACTTCTGTTTAAATGGCATGAATTGTACAAAATATTCAGCGTTGAATTTGTTAGGGAAAATTCAAAATAGAAATTAATTTGCTGCACACACACACACACAAACACACAAGGTAAGTTTATATACGTGGGAAAAAACCACAAACAACCAAAAAGAAACATATAAAACTTAAACAACAACAGCATTAAAGAAAACAAGCAATAACTTCTATTAACGATCATGCTGCCAAACAAAAACAAAATTTATGGTCCTTCAACAGCGGCCTTATGATGTCGAACTTACATAAAATACTTTCGCATACAGGTTCTTGTGTGGTGTTGAGTGCAAAATAAACATTAAAAAATCATTATTCTTGAAAAAAGAAACTGTTCTTGAAACACCAAAGTACCGATGCCAAATATAAACAAATTTTAATTGTATTCTTTGGTTTAAATTAAGAGAAAATTCCTTAAAAGGGTCAGCTGTAGCGATTCTCATTTATAAATCTTTAACTAGCGCTTTATGGTATTTATGGGACTCACAGATTTATGCGTATTTATTAGGCAATATATTGTTTCATATTTAGTAGCATGAATTAATTGTAGTAAAATTTTAATAAAAAATACATATGCACATAAATAATTTATATAATCAGCAAAGGCAACCATGAAAAACAAAACATATAACTATAAAAAAAAGTCAATTAAAGTTGGTTCGAATTGCAAATAATCCTCAGATGTCAAACAAAACTGGCCCTATGAAAATGTTAGAGAGAAATGTATAAATTTTGTATTTGTCACACTGCGTGTGTGAATGTTGATTAGAAATGAAGCTTCTAGTTTGATTAATGGCTGCTTTGGCTGTAAAAATTCTGATATTTCGTGGATTTATAGAACTAATACAGTGAAATGAGTTTATACCGGATTCAGTTATATTGGACATTCTTCACTATAATGACCAAATAAATGGTGTTTGAGTTGTACCTTTATCTGTATCGTTTTCTACAGAGAAGAAGTTTTCTCCATAAATTCTGTGAAAATTGCATAAAACAAGTTTAGTTAAAATTACTTTAAGAAAATTTCACCAAATATTTGAAATAATTTAATTTAATAATGAAAACATTTTATTATTTTAGCGAAATTATTTCAACATATTAATGAAATTATTTCCTTATTTTTATAAAATTCTTTCATAATTTTAATGAAATGATTTCATTGTTTTATCAACTTAAACATATTTATGAAATATTTTAATTATTTCTTAAACTGTTTTATTGACTATTTTAATTTATTGACAATTTCATTTTACAATTTTATAAATACATGCACATCAGGAAAATTTGTGATAGCGACCGGTCACAGTATCATCAGGGTTTCATAAATGCTATGAAGTTTTTCATTAAAATTACGAAATGCGTTTCATTGATATCATGACAATCGAAATCTTAAACATTTTCAATTATTTTTGTTTACTTTAGTAACGTTAGCGTTACGAAAATAAAAAATATTACAAAATTATGAGCTTATTGAGCAATGATAAGGTTCTGGAAGATATGCTGATATGCTTATCGAGCAATAATACCAAGATGGTGCGAGTTGTGAAAGTGTAGTGCAAGATTGTTTTTTTAGATGTTCTTAAGTTTCACTCAACTTAAGTTCAACTTAAGTTTAAATTCAAGCATATTTTTTTTAACATTAAACTAATTTACTTTTATTTTTGTTAAGAATGTTAGTTAGCTTTAAAACTGTTATATACTAAGCAATGGAGAATATGTTGGTATATATTGATGATGTTGTTAAAAGTATTGACTGGCTTGAATAATGATAAAAATTTTAGCGACTTTATCTTTCTTTAGAAGTAACAACACTAATTCATGTGCAATTTGCAATATTTTTGTAATGCAATTTTGAGCCGCATTTAACGCATGTTATAAGGCCATTTGACGCATATAAACGCACGTAAAATGTCGTGTTAATTCGTAGACTTCGTTGACAGGAAATTGCACAACCAAGTTTTCTTAGACTAAACGTGGAGACGATAAATTCTTTTCAATTCAACTTTTGAGCTGTTCACATCGAAACCATCCAAGAAAGTTTTTTTATAATCCATAAAATTTAATTTAATCTCAATTGTGCTAAAGTATAAAATATACGATTTGCAGTGTTTGCTTTCTTAAAATATCCTAAGAATATAAAATAAAAAGGTAAATATTAAGGTGCTTCTTCAAGTGATTAGATTTTTTTTAAAGCAAACTTAAAATAATTCCTAGATTAGAACCAAAAAGGAGTGGGGTCACTTTTTATTCTGGGGAAGTTCAGCACCCCAAAGATAAGTTCGTTGGAATTGCGTTTTCGCTGATTGGTATATCTATTCTTGGGAGGAATTTTCATCGTGGCTCATTACATTACACCATTAGATATAAATCGCCAAAGTGCGTTTATCATATTTCCCGCCACTGTTGCTAAAATTCTTAGTAATTGGTTTTTTTAATAAGTCATAAACTCAGCAACAAAATCGATATGTAATAATTCCTCCAAAGAACAAAGTAAAGCAAAATGGTACAAATAAAAAAATCAAACCCAATAAAACCATTGAGAATTGAGCACTAACGAAATATCTAAGTAAACCTGCAAACAATTGATACACATTTTAGCGGTAAACGCATGCGAATTTATTTAATAAGAAAATAAAAAAAAAAAACAAAAATATGTAAATCCAGTGCATAAAATTCGTAGAAAAAACAGCAATACACTTCAAAGAATCCAAAAATTTAATACACAATAAAAGTCTTCACCTTTGGCCAATAGTTCAAGATGCATGTCATCACGATGGAATCCTAACCCAATCTTCAACCGAAAAAAAATCGTAACTATAAAGTGTAATTTTTTTATACTAAAAGGAAATTTCAACGTGCAGAACTACGCTTAAAGTATTCCAAAATATAAGAAAACTAAAATAAAATACATCCTAATATCATAAGTTTCTAATAATATGTACAGCTGTACGTAAAAAGTAAAAATTTTTTTTAGTGTTATTTAATAAAATAACTTAACTCTAAAATGACCTTTTAATTCTATATTGTACAAAAATTCTTACACGATGAAGTTTCTTTTTAGTCCGTTAATTAAAAACCATTAAATATCATTTTATCTACTTTAATTAGTTGTAAGTATATGCCTATTAATATATGAAAAGACCCATATAACCAGACAAATTCTATATATATTAATCTGTGGAAAAGAGTAGTTAATCGAATTTTAAGCAACAAGGTATCCAGCATTTGAAGAGGCCTCATCAACAGCTGCGTTATCAACATGTTTAATGGTGAGTTTTATTAAAAATTAATTTCAATTGCATGATGCATATTTCGTTATTCTCATTTTTTTTATCACTAAATTAATTACTCTTAAGTAGTGAAAAAAAGCAATAAAAAAAAAAAGAAGCAAACACTTGATCCATCGCAATATGAGTGCTAACACTATCTAGTTACATACATATTTAAAGTTAAATTATCTATCTCATACTCAATTATTCACGTTTTTGCTTCTGAATCCCCTACAAAAAAAACTGGTTGGTCATATGACAATTAGCTTTTGTTTGAATCCTTCATTTGTCATATTTTCCAGTACTGAGTAATTTATATTATTTCAAATCCGGTTCTAATGTTACTTATGTTAATGAATCAGAGCATTATTCAGTAATACTACATTTTACATAATTAAGGCCTAGTTTTTTTTTAGTATGAATTCAAGTTGAATAAATTACTAATTACTTTAATATGGATAGCTAAAATCTTTAGTGTTTTCTTACTGATGTGAAGGAAGTGCGGTAAATTAAATGTGGGATCTAGGATAATAATTCTATGCCACCTAGATCAATGGTAGGGAGGGTTAAGAGGCGATTTGCTCTCCAATTACATCTAGGAGAGTATAAAATAATATCCGATATTTGGTTGACTTTTGTTTTAGCTTTCCGTTTTGTTGATCTTAAATGGGGTTAATATTTACATCTTTTGAATAAGGATCAACACCCAGTCCATTTTATTATAGTTTTACTAGGGAGTCTATAATAATATTTGTGTGATGGAATGGTCTCTTTCTTGGTAAGGGAGATAGTAGGAACAAGAATCCCCCCACCCGGCTGCTAGCTAGCTTTATCAATGGCTCCCATCCGTTCCTCTGTCTCTAGTAGAGCACAAATCGCCAAGAAGATATTACCGCTTTTAGAGCAGTAATCAACGTTATGATCGCTCTGTTCATTACAAAAGATGGAATATTCGGATTAAATATACTTATCTCAATAGGGTTGGACTGTATCTTCTGGGATAAATAAAACGAATTTAGAGTAAATTCAATTTACTTTTAATTTATTAATAATTATGTTGATGATGATGAGAATTTAAATTAGAACAGCGGAATCCGTGCGGTCGTCTTGAGATTGAAACAGGAAGTGACTTACAAATTCTTTTACTACTTTTTCTAGACCACAAGCCTCATTAGGTTTGTTAAGCTGAGATATGAAAAAAAGATGTAAGATGCTTTTTAATAAATCAATTATGAATAAAAAGGTAAGAATTAATACGAACAGTAGTAAGGATAAATTTTTGTACAATTCAATATTGAAAAAAGGTAAGTGTAAATACAAAGGTGGTGAATCTAATTTATGCAATTTTAAACCATTTAGGAATGAAAAAAAAAGGTAAGTATCACTTATAAGTGATTAAATCAAATTGATATAAACAGTACAACTTTCAAAGCTACCATTTTTAGATAATTCAATGGGGAATAGGATAAATTCAAATTTAAGCCCAATGCAATGCTGAAACACGAGGTTCCGTCAACTTTCAACATTTTCAGTATCCAATGAAATTTCCTGAAAGTCCTTTCAGTTCATTTGTGAAGTTCTATTATGAGGGGTGCGCGTTCGAAGTGTTACCAACAAAAAATTTTGTAATTTTTAAATTTTCATTATTTTTGTTTAAAAACATTTAAAATTTCAAGAGAAATAAGCTTTTGCCCGTTCTAGCCAATTTAAACGCAGATGATAGCTTAGAGTCTCCTCGAGGCCGTTTCATACGCTGCACGACCAAGGCCTAATAATAATATATATATAGGCCAATTTAGGTGCTTTGAGCGTCCATTATTTTCAAGTTGATAATTTGCTCTCTACAATGGAGTATATGAAAAATTTCACTGCATTTAAATATGAAGAAAATGGTTGCCGTTATGGTGAGGAAATAAAACTGCGAACTTTTTCTTACGGAATGGTGCAGAGTCTTGTTGAAAAGTCCAGTACTGTATATCGGATTGTTTACGTGTCCAATATATCAAAGCATCGTTTAAAATCTTTCCATTGTAGATTTGTGAAGTTGGTGGTCTATATTTCATTAGAATTTTGAAAAAATCTATAGAAGTCGTTTCATTGGATCTATGAAGTAAAATTCTTTTAAAGCATACTCTTTGTGAAATTCTTTCAGTATAAACTTTTTATTAACTTTTTTACAAATAAATATATTTACTGATCCTAAAAGAGTTCATTTTATACAAGCTTTACTGTATATCGAAAAACTTCCATGTAATATTTTTTGCTTTATTGAAACCTAATTAGAAACTAATAAACTTTTATTATATTTTTCAGTAAACTATAATTTTTGTTTAAAAATTATTTTACTAATTATGAATTAATTAACCACGTTCCAACAAGCTTACTAGAGTTAATTATATAATAAATTCTAATTAAATGGCCGACTATTTATTGTAGTATGCGTAACATCAACAGAACATAATTAAATTTGACAAATAAACAATCACAAACACTATCTCACTTACACACTTATTTCAAGTGTTAAAAAGGGAGGAAAAAAAATTAGAAAAAGGGACTACTGAAAAAATAATCAGAAACCATTAATCAAATAAAACGACATACTCAAGTGTTTCCCCGGCGTACCAGTAATGCTAAAATTTCTAAAAGCCAACATTAAAAATATAAAAATACCCAAAAAATAGAATAAATGGGTAAAATGCTGGTACTTAATATGGGAGATATATGGTGGACTATGTTTGTTTGTGTGTTTTGTTTTTATCCCATATTAAATTACACTTGAGAGCAATTTTGTCAGTTTTTTGTATTTTTTGTTTGTGTGAATATTTGATGAGACTGGAATGCTAAACATATCCGGCTTTTATATGTGTGACATTTTATTTATGTCCCTTAAGGATAAATTTATGATTTTATCACTGAAACTACATGCAGCATGAGTATAATATCTGTTAAAATTATTTTACTATTTGCATACGATATTCTCTCCAGTTTCAGATTCTTTTTTATGCCCTTAAAAATTTATAAAAATCCTATTTTAGCTGTCATTAAATTTTATCTGTGTGTAACTTAATAAATTTGATAGTTTGAATGTTTTATTTAGTAAGCAGATTGAAAGAGATTTCATGTGTATTGAAAACTATTTTCCGGGATATTAAATTCTTTAAAAATAATTTGTTTTAAAATTAAAAAGGCGCATATTTAAGATATTTGGAGCAAAATTTGTCGGCCATTAGATTTAGATTGAAGAAACTTGTGTCTTTTACCATAAGCTTAAGCCAAAGAATTAAATAGACAAGATTAACTATTTAATACAAAAATCATTCTTTTTATAAACAACAACTTAATTAAAGCCTTAAGTGCTTGTATCTTCTTATATTTTTTTTCTAAGGTAACAATCTGAACTGCTGTCTCATGTAAAATTATAAAGTTTTCTCCTTAATGGAAAAACTTAATAATAAAAATAATTTGGGGGAAAAAAACTTTTACTTCTGCTACTTTTTTTCGTCTTGTCAGCAACCAGCTTAGTTGTTATTCAAAATATTTTTACATATTTACAACAAAATTATTTTAAGCATTCTATTACTGTTGCACAGTGACAAGAAAAGAAATAAAAAAAAACACACTTGTATTTGATGGCACCCGACTAAGATGCATGACATTCCTACAGGGCGCCAATCACTTTATATTTTTCCCCAAGAAGGTAACACATTAATTAATTAATTGATACGTAGGTATTAAGTGCCTGAGTGTGTTACTTCTGTTTGAAAAAAATATATATTGATTCTCACTAGGTAATGCAAGGAAAAAGCTCACTCCAACTGTCAATATAGTTTAGTATTAGCTATTAAAATTTATTGCCATAATGATTTTTTTTCATGCAAGTAACGAGTTTTGGAGTTAAGCTTCTCATTTATTCCTTGGGAGTTTTTTTTATGGGAATTTTCACAGAAAAATCTAATTATATGTCGTTTTTTTTCAAAACAAAAACTTAATTTTTTTACATGTTTTTAGTTTTTTATAGCTCTACATTTAGCAAAACTACAAAATTATTTGAATGGTAAAGTAACGCGACAAAAAGTAGATTTTTCTGTCAAAATCGCCATATGTAAGTACAATAGGCCGTAAACTTTTCAAATATATGTTCACCGTGTATTGATGGGCTGGTACAATCATCATCGAAATTCAAGCAATTATTATAGCGAAGATTCCCTAGAGGGAAGATAACCTGTCAAAAGACAAAAGATGTGATTAGTTCCCATCCGGTTCGAGTTTACAAGGCGTTATCGTATGAATGGACAAATTGACATAATGAAGGTAATCAGTGATATGTTCTAGATCCAAGGTACTTGTTCGGTGGTGGTTTCTTTAATACTAATTAGAATACTATATTTTGAACATATACATGTACTACTCCCATTTTCACCAGTCATAGGACATGTATGTTAAAGAGAGTTGGTATACAATTTCCTGCAGCAACGTTACAAATGGAAATTAAAAACATGAAATTTTACACCAAATGCTATATGGATTACCAATTTTCATTTCTTTTTTTCCACTGCACATCATTCGATAAAATCTTTTCCGAACTCAAATTATTTTCCAACAACACATTTTAATTTGTTACTTTAAAAAAACATAATTCAAATACTAGTAATAAATTTAGATTACATTTTATTTTAAAATGTCACAAACAGATTTTTTTAATATCCTTTTTGCGCGAATAGCGTAAAAACATCAAACGTACTTTAACTAAAACTGTTCGAGCCGTACTTTAACGCTCTCAGTTTGTTGTGGTATACTGTGCTTTTCTCTTTTTAATTTTTAACATAAATTACACTTTGTTGTAATTTTATTTATGCCTTATTAACAAGTTCACTTAATAAAATTATTCTTGATGCATGTAACTACAATCATTAGATACCAGCCGCAATGAGAAAGAAATGAATGCATAAATTATACAATTTTGGCATGAAAAGGGGGTGGAAGCAACAAACAAGAAATGTGCTTGCCACCACACTTTTTGCATAAACTGACAGAAACATAAATATTTGTGAGCGTGAGTGTGTGTTTTCATACATTTATTTACTTAACCCAGGATTCACACATACTACGCACATTTACATCTACATTTACATATACAGTAAAATATGTACAACATTTTCAAAGTCATTTATTATTATTTTTTTCTTTCTTTTTTGAATGTATATTTTAACAAGGCAAAGTATTTTTAAATGGAATAATAAAGCAAAATGTTTGCAATAAAGTAAAATAAACTTTATTTATATTCGTATTCTAAAACTAAGTAATGATGTCAAATTTTAGTAAAAAAAAACCAACCACATATACAACAATCGAAGGAAACAAAGAACAAAAAACATTTTGTTATTCGCAAAAGAACGTCCTTGTTGCTGACTGTAACAAATTCAAGAGTTTTGAACAAACATTTTTCTATGGTCTTTAATTCTAAATATTTCAAGCTTAATTTTAATAGAAAATCACCAGTTAAGGCCAACAATTTTTATTTACTCATGGAATCTGAACTTATTAACCGTTTCAAATTCGTAGAATTTTTAAAAGTGTCTTTCTTTAATTTTTTAGTTAAATAGGGGTTTAAGTGTGGAATAAAAAGCATTAAATACTAAGAGACGTATTTAGTTTTATAGTCTTTTTAATGTGTTAAAAATCTTATATAAGAGTTCTTTGTTGGGCAGGACAAAACATGAATTTGAAACATTTTAAGGCTTTAGGGTTACATAAACCTGCCTTTTCCAAGGATTTAAACGTTTATTCAAATACACGGTGCTTAAAGTCAGCCATTTTAATATTTTTTTACGTGATTTATTTTACATTCAGTTCTCATACAAAAACTTCGTTAGTTTTTTTCTGAACATTATTCAGGATCGAGTACAAAATTATAAATAATTTTTTAGTTAGAAACTTCTATTTTATACATTTTATCGAGCTGTATTAATTTGAAATCGGCGGGCCCCATTTTGTAAAATTGCGCTCTGATATTAAATTCCAAATTTAGTGAAAAACGGTTTGCTTCATCTTTAACCAGTCATAACCTTTTAACCGACAAGAGATAAAAATGTCAAATTTATTCCCTCTTAATTTTTTTTTGAGTTTTTGAAAACGAAAGAAAGTTTAATTTTGCATGAAAAAATAGCATATTTCTGAATAACTCCAAAACAGTTGGAAATATAAAAATTATATATAGATGACTTATTCCGCATATTTTTGTGTTTATCTAAATCGGTTAAACTGCTCTCGAGTTTTTAATGTCATGTTTTCCGAATTATTTTAAAGTATCCAAAGTATATCAATAATTCAAAAATTAATTATGTATTTAAAAATTCTTTATTAAATATTATATATGACAGTTGCTTCAAAATGACAAAAGTAAATTACTAGTTATACACTGCTTATGCAGCCAGTGTCTATTGATTATAAAAATGATTATGAATAAGCCAGATGCAGTGCACAAGTTTTCATTATAAATACAGCAAGTAAATAAAATATTATTTTTCATATATTTAAAACTTGTTATTTATGATTCATATCTTGCATATTAATGCTTTATATAATTACATGTCATGCCTTTCAACAAGTTTTTTGCGTGTTTTATAGGTACATAAATATTTTGTGATACCTTTGAAGCTTGAAGATTATACGAAGGGAAGTCAATAAGACTTTTCAAAAGTGGAATCACCCAGGATCTTTGGCAACAGCTTTTCTGTAACTTCTAATTTTTGCATGAAAGTTGTCCGTTTCAAAATTTCTAAGCCATTTTTCAAGCATATAGCGTTGACACATGGCGTATTTCAAAAGTGGAAAGTGGGTAATGCAGTTTTTTTAATACACTCTATCAGGAAGTTCTTAAACTTTTTTTAATGCTCTGCAATGTAAGATTTCGAAGTCCTTCAAAATGGTCTTCTGTTGCAAAGATGACAACTTCATTTGAAAAAATCTAGAGAATGAGGTGAATTTGGTAACGACTGGATCTTAAAGTCATGTATTTAAGCCAGGAAAGCTGTAGAAGTGTAAAACGGAGCTTTATGCCAATGGAAGATGCCCCTTATAAAATTCACTGCAGTTGCTATTATTTCATTTCTGAGATGTCTGGTAAGTCTGTGTTTCTGTAACAGTTATGTGTCAGCGAAAGAAAGGCTAGGATAGCGACGAGAGTGCTATTGAAACAATTAAACGCCTGAATTTATTCTCTATTGCAAGGTGATACAGGTGATACCAATGCCGATGGGTTCTCTATGAAATTTTTCGCTCAAAATGAAATCACATAGCCATGCGATATCGCCATGCGATACCCCTCTACTACGATTAAAAGCAATTCATTTACAAATAATGTGTGCCCTTGTTTCATCTTCCTCCCATCAACGAATTTGAATATTTCTCCGTAGAGCCAAAAATTATTGGACAGAAAATAAGTATCATTTCCGAGGTCATTCTTTGTCTTTTCCAAGTTCCTGTTGTATGGAATGTGTTATATCCGTTGATACATGAAAATATTTCTTTTGAAATGCACTTCTGCACTTTATACAAGTAACGTGACCAATTAATGACACAAAATTGCTTGGTGCCAAAAGGCGGAGTAGCGGGGGTCAGTCGATATCTTTTTATCTCGATGTCGGCTGTGACTGCATATGCAACACCTGCACACTTTATAAAGTGAATAGATATATTCTGCATCAAGCCTGCAATGAAAAAACCATTAGAGATTGTCCAATACTGAAAACCATTATGAACACACGTAGATATTGCCTAAATATTCACATAAAATAACGTTAGCCTCTTGCCATGTCCACCATTATTATTATCGGTCTAAAGATTTCCATTCCAACTTCTTTTTCGGTTTTAGAGCAGTACGTCCTTTAATGGGATGGTGATATTGCTAAACCTTAATTTATAGTGAATTTTGTAGTTAGGCGTACCCATATAAAAATTGCTTATGGTTGTTATTACTGCTCAGACCTTTTCCCCACTTTACAGGCGGAATTATCACCAAAATTCGCCTCCAAAATGGCTTAAAAATAAATTTCTTTCCAACCTGTACTTTCTTCTTCCACAATTTTGCTAGACTTATTTACTCAAAACTATCTTCTTACATTCATAGTAATCAGACATTCATATCGCATAGAAAAAAAACCTAAATCTCACTTTTAGTAAAGAAATTCATTGAATTAGTAAATATTTTGTTTAGAAATAGACCTAAAAACAAATTTGTAAATATAGACAAAAATATCTCAACAATTTCATTGTGAAAAACCCCTTTTTTTCAATAAACAAATTGTATAAATCAATGAAACAATTTGTCTAAAAATATTTACATATTCTAAACGTATTAATTTACTGAATAAAACAAATATATTTACTGGATTTTCTGAAATATATCAATAAATATTTTTGTCTCAAATTATAAAACAGTTTGTCTAAAAATACTTACAAATAGTAAACAAAATAGTTTACTATCAGCCGTATCACCGATTCCGTTCGGATTGGTTTTGATTCCGTAGTTGTCATTTGGTGCTTTAGGTTCCGTTTATTTTATATTTCGTTTTTAAAATGATAAAGTTTTTATACCTTGAGGCGTTGGTTTACTCTTGTTTTTAGATGCAAAGCTCACATTAAGCTTTTTATTAACATGGAAAGCTCATGACCAAATATTTATTTTACGCTCCTAAAAGTATGCAAATTTTTTAGTATTTACTGCAAATGAAGTCAATAGAAAAGTGGCTTTCAAATTCCACTTTGAAATTTAAAAGTGGTTTGATTCCGAAGAAAATTTTCGTTTTTTGAAGAAGCAACTTACGGAATTGAAACCATTTCCGATCGGAATGGTATTCTGTGACATGGTTGTTAAAACTGGCTTGATTACGAAGAAAAATTTAGTTTTCTGAAGAAGAAACTTACGGAAATGAAACGACATCCGATCGGAATGGTATTCTGTGACATGGCTGTGTATCTAACAAAAATATTTACTGGATTTTTTGTAATATATCAAACAAAATTCTTGTCTGTCTTATCATCATCATCGTCATCAATTAATCATTTATGCAATTCACTTTGTTAAATATGTTCAACTCTGAATGTTTATCTAAAGACTCTAAGAAGAACATTAACGAAATGATTCACTAAAAAATCTTCTGTATACGAACTTGGTGCAATCGCACTCATTTTGCTATCATTGTTGTTGTTGTTATTTGTGTGTATGTCGTCATAAATATATAAAGTCAAACAAAAAATACACTGATATAGTAAAGAATATTTACTGAAAACTAAATTTATTTTTAGATACACTTTTGTTTGACACTTTTTTTATGATAATTGTAAAATTTTTGGAATTTCGCTGTAATAGGAAGTGCATTTTTCTTAATTTTCTCTAGTTTTAAAAAATGTAGCAAACTCAATATCACCCTCCGGAAGATAAGGTTCCTATTCATCGGCTCATCATATATGATTATAAATAGACTTGTCAATTTTCCCTCGTATTTTATTTCCTCAAAGTGCATGTCAATGTGTATGAAAAACATTAGATTCGAAGAAAATTAAAAAAAAAATGAAACTTTTATTTGTATATTTTTAAAATTATAAGCTGTAAGTTAAACGTCAATTTCATGTGTTTTATACATATTGATGTCACAAAACACATTAAAAACATGTCGTATAAAACTTCTTTAAGTTGGGAAATTGTTTGAATTTAAGTTAAAGAGGACGAGGCTAAAAAACATCACTTTTCAAATTAAATCAATCACATTCTTTTATGTCCGCTTCGAATCACTGAAATTGTATCTCTTTAGATGTGACTTGAAATTAATTGGGTATACCCATGAACAAAGTTTACAATTCATAATCGGATATACAACTTTTTTATTTTCTCACTAAAAGTTCTTGTTGTTGTTTTTATCCATTTATTTTTGGTGTATAACTTGAACAACTTTCTAAACTTCTTCAACGATTCAAAGTTTATTTTAATGTTTTTACACTTTATTTTTATACATATTTCGTTTTTTTTACAGAAACATTTGTTGTTCTGTTTTTATCTCTTTTTTTTTAATGCTTTAGCTGTTATTTAATGTAGTTTGACCCAGTTTGCTTTCATGGTATGAAAGCAAAGTATTGCCCTAAAGTCATACACGGAAGCAGAAAATAAATATTTTCTTTTCATACGAAATATCTAAAATACAATGTAGAATAAACATGGAAGCGTAGAAGCGAGTGAGTGAATGGGTTGAAGTAAAGAAGGCTTAGATATGAGAAAAGCTAAGAAAAATATTTAAAAATTCTCATTAACAAATAAAGTAGCGCAAACGAGTTGAGGGAAAATTCACAAGTGTTCACTCATTATTTTAACACGGGAATGTCATTGGAGTTAAGTAGCACTTCTTCTGCCATCCACTCTCACCAAAAAAAGAAAGAAAAAGGAAACACAGACGAATAAATACAAGCACAAACACACAAACATGCATAGGTGCGGTGCACTTCACACTTGTACATACAAGTAAGTACTTGAAGTAATTACCAACTCTCGCTTACAAGAGCCAAGAGGATTTGAGGAAAAATAAAGCAACAAAATATAACTTCAGACTGTTTGTGTGGATTTTCGGACAAATAAATAAAAATATGAAAATTTGTATTTTCAATTTGGCACAAGGCATGTTTTTCTTTGACTTTACCTTTTTAAGTAGTTGTACTTGTTCTTGTTTTTCATCTAGATAGATATTTTTACAATTAATATGAAACTCATTTATATTTCTAGAATGTAATAAATACAAGATGGAAGTTATTAATTCGGCTATATAATTCTTATGAAACAAAATTAAGAGTTGATAAAAGAAAGAAATAAGCAAAGAGTGAAGTACAACTTATTTGAATAATAATTTGTAGCAATTTGGCCTAGTTTTCATATAATGCAAATATACTTAGGCCTACAAGATTGGTTTTATATAAAATGAAAATGTGCCATAAATGAAATAATTACTTTGGATAAGAGTGAAGTTAAAAATAAGAAATTTTTTATAGTTCTTAGAGAAATTTTAATATGTTCACATCCTGAAGTTATGATAAATGTTTTTGCTTTTTATTATCGGCCTTAAGTCCGCTGCTTTTAATTCCTTAATCTGTATAACGAATGGGCAAGACGTTTTTTGTCATGATTTTACGCTCACATTACACAGCTTTTATAACTTATAATAATATTTGAAGCTATGAATTATATATTCTGCATTATATGTATGTACATATGTATGTGTGTGAATAAATTAAATATTAAAAAATAAATACAAAAATAGAAATAGTTTTTTTTTTGAAATTTGTATGGAATTACTTCATATAGGGCGTCATTTTAAACCAACAAGCATTTAATGTTGCTTTAATATGAGTATTGCTTTAATATTAAAAAACTTCATGTTGGATCAATCATTGAATCATATTAACTCAACATCATAAGCATTTACATATTACTGAATTTCATGTTGGAGTCATATTGATTCAATATGTAATATATATTGTTTCAAACTGAAATAATTTTTATTCAACAGGATTCAAAATGTTATTTTAATATGAGTTATATTTCAATTGATTTAAAATTAAAACATGTTATTTTAAAGTTATTGTAAGGCCATGTTGATTTAACACGAAACGCTTATGAAGCAAAATCATATATGAAAAATGTAAAATCAACATTGTGTTTGAGGGTTTTATACGTTGTTTTTCTGTCTGTACTTACCGTTATTTTAATTATAGGCAATTTGAATTAGAAATTATAGATGCATTACATAAAAAGAATTAAACTTCATTATGATGAATTCAGAAAAAACATACATATGTCCAAATTTCAACTTTTTTTTATTGAAAACTTTTTTTTTTGGAAAATTTGTTGTTATATTCCATTTACAAAAAAATTTAACTTTATTATAACTTCGTATTGATCAATTAGGTCCTATAAACAATTTGTAAATTCAGACAAACAATTTACTAAATTTACAATTTTTTTTTACAGAAAAAACAAATCTGAAAAATTTTATAATGAAAAAAACCAAAGTCAAACAAAATAATTTTTTGAATCAGATTATATAATTGCACAAAAATATATTTTCATAATTATTTGAATTAGTAAAATAGTTCGTAAATTAAAAAAAAATATTTACTGAGACGGGTCCTGTGAATGATTTTTGTCAAATCAAACAAAGCATTTTACTGAAAACAAAATAAGTTTTTGTTTTTGCTTTTAAATGTAAAATAAGAGCTCAAAATGAAGCATTTATTGAATCCGAAAAAGTATTTATTGAATTTAAAGTTAACTTTTGTGGTTGTTTTTTTTAAGAGATTTTCTATAACATAGTCAATAACTAATAAAATGATGTAGAAATATTAGAAAGAAAATTGTGCCCCTTACTAACTAGTATAAATTATAACCTAATACTACCAACTAACATTTGAACATTTGATTCATTTAACTACAAACTTTACTTTAATTAACATTAATTTTTCTTTAAAAAAATTATAGTGTTGCATAAGAAGAAATTCAAAGGATCAGTATTAGGGTCGCTTTTCAATAAGCATATATTTTTATAATGTATTAAAAATTAAAATCCTTTCAGTAGTAGAGAATTTAAATCACTTCTATGGCCAATATAAGTTTTCATACAATATTTAAACACTTAAGAATATTTACCAAAATTGTTGTCTTGAAAAACAAAAATATCTTTATTATTCAAATGTATATTTTTTATTCAATCTCTGGCAATTTGCATCGATGAATAAAATAAAATTTGTCATATGTGAAAAGAATATTTGTAAGTAGAATTGAATGGAGTAACAAATCGGATTGAAAAGATTTGGGATGGTGGGTGGTTTATTTGTGGGGTGTATAACCATGATTATTAGAGATTTACGAGTATATAAATGGGTATTAAAATTCAAACGTGACAAATTTTTTAAAACAAGAACAACACATAAGTTCGATAAAATGCGAATAATAATCAGGAAGTGGAAATAGTGAAAGTTAGTAGAATAACAAATCGAAAGTTAATGATGACATATCCGGTTATGTACAGAGAAAAGCTATTGTATGGAGGCTTAAATTAATTCCATGTAT